>CM048748.1:320001526-321389026 GCA_026315105.1 Locusta migratoria | reverse complement strand
GCCAATACCATAAGGCAAATACGCATGTGTGTTAACGAGTGCTAGGAAACTATGTTCTTTTGTATCATTAATTACGTTTTTTATTTCTTTTTCTTAGCTACCTATATTTATTTATTTATTTATTTTACGTTGCCTTTATAATGTGTTTATAAATTGTTTTCCTCTTTATGTTACACAGTCGAGGGCAACACAGTCACTTGTGAGCAAGCGGTCTAACGTAACGGTGTCATTCACAGTACACCGTCAATTCACAGTATTACTGTTCGTTTTTGGAGCATCATCTGCGATCAGATTTACGAAAAAAGCCGCAACACTTTCTGCGCTACCCACGACAATGCGCGGAGGCATAAAGCGAATGCTGTGGCTGCTCTGTTCGGTCGATGGGACAGAGAAGTACTGTACCGTACACCATACTCTCCGTACTTAAGGTCTTGTGAATTTAACTTGATTCCAAAAGCGATGGAACCATTTCGTGGCATTCGCTTGAGAACTGTTCTAGAGATTCGGCGGGCAGTAGACAGCTCCATTCGCATTAAACAGATCAACCGGCTCTGCTAACGGTATGCTACGCTTTTCACATTGCTGGCAATGGGTTCTACACAACACTGGTGACTACTTTGAAGTACAGCAGCAGGAGCAATCAAGTAACGGCTTTTATATTGGTTGTGAATAAGTAGTTGCAACTCTTTTAAGTTCCATCCGTAGTGTGTGTGTGTGTGTGTGTCTTGAGTATGTTTGTGAATGTGGTGTATGAGCGACAATTTTTTGGTGTTTGTTGACACGTGTGTGTGTGTGTGTGTGTGTGTGTGTGTGTGTGTGTGAGAGAGAGAGAGAGAGAGAGAGAGAGAGAGAGAGAGAGAATTAGTGACGAGTGTGGTGGGATGCAGGTTATGTATTACAACATCGTAGATTGCACTGAGGTTTTCTCCACATGATATACATTATTCCTCATCGGTGTTTTTTGTGGGTAAACAATATCTCCTGTATTACTTATCATAAATTAATTATAGAGGTATCATTTTCAAAGTTTCGTTTTTCAGTAATGATGAAAAATACACAGATAGTTTAAAGTTATTGTTTTCGAAAAAAGACTTTATTTTGATAAAATTTTTACTGTTCGTACAATCTAAGTTGATACCTGGCGACGATCGTAAATGGGACACCACGGCGAATATCAACTTAACATTGTAGAAGGTGTCATCTATTGACAATCTGTTTAACTAACTTGAACGATAGCTCTTGCAGTTGTTTAGATTCTTTATTCTTTATGCAACCAAAGACCTTCTTTGATGCAAGTATAGTCTATCACAGGATTTCGGTTATACACGTCGATGTAACGACGAAAAATATACAAATTATTTAATTTAACTAACAGCCACGACAGCTCTTGTAGTTGTTTAGGTTATTTACGCAAACGTCGTTTATCACGAGATTACTGCTTCAAACGTCGACACAGAAGAGCTGTTAGAATTGTTCACTTTGTTCAAGCGTTGTGTACAGCCCGAATGAAATGTACTTTTTAAAATAAACAAGATTTGAAAAAAAATAAAAAATAAAAAAAAATAAACATGGAAAAGTCACTACCTGGTTTTTATGTATTTTAAAATTAATTATATTGTCGTATAAATATCATGATAAATAGAAATTGCGGGCCGCGGTGGCCGAGGAGACTGAGGCGCTCCAGTCACGGTCTGCACGGCCACTACGGTCGGGGGTTCGAATCCCCCCTCGGGCATGGATATTTGTGCCGTCCTAGTTCGTAAGTAGTTCATAAGTAGTTTGTAAGTTTAGGGACTGATGACCCCGTAGTTAAGTCCCATAGACTATACAAACATTTGAACATTTTTTGAAATAGAAATTTATAAATCCTGAGACTGTATTTCGTCTCGAACCTGTCAAAGACATTAATGATAAAGGTGAAAAATTTAATTAAAATTTATGATGCGCCTGGGAAGCGAACCTGGACCTCCATGATTAGTAGGCAGACGTCTTACCACTAAACCACCGCACCAGGAATTAATACGCCTTAGAGTAGTGTGAGTACGACTTCCCTCCACGTCACAAAAACTAATTCAGCTTCTGTGTTACATGAAATATTGCCAATACTGCCAAGACTAGTAAGCATGGGGTTCGGGTTCGATTCCCGGTCAAGTCACAAATTTTAATTCAATGCTTCACCTTAATCATCTATGTCTTTGTCATGTTCGAGATGAAACAGTCTCAGGGTTTACAAATTTCTATATATAATGGTGTTTATACCACAGTAGCCTAAGTATAAAGGCAGGAATGCTCCAAATGTCCATTGCCGAGGTGGTATTCCGCTGCAAGGAGTGCCTTGGTACTAGTGGCAAAATTTCATGGAACACAGAAGCTGAATTAGAGTTTGTCTCGCGGAGGGAAGTCGTACTTAGACTATTCTGAGGCTCCTTAATCGCTAGTGGTGCGGTGGTGTATTGGTAAAACGTCTGCCTGGTAAGCGTGGCGGTCCACGTTCGATTCCTGGCCGCAATCACAAATTGTAATTCAGTGCTTCACCTCTATCTTTAATCATATTGTGTTTAGTTATATAAATTTTCTTAGAATGAGACTAACATTTGGTCCTACTATTCAAAGTTAATTATTTTTTATACATGGGGGAGAGTAGTACACAGTGAAACTAAAATTACCCTTTTGATTGTTTCGTATAAAATACTACTCACAAAACATTTATTTATTTATTTAAAGGAATAATAGTTTGTCATTATTGTGGAACAAACAATAATAATTTTGTTACTAATTAGTAAGTGAAATAACAATTTTAAACAACCTCCGTAAATGTTTCACTGTGTACCTTGTATAGTACACAGTGAAACAGCTGCCGTTTTTTTATATTTATTACTTGTTGAGTGACGTATAAAACGTCAGTATGTTTGTTAAATGCAAGTACAAACATTTACATATACTAAATTTTGTTCAGTGAATATTAATTCCACCAAAATTGATTGGAAAACGAATATACTGGTTGTCAGAGAGCCACTTAGTAGGCATAGGGAACGCAGGTAACAAAATCATTGCAGTGTCCTTAGGTGAAACACAGGCTATGTCTTCTGCAACTGGGAATACAAAACCAGTTTCTTTGTTTATGCTTTTCCGAAGGTATGAGACTTCTTACTCAGTACCACAAACAAGTTACTTCAAGAATTTAGCTAAAAAACATACATTGTTTTGGAATTTCACCAAAATGAAGTCATCAATCACAACGTACCGCTTCAAATTAGAAAGATACAATGATACACTTATCTCTGTTTTACTGGATGGCCTTCAGCTTTGTCACTTTATTCATCACTTTCATTGAAGCTGTCTTACTTACACACTATTTTTTTTTATTGTTGACTCTCTTCATACTTCTTTTCTCCCAGTTTTTCTTCAATAGCTGCTCGTTCTGGTATTAGGAGGAGTCGTACATCCATCTGAGGCCAATGGTCGTGTTTCACTGCGTACCACGTACAAGTGTTTCACTGTGTACCAAAGTCACCATAAACTAAAAAGTTACTCACAACTCTTGACCTACGTATCTTTCGAATCTACAACTGGTCAATATATAGCTTAAGATGTGTATCTTATAACAAAACATATTATTTCATTTAGTTGTATGTTATATCGGAAATATTAAACATACAAAAAGATCAAAATTACTAAAAATTTTCGGGCTATTATGCCGTGGTCTAGTGAATTTATTGGCGAAACCCAACGTTTCGTCTCCGACTGCGGAGGGCATTCTCAAGGGGGATCGTGGCACTTTGAATGTTCGATACATACCCTGGCTCGCTACTGACTGAATTTTGACCATTCCGGCCGTGAAAACTTACATTTTACCTAAAGAGATGTTACTGTAACTTCTGACCACTGAAAACCAACAATAACGTATAGAAACAAAAATAGTCAACCAAACTTTCCGCCATTACAGTAAAAGATGTATTTTATCAAAATAAACATACAGTGATCCCAACAAGTAAAAAAAAAATTACTAAAAATAATTGAGATGGAACGTTTCACTCTGTACCGTGTTTCACTGTGTACTACTCTCCCCTGTGTACTGGCATCTGCCTCTTCTCCATTACTGTCTTACCTGTTTGTCTGATCAGGATAGGGTGCGAATTATTCGCTCAGGTCAAGTAGTTATAACATGTTGCAAGTACGAATTTCTTGTTGGTACTTGAGTCCTGCACGTTCCTTTGTAAACCACGTCGTGTGTAGTGGATATCTGTGTGTGTTGTGACGGCGCAGTTCACCAGCATTAGAGCATCTCGTCGCTGGGCCAGGAATGTATCGTCGGCGCCTTACTACTGTGCCTGGGCCGCCTCCGCCCTGCTTTGTACCCTGTGCGGCGGCCGGCAGATCTCTGGAGGAATCTGGCCAGTGACAAGGGCGGCCGGCACACAGGGCCGTGTTCCGGCACCGGCCCATTGTGCTGCCTGCTGCCTGCCGCCTGCTGCCGCGCCATCGACAGGCATTCCGCCCTTAAGCGAATTCCCCTGCTCGCCGACAGGGGCGCGCGCGGCCGGCTATTATACGGCCGTTTCGTAGCGCTGCTGCTGCCGAGGACACGCCGACTCCGGCCAAACAGGCGCCACACGTCACGCTGACGGACGGCTGGCGCACAATGACGCGTTAACTCCGGGACCAGGACAGCGAGTGCAAGCGTGAGGAGGCAGCGCGCCTGTGACCTGCCAACGACTAGACTGCCAGTAGCTTCTGCCGTCTGACCAGAAATGATCACAGTCTGATAGTAGCAGTCCGAAGCGCTAAGACCAAAACTTTGTTGAATTCCTACACTGTACTATACCATAGATCGCTAGTGTCCTCCAACAGCCTCCGCACTTCCTGGGATCAAATGAGTTTGAGTGTCTCGCGGGAAGTTGCAACTTTCGCCGTGCATGGCACCACATACCGACTGTTGCCTCGGCTATTAGTACTGTCAAGGAGGTTAGAATATAGGGAGATGCCCTTACGTTGAAAAAGTCAAGCCTTCCTCCGCCATATTGCTGAGTCTTGGTAAAGTGTTCGTATTGTAGAGCTGATGTTCTATATCACTTAAAAACAGAAATAATACGTCCGGCGGTCCTGTTGTGATGTACAACATGTTAAAAGAGTGAAAATTAGCGTTAAAAACTAATTTTTGAACTATCAAATGTTCAAATGTTAATAGAGCTTATGGGACTTAACTACGAGGTCATCAGTCCCTAAACCTACGTCTGTCTGTAAATCTATCGGACCAAACTTCGTGGCCATCAGTCCGTAGCTTACAAACTACTGAAACCTAGATAAACTAACCTACGGACAAACACACACACCCATGCCCCAGGGAGGACTCGAACCTCCACGGCGAGCAACCGCGCGCTCCGCAGCGAGACGCTTTAGACCGCTCGGCTACTCCACCGCGACAGACTGCCGGTGGCTTCTGGCGTCTGACCAGAAATGATCACAGTCCGATAGTAGCAGTCCAAAGCGCTAAGACCAAAACTTTGTCGAATTCCTACACCGTACTAATACCATAGATCGCTAGTGTGCTCCAACAGCCTCTGCACTTCCTGGGATCAAATGGGTTTGATCGTCTCGCAGGAAGTAGCAACTTTCGCTGTGTATGGCACCACACACCAACTGTCGCCTCGTCGTAGGCCAGCGAGCTATACAAACACCATCTATACTCTGTTCACCGAAATGAGGGACGTACTGTAAACACACTGAGGCACGTGACGACAGATGGAGAAAACAGGGACGCTCGCTCAGTCGTCTCGGCTATTAGTACTGTAGGCTAGCGAGCTATACAAACACCATCTATACTCCGTTCACCGAAATGAGGGACGTACTGTAAACACACTGAGGCACGTGACGACAGATGGAGAAAACAGGGACGCTCGCTCAGTCGCCTCGGCTATTAGTACTGTAGGCTAGCGAGCTATACAAACACCACCTATACTCCGTTCACCGAAACGAGGGACGTACTGTAAACACACTGAGGTGCCTGACCAGGGATGGAGAAAACAGGTACGCTCGCTCAATTTCCCTGCATCCGTTTCAGGTGTAATGTTGTTGTGGTCTTTGGTCTGGAGACTGGTTTGATACAGCTCTCGACTGGCCGTGTGATGTGATCACACTCCATGTTAGAGGGCAATGAGAATGACTTTAACACTATTATGGTAGTCCCAAGGCACCTCGTTGTAAGTAAACGCCATGTAATACTCAAAGAAAGATTTGACAGAGTAAAATATCATAATAAATTATATCATTCACAAATTATAATTGTAACCAAATCTGATAAAATATGTTGCCAAATGTATATTTTGTATAATATCACACCTGATCCCCTAATTGTCTTGATTTGTGTATAAGATCATCTCCATTTATTTGTCTTTAAGACTATTTTCCAACTGCAGTCATCTTCTAACAGAAGTAATGAGTACAGGATGCGTTTAATAGTTGAAATGTGGTTCCAGTAATTGCTTTCTTACTGCAGTAATGTGCACTGCCGCTAGTTTCGAAACTTCTTCTTTCACTTTGGCCATGTTCCCACAAATACAGAGTTGGCCTTGTTAAATTCGGATGTGGTGAGTGTTAGTATTTACAGGGTGGCCAGATGCCCTTCCTGCCGACACTCCATGCCCCCCAGGAGGAAATGGGTGCCCCAAATGTCTGCATATAGTGTTGCAGGTGTGAAGGTGTGAACTGTTATGAAATGTTTGCGAATCGTGTTACTGAGTCATCACTTGGGAACCAAACCGGCATATCAGAGTAACATATACAGAGAAGAAGCCCCCCCTTAACCTCTCTCCTACGGTCCCCTCGTAGTTCCATAAGATGCCAGCAGATGTCAGCTGGTTCTCTGGCTTAGTACCAGTAGACCACAGTAGAGACGCTTCTGAGGGTGCCTCTGCCACAGAGTAACACATACAGAGAAGAAGCCCCCCCCCCCCTAAACCACTGTCCTACACTGCCCTCATAGTTCCATAAGATGCCAGCAGATGTCAGGCGGTCCCGTGGCTTAGTACCGGTAGGCCACACTAGAGGGTGCCTCTCCCACATCAGAGGGTTGCACGAAGGGAGGGCCTGAGGGGAGAGCTCGCGCCGCCTACCACGAGGCTGCGGCTGTGTCCGTCTTGCCGGCGTTTGAGGGAAAGTGGTGGTGGGGACAACCACTACCTGCCGCCTGCTCTGGCCAGTTTAAAGGCCTGCTTCTGACAGCAGTGCCATCATGGGACATCTTACGGAACTGCTTCTACACCCCCGCCCTCAACCCTGCGTGTGTGACCGGACCCTTACGGAGGTTTCCCATCTGTATATATTTGTCTGTGCCGGCATTCAGCTAGGGGGATGTATAAAACAGCCTAAAACCACATCCAGGCTGACCGGCACTCCAATCATCTTTGTCAATCCGCCGGACGGATGTGAAGCGGGGCGGTACGCCTCCCCATCTTGGAAAGCAGTGCGTTACATCACACGGCTAACCGAGCGGTTTTGCCGCTAGTTTTGAATATTTGCGACTAAAGTACGTTGATATTCAGCTTATGCAACCATATATCTTAATAATTTGAAATACAGCTCTTGTCTCATACTGATACCTTACTACTGCCTACCATATGTAAGAAAGAAAAAGGAAAAACTATTGTCATTACTACCATGAATTTGCGGTTGATAATAACTTTAAAAAAATGTGGTTACGCGTAAATTGTAGAGATAACTTCACGCCAAGTACACTGTGTAATTCATCAGTGATTTCTAGTACAAATTTTACCGATTCAGATTATTAATCAGATTCCATAAGAACGATCTGCAAATTTAATATCATTACCAGCGGTGGCCGAGGGATTGCGGCGCGCCAGTCACGGTCTGCTCGGCCACTACGGTCGGGGGTGCGTATCCCCCCTCAGGCATGGATATATGTGCCGTCCTTAGTGTTACCTAGTTCATACGTAGTTTGTAAGTTTAGTGACTGATGACCCCTTAGTTTAGTCCCATAAGCTATACAAACATTTGAACATTTTTTTCCATTCCCAGCAGATATACAAATTATCCTTTGCAAATAAATACCAGTACCACATGGCGCCAAACAGAATAGTAGTCTCCGTAATAATCAGGTAACGTAAAAGAAGTGGGAACTATAAGGTAGAAACTCACACAGTTATTTCATTAAATGCGGTTACGTCAGCTCGAGTTCAATTCGAAGACGCGATATTTTCCATAATCAAATCCTTGGAAAACTAGTTGTCTCTGGTACCTAACCGACAACATGCAGACTACAACACAAACTAACGACTCAAGAACGTAAGATTCGCATACTGTCGGACTGACAAAAATCAGGTATCATTAATATCAGAAGACACAATAAGACACCTAAAATGGAGTTCTTGCTGGAGCAATTTTTTTTTCGTTTTGTTGGTGGTATTAAAAGGGGGGGGGGAGATAAAGATAGAAACTCAGTGGCGGACTAAGAGTGAGGGGAGGGCACTCTTGGTCTCTTGTTCTGGGGCCTCCAAATGTCGGAAGCTATTTCTTTTAGATTGTCCCGTTCCTCTCGTCCTGAGGGGGGGCTCCAAATCTCAAAAGTTAATAGTAATACATGTATTTGCAAGTGAACAGAGGAACTCATTTTGTTCTGCTGCCACCCCGGGCCTCCTACAGCCTTAGTCCGCCACTGTAGAAGATACCTTTCTAAACAAGGCAGAAATGTTGTGCAGCTCAAACTGATGAGGCGTTAGTGAAGCAACAACTACGGTATTTTCGGCAAGAAATGCTATGAGGAAAATCAACCAGTATTGTCTACTGCCTTAATGTGTAATTGTTTTATAGCAGTTAATTAGGAAAATCACGAATAACGTAAGTTGTTAAACTCCAAATAGTTAAAACGAAGGCAACTGCTTGTCTAACCCCACAAGTGTTTTACTCAGTAGCAAACCGCAACAATTGGCAGTCAGCGCTCTGCGGCGACCGTGTGAACAATGTGAAGTGACAAAAAGACGGGACGCCCTTTCATTAATACACTTCCTAGCGTACTACTATAGACAGTCTAAATATCAACGATAATACATTTCCTTGAGACAACATTGTCTAGTTATACTAAATGTATTAAACATAAGGATAGGCATTGAATTAAAATTTGTGCTGTGGCCAGGATTCGAACACGGGATCTCCTACTTACTAGGTAGGCGCTTTTTTTTTTTTTTTTTTTTTTTTTTTTTTTTTTTTTTTTTTTTTTTTTTTTTTTGACTGAAGCGTCTCAGTCCCCCTTTTTTTTTTTATTCTTTTATTGTGAGGAACTGGGATTATTTGTTTTATTTATTTATTGATATAGTTTATATGACATTTGCCATTCTCAGCTTCCTTCAGCAAAGTAAATAAAGAAAAGATTTGCCCCTCTGGCGTGACGCATAAGTTCAAACGTCATCACTGTGTGGAATATATCACACACTTCTCGACCTCTTAAGGGCACACAGAGTACAAAAAGGAATGACAACCAACTTAAAAGCCATGGGAATAATTCTTAAATGAAAATAAAATAGACTTCTTATATTTCGTATGTCGTGTCATCAATTTATCGTACTCATGGAGTGTTGTTCTCCGATAGTGAAATAACTAGAAACTTTTGGAACATATCTTTGTACTTTGGGGTTTTCAGTAATTTATGGTGCTCACTTGACAAGTAGTGCAAAAAGTCACATAGCGATTTACTCTTAAAAACTATGGTATAGTATACGTAGTTGCCAAGAATCCATGCGTAACTATTGTTTTTTGCTTTAGGGAAGAAAGTCCAGTCCGGATGAAGTATGTGCGTGGGTGGTATATGGGCTGATGTTGTTCGGGTTATAAGTGCCAACTTTTTCCGTGTCCAATTCCATACTTCATTTTGGTCTCTGCATGTAAATTTATGTACAAGGGTATCAACAAGCTGACATTTATCACAATATGGCGTCGGTCGAAGGTGTATTTTATGTAGTTTCTCGCCGGTAGGGATAACTTCATTTACGACTTCATACCACGCGGCTCGAACTTTAGAAGGAAGTGCATTGTTATGGACATTCTTCCATATGTTTTCCCAAAGGAAAGTTTTGTATTTTCTCTGAATCGGATGGGTCGGTTGGTTCGCAGTCAGTGCACGGTACAGTTCCTTCGTGTTGTGTTCACGTCCATCTTCCTTTAAATAACTCAGTTCCAAGTAGTACTGGCGAACATATGCTAGTTCGTTGCTTATATGACCTACGTTTACCGGTGGCGTTCCATCACCTGGATCGAGACAAGAGAATAAACGTTTCGTCAAAGTGTTTTAGTTTAGTTGTAATATTCTGGTGGTCGCGTGGATGAAGATTGCTGTGCATTGTGCTTGAATATTTTTAACTCCTAGTCCACCGTTGAGACGCGGTAATGTGGCAGTGGCGAACGGAGGCTTAAAGATGTTGCCTCTCCAAATAAACCAACACGCCGTCGCTAGTAATCTTGTCGCAATGTCAGATGGCAAGGGCAGTACCGCAGCAACGTGGTATATTTTGCTCAGCACGTAGATGTTAACAAAATCAGCTCTCTGAAGCCTGTCCAGTGATCTCACTTGGTGGTCCTTGAGCATGAACCGCAACGCATTAAGTTTCCGTGTCCAGTTAACAATGCTCATATCTCTTGGGTTGGCGGTGATATGGAGTCCCAGTTGTGTCCTTTCCTGCGTACGCTGAAGCCATGGAGATCTCATCAAGGGTGGATGAGGTCCTAACATCAGGATGTTGGACTTTCGAATGTTTAATTGAGCACCAGTAGCTCTTGCGTAACTTTCTACAATTTGTCTTGCTATTTCCAATTCTGTTTCGTTATTAATAATGAGGCTGATGTCGTCGGCGTATGCATGACACACTGTCCGACAATGCAAAGTCTGGAGACCTCGTAGGTGTTCGTGAAATTTTCTAAGTAGTGGCTCTATGCCAATGGCATACAGAGTTCACGAAAGTGGACAACCTTGCCGTATACCACGCTGAATTTGCACAGCGGCTGTCAACTGTCCATTTATTTTAATTTTCGAATAGGAGCGACCTATCGAATTCTGAATTATGTGAACAACTTGCTCGTTGTATCCTAATCTTCGCATCGTGTGTAGTAAAAATTTGTGGCTCAACCTGTCAAAAGCTTTATCAAAATCCAGAAACGCAAGAGCTAATTCACTTTTACTGATCCAAACAAGATGAATTAGATCCCGATATTCCGCCAAAACGTGCGACATTGTCCTTCCTGTGGACGGATGTGCGTGGTATGATCCGAAAACTTTTGGTAATATTGGCTTCAGCCTGTCATTAATTAAGCTAGTGAATATTTTAAAGTCAGCATTGAGCAATGTAATCGGCCTATATTGCGTAATCGTCGTACTCCGTGGTGTTTTAGGAACTAAGACCACCATGCTTTCGGTGAAGGTAGCCGGGATCTCATTAATCGTCAGAAGCTCGTTGTACATCTTTGTCAGTTCTGTACCTATGATGTCCCAATAAGTTATGTAAAACTCAACAGGCAAGCCGTCTATTCCGGCGGACTTATTACGCGGCGCCTGCTTTAAAGATGTTCTGACTTCTTCATCAGTGAATTGTGCAGATATCTCTGCATTGTCGTTTTCATTTATTTGCGTCGTAAATCCAGATAACAATTCCTCTTCGGCCTCGACTTGAGATTGTTGTTCCGAATAGAGATGTTGGAAATAATTGAATACATATCGTTGAATAGCACGTTGATCGTTATATAGATTTCCTTGGTCATCAGTAAGACTGTTTATTAGTTTTTGTTTTGCTCTTTTTGTTTCTCGAACGAGATGGAAAAGTGACGCTTTTTCATTGTGAAGGTTGTTGATGTTTCGAGCACGCACAATCCTGCCCTGGAGAGAAACGGTAGTTAGCGATATGAGTTTGGCTTTAACGCGTTGAATTTGAATAATATTATCAGAAGGGCTTGGTGAATTTCTGTATAAATCCCGAAGGCTGCTAGAATAAAATTCAATAGTCCTCTTCTTCCAGTAGTTTTCAGTAGTTTTTCTGTTTTGCGTACTGTAGTATCGATTTTTTTAGCTGTGGTTTAACGTAACTGGTCCACCAAACCACGCGTTGTTGAAATCTGTGCATCGTTCGAACGCATTTATCCCATACGTGTATTATCTCATTTCGTAAAGCTGCATCATTAAGAAGCGACAAATTTAGCTGCCATACACCGCGGCCAAGGAAGGTTTTCTGCCGAGCCTGTTTAACCCAGATGTGATAAGCACTGTGGCCAGAGAAACAAACAGGCCATACTTCACAGTTGGTCACGTAGCTGGAGAGATCTGCCGTACAGTAAATCCTATCTAATCGACTACACGACGTATTTGTAATAAAGGTATATCCAGGTGAACTGGGTCGGAGATGTATCCAAGTGTCAATCAGTTGTAGGCTATCCGTTAGAATTTTTAGTTCTTCACAGTAATTGAAGTTAGGAATTTGGTCTTCTTTGCGTAAAACGCAATTAAAATCGCCCCCAAAAATAATGCTTGAGCTGGAGCTAGTGATGAGGTGAATCAGTTCTTCTCGGTAAAAGTGACTTCTATTGCGCTTATTACTGGTACCTGACGGAGCGTAGACGTTAACTAATAGTAGATCCTGTAACTGTAACGTCATGCCTCTTCCGTTGGCTAAAACTGCTTTCGCTTCGTATCGTATTCCTTGTCGTATCAATACCGCCGTTCCACTGTCCTGTCCAATATTGAAAATCGCGTCAAATCCGTGTATTTTCTCTAATTTGGTTGTACATACCTCTTGAAGCATTAGGACGTCAATATCTGCAGCATAAATGTAGTCTTTTAGAGCTTGTAGTTTCCTGTCCGATTCTATCCTATGTAAATTTAAAGTTCCAATTTTGTAGTCTTGCATTGCTAAATGTAGCTTTAATCTTCCATGTGTTCCGCCCAAGAAGTAGATGTATCTGGCGGGCGTTGACGGGTTGTCCCCTTTGGTTCGTCTTGTGGCGGTTGAGTATTGGATGACAAAAATTCATCAACCTGTAGCTTCTCCCTTTCCTCTTGTTTCTTGCTTGCAGATTCAGCGTCTCCTTTTTTTAAGGTGTTTTTAGTTTTTTGACGCTTCCGTTCTAGATCTTGGGACTCTTTTTCAGACTGTTTCTTGATCTTTTTAGATTTCACAGTTTTCTGTTGACAAGAGTCGACGGTCAAACGTTGTTTGTCAGCTGTTTCACTATTATCTGGACTGGTATTGGCAGGTTGCTCGGACATTTCAGAAATGAACACTGGTACTGAAGTGTCCATTGCGTTGCCAGACTCGGGTAGCGGGAGAGGTACTGGTACAGTTATGGACGGAGTCTGTTGGTCGCGCTGCGGCGGAATTGCCTGGCCGGCTGGCGGTGTCGGTGTCGTCGTGTGCTGCTGCTGTTGCTGTCCGATGGGGCGCTGTGCCGCAGCCGGCGCGGCCACCTGCTCCGCCGCCGGGCCGCTGCCGCCCCTCCCCTCCTGTTTATCCGCTGTGACGTCACCGCCGCGAGGAGGCTCGGAAACCTGAGGCGCACTAATTGATTCACGGTGTACGTCAGACGTCTTCACGGGGGGCGACTGTTCTCCATTTTGTCTCGGAGAAGGGCTCAAAAGGACTGCCGCGTACGACGTGCCGTCCGATTCTGAGCGAGCTGTGGGGAGCTGCACAGGCTGGACGGTTCTGCGCACATTCCTTATGTTCGGACAGTCAGCTCGAAGATGATCGGGGGAATTGCATTTGGCGCAAGTTCTCGGCTGCCCATCGTAAACTACAAGAGCCCTAAAGCCATACACCATAATTTGTGACGGTATATGTTGCCGTAAGTGTATTTTGACAGTTTTCACAACGTTATCGACATTGAAATGTTTCAGACCTGACCATTTTTCCCGTTCGATCTGCAAAACATTTCCGTACGGAGTAAGAGCTTGTCGGAACATTTCCGTACGGAGTAAGAGCTTGTCGTAACATTTCGAGTGGCACTTCAAAAGGCACGTTGAAAATGCGGACAGAGCGAAGACCTAAGTCAGCGAAGCTTATAGACACTTTGCAAACTTCCCCTTCTCGTGAACAAAGTTCGTAGATCCGCCTGTCGTTCTCATGATACGCAAACAGATTTCTTCGTCTACAATTTTGATGTACAGTGTATTCTCCAAGAAATCGTATTGCATTCCCACGACGTCTTCGTCTTTTAAACCTATTTCGTCAAACAGCCAATCGACAATACCATATACTTTAGGACGCTCATAACCAAACGGAAAACCAAATTTCAACGTACAATGTCTAATCGATGACTGCATAGTAATATCGTAACCAGAACTTAAAGTAGAATAGCACCGTCAGAAAGCACGCGCCGTGAGCGACAGGTAAACACCGTCCGCACTTGGCCGCAGACGCGACGGAACTGTAAATTGTAGAGATAACTTCACGCCAAGTACACTGTGTAATTCATCAGTGATTTCTAGTACAAATTTTACCGATTCAGATTATTAATCAGATTCCATAAGAACGATCTGCAAATTTAATATCATTACCAGCGGTGGCCGAGGGATTGCGGCGCGCCAGTCACGGTCTGCTCGGCCACTACGGTCGGGGGTGCGTATCCCCCCTCAGGCATGGATATATGTGCCGTCCTTAGTGTTACCTAGTTCATAAGTAGTTTGTAAGTTTAGTGACTGATGACCCCTTAGTTTAGTCCCATAAGCTATACAAACATTTGAACATTTTTTTCCATTCCCAGCAGATATACAAATTATCCTTTGCAAATAAATACCAGTACCACATGGCGCCAAACAGAATAGTAGTCTCCGTAATAATCAGGTGTGTCTTAACGTAAAAGAAGTGGGAACTATAAGGTAGAAACTCACACAGTTATTTCATTAAATGCGGTTACGTCAGCTCGAGTTCAATTCGAAGACGCGATATTTTCCATAATCAAATCCTTGGAAAACTAGTTGTCTCTGGAACCTAACCGACAACATGCAGACTACAACACAAACTAACGACTCAAGAACGTAAGATTCGCATACTGTCGGACTGACAAAAATCAGGTATCATTAATATCAGAAGACACAATAAGACATCTAAAATGGAGTTCTTGCTGGAGCAATGTTTTTTTTTTTTTTTTTTTTTTTTTCGTTTTGTTGGTGGTATTAAAAGGGGGGGGAGATAAAGATAGAAACTCAGTGGCGGACTAAGAGTGAGGGGAGGGCACTCTTGGTCTCTTGTTCTGGGGCCTCCAAATGTCGGAAGCTATTTCTTTTAGATTGTCCCGTTCCTCTCGTCCTGAGGGGGGGCTCCAAATCTCAAAAGTTAATAGTAATACATGTATTTGCAAGTGAACAGAGGAACTCATTTTGTTCTGCTGCCACCCCGGGCCTCCTACAGCCTTAGTCCGCCACTGTAGAAGATACCTTTCTAAACAAGGCAGAAATGTTGTGCAGCTCAAACTGATGAGGCGTTAGTGAAGCAACAACTACGGTATTTTCGGCAAGAAATGCTATGAAGAAAATCAACCAGTATTGTCTACTGCCTTAATGTGTAATTGTTTTATAGCAGTTAATTAGGAAAATCACGAATAACGTAAGTTGTTAAACTCCAAATAGTTAAAACGAAGGCAACTGCTTGTCTAACCCCACAAGTGTTTTACTCAGTAGCAAACCGCAACAATTGGCAGTCAGCGCTCTGCGGCGACCGTGTGAACAATGTGAAGTGACAAAAAGACGGGGCGCCCTTTCATTAATACACTTCCTAGCGTACTACTATAGACAGTCTAAATATCAACGATAATACATTTCCTTGAGACAACATTGTCTAGTTATACTAAATGTATTAAACATAAGGATAGGCATTGAATTAAAATTTGTGCTGTGGCCAGGATTCGAACACGGGATCTCCTACTTATTAGGTAGGCGCTTTAGACCGCTCAGCTAACACAGCGTTGCAAACAAAGCGACTCATTGTATGTATGCGGTGTGGAGGGAGACGTGTTTTAAGACAGTCCGTGTAGCCGCTTTGTTTGCAACGCTGTGTTAGCTGAAGCCGGGCGCCGTGGCTCAGCGCGCCCGGTCAGAGGGCTCAACGTTCTCTGTAACAAAAACGCTGAGCCAAATGATCAACGAACGACCAAGTACGAACAATAAAAACGACCGTAGATCATAGATCTACCTGAATAACAAAAAAAAAGGCGGTCTAAAGCACCTACCTAGTAAATAGGATTTTCCGGGTTCGAATCCCGGCCACAGCAAAAATTTTAATTCAATGCCTCTCCATATATTTAATACCTATAGACAGTCTGGTGAGCACATTGGGCTAAGTTTTTAAGTCTTAAAGCCCGAATAGAGGAACCATTAATCAGGGAGCAGGTGATATGGCTCGAGGAGTATGGTTTCCATTGAAAAAGTCTCAGCAGAACTAAAGCCCCTACACCTGACGGATGATATAACAGTGGTGTTCAACCCCACCAACTCACAGGCAGCAGTAAGGCCTATGACCAAGACTGGATTCAAAATCTCAACGATAGATTACTTTACAACACCCCCCTACAGCTTTGTTTCGTTGATTTACGGACCAGTTTCCTAATTAATGAACTGCACTGTCCATATCTGAAGGTGTGCCCCAAGACTCTGTCTACCGCTCCTCATCTTTACTATGTATGTCAACGAAGCATCAATGGTAGAGGGGTGCACGTTGCACAGAAGGAATGATAGGAAGCGAAAGAATGAGACTCCGTGACTTTATAGAACAGATTAAAATTTGTGATGAAAGAGACAAATCCTCAGGCAGTTACATGTGCAACGTTGGCACCAGGCTAGTACGGGGTCGTACCCCTTCGGAACTGTGTCACACAGGCTTCGGATCTACGTGCAAGTTTGTCCACACTTGTTGTTACTGTTCCTATATATTGAAATGGTTGTTATTAGTGTGGACACCCTTTCAAATATCATACTCTCTCGCCATTAAACCTTGTTCTGTGTTTACTTTTGACAAAACTCATATTTGAAAACAATCTTTCGCATATGTACATAAGTAGAAGCAAATAAGCTCTTTTTTATAATTGCTACATTGACTCTTACAGTGTATTTCTTTTGAGGAATTACTGGCCAAAAGTTTCTGGGTTTGTAACAGTTTCGAGACACAAATATTTAAATGATATTATTTCAAGTCCAAAAGTTTCCATCAGTGGTAGAAGAGATATTTATATTTGAAAGTTAGGACATACCACAGAAATATGAAATCTGAAAACTAGTCATTGTAGTGGCGATCTTAGTCGCTACGTATCTCGTCCACACACCATAAAACACAGAAGTTCGTAGATCACCATAACGGAACCGAAGAAGTTAATATTCTGACCTTCTTGAACGGTATGAGACACGAAATTGACAGCCTCTTGACACCTGTACAAAGATAAATGAAACAGTTTAGTAACCAGTGGCACGCAGGTAGCGGCTGATTGAACTAAGGCGGGATAACAGTTTTAGAGCTTCGAGATAGATATTGCAACCAATTCTGCTGTCGTTAATAGTAAAACAAATGCGAATTTTCACTGCTACAAAAAATGTCATTTTTATTGAACAATATATAATCTTCACAGTCAGTACTCACGGATCTACCTAATAAGCACTATTGATCTACCGGTAGATCGAAATCGATGTGTTACCGACCACTGCTCTAGGCGAAGCGATTTTGAGATTTAAGAAGAATTACAACAGGAAAGGTAAAATTTCAGGAACGGCTTTTAAAGTTCCAAAAGACTGTAACTCAATACATGGATAATTTCTTATTTTTAGTCACTCAGGAGCACCCTGCACCAAACTGTATATCATTCTATTGACCCTTTTCCTTTTCCTTCTTTTCTTCTTTCTGGACTCCTTAATGGCCAACTGTGCTGCATACTCTGCTTTATCAATGCGAACCTTTTCCGTCCGTGCAAGTTCTCTGTTGCAGTTTGCTTCAGGATTAATATCCATATCCTGCTGTACTTTCACCCTACCAATTTTACCATCATTAATAGCTACGACTTTAGTGTCTTTATTCCATCAAACACATTTTTTTTTTTTTTTTTTTTTTTTTTTTTTTTTAAGAGAGTTCATCTAAGATTATTGAACGACAGATTCGGATTCTGAGTCTGACCATGTAGACACTTATTTTGTAACTTCCTGGCAGATTAAAATTGTGTGCCGGAACCGGGACTCGAAACTGGGACCTTTGCCTTTCGCGGGCAAGCGCACTACCGACTGTGCTATCCCGGCACGACTCGCGATGCCGCCTCACAACTTTACTTCCACCAGTACCTCGCCTCCTACATTCCAAACTTCACTGAAGCTCTCCTGCGAACCATGCAAGACTAGCACTCCTGGAAGAAATGATATGGTGGAGACATGGCTTAGCCACAGCCTAAGGGATGTTTCCAGAATGAAACTTTCACTCTACAGCGGAGTGTGCGCTGATGTAAAACTTCCTGGCAGATTAAAATTGTGTGCCGGAACCGGGACTCGATCCTGGGACCTTTGCCTTTCGCCGGCAAGCGCACTACCGACTGTGCTATCCCGACACGACTCACGATGCCGCCTCACAACTTTACTTCCGCCAGTACCTGGGACCAGGTTCGAGTCCCGGTTCCGGCACACAATTTTAATCTGCCAGGAAGTTTCATATCAGCGCACACTCCGCTTCAGAGTGAAAGTTTCATTCTGGACTTATTTTGTAATTCAGGATTTGCCACGTCTCTGGAAATAGGTTCTATGATATCCATGACTGCTGCTGGGGTGGAATGTTTATGGCTGTATGAACTGTTTAAGTACTGGGCATTGCGGTAATTGCTCCATGAATTAGGTCCAGGAGGGCAAAAATTATCTAGTGGACTTTCATCAGTTGACAGTCTGTAAAAAAAAAAAAAAAAAATTGCCCACCCTGCCTGTTTCAAATGTTTGTAAATCTATCGGACCAAACTGCGTGGTCATAAGTCCGTAGCTTACAAACTACTTAAACCTAGATAAACTAACCTAAGGACAAACACACACACCCATGCCCCAGGGAGGACTCGAACCTCCACGGCGAGCAACCGCGCGCTCCGCAGCGAGACGCTTTAGACCGCTCGACTACTCCACCGCAGCCCCGCCTGCTTCATTTTCAACAAGTGTTTGTTTGTAAATCTAAGGGACTTAACTAAGTTGGTCATCAGTCTTTAAGGACAACACCAACACCCATGCCCGAGGGAGGGCCCGAAATCCCGACGGCGAACGACAGCGCGCACCGCAGATGAGCGCCTTAGTGCGCACGGCTATTCTGCCGCTGCTTTCAACAAATCTTCAGTATTATTTCTAATGACCATTGCATAATACAGGTGTACTTCATCAATCATTTTACCTGTCAGGCTGCCTCTTATGATTTTAGCATCAGAAAGATTCTTGCTTCTCAAACACGATACGATACTGTCTTTGATAGTGCTGTCGATACAAACACTTAATTTAACCTTTATAAAACAGCAATCCACAGCCTTCTGTATAAGAAGTTAGCGATTTTATTACATCTTGAAGTGATACAAGTAAAAATTTTAACATTTTCAACCGATGCAATCTTCACTGCCCCAATTATTAAATTATTCAATTTTTTTTTTTTTTTTTTTTTTTTTTTTTTTTTTTTTTTTTTTTTTTTTTTTTTTTTTTTTTTTTTTTAGATCGCTGCTATTTTACTTAGGAAGCATGTGGCATAAAATATAGGTGTAGATTAATTTAAAAAATTACTTCACATGCGATTTTATAAGTGATCATGTTATTCGGAAAATTGCAAATTGTATAATGAGATAAACATCCGAAAATGTGAAAAAAACCTTTCTGACTCCCCTAAAGTTGTACCTATTTCCCTGAACATTCACGTAAAAATTTAATAGCAAAAATAAACGTGCTTGCTGTGGTCATTCAAAGCGATGTAATTCCGTATTTCAGTTTCTCCAGAAATTTTCCACATAAGATCGCCTATTGGGCATGTACTTTAATTTTTAGTGTTGTGCTGCACAAACAACTCCGGGGACATTAGAGGACATAGGCCTCGATTGACAAATCTCTCTTCAGGGTGCATGTTTATTTCTTGGCTGTGTGAGCGAATGCTACGTCTTGTTGAAATATTCCATGCAGCTTGCCTTGCGTCCGTTAATTGAATATAGAAAGAGTAGAAATAGTCCAAGATTAGTAGATATTTGGCACCCGTGTGGGCGACTAAAATCATAGGGCCAATAATTCTCGAGTCAGACGTTGTGAGTATCGGTATTAAAAGGTTTCAGAAATACGAGTAATTCTGTATGCCTTTCGCGAGCAATGCTGTAGTCATTGTTTTGGAACGTGTATTTATCTTGAAAAATAATGGCTGAGAAGAAGAGCACTTGAAACAGTGCGCTAGATATCACGAGCAGACTAGCGCTTCTACAAATTCTCGCCGTTTCACCGTTGCCGCCGCAAGAGAAATGCTGCACAATTATTTTCGTTCGCAGGCGGTTCTCTCCTCCAGCAGAAGACCTCATTAAAAGTTGACCGTCGAACTGCCTTAAACGAACCAACTTTCTCGGATACCTGTTTATGGCGACTGCCTGTGCATCTCTAACAACTGAAAGCCTCGTAATGAACCGGATGTGATACACTTTGTGTGACGAAAGATCTGATTCAACTGAATGAAATACTGGCTACTGGGACACAGATATTGCCTTCAGAAAATTTCTCGTCCCATCCCTACTTCTACTTTGATTTGGGAAAATATTAAAATGAAGCTATAGGGAAAGTTTAGAGTTTGTAAGATTACTGCGTCATTATAAATGTGAAAGAATTGTAGAGAATAAATTGGCAAAGTTTATCGCTTCGTATTACGCAGTTAGGTTTTTCGCTATTTACGAATGGTATAAAATAAAGCGTACAAGATTGAAACACGTTTGTTCGACGTATTTTAGCTGTGAAATCTTCAAGTGTTAATAGCCGAGTAGCGTCGTCTTCATGTCACAACGTTTCGATAGATTACGTGTCCATCATCTTCAGACGATCTGTCGAAATGCAGTCTGCCACGTTCCACGATAGCCGCTTGTCGCTGGCAAATTTCGCCTGCCAACCAATCACGTTCCAGCTGAATCGACATACAGGTGGCGATGGTGGTTGCTGAAGGAGGGGGAGCGGCGAACGGGCGCGAGTGGTGCCTCCAGTGCGGGGTTCGAGTCCCCACGACCGCTCATTCCTGCCTGGTCTTCTCCAGTAGTTTCCAGAGCACATGTACAAGAATGGTACCATTTGTTCTCATGATTTTATCTTTCACGAGTTCAGTTCTTTTATTTCAGCTTTTTATCACAGGGACGACCCACTATGATAATATATTTTATAACTTGGGCATTGTCCCATGTCGAAGACAGTAAAGTGATAGCATCTGAGGATGATAACAAGATTATCAATAGAATAAATATAGTTTCAACAAAGCGATCTTGGCATCCAGATAACAAACCATACCATATCGCGCCAATGAAGGTGTAAGTTAAAATCTTCTCTGGTCTCCAGCCACGTCACCTGGTTTGAAACTCATGAGCTTTCGGCCACGTTCTCCTTGACCATTGGAAAGTGTTAAATAACTACTGCATCGTCGTTGTCTTACCGTTAATAGCTGCGCTGATGGCTGTGACGTCAGTGGAGCTTATCTGCTCCGCCATATCAGGAAATGTTTACCTTCCCATTCGGCTGTGTCCGCTTTCGGCTGCTGGCTGTGACGTCACTGGGGTTCGCTTTGGGGCCAACGAGAAAGACAGGCCGCGGCGCGCACGTCATGTCACGTGATCAAGTGAGGCCGGATCTGGCGCGTTTGCCAGCTGATTGGCTGTCTGCTGGGGCACAGCCCACTGTCTCATAGTGGCCGGCCACTCATTTAGCGATAGCGTCGGCTCAGGACTCACTTGATCACGTGACATGACGTGCGCGCCGCTGCCTGTCTTTCTCGTTGGCCTCGGTCTCGCTTCTACGTCACGTGTCCGCTCTTCCCGCGTCAACCTCGCTATGCCTGGGTCTGAAACTGTGCAGAACTGCAAGGCGACGTCCTTATTTATGGTATTCTCCAATATTTTAATGTCAACTTTTGCCTTTATAACACTATTCTAGTATCCTTTCGTTTCAGAAATGAAATGTTTCGTCGAAAACATCTCGGTGTCGATTTTTTAAAGAATGTTCTGACACGGCTGACTTTTCCGGGTAGAGAAGACGTAAGCACCTCTCGTGTTCTGTCCGGCGTTGCTCCACGTTGCGAACAATTCGTCCAATATAACACCACCCGAACTCACATGGTATCTTGTAATTTCTTGGTGCTTTGACTCATAGATCATCTTTTACAAGCCTCGTCATCTGTCGTATTTTTGCTGGAGGCTTGAACACATAAGCGATGTTATATCTCTTCAGGAGCTGGCACTGTTCCACAGAACGGCAAACAAGCGAAATTATTACTGTTTTCTTCCGACGTACATTTTCTGCTTTCATCACAAAAAATTGCTTGTTGTATTTTTCGGTGACTATAGCCATTATTCCTGAAGACCCATCGGAGATGGTTAGTACTCTCGACAGACTTTTGGCGTCTGAAACGTCTTTTGCGCGATCAACTAAAGTGTTCAGAGCGCCGCGTTTTTTCGAAGGGTGGTGGTGGCTTAGCGTTTTCATATACTGATCCGTATGAGTGGACTTCCTATAGACACTGTGGATGAGGTGGCCATTGGTTTTACGGCAGATGAGAACTTCAAGGAAGGGCAATGATTCGTATTTTTCTACCTCCATCGTGGTCGCGAACACTATTCAGATGATGATATAAGAATCCTTCCAGTTTCTCACGTCCATAATTCAAGATGACAAATGTATCATCGACGTAGCGTGAAACACGTCTGTTTGTCTTTGGCACAAATATAATTTAGTTGGTAGTAGGTTGCTACTACACGACAAAGATATACATACGTGAATAATATCCTTGGGTCTTCTCTGAAGTCATTGTTTGGCCGCATACGATCACTCTAGAGATGGACAAAACCGATCTTTTCAGAGATCGGATCAGAAATAGTCATTCACTGGGATGAACTAGTTCTTTTTCATGGTTCACCGACTCACCAACTGATAAAAAACGTAAAACGATGTCACATTGCTTTTTTGTCACTATACTTTTATTTGATTTGGCCATATTGTGAAAGAAGAAAGAAGAGTATTAATTTTATTGTAAGTCAGTAGTTTCGAGAATTAAAATTTGTTAGTTACACCTACATTACAAATTAAACATGTTATAACATAATTTAAATATTTTTGCAGGTGTAATAATTGGAAAAAGAAAAAATTATTATTTTTATATTTTTAAACTTTCATTAAAAATACAATATTTTGCAGAATAAAAATACTAGTTACGTATTTATACAGTGAGTAGTTTAAGAGTTGAATGAAACGTGGTATATCGCGAGAGTTCCGTGCAAAACGTGGCAACTGCCGCAGCGGAATAACCGTGCGCAATAAGGCCGTATCCTACGTGAGCGACAAAAGCGAGCGACAGCGCGCGATATTCAGCGATGCGATACGGCAGCTACAAGCAGCAACATTCGGCGACACGGCCGGGTGTCTTACGTGAGCGCGACAGATTCTCGCTACAAGATGGCCGCTAGAAACCATCGCTTGTTATCTAAAAACTAAAGTCTGGCACCCATAAACAGTAAAATAATGATAGCTCCAGAGTAAGCAATAAAGTTTTATTTAATTTCGAAAATAAGACGTCAAAAGAGTAATGTCCATTAATTTTACAAAGCGAGGAATGTTCGTGGACTATTTCATTCGTAACTTCAAGTTCAAAAAAAGACTGTGAAAATCTCCATCCAAATTTTTCGAAAATACGACGAGTACAGATACTTTCGACTATGTCGTCAATGAGTTTTTCTTTTGTGAGTACAAACTATCAACAATTGATTAAGTTCGAAGAGAGTTAGCTAAAGAAATAATTAGGTAAATAACTGCGTTTTGGGCTCCTATATTCTAAGTTTTGCAGATGCTGGTAAGATTTCCGTTCCACCTTATATTTTTAGTTCCTGTAACTACAACCCTTTCACCTGTTATTTGTGCAAAGTTTTATATATTCTCTATACAGAGCAATGCGAATTATTTTTTTAAGTGCTTCCCAATATAGTTTATCCTTAATTGCAAACACACACAACCTACTGTACCAAACACATTAAATTCGTAATGAAACATTATAGCAAGATATTTTACTTAGAAACGTAATTATAGACATCTCGTTTGACATCCTAGTGTTCTTTCTCTCTTCGAAAACAAGTTTGTTATTACTGTCAAAGATTTGACGCCAGCAGCAAAAATTTCAAATGGACACAATGCCGAAACTGAATGGTTTCAGATACAGAAAACATTAATGCACATTGTTGTTTTCTTTGTTATTCGATTATATAGTCACTGTTTTCAACGTGCCAAAATAATGTAGATGCATAATTTGTTACAGGACACTCGTCTATCAAGTCAGGAAACTACGTGATATGGGCTTACAAAATTTAAGCAACAGAATGCACATTGCACAAGACTTTGTCACTCTTGCTCCCTTCATGGAAACTACAAGTGTTCGAGAAAAATGGAGTAGGATCTTTTTCGCAGAAATTTTATATAGTTTAATTTTGTACTGTAACGCGTTTTTGCTATCGACTGCAGATTTCCTGTTATTCAGAAGAAACATGTAATATTAAATAAATACGTTTCATCTCGAGTACTATTCGAAATAGGAATATGACGGTTTCTGTTGCTTCAGATGATCGTTTCTGTAAGTGAGCTGCAAGCTTTATCAGAACACAGGAGTTGAGAAAACAGCGTGGAGTCTCTTGTTCGGCACCATGCGGTTCGCCAGAGGAGTGGGGGGAATAATGAGCAGCGCTCCACATGGGCGGCTCCGCAAGCGAGCGTAGGGAGAGTGGTGGGGAGAGGTGAACCGGTGAACCAGCTAACTCACCGACTCAGTTGGCGGTCGGATCGCCTCGATCGACGGAGTCGTGCGGAGCAGCGAGTCAGCGCTAGTCGGGAGCCGCGCGCTCACTGAATCATGCTGCTTGCGCAACTCACCGATTCTCGACTCGCAGCGCGAAGGCGCTACACGTGTTTAGGCGCTCATTTTTTGCGTTTTATACTTGCACATGGTCTTTACCACATTTATTTTTTAGCGTAGGAAACTTCTGAAGCATGTGGCAAGGGGTTTAGGAAACTTCTGAAGAATGTGGCAAGGGGTGCTTATGCAGCTCATTGCTGTGACCAGAGGGACTTTTCGGATCAGATGAACTACCACTCTTTTTTTTTTGGATTCATCCATCACTCACTCCTTAGAAAGATCTAGCTCTATGAATCAGTTCAGGAGCAGATTGCCCATCTCTAGATCACTCCAGTTTTTTGGCGTCGTACAGAAAAGTCACAAAAAACTGGATTTTTCGTCTCCGGCGAAACAATGACCTCTGCGAGACGAGCCAATGATCTTATTACACCACAGTATATCTTTGGCATGCAGTAGCAACCTATTGCCAACTTAATTATTTTTGTGCCAAAGAAAAACAGATGTGTTTCAAGCCGTAAAAACAAATTGGCTGCGCTGGAGCAGTGTTCAAGGCAGTGTCTTCAAATTTGACTAGAAAAAAGAGCACCACTTGACATTGGGTTAGGAGAACTTGGACGAAAGCTCGTGGGATTCTAACCACCTGACCCGGCTGGAGGCCAGAGAAAATTTTATTTATTCATATCGCTGCGAGACCATAAATACAATGTGTAAGTTTTTTCAGAAACTGATTAGATAATAGCTCTCTAAATATCTTACACCAGGGTCCATTTCTATTTCTTTAAAGTGAACAGCGACCACACGCTTTAGGAAAATAAAATGTTTCAACCTAAAAAATACAAAAATTGAAGCATATACGGACAGTCGTGGGGAACGCGAGTGGTCGACC
This sequence comes from Locusta migratoria, assembly GCA_026315105.1. Classification (NCBI taxonomy): domain Eukaryota; kingdom Metazoa; phylum Arthropoda; class Insecta; order Orthoptera; family Acrididae; genus Locusta; species Locusta migratoria. The sequence goes on along the minus strand of CM048748.1, from coordinate 321,363,049 downwards.
TCGGTTTACTGCGAGAATTTTGGGAAGATGTGATTCGTCCACAAAGGAGACCACATATTAGACTCTTGTACGACCCCGTCTTGAATATTGCTCAAGTGTTTAGGTTCCCCAAGAGATCGGTTTAAAGGAAGACATAGAAACAATTCAGAGGCGGGCGACAAGGTTTGTTACTAGTAGATTCGATCAATACGCGAGTGTTGCTGAACTACTTCGGGAACTCAAATGGGAGTCGCTGGAGGAAAGGCGACATTTCTCTCGAAAAACACAGTCGAAGAATTTAGAGCCCCGGAATTTGAAGTGGACTGAAGATAAGTCTACTGCGGCTAGCCGGCCGCGGTGGCCGAGAGGATTGAGGTGCTTCAGTCATGGTCTACTCGGTCACTACAGTCGGGGGTTCGAATCCCCTCTCGGGCATGGATATTTGTGCCGTCCTAGTTCGTAAGTAGTTCATAAGTAGTTTGTAAGTTTAGGGACTGATGACCCCGTAGTTAAGTCCCATAAGATTTAAAAAAACATTTGAACATTTTACTGCCGCTAATCTACATTTTACGTAAAGATCAAAGAGATGAAGGCTCGTACAGATGCGTACAAGCAGTCGCTTTTCTCTCGTTCTATATGGGAGTAGAAGAGAAAACCAAATAACTAGTAGTGGTACTGAGTACCCTCCGCCACACACCTTTAGGTGGACTGCGGAATATGTATGCAGATGTATGAAAATAAAATTTAGTTATAACTTTTCACATGGTCATTAAAGCCTCAAGTAATATGTACGCGAAGTACAACTATAACAGAATCGTTCAGTAGAAAATCGAATTCGGTTTACAGCAATCTGATTTTACAGTTTTCATCTTTTGTTTAAAGTTCATAATGGAAGGGTTATCAAGAGCATCAACAACCTTCAACCGATTCTTGGATATAGTATTACGGAAGACACCATTGTTTAGCCTTTGCGATCACCTTTTAACAGCTCGAAATTTAAACAAAAATAACTGCTTAACTGTGCCACAAAAATTGAATAAACGAATTTGTAGAGGAGAAAATGCTCTACAGCTTTTCTCTCCTATGCTTTTTATTTTCATATCTCGCATTCTTTGAGAGATATTTTCAGTAATAATGGTGCTTCGACGCAGTACGTCTGTCTGACTAATGTGTTCCGGCTTTTTATATCGCGCTGTTCAAGTGAACGGCACCAAATTTTACAGACTTAATTTTTGGCTGGCAGCGACTACAACCTCCCTTTTTAATAGTTTCAGACAAAAAATAGGTTAGTAACACCAAAAATAGGCCGTTTGTAATTGCCTTTTGACAGCGGGAAATTTAATTGCAAATAATGTCTTAACCGATCATCTGAGACGGAAATTGAATAAATTTATTTGTTGAGGCGAAAATTCTTAACTATGGTGCTCTGTTACGTTATTTCAAAATGTTCAAATGTTTGTTAAGCTTATGGGACTCAACTATGGGGTTATCAGTCCCTAAACTTACAAACTACTTATGAACTACCTTATACTAAAGACGGCACAAATATCCATGTCCGAGGGGGATTCGAACCCCCGACCGTAGTGGCCGTGTAGACCGTGACTGGAGCGCCTCAGTCTCCTCAGCCACCGCGATCGGCTGTTACGTTATTTCCATTACTAACATAAAAATAGTGGCGATTTGACACTGCCATCTGATTTTACGTAAACCAGAGAGGCAAAGCAAATTATCTTAAAAAGAAGTGAAACTACCAAGGCAAAACAGATCGTAGTATTTCAACGGAAAAAGATAATGAAAATATGGGAGAGAAATTACTATAATAGTTTAAAGATGTAAAAGTGAAAAAAAGAGTACGTTTGTAAAATATAAACTCAAATATCATATAATTTTGGCTGTTCGATAAAATACGGTATGAGAGAATATTACGTGTTGAGTGCATGGATATTATCACAACAGTAGAGTCGTAATTGTATCGTCCATCATTTTCTATTATTTATGTCCGAAATGTTCGCAAAAATATCATAAAACTACAGGAAAAGCTAGAGTGGGCCGTAAAAGATGCCGTGCGATATTTTTATTTAAATTTTTTATCAGTGTGACGACTCAGTATGGTAATACATTTTACAACTGCACGACAGCAAGGTCTGCTGAAACAGGGTTATTAATAGAAATAAAACAATTTCAACAAAGCGATCTTAGCATTCCTCATAGCAAGTCCTTGGAGATGGCCACAAAATGAGTAAGTTATGTTAGAAATTTATTTAGTAAATCCCTCGCAACATCTTTGTATATAAAGCAGAGTGTTCGTATGTTTGTGTGTGCGTGTTGCATACAAATCTGCAGTTATGTTCCAATCTTTATGAAATTTTCTACACGTAAACTTCAATCCATGAGGACGGTCGCCGTCAGTGTAATAGTCACATTCAATACATAGTTCACGATATATAACGTCATAAACAAAGAGATGCGCGAAAAACTGCTGCATTTAGGGACAATGCTGCTCATTGTCTCCTAAACCACAGGACCGATTTCAATCAAATTTGGCTTACACATTCCTTATCACGAAGTAATAATTGCTGCCGGGTTAAGAATCACATGCGACACATCGTTCAGAAGATATGACGTCATAAACAATAGAAATCGCAAAAAAACTGCAACATAATGCGGCGAGACTTTAAAAATACGCTCTATGAGAATGAGAGTAGTTAGCGACTTGCAACAAATTTTAAACATATTTTTAAAACGTTTATTAAACTTTTTCTCGCTGAGAAGCATAGCAAATTGATGAAAGGAAAAAAGTTTCTCGTTTTCTACTTTACAAGTGACTGTAGCCCGTGCGCTTGCTTTTTGGGCGGTGAATTCAGTTCCAGTGTAATGTGGTTTGAGCTAAGGCGGGCAACAGAATTACTTATAGGGGCCTTGTCTTCAGGGAATCCAATCGAAATGTCTTTCAGTGGTATATGTGTAATGGATTCATCGCAAGTGAACGAAAGTGTACAAAGTGTGGTTCACATATGAGGCTCATTTCGCGTAAAGCTCGTATGGATAAAGAGGAGTGTACGTGCAGGAAGATAAGCCATAAAGTTACTTTCAGCATCAGAAAAAATTTTGTACTTTGCAAAGAGCAATCTAAGCCTGTTAAAAGTGTAGGAAGTTATTATTTTCACAGAGATGTGTTTGGGTTTCTTTATGCATTAAACAAAGCATAATCACGTATAGGTTACCAGAGGAGTATGTGAGGACAGGTTGTATTTAAAGTGTTAGTTGTTTGTAATGGACGAGATTTATTGATTTAGTGACCGTACAAGGGTACATCGAGAACCTGTCAACCGTAGAGCAGGAACAGCATTAATTAATTTTCTCAAATATAACGCGAATTCCGAGTGCTATTTTAATCAAAAAAGACTAATTTGAAACATTGATCATTTACGATGGAAATTATAGCATGGTGAATTTTTGTGGAGATGTGTTATTTACGAAATGCAAAATACACTGAATTAAGCTGTTCGGCCATGTCATCTTCACGTCATCGCTCGCGGCAGGCGTACCAACTGAGGTGTCACAAATATACCTATTCAATTTTAATGTAATTTTAATTTAAGTGAGTTCTTAGATATAATGACTGTGATAGAGATACTCGTAGGTTACTATTTGAAATTATAATTATTCCTTAAAAATAATGTATTATGAGTGGTTGGAATTGTAATCTATCGTTAACATAAATGTAAATAGATTTATCTAAAAGGTAATACGTCATTTCTAAAAAGTTATTTATTCGATTTCATCATATTTCTGAACATTTTGCGAATACGGAAGCTTTTTTCTGGTGTGTGAGTGCCACGAGCCTGCAGCTATTGAAAATTTATTCAAAGATAAACAGTAATCGATCCATTAGCCGAATCACAAGAATTATGCACATGCAAACAGTGCACTCTCATTCAACCGAGGGGCTAAGAAAATGTTCAAATGTTTGTATAGTCTATGGGACTTAACTACGGGGTCATCAGTCCCTAAACTTACAAACTACTTATGAACTACTTACGAACTAGGACGGCACAAATATCCATGCCCGAGGGGGGGATTCGAACCCCCGACCGTAGTGGCCGAGCAGACCGTGACTGAAGCGCCTCAGTCCCCTCGGCCACCGCGGCCGGCAAACTTCCCCCAACTAATAGTAAAATCCATATCAGTTTTTATTTATCTTCGCGCTGGTCAGACGTTATATAGTGGCGACCGTGACAGGACGTACGACAGATTACTGACTCAAGGTAAATGCGATGACCACGTATTGTCGAGTCTTATCGCAACTGGTTGTAGCATACATTGTTTGGAGGCTAATTTGTACTCTCAGTATCCAATTCAACGCTGAGAATGATTGAGATATTAGTTCCTTTCATGAGGAAATCGTAGATTTTTCTTCCAGCTCAGCAGGGCAGTGAGGATTCTCGGCGCTGCTTTCGTAACGACAGGTCGTAAAGAGAGGCCGCTCCCACAATGAGTGCCGGTTGAGGCGCAGGTTGTCGCAGTCCGCAGGGCCCGGCGCTACGTGCGGTGCGCGCCCGCCAGTAAATTCGGCAGGTAACGACCCCAGCGCCCCCTGGCCCTGCGTGCTGGCGCCACCACACTGGCGCCAGCGCGTCTGTCACGCCGGTTCATCGCCGGCCCTGGCGCGGCGTCGCTGCCAATACCGCCGGAAGCCGCTGTTCTGGCTGGAGCGCCAGCCACTGCTGTTTACCGACGCGTCTGACTCCAGCGAACACGATTACCGCGCGTACTAAACAAGCGTGTCGCTCCTAGTTACCGAAGCTTGTAGTGTAGCAAGTTACGCTACATCTCCTAACTCCGGCGTAAGATATTTATCTAATATATAAAGCAGAGTGTCCGTATATTTGTACGTGTTGCATACAAATCTACTGTTTTGTTCGAATCTTTATGAAATTTTGTACACGTAAGCTTCAAACCATGAGGACGGTCGCCGTAAGTGTAAAAAATCACATACGATATATAGTTCAGGAGATATGACGTCACAAACAATAAGATGCGTGAAAAACTGCTGCATTTTGCGACAATGCAGCTCATTTTCTCCTAAACCATTGGACCGATTTCAACCAAATTTCGTACACACATTCCTTACCGTGAGGTAACAATTGCTGTATGGTTAAGAATCACATATGGCACATGGTTCAAAAGATATTACGTCAGAACCAATAGAAATCGCAAAAAATGCCATATAATACGGCGAGACTTTCGAAATTCACTGTATGAGAATGATAGTACATAGCGACTTGCAACGAACTTTAAACATAATTTCAAATCTTTATTAAACTTTTTATCGCTGGCAACCAAGACAAAATGATGAAAGGAAAAAAGTTTCTTGCTTACTACTTTTGCGCTGTATATGGAGTAAAACTACGGCTCTCGGTATGACATTACAATTTATTATTTAAACACTACAAATTGTAGCGACAGGAAATTTTACAGACAGTATACATGCATATAGTTGAGTGTACCTTATAAATTGTATCACAGTACGACACGCAGTCTTGAGATATGAGCACATAAACAGAAACGTTCATGGAAAACCGCCCCATCACGCACGAAGTTTTAATCTATTACTCCTTTACCACTTGTTATATTCCCAAGAGATTTTACAGACATACAGCCCTTATACAAATGAATATATACATGAAAAATGGTAGGTATAAATAAATGACTACCCGGGCAACGCCGGAATTTCAGCTAGTACAATTATAAAAGCAGTAACATCCATCTCAATTGAAGGTCAAATGTTGTCGGACGTAGTACAAATTTAATTGCCACGTAAACTTTTAAATTAAAACCTCTCTAACTGGCATAAAGGAGTCTTTTTGGTACATCCATAACTGTTGCTGCAATTTTCCATGTCGAATAAAACCGATCCAGTTGTAAAAAGACAGATTACCACTTATACATATGAGCATATACATGAAAAATGGCAGAATTAAATAAATAAATACACGGGCAACGCCGGGTTTTCAGCTAGTAATTTAATAATAAAGAAGTTAAAAAAGGTGATTGGCTGCTGACAATAAAACAATGCAGGTAACGATAAAATCTTTATTCCTTTTGTACTGACGCGTCTCGGGCGTAGCCCATCTTCAGTGTACCTGGTAAGCGTAAAATCTGAGACAATAAATGTGGAGTCAAACAGATATAAGTAAACGTGATACAAAAAGAGAAATGACACAACCAAGAATTTATACATACCATAACACTACCCATTTAAGTATAGACAAAACGAAATAGCCAGTAGAGGCTGGCAAGTTATCACCTGATTGCCATTTCAACTTTTAATCACATTTTTGTACACTTCTTTCCGCCAATCAGCTGCAGCTGCCCTCTGGCGAACGGCTCTCATCCGCTGCGCCTGACACATTTACGTTAAGACCTGATTCGAGGAAATTCTTAATTATGTCCATGTTAATATTCTGCAAATGTCTCTACAAGACTAATATTTTATTTTGTTTGTATATATTGACCGTTATATGAATATATCTTTGGGACGTCTTAGGTGAGGTACTGCGCTCACGTGGCTTGTATTCGCCCTAACGGCTCTGAAAAGATTTGATTTCCGTTTACTTTTAGCTTTCGACGAATGTACTAAGTTTTGTACACATGTATTAATGTAACTGGTGTTTGATAAGTGGGCAGCCTCTACTGGCCATTGCGTTTTGTCGATACTTAAATGGGTAGTGTTATGGTTTGTATAAATTCTTTTTCGTGTCATTTCTCTTTTTGTATCACGTTTACTAATAACTGTTTAACTGTACATGTATTATCCTAGTTTTTACGCTTACCAGGTACTCAAGATCGGCTACGCCCGAAACGCGTCAGTACAAAAGGAATAAAATTTTATCGTTACCTGCATGGTTTTATTGTCAGCAGCCAATCAGCTTTTTCAACTTCTCTATTATTACATTGATAATTATGGCTGCACACCTCCATCAAGACTTCAAGTTTGACTTGCAATAAGATGTTAATAGTTTATTTTGTGGCGTTATTTATATTCCTGAGGCTGGATCAGGTTCCTGACGTCAGCGCAGACACTGGAGCACTGTATAGTACGAGCGGAACAATCCGTCATTTTGAATCCCAGGTCGAAGGCGCACATTTTAAGACTACCGAACATTTACGCTTTTTAATATGATTTTCAGGTCATGATATACTTTCCTAACTCAGAAAGTATTACAGACTAGTAAATTTATCGGTATGCGTTTGACTGTAGAAGGCAAACAACTTAGTGAATAGAGGAGTATTTAGAGATATGATACATTCACTTACATTCCACATGAAGGCGTATGTTGGCGTTCTAAATATTTAACAAATACAGTTGAAGTACGCTACAATTATAGCATTTTCTGGTTTATAAATTGTACATCCACATACGTTTACAGTAACTAATAGTTGCATTCAAAAACAGTTACAGAATAATGTTAAATTTTGATACAGCACTTCCCGTGTACCCCCCATCTGTCTCACATATTTTACACACACAATATTTCATAAAAGATTTTGCGTCAAAAATGTGTTTAATAACTTTGTACCTCTGGTTAAGTTAGATGCGACTAAATAAAGTCTCTCTGGTGGAATACACTTTGAAATAAAGTGACTGTTGCATGCTTGTTTTGTATTAAATGCCCTACATGTATGACTTCTTTCCTGTTCCCATTTTTTTGCGATGTTCATTATTATTATTTTTTTCCCCCACATATCCAGTTCATAGCTTAGCGTAAGCCTAAAAAATAAAATCAAGAAAAGTAACTTCAAACACACTGTACCTAGTGCTATGTTAACAATCGGTAGCAAAATTAAAATAAACCATTGCTTACATGTATAGGCCTATTTTTAATAACTACCTCTCTGTCAGCACAACTATTTCTAATAAAAATAAGTAAAAGGTTTTGTTCGTAGCGTTACACAGATAGGTGCTCGGTTCTGACGCCTGTACACGGCGTCTGGAATTTACAAGCCACCTTTTACCCCGATCTGTGTTTGAAGGAAACACTGTAGTCGGATTGGGAGTCAAAATGGCGGATTGTTCAGCTCGGTACATCCAGTGCTTTAGCAGACACTGTGCAAGTGATGGCGTCTTAGAATAGGTCACGGGGCCCATGGAAGAGATAACAGTGATATGCAATATCAGTGTTTTATATTATTAGAGCGGAATTTCTCTTGTTTCAACGTGTAATACGTTGAAACTCGTTTGTCAATTGATACAGGACTAATTGTTGAAATTAAAGAACTGTAGGTCAGTATGATAGTGATAGAAACAACCATAAATTTTCCTTCACTGACGAATGATGAAACTCGAAATGTCCGGTGTCATCTCGACTGCTGAAACTCGGACTTTGATGCAACTTACCTTTTAAATACATTGTTATGTGATTATGAAACCTAGTGTCAACAATTGTGTGACCTTTGATCAATAATATGTATGAGGTACAGTGTTATTATTATATATATTGAGGCCAGTTAAAAATGTTTAATTAAACCTAACAATATTACTATATATAACCTCGTGTACTTTAAACACCTTTCATGCATGCAAATATACAATGAAATATCTTGTGGATAATTTACTTTCTGTGGCCTTTAGAAACGTCTACATTGTTTCACAGTAGTAATGATAGCGTTGCCTTGAAGCATTTAAAGGCGACATTAAACTCGACACACTAGTCTCGTAGCTGATGAAGGTTATGTGAGGTCAGTTCTTCGCCACAAAATTCAGCATCTCGGTCACGGAGTTTCGGCTGTGGAAAGCATTATAATTTATAGGAATACGCAAGGTGCTCTTTTACTCTCTAAAATTCCTCTGATGTGAATATTGTCACTACACTTACATGGCGATGATTTCATAAGAAGTGTTACTAACCTAATTTGACTGTTTTCAGAAACTTGAACATTTATCATTTTATTCGCAATTAATGCATCTTAAGAAACTCGAAACTTAAGCTCATTCATAAAATAAAATAATAGCTCTCTCAACACTGTGTCTGTTGATAATAATGGAAATCTTTGAGGAAAATAAATTCCTGCTTTCTTCTTAATAACGTCCTAATACTACAGGGTGATCAATCCTCAGCGCAACCGCCTTTGCGGCCTGTGACTTGCTGGCGATGGCAGCTGCGGTGCCCGCTTAGCGCGCCGTCCGACGTCCGCACTAAATTTAACACGGGTTGGCCCGCAAGTTATTCTGGCATACACAACACAAATAAAAGTATTACGCAAGGAGGTTCTGGAACTACCCTCTTCGTTTCTGAAGCATTTTTGACACCTGAGAAAGTTTCTCATTACACTCTGGAGTTACCTCTCATAAATTTCAGCGATTTCATGACGAATGTTAGTTTTTTAGTTTATCTAAAGTTTGGGGACTTGATTTGTACATTTTCTCTTCTAATGCTCGCCACAGATAAAAATCGGATGAGGTTAAATCGGGAGTTCAGGAGCAGCCTCTGTACGATCAAAAAATAGGTGTGTGATGCGCTGTTAGTGGCGAGAGAATAATAGGTCCTATATTTTTTCAAGAAACAATTAATAGTGACAGGTATGTTGAAAACATATTGCGGCCTTTTTCGTCCAATTAACTGAGAGAGAATGTGCTTTCACGACATTCCAGCAAGGCTCTGCGACGGCACATGCTTATCATTATGGGAAATTGGTAATTTGTTCAGTGAAAGAATTACCACTAAGAACATTTGCCCTCCTTGTTCTCCCCATTTAACCCAGTGCAATTTTTTTCTGTTGGGAGCATTAAAAAAGAAAGTGTACAAATCAAATCCCTACACTTTAGATAAACTAAAAACAAACATTCGTCATGAAATCAGTGCAATTTCTCATAGGAAACTTCAGAGTGTAACGAGCAACTTCCTCAGTAGGTGTCAGAAATGCTTCAGCAAAGAAGGGAGGCAGTTCCAGCACCTCCTCATGTAATACATTGTGAGTAATAAACTTTTATTTCTAAGTGTTCGTATTACTTATCTCAGAAATAACTTGTGCGCCAACCCGTATTAAATTTATTGCGGACGTCAGGCGGAGCGCTTAGCAGGCACCGCAGCTGCAATCACTGGCAAGTCGCATGTCACAAAGGCGGTTGCACTGAGGATTGATCACCCTGTATTACTGCACATACGGTAAACGAGCCTCTGTTGATGCAACTGTGTTACACATACAAGGCTTATAGGTCTCAAAACCTGTAATTCAAAGTGGGGAAAGACAATACTTTCTAACTACAGTAATAAAAAATTTATTTAACTACTTCCTTAAGTATTGAAAAATTAAAGCATTGTCATATAAAATTCTACATAACTGACAATCCTTGTCAAACCTCTTTACACTGTCAATCCTAAATTACTTATATAAATACCTTTTATTATGACAAAAATACATATTCGGTAAATGATTCTTTTACTACCAAAAATTGCTACGAAGTTAAAGAGAAACTGTTCTCGTACCTTATGGCCGGAGCAATTAATATCAATAAGTGTCTACCGTCCTTGTGGATCAGACCATTTCACAATTCAATATGTCATCCTGGAGTGTTGTGTCTGCCGCCACTGCGGATCAAACGGTCTCTCTCTGCGACACCCATAACTGGAGTGTTCGTCTCTGGTCAAACAAAGACCACCACGAGACGAACCAATGATAGTATACCTTTGGCGCATAGTATCGACCTACTGACGACAATTAGTTTTGTACCATAGACATAGAGACGTGTTCCAACCCTAATTTGACAACTTATCTGTAGTAGTTAGAAAGACAATCAATAAACCCTTATTGAGGTTGAGCTATAGGAATTGAGTTGATCATTTTTTCAGTTGGTATAAGTTTTCTTATAACATTATCTTCCGCAAATTAAACAGTCAACGGAAATTCGAAAAAGTCCGATACTGATTTACATGAACACTTTCGCCTCCTAAGGGTACAGACTAATCGGACTCTGAGTAGAGGAGCATTTCACATAATACATCACCAAAGACGAAAAATGGACATTCACTGATTTAGAATTTGTTGGTTACGAAATCTGCAAGCTCACACCACAAGCTGTCAAAATGGGGTTCCGATGCGACCCATTTAACAAATGTTACTTTTTCCCATTTTCTTAACAAGTGATGGCCGTACTCTGTTTACAATCGAAAAGGCATCAAAAGGTACCGCATATATTACTGGAAAATTTATCTCGGAAACTACACAATGTACAAAAGTCACGCAAAAATTTAAAAATTTTAAACATGGCTGGCTTGCAGCAATGGCGAAAGCAACCAAATTGTCGGTGGATTGTATCTGTGAAAGCTGTAGTCAATACGCAGCTCACGGTTCCAGAATAATTCTCATGTAATTTCACGATTACGCATGTCTTTTCCACGAATACATATTTTTTTTGTCGAAATCGATGAAAAACGTTAACATACCTAAATATTTGCAACAGATTTTATATAACGTACAATCTGGGAACCATCGAATGATTAAAAACACTCATAAATTTTGGAGTAGAGACACACAAAATGTCCAGTTACAATTCCCCAACGGAATCGGAAAAAGTTTAAGTTTTTAAACCGACACGTACTAGCCCTTTCCGAAGTTAAAGTTACTGACAAAGCGGCGATTTGCGGCGCAGATTCCAACACTTTAGCAAACGAATCTCTTCAATTAACCAGGCATGTCTTTCTCCTACCAAGACGAAACGTAAAGTGCTCTTCCAGGGCCAGAGGAGCTCTCCCCATGAACCGTCCAACCGTATTTTACTTAACCACGAGCCACTCTCTCATTGGGAGATCACCAGGGCCGTATTTAGGCATGGTCCACACGGCCGGAAAATGTTTAGGGGCGGCAAATTTTCGAGGAAAAATTTCCGCGAGGGGAAAAAAAAGTCGGTAAAAATTTAATCGGCCCGTACACTACCAATAATACTAGTAAACATGTCAACAGGTGTTCCAGATAAAGCATCGATATTGTGCGGTATTAGTGTCTAAATCAAGGACGTGTAAGCATTGCGGATGTGCAGGCCATCTGTTACTTTGCTCTTAAGCTGACTTTGCACACACGTAATGTGATGGGGGAACGTAGGTGGGTGAAGGATTGCTCTCCAAAATTATTTGCGCTCACCAGCAACGAACTGTTCTGCTGAACGATCATTCTCAGTTCTTGGAAGGGTTAAGAACTATCCGCGTTCTGCTCAGACTCAGGACCGTTTGAACCACATGGTCATACTAGCAACAGAAAATGATCGCACTGTGAAAGTGGACTTTCAGAATGTGATTAATGTGTTAGCTGATAACGAGGCAAGAAGAATGAACTTCTGATATTCTTCGTTTAAATGCTAATACTTTTATCTGCTGAGTTATTCTTTGTACGTATGTGTGTGGTTAATAAAAGTATGTGTCTCGTGTCTCCACACTGAAAATTTAGATATGCTACAACCAAAATGTCTACGCTGAATTCAAGGTTAGTTATGTACAATATTTTTTTTTCAAAGATTTCTTCTTTAAATAATATTTACCTTTTTTATTAACCTATTAACAATTAGCTAGTACATGTTTTTGAGAATTGCTTAAGTTTGTTGTTGGAGGGGGAAGGGGGGCAGGTAAAAGCAAAAAATTATTGGATCCATGGGCGTAAAATACCTAAATACGGAGCTGGAGATGACCATCCACATCACCACACCACACCACACCACGTCCACACTAATTCAACATTTCGACAATATTAAATTGGATAGTTATAAACATTTGATCACCTTGGGATTATTTATTAGCGGTGTATTTAATGTATCAAATAAATAAATGAATAAGTCACTCTTCATGAGCCTGATTACTAACACCACACAATACAGGGTGGACATCAAGTACGATAACGCTTTCAATTATTTAATGCAGAGGAACCAAACGTTGTGCAGATATTATGCATATGACATAATGAAGAGAAAACCTGAATTTGTTTTTCATGTATATTGTCAAGCGTAGTTTCGTTATTTGCGGATAGTCGGCGCTTGTTGCAAACATGGGAAGTTCAAGTGCTAAACCGATCATGGTGGGGCCCCTGTCGACAGGCAACACTCATGGCGCAGTCGTGTTCAAGAAAACACATTCAAGAGGCTCCAATTTAAACGGTTTCTCTGTTTCACAGTGGTAGAATGCCAGTCTACGAGTCTAAAGGTCGCGGTTTCGATCCCCGCCAGGTCTGAGGATTTTTATCTTTTACTTTCCACTTCTTTCACCTCTGGCAATATTGCCCGTGTGAAAAATACCGAGTAGTGCCGTGGCTCGGAACCCACGTTAAACTGTAGGTCCCCCTATAACTGGCTGGGTAAGTCAGTTCGAAGGTCGGAGGAAGGCAACGGCGTACCACCTCCAAACAGGACCATACCTAGTAAAGCGCTGTGGTGTTCAAACCTATCTTCGGATTTTTGAATGCTTTAACTTTTTTTTTTTTTTTTTTTTTTTTTTTTTTTTTTTTTTTTTAACATAGACAGCTTTTGTCGCAGGTCTTTCCACACAGTCATTGGAGCCATTTTGATTTCACTGGATGCACGACACACCGATTTCATTGGAGTCCTTATGAATGTCTGTCGTACGCGCTCCACATTCACTTCACTCACACTGAGACGTCCGCTTCCCTTTGCCGGGCACAAGCAACCCGTCGTAACGAATTTCTTGTGCCAGTGGTAAATGGCGCTTCTTGTTGATGGCTTCTTACCGTACTTGGTTCTAAACATCGTAGCATACTTGTTTTTGTCGAACTCCTGCGCACAGTAAGTTAGCTCCACACCTGACTTCTCCATGTTTACGACTAACGCTGACTATCGGCAAATTACCAAACTATGCTGTGGCGGTATACATAAAAAAACTTTCTGGGGTCCTCTTCAAAATGATGTGTGTATGATATCTGCACAATTTTTGGTTCTTGTGAAATAAATATTTGGAAGTGTTCCCGGACTTTATGTACACGCAGTACAATTACGTAAATTACTGGCAAAATATACAAATATGTATTAAATAGTTACATAAACATGAGGACAAGAGGTACGTATCATGCTCTTGGAAACAGTTGTGTTACTGTGGAAATGAAATGACTCAGAGGGAAACGCAGCAATGGACACTGCTCATTGCGTAACAGAAGGAGGTTGTCGTCACAGTAATAGGGCAGAGCGATCCATCACTGTCATGCGCACGATATGTGGTCGTTATGTGCAACGAAGTGGCTGCAAGCGGTACCGTCATGGTCCATCGTTCGCTCCTGCATTACGATACGCGTCATAGTGCACTAGTTTCGACCGACACGATTACTTATTTAAATACTTATAGTACTGGTGTTGTGCCTGTTCTTTCAGACGTCCGAAAGAATAGACACCACACCAATGCAATAAGTATTTTAAAAAAATATTTGAAAAAAAATAAACGCGACGACAGCTTTAGTTTCAGTTATTTCACCACAGATGCGCTCATGCCTCGCACGGGAATCTGTAATGGCGAGTGTAAGAGGGCATGGACGATAAGGGCGCTACAAACATAGTGTGCGACTTGTGAGAGTTTGAGACGTACGGGAGTGAGCACGAGTGGCCAAGTGGTTAAGGCGACCGTTGCCCCGAAGCGGGAAACCCGGCTTCGATTCCCGGTCCGGTTAGCGTTTTTACTTGTCATCATTGCTTAATATCAGTGCCCAAATGCAGCCACTGTCAATCCTTCCTTTCCTATCCTTCCCTTCCTTTACCAATCATTTGCAGATTACGTATTTCTCTGAAGAATAATCCACATTGCAAATGGTGTCCTTTATTTGAACTACAGAAACTGTTTCAAAGACGCTCTCTGTCTCCTCCGAGGCATACTGAAAATGTTCATGCGAAAAGACAGTAAGGAAGAATAATTCCATCACATCCACACTGCCCTCTGTCCCCATTTATATAGTGCACACAAGTGGCGTACTGGCTACCGCGACGTTCATATGTGTTGAAATGCTAAAAATGTGCTTCTGTCGCAACCGCAAACAAATGCTGCAAATTTCATCCATTTTTTGACGTTCCATTCGGGGTGCAGCATTTTGGGTAGCCAGAATGCAACATTTGCAGATTTATAGACAACTGTTGTCAATTTTGATAAGACAACGCTCTTGAATTTATTATTATCTTTGCATCATGAATCTTACAGATTTATTTTATGCAGCATGGTACACATTCCTCTAATGAGCAAAGTAGCTTATGTCAGCTCTACGTCATGAATTATTTGTTTAATATATTTCAGTTTTCGTCTTCACGTACTGTTTATACCCAAAACATTTTCTTATCGTCTCATGGATATTATTACCTGATGAATTAACACTTGTACTACAACCATGTCTCTCATTATCTTCATCCTTTTTTATATGTTCCAATGTTACCCGAATCTCCGCTGAACCTCCTCATCTATTTTCAGCACTGATCTGTAGTACCATATTTTAAACGCTTATATTCTCTTTTCTGCTAGTTTGCCTACTTTTATTACACTGCTGCGCTCCAAAAACAGTTTTTCAAAAATTTCTTCCCCCCAATTAAGGTCAATGTTTGCCCCCCCCAACCCACCCTTGCTCGTTAATGGACTTGTTGATTGCGTTTGTGCAGTTTTTAGCACAAGGGACTCGCATTGGGAAAGACGGCGGTTCAAACCCGTCTCCACCATCATTGTTTAGCTTCTTCGTAATTTTCATAAATCGCTCTAGGCAAATTTAGGGATGTTTCCTTCGAAATGGAATGGGTGTTTTCCTTCACCATCGTTTACAAAAACAAATCCATATTCAATTCCGTCTCTAATGACCACGTTGTCGGCGAAATATTCAACTCTAATCTTTCTCGCCTTTTCCATTTTGTCGTGAATGAATGTCCCGTTTAACTGTGCCCATCTACCATTGATGCCTTCCCTAATTCTTCCGTCGTGAATTATTTTACTACCAAGATATAAAAAATTCATTAACGTCGTCTACCTCGTGATCAGCAATTTAGGTACTGAACTAACACTAAATACTTGTGAATTTTAGCGATTTTCTCTCAATCAATATTCTATACTCATTTTCTATTTATTCCGTTCAATATATAGTGTAATAATTCAGTTTAACTGGGGCTAGCAACGCCCTCAGCGAACCTTTACACTGAAGACGTTACACCTGAATTCTTATCCCATGCTTGACTCATTCTTGTAATTATGTCATAAAATCTGAAACGTATATATTAAAAATGGGGTGGAACACTGCGGCCTTTTTTAATTTGAGGACTTCATTCTTTGTCTGTCACAATTATTCAACCTTAATATTTCTTGTAACATTGTAATTACAGCTTATTCCTTGTAGCTTATACCAATTTTATTTAGAAATTTGAACATCTTGCGCTATTTTACATTGCCTTAGACTTTTACGAGGTCGACAACTCTTGAGAATGTTTTATTCTTCTTTCGGTTTTACTTTAATTATAAAATTATGTAACGTCAAAATTGTTCCTTTGCTTCTTATGCTTTTCCGAAATCCATGCCTACTGATCTTCAGTTAAAAGATGCTCAATTTTCTTTTCCATTCTACTTCGTAATATTCTCTCCCGTAGCTTGGATGAGAGGCGTACTTAACCAATCATGTGGGCGTTTCCCAACTAAACCAATTTCCCCCTCCGCTACCCCCCTCTCTCCCTCGACAGACATCATACCAATAACTTTCTTTTCGGTTATTTATGTGCTTAAGATAGAACCTGTGATTCATTTGGAAAAGGTATGTAATTTAACGTTTCTCTTAGGTTGGTATGCTGATCAGAATAAATATCTTACACTTGACAAGAGGCAACCGTCCCCACCGCCTCCATAGAAAGTATCTACGCCACTCCTAGGATGCACGAGCTGCTATCATTGAAAGTGTGTCGATGATATTTTTCTGAAAAATTAACTGGTACCTCGACAGACTCTCAACATCTTCATAGCAACTTGAATAGTTTTTTGATCTCAACTTTCCCCAGCGATCTCAAGAATTCTGATGGTGTGTTACCTCTGTCGTCTGTCTTGATTTCATTTCAGATCACCCAGAGCTTTCTTAAATTATTTCTCTGTCTTCCATGTCTCTTCCGTACCGTTCCGAATTTCTCTTTTCCTAACGTTATCAATAAAGTCATCCCTTTCTAATGGCCTATCGGCTGTCTCCTCACTGTTTAACAGATGGTATTCCCCTTCATTTATTTCACTTGCTTTTAATTTCACCATAGGTCGTTTTGAATTTTTCATCGCCTAAGTCCATTAATAAGACGATTATTTATTGTCGATTTCCTAGCTTCCCTGCAGTTGCTGTTCAGTTCATCCTTGACGGCAGTATATTGCTGTATTCCTGTCAGTATCTGAATATTTTGCTACATCCTTCTTTCGTCGATAATTTGAAGAATTCTTTCATAACTTGACTAAACGTGGGTGTAAGTAGATGAAAAATATTCTGAGGAACCAAGCGATTAATAGTGTGAGAAACGATAGAATGGAAGGGTAAAATATGTTGAAACGGATTAAAGGAGGACTGCAATAATCATGCATGGTGGAATAGGTTTTTGAAGAATTTAAGGATATAATAACTGAAATGTTATTGTTTCAATTGTGTGAGTTTTATATAGATGAAACTTGTGTATCTATCTCCATTCGAGTCGATAAAATCAATGAAGAACATCCTCTGTTGAGGAAGTGCCTAGTTTTTGAGCAATAAGGCTATGTATTCACAAGTGACTTTCCCTTATGTAGAAAAACGGCACTGGTGAGCTCTACATTAGTAAGGGACTGTTAACAATACTGACTGAAACATTTATTTACACATTGAACGGTGAAAATGAATGTGTCCATTAGTTTTACAGTTCTTCCTTATATATAGGAAATATCACTGACGTTTGTCTGCATAACAGGCGTATCGCTCGTCAATGAATTGTGCTCGACAAATAGGCACTTCCTTTAACAGGTGTGCTCCATCACCTGGCTGTGAATGAGTCTGTAGTCATACAGTTGAAACACCTAATTTTTGAGCAGCAATACCATGGGTGTGAGTACTGAAATCAATTTCAAATAGACAATGCTAGTGGTACAGAATAATAGGGCTTGCACTAGCGCTGACTCTATAAATTGAACTTTAGACCAATCCTACTTTCTTAAACTGTAATAACACTTCCATTGGAATTTTAGTGTTTAGCCAAAAGTCATATATCAGGTGTAAAATTTTCAACCAGTTAAACTTCATACTCAATGAACTCTGTATTAATCTCATCATATTGTGTGTCCTTGTGTTCTTTTGTTTTTTAATTAGATATTCCATCCCTTGTAACAAAGTGATTAAATTTGTTCATAATTATCAGTTATATTTTTGTAATAATTACGTGCTTCTATATTCTATTAGATATATTATTTTTTCTATTTTTATTGCGTTATTACATTTATTTCTGCTGCATCTGTGGTGTACATTATTTTATATCTCTTCTATGAATTTATTCCAACTGTTTCAAGGATCCTTTCTTACAAGTAAGTTTGCTTTATTTCTTATCATCGTGACAGCTAGTTGTCTTTCGTTTGCTCATTGGGTCAGTATAGTAAATACTTGTTTTCCCTTTAAAAATTTCTTTAATTTCTTGATTATAGTTTTCAAGCCTTTACCTTTGCTGTTAACCTTTCTTATTTTGTCAACAAATTACAGGGATACGGTATTGCATGTCTTCCTGTACTGTGTTTCTATCATTTTAAAAATTGTTTACTAAATAATAATTCCATCTTTGTTCGTATGAATGTGAAAATTAAGGATCTTTTAACGATGGTACTTTAAAATTGTTTTTTCCCTACATAATAAAAACACAGTATTTTGAAAGATTAAATGAATAACTGTAAACCTATGTCTGTGAGAGACAATTTTTGAACTATTTATATTTATCTAGAGCCCATCTGGCAATAAACAAGAACAGAGTATAATCGTCAGGAGAAGTAAGAGGAGAGGAGGTAGTGGGGCAAAAGGAGATAAAGTAAGAGCGGCTCGGAAGTAGACGAAGCGAATGTAAAAAACGATATCTTTTCTCAAGCGCGCGTGTACGTCGCATGGACCTAAGTCGGCAAAAAAATCTAATCATTATGCCGAGAAAGTGCAAACAAAAAGTTTCCCAAATCCGATAGCTTCACAATAAGTGATCTTCTGAAAAAAGACTCTTCTTTCTGGAAAAACTGTTATTTATTTATGTATTTGAATGGAAAACATCTTGTTTCTATCTTTCTTTTGTTTCATTGTACCCGCAGGGTCTGATTTGACTGATGTATTATCTTGGTGCCTGTATGTTTGCAAGAATCGTTTAATTTACTTTCCCATTCATTTCATATCAATCTGAGCCAGGGAGAAGCGCGGAGAGGTATTAATCGCCTTTGTAATAGAACAAGCGCAGATTATTCCGAACAAACCATTACAGCTAGCCACTAAGTTGACCAGATCCTATAAAGGGACAATCGTAATTCATTAGTGTGTCGAACTGTTGTGGAATTAGCACACCTGTATGAGGCAACGCTGATTCGGTCCACATTGGTACGACCCTGTACTACTCTTCCTATTCATCAAATTGAGCATCGTTTATACGGGCGCAGAGATAAGCTTATTAAACGCTAGTGAGTGCGTATGTTTTCATTACGAATGTGATACTTGCCGTGTACAATGTAAACAATTAATAGAGCGTATCTCTTTCCACCTCGGCATCAGTTACACCTCGGCATCAGTTACGAACAAAGGAAGCTGGAACAAATGGCAAAGTTATACACTTACTATGAGGAAAAAAAAGTATTCATTAATACTATACACACAGCTTCGTCTTGGGCTCTGAATTTAAATATCAGCTCAATAAATAAATAAAATAAATAAATTAATTAATTAATACAGCACACTGGAATAAAAACTGTCTTAGCTTCCATTTTGAAAACTACGTAATGTTACCGTAAGTTACATCCTTTACAAAAACGGAAAAAAATAGCTCAGAAGGTCGAATAACTCTGCTTGCACATGCTCCAGTGGTCTACATGAACGTAAAGAAAAAAATTGCGGCATACGCTGCTGCCTTTTGAGTTCAGCATAATATACGGCTATTAGCGACCGTATCATGACTGACCGGTAAGAAATAAAAAGCTATGACTCACAAACGAAGAAATACAGACCACTAATAAGATCGATATTACTGTACAAGATAAACATTCATAATAATAATAATTATTATAATTATAATCGTTAGTTCACTAAGTTTGTATTCATACAACAAAACACATTAACTATGACCTCCTATAACTCGACTAAATAGTCTGGCAGATATTGTGTACAACCATCTACTGCTGTTGCCAGCGTATAATATGATACAGTTCTAGATCCAGTAGATTCTTCATAGACCAATTTGCGGCCACGCTGGCATCCGATATTATCGCAGGGGACGATGTATATTATGG
This sequence comes from Locusta migratoria, assembly GCA_026315105.1. Classification (NCBI taxonomy): domain Eukaryota; kingdom Metazoa; phylum Arthropoda; class Insecta; order Orthoptera; family Acrididae; genus Locusta; species Locusta migratoria. The sequence continues at coordinate 321,342,605 of CM048748.1, read as the reverse complement.
GTGTTATGTAGAGAGATATCTTGCGCACAGTGGCCTGGTGTGTTTCATTTGTGGCTGATATGTCAAGCATAATTTTTGAAGGAATACTCTGAAAAAAAAGTCTTAAATACTCAATATCTCAACATATTATCTTATGTTTTGTCACTGGCCAAAAATTTTAAACCAAATCTAATTTTTATCATTCCTTACTTATCTATTTTATTGCAGCTTCTGAAATATCTCTTGAATATCATCACTTTCGCATGATAAGAAACTTACTTTTTATGGTATTGTTCATGTCTCACAACAATAATTATGAAAGGGTAGATGAAGAAATACCTCCGCAGAATATCTGTCCTGTTTCCTTTCTTGTTTCGTCCCTGAAAGATCTTCCAAGTATTCATTTTGTAGCTTCAGTGATTTTAATCTCCATGTCAATGTCTTTGTCACACTTAAAACTAATATCACTTCTAGATAAAGTGAGAGGTATGTTTGTTCTAAAATGACGTCTTATGTTATTAATTTCAATAAGTGAGTATTATATTCTTTCAAATCTACATATATGTACAATTCAAGATATTTGCTGGACCGTACCTTGTACCTGTGCTCTTCATTTCCTTCTTTGTTTCACTTCCAGATAGAGAGGCGTACGTTTTCCTGCGAGACCTAGTTCTCTTACCTAAAAATTACAGTCTTCATGTAAAATGGCAGTTGACGGCAGTAGAATAATTGTGTAGTGAGCTTCAAAATCAAACACTCTAAATTTTAAAAATACTGTTTCGCAAAAAACATCGGGGTCTTTCCTCCAGCGAATTCGATTTGAATTGCTGAAAGCTCTCTCTAACACTTTGACATCGACTGACACTTCCAGTAACAAACCAAGCAGCCCACCTTCAAATTGCTTCTGTGTCTTCCTTTGGTTGATGAAGATTAAAATATGACATGAATATGCGAAGTGCAATGTTTGAAAATTTCTGGTTATTTAAAGTTTTTTAAGTTATTAGATTAACATAATACTCTTTTTTCTACATAGGATAAATATTACTTATTTTATTTTAATATCAAAGTCATAATATTATGTTACAGCATTGTTACGTGCACTGGATGGACTGTTGTTATATTATGTTTTTAACACTTTACTCTATCTGTTATTTCATGAGCAGCCTATTGAAATTGTTTAGAAGAAATATGTTTGGTAGGTCAATTTGGTAATTCAGTATGTCAGTTATTGATGCACATTTATGAGAATGAATTTCAATCTCTTCAAGGAAGTTAATTTTTTTGCGTTAATGGCAGGGTGGGGTATGTTATGTACTATTTCTGTCACTTGATGTTCTACTTCAGCTATATGTTAGGGAAATATGAATTTAAGTGTTTTAAAGAAAGAGTGCACATGTGTTTCCCAAAGTTGTACGATGAAATTTCTGTTTTGCCAATGTATATTTTTGAACATGAGTTGCCATTAAGTCTGTATATCTCTTATCTATTGTATAGCATACTGTTATTTTTAATACTGTAGATAGATTTGTCTTTTAGTTGGTTAATTGTGTAGTAGCTTATTATACCACATGTTCTTCTGAAAACGTTTGCAATTCGTAGGACAGTTTTCCTACAAATAGTATGCTCACATATTTATCTGTTAGAGGTATTGTGGTCTTCGTTAGTATTGTTTTCTCATTGTAGTAGTTGATGTGGAAATTTACTTTCCTGTTCAGTTCAACTAGTAATTTAAGATTGTAGAAATTATTGTAAACAATTGTTTCAATGGTGTTTAGTTCTTCTGTTTGAATGGCTATTTCTAATGGTATTTTGTGAATTCTGTTGCGCATAAAGCCATATTGTAATTCTCTGGGTGGCATTTATTAATTGTCGTATCTGTGTATGTCGGTTTTATAAATTCTTGAAATTTCTATCTGTTGTTGAAGTAACTTACAGAAGATTAAAACAAAAATTGATCTTCTTCTGTTTGATGTGTAACTGTGAAGATAGTATTTGGGTGCATTTTATTCGTTTCATTTACTGTACCATCAAATACCATTATTATACCATCTACACATTTTTTATACAAAAGTGAATGTTCGTCTATGTCCTCTGTGAGTTCGATTGCAATGAAACTTCGCTGAACTGTTCACCGTACGCCCACGAAGGTTCCTGAGCCAAAAATAAAAAAATAAATAAAAATTAAAAGTTAAAAGAAATAAGAGCACGACGCATATCTTAGGATATATGAAGTCATAAATAATGAGAGGCCACTGCGTGAGAATAGCCAGATTTATGCTTCAATTATTAAAAATGGGAGTAGTTAGGTACTTGCAACAAAGTTTTCATGTAATTTCTGACGTTTATGAAGCTTTTTGTAACTGAACCCCCCACCCCCACATTCACACTGGAAATGATGAAACTAAAAGAAGTCTACCGCTCACAACAGTTTCGCTGTAGATGCCATCAAACTGTAGCATCAGCCATGACCTACCAAATAAAGTTAGCATTACAGATATGTATCTTACTGTATATTTTTGGTCTGCAATTCTCCCTTAATTCTCTTGCGTCAAAACTTAAGCAGCCTGTTTTTTTAATCTCTATATGAAAGCGAAAGGACACTCTGTCACTCACTCACTGACTAAACACGAATACTCGAAAACTACTTCATCTATGAAGCTGAAATTTGATAGGAATGTAGTATATAAGTAAAACACGTCAGTGAAGAAAGTATTTTTTCAGAACAAGGCTTCTATGAAATAAAACTTGAATATTTGTGAACAACAAAGTGCGTTGTTGAATGTAACTTTGCATTTTTATTGCTTAATAATCTATAGTTTTGTTCCGATATTGATGACATTTTATACACTCTACCTTAAAAACAAGAGGAATGGTACTGTCTGTATAAAATTTCGTTCGTTGCATTGTGGAGGGTACTTATGGAATTTTACAAAATGCATAGTTTTGATCCAATCTTTATGAATTTTTGCACACATGAACTTTAAATCAAGAGGAAGATCTCTGGCTACATAAATGTTTCTATGGTACATGACAGAGGGTACCTCGCAGAAAACTTTGTCGAGAGAGAAAGATGGAAACGAACAGAGAGATGGGAGACAAAGAGGTCGATGGTGAGAGAGGAGGGAAGGGGAGGTGTACAAGAAATAAATACCCGGGCAATGCCGGGTTTACAGCTAGTCTTTCATACTTAATTAGCTTGGTCATTATTTCCCCATTTCTTTTAAAAATTTACGTGCTGTGTTGCTGGTGAATATGTCAGCAAGCAAACTTGCAGGTCAACTGCCTGTAGCTAGGTGATCTTTCTGCTGGTACATTTTGTTATTAAAAGAAAAATAATTATGTAATTTTGCTATTGCCAAGTGTCACGTTTTTGTGCTAAGTAAGTAGTTTTTAATTCATTCTGTTGTTTCTTTCACAGGTACGCTTCCGTAGATGTTAGTGGTGTCAACTGATGAAACCTTATCAGTCTCAGGTATTTCAGACTTCTTTTATACAATTAATATGTTCGTAACTAGTCTTTATTGAGTACGTTTCATCAAATTTAAATATGTTGCAAAAGATTTTATGACCTCTGGAGTAAATGATGATAACCTTAACTTTTGTATTTTAATGTATTTGGTGTAAACAATCATATCCGACAGAATGTTTCATTTTCTTCAAGTAGTACATTCAGCTGCAGATACATGGCAAATATAAATATTAAAACAAGTAGTAGAAACATACAAGTCCTCATATCTCAAGACTTTCTAAATAAGGGTTATCCTTTTTTTACCCCGAGGTCTTCATTTCATTCAGTTTCTTGCTGATTTTGTGAGGTGTGCTGCTTCAGGAGTTTACAGTTGGGCATATAGGAGAATTTCCTATATGTGTCTTATGTTTTATTCGTAGCCATAATGTGGAATAGTTCATAAAAGTACAGTCATGTATTTAATTTTCAGTTAGAAGGTAGTTGCTTTTCTTCATCAAAAGTTTAAATTTGTTTTGTAATTTAGGAGTGGGATCTGTCTGAATTTCAATTATATTATTCTTGTCGAAGAACCCAGTGGTTTTCCTTACATAGTGACTAACACACATTACAACAACAGAATTACTTTTGTCAGGTTTTACTATTAAAGCCTTACTATCAGTTAGTTTTTGGTTAAGGCTTTTAAGTGCTGAATAGTCATGGATATACATATTATTTACTTTTTATATGTTTGATGGTAAAACTACAATAATTTTGTGGCCTAAGGGAATTTTTTAATTCTCGCTTAGTTTTGCTACTTTTTGTAGCTACTAGTAGTTCTTTAAGATTATCTTCATTAAGGGTTGGAATGATATTGTTGTGAAGTCGTTTATTCAGCAATCATACTTCTCAATTAGCTCAATCTACTACACGTTTTGAGAACTTACGTCTAGTGGAAAGAATGTTGTGAAACACGTTTCGAATTTGTGACATGAGATTTCTTACCGACATCGTTATCATAAGTCACATTTACGGTAGAGAAAGTCATTATAATCAGGTTTTGTATTGTAAGGCACCACAAAACCAAAGACCTTTCGTCACAACAAAACTTATCCATATAAAAAAAAAAAAATGTAAGTGACAATTCTGTGGACATGAACAGCCATCTGATGATGAACCGAAAGGTTAGAAACCGGTAACGGCGATATTTAGTTAATAAATAGCATATACGAAATTAGTTTGTTGCTGTCTTCTTTATTATAAAAAGTGTCCTATGGTGAAGAATGCTGCGGATGACGTCTTCCCTCAGCAAAGGGGTGGGGCAGGGTTGGGAACGAGGGAGGGTTAGGATAAAGAGAATGAGGAAACTAAGAACTGGTGGTACAATCGATAAAGTAGGGCAATTTTTTGACGTCAAGAATAATTATAAACTATTAAAGTAAATTTTACAGGTGAGTAAAATTTAAAAATCTTTATAGACATGCGAGACGAGGTAGTTCTTAATAAAGAAGTTTAGTTGAAACATATGTTTCTTGGAATTTGTGTTATTTCTAAATTCTTTCGACATAGTTCATTACTATGATGGATTTCCTGGGGAGAATGATGCGGAAAGTTGCCTCAATCCCTACTCCTCTCGTTGGTTCCCGAGGGTGACGTCCCTACTCATCAATGACCTGCTTGAGCTGGTGTGGCAACGATTTCCATCATTTCTTACAGCTCAAGAAATTCCTGTCCTCGTCTCAGGCTCTTGACAAAGCCGACGAGTTAAAGACGAATGCCACCAGCTGGTTCCATTCACAAGTGATGGACTTCTACGACACAGTATTACAGAAATTGATAGCATTATATGACAAGATGTCCTAGTGTAATGACTAATTTAGCGTTACATTGCGGTTCTGTTCCACTATGAGATCTGCGGATTCACCCTAAAAGTAGGTTTTGTGACGTAAAGATGTAATGTGTGCCTCGCGATCGTGTGCGCAGGTGCGAAGGATCAGACAGGTGTAATTGTAAGTCAATAATACATTGACGTCTGAGTGATCAGATGTTTTGTAAGAGTTAGCCTGCAGGATACAATGTAATACTTTTGTAACAGTTTAAAGGAGTGCGACGTTTATTTCATTATACAACTTTCTCTCTCTCACTATGAACCCTCGCCAGAAAGAAGACGAAGTTCGATACTGATTCCAAGCACTATATCAATGAAGGCGTGTTAAGTGTTACTGGGGAGTGAAGAAACGTGTATATTGTGAGCCCATGATTGCATTGATGTTGGTCTTCAAATTAAGAGAGCAGTTATATTGAGCACGGTCATCGCGTCTCTTAATACGGTGACACTACAATGTGTTTCAGTCCTTTTGGCGACTATGTGAAAAAGTACTCGTAGATTTTTCGGTTTTGCTGCCGTATCTTCAAATCAAGTTGAGTCTATATTTTGGCAAATCCTCTGTTCGCCATATTCAGCAGCAGCAGATTCTCCTGAAGGTGTCTAACAGGTGGTTCGCCGAAATAATTAGTCAGTTTGACTTCAAGATCCGGCTGCAATCCCTACGAAATTGCGAAGAATTGTTACGTCGGGAAAACGTACGTCGCCAAGATTAATTCAATGGGGACTGACAGCTTCACTGACAACGCGAGTGCATATAAAAACGTATGGCGAGGGCAACACAAAAATAAGTAAATAAATAAATAAATAAAAGAAAAAAAGAAAAATTGACAACTGAAGATGCTTTAAAATAAAGCGAGACTCGTCTGGGCAGAATTAGACTAATTGTTAAAATACAGAATGTATAGCTGCAACTGCGGAGAAACAGGACGCAAACAAAGAAAAAACATGTAGATAAAAAAATAAAATTCTTCTGAGATATTTGCCGCGTATTGGTGTTAAAATATTTCCAAAGTTTAGGATGCTTGAGGAAGGCTCCTCTGACGGTTCCGAAACGTTGGATATATTTTATCATCAAGGAAGAAATGTGAAATGTTTGAAAATCTATAGGACTCAACTGGGTGGTTATTAGTCCGTAGCTTACAAACTCCTGAAACTAAGTTAATCTAATCTAAGGCAACACACACATAAATGCCCGAGGGAGGATTCGAATCCCGAAGCGGGATGCCGCGTGATCCGCACCATGGTGCTCCAGACCGCTCGGCTACTCTCGCGCGGCTATCATCAAGACGCAGCAAATAGTTCAGAAGAATTATAACAGTAATGACTGCGAAATGCTACGTTCTTACATGTAGGTAATACATTGTCGTATCTGTTGCAAATACAGTTTTCCAATTATCGACATTGTCTTTGTTACAAATAAATATATAAAATGGAATAATTAAATAACGGAGAAACTTACTTTCTTTCAGTAAAAAACCATCTTGATTGCAAATTGTTTTATTAGTTAATGACGCGTTTCGCCCTTTAGCAGGGTATCTTCAGATTATCTGCGTTACGGAATTTACAAAAAATTACAAGGCGGAATTACAAAACGGGTATAATGGTACATGGGCTTATTTTGTGTTAAGAATACAGTATAAATTGTAAACAAAGCTTGCAATGCGCTATCCGTGGTGTGACACCGCAAGTTGCTTTGCAGTGTTTCTATTTTTCTGAAATGTTTGGATTTCCTTGTAGCCCTACAAATGATCGGGTAACAACGAATTACAGTTGGAACGTACTCGGTAAAGATCTGAGAAACATAAAACCGAATTTTAAGACTACCTTAATAGAAGCGGTGGTCTCTGACGATACACGATAAGCCCATGTTTACAACTGCACCCATGTTCTTACACGTAGGTAATGGAAATGAGCGTATGGGTTTCTTGGCCGGGAGATCCCTTGCGGGATTGTTCGGCCGCCTTAGTGTAAGTCTTTTTATTTGACGCCACGTGGGTGACTTACGTGCCAATAATGATGACATGATGATGATGATTAGGACAACACACAACACCCAGTCCCCTGCCGGTAATCGAACCCGGGCTCCCTGCGTGGTAGTCAGCGACGCTTCCACTGAGCTACGGTGGTAGTAACATTTCGAACATGAGTGACACATTATTCTTAATTTTCAGTCCTTATTTACAGTTTATAAATATTTTCTCATGTTCCTATTCTGAACTTTAAAGTCTGACAATTTTTACATATTCTTTCTCCGTTACGTTTTTTTCCGAACACCTTTGCGTTTGTATTTCTTTCATTTCTGGCACAGGGCTACGGAGGCGGACTTACATGTGGTAATACATTGTTGTATCGGTTGCCAATACAGTTTTCCATGTAACTACATTGTCTTTGTTACAAATAGCCGGCCGCGGTGGCCGAGGGGCCTGAGGCGCTCCAGTCACGGTCTGCACGGCCACTACGGTCGGTGGTTCGAATCCCCCCTCGGGCATGGATATTTGTGCCGTCCTTAGGCTTAGTTAGTTCATAAGTAGTTTGTAAGTTTAGGGACTGATGACCCCGTAGTTAAGTCCCTTAAGCTATACAAATATTTGAACATTTGATTTTGTTACAAATAAATATATAAAATGGAATAATTAAATCATAGAGAAACTTATTTTCTGGCTGCGCCTCGTATATTCAGATTTTAATAAAACGAAAATGGGTTTGACGGTTTTATAGGCCGAAAAAATCCAATCAGTAGACAATCGTACCGTCATCAATTTTCGTCGCCAATAGAGAGCAGATCTGCCGTGCAATACAGCCCAATTAATCTGGCACAACTCAAATTTTTTCCCCTCTCTGTCTGCGCCCGTCCGCCCATTCGCCCGCCGTTCTGTCGCGCGCACTTAGCCTCGAAAGGAATCCTATTAACACAGCGCACACCCCGGGGGCGTAACCGGGACCTCAAATTTGCGTCCGCTCTGTCGCCCGAACAAACAGGTTGCAGCGTCGATCACGCCAATTAGGTCCTATTTCTCTGGCGCCAACAATGGTAGTGCTCTGGGGGGAAAAAAGAGAGAATGAAAAGGAAAGAGAGAGGGGAGAAAAAAAGGCGAGTTTGACGGGCGGACGAGGGCTGTGGTTCCGGCGCCGCAGCCATGTCGCTGCTGCCCGTGACACGCGGCGGAGGCTGCGGAGGCTGTGTAGGCAGAGAGCGGGCCATTTCCACGGCCGCCCATCCCACGGGGCCCGACCCGCCATCGCGGGCGCCTTTATTACGCTATAAAACACCGCTGACTGGCGGACGATTTGTGCGATGACATTGGCTCACGCTGAGCGATTAGGCGGCAGCTGATGCGCGGCCGTGATACGCATTTGTACTGCGCGGAACCCACACCCCTGTCTACCCACCCACGCAACCCTATCCCCCCTTCCCACACACACATACACACACACGAAAAAAAGAGAGAGATTGGTGGTAGAGTGTAGAGGGGAGGGGGGGGGGAGGGGAAGCGAAATCTCGTCCCTACAGTCCAGGCGCCTGCCAAATGACCAAATATGATATATGTAAATATCGGGAATCCGGGCCGTGACCCAGATGCGCTCTTCCGCCTCCCCACCCCCCACCCAACCCCGTGATAGGTAGCGCTGATTTTCAATGCAAATCGAAGCTGTCGGGACTGTTTTAAATTATTCAGTAATTACGAATCGGCCGCGCCATGTCGAGGGCGACGCTGATTGCGAACGAGCGAAATGAGACTTCGGCGGCGACATTGCCAGGTAGTCACTACGAGAAAAATGCGCTTTTTCTATCATATAGCGCCGTTTCTTTCGTCACTGTTCAAATGAGGTTTTCCAGTTTCATGTCGGAGCTACATTTACTACCTCCTGGTCTGTTCAAACTGGTACGCCAGTCTTCGGTATCACGCAGTGCTACCACGTTCCGCTAAACTACAGTTCGTTATCGTCTACCCAGCTTCCAAAAACTGTGGTGTCCAAAATAAAAGCGGCAAAAACTGTTTCCCCGTCCTTTGTCTAATATATGTTCAAATGTTTGTATAGCTTATGGGACTTAACTACGGGGTCATCAGACCCTAAACTTACAAACTACTTATGAACTAGCTAATCCTAAGGACGGCACAAATATCCATGCCCGTGGCCGTGCAGACCGTGATTGGAGCGCCTCAGTCCCTTCGACCACCGCGGCCGGCAATATATATGTTACAAAAAGGTACGGCAAAACGTACAGGAAACATTCCTCACACACAAAGGAAGAAAATGTGTTATGTGAACATGTGCCCGGAAACGCTTAATTTCCATGTTAGAGCTCATTTTATTACTTCTATTCAAATCACATTAATCATGGAATGGAAACACACAGCAACGGAACGTACCAGCGTGACTTCAAACACTTTCTTACAGGAAATGTTCAAAATGTCCTCCGTTTGCGAGGATACATGCATCCACCCTCCGTAGCATGGAATCCCTGATGCGATGATGCAGCCCTAGATAATGGTGTATTGTAACACACAGCCGTCCACAATACGAGCACGAAGAATCTCTAGAATTGGTACCGTGGTTGCGTAGACAAGAGCATTCAAATGCCCCCATTAATAAAAGTCAAGAGGATTGAGGTCACGAGAGCGTGAAGGCCATGGAATTGGTCCGCCTCTACCAATCCATCGGTCACCGAATCTGTTGTTGATAAGCGTACGAACACGTCGAGTGAAATGTGCAGGAGCTCCATCGGGTATGAACCACGTGTTGTGTCGTACTTGTAAATGCACATGTTCTAGCAGCACAGGTAGAGTACCCCGTACGAAATCATGAGAACGTGCTCCAGTGAACGTAGGTGGAAGAACATGAGGCCCAGTTCAAATGTTCAAATGTTTGTATAGTTTATGGGACTTTACTAAAGGGTCATCAGTCCCTAAACTTACAAACTACTTATGAACTTCTTACGAACTAGGACGGCACAAATATCCATGCCCGAGGGGGAATTCAAACCCCCGACCGTAGTGGCCGTGCAGACCGTGACTGGAGCGCCTCTGTCCCCTCGTCCACCGCGGCCGGCTGAGTCCCAGTCAAGACATCACCAACAATTCCTGCCCAAACCTTCACAAAAATCTGTGTTGTTGACGTGATTGCACAATTGCGTGCGGATTCTCGTTAGCCCACACGAAACAATTGGGTATTTTGACAATTGTCTGCAGGAATTATTTCAATTTACATTTAAAGATAAATACTAAAATGAGCTCTAACATGGAAATTAAGCGTTTCCGGACACAAGTCCACATAACATATTTTCTTTCTTTGTGTGTGAGGAATGTTTCCTGAAAGTTTGGCCGTACCTTTTTGTAACACCCTGTGTAAAATCGAATGTGTGTCTGTATGTCCTCTACGTGTTCATAAACCATTCATTCGATTGCACTGAAACTTTTGTGAACTGTTCAACGTACGCCCACGAAGGTTCCTGACAAAAACAAAAGAGCACGACACATAGCTCAGGAGATATGACGTCATAAATAATGAGAGGCCACCGCATGAGAATACCCAGATTTATGCATCAATTATTAGAAAATGGAAGTAATTAGTGAACTGCAACAAAGTTTGCATGTAGCTTCGGTCGTTTATGAAGCGTTTTGTAACTGACACCCCCCTCCCCCACACACACACAAAATGATGAAATGAAAGTAAGTCTCCCGCTTACAACACTTTCGCTATAGATACCGTAAAACTGTCGCATCGGGCATGACCTTGTAATCTTTTACTTGATTACTGCTGATTGTCATCGCCAAATATTTTGCATATAGAATCGATGTGTATCACTAAATATGTCATCAAATTTATATCACTGTACGACATATCCTTCAGGATATATAATGTCATAAACATTGAAGTGCTTTTAAAACTGAAGCGTCAGACATGGATTTTCATTTTATTACTTCTTCTGTACTATTGCTTAGTACGCGTGCTATATTAGCGATCAAAAACATCGATGTCAATACATTAACTTCACTATTCAGAATGGAATACCCTGCGAAACGACAACGTGTAAGTTCATTGATACTGTGGTGAATCAAGACGAAGTTGTCAAATGTCCAACTGAATTCTTGAATTCGCTTGATTTGCAAGGCGTACCATCTCACGTTCTTACATTGAAAATTGGCGTACCCATCATTTTTCTTCGAAACATAAATACACCACGACTTTGCAACGGAAACAAGACTCTCGGTCAAGAAAATGATGAACAGTGTTATCGAGACAACAATTCTGAATGGATAATTCAAAGGTGAAGACGTACTGTTACCACGTATCCCAATGATCCTGACAGATATGCCATTCGAATTCAAACGTTTCCAGTTCCCGGTACGGCTCGGTTTCGCAATGACTATCGACAAAGCACAAGGACAATCGTTGCAAGTGTGTGGATTAAATTTGGAGAATCTATGCTTCTCACATGGGCAGCTGTATGTGCCTGCTCACGTGTCGGAAAACCTTCTGATCTATTCGTTAACGCACCAGATGGAAAAACAAGAAATATTATGTATCCCACAGCACTCCAATAAACATCGAATTGAAACGAAACGCTGCAATGTCACAATTTTTTTCGAAATGAACAAAATCAATAAAATTACTCAAAATGAATTGGATATTTGTGTAATGTCTTTCCCTTCAAACTTCGTTTGACATTTGGTAGCGTAGAAACGCGCGCAGGGTACAGCTAGTATTATATATAAAAAATTAATTCATTTGTTCGTCTTTTTGTTAATATTTTATGCACGTCCATACCATACATTAAATTGCATAAAACTTTGTCAACATATTGCTTGAAATTTCGTGAAGGTTATAGGCATAATTATTTCACAGTACGATATGTAGTTCAGGAGATATGACGTCAAGAACAATGATATGCATGACAAACTGCCGCTTTATGAATGACGTTTAAATTGATTGCTTCTTCGTTACTGAAAGCAATCGAAACATATTTTGCATATAGTATTCTATTACTCCAAAGAATGTTCTTCAAAATTATTTCTTGGCACTAATCATGGTTTACGAGAAATTACGCCATGAACAGTGAGACGCGTGGGATACTGCCGCATCATGTTTGTTCGTATTTTATGCGCTGCCACACTGTTAATCTGATTGCGATTAAACTTTGCACACTATCTACGTAAAATTTTATATGTTGCATAGGAGAGGATACTTTACTATGAACTTAGACAACAACTAATGTATTATTCAGATCTTGACGAAATGTCTACACTTAATCTCCAAAATACAGGGACGTAAACATCAACGCAAGATTTATACGGTGCATAGCTGAGAGTACCGTGCAATATACACAGAAACTACTTTAATGTTCACCGTGCAAGTTAGCAGAGTTATGTAATTTTTCACAGGTGGAGGAGGCAATGGACCGATGAGGTGGAGGAGGAGTTGGGCAGAGAGAGGGGTGAGGTGAGGAGATGTAGACAGGGAGGGAAAGGAGGAGGTGGGCAGGGAGAGAAGGAGAGAGAAGGTGGAAAGAGAGACAAAGGGGAAGGGGAGGTGGACAAAAAAAAACTGGCTCCAGAACGGATCTCAGGTAATCCCACATCCGCAATCACTGCGTATACATTGACCAATGTTCAAATATTTGAAAATCTAAGGAACCGAACTGCTGAGATAATCGGCCCCCAGACTTAAAAAACTAGTGAAACTTACATTAACTTATGCTAAGAACAGCACACAAATGCCCGTGGGAGCACTGAAACGTCTGACGGGAAGTGGCCGCGCAATCAGTAGCTAGGCGCCTAAGACCCCACAGCCATTCCCGCGGGGTACACTATCACAGACGCTGCAATATGGGAATAGAGACGACGCTTACCAGACTCTGTGGTGGAGGGCCATACGAATAAATTTTGTCGATAAAATGAACGATCAACATTAATATGAGCTGCTAGTCTTTTTGTCGTGTGGAGGTGCTTCCCGATCAACTTTGCTTGTCGGATGTTTGGTTGGATCTGACAGTCCGACATCCGATCCCTCTCACCCCTCTCCCAACCACTCCACCCGACAAACCAGCGCTTTTACATAAATTGTAAGACTCTTCTGTAAATTACCTAGGGGTTTTTAGTGTGTGCAATATGGCTGGCTCATCCTGTTTTATCTCTGTGATCTGCCAGCTGTGGTCTTCTGCAGTCCAGTTTTATGTGAGTTCCTGACTTTGTTTTACCTATTGTGTGTCTTCGATTTGTGTTGTCAACAACTTGTCCATTGTCAGCTTATCCCATTTGTGAGTTTTCATCTTCGGAACTTTGTTTTATTTTTTTTACGCTCTTGACAGTTGTCTCTAAGCTAGGAACAGGGGTCTTATGACCTTTGACTGCCAATCAAGTCAACTGACGGGATATCGAAACTTCTGTAGAATGTCAATTACATCATTTGACGTGATGTTTGTTTTCGTTCTTTTGAACACAAAATTAAGTTTATTGACGGGCTAGATCCACCTTAAATGCCTTACCTGATAAATCTAGCGTCTAAAACAGCCTATAGATCTAGTAAATTTAGCTTCTAAATCGGCCGACTGGTCGCATCCAAGTATGAAACGGGACAGGTAGGAAGTGGTGCCCGCTCTCTTAGTAGGTAAATCAACGGACATGGCTTCACGCTCTCTTACGCTGGACGAAATTTTACACGAATTTGAGAAACATTTTGTTGATAATGACAGTGAGGACGACGAAATCGATAGTTCAGATGATGATCCAGTCTTTGTGCAACAAGAACTGCGTCAAATTATTTCGAGTTTGATGATTCTTCAACCGATTTTTTTATAAGGACAGGGAACCTTATTGCTCATTTTAAAGAGCAAACAATTTTTTTATGCCAGACAGAAGATAAGGAAACCAAGTACAGATCGGCTTACTCCTGCAAGCAAAATGTCCGGCAATCTAAGGTATGGTGTCGTGTCCTACATAGGAAAGAGGGAAGAGGTAGCAAGGTCAGTCTGAATATCCCGAGCGGAAAGGAGTGATTGCAGAGAGACAGTACAGGCATCTACTAGAGATGCGGATTTCGGGACTCGAGAGGATACTTGTTTTGGAAACTTTATGGAACTCCTAGGTACCTTGCACTGAATTTATTGCATCCCATTCTAAGTCTGTTACACTGGGGTTAGTTATTTGAAAAGAAGAATATATATATATATATATATATATATATATATATATATATATATATATATATATATATAAATCGTTTGACACAACAGAAGCCAGTAATTACGTTCCCTAGCAGCATCCCCTAGACAGACGCACTCCCCGCGAGAAACAGACTGTCATGAAGCACCCCGAGGCCGACGGCGATAGTCACGGGCTGGCGCCGACTCGTCTGACTGAGAACTCCCCTCTTGATCCAAAAACCGGTGGTTTTAACGGCCGGTGTGGCCGCACCTCTTTTCCCCACTTTCCGACAGTTAACAATTTCCTATTGGCCGCTGATTGGTTCAACCAATGTAAATTGTGGTTTGCCCTCTCTCTGAGTCCTCTAGCGAACCACGTTTCAGCCCTGTCCTTCCTGCCATTCCCCGGGTGGGGAGGTGGCTTGTTTGTGCACTAACAAAATCCATACTTGGTAGCAACATTGTTCAGCTGAAAGTAAAACGTCACGACGCTACCCAATATGGGCAACAACAACAATTTTTTACGTCAGTTGGCCACACCTTAGGCTCCGCCTTAGGCCACGCATCAGGGGAGCTGCTAACTTGCAGTTTTTCTTCTTTACCCTCTAACTCTAGCCTCGTGAAACCACTGACGTTGCTGTTCCCAAGTAACTGGTATCAACTTTGCTACGTACATTAAAACGTGCCTGTTGGCCACCAAGTACTAATGTAACGTCTTACAACAGCGTATAGATGCTATATGAAGTTACGCCCATCTTCTCCGAAAGGTAACCTCCACCCCGGGACGGTGGCCGAGGGCATCAGCAGTTCGCTAGGAGATTTCTTCAGTGTCTACATCTCGTAAGATATACGTGTCTGTTTCAGCCTGTTATCTGCGATGGTCTCTATTTCTCAGCCTGGAGTGCGTCTCTGTGGCTCACACAGCCTCTCAACAATTCCAACAGTAAAATCAACATATGACAATGGAGTGGTTTACATGGCCGGCAGTCAAGGTGTTAATCCCCCTCAAAAACCAACAACAACAATTGTACCGTGTGTAACTATATCCGAACAACTTCCTATCTGCGATTGTCTGCTGACTGCACAGCGAGAACGCGTAAAAAAAAAACAGGCGCCAGAACAGGTTGCGGCTGTAATAGTTCCGTGCAGTTGGTCATAACGTGTGTAGGCTGCTACGAATTGGGTTGGTTCGTTGGTCGGTTTGTTGGTCGGACGATAAATCGGAGCGTTAGTAGGGGACTTTAACGCGCACGAACCCCCTACCAAAATGTTCTCTGTGGAACAGAAGAGAAATTTCCTGCAAGCTGTCAGGGAGCAGCGCGCCTCGTGTTGTGTGCGCGGCGGTCGCGACACAATACGGCGGGAGAGCAGAAATTTCATTATGAAAAGCGAACGGGCGGCCAACACGCGCGCCGCTTAAAAATGAGTTTCGGCCGAATACAGTGGCGACAGCGGCAGCGACAGGCGCTGCCGGCCGCTGCGCCCCAGAATGGGCCGGGGCCCCATTTAGGCGCAAACAAAGCCCGCCAGAGAGTCGCATTATAGGCGCCGTCCGAGGGGTGACAGTCGCTTTGTAGTCGCCGATTGGCGTTGAAGGGCCGGCCGGCCGGCTGCACCGCACGTTTGTCGCCCGCCGCTGCGCAAACATTGTCCCGTTAATTAAAAACTCGCCAACACTTGTTTCCCAACAGTTTACAGATAGCATCATAAGTGTTATACCAGGGGAGGAGAGGGAAAATTAAAAAAAAAAAGCTACACGTAACTAAATTATGTTAGCTTTCATAATTGAATAACCAAAATAAACAGACATTTTCTGACGGCTTCTCTTACATTAGCTTAAATATACAGTTAGATCCAACTGATGCCCAGTCATTAGATCCTCTTGGGTGTAGAACAACAATCTACAGCAGTGGTTCCGAATCTTCACTGCATTAGGACCCACAATATTTCTGAAAATGTTCAAACAATGCCGCGGTGGAGTAGCCGAGTGGTCTATGGCACCTCGCTGCGGAGCGCGCGGTTGCTCGCCGTCGGAGGTTCGAGTTCTCCCTATGGCATGGTTGTGTGTGTGTTTGTGTGTGTGTGTGTGTTGGTCAAAATGGTCAAATGTTTGAATGGCTTATGGGGCTTAACTACAGGGTCATCAGTCCCTAAACTTACAAACTACTTATGAACTAGCTAACACTAAGGACGGCACAAATCTCCACGCCCGATGGGGGATTCGAACCCCCGACCGTAGTGGCCGGGCAGATCGTGACTGGCGCGCCCCAGTCCCCTCGGCCACCGCGGCCGGCGTGTGTATGTTGTCCTTATATTAGTTTACCTTAGTATAAGTAGTTTGTAAGCTATAGACTGATGACCATGCGGTTTGGTCCGATACATTTACAAAGATTTGAACATTTGCTCAAACGCCGCTGTGGAGTAGCCGAGCGGTCTAAAGCACCTCGCTGCGTAGCGTGTGGTTTCTCGCCGTGGAGGTTCGAGTCCCCCCTGGGGCATGGGTGTGTGTACTTGTCCGTAGGTTAGTTTACCTAGGTTTAAATAGTTTGTTAGCTACGGACTGATGACAACGCAGTTTGGTCCGATAGATTTACAGACATTTTTTGATTTGCTCAAACAACTTCCGGGTATGCTGCCGGGTGGCGTCGTCGACAATCGCCGGTATTTCGGCAGGAGGACACCCTGCCATTCTCAAGGCATAACTGCACTCAAGGAAGCATTTTGGAAGCGTCTTTAATATCTCGGTTTTAAAGGGTAAACAAGGAAGATAACACACAGTACAATTCACTGCAGAGTTAACACAACCAAAGATGACCAAACATTAAAATTATCGATAGTGACTTAATCAACGGGTAAGGCAGCATTAATTTTGTCCCTCTGTTTTTTGTACAGAACAACTCTAAAGCACACGTCAGCAGCAGTGATCTGAAAATTACGTACTTATTTTCTCCTTGAGTCAGAGAAACAGCCGCGCAAGCTCGGAACTGCTACCTTAGAGCTACCGCGGATAGAAATAGAAATGGAACTTACTTTGTGGACGACCCTGGTATTAAAATCCACGACAATTTCCTTTGCTAATCTACTCTAAGGCTATTGTTGATATACTATTTATTACAATGTTTGTGTCATCTGCAAACAAATCAAACTTGGCATTTTGTAATTTTACTCATGAAAGGTCATTAGTATACACAAGAAACAGTAAGGGATCCAAGATGGAACCCTGAGGGACACCGCAAGTTATTTACCGGTCGAACGACGCCTGATGGCTTAATACGTGTCTCTTGCCTATTAACACGCTTTGTTTTCTGTCTTTCTGTCAGAGATATAAGATTTGAACCATTTCGTAACATTTCCTCTGCCATCATAATATTTTAATTGCCTTACAATAATATTAGGATATACATGGACAAATGACTTACTTTGTGGACGACCCTCGTATTAATATCCACGACAATTTCCTTTGCAAATCTACTCTAAGGCTATTGTTGATATACTATTTTTTACAATGTTTCTATCATCTGCAAACAAATCAAACTTGGCATCTTGTAATTTTATCCATGAAAGGTCATTAGTATACACAAGAAAGAGTAAGGGATCCAAGATGGAACCCTGAGGGACACCGCAAGTTATTTACCGTGCGAACGATGCCTGATGTCTTAATACGTGTGTCTTGCCTATTTACAGGCTTTGTTTTCTGTCAGAGATATAGTATTTGAAACATTTTGTAAAATTTACTCTGCCACTATAATATATTAATTGCATTACAATAATATTAGGATATACATAGACAAATGTTTGTATAGCTTATGGGACTTAACTGCGGGGTCATAGTCCCTAAACTTACACTAAGAACGGCACAAATATCCATGACCGTGGGGGGATTCGAACCCCCAACCGTAGAGGCCGTGCAGACCGTGACTGACGCGCCTCAGTCTCCTCGGCCACCGCGGCCGGCACTTCAAAAGATCACCGAATATAACAGCAGCCTGTAATTAATTGCCAAGCGAATGAAGTACATTCTCACTTTATGTGTAGATAGCCTTCTCAGAATCAGAACCCTTTAGAAAATTCGGTCAATTAATTGCAAAGACAACTACTTCATTTCCCTGGCAGAGAAAATTGTGTTCCTCTTCTGTCGTACCATAATGCCTCGTCCTTGGTCTCTTTGGCCGTAATGCGCCCCCTGTTGGAGAGGCGCACTTTATTACTGGCAGAAGAGTCGCCTGTACAGAGGAGGATAATGGGTCAATCACGCCGGCCCGTGGGACGGCCGGCCTTCTTCATAAGGGCGTCGCGTTGTTTACCAGAGCGCAGCGTCCGGGGCCGCGGTGTCCTCGTGCCACGGCACGGAAGGCTTTAATTAGGACGCTTGTAGCCGGCCGCTCCCTGGTGGCCAGGCTCTGTCACGACCCCTGGCTACTGTGTGCCCAAAGTGTTGCAGTGTTGCCAACCAACTCGACAAGTACCTACGTAAAGCTTGTGATTTATTCCAGTGGTTGCCAATCCCTTTTACTGTGGGACGCACAATACTTCTGTAGAAGTATTCACGACACTGCATTAAGGGTATATCACGTAATACGTAACAACTCTTTTACTTTGTGAACGGTAGCAAGTATCGAAACGCTGTTTCCGGCACATGCTAGAGCGTCGAGGGGCACATATGTTTTTGTTCGGTGAACGGCCAACTAAGATACTGAAGCAAGTACCGTATTGTTTTTAAGGTAAACGCTAGTTCTTGACAAGACAATTACAGTGATGTAGCATTTGTTAATGTTGACGTTGAAACCTCTAAATAAATACTTTTTTTTAAATCGTGAATGTTCTAGAATGGATAGTGCATACACTACGGAGCAGGCGTCCCAGGCCAGGCGTCGTTATACTATACCGTGAAGTAGGTTTCCGCCAATATAGCATCCATTTTAAGGCCAGACCCTGTCCCCACCCGTTGCTATTCTCTGCCGGGCGCGGTGGCCGAGGGGACTGAGGCGCTCCAGTCACGGTCTGCACGGACACTACGGTCGGGGGTTCAAATCCCCCCTCGGACATGGATATTTGTGCCGTCCTAGTTCATAAGTAGTTTGTAAGTTTAGGGACTAATGACCCCGTAGTTAAGTCCCTTAAGCTGTACAAACATTTGAACATTTGAACATTTGCTATTCTATGCCCAAAGTATTGCAGTGTTGCCAACCAACTCGACAAGTACCTATGTACAGGCTTGTGATTTATTCCAGTGGTTGCCAATCTCTTTCGCTTTGCGACTTACAATATTTCTGTAAAAATGTTCGCGACTCTGTATAAAGGGGAAGTCACGTAATACGCAACGCCCCATTTACTTCGAGAACGGTAACATGTATCGAAATGCCGTTTTCGGCACATGCTAGAGCGTCGTCGAGGTGCACTTCAATTTTTGTTTGGTGAACGACTTTAGCACAGGCATCAACTGCAATACTGAAGCAAGTATTTTTTTTTTTTTTTTTTTTTTTTTTTTTTAATGGAAACGCTTACTTTTTATAACTCCACACCATAGTTGTTAGCAAGAAAGTTACATTTATGTAGTGTCTGTTAATGTTGACGTTTAAACCTGTCATAAAATAACTCCAGAAATGTCATAGAATTAGCAATGCATACACTGAAATGCAGAAACTCGCGAAGTAATATATTACGCCTTATCTTGGAGGATAGATTAAACAAAGGGAAACTTACGTTTTTCGTATTTGTGCCTCTGGAGAAAGCTTTTGACAATATTGACTGGGATACTTTTTTTCAGATTCTGAAGGTAGCAGGGGTAAAATATAGGGTGCGAAGAGTTCCATTAAACGTGTACAAAAACCAGACAGCAATTATTAGAGTCGAAGGGCATGAAAGAGTCGCAGTGGTTGGAAGGGAGTAAGACAGGGTTGTAGCCTTTCCCCAACGGAGTACAATCTATAAATTGAGCAAGCTGTGAAGGATTGCAAGGAGAAATTAGGAGAGATAATTAAAGTCCAGGGAGAGGTAATAAAAACCTTGCAGTTTGCTGACGACAGAGTAATTATGTCAGAGACAGCAAAAGACCTATAAGAGCAACTAAACGGAAACGACAGTGTCTTGAAAGGAAGGTATTACATGAAAATTAACAAGAGTAAAACAAAAGGTACTGGAATGTAATGTCAGGAAATTAGGCGATGCTGAAGGAATTGGATTAGGTAATGAGACAAAGTAGTAGATGAGTTTTCTTATTTAGGTAACAAGATAACTTCTGATGGACGAAGTAAAGAAGATATAAAATGCAGAATGGCTATGGGCAGAAAAGAGTTTTTGAATAAGCAAAATTTGTTGACATCCAATATTAGTTTAAATGTTAGGAAGTCATCTCTGAAAGCATTTTTGTGTGAGTGAAACGTGGGCAATTAGGAGGTCAGACAAAAAGATGATAGAAGCTTTTGAAATGAGGTGCTACAGACGAATGAAGAAAATTGGATGGGTAGATCTCCTAACTAATGTGGAGGTGCTCAGCAGAATTGAGAAAAAAAGGAGTTTCTGGCATATCCTAACTAAGAGAAGTGATAGGTTGGTGGGACACATTCTGAGACATCAAGGAATCGTCAAAATAGCATCAGAAAGAAGTGTGTGGGATAAAAATCGTAGAGGGAGACCGAGGAAGATCGAGGAACGAATACGGTAAGCAGATTCATAAGGATGGAGGATACCGTACGTATTCTCAAATGAAGAGGCTTACACAGGAGCCGGCCGCGGTGGCCGAGGGGACTGCGGCGCTTCAGTCACGGTCTGCACGGCCACTACGTCGGGGGTTCGAATCCCCCCTCGGGCATGTATATTTGTGCCGTCCTTAGTATAAGGTAGTTGATAAGTAGTTTGTAAGTTTAGGGACTGATGACCCCGTAGTTAAGTCCCATAAGCTTAACAAACATTTGAACATTTGAATTTGCTTACACAGGACAGGGCAGCGTGCAGAGCTGCATCAAACCAGTCTGCGGACTGAGGAACACCACAACACAACCAAGCAGGCGTCTCGGACCAGGCTGCGTAATGAGTACCGCGAATTAAGCTTTTCCCACTAGAGTAAGATCTACAGTGGATGCGGTTAACCTATGAATGTAGTATATCGACATATGACATTAACTGCAATCTGCCGTACCTAAAGGGGCTTAGGAAAGCTACTTGGCATTTGTTTATCTTTCCCGGATCTACATGAGCTGAAACAGAGACGTCACCGCTGCGGTGGAGAAGCAAAGCGGTCTAAAGCGTCTCGCTGTGGAGCGCGCGGTTGCTCGCCGTGGAGGTTCGAGTCCTCCCTAGGGCATGGGTGTGTGTGTGTTTGTCCGTATGTTAGTTTACCTAGGTTTAAGTAGTTTGTAAGCTACGGACTGATGACCACGCAGTTTGGTCCGATAGAATTACAAACATTTGAATTTAGAGACGTCACCTGGTCATTCTTTGATATCAAAGAGATCATATACGCCACATAAAGCAGCTACTTTATGAAATATATAAATTATAGAAGAATAATTGATCAATCGTACACGTACGTGGCCGTGTGTTATTAAGTGATACAATACATGTTGTCGGATAACTGTCTCAACATAAACTCCTCTAATTTATATAATATGCAACACATTCTTTGAACTAAACATTTTATTAAAAATATTTCATTACCATCTGTTTAACGCAAAATAAAGATTCCTCTTAACGAAACGACGTTTCATGATGAATGTGAGTGCGTAATGAGAGTGTTACCAGCTACGTACACAACATGCTGTTGACTAATTTGATATAAGAATGCAAATTCGCACACTCGTAACTGTAATAAACAATTTACTAACAGTGCTTCGAAAACCACCCAAAGCACATTGTATTAGGTTTATCGTTTATCTCACAGAAGCAAAAATTTACCCTTTATTTCAGCAGTGTTCAAAATGTTGACCATGGAGTGAAGGGCACATTTGCAATCGCCGTTCGAAAGAACGATGAACAGATGTAATTACAGTAGATTCGAAGACGCATATCGTTTGGCGAACTTGGGACTCCGTCATAGACTGCATCTTTGGGTAAACCCTCCCACCCCCCGTCCTCCCCCCCCCCAAAAAAAAGAAAACAATGAAAGAGGAGGGATGTAAGATCGGAGGATCTCAGGCCATTTTACAACAGAACTTCGTCCTATCCAACGTCCATGCAATGTTTCCTCCAGTATTTGCGTTGCAACACGGTACGAGTGAGCTGGAAATCCGCCATCGCCGCGGTGGAGTAGCCGAGCGGTCTAAAGCGTCTCGCTGCGGAGCGCGCGGTTGCTCGCCTTGGAGGTTCGAGTCCTCCCTGGGGCATGGGTGTGCGTGTTGCCCTTAGGTTAGTTTACCTAGGTTTAAGTAGTTTGTAAGCTACGGACTGATGATCACGCAGTTTGGTCCGATAGGATTACAAACATTTGAAACATCCGCCATGCTGCAACCACATTAAGCTTTAGAATCTGCAGTGGTACTTCGTCTAGAACAACTAGCAGAATGCTTCGTATGGAAGTGTGCGTACGAATGTCCTTTCAGCACGTCTGGGATAAAGTAAGATCCTACAATTCAGTTGGCTGCGATGCCGCACCATACGTTTAGGCTCCACAACCGTTGATGTTGTACCTGACGAGTACAATGTGTATATCCGGCTGCCCAGTAGAGATGTGACGCAAATTTGCATTACCGTGATTAGTAAATGATGCTTCATCGGTAAAGAGTACACCTGGTGCCGTCGTTTAGCTAGTGAAGGGCAAAAAGGCAAAATTGCCTACGATGTTCCAAATCAGTGTTACAGAATTCCAGATAGTAACAGATGATGGGGATGGAACTTGCGTCGGTGCAAGATGCGAACGACAGTCGTCTGGCTGATTTCACATTCATTGACATTATGTCTCGCACCAGTGTACGGTGTGCGGTTTCGTTAGCTTGGAAGCCAGACAGCGTCTTCTTTCGGTTGTCATATTCTTCCATGTTATCGTTTTTACGTTGAAGCTGCCTGACCAAACAAGTGTCTCCTTGATTTCTGCACTTGCCTGGCGCGATGGACTTTAGCGACACAGGTAGATAGCCTCACACCGGTATATTGTTTGAACGGTATTTACGGCCGCAGTGGCCGAGTGATCTGCGGCGCGCCAGTCACAGTCCGCACGCCCGCTACGGTCGGGGGTTCGAATCCCCCCTCGGGCGTGGATGTTTGTGTCGTATTTATATAAGGTAGTTCATAAGTAGTTTGTAAGCTTAGGGAATGATGACCCCGCAGTTAAGTCCCTTAAGCTTAAGAAACATCTGAACATTTTGAATTTGAACGGCATTTATTTTACTTGTATATCACATTTCTCCTCATTCGTGTATATGTGAATTTTGATGTGGAAATGAGCGACCTGTAGTGCAGACAAGTCGGCAGTCAAACGTGCCCCGTTAACGCTGATACCGGCCACCTTGCCCTCAAATTCTAGGACATGCGTCGAGATTTTTTTACGTCAGCTTTCAACGTGACCATATAAAACGTTGTACCACTGTAATTGCCTTTGAAAGATCTACCAATGTAGTTACAAAAAGTAGGCGGTTTAATTAAAAAAACAGTACTCGCTTTAATATCTCAGTTTCTACCGGTGCTAAAACAGAACAGCAAAACTAGAAAAAAAAAGTTTCCTCCGACGCTCTACCACATGCCAAAAACTGCGTTTCGATATGTGTAACCGTTTGCAAAATAAATGCGGTGTCATATGTTACGAGATTAGCCCTGTTTATATATACTACACGGCAATTAAAACTTATATATGATATGAAAACTGAATTTATCAAATGCATTTCTTTGCTGAGTAAGACTTAATACACTTAAAAACTTAATAAATCACGGAATAATGTAGATAGAGAGGTAAAAATTGACACACGTGCTTGGAATGACATGGGGTTTTATTAGGACCAAATTAAAAAAAAAAAAAGTTCAAAACATGTCCGATAGGTGGCGCTTCATCTGATCGGAAAAGCAACAATTAGCATAACAAATTAAGACAAAGCTAAGACGATGTTGTTTACCGGAAATGCAAAATATGTTCACCATCATTCCAAATGTTCAAATGTTTGTACAGATTATGGGACTTAACTACGGGGTCATCAGTCCCTAAACTTACAAACTACTTACGAACTAGGACGGCACAAATATCCATGCCCGAGGGGGGATTCGAACCCCCGACCGTAGTGGCCGTGCTGACTGTGACTGGAGCGCCTCAGTCACCTCGGCCACCGCGGCCGGCGCCATCAGTCCTCCACAATAGCTGTAGTCGAGGAATAATGTTGTGAACAGCACTGTAAAGCATATGGCATTGGCGTCGGATGTTGTCTTTTACCATCCCTATAGATGTCGGTCGATACGATACACTTGCGACTTCAGGTAACCCCAAATCCAATAATCGCACGGACTGGGGGCACCTGGGAGGCCAAGGATGACGATAGTAGCGGCTGAGCACACGATCATCGCTAAACGACGCGCGCAAGAGATCATTCACGCGTATAGCAATATGGGGTGAAGCGCCATCCTGCATAAATTAAATCCTTATGTTCCAGCAGGTGTTTACCAGCCAGGCTGGGGATGATGCGAATCTGTAACATATCGGCGTCCCTCTCACCCGTCAGGGTAGCTGTCACTGACGTTTTGCTGTCCAGCGCCCTCATTTTTATTTTTTTTTATTTTTTATGTATTTATTGTTCTAATAAAACCCTATCTTATTCAAAGCATCTGTGTCAATTTTTACCTCTCTATCTACATAATTTATACTGACTTTTTGATCACCCAGGATGTTGTTTGTTGACTCAGGTTGCTCTTCTTCTTTCTTCCATCACTTCATTTGGACCTATCATTCCAACACTGCAACAACTCGTGTACTTCTTTTGTTTCCTTTGGTGTTGTCAACTGTTGAATGTATGTCTTCACTATCTTTGCTTTACGTTAGTGTGCGTGTGTGTTTCCGATGTAATTGTGGAAAATACTGCACCAGCAACATTTTGTTTTGTTATTACAAATAACTTTTTCTCAAAAACACAATACACACAAAATGGCATGTGCTTGGTGCTGGAGTGAAGGCTCCAAATGAAGTAATGGAAGGAAGAAAAGGAGCAACCTGAGAGCCGCAGCTGATTAGCCGTGCCCACTGGGGTGTCGTGCTGCGGTGCGCGCGGCATTTCGCCGTCGGGATTTCAAGTCCCCCCTCGGGTATGGGTGTTTGTGTGTTGTCCGTAGGTTAGTTTGTCGATAGTTTAAGTAGTTTGTAAGCTACGAATTAATAACCAAGCAGCTGAGTCCGACAGATTTACAAACACTTGAATATGTTTAACAACCTGTGTCAACAAAAAACCACATGCAGACCAGCATCTGCAAAAACTGTATGGTTTTAATAACATCAAAATATCAGTAGCAATACTAATAAAAAGCGCCAGAACTGTTTATAACCTGAACTTTAAAAACCTAAAGCAAACTAAATATAGTTAAACATCATCATAAAAACATTTTCCATGCCACTGAAAACGCCTTGCAAATCAAGGTGAAACGCGTGTGGCAAAAGAAGAATTTGATTGAGTGGGACAATCCGTATATATTGTATAGGCTGACAAAGGTGACACACACACACACACACACACACACACATATATATATATATATATATATATATATATATATATATATATATATATATATAACAACACACCGTAAAGAAGCTCGCTGAGCTGCTCACAGGCACAAAAAAAGGCAATCACATTCACTTAACTTAAGTTTTCGGCCATAGACTTCATCAGAGAAAGGAACACATACATTTACACCATCACTCAGGCAACAACACACACACAATCACCATGTCCAGTGTCATCGGTTCCTATAATTACACGCTACTTAAACTAAGGAAAACACACTCACCCATACCCGAGGGAGGACTCGAACCTCCGTCGGGAGCGGCCATAAATAGCGCTTCAGAATACGCAGTAAACACGGCTCGTCGCTCGCCGTACCACATCCGTTAGCATCTTCAGTCGAATGACTGAGTCGGCACACCATTCCACGAGACGCACATGCTGACACACAAACGCGCACACGCAAACACGTATACACGCACGCACGCACACACACACACACACACACACACACACACACACACACACACACACACAAGTTCTTCAGTGATGAGGAAAGCATTTTTGTCTTTAGTGAAGTCAACCGCCAAAACCAAAGATATTGGAGTGTCCAGCAGTTCATTTCCTATAGAGCTGGGTCAGATATTGTTCATTACAAGTTATAAATCCGTAAAGTTGGCACCCTTAGTGTGCCTAAGAAACTTACAAACGATAACAAGGACCACGAATGACTAAGACTTAAGATTACTCATGCACTTTTCCGCAGGAGGTCATAAATATCTGGAAGGAATCGTCACTGGAGACAAGAATGATTCAACCCGCAAATAAGGTTTTTGCGACAGTGTTCAGGGATACACATGGCATATTAATGATGGTAATTCTATCGGACTCAACTGCTGTAGTTATTAGTCCGTAGCTTACAAACTACTTAAACTAAGGTAAACTAACCTAAGGACCACACATATATCGGTGCCTGAGGGATGATTCGAACCTACGACGCGGGAGGCTTCGCGATCCACAACGTGATGCTCCAGACCGCTCGGCTAGAGACCTTTAGCTTAAATTAAAATTTTAGCTAAGTGGAGTCCGCCGCGCGGAATTGACCACGTAGTCAAGGGCGAAATGTCACAGATTACGCGGCCGTCCCGTCGGAGGTTCGGATTCTTCCTCGGGCATGTGTGTGTGTGTGTGTGTGTGTGTGTGTGTGTGTGTGTGTGTGTGTGTGTGTGTTGTCTTCAGCATGATTTAGTATAAGTCATTTGTAATACTAGGGACCGATGAATATAGCAGTTTTTCCTGCCCTCAATGGAAGAAAAGGCCACCACATAAAAGCTGACGGCGTAAAACTTCTACTTTGCTATGCTCTTCTCCCCCCTCCCCCCATCGCTAATCCACTGTTGCTGCTCCTCTTCATGAAAAAATCGATACACTTTTGAAACGTCCTGCTGGATCACCCATGCAGGTCCGGCCTTAGACGGTTGGCCTTTCACCTGTTAGTTACTATGAATAAATTCACGGACAGCCAACGTTTGCTGGCCGAAGCGGAAGTGATTCATCATTCCGCAATCCTTCAGTGGCAGGAACTTCTACGAAAAGGGCGTATTGACATTGGTACCACAGTGGGAGAAAAGTTTTGATAGCATTGTCGGCAACGTAAAATACGAGATAAAAGATGTATTTTGTCATGTTATTTTATTGTTGCCTATTAAACATTTTGACATATAAAATTATTGTACGTCGCTCTTGAAACTGGCCTCTTTAGCTCTGTCACGCCACGTTCGTTTCACTGCTGTGTCACTACAGTGACTTCCTCATAAGACCCACGTTTCTTTCTCTTTCTCTCTCTCCCTCCCACCCTTTCTCTGTCTCTCTTTCTCTCTCTCTCTCTCTCTCTCTCACACACACACACACAGATTTATGCCAGATGGAGCTGCCTTCGTCGCCGCCTTATTGCCTGCGGCGGCGGGAAGGCAATCCGTTGCCGGGAGTAGCGTACAGGGACTCGTGCTACCCCAGCGCTCTCAGCGGCCGCCTGCGGACTTAACATAAAATGCGTTTTCGCGACTCCCGAAAGACTCGCCTACCACCGCTGTAAAACCTCCTCTCAGCGTCCCCGTTATTTTCCCGCTTAAGGTGCTACTGCACTTGTAACTGCTCTGTATAGGCGGAAAACCGCATTGGAAAACTTCTTCCGCTACATATGCTGTCCGACGCAATAATTAGAATGCAGGTGTAATTTCTAACACGTCACCTTGGGTGGGTACGTCAATTAATAGTGTTGCATTTCTCTGAGATGACACAAACCGTCGAAGTGGTGTAGTGTTGTTGCCGAGTAAGATTGTTAACACGAACAGAAATCAATGAAAAACTCGTTTATTGCT
Source organism: Locusta migratoria (assembly GCA_026315105.1). Classification (NCBI taxonomy): domain Eukaryota; kingdom Metazoa; phylum Arthropoda; class Insecta; order Orthoptera; family Acrididae; genus Locusta; species Locusta migratoria. The sequence continues at coordinate 321,314,140 of CM048748.1, read as the reverse complement.
CCTTCCGTCTCATCCTTCATTGATGAAGTTGAAAGCATTTGTGGTATTTATCAATGTTGTTGATTTATTAGACACTGTGTGGAGAAAATACCTTATGTATAAAATTATTCGTATTGTACACTGCAGAGCGATTGTACTACTGATTATCAGCATATTAAGTGACTGAAATTCTGAGATAATCACTGGTACTTTGATAAGCAACGAGACGAACTAAATAATCGATTGCCCAAATGATCAATTCTCTCGCAATTGCTGTTCGATTAGAGTCTAGCTGACCTACTGGAATCTTCGTCTGCTAGCCGACGACCTGGTTCTACCCGTGCAGCACTAGGAAACTGACAATAGAAGAGATCCACACCTATGAATGAAATTTGTAATAGACAGCTTATACGCTCACTGATACATGGACTACCTTTCGTAAGCCACCGTTCGATACGTGACGGCGGGTACCTTACAATGGGTTAACACGTTTGTTATTCTTCACACTGAAACAGCTGGACGGAATTGAGTGAAATGTGGAATGAAGATAACTTATACTCCGAATTAACGTATGAGATACCTTTCGTAAGCCTCCATAGGTGCAAGACTTAGGATACGTTAAAACAATCAGCCAAATTGTTTGACTGGTCACCATGAAAGTAAACACATCAATGTATGATTTCATGCAGATTTTTATAACGTGCGAACAAGTGAATTCAGCATGACGGAGGATACCTTGCGACTTTGACACCGTTTGACCAGTAATCAAGAAAGGTGACGCATATATGTATTTTTTATATGTAGTAGGGAGAGGAGTAGGTGGTGGAGACGGACAGAGGGAGGGGAGAGGAGAATGATAGAAGGGAGACGAGGAGAATGAGAGAGGGGAGATGGTGGCAGACAGGTGAAAGGACATGAAAATAGGGAAGGGAGGAGAAAATGGACAGGAGTATACGGGAGAGGGGGGAGGAGCAGGTTAATACAGAGACTTCAGTGGATAAATACGTGTGTGTGTTTATTTGTAGTGTTGGATTTTTCTCTGTAAAAAGTAAGTTCTGATCGCAGATATTTTTGCTCGTTTGTCGGATAATGCTAGCAGAAAATGTACTTGGCCGCGGTGCAACCCTGTCATTGTGATTTGAAAACAAAGCAAACAGGATAATGTTTAAGAAGATTCGGAAATATTCCATGTTAGCAATGAGCTTGGTGATAATAGGTTAATTACCGTTGTTAGCAGACAACTCGACACGTCCCTGTTTCTGCGCAGTGTGCAGTATGATCGTAAATGTAGAACTCCACACTTGACATAGTCTATTGATCACTGACGTCATAGACGCCCAGACGATATGGCTTGCGACCGATTTACACCCAGGCTAGGAAGGTCCATGCACATCGAGCAGTCTGTTTTCATCAGAAAGTCCGTCGTGAAAAAGAGGCTTCATGCAACAGACGAAATTATTTGTAACACGGTTTGCTGATCTAGCAGAACGAACCATCACCTCCAGGCACACAATTCGTTATTCATCTTGTGTGGTGGTGCAAAGCCACGAGTGCAACCGCTACCGTCGGTGCGTCATTACCTCCTGTATCAGCGATGCTGGAACTGAGAACGAATTTCTTTAGTGAAGCCTGTAACATACAGTGATAGAGCGCAGGTTTCCGCATGCAGTAGGTGCAATAATTTAAAAGTCACCGCAGTAAACACAAGATATGTAGCAGTCTGAAGTTTCGACATAAGTGAACATCTCATAGCATCCTAAACATAATATTTTAATTTGAAGTGTATCACGACGGCATGAATTTATGAATTACATTTAAATTCCGTCGGCGGGACAGATTCTCTGTCATCGTTGGTCGGTTTCTGCCCGCGGATCGTACGTAGGGATGCTGAAAAGTATTGCCTCAGATTTTTTTTTTCCGGTGATACCTTAGGGCATTTGAAATAAACCAAACTGTATTACAATACCACATCTTTGTTCACCATTTCTACATATTTATTTCTCAAAATAGTCACCCTGGCGACGCACACATTTCTCCCAACGAGAGACCAGTTTGTGGATCCCGTCACTATGCAAGTTTGGACCTCGATGTCTGAACCACCGCCTCACCACCGCTTGCACTGCTTCATCAGTTGTAAAGTGAGCACCGCGAAGGTGTTCTTTAAGCTTTGGAAAGAGGTGAAAATCGGATGGAGCTAAGTTTGGACTGTATTGAGGATGATCGGTGACAGTGAATCCAAGGCGGCGGATCGTTGCAGATGTCGCAGCGCTCGTGTGCGGTCTGGCATTGTCATGCTGAAGGAGAGGGTGTTCCACGTGGGGACGAGTTCTTCGAATGCGCGCTTTCAGTTTGCGGAGAGTCTCGCTGTACCGCGCGGAGTTTATGATGGTACGTTTAGGCATGAACTCCATATGCACGACACCTCGAACATCCCAGAATACAGTGAGCATGGTCTTGCCTGCCGACGTCATGGTCTTGCACTTTCTTGGGGATGGTGAACCATGGTGGCGGTACTCCTGTGATGCTCGCTTGCTTAGGGGGTCAAAATGGTTCACCCAGCTTTCATCTCCAGTCATTTGTTAAGGAACCCATCACCCTCCTGCTAAGAACGCAACAGCAATTGTTGACAGATGTCCAATCCCCTTTGTTTCATGTCAGAGATGAGCATACGGGGCACCCACTGTGCACACACTTTTCTGTAGCGAAGTTCTGCAATCAGGGTCTGTACACGCTCTCGTGATATGCCCCACGGCAGTGAGAGTTGTAACTGTGTTATACGGCGATTCTCTCTGACGAGTTGATCCACCCGATTCCGATGAATCGTCTGTTGCCGTACGCGGTCGTCCACTCCGAGCTCTGTCACTGACGTCGAGGTTATGACCGTGTTTACGAGCAAGGGCAGCCCACCGGCACTGATCTCGATGCACTCGTCACAGTACACAGTTTTCATTCTTCTGTGGATCGCAACTGGAGGCGTGTCTTCTGCGGTTATAAACTCGATTACAGCACGCTGTTTCTCACGCACCGACATAGTCACTTTACAGACCGCCATGTTATTTGGTACTACTTGAAGCCCTCTAGCGGCAGAGGGTTGTACTTTGCGTCAGTTACGTGGCAAGGACAATCGAGTAATATGCAGGACATGCGAAACCTCAACCATGCTGCGAACAGACGAAAAAAATTTGGAGGCATTACGTTTCAGCATCACCTCGTAGTTAGTGTCCCCCATGTTAGACAATACTCTACTGAAAGATTTACGCATCTAATATCATGAGACAGAGATAGGTCTGGTTCGCGTAGGTTAGCTCCTGCAGACAATGCTTACTTCACTAGAAGCTATTCCTAATACTGTTCCCTTGAGTGAGATGCGTATTTCCACGAACTGAACCTGGTGCTTCCTTGGTTCGTGTGGAATAGTTTCGCGGAGCTGCTGATAATTAAAATGTTTGTATAGTCTATGGGACTTAACTACGGGGTCATCAGTCCCTAAACGTACAAACTACTTATGAACTACTTACGAACTAGGACGGCACAAATATCCATGCCCGAGGGGGGATTCGAACCCCCGACCGTAGTGGTCGTGAAGACCGTGACTGGAGCGCCTTAGTCCCCTCGGCCACCGCGGCCGGCTGCTGATAATTAGGGTCGTGCTAAGTCCGCTTCCAGTATTCACAGTAGCTAAGGGTGCAGTCATCTCAGCAGCGGCACCACTTGGACAGAACGCGCTGTTGTGAGAATACTTGCCACAAAACATTGAGTCCTGTTCTGGTTCCCTCTGCTTGCAGATTCATAGAAGGTACTTTGAGGTGCAGTCTATCGGCGACCCGACGTCCTGTTTGAAATGTACATTCATGCCAGAATTTCCCTCCTAGTTCACTGACAGTTATGACTATTTCTGTAAACGTATTCTGGACCAAACCAGGGAGAAAAGAAGTAACTTTACATTTTATTTTTGGCTATGTTTTTTACAGAATTCAAGGTCTACTCAGAAACAAATACTACTGCAATGTAGCATTATCTACCAGTAATGCCCTAAAAGGATCCTTATTCATAATTAGAATAAATACGCTAGCCGTTACAAAATTTCTCAGTCTATACAATCATTTGTGACACAGAATAACATTTTCACCCTGCAGCGGAATGTGTGCAATTATCAAAACTCCTGACAGATTAAAAATCTGTGGTAGAACCAGGTCAGCGCAAGAATAGACGTGCACTCTAAGACGCCTAGCTAGGGAGTGCGCGGCCGTTAGCTATTGGAGATTCGAGTCCTCTTTGGGCATAAGTGTGTGTCTTGTTCTTAGTAGTTAGTTTAAGTAAGTTGTAAGTTCAGGGACCGATAACCACTGCAGTTAGTTCGCATACCGGTACAAACATTTGAATATAACCGGGATTCGAAAGTGAGACCATTGCCTATCGTAGTAAACGCCCTACTAACTGAGCTATCCCGGTACGCTGCACGGCCCCTCGTCACACCTTTACTTCTGCCGGTACCGCACTTCCTACTTCCCAAAGTTTCCCCTGCGAAACTCACAGGACTATCACTCCTGGAAGAAAGAATATGGTGGAGTCTTGACTTAGCCCCAGCCTTGGGGATGTTTCCAGAGGTACTGGAGGAAGTAACTTGGAAGGACGGGCCGTGAGGCGTATCAGGATAGGTAAGTTGCTAGAGCGCTTGCCGTTATAGGCAAAGATCCCAGGTTAAAAACTCAGTTCTGTCACACAGTTTTAAACTTCAAAGGAGTTTCATTCGTGACAGATGAGCGTTCTATTACGTAGGACAAACAGAGGGACCTCTCTCAATTAGGTATCAGAAACAGAGAACAAAGATTTTCAACTACTCTTTCGTCGATCATTTACTAATCACAGGCAAAAGACCTAAAGAAGTTAACGACTTTAATATTCTGTATACGAGGAGAAGTCCTCAGAATCGACGTTCTTGAAGCATTAGATACATTTAACGTTCTTCTCTAAATGATGTTAAGATTCTTAATGAACAAGTGCAGTTGAGCAAAAAAACATTTTTTTCAGTGATTTAAAACTGTTATTAACAGATTTGTACAATTTGTTTTTCTTCTCCGGAATGACAGTTTTCACCTTTTCTCCCCCCCCCCCCCCCCCTTGGTTTCTTTGTAATCGTTATTATAACAAAGGTGCTCTGGACCTACATTTCTAAAATGTTCATATGTAAAACAGATTTCTGTCTTATCGCACAATTGGTCACTTTATGTGGCGATTTGTTTTGCGTCCACATTGTGTCAGTTCAGACGAACGCGTCTTCCAGTCTCATGACAGCGCCAAATTAAAATGTTTTGAATCTATGGGACTTAACTATTTACGCACTACTTTAACTAAATTCAATTAACCTAAGGACATCACTAACAACCATGCCCCAGGGAGGACTCGAACCTCCGACGGCGTGCAACCGCGCGCTCCGCAGGAAGACTCCATAGACCTCTCGGCCACAACACCGCGGCGATTTTAGCGATGGTCATAGCGTCCTTTACAAACTGACAGTTACCCTGCTTTTAATTTTTTGTATATCAACAATTACTTGTGTGATAATGTTACAAGTTGAAAGCGATACCGATTCAAAGTGACATTTCTGTTACACTTGTGTAGTGTAACGAGTAAAATGATTTCGTATCTCTCTTTATTGGTATCTACATGTAATCACTGTATCACTGTATCGTTGATGCAGTGATACAGTGATAGATAGAACTGAATGAAAATCACTGAAATGATACGGACATGTGATGAGAATGCCAGATTAGCGGTGGCCTAAGAAAGTTTATGAATGGAAACCACCCGGCAGACGTAAGCGCGGAAGACCACGACGCTCTTGGACTGACCAGATAAATGGAGCGATGTAACATCGCGGAATCGACAAGAAAGAAGTGTTGGATAAAGAGGCTTGGCGGAGGATAACAGGAATACGAAAAGATGTTGTTATTAATTAATATTTGTATTAATTAATCTTGTAATAATAATAATAATACATGTAATCCATTTAACGTAAGTTTAAAATTGTTACGATGAGACCCTTAAATTGTTTTGACACCGTGGTAAATATTACCATTATAATCAACGCAACTAATTTGCTGTCATCCATAAAATAAAAAATAACTAAAAAATCTGATAAATTCAAGCAAGTGTCCAGTTTCAAGTCCCAAGCTGGCTTTATCTATTTTATATTATTTTTCAAATCGAAAGAATTTGTGAAAGCTGTTGACGGAAGGTAACAAATTTTAAATTTACAGTAACGAATTCTGAAAAAAATAGTTGCAATCGATCTCCATATCACATTCATCATAAAAAATGTAAGTGTGCTTTTAATTTAAAATCTGAAAACTGATTATTGACAGACACATTCTCATTTTTCATTAATATATAAATATTTTTGTATATGTTTCGATAAGTGTGTCTTCGTTAATTTTTAACTCGTGTATATTCAGCCAGATTGAATCATTAAAATTAACGTAAACCATATTGTCATTTGTAATCTTTCAATTAATCGCGCGCTGTACGCGAACTACACTTTGAAAGTTAATGAACGTTGCATGATTTAGGTGAACACGCACGTGCTGGTAAATCGCAACATGTCGACTGACCGGTGTCCGAGTTACCATCGCTGACTGTCATTAATTATTATTACGCCCAGGCTGCGCAGCTGAAATGCGACTCGAACAGTCTCATAACAGAAAATGTGAAAATACGGAGCATTTTACGAAATAAAGCAAAATTGAACTTCCAAAAGTTAACGATAAATATAGTACGCTTGGTAACCATGAGTAGCGAAGGAGAAGATTATAAATTACCAAGTTTTATTAATTGCACCATCGTAACCATTTAAATTGTTCATGTGGAATGTTGAATGTCGTATTCGTTCAGTTTATTACCAACAGGTGAAAATTTACTCTCAGGGCCCAAAGGATTAACGGAATTCGCTGTCATTGGTAATTTTGTTACCCTGATGAGAAGAGTTGACTATCTATACCGAATCGGGATTCGAACATGGGGCTCCGGTTTAAAAAATGCCGACATAGTATCCATGCCCATTATAGTCAATACTAGCCTATATGCCCGTGCTTCGCAACGGTTGTTAAAGAAGGTCCTGTGTATATCATGGTTCTTTGGGTTCCGGACGTAGGTCAGCAAAAACACAATCCTTGTTGGATCTCTCCGTCAATAAACTCAGTTCTCCTAGCCAAGATGTCAAATTTAAGTAGGTGTCATTGTCGAAAACGATGAATGTTCATAAAGTTTTTCATACTAAGAGTGAAATTAATTTAAGTCCGTGCTTCGGAAAATGTAAATTCAATGTTAGGTTGTGTTCATAAAGTTACACATTGCAACAGCAGCGCCGAAATCGGCCGGCAAATTACATTTCTGAAAACGATATTGGATAAGTGCGAATATTGATTTGTGACAGTTTTCACAAATATCTTCTTGAATAGGAATTTGGAATGAATTGTAAGACTGTGTGAATCATGAGACTCTGTACAAAAGAGTTTCGCGTGAAAGTGCTGGTCATAATGAGATGTGACAACAACGGATGTATCTGATTCGGTAAAATTTTACTTTATATCCTGGCGGCCTCGCGTTTTTATGATGGTAACATCAATAACACGATATAAAATCGTTGCAAAGATGACCGAACCACATAGAGTGTAGATAAATACTGCTGTTCCTGTTGTATGCTTGATTTCACGACAAAATATTTGCGTGTCACGCTATTGGCTTATGACGATGTCACATGATTCTCGATATGCAACATCTGTTGTCAACATTATCACAGGAGGCCGCCGGGATGTGAGTAGGACTACGTTGCATAATTTTTCTTGACCCAACTGTCAAATGAAAACACCTTTCACAGCAGACAGTGTCGCAGATATATGTATCAGAGATCACTGATTAGCACCAACCAGTGAGCTTACTGGCACAGGCATATCAATACCTGTGGCCTAAGAGGCATTCATTAATGTATGTCTGTGTTTCAAACCACGCTTCCACGACAGTGATCAATGTTCCACGAGTATCTTTTATCTTTGAGTCTATCTGGATTTTTATCTTTGTTTTGTGTCTCTGCTCATAGTCGGTGATGTGCGGTTGACGGAAACATGTGATCTATTTAAAAAAATTGCGTATTTGATATTCCTCGTCGTTATTAAAGTCTGAAAGGACCGCATTGTCTGACGATTGAAAGAATAAACAGATTTTCACTCGTACCGTAAAGTTCGTAAGTCACAGAGTATATAGCTTTTTCCTAAGAGTATTTATTGCATATTTTGCAAATTTTTGCTCTTCACATTCACCCACTGCCACGCAGCGCGACCAAACTCCCTTACTAACATCATTAGACCAAGGGCTATCTACCACCACAACCACGAGTGGGTGGCAGTATGTGGTCATGGAGAAAAGTCTGTCAGCACGTACACACACAAGCCTTATATATATACATATAGATTGTCGGGCATCATCCAATCCCCGTAAGATATCGAACAAGTGATCACAGACCATCATCGCTTTAATTATGCTGAACCATACAGATTATGAGGATCCCTGATGAATAGAAAACCGCCAGAGGTTTCTCGGTCAGTACTCACTCCAGTAGATGTTGAAAGAGTCCAGAAAGCTCTGCAGTCCCCATCCAACTGTCAGGAGACATTAACTGCACCTCAATAATCGTTCAGCGAGACGTATTTTGCATAGAGATCTAAGATTTTGTGCGTCCCAAATGGCCATGACGTGAAAACGGATATTATGTACAGCGGCTAAAATTTGCTCCAGAAAGTGATGTTTCACTTCAGCAAAATCACAATATTACTTTGTTTATGAGTGAGTTTCCCACGATAAATCAGCAGAACTGTCGATATAGAGCCAGTGAAAATCCCAGTGTAATGCATAAGACACCATTACATATACACAACGTGACCGATGTGCTGTAATCGGTATTGATGTTATGTCAGTCGAAGATATTCAGACTGAAACTTTCTGGGAGATTAAAATTATGTGCCGCAACCGGGACTCGAACCTGGCACCTTTGCCTTTCGCGGACAACCGCTTTATCGACTGAGCTATCCCGACACGACTCACGATGCCGTCTCACAACTTTACTTCCGCCAGTACCTCGCCTCCTACTTTCCAAACTTCACAGAAACTCTCCTGCGACCCTTGCAAGACTAGCACTGCTGGAAGAAAGGATATGGTGGAGACATGGCTTAGCCACAGCCTAAGGGATGTATCCAGAATGAAACATTCACTCTGCAGCGGAGAGTGCGCTGATATGAAACTTCCTGGCAGATTAAAATTGTGTGCTGGAACCGGGACTCGAACCTGGGACCTTTGGCTTTCGCAGGCAACCGCTCTACCGTGTGAGCTATCCCGACACGACTCACAATGCCGCCTCACAACGCTGCAGAGTGAAAGTTTCATTCTGTATTCAGACTGTTTTTCATGATCGCATCATTTTCCGGTTTGGTTACACTGGCTGGCCATGAGAGACCATTTTTGTGGTGTTGGTTTGTGTCTCGTGTATACCAGTTTAAGCCACGTAAACGTGAAGAACTGAAGGAAGCATTTCGCGTGTAAGTTGTGAAAGTTGACACAGCAATGTTGGAGAGAGTGGAAGCCAACTTCGGGGAGCGGCTTGAGAGGTTCATCGCGGAAAACGACTGTTTGCAATCTTTAATTTTGTAAAATGGCAACATCAACTGAGTATAATTCTGTAATTAATTTTCTTCTGAAGAAAAAGTATCGTTGTACGGATTCATGTCTTAACACTTGGGATATCTAGGTTCTGAAATTTTGCTATCGGTAGAATTAACTAAAATGGTCCGACGTCTTTCTGTCAGAGTGGAGGCAACAACATTACAGCAACCGAGATAGTGGTAATAAGAGAAAGTTGCACCAGAAGATTTCGTGTTGAGTTGTGTTTACCACTCGAATTATGCAAGCAGTTGGATACAGTGTAGTGAGCAGGGAAAGCAATGCAACAACAACGTGACTTACCCGACGCTATGTCACGTAGAACCATAGGAAGGTTGGAAGCCGGCCGCGGTGGACGAGTGGTCTGCGGCGCGCCAGTCACCGTCTGCACCGCCACTACGATCGGGGCTTCGAATCCCTCCTCGGGCATGGATATTTGTGTCGTCCTTAGTATTAGCTAGTTCATAAGTAGTTTGTAAGTTTAGGGACTGATGAACCCGTAGTTAAGTTCCATAAGCGCTACAAATATTTGAGGGTTGGAAGTGGGACAAACAAAGGGAGGTGTCTGCTGCTGTAGGAGTGCTCCAAAGTGTAATTTACAGTATCCGGACGCGATTTCAGACAATAGAAAGCATTAAAAGAAGACAAGGATAAGGTCGGTCACGGGTAATATCAGCAAGAAACGACCGTTATACCTTGTTAACAGCCCGTGGAGAAAGGAGGCTGAATGCAGTTCAGTTTTAAACGCACCTCCAAGCACCAACAGGACTCGCAATATGAACACAAACAGTCCGAAATCGCCTTCGGGATTGTAGCCTCTACGCACGGAGGCCTATGGTGTGTGTCCCATTAAAATCATAACACCGTATATCCCACAGAAACGGGGCGGAAGAACGTTAGGATTGGAGTCGTAACAAATGGCGCCGGGTTCTGTTCACAGATGAGTCAAGATTTTGTTTTCAGCCGCACAATCGTCGATCTATAATCTGGAGAGAACGTGAAATTCAGAACAATCCTGATTATGTGCAGGAAACTTACCATACAATGGCGGTGGACGAATGGTGTGGCCACGGTGGAGTAGCCGAGCGATCTAAACCGTCTCGCTGCGGAGCGCGCGGTTGCTCGCCGTGGAGGTTCGAGTCCTCCCTGGGGCATGGCTCTGTGTGTTGTCCGTAGGTTACTTTACCTAGGTTTAAGCTACGGACTGGTGACCACGCTGTTTGGTCCGATAGATTTACAATTATTTGAATATTTGAACGAATGGTGTGGGCAGGAGTCAGTATTGGCGGACGTACGGATATCTCCGTCGTTTAGAATGGCGCTTTGACTGCTCAGAGGTATATAAACGAGATGAGATGCATCGACGTTTTGTTTTGCCCTACTATGATGCCATAGGAGGCAGGTTCTTTCTGGTCGACGTTAACGCTCCTACCCACAGAGCTGAACTGGTGTACAACATGGTTGAACCTGTGCGTTTTAAGCTTTTCGCGGGGTGTTGTGCAATCCAATAAATTTCGGGCATGCAGCAGCGCGAATTTTGCTTCATCCAATATTTCGGTCGAGTAATGTCCGGCCATCTTCAGGATTAGTCGCAAGACTGCCGACAAGGTGGCAGGCGCGTCCTTATATGCCCCAACGCGACGTCACTGAGCATGCGGGTCACAGATGTTGGTCGGCGGCAAAGATGTATGTATGTTTCATCTTGCGATTTTGTGGTTCGGTATATCCGTTTGCTTTGGAAACGTTCTTACTCCTGCTGCCGCCTAACGTACATCGATAGGCGAATCGATTAGCTGATATGTTACCACCAAGGCACACGCGCAAGTAAACGTACATAACCTGTTTGCCGCCGACCAACATGTGTGACCCGCGTGCGCAGTACCGCCGCGCTGGGGCATGTAAGGCCGCGCTTGGTACCTTGTCGGCAGTCTTACGACTCATCCTGAAGATGGTCGGACGTTACTCGGCCGAAATATTGAAAGAAACTGAATTCGCGTGGCCGCATGCCCGAAATTTATTGGATTTTGCTTCCACCTGAGGGAATGCAATGTATGGAGTGGCCTGCTTGTTTACACCGGAGTTAAAGCGGATTGAGCAAGTCTGGGATGCACTTGGCAGACTCAATGCAGCCAGATCTGCACCTCCCACAACTGTTGCAGAGCTGGATATTGCACTCATGGAAGAATGGCCAAATATCCCTCTTACTGCCCATGCCACGCAGGCGTGCAACTGTGATAGGCGTCCGAGGTAGTCACACACCACATTACAGGACAACGAGGATGACAATATTTTTATGGTAGCCCCTTGCTACCTCGCTCTAAGTAAACGCCATGTCAACCTCAAATACAGAGTTCAGACGTACAGTATCGCACACAAATTACAATTGTAACCAATATCTCAATAAAATACGTTACCATATGTATAATGTCGTTTCCCTGTTACACACCTGACAACAATTTTAACAGGCGTAGCCCCAGCACAGGTCCCGTTCTTCATATAAAGTTGAAAATGGTTTGAGTAATGCAGTCAGGACGTTGACGACAAAGTGGATTTCCGTTTTGTGTTTCCCTTAGCCTACCATTGCAGCGGAGATGAGAGGGAGGGAACCTCTCGGGCGGCTAAGAGGAGTGGTTTAATTGCAACTGGGATTCTTTTTGACAAATGAGGAGTAATAATAATAGGAAGACTTAAAGTATTGTTACAGTTAGGGTTGTTTAAACTAATTTATTGAATGAAATAAACAATTTATGTGAGGTGTCAGAACCTTTCCCCTTATGATATCTACTTTTACTCTGCAGTTTCAATCAGATTCTCATATCCTTCTTTAATGTTCTTTGTCATTGCAACCTCGGAACTACTGACCGCTTTTTTCAGGAGACAAGTCTTGTACCATGACTTGGTCCAATTAATGGGAAATCTACTCATGGGCTATATGAAACAAAGACCAACTATCTCTGTTCAAGACTAAACCAATGGAAATTACAAGTTCTACTCTACCCCACTGTTTCTCCTAGTGCCAACTGGAGTACTACCATCTTCTCCTAATTCAAGTTCGTCTGTCCATTAGTAGCGACTGCTACTGTCGGCGAACTGCATCGTCGATAGCTTATTTGCCGCCAGTCTCAAAGAGCTACTTCATGAGTTCACTGAGAGCTATACTCAGCCAAGCCAAGGCACCTAACTTAGCTCCTTTGCCACCACTCTCAAGGACCTACATCATGAGGTCTGTCAGATCTGTGTTCGGAAGAGCGACTCCATTACACACTGCTGCTGAACCTCTGGCGTGTGCCTTTCATATCCGATTTCTAGACTCTCTTTCCACACGTTCCTCTTTGCACACATTGCCCTCCTTCTCGTTCTTTAACGTAGATGTTCTAGAATGTTCCGGACTGCCTAGTCACTTAAACATTTCGTGCTGGCCCGTGTCCACGTCTGAGTCGCAGGTAACAACTGGTCCTGCACTCACACATATTTACTCGCCCTATGGCTCTATTGATAGCTTTTCGTCTCGTCAGCGTCAACTGCCTACAGATTCCTGATTGAATAGTTCTATCGAGAAATGTCCATTTTTCTAAATGTTCCTTTCTGTTACATTATTTCTTATTCTAGATTTCTCTGAGGACCTGACAATATTGTGTGTGATATTTCACCTGATCCCCTATTTCCTTTGAGCAGTGTATAAAACTTGCAAGCATTACTTGTCTCTATCTATATTAAAGCAAAAGAACATTCATTCACTCATTCACTCACTCACTGACTAAACACGAAATCTCGAAAACTACTTCACCTATGAATCTTAAATTTGGCAAGAATACAGTTTATAGGTAGAAGACGTGAGCTAAGAAAGGATTTTAGGATAGAGCTGATAGTTCAGGAGATATACCGTCATAAACAATGAAAACTTCCCCGTCACACGTGATAGTGTGACTTTTTCAGTCCGCTATATGAGAAGGAGAGCACTTAGCGAGTTACAACCAATTTCAATGATAATTTCAAACCTTTAGGAAACTTTTTCTCGCTCACAACCCCAGAAAAATGGTGAAAGGAAAAAGTTTGTCACTTACAACATTTTTCAGCGTTCTTTCAGTGAAATTACGGCATTTGGAATGACGTTAGAATTTATTACTCCTACATTAATAATTTTATTCGCGAGAAATTTTACAGACAGTGAACGTACATTCGAAATATTATCATAGTACGATGCACTGTTCATGAGACACGGAGTCATAAACAATTAGGTTCATGTAAAAGCGCCTCATCACGCATGATTTTTTGAATATTTTATTCTTTTTTTTTTTTTTTTTTTTTTTTTTTTTTTTTTTTTTTTTTTTTTTGTGTGTTTCCTATTAGCTCTTTTCGCGACAGATTTTGCAGACATTTTACATATACACCACTGGATGTACTTTCCAAATAATATCGTATTACGACATATATTTCAGGTTCTATGACGTCAAGACAATGAAATGCATTAAAATTCGCTCTAATAAGCATGAGATTGTAATTTACTACGTCTTTACTATCAGCCCCATTTACAGTACATATCGCAGGCAGTTTCCTAATGGTCCACATTACGAATCTGCTAAATAATGTTTTTGTAGGACACATATTACGCCATGAATGTGACATCCGTATATGGTACTGTATTGTGTTTGACATTTTGTTAAGTCTTTATTACTCTGTTCAGCAAACAATATCCAAATATACCACTGAAAGGAGCAACAGTATTATATCACTGAACGACACGTTGATTCAAGCGAAACGAATTCTTGACAACTTTGAAGTGTGAAGCGCACACGGTTGTAGGCGAAAGCAATAGACTTCTATAGAGCTACAGTGAAAGAAAGAGAATGAAACAGTGTACGTCCAACGAATACCCATTATTTCCACGGATCGAACTTTTAACTTCCAGAGACTGCAGTGTCCAGTGATACTTGCATTTTGTATTATGATTAATAAATCACAGGACAATCTATTTAATACTGTAGCGTGGATTTGGTATTTAGGCGTTGAGCTACTATGGGCGAGGCCGTTCCCTGTCGGGGTTCGAATACCTCGCTCGGGCACGTATGTTTGTGCCGTATTTAGTATCAGCTAGTCCACAAGTAGTTTGTAAGTTTAGAGTCTGATGACCCAGCAGTTAAGTCCCATAAGCTTTACAAACACATTTTTGCATTTCGCATGATCACGTTTCTCAAACTGACAACTTTATGCCACTTTCTGCATGTGCATCTACTTCTATACTCCGCAAGCCACCCGACGGTGTTTGGCGGAGGGTACCTTGAGTACCACTATCGGTTCTCCCTCCTATTCCAGTCACGTATTTTTCGCGGAAAGAAAGATTGTCCGTATGTCTCTGTGTGGACTCTAATCTCGCGGATTTTATCTTCATGATCTCTTTGCGAGATATACGTAGGAGGGAGCAATATACTGCTAGACTCCTCGGTAAAGGTATGTTCTCGAAACTTCGACAAAAGCCCTTACCGAGTGACAGAGCGTCTCTCCTGCAGAGTCTGCCACTGGAGTTTAGCGATCATCTACGTAACGCTTTCTCGATTACCAAATGATCCTGTAACGAAGCGCGCTGCTCTCCGTTGCATCTTTTCTACTTCCACTATCAACCCTACGTGGTACGGATCCCACACCGGTGAGCAGTATTCAAGCAGTGGGCGAACAAGTGTACTGTAACCTACTTCCTTTGTTTTCGGACTGCATTTCCTTAGGATTCTTCCAGTGAATCTAAGTCTTGTATCTGCTTTACCGAAGATTGATTTATATGGCCGTTCCATTTTAAATCACTCCTAATGCCTACTCCTAGATAATTTATGGAATTAACTGCTTCTGCTATAGTGTAGCTAAATGATACAGGATCTTTCTTTCTGTGTATTCGCAGCACATTACACTACTCTACATTGAGATTCAATTGCCAGTCCCTGCATCATGCGCCAATTCGATGCAAATCCTCCTCAAGGGTGGCCTCACTAAAGAAATTATTCATATTATATCCTAGACAAGTGACAAGAAATATTGTTTATAATAATTTTGTGAATTAAATGAATGTATGAACGTTACATATCATTTGTATTTTGATTACTATCTTTCTTTGTTTGGAAACTGCACTTACAATTTTGAACATTATGGAAGACATATTCCCTGATAAAAATAATATGTTATTAGAAAAAAGAAGATGGGCAGAGAGAGAAGGAATAGGAGTAGTATTAACTGAAGGGTTAAATAAATACCCGAGCAACGTCGGGTTTTTAGCTAGTTTTGTATACTGGGAGTTACAAAAAGGTACGGCCAAACTTTCAGGAAACATTCCTCACACACAAAGAAAGAAAATATGTAGTGTGGACATGTTTCCGGAAACGCTTACTTTCCACGTTAGAGCTCATTTTATTACTTCTCTTCAAATCACATTAATCATGGAATGGAAACACACAGCAACAGAACGTACCAGCGTGACTTGAAACATTTTGTTACAGGAAATGTTGAAAATGTCCTCCGTTAGCGAGGATACATGCATCCACCCTCCGTCGCATGGAATCCCTGATGCGCTGATGCAGCCATGGAGCATGGCGTATTGTATCACAGCCGTCCACAATAAGAGCACGAAGAGTCTCTACATTTGGTACCGGAGTTGCGTGGACAAGAGCTTTCAAGTGCCCCCATAAATGAAAGTCAAGAGGGTTGAGGTCAGGAGACCGCGGAGGCCATGGAATTGGTACGCCTCTACCTATCAAAAATGTTCAAATGTTTGTAAATCTATCGGACAAATCTGCGTGGTCATCAGCCCGTAGCTTGCAAACTACTTAAATCTATGTAAACTAACCTAAGGACAACACACACACACACACACACACACATGCCCCAGGGAGGACTCGAACCTCCACGGCGAGCGATCGCCCGCTCGGCAGCGAGACGCTTTAGACCGCTCGGCTCTACCTATCCATCGGTCATCGAATCTGTTGTTGAGAAGCGTACGAACACGTCGAGTGAAATGTGCAGAAGCTCCATCGTGCATAAACCATATGTTGTGTCGTACTTGTAAAGGCACATGTTCTAGCAGCACAGGTAGAGTATCCCGTATGAAATCATGATAACGTGCTACAGTGAGCGTAGGTGGAAGAACATGAGGCCCAATTAAGACATCACCAACAATTCGTGCCCAAACGTTTACAGAAAATCTGTGTTGATGACGTGAATCGAGGAAGTACAGTACACACTAAAGAAACAATTGGGTATTTTAACAATTTTTAATGAAACTCTAGCACCAGTTGCATTTATTGGTGCTTTATTTAAGCACACACTACAGGTTTCGGCCTATATGTTAGGCCATTTTCAAGTGTGACAGACCTGCATATAATGTGTGACAATACATTTAAAAAAATTACATGGTACAAGACAGAATGTTATATATGTAAAAAGGTACTGTACAGAAACAGACGGAAACTTACGTTATGCCATAGAGAAAGCAACGTCAAGTAATTTCAACAATAGAACTCAACGAATTTAAAATTTTTGGCGCCCCCCGCCCCCGCCCCACCCCCAAAAAAAAAAAAAAAAATAAACCACAGTTGCGGCAACAGCAAGCATCCAGTGATGAAGAAACTAATAATTTTAACAATTGTCTGCACGAATAATTTCAATTTTCATTTAAAGAGAAATACTAAAATGAGCTCGAACATGAAAATTAAGCGTCTCCGGACACGTGTCCACATAACATATTTTGTTTCTTTGTGTGTGAGGAATGTTTTCTTAAAGTTTGGCCGTACCTTTTTTTGTAACACCCTGTATAGCCCCAGCAAGCCGTTTCCCGATAATACTACACGATCCGCCGAATAAAGGCGAGTCGGTGGCGCAGTTTGTCACGGCGACTTGGGTCGCGATAGCGGCGCCAGATTGCGGAAGGAAGTGCTTTAATTTTCCGGCGCTCGCCCGGGGTGAGCCGGCGGGGCCGGGCCCCCGTAAGCAAGTGGCTGGGCGGCGGATACTTATCACCGCGGGCACGCCGCCAGACGGCGCGGTATGACGGCGTCAGGCCGAGGGCGGGGGCGCGCTTCATTAGGCTCACCTGTTGGCGGCGCGGGCTTTATCGCGTGCCGCCGCTAACAGATTGGAAAGCGAGCGAATTAAAAGCCCGCTAGTCGGCCGGCCGCGCTCGCTGGCGTTTTTTCCGACCCGAACGACTCCACTCCGAGTAATTGTACCGAGCCTGCTGCCTGCGTCCGCGGTCGACGGCGTCCGAGCGCTGCGAGTAGAACACCGCTCTTTCCACCAGCGGCAGACATTTCTGTAATATTCGTCGGAATAAACAGCGCGAGTAAACGCCGGCTGTACTCCCGCCGTTTGATTATTTCGCTGCAAACTGCGCGCTGCTCAAATAGGTCTGCATTCGTAATACTGCGACGTAAATTTAAAAAAAGCTTCTACGTTTGTTTGTATGGCCGTCAACCGCAGTGGCTGTTAAAATTAATTACAATAGTTTTCCCGTCTCTGGGAGAGACAACCATGCCAAAACTATTCCACCTGCTGCGAAATATGTATGAGACAGTGGAAAGCCGGCCGCGGTGGCCGAGGGGACTGAGGCGCTTCAGTCACGGTCTGCACGGCCACTACGGTCGGGGGTTCGAATCCCCCCTCGGGCATGGATATTTGTACCCTCCTTAGTCTTAGCTAGTTCATAAGTAGTTTGTAAGCTTAGGGACTAATGACCCCGTTAAGTCCCATAAGTTCTACAAGCATTTGAACATTTTTTGACAGTGGAAATACCCATAGACTTTAAGAAAAAATGTAATAATCCCTCTTCCAAAGAGAACAGGTGCAACAGATGTAAAAATTACAGAACCATTAGTTTAATAAGTCATGGTTGCAAAATTCTAACACGAATTATTTACAGAAGGATGGGAAAGATGGTAGAAGCCAACCTTGGGGAAAGATTAGTTTGGATTCAGGAAAAGTGTAGGAACACGGAAGCCAATTCTCACTTTACAGCTTCTTAGTATATAGATCAAGGAAAGGCAAACATATATTTGTAGAAACTGTTCAAATGTTTGTATAGCTTATGGGACTTAACTACGGGGTCATCAGTCCCTAAACTTACAAACTACTTACCAACTAGCTAACACTAAGGACGGCACAAATATCCATGCCCGAGGGGGGATGCGAACCCCCGACCGTAGTGGACGTGCAGACCGTGACTGGAGCGCCTGAGTCCCCTCGGC
The DNA here is from genome assembly GCA_026315105.1 of Locusta migratoria. Taxonomy (NCBI): domain Eukaryota; kingdom Metazoa; phylum Arthropoda; class Insecta; order Orthoptera; family Acrididae; genus Locusta; species Locusta migratoria. The sequence goes on along the minus strand of CM048748.1, from coordinate 321,295,232 downwards.
CACCGCGGCAGGCTGCATTTGTAGCTTTTATATATCTACATCTACATGGGTACTCTGCAAATCACATTTAAGTGCCTGGTAGAGGGTTCATCGAACCACCTGTATACTGTTTATCTCCCATTCCATTCTCGAATAGCGCGCGGGAAAAAAAGACCACCTGAATCTGTCCGTTCGAGCTCCGATTTCTCGTATTTTATTCTGATGATCATTTCCACCTATGTAAGTGGGAGTCAACAATATATTTTCGCAATCGGAGGAGAATGTTAGCGATTGGAGTTTCGTAAGTAGCCCACGCCGCAGCGATAAGTGCCGCTGTTGTAATGATTCCAATCCCTGTATCATTTCCGTAACGCTGTCTCCCCTGTATCGTGACAATACGATACGAGCTGCCCTTCTTTGGACTCTTTCGATAGATTTGGAAAAAGCTTTTGACAGTGCTGATTGGAACAGACTCTTTCAAATTCTGAAATCAACAGGAGTAATATATAGAGAACGGAGGGTTATTTACAACTTGTACAAAAACCAGACAGCAGTTATCAGAGGCCGGCCGCGGTGGCCGAGGGGACTAAGGCGCTTCAGTCACGGTCTGCACGGCCACTACGGTCGGGGGTTCGAATGCCCCCTCGGGCATAGATATTTGTGCCGTCATAGTTCTTAAGTAGTTCATAAGTAGTTTGTAAGTTTAGGGACTGATGACCCCGTAGTTAAGTCCCATAGACTGTACAAACATTTGAACATTTTGAATTTGGAGTTATCAGAGTTGAAGGGAGTAAGACAGGTTTATAGTCTTTCACCAAAATTATCCAATTTGTACACGGAGCAAGCTGTAAAGAAAAGGAATGAGAAATTTGAAGAACGAATTATTCAGGGTGAAGAAATAAAAACTTTGCGTTTGACGATGACATGTTACGTTTGTCAGAGACAGGAAAGGACCTGGAAGAGCAGTTGAACGAGATGGACAATGTGTGTCGAAAGGTGCATACAAGATGAACATTAATAAGAGCAAAACAAGGGTAATGCAGTGCAGTCTAAGAAAATCAGGCGATGCTGAAGGAATTAGATCAGGTCAAGAAACCATAAAGGCGGTAAATGAGTTTTGTTACTTGGGCAGTAAAATAACCCATGATGGTCGCAGTACAGAGAATATAAAATGCAAAATGACAATGGGAAGAAAAGCGTTTTTTAAAATTTTTTTACATCGAGTATTAATTTAAGTGTAAGGAAGTCCTTTCTGAAGGCATTTGTGTGGAGTGTTGCCTTGTATAGGAGTAAATCATGGACGATAAACAGCGCAGACAGGAAGAGTGTAGAAGCTTTTGTAGTGTGGTGTTACAGAAGAATTCTGAAGATTAGGTGTTTGGATCGCGTAACTAATGAGGAGGTACTGAACAGAATTGGGGAGAAAAGGAATTTCTGGCATACCTTGACTAAAATAAGGGATCGATTGATTCGACATATTCTTAGACCTTAAGGAATCGTAAATTTAGCATTAGAGGGCAGTGTGTGGGATCAAAATAGCAGAGGGAGACCAATAGGTGAATACAGTAAGCAGATTCAAATGGATACTGCTGGCTACGCGAAATGCCACAGTGAAAAGAGCCGGAAATATCACAGCCAGATTGATTTATCACACGAATCAAAATTCAGCATCATGTGGAATATGGAAGATCGTGACATCGGTATTGTGTGGTGCCGCAGTTGGTAACTACGAGCGGGAGTTGGAAATTAAGTTTCCCCTGTCGACTGTGGTTAGAGTTGCATACGAAAAGAAACAATTAGAATAAGACATTAAAAATAAGACATATCTTCATTTTTCTACATAATTTCCAAGTACATTGAGACATTTGTCGTACCTCTTTATAAGCTTCAAAACGCCGTCCAGGTAAAGTCAGGGCGTTGCATACGGAAGAATCGTTGAACGGCTTGTTTGACATCGGCGTTGCTTCCAAAGCGCCTTCCGCCGAGAGTCTTCTTCAAAGCTGGAAACGGATGGAAGTCACTTGGTGCGAGGTCAGGACTGTATGGCAGGTGGAGTAAGCGCTCCCAGCCAACAGTTGCAATATGGTTTTACGTTGTCGTCCAACAGCATAACGCCAGATCTGAGAAGGCACAGAGTGGCAGAGTACCACGCAGAATTGATGGTTGCATTCTCCAAAAATCCAGCCACAAAAATCCCTCGTCGTACCAGAAAATGGTAGGTAGCACTTTACCTGCAGACGGAGTGCTTTTGAACGTCTTTCGGAGAGGTGATGACGAACGTTTCCACACCATCGAGGCTGTCTTCGATTCGGGCTTGTAATGGTCGACTCACAATTCATTTCCCGTCTCAATCAGAAACAGAACGCCATTGCCATATTCATGGTTGACTTCTACCCAATGGTATATCGTTGTCTTGAATATGCGCGTTCGCCTGTTGTGTCGTCTTTCGCCCATTGCCGTTCAATGCTTCTTCCATATGCAACGCCATAATTCTTTAAAAAAAATAAAAAAAATAAAATAAAATAAAATCCAATCTTTCTAAATCTATCTGACTCAACTGCTAGGTTATTGCTCCGTAGCTTACAATTTACTTAAATGAAGTTAAACTAACCTAGGGAGGGCGTCATCTCTCTAGGGAAACTGGCCTCAGTATTCCAGGCCGAAATCACTGCCATCAGGACGTGTGTGGAGGAGAATTTGCGTACGTGCTACAAAGATCGTAGCATCTATATCTATTCAGACAGCCAGGCAGCCCTGAGATCACTGGCAGCTCCTGCAACAAGGTCTAAAATTGTTGCAGAATGTCACAGGGTTTTGGTGGAGCTAGGGGAAAGCAATGGAGTAAACCTATTGTGGGTCACTGGCCACTCGGGGGTCAGTGGAAACGAACATGCCGACAGATTAGCCAGGATGGGGGCAGGGACTCCATTTATTGGACCGGAACCTGTCCTGACAACCACCAAGGCAATGATCAAACTGGATCATGATCAAGACAGCACGTAGAATATTGGACCAAATTCCATCAACAAAAACATGGCAAGGTAATGATGAAAAAGCCATGTTTTAAAATAAGCTCTGGAATCCTGGGCCTGAATAGGAGAGAGATTAGACTCATGGTTGGATTGCTGACAGGCCATGGGAATTTCAAAAAACAGCTATATACAATGGGAATAACAGAAGAGGACCCTAAATGTAGGATCTGTGATGACGGCGATGAAACTGCATCACATCTAATCTTCGAATGCATTGCATTGGAGAGTAAAAGGCACAAAACATTTGGGACAACCAGATCCGAAGAAATTGTGTCTAATAAAGAACTGGTAAAGGGACTCCTTGCACTGTTCAAGGGCAGTGGTTGCCTTTACTAGATACACAGGGAGCGATACCGCACAATAAACTTAGTTTCGGTGCGGGCAGTGGTGGGTTGGACAAAAACTGTTTTGGCTTGCCTGAAAAAATCAAATCAAATCAACCTAGGGAGAACACACACATCCATGCCCGAGGGAGGATTCGAACCTCCGACGCGGGAGGTCTCGTGATCCGCAACGTGCCGCTCCAGATCGTTCGGTTACTCCCGCACGGACCTGATTCTTCTCGGGACGGCTATTTGAAGCTTAATAAAGCGGTTTGACAAATGTCTCAATGTACTTGTAAATTATGTGGAAAAAAAAGATATGTCTTACCTTTAATGTCTCATTCTATTTTGTTCCCTCTTTTTTGTTTTTCCTTTCATACACGACTCTGCCCACAGTCGAAAGGGATAACGTATATTCCAACTCCCCTTCCTACATTTAGAGATAACAAAACAGTTGTAACTTTTAGTGCTCGTAATGTGTTTATAAAAGTTGGTGTATATTTTGCTCATGGTATTAACGTCTCTTCTGTACATTCCACTGCTGTTTTTTCTGTCCTTTTCACTGAGCTTCGTCGATTTGTGACGGGCCTTTTTATTTACACGTGGTGAAGTTTGCCGAGTGTAAACAGAAACATACATTTAATGTAGACTAAGCTCCGACAGTAGGATGAAAACAGCAGTGGGACATAAATAAGAGACATTAACACCGTACGTAAACAGCACACCTGCAGACTTTGAAAGCAAGAGACTTTTTCACGAGTTTACTCACTAGGCGTCTGCCATGGCGTACTGAAAATGTTCAAATGTTTGTAAAGCTGTAGGACCGAACTTCAGTGGTCATCAGTGTATAGTCATATACCAAGGACAACAAACACACAAACACACACACACACACACACACACACACACACACGGCCGAGGAAGCATTCGAACCACTTGGGCGAACGACCTACCCAGTGTGTAACATGACGCCTTAGACCACGCGATCATTCCGCCTTCCGTTGCATGATTTTACTCTGCTGTCGGTATACATTTATGCATTCCGTGTCATATTCGCAGTACTACGATGTCTCGTATCCTCACTCCTGACTTCCAATAGAGCAGACTGGACACCTCATTACGATATCGTCCACTTCGACGTATCAGAAAAGCCGTTTCCTCGTAAGGAACACTGAGAAGTCACCGTCGCACACTCTAGGGTTGCCATAATCTCGGAATCGAAAACCAGGACAAAACTTACAGTCAACGTAATCGATGGAAGGAAATGGGAATTATGACGAATAAGGAGTCCTCATGCCCCTAAGCTAAGGGAAATGTGCATTTATAAATGATTCAGAGTTTAGGAAGGACTGCTTCATTAAGAAAGAATTTATTAGAAAAAATAGGAATATGCATTAAATTATTCACTACACGAAGTTCCATCGTCATCATTTTAACTTTTCTTATATTATCCGTATCTTTTAGAACCTTGAACAGATGAAAGGAACTTGATCTGGTTCTCAGTCAGTTTACGGCTTCTGTTTTAATTTCTCGCTGGACAAGTTTACTGCAACTTTCGAATCACTAAAAACCGGAGATATAATTTTTGAAGTGCAAGAACTGGAATTGTATGAATGATGGTCCTTGACAAAGTGAAATGCAAAAGTAGCTACGGCTGCAGCTACTTTATTACCATCTGTCTGTGTTTTGAAAAAGCTGGTGAGCTTTTTGGAAGATGGTGAATCCACTGCCGTCTTATGCTTTTTCGACTGCACGTGGTGGTGAATAACACTGATTGAAATGTAGGAACTGTGAAGAGGAAAAACGTATAATAGAATACTTTTTGTAGGAAAATAAAGATGTAGCAACTGCAGAATAAACCATTTAAAAACGATTTCAATGGGTCTTTGTATGAAAGTAACGTTACTCACCAGCAAATTTTGCAGTTAGCTTCATATTCAGTGATTCCTCACTTTTTACTTAGAAACTGTTTAGTACATTCAGAAACTGTTTAGTATATTCCTCCCTGAACTTAATCTTTCGTCTATCCGACATTATTAAACCACCAGAAAAATAATAAACACTTAATACAATACAACCCACGACTAAATTGCAAGTACAACAAACCATGCGAACATTCAACAAGTTACTCAAAGAGGATAATACTCTTCATTGACAGAGATGACTGACCGCCCACTGTTTCGAAATCTCGAAAGCTGTTCTTTTCTCTTTAGATTTTATATAATGTCAATTCAAAGATATAACAATTATTGATAATTCTTTGACAGCAATATTTTAAATTACCGGACGTTGACTTCAAATCCAGCAAATACCGCGTACATTTGCCTTTTCGGCCCGGACGTTTCCCTTAACCCTAAAATCGCGGACTGTCCGTGAAATCCGAGGCGTATGGCAACCCTACGCACTACTGATGCCTACACAATCATCACCTAACATAGCGTACATACTTCTATCGTTTTAACTTGGAGGCACATTTCACGTTGTCTCTGTTTCGAGTAGCAGTCCTGTTTGCAGATGTAGTCAGTCAGTAAGTTTGATATGCCGTATTTTAATTCGTATTTTTGGCATTGTGACTACTGAGCCATGGCTGCTTGTAATCTCAGTAAGTATTCAGACCTGGTTATCCGAAATGATTCAGCCATTGTTGTGGTCAATTTTGACGAGGATTTCTTGTTGGTTGTGCCCGGTGGCTTTGCAAGTGCTGGTAGCTGTCTACCTAAATGTGTGTAACAAATTCTAACCGTCTCTGTTGACGTCGTTTAATGTAAGTTCTGCCTAAGTCTAAGCAAGTACTGAGATCTGTCTATCTAACCGTGTAACAGAGTCTGCCCTAAGATGACGATGTTCATTTATGTTCTGGCGATGTGTAAGTACTGAGACGAAAATAAATTTTTCACTCTACAGTGGTGTGTGCGCTAATATGAAACTTTCTAGCAGATTAAAATTGTGCGTCGGAACAGGTATTCGAACCTGGGACCTATGCCTTCCCCTGGCAAGGTTTCTACCAAATGAGCTATCCCAGCACGCTTCACTGTCCTTCTTTACTTCTACCAGTATCCCGCCTCCTACAGTCCAAAGTTCAGAGAAGTTCTGCTGCGAATCTTGCAAAAGTAGCGCTCCTGGAAGACAGCGCATACTACGCTGCAGAGTTAAAATTTCATTCTGTAAACATCCCTTAGCGTGTGGCTCTCAGCTGTGTTTCCACCGTATACTTTCTTCCAGGAGTGCTAGTTCTGCAAGTTTTAAGTGGAAGACAAGGGACCGACGACCTCAGCAGTTTGCTCCCATAGATTTAAAACCATATGAACATTTTTGGAGGCGAAAAGTGGGGATTGATATTCCGCAATCAGAACTCACCGGAAGGAATTACGCCCAATTCATTCATCATTTCCATGAAACTCTCTACCCTGTGTGGAAATAATACGAAACGAGGAACCGATCGATGAATTTTAAACATGCCCTCCTTTAATGGGGTCCACAATACGCCTAAATACTCCCAAATAGGACGGTCATGTGTAGTGTAAGCAGTTGTTTCAGTGAAACTATTGCATCTCGCAAATCTTCAGACAATGAAAAGCAATCTTTAGTTCCCCTTTCTCACGATAATTTATTTGTGTTCTTCGCAATTCAAGTTGTTCGTCATTGTAATCCCTAGGTTGGTAGTTGAATTTTATCGCCTTCGGATTTGATTGATTTATCGTGTACATGAAGTTTACCGGATCTGTTTTACTACTCATATGGATGACTTGACCCTTCCTACTATTTAACCCGAGCATGGGGCACTGCGGGACTGCAAATCTAATCGGCTCGCAATTGTTTTCAACTTGCCCCATGGAAGAAATTCTGCCGCGCAGGAGTAGCCGAGCGGTCTGGAGCGCCACGTTGCGGATTGCGCGGCCTACCGCGTCGGAGGTTTCCAATCTCCCCTCGGGCATGGATGTTTGTGCTGTCTTTAGTATAAGATAGTTCATAAGTAGTTTGTACGTTTAGGGACTGATGACCCCGCAATTAAGTCCCATAAGCTTCCCAAACAATTGAATTGAAATGAAGAAATTCTCGGGAGAGAGAGAGAGAGAGAGAGAGAAAGTATTTTCAAGACGTATAAATAAATGTAAACTTATTAAATAGGGTAGACAGAAAGTGAATGCACGTTCAAAAGTGCGTGTTTTGTGACATAGTTTATTGACGTGCCGTGTCGGGAAAAGAATGCGATTCCCATAGGTGCATTATTCGTTAAGAATTTGAATCCGGTCCGCTGTTTAGGATATCTGTTTATTTCGACATCCTTAGACACTTGTCATGTAACTGTACAATGTAGCCACGTTAAATTGCTTTATGTATAAGGTAAATTCTTCGATGTTATAACGGAACGAGCTAATTGACACTCAATTCTAGTATCCGATACCACCGTGCTTTATTGACTCGTTCGATACCGGTCACTTAATATCCATAATATTTTATTTCATCTTAACCAAAGCTTTTAAACAGTGTTTTAAGAACCTAACCTATTACATCTTGGGGACTGACACATACCACATACATAGCATATTTTCACTTAAAATATAGATATACAGTTTACTTACGTAATTATGTCATATTGTAGATGTAGCACTCTTGTGTTAAATGTTCATTACGGTAAAATTCACACTATAAATCATATGTGACGCACTATTTGTGATCTTTTTATTTACGTAAAAGATTTTTAAGCCTATTATCTCACTAGGAGAATAACTAAGGATTTATTAAGGTTTCAATGTTGATTTAGGTCGAAACAGTCATATATTTGCAAAATTGAAGTTTTAAATAAAATTTTATGTTCACTATTTTAATCAAGATTGATACTATTAAGAATTGTTAAATCACACGTTTCATACTATCAAAATCACTACAGTGTTGTATTCGATTATAAACCTTAACGTCATAGTGTTCTGTTACCTTGAGATTGTGTATTTGTAAAATTACATTTAAAATTAGAGAATTGTATATGTATTAGTCGTAGCTTTTGCAGAGCAATCAATTGAGATTTTTGCTGTTGTATAAAACTAAGTGACGTATAACGGCTTAGGTTCTTCAGATTTTGGCTTGTTGAAGAGAGGACGTATTGACAGTGTAAGTCTGCTTTGTGTATAAACAGTCCAAAGCACTAGCTTGGAGAGATATGTCAGTGTAAAAAGGGCATGTGATAAGATGGTGGCGCAGAGAGATGTATCCTATACTTGTGTTTGCTGAAGTGTTTTGAAGTTTTATTAAATGCAGTGCTATTTCCAAAAGTCCTTCGTCTGTTTGATTTATGAATTAACAGTGCTTCCAATGTTCCTGCATTTTAATCGCAAGCGAGAATAATAGTCCATAGACCACGTTGCCATTAACTAGAAATAGTTCCATATCTCGCAACTACAAATAGCGAGATATTGTAACAGGTCGACTCTGCCAATCAACATTAAACAGTTTGGCAGCTAACAGCTGACACCATCTGGACATCATTCTACTAGTTCATCAGGCGGAATTCTGCGGGCATAAATGCAGAATTAAGTCCTGGAATCGGCGTAGTTGTGCCCCAGTTACAATGTGCATTGCTATAAAATGATCCCAAAACGAGGTCTGTAAGTTACATGAATAAATCGTTATGAGCCTATAAATTGTACAAATCTTGTTTTTAACACCCGTATTCTTTTATGGCGCACAATGGATGTCACGTCTCTCACTTTTCTTTCAGAATGCTTCATCCCGCTACTTTGCATATTTTCTACATGAACCTGATACGCTTACACTAGGAGGACCAGCGTTAGCGAACTACCTAGAAGGAGCACTACCGGTCATTTTGAGCGGTGACGCGTTTCTTTAATTATTTTTTCAGTTTTCCTCGTTTAATTAATTTATTTTAATTTTTTTAAATGTGTCTGGATAGAGTTGCTCATCCACGATTATAAATGAACCTGGTTTATACTTCCGGATACAGTTGTCTACAAATGGTTTCTAAATTGGGGTAGCTGCTGCGAAGCCATCAGTCTTCAGTCTTTCAGGACGAGTTTTCTGGTTACCAAATCTCTAAAATCGCATGATTTTTATGAACGTATTTCTTCCCATAGTATGAGAAAAATGGCGCTCCGCACACTAGATGCCATAGAACTTTTAGTAAGAAACTCTTTCCTCCACACACTCCACGTGTATACATTATGCCAATAGCAGCTTCTAATTGGGCTATATCGTGTTCCCAAATTTCATCTTGGAGTACTTCGCGGGCTCCCATTTCTGTACACGTTTTTATTATATATATAATAATATTTTATAATATTATTGTCTATCAAATGTTTAAATGTTTGTTTAACTTATGGGACTTAACTGTGGGGTCATCAGTACCTAAACTTACAAACTACTTATGAACTACATTATACTAAAGACACCACAAACATCCATACCCGAGGGAGGATTCGAACCCCCGACGGGGAACTGCCGCGCACACCGCAGCATGGCGCCCCAATCCACACGGCCATTTCGCCGCGGTTTATTGTCTATCGCATGCACTCAAGTAACTTCCTCTGACTATAAGTTTCTTAGCACTGCCCGTTGGCCCTGGAGTTTCCACAAATACATTGTAACACCCTGATTTCCAGGTGTATGGCCTGGTACAATTCCATCGACTGCAGTCTCTTCACTACCGATTGCTGGATGCAAATATTTCTTTTTCTTCCTCGGCAAGGAAGAGTACGAATTTGTGGTGCCACGGGAATCGAACTAGTAAGCGCTGGGTTATTTGAATGTTTTCGTGCAGGTTCTAAATCTTCATCTTCCGAATTTGACAATTGTCCTTGTTGTGTACCGTCAGATTGGTATTCTGTATTATTATTATCATCCAATTCATCACATTGAAAAAATCTTCTCCTTCGGAATCTCCTGCTGGTAAACTCTTCAAATATTTCAGTAATTCTTCATCTGAACTAATATACTGACGCGTTGTTATAATGACGACAGCTAAACTTCTGCAAAGCAGGAAAACCTACTGACCGAGTACAGCAGAGGTGGGCAATGAGGGAGCCGCGCTCTCGGAGCCGCCTGCCTGAGCGGAAGCAGAGCCGCGAGCAGCTGGCGTCCATCACGTAGTTCCTGCTAAAAAGACTAGATGGCGTTATGCACAGCCAATGCGCTAACGTAGCCGCAGAAATGCACCTGGCTGAGTGCGTTATAAAATAACTTATAAAGATAATAGTGCAAACTCTGTAGTATCCAACTCGAATGAACAGATTCCACTCCTAAGGGTACCTCCTGAAAAAAACATAATACTGGAAACTCTTCTCTAAAGACGTCCAGCGCGCGCAGTCGAGCCGGCAAATATCTTATAAAGATAAGAGCGATTTTTTGTTTTGTTTTAGAAGACGCCGCTAACAGTGCCATGTGTTAGTTCGAATTTTGTACTTCAGAGTTTTCGTTATCATCTATGATATTACGTTATCGTACAGTACGCTGTGGGGTTGAAATGGCTAGTGAAATCGGTGCGGTAAAGCGGCGTTCTATTTTCCAGTTCAACTCTAGTTGGGAGTGTGATTACTTGTTCACTGAAAGCGAAGGAGGAGCAAAATGTTTGGTAGGTGGTAAAATACTAGGCATAAAAATTACATTTTAGAACGCCACTATAAAACACATCAATTCAACCAGTATGGAAGTGTAGAAGGTGAAATGCGACTTAATCTTCTTAATAATCTACGCGAGGAAGGAAATAAAGTAGATGTATGTATTATAATGCTCTACATACTTATGAGATAACTTAATCACAGTGTTTTGTTTAATAAAACCATTATTTAACTTTGTTCGTTCTAGTTACAGAATAGCTTTGCTGATAGCCCGTACTTCTTGACCATTATGTGACTGTGAATTTGTGAAGCAGAGTTTGGAAGTCGTAGCAGACGAACTATGTCAACAGTTATCACGTTCTTTCGCAAGTTTGAGTCTGTCGCGGCGTACTATAACTCGCCGTACCGAACGGTTGTCAGGTGCACCAGCAAGCATGCAGACCTCTAGCGGCAACTAGGATAACTACCGGCCGAGCGCGAACGCTGCTCTTTTACCGGCCTGAGCCGGAGCGTTGCTCATTGAGCCGATTTGTGCCCACCTCTGGAGTACAGCAACAAAGTCTATCCACTAAGCTACGAAATAAAGTGGAAAGGAAAGAGAGGGGACAAGACCACAACAACGAAATAACGTACCGGTAAGCTAAGAGGATAAAAAAAAAAACAATTTTTGCGCCTTTAGGGACATGGAACGTAAAAAATATCTCACCGGTCAAAACGCCGGGCTGTGGTCCTTTTAAGATAAATATAATTCAGAAAAAAAATTAAAACTCATTCAGTTTTCGTAGTAGATATTTGTATTTGACGCAATATATAGACCACCGAAATACATTAAAAGTCATAAAATATATAGCTCGCTAAAATAAAAAACCTACGCGATTAATTAGATGTTAAACAATGGTCACCGGTCAGATTGACCGGTACGGTCTTTCTAGTGTTAAGCCGGATCATCGCCTGTGAATTATTTTCCCACTTAAGTTACGTGCTCGGCAGGAATTCCAAAAATTCGAGTAACAGTGTCCCGGGCAGTATTAAGGCTTGTAGCTAGAATCCCGGGCAGCGTCGCGCCGATGCACAGTGCCGCCTTCCACCCCGCCCCTCCCCTGCCGCAGTATTTATCGAGGAATGCGGGGGCGGCGACTGCAGCGCTCGGAATGCCTTCTGCTGCCTCCACTCCCAGCAGCCACCGACCGACTGCCCGGCGCTTCGCTGGCGGCCGGTGGGCCGTGGAAAGTCGCGGTGTTCCACAACTTCCGGTCACAGCGCTACCCGGGGGATGTCGGCTGCTTGGGTCCCTATCGGGGGATCATCGCCATTGTGGCTTCACTGCTCGCTCGTGATACCTCAATATAATCTGTGCAATGTATTAGGGTTATTGCCTTCTTGTTCTGAACGTACCGGGTGATCAAAAAGTGGCCGCGGTGCAGTAGCCGAGCGGTCTAAAGCGTTTCGCTGCGGAGCGCGCGGTTGCTTGCCGTGGAGGTTCGAGTCCTCTCTGGAGCATGGGCGTGTGTGTTGTCCTTAGGTTAGTTTATCTTAGTGTAAGTAGTTTGTAAGCTACGGACTGATGACCACGCAGTTTGGTCCTACAGATTTGAAAATTTTCTGATCAAAAAGTCAGTATAAATTTGAAAACTTAATAAAACACATAATAAATGTAGATAGAGAGGTAAAAATTGACTTACATGCTTGGAATGACAAGGGGAATATTAGAATAAAAATAAAGAAAAAAAAGTATCTTCAACAAATGTCTGTGAGATGGCGCTTCATCTGATCAGAAAATCAATATTTAGCATAACATATTAAGACAAAGCAAAGATGATTTTCTTTACATGAAATGCTCAATATGTTCACCATCATTCCTCAACAACAGCTGCAGTCGAGGAGAAATGTTATGAACAGCACTGAAAAGCATGTCCGGAGTTATGGTGAGGCATTGGCGTCGCATGTTGTCTTTCAGCATCCCTAGAGATGTCGGCCGATCACGATACACTTGCGACTTCAGGTAATCCCAAAGCCAATAATCACACGGACTCAGGTCTGTGGACCTGGAGCCGAGCACGACGAAAGTCGCGGCTGAGTACAGATCATCACCAAACGACGCGCGCAAGCGCAAGATATCTTTCGCGCGACTAGCAATACTTCGCTTGTTTACCCAGTGGAATGGCACCAACTTGGAAAAATGGTGAAACGCTACCTTTGAATCGGCCCTCTTTAGATCCTTAACTCTAAGTGTGGGCAGCTGGCTACAGGCTTACCCTTTCATCTCAAAGGAAAGGGTCTGACATGTGGGCCACCGATTTCTATCAAAATTTTGCATGGGCGTTCTATATATTAATATATATGACAAGTAAGGTGTCTGTACCTATGTTTCACTCTGCAGCCAAAGCTACACATAGCAAACGAATAGTGTTTATATGTGATAGTACGTATCAGTCTCCCATTGTGAACTACGGTGGTAGAGGGTTGATAACAATAAGGGAGTGGAAGATATGGGAATTGAAAGTTGCCTATTCATATAAAATTCCACGTGTGGGTGTCAATATTTTGCTCTTCATAAAAAACTGCACAAAGAAGACGAATGATTTCTCCGTGTTGTTGTAGTACAAAGTCTCCCGTTGTACCATAGCAGTTTCGTGTCGATAGCTATAAGAGGATAGCAGATATACTGGTTGAAAATCGACAGCTTATATAAAATTTGGACTAAAGACCAGCGATGAGTTGTGACACTATAACATCAAAGAGATTATATACAGCGAGACGTGATGCACAGTCTTCAGTTGTTTTTCTGCAAAAAAACGTACGAATAAAGAAAAATAAGTTGATAATGCAGTTTGAGAAATGTAAAACTACCAAGAAAGATACAAAAGAGTAAGGAAGAAATTTCGCGTTCTCGATCCGTTTCTAAAAGACAGTAAACGGCGCTGAAAAGTGAATCTACATACGACAGAAATTTGTAGACATTGTTTATCTTACGCTGTAGGCATCAGCGATTTTTCGGTATTTCCACCCTTAATGGGGAAAAATAGCGAATGAAAGTTTGTTATTGAATATACGTTACTTTCAGACCATTTTGAAGCAAGAAATACTAAACTTCGGCTTTAGATTTTTGATTGGAATTTTAAAATATATATGTTTCGATATTTTGGGAAATTAAACTACTAAGCGGGTGAAATAAGGGAAATTATTTAAGGGTGATTTTGAGAATAATTTGATGCTACAAATGCGAAAATTTGAATTTGGAACCATGGTTAGATTAAAAAAAAGTGTTTCGGGATGTTTTGAATTTTGCCTCCAATGGTGCAATAGAGGGTGGGAGGTTGTATCAAAATACTTGATTAGGGAAGCGTTTCTAAGCTAAATCTCTCAAAATATATATTTAGAATTATAAACAACCAATGCTGACTACCCAGTCTACGCATGGAAGCAGCGGGAATTAAGCTAGTTGAATATAAGGAGACACGTGTTTCGGCTTTTAAATAGACACTCAGTACTTTAAAAAAAATCTAGATCAAATTTGATGATGGAAAATGCGTTTTTAGTTATATACATCGAAAGAGCGTTCAAAGATGGTGTTTTTTTCTAATATATATGGGGTTAAAAGTTTATGATGTTTGAGCCATTAACAGTTTTGTGAATTCGTTCTGTAGCTCGGGTATACGTAAACAAGACCGACTTTCGGAGCCGCGGTGGAGTAGCCGAGCGGTCTAAGGCGCCTCGCTGCGGAGCGCGCGGTTGCTCGCCGTCGGAGGTTCGAGTCCTCCCTAGGGCATGTGTGTTTGTGTTGTCATTAGGTTAGTTCACCTTAGTTTAAGTAGTTTGTAAGCAACGGACAGATGACCACGCAGTTTGGTCCGATACATTTACAAACATTTGAACATTTTTGACTTTCGGAGCGCTGTCGCCGGTCGAGCGGTCCAGGGCTTGGACTGTTAAACCACGGATTGAGGTTCGAATCTCAGTCATGGCAATTTCTTTTTGTGACATTCAGTTTCGATGTATTGCACAATATTCTCATCTTTGTATTACTTTTAAATGACACATTTTGAAGTACATAATCGGAAAGTGTGAGTTATATTTAGCGAAGTGTATTATCTGCTTACGGCTATTTTATTTGTGATTCACAGAGCTAAAACAATAAAAACGAGAGACAATAAAATAATACTAACATATCCAAATTATATTATTACGTAGTTCAAATTAACGGCCGTCTATTCTGTCAACGTTCTGACAGCTAGTAGGGTGGAACGTATCATAAAAACTTTTGTGTCCCAGCCTCGTCGCCGCTTTTGTGTCTCGTTTCCGTCGTAGGTGTCGGTGGCCGAGTAGAAAAGTACCGACACAGGAATAAAGGATGCACGCTTGTGCAGGTAGGTGGTGACCAGCCAGTGGGACAGCAGAAACTAGAAACACTAGAGTAAATTAGAACGAGATCTATATTTCTTAGAGACTTAGTAATACTTAATATTTACATGGCTCAGTACTGCAGAATGCTGATACATAGTTGAGCTAGAGGCCTGACTAGTGCCTATCCGATAGCCAAGTCTTCACTGGTGCCTATATGATTCCGAAGTGTTAACTGGTTCCTATCTCAGTCCCAAGTGAACGATGTCGTTCAGTCGTGGCCACGAGCGGAGTTCTAGCAGAGGGCGCTCGTGGCTGACGTCGTAAGAACGCCGCGCCGTGCGTGCATGGCGGCGCGCGGCGAAAGTAGGTGGCGCGCACTTTGGACTTGTGCGACACCACAAAAACAACGGAAACACAAATATTTGTCATATCATACACAGTGAGCAAATGAGCAAATGTGCCTCTTCTGAAAAAGAGGTACCCAATCATGAATCGGGGACATCCAACGACACAAAATTTCTATAGTCTCACTCCCCAGCCCCGCCTTCCTCCCTCGACCATAATTCTGGATTCGCCACTGGTGAGACGGAAGTAGTGTCCGCATATCTCAACCTGTGATTACGTAGTGCAAAGTAGAGGTGTGTGTAAGTGCTCATCAGGACAGCAAAACAGAAACAATCGCGGCTGCCATTTTCCTGACCATTATGCCAGAAATAACACGGGGCAGGGGCCACTCGACGCTACGCTGCGCGCAGGACACTGGCCAAACAGAATGGCGAATACGCGCCGTCGGTTCGGCACTCGTTAGCGCTGTGTGCTGACGCCGCAGATCACATTATACGCCGCCATTAGCCGGAGAGCCGTGTTGCGGTAGCCGGCCACCCCGCCGCACTCTGTCCGCCAGCCCGACACCATAAATGCGTCATTCATCTCTGCGCCGCAGCCAGTAGCGATTCCACTCGAACACCAGTCAGGCATCTGCCCGCTACACGGACCACATCTGTCTTCCTCCGTGCACCCATTTGTATTCGAATCCAGTTCACTGTGGGCTCTACATCGAAAAGTCCTGTTTTTGTCAGTATCGCCGAATTACCCTCACCGACCATAAAACGTTCCCAAACACATCATCTGAACCCACAGATGCAATATATTTGTAACGATGTGTTGCCTTCCCACGTCATACATGCCGTAAATTTGTACATGTGGTATCGGTAACCTCAGTAAGCCTTCCTGACTGTACCCTGTTTCTACTCTTCAGTAGACCTATTCAGTATTGTCAGTATCTCTGAATTACCCCCACTGACAACAAACAATCGCATCAGCTGAACCCACAGATGCAATATATTAGTAACCATGCGTGACCTTCTTACACATGGCAAAACTTTCTACATGTGGTATCGGTAACATCAGTAAGTCGTTATAACTGTGCTTGGTTCGGGTTTGGTATCGTACTCTTCAGCAGACCTATTCTGAAACTATATTATCAAATGACAATGAATGGAAGCAAACTGACACACAGAATAGGAAATAT
The DNA here is from genome assembly GCA_026315105.1 of Locusta migratoria. NCBI lineage: Eukaryota > Metazoa > Arthropoda > Insecta > Orthoptera > Acrididae > Locusta > Locusta migratoria. The sequence continues at coordinate 321,278,455 of CM048748.1, read as the reverse complement.
TCTCAAGAAAAATCGTATAAAATATCATATCAAAGACATAACTCATTACGGAAATGCTTAACAAAAGCAAAGAGCTCTGACATCTACAAAAAATCTGGTATTTACCAGCACATATGTAACAGTTGTGATGCTCCATACTTAGGACAACCAACAGGACATTTGAACCACTATAGAGAGAACAAAACGAACATTGAAATATGGCAACAGCCATTCAACATTTGCAGAACACCTTAGGCAAGAAAACCACTATCCCACCACCAATAAAACAGACATGGAAATAGTTGTAGCAAATAATCAACATCCCCCAACCTTCCAAAAGAATTTCCAAATTCTAAAAGCATTACTAGAAAAGAAGCACGTATTAAAACATCAGCAAACAAACAATATTTAAACTAATAAGACACATAGTAGACGAAGACAAACATTCCTAACACATAAACCCACGTGATAATATGACCACACAAGTAGACAACAACGCCCCTACACACACACACACACACACACACACACAGTCCTTCGCTAGACAACAACGCCCCTACACACACACACACACACACACACACACACACAGTCCTTCGCTACTTGAACTACAATCACACAAAAACACACAAACACCCTACATTCAGAACATCACACACGAATTGCTAGCAGACGCTTATTTTGACAGAAACAAAACAAGAACACATCACACAGTGAGAACCAAAGAACTTATAAGCTAATAACACACATGTAGACGATAAAGGAAAACAATAGAAAAGAGAAACCCAGCCCGCCAGGCTACAGAATTGGCGAGTTTTCGACAAATTTCGTAAAAAAATGTAATTGAAAATAGAGACAGCAAGTTGCAACGTGAGTTTTATAAAAAACACATAAAGATGGCAACATAAAAACGTGAGTAATCTTAATAGTTCATTTTATTCTGAATAAAAGAAATACATAGCATGGCATGAGAACTTTTCACGATCGAATTGAGTAAAGAACCACAGAAAATGTACAGTTGACCACTGAATATACTTTAAAAGAAAGCAAAACGCGTCTGGTCTGAAGGAGGCTAATTTATAGCTGCATAAGACGGTAACCTAACCTCTGCAAACAAAATATCGTTCAATAAAACATACCTTACTCTCTCACATTATCGCAAATAACTTATTATATGCTATTAACAGAAACAAATTCTCGCATCCTAAATGTTAAAGCTACGAAATAGATTTATCTAACGAAACATAACAAATAAATCATTTAAACACATTTATTAGCCATAATTCAACATCTGCCGATAAAGTTCGGTGAATAGTCCTGTAACATTAAAGTAGATTAACTGTGAACTAAAGTTTCTTTACTGTCCTTCGAAATAATCACCTCCCGAAATTACGCAACGCTAAGCTCTGCGACACATATCCTGTAAAATTTGCGCGAAGTTACCTATGGGATGGTGTTCAAAAGTATAGTCCCTTTTTTATGTCAGCAATAGCGTCAAATTTCTCTCTTTTCAAAGCGAGTTGGTGTCGAGGGAATAGGAAGAAGGCTGGACGATTGAATCCGGCAAGTACGGTGGATGTTCAAGATGCACCAACGCTTTTTTTATCAGGAACTGTTTGATGAATTGACTGTGTGTGGGCGAACGTTGGCGTGCAAACTAAACATCAACTATAATATCCGGATGTCATTCCTCCCGACTTCTTCCTGTTCCCTCGTCTCATACTCGCTTTGAAAGGAAAGAGATTTGACGATATTTTTATATCCAACGAAACGTGGCGAGACTTTTGAGCACCATCCTAAAGGAATACTTCTTGCAAAGTTTCCAGAACGTTTACCATTGAGCTCAGCGGTGCATAGTTATTGGGGGCAACTATTTCGAAGGACAGTATGCTATGGATTTTTGTTGTTTTGGAAGCAAACTTAAACCATAATGGATGAAACAAGGTGAAATTAAAGTATTGGCTAGAACAGACGAGAGAAATCTGCTGGTAGAATTGTCTTTAGTGACAGGAAAAAATTCTGTAGACTGTACATTTGGACTACAGCATTGTGTGCTAAGGAATAATGAACGTTGGGGAAACCAGAACAAGAAAGAATCGAAGCATTTGAAATTTGGCGTTACAGTGGAATATTGAAAATTAGACTGTCTGGTAAAATATTGTGCAGAATCGATGAAGAAATGGTCATATGGAAAACAAGTGTCGCTTTCCATAACGTAGACTTTGATTGACGTAGGAACTCATTTAGATATATTTGCTGCATTGTCAAAAGTACGGAGCATGTGAACTCTAACTGGTAATGTCCTAAGTGTTGCTTTCCGCTCCAGTTCCAAATACATAAATCCTTCCTTTGTACTCAATCGTTCACGACTGGTTTCGGGACGTAAATTCCATCCTAAGATGCTGAATAAAAGTGTATGAATGTCACCAGTCTTATTAAAAAACACATACTGTAAGGTGGCTACTGAATGGAAATTTCCTACCTAAGTTTTGGGATTATATATGTTGGCAACAACATATATATAAACATCTTTGTTGGGTCCGCAAGGATTATCTTTGGCGGCCGGTAAGCGGGGTTTGCTTAGTGTTGCCATGCGGGGAGTCGGAGAGTAGTAGCGGAGCGTGACGGTTGCACTGGAGCTCGCGGTGGACACAGCCCGAAGTTCATGATGCTGCAATTTTTTTGGTAATTTACTTTAAATGTTATTCGCATTGCGCAAGGTTGCTGATTTCATTTTATTTTATTTTATGTCACTTTCCGTTCAGTAGGAACCTATACACAACCTTGATTAATTCGTGTCTCGTCACTGTAATTGTTGTAATAACATGGATAGGGCATTAACCAAACGTAATAATAAACAAGCTCTTTCTTTCACTTTTTGACATTTTGATTTTTTATAATTAATCCTTTCCTGAGGGTAGGGCTGCATCTCTGTTTTAGAAACTGCCTCATTGCACGACTTCGCAATAATATGCACATTCTTCATTTTTATTGTTTAAGTTACTCGTGTCGAATTTGCTGATTACTAATTTTCTTTAATACAGATTTATTCAGTTTGATTGGTTGAATTTTGTTTGTGATTATTCTTGACGCTGTGATTGTAAGTTAATGGTAATTAAGTACATTGTAGCAAGTGGGTGACATGAACGATATGAAGTGAAGAATGTGAGTTGGTGTAAAACGAGGCATCACTTCCTCTTTTGCAACATAATAATATTTCTTGCACACATTCATTATTTTTGTATGCAGACTGATTTTATAGTAATACTAAGACAGGGCCGACAAGTACAACATAGAACGACATTCTTTTATTGTTCTAGTAAAGTGATTATTAGCCAATCAAGATTTTGCATCTTCTTAATTCTTCTAATATTGCAGTCAGATAGCGTAAGTTTCGACGCGCCCAAACTTGCTTACCTAGGTCAGCATTACGTTGCGCACCAATTGTGAAGTTACTCTCCTAGTAGTATTGCAGTCAGATCCATAATTTTAGTAGCCCGATACAATCTTTAATTTTTTTTAGACCCCTGTTAGTACTGAAGGCAATACACGCGCACACACATATTAAGTAGCCCCGTTACACACGCATCAGCCAGTCCCGTTGCAATATAATCATATTAAAAATCCAAGTATGGGTGCTGGCATTCTTGTACCTTTTAAAATCTGACCCTGCAGATGGTAATCTATCTATTCACAACTGGATCGGTTTTATTCAACATGGAAAATTGCAGCAACAGTTGTGGATGTATCAAAAAGACTCCTTTAAGCCAATTAGAGAGGTTTTAATCTAAAAGTTTACGTGACAATTAAATTTGTACCATGTCCGATAACATCTGACCTTCTATTCAGATGGACGTTACTGACTTTATAATTGTACTAGCTGAAAACCAGGCGTTGCCCGGGTAGTCATTTATTTATACCTACCATTTTTCATGTATATATTCATTTGTATAAGGGCTGTATGTCTGTGAAATCTCTTGGGAATACAATTAGTAGTAAAGAAGTAATACATTAAAACATGGTGAGTGATAAGGCGGTTTTCCATGAACGTTACTGTTTATGTGCTCATATCTCATTAACTACATGTCGCACTCTGATACCATTTAGAAGGTACACTCAATTATATGCGTGTATACTGTCTGTAAAATTTCCTACGGCTACAATTTGTGGTGTAGAAATTATAAATTGTAACGTCACATCGAATGCCGTAGTTTACTCCATAAACAGCGAAAAAGTAGTAAGCGAGAAACTTTTTTCCTTTCATCATTTTACTATGGTTGCCACCGAGAAACAGTTTAATAAAGGTTTGAAACTATGTTTAAAGTTTGTTGCAAGTCGCTAAGTGCTCTCATTCTAATATAGCGTATTTATAAAGTCTCGCCGCATTATGTAGCAGTTTTTCCGATTCCTATACTTATGACGTCATTTCTTCTGAATCTTGTGTCGTATGCGGTTCTTACTCCTGCAGCAATTGTTATGTGTGTACCAAATTTGTTTGAAATCGGTCCAGTGGTTTAGGAGAAAATGAGCAGCAGTGTCGCTACATGCAGCAGTTTCTCGCGCATCTCATTCTTTATGACATCATATCTCCTGATATATATGTATCATATGTGATTTTTACACTTACGGCGACCGTCCTCATGCATTGAAGCTTACGTGTACAAAATTTCATAAAGTTTGGAACAAAACTGTAGATTTCTATGCAACAGGTACAAATATACGTCAACAGATTGGAACAAAACTGTAGATAAGTATGCAACACGTACAAACATACGTCAACAGTGCCTCTCTCCGCTACCAATTTATTGCAACCTGTAGAAGAACTTTTCACTTGGCCGTTTGTCTCTCTTTGTCCCGGAAACCGCCCCAGGCCAGGCGACAGCGAACGTGCGACACTTTGAGTGACCTGGCCAAAGTTGATGGATCTGCGCCACGATGGCTGAAGGCCGAAGGGTCCGGAATGGCGGTGGCCGTCAGTTGGCGATTTTCGCCAAACTTTATGCGGTGGGGCTGTCGACACGAGCGCGTGCGGCCGATAACTCAGAGCAGAAAGATGTGTGGGGTGGGGGGGGGGGATGTTGGGGTGGGAGAAGGGGGGGGGAGGGGGAAGGTGCAGTCGATAACCTCAAACTCCATCCGGCGTCGCCACTGCCCTTCACTCCCTACAGGCTGCGATTTGAGCATAAAGTTTTAACTCTGGGGGAACGAGCTATAGATTGCTCTCGAGGGTCCGCTGAAACAAATATTCCACTTCGAGCATACAGGAAAAAAAATCTAAGAACACTTCTCAAGATGAAGGCGTCGTACACAGTTTGGGAAAGTTTATACCTTCTGCTAACGAGAAGAATACGCGAAACGGAAAGTAAGATTCGCTGACGCGTGAAGAGCAACTGTTCCGCTGAGTGCATTAACTGTTTTCGCTCCTTATCTTACGCCAGAAACTTCTCGAATCTCAGCGGGCATTAGTCTGCAGCTGTAAACGAATAGTCTTCTGTATTCTTTTCATTTGACGGAATGTTGTACACAGTTTTACAAAATATGACAGTCGAAGGATATGAAAGGAATTCAGAGGGTGGGAAAGGACTAAGACGAGGTAATAGCCTTTCCACAATGTCATTCAATCTGTTCAACTAGCAAGCTGTGAATGAAAGCAAGGGAAACCTTGAGAGGAAATTAAAGTTCAGGATGAAGAAATGAAAACTTCGCGATTGACAACGACACTTTAATTCCGTCAGAGACAACAAAGAACATGGAAGAGCAATTGAATGCAATAGAGAGTTTCTTGAATGGAAGGTACACAATGAACATTAACAACAGCGAAACAAGGTAATGGAATGCAACCGAAGAAATTCAGGCGGCGTTGAAAGGATTAGATTGGGGAAAGAGAGAATAAAGTTGCAGATGAGTTGTTTTATTTCGGTAGTAAAATAACTTTTAATGGCGGAAGTAGGGAAGACATTGAATGTGGAATGGCTATGAGGACAAAAGCATTTCTGAAGAATAAAATACTGTTGACGACGAATATCAATAAATGTAGTATTACGAATACCAAATATGTAAATGTATCGACCGATGCACTTCCCTGAAATAACATATGCAGCAAAGTTAAACATTTGTGCTTGACAGGGATTCGAACAGGATTTTGCTCGACGTTCTTCTGTCCACTTTCTCCTCGATGTGTTGTTTTTATCTTGTGGTAAAATTTCGCAGCTGTGAATTTTATGTCTAAAGGCTTTCCGATCTTCAATGTCTGTGCTTGCGACATTGGCTTTTTTGAGATCAATTTGGACATGTTTCATCCAGACTGAATTTTCTTTTTGTAGCTCTAGGTAATTAAAGATTTTTGTATTGGTTACTCTGTTGTCATCTAACCGGGTCATGTATAGGACGCGATTCCGCCCGTCGGCTTCCACCCCTGATGTCATCGCTGCGCGGTACTTTGGAGGTGCATGTGTGTTTGTAGGTGGCATGAATAATTATGTGGTGGCTGAGTTAAGGACGATACTTTGTTTACAAGGAGAACATACATTATAGATTATTATTCTGTGTTTAAAAATGACCTGTAGCTTCACTCTGTGAGGTATGGGTTAACTGCGAGGTTTTCTTTTTAGCAAGTAAGCGCCGAAGGCGCGTAGTTTTGCACTGAGACCTGTGATCGATGTTCAAATGTTTGTTAAGTTTAAGGGACTTAACTGCGAGGTCATTAGTCACTGAACTTACAAACTACTTACGAACTACCTTATAGAAAAGACAGAACAAGCATGTGATCGATGGTACGTTCTGTTGTTTTAATCTGAAATTTTGATGGTAGGAAGGGGGGTCACAAATAATAAACACATATAAGTCTTCAAACACATTTATTCAATTGGTATAATAGTGTGTTACATCACCAATTATTTTTACACTTGAACAACACCCAAATCCTTCATACCATATGGCCACAGACTCCGTCTCATTGATTCTCCGTGGATTCCTGGTCCTTATAACAAATGGCATGTTTGATGATAAATAACTCTTGCCATAGTCTTTGTTAACATCACAATACACACTCCACGTACGATATGCAATTACAATACAATATATTGAGTATCAGGGTCCAGTTTACATTGTAGATCTGTCTGATTTTATTCATGAATCATGTTCCTTTGTGGATGTTCAGCCATGCAGTCCAGTTTAAAGTATATTACGAAGGAGAATAAAGATGCATTGTATAATGTTCCTGTTTCTGAGTTGTCTTTCTATATGCAATTACTGAATTATTGCAAACGGAACTTGAAGTTTTCAAAAACACAACCATTTGTTGTGTCATATCACAATCAGAGGAGGTATATTCAGTTGTTTCATAGAAAGTATTGGGAAGAAAACATGAAACTTGTTGATTTGAAGAAGTTTGATGAATGTTATAGTGGGTGGGCTGGGGAAGTAGTTAAATGGTGGAATGATGGACTTGTGAATGGCTTTAAGAAAGTGTTATATTGGTATGGTGATCCAGGTATTGGTAAATCAACACTTATTGAGAAAATTATTAATTATGATGAAATTTTTGATAATGTATTCACACCTACTCCATCCAATTTTGTCTTTCAATGTTTGACTGAAATGCATAAAGTGATTTTGTTTGAATAGTTCAGTTGGGAACGGTGGAAATTTTGTTCACCACAATTGAAGCGTTTATTTGAAGGGAAATCATTTAGTAGCAATGTGAAACTTGAATGTCAACGTAGTATCAAGTTTAAGGGTCCTATTATTTCTGTTAGTAATTGGTTTGATATCAATGATTGTGCATTTGATCGACGTAGATAACCACAGATTGTTATCTGCAATACATAAGTATTAAGATATTATCCCTTATACTGGTTTTCCGCCATGTTTATGACGTGCCGTGGCAGAATAGCCGTGCGCACTAAGGGACCCTGCTGTGGTGCACGCTGCCGGTCGCCGTCGGAGGTTCGCGTCCTTTCTCGGGCATGGTTTTGTATCTTGTCCTTAGGTTAGTTTAAGTAGATTGTAAGCTAGAGACTACTAACCAAACAGTTAAGTCCCCCAAAATTACAAGCATTAGAATTTTTTTTATGGCGTCAGGGGTCAAAGGAGACAGGTGGACTCTCATCGTAATATATTGCCCATCTAACCTCATGATGTGTCCGCATAATGTCATTTATCATTTGCGAAAGTCGGTTTAAATGGTAGAGTATTTTAATGTGATTGTGAGAGATTGTAGACGATATCCTTCGTCTGTTAGTTCTGGCCCAAGGATTTTTCGGAAGATTTTTCTTTCAGTTATCTTGAGATTCTCGAAGTCCTCTTTGTAATTGTGGTTTAAGATCTCCCTGGCATAGAGTGCTTCAGGTTTGATAACTCTCCTGTAGCGTCGAATTTTTGTTTTGATATTCACGTAATTTCTGTTGTAGATGCTCGTGTTTTTCCCATATGCTCTCCGCAGTTTGAGCTCTCGTGCTTTTTGTGCTAACCTTTCCGTTTATCTACGATTATATTTATAGTGTCTATTATTTCCGACAAATCAGAAAGAATAATCACTATATCTGTAATCTGAATTCTTAGGTTGTCCTTATTGACTGGATAGGAATGACATTTGTGTCATGGCACTGTCTCCGTATCAGTAGATAAAAAATACTGTCAACTGAGATCTGCCTCCAATTACCGTGAAGACATCAGCTCCGTTTTAATACAACAGTTGCTTACATCGACTGTATTAATAACTGTTCTAATGAAAGACAAAGACGGGGGGCAGGGACTGTAGACCAATGACAGTCAATGAAGTGGAAATAATATTATATAGTTTAATGAAGACAAAAGTACCACAAAGACGAAGTAACTCATAAACGGTACATAATCACCCCAAAATTTTCGCTTATTCGGAAAATTGCAGTGTGCTGTATGACAAGATAAAATAATCTGTGAAGCCTTAAGAAAGCATTAAGGAGCAGAAGTTAAACCCTATGACACCTTAGACAGAGAAATAACGAGAAATGTCTGATGGAATTCTGTAGTATGAGCATCACAGAGAAAAATTTGGTAGCCGTAGGGAGTAACGTAATACGCACAAACAGGGGCAGCACGATAAAGGTTACTGCATTAGCGTCGATGAAGTCACAACACTGGTTTGTGACGATGAAAATTGCGTAACTTCACAATTACTGCGGCCTATTCTGCGACGAACGCTCTACTGTTAAAATAAAATAGACTCTACCCATGACTGCACCCAAGGTGATGAATGTCAATATGTGTACAATAAAATGGAGTCAAATTCTGCAACTGTTTCTAATCACGCTGTAAATCCAATGAAGAGGTGCACTTAAATGTGGCCCAGAGAATATAACTTCGAAATTTCGCGAACTCATACGCAGTATTAGATTTATGAGACAGAATTACGTATCTTCCATTAAGTAGCGTAATAATCTCCTAAACCTTCGACATGTGAAGGAAGCACAACATGATAAGTTGTGCTACATATTCGGTTACAAAAAAACTTCCAACTAAGGGCAAGAAAGGAATTCTCGCTCCTGACTGGGACGACAGCTTCGGATGTGAGAATGGCGAGCGGCACAGCGCTACAGTACGTGTAGTTATGGCCAGCGCAGGAGGTCTTGTTTCCTGTGGCCGTCCACAGTTGTTACAAAATGTAATGCGAATCATACTCAAAAATAGATTGAAACGAGGGCTGATTACTGTTGTAGCCAAATATGAACGTTGGATATTTATTAAGTACCAGTCGAAAATCCGGCTATGCCCAAGTATTTATTTATTTATTTATTCAAGCCTTGAGATGGTACGTCTATCCCTTCTTTGTCTGTCCGTCTCCTTTTTTCTAATAACATTTTATAGTTATCAGAGAATGTATAAGAAATAAGGCTGTCTTCCATAATACACAAAATTTTAAGTACAGTATCCAAAGAAAGAGAGGCAGTAATCAAAATACAAATGATATGTAACATTCATACTTTCCTTTAATTCACAATTTGACTCTAAACATTATTTCTTGTGACTTGTCCAGGCCGTAATCATTATATAAATACGCTAACACAAATTTTGGTACAGATTACTAATTTATTCGTACAAGAAGGCCAATGAAAGTTACATAATTCGAAAGATTCTTTGTCGTAGATTTCATGAATATAAATATTATGTGTGCATTTAGCCATTAAAAGTGGTAAAAGGAAGTAGAAATTTTCCTATCTACAGCTTGGATCAAGTTCTACATTCTCCAACAATCAGCGCATTGATTGGCTATTCGCCTCGACCAAAGACGCTGTTATGCAGCGCATCTTCAGTATTAAAATAACGTATTAAAATAAGTGAATATCGAAATATGGAGTGCTCCTAACTCACTTTCTTGTGCCGTTCAAATACTTCGTTTTCTTAGTGATGAAGAGTGGTTAAAGGAAATGGATGTTTTCATATGTATGCCGATATAAAGGATGATGCGCATCTAGCGGTGCTCGGATGGCACTACGAAGTCGAGAGTGCCGATATAAATGATGATGCGCCGGGAGAGGCATGTAGCGGTGCACGGGTGGAACTACGAAGTCGACGTTTTGTCAGCTCTGGAATTCTGAATATCGCAGTATCGAAATAACATTTCTTGGCGTTGTCTAAATATACGAACACCGAAATTGTAGTTCCATTTCAAATATTAGGCTAATGAAAGTTATATAATTCGAAAATGAAATGAGAAGTATATACTTCCGTTTTTATTTGTTGTTATTGTGTCAGACATTTTCCTTAACACGCAAAAGATACCGTTTCATACCTCCCAGTGCCGGTTAAATTTTACCAAATATCCCAGCGGTCTCCTATGATAATGTTGGCAACAGATGCTGAATAGTGAGAATCCTGCGAGTCTTCATTTAAGCCAATCGCTTGACAACGCTGATGGTTTCTCATGGAATCTTCGCTTTACGAGGGCAATTACTTTTACTGATCGGACGAGGGTACATACAAGAACCTGTCAACTATAAAGCAGGAACAGCATTATTTGTTTACTTGATGGTCTGTGCGATACACTAATCGAGTCATTCTATGTGGTTCGAACAAATGGGCAAAGATTTTCTATCGTGTTGTTGATGTTGCCAACATAACCACGCGAGGCGGCCGACATGATACGTAAAATTTTACCCCCTGTGATCATTTTAAACACTATCGGTCGATTTTCGACCACAGTCAATACTAGTATGAATAATTTCTTTGGTGAGCCCCCTGCATTTACCACCATAACAGCTCGATCCACCCAACCTCTATGGAGCCTGCAATCTAGGGTCTCCACTTTAGCGAATGGAACTCGTATATAAAGACACAAATAACGGTCTGGTATGACAGACTAGCACATCTCCATTGGGACGACCTTACGCTGAAAGATGCTCGGTTACCACCTGAGACTGGGGTTCTGTAACAGCAAAGCAGTGTGCGTTCAGTGTAAGATGGAATTCTCTGACCCAAAACAAGAGTGCCTGCGAAAAATGTCCCCGTCGTCTTCGATCATTTGAGTAGTTAAGCTTCGTCGTGTTGACGTTCAGTGCCCGAACAGGAGCGGTTCTTGTCCCCAAAAATGTCTGTGTAGGTGCAAGTTACAATTTTGGTCCCGAACTCGTACTTTATTCTCGCCATTGTTTCATGTCGTCTTTTAATTGATTGAAGAACATCGAAATTGCTATGCCTCCACCTTTCCACGAAGCTCTACAGAACATTGATGACACTTAAATAAGTTCTAGAGCTGGGATTGGCACGTGAGCTCCCACGAGCCTGCTCGCGGGCACTGCAGGTGCGAGTGTCGGCAGTGAGTGCGCGATTCGCTTGCAGTTCGTATTCTCCTTCTCGCCAAAACTATATACGACTGTCGTTGATACGTGATCGACTTCAGTCATTTGAATGTGTGATTAAGTTAAATTGCTTTTTAATTATTACGGCATGACATTGCAATGAATACTACAATTGTTGGAACTTAAATAGTAGCAATACTGCTGTGAAGACATTATGCAGTCTCTGATAGCACACGTTGTTGACATACCAGCCTTACCTCCGAGCAAATGGACACGCCGTCCCACGTCACCGGCGTGAGCACAATCGAGGGAAACACAGTCAAAAAATGTTCAAATGTCTGCAAATCTATCGGACCAAACTGCGTGCTCATCAGTCCGTAGCTTACAAACTACTTAAACCTGGATAAACTAACCTACGGACAAACACACACACCCATGCCCCAGGGAGGACTCCAACCTCCACGGCGAGCAACCGCGCGCTCCGCAGGGAGGTGCTTTAGAAACACAGTCACTTGAGAGCGAGTGGTCTAACGTAACGATGTGTCAATATGTTTTCGAAACAGGAACAAAGGAGTTGGATCAAGGTCTTCAAGACGAGTGCGGTGAATAGGCATTTCCATAGAGAACAGTGGTTCGTTGGGTAAAAGCCTTCAGCGAAGGTCGTCAAACTGTGGCAGACATGCATCAGGCAGACAGCTCTCCATTAAAATTCGCGGAAGATGAGGGGATGAAAAATCAACGAGTTCATCCAACAAAGCCTTTAAAAAGGTAATGAGAGAGATCAAATACAATAATCATTCATGTCTTTTAGTATTTGCCGATTTTGTATTGATGTGCCCGTCACGACATAAATTTAAGAATATAACGCGTACAGTAACAAAACACCGCTAACCAGATGTTTTTACAAATATAAGTAAATGAAATTAGTTACAAAAGAGTAAAGGAGTTTAAATGAGGTGGTGCATTTTTATTGTAAGAAGCGTCAAGTAAAGTAGAAATAAAAAGAATAATTCGAGCTGGTAATAGGTCCCTCTTTGTATTGATTAATGGCTCGAGGTCTCGGAATGTGTCATTAATTCTCCCTGTAGATCGTATTTTTATATTTATTTATTTATTTTCTGCCGGCCGCGGTGGCCGAGGTAACTGAGGCGCTCCAGTCACGGTCAGCACGACCACTACGGTCGGGGGTTCGAATCCCCCCTCGGGCATGGATATTTGTGCCGTCCTAGTCGTAAGTAGTTTGTAAGTTTAGGGACTGATGACCCCGTAGTTAAGTCCCATAAGCTTAACAAACATTTTGAACATTTATTTTCTAAATAATCCGATTTGTTTTGAAGGTACGTAGTATGATTATTTTGTATGAAGTAATGGAGGAAATATGATGAGGAAATTTTGATTACATTTCCTAACGTACCTGTTGGTTGACGTAGGACAAAACATAGCAAAAATAATGACTTTCTGTAAAGATACGTAAAAGAATCACTATTTTTAAAGTATCATGTCCACCATTCTTACGAAGAAACTTTAAAGTGATCTATTTGAAAATCAAACCTTCAGACTGTCTCCTGTTGACCATTTATTCCTAACCCAAATTTATTATTATTATTATTATTATTAGTATTAGCATTATTTTAACAGCAGAATGGAGAAATTTTGTATTTGTGTCGTTACTGGATTCGCATTGCCCACCGGCAGTTAGCTGTGACCATGCAGCATTTGCAGCTTTGGCAGTAATTTTGATAGCTGTGTCACATATGCTGTTTCCTTGCGCACAGGTAGGCCATAAATTGGCCTCAACTGACAAGTGGGCTACGACAAGAATAACGTTTGAATTGAGACATCAATTGCAATCAGTAATTTACACAGAAAATTCAATTCTTATTGTTCCTACAGTTTCAGTCAGTAATTAGTCAACCTGTTTTCTTCCAGATATTGTATAGCTCAATTAATAAAGCCACAGGACTAGAATTTGTTTTTATTATATATTTGGTTTTTGTTCAAAGTCACGTTCAAGCACTTCGATAAAATTTTATTACCAAAGTTTTAGTTAAAGTGCAGATTCATTAATAATCACCTATAATACATACAACAAAATACAATACGATTACTTAAAAAGCCAATCAGGTACAGTTAAAGCAACTTTTATAACAATCTTATTTTAATACACAAATTTCAATTTTATCAACAACTTTCACACGAATAACAAATGTTTCCCTACTGAAGTAATCCACAAATGCTGATTGTCAATCCTTTAGAGTACAAATTGGACGCATTAAATTAAAAAAAATGTAATAAGTATACAGATTAAAGATAATTTACCTCCTCTTTGCGTCGAAGAACTCACGAGTTGTTACTACGTATAACATCGTAGATTGAATAACTATGCACGAAGTAGTGAGGTGATAGCCAATGTGTGGTGAGGGGTCAGATCCGGTTTATTTGAGAATTTTACGAACGTGTGCTTCATCTGTAAAGGAGACCGTATACACAACAGGAGTGTGACCAATTCTTGAATGCTTCTGAAGTGTTAGGGATCCCAAACACGTCGGAGTAAATGGATATTTACGAATAGGCCTACTGCTGGATTGGTTACCGGTAGGTTCGAAGAACACACAAGTATTACGACTAGCTTCGTGTACTTAAGCTCCGGACGAATGTCTGGATGGTTACTTTCAAAGGGCACGTCCGATTTCGTTCCTCGTCCCTGACAAAAATAGGGTTTAGTAAGCAGAGATGTTATTGCTTTACATATCAAATAGTTTTGGTATATAATCGTGACATTGGGATCTGTTACTATACATGTAACATGACTTTGACATTGAGGACCAGAAATCATCGCAAATTTAATGAAGAAGAGGGTGTTCGTGGCTGGGTTAAAGGATACGGCAAATGTTCTGCAATAAAAGTGATCCGTCTCTAAAGACGACGACGTCGACATCGACAGGACGTTAAACCATAATCATGCTTTCCTTTCCTTTCCTTCGTTTAATTAAATCGGAATCTGTGGAGGGAAGACGACATTTTCACAAGGCACTAGGAAGAAAATTTAAGCTACCGGAAATGTTTGCTGATTAAGAAACGCTTCTACTTGCCCCAACGGGCATTTTGCTTTATGACCGTGACGATAACAAAAATTATCTCTCGTACTGAGGAATATAGGCATTATTTATTCCCTAAAGAATTTCCGTTTGGAACAGAATGACAGAAGTAATAAAAGCCAGTCCTACCATCATGATTTTCGAAGTATATAAGATGATGTACATGTGTATACATGTTGCATAAAATTAAACAGTAATGATTAAGCTCTGGTAGCATTCATGATCAACTAAGGTTTGGTGACTTATATTCAAATAGAATGTTTGGAAGTAACATGATGACATCAGAGACGTAAACATCTTTATGATAACTAGAAACAAACAGGAAATTTTATAAGCTGAAAATTATTGCTACTTTGATAAGGCAACACATATTTCACTGCCAGATTATAATTAGATCGAAGAGGCAAAAATGTATCGAGTAGTTTTATTCTCAAGAACGTGTTGGTACTTTGAATGTATTGCATGTAAGAGACTCCTAAAATAAACAACCCCTTAGTTCGTATCTTAAAATAAGCTCTGAGATAAGAAAGATTTCCAGACCTGTTCCATAATTCATTAGCGGTACTTGCACGAAATAAAGCAATTCACCATTTGAAGGTATTAAAATGTAAATTGATCGGTTTGTCCTTCCTGAACTCTTGCTTTCAACTGGTCGTCAGTCAAACACTAATTTCAAAGTTATCTGTAATTAGATCCACAGATAAAATAACAAATCCGGTAATTTACAAATTCTATGCAAACTAGATAGCTGCCTTCATATGTGTCGTGTTGTATTGAGGTTCTACAAATCTAAAAAGTTTATCCGTTCTATTTTTAATAACGCTTTTCCTATTTTCCTCAGTCAATGTTATGTACATTGTACACTAAGGGGGAAATAATAGTACGATCACAAGTGAAAATCTCAATAGATGTTAACGAATCTCATTTACTATACTAAAATATCACCTGGGTATTTAGAGAGGTTATGAATTTCATTGTAATTTCGTTTAATAAATCACATTAGGCGACGTCAAGTTTTGGTAAGAAATTGCTAAGAAGACTATTGAATTATATGGACTAAGACTTCTTGTAAATGCAAAGATTCATTGGCAGTGAAATAATTCGATAAAATTTAAATAAAAATATTAACAAGAACAATACTATGTAGTTTATCAAACGAAAATTAAATTAAAATAGGGACATAATAAACGCGAATCCCTTAGACGTTGTTTCGGGCGGCCATGCTTCGTGCCTGCATGCTAACGTCACAGTTGGAAGTTGGGACGTGTATTTCTTCAAGACAAGCTCGAGTTTAATGCGAGAAGTTCTGGCAGTTTTCCTGCCCTGGCACAATTCTCCGCCCGACGGAAATAATATAAGACACCACGAGCAACTTGCCTGAAGCACTCTGCAATAAAAATGAGGACAATAAACAGTGTAAGTGTTCTGTCGGACGAACAGTGGATGTGACATTGTCTAGAAGTTTTTGGAAGAAATGTCATTCAATTGTCTATGAATAATTGTTCATTTAATACAAGTCATGACAGCTTTCTTTTAAGCCTTTCTGGAGAGCTCAGTCAGTTTTTAAAACTGTTTGCCATGCGGAAAATATATGTTTTAAATACTTAATATACACCAAATATTGAACTCGACAATTTGTTTTATAAAAATGTGTTTTATATGCATTTCGCTAATGTCAGATAAGTTTAAAAAAACTGACTGAGGCCTTGAAAGTGTCTAAAAAAGTCGAAGTAATAAGTATGAATTAAATGAAAAATTCCATTCACATCGCCTACATTTGTTTCAAATAATTTTGTATGACTGACATTCCCAATAGAGTAAAGTTAATTAACTTAAATATTCGTAACTGCTGTGTACATTAATGTGCATTGCGACGATTATAGAAATCTTCCCTTGTTGTGAAAGTGCCTGCCGAATGTTCAAACTAACTAAATTAAGACATTCATTCGCTGTTAAATGTTTCTGTAATGTGGCCTGGGTAGTTCACCTGTAGCCAACGACGAATGAGATAAAACCTGCTGCTTTCGTACGTTAACTTGGTTCTCCACAGAGGCTTTCCATGTAGTAACTGCTGACGGTCCCAGTTTATTTTTCTAAGTGAAGTTATCGGTGCTTAACAAATGGATTGGCATTAAGGGGTGGCATTTACGATGCTTCTGCGCCTATACAACGCAATCTTTCGGTGAATGGTTGAGGGTCCCTCTTATATCATTCACTTTTCTTCCTTCCCTGTCTTAAGATGTTTTGTGGGAAGAGCTGTTACTTATGGCTATGAGTTCCTCCTGATACGCAAAACACTCTTTTTACTATATACCCTAACATGTTTCAGCACCTCTGTGCCATCGTAAGTAGTATTTTTTTCATTTATTTATAACTGTGAAAATAGAAATACGTTGATTTTTGTACTACGTGTAAATTTTAGACCAAAAAGTCATATGCCTTATTTTTGGTTATTACCCAGGTTTTACATTTCGTGGTCATGTGAGACACTTTTTACGTAATTACACAATGGTAGCGTTGTCATCTGTAACCACATAAGCCGTATGAACAATGTAATGCTGTTTATACCGTGAAAACAAATTTGGTGATAGGAGTTACTTTAACCATCAGCCTGTTGTGTATTACTTCCGGTTTGTTTTGGCGCACACTTTCTCTTCCGCGCTTTCGTTAACAACAAACTAGTAATACACACATGTTGCGGACTTGTTTCCTTCACAATCACTTCCCACTTTGGCAAATTCGACGTGTATACTTTGTTATTATGCGAACCTACTAGTCAACCTTCACTTGTTCTCCAATGGGATGGCGGTTGTTTTCAATTTAGTTCATTTCTCTCTCTGTCAGTGTTTGTGGATTAGTGTGTGTGTGTGTGTGTGTGTGTGTGTGTGTGTGTGTGTGTTTTAACTGTGTGTGTCATTCTTTCTGTGTAGCTCCTTCAAAGTGCTAAATAATGTATTTTTGCGTAGTGTGTTATATTCATTTCTGACTGATTTTACTTCCGCTGTAGCTTTCTGTATATGGTAGTAATCATATATTGTGAATTTGTGGCCTGATTTTAATATTTTTAAGTCTGTTTCTATTTTGATTTGGTGGTGGTTGTGGGCTATTAAGTGGTCTGCAAACGTGTAATGGAATTGTGACTCTTTAGTGCTCTAAGGTGTTCCAAAAATCTGATTTTAAAATTCCTAGAAGTTTATCCTATGTATACTAATTAACTTGTTTTGCATGTGAATTCATATAATCCTAATCTGTTGAATTTATCTGTCGGTGTTATCTGTGCTCTGTGTTTTCTCAATACTCTAGTTGTCTGTCCTGCATCCTATTTGGAGCCTCTGTTTCTCTAATATCTTGCCAATCCTATGAACTATTTTGTTACCGTAAATGAGTATGTGCCGTGCGTTTCCGTTTGCGTGTTGGGCTATTGTCTCTTGTCCCTGTCTGTGTGTCGTGTTCTTCTACGCGAACGCCACTGCTTTGGTCATTAAATGCAGGCCGTTGGCCACTTTCTGTGGTGAGAGGTAGTGCCTGAAATTTGGTATTCCCGGCACACTCTTGACACTGGACCTCAGATTACTGAATTTCCTAACGATATCTGAGATCAAATGTCACAGACGTCTATCTCCAACTCCCAGTCGGCATTCAAAGTCTCTTAATTGTCTTTGTGCAGCAACAATCACGACAAACGTTTTCACTTACATCATAGAAGTGCAAATGGCAGTTTAATATGCAAACCTGTTATACCTTATTACCTGACAACTCCGCGTTGTCTGCGTATTTTTTTCCCACAATCTCGCAGTCCATTTCCCCTCCAACCCGACCCCCCTCTCTCAATGTCAGTGACTTTCTTTCCCATCTCTATGTCCGTCTCCTCCTTCCCCTCTTTCGTCACATTTCTTATACTACCTCCCTTTCATCTGCTCGTCCACCGTCTCTTCACCCCACGTCTTTAGTTGATCTCCTAACCCTAGCTACGAATACTCACACCTATCTCTCAACTTTCGTGGTGATCAGTGAAACACTGTCAAAATTTAAGCGAGGTACCATTTGCCGTGCAACGTATGCTGTGTTGCTGTTTATACTAACCCTCTGAATGAAAATATTAATATGTGAGCAAACATTCTAATAAATACAGAAACGTTGTTGCAGTTTGTTGTAAGATACCTTCTTGTTCTGATAGTCACGTGTGCGAAATTTAGAGCAGTTTGCCCCTTTTTGCACCTATCGCCGCAGCTACCAAAGAATTAAGAAGGGCGGGCTAACTTTCTAAGGAATAATTGGCGTCGGATTATAGATCTTTATTTTTTTCAGTTGTTTCTTTCGATTTATCCCATTATTTGTTTTCCAAACCATCCATGTATTGCAGCGAACAAAAAGTAAAGGAGAGAAAAGAAATAAAGAAAAATAAAAAATAAAAAAAAGAAAAAAGAAAAAGAGAAAACAAAAACATTCATCTAGGTCAAGCCATTTCTGATTTTTTACGAAACTACCGGACAGCTATTCATTTTTGTATACGAGAGTTGGATCTTAAATAGTGGCCACACTGTTGTGGGGACACTATATAATGGAATCTACTATTGTCGCTCATAGCACACGTTGTTGAAATACCTCCCTTACCAAATGGACTCGCCCATCCCAAGTCACCGGCGTGCGCACAGTCGCGGGAAACAGTCACATGTGAGCGAGCGGTGTAACGTAACGGTGTCTCTATGTTTTAGAAACAGGACAAACGGAGTTTGATCAAGAAGGAATGTGCCATAGGTCGTAAAGTACGGCAATACAATTAAGGTCTTGCAGAGGCGTGTGGGGAATCGGCATTGCCGTACACAACTGTGGCACTTTGTGCAAAAGCCTTCAACGAACTATGGTGTTATCCTAACGCATTACGTTCCTCTATGGCATACCGTCAATGCACAATATTACTCTTCGTTTTTGGATCATCACCTGCGACCAGCCTTGCGAAAGAAGCGGCAACACATTCTGCCCATCCCACCCAACATTTTTCAATAACAATGCGCGAGTGAATACAGCGCACGCTGTCGATGCTTTGTTCGGTCGATGCGACTGGAAAGTACAGTACCATCCACCATTCTCCCACTCTGATTTGATTCCGAAAATGAAGGAACTACTTCGGCGTAATCGCATCAGAACTGTCCCAGAGATTCGAACACCAGGATACCGCATCATTCGCACCATCAACAGAACAGGCTCTGCCAACGGCACACAACGCTTTCCACATCGCTGGAACGGGTTCTACACAACGCTGGTGACTACACTGAACGACAGTAACAGGTGAAAACATGTAACGTCGTCCTAGGGGACTAACGGTTCTCTTGTGAGTACGTCCGTGGAGAGCACGGAGCCCCGTGCTAATGAAGCCTTCCTTCCTTCTTTACTTCCCAGACTGCATTTCCTTTCCCCCTCTCCTCCTTTCAAATCCTCAGTCCTTCCCCTCCCCGCCACGGAACTGATAACCTTATCAGTTTGGTTCCCCTAACCCAACCAAACAACCCATCCCCATGTAAGGCTTTTGTATTAATTGTGAATAAATAGTTGCCACTATTAAAGTTCCATACCTCATATAAAGAGATAGCTGTTACCATTACCGTCTCCATCTTTTCATCTCATTGTTTTATACGTAGTCTTACAGCAGGTAGTGTTGCCGTCTCTTTGTTTGCGGATCTCCTTGCGATTTCCCAGCGACGATACTTACTTTTGCGTAACAGTATTATCATTAATCATTCTTGTCGTGCTGATAATCCAATCAGAAAAGTAATTTTGGAATATTGAGAACAACAAAGAGAATTGTACATTTTCGTGTCACTTACTACAGTGGTCGGTATGAAGTTATGACCACTTTGCAGGCGTCTTCTCTGCGATGAGCCATTTAAGAGGGGGATGGGGGGGGGGTAGATGCATCGTTCACTGGCAGTTCAAAATCAAATGTTTGTATAGCTTAAGGGACTTAACTACGGGGTCATAAGTACCTAAACTTACAGACTACTTATGAACTAGCTAACACTAAGGACGACACAAATATCCGTGCCCGAGGGGGGATTCGAAACCCCGACAGAAGTGGCCGTGCAGACCGTGACTGGAGCGCCTCAGTCCCCTCGGGTACCGCGGCCGGCTTCACTGGCGGTATTTGATAAATTGTGCTGTAGTAGTCGTCTCCACTTTGTGTCAGACATCAAGCATGTGACGTGCTGGCGACCGCCCTACGCGGCTCTAAATTTTTTATGGGGTGCCCACCGGCATTCTCCGGCCGTATGGCGTTATGGCGCTGAAGGGTTGCGGCCGCAGGGCGTGTTTATGGTCGCCGGCGGTCTGAGTGGTCCGGCTATACTGCGTGGGACACACCAAGTGTTGCCCCGAGGGGACGGTCGGGCCGTCAGAGCGGCAATCACTGCCCTCTGGTGGACGCTCCTGTCACGCCGAAAGCTGCGGGCGACACTTCTGCTCGCCGTTCAAGGCTCTGCCTCTTAGAAGCCACCAAATGTGCACTATAGTAATGGTGAAAAGTTTTATTTCCGTATTTAACTAGTTGGGGAGCATTTCGAAAATTTTTCGCATGGATTGATACTCCTGATTTTGAAACGTGCCTATATAAAGGAAATAAACTTGAGGGCAGTATTCTAGAAATTTAAGACCAAGTACAGGAAGATGAGATAAGATATACTATACTGCGAGAAGAATTTGACAGAGCACTAAAAGATTTGAGTAGAAACAAGGCCCCTGGAGTAGATGATGTTCTGTCTATAATGCTATTTATCGTTAGGAGAGCCAGTCATGAAGTAATTGTTCCACCTGGTATGCAATATGTATGAGACAGTGGAAATGCCCTCAGACTTCAAGAAAGCAAGTGCAGACAAATATGAAAATTACAGAACAATAAGTTTCATAAGTCATAGTTGCAAAATAATAACACCAATTATTTAAAGAAGAATAGAAAAACTGGTGGAGTCCGACCTGGTGGAAGATCAATTTGGATTTAGGCGAAATGTAGGAACACGCGAGGCAGTACTGAAATTTCGACGTATCTTAGAAGATAGATTAAGGAAAGGGAAACTTACGTTTTTAGCATTTGTGGATCTGGAAAGAGCTTTTGACAATGTTGACTGGGATACACTCAAATTCTAACGGTAGCAGGGGTAAAATATAGGGAGAGAAGAATGATATTCAACTTGTACAAAAACTAGACAGAAATTACTAGAGTCGAATGGCATGAAAGGGAAGCAGAGGTTGGGAAGGGAGTAAGACATGGTTGTAGCCCTTCCCCAATGTTCTTCAATCTGTACATGGAGCAAGCTATGAAGGAATGTAAGGAGTAATTTGTAGCTGGAATTAATGTTCAGAAAGGAGATACAAAGACCTTACGGTTTGCTGACGACAAAGTAATTGTCAGAGACAGCAAAGGACTTGGAAGGCCGGCCGCGGTGGGCGAGGGGACTAAGGCGCTCCAGTCACGGTCTTCACGGCCACTACGGTCGGGGGTTCGAATCCCCCCTCGGGCATGGATATTTGTGCCGTCCTCGTTCGTAAGTAGTTTGTAAGTTTAGGGACTGATGACCCCGTAGTTAAGTCCCATAGACTGTACAAAAATTTGAACATTTTTGGACTTGGAAGAGCAATTAAACTGAATAGATAGTGTCTTGAAAGGAAGGTATAAGATGAAGATTAACAAGAGTAAAACGAGGGTAATAGAATGTAGTGACTGAAAATTAGGGGACACTGAAGGAATTAGATTAAGTAATGAGGCAATAAAAGTAGATGGGTTTTATTATTTGGATAGCAAGATAACTTCTGATGGCCCAATTAAAAAGGCATAAAACGCAGTGTGGCTATGGGAAGAAAAGCGTTTCTGAAGAAGCTAAATTGGTTGACGTCCAATATTAGTTTAAATGTTAGAAAGTCATTTCTGAAAGCATTTGTCTGGACTATAGCATTGTATGGGACTGAAACTTGGACGATAAGGACCTAAGACAAAATTATAGAAGCTTTTGAAATGTGGTGCTACAGACGAATGATGATTAGATGAGTAGATCACATAACTAACGAGGAGGTGGTTAACAGAATTGGAGAGTAAAGTAGTTTCTGGCAAATTCTGACTGAGAGAAGGGTTACGTTGATGGAACACACTCTGAGACATCAAGCAATCGTCAACTTAGCATTATAAGGAAGTGTGTGGGCTAAAAGCCGGCCGCGGTGGCCGAGGGGACTACGGCGTGCCAGTCACGGTCTGAACGGCCACTACAGTCGGGGGTTCGAATCCCCCCTCGGCATGGATATTTGTGCCATCCTTAGTATTAGCTAGTTCATAAGTAGTTTGGAAATTTAGGGAGTGATGACCCCGTAGTTACGTCCCATAAGCTCTACAAACACTTGAACATTTGTGAGCTAAAAATCATAGAGGCAGACCGAGAGACGAATGCAGTAAGCAAATTGAAAAGGATGTAGGTTGCCGTACGTATTCTCAGATGAAGAGGCTTGCACAGGATAGGGTAGCGTGGAGAGCTGCATATAACCATTCCGCGAACTGAAGACAATAACTGTGCCTTGAAATGCGGGATGGTTTCATATAAAGGGTGCGGCAGCTTTCATAGCTTAATTCGACTTGCGTAGTACAATGGTGTACTGCAGGAATGCGCGCCATCTCGTGCCGCATTCGTGTACTAATGAGCTCCCATTTCGAGTGTGACAGTGATATGGAGCGGTGGAGTGCAGAGCATCCTGCCTGTGCTGTAGAAAGTCATTTCAAGAATAACGACTCTGTTATTGCTACCCAGTGTCTATTTCGGCAACATTTCCACTTGGGACTCCATGGGAAAGTTCTAGATGGTCTATTGTGATGCGCGTACGTGCATTTCGAACAACAAGTTCTGATTGCAATGGCAAACCGGGAAGAAGTGAAACAACTGTACGGACACCACAAGCCATGGGAAATGGTCGCGCTGCAATATTGCGTAGCCCAAAAACTATCTGGTCGTCGTCATGCGCAAACTGTGCTTATGTTCCGTCTCTCATTCAGGAGAATATTGCTCGAATAACTCCATTTTCACCAATATAAGCTGCAGGTTGTTCCGGAAGTTAGGAATCGCCATTTGGTTTCACGCGATACATTCCGCTTAACCATGCGTGATCTCTTTCGCCAAAAACCACAAATGCTGTACACCATCCTAATATCAGATGAACCTCACTTAGAGTTATGTGGTTCAGTGAATAAACAGAATATGCGTTAGTTGAGTAACGTAAACCCTCATGAACTGTACATGAAGCCCTTGTACAGTTCTCGTGTCACAGTATGGCGTAAAGTTGCTTTCTTTGGGATTTCTAGACCTTACTTCTTTGAGGATGACAGCGGTGTGGTTGTAACTGTCACCATTGAAAGCTACCTAAAGATGGTGCAAGACTTCGTTCTTCTCCAATTAGGTATGGTAGATGTGGATCGATTATGGTTTCACCAAGACAGATCGACCTCGCATACAGCCAGAATTTGCAAGGATTTCTTGCGATAGATATTTCCCGGTAGAGTACTTTCCCGTTTTGGTGACATTTGCTGGCCGCATCGTTCACCTGACCTTTCATGTGCAGACTGTTTCCTTTGGGACTATCTGCCACCATTCCTGAGTAGAAGGATCGCATCAGAACTGACTTCGGCAATGTCCCAGGGAATACGTTACGCCGACTTATGGAAAGTTTCCAACTCCGCCTAGATTAATGTGTTGTGCACAGGGGGTATCATTTGACAGGAGTCATATTCAAAAAGTAATACACGTAGTGGACAATCGCACATTAGTAAATCGCATACTTTTAAGTATTAATTGACCTCAGAGTTAATAAATAATAAACAGTTACTGCCTGACGGTGTGTTCTTAACATCCGACTATGAACGCTGCCGCACCCTGTTGTAAATGTATGGGTAGAAAGATATCGTGGTTTATTACACAGGGACTAAATGTTTGGAGGTTTGGCTTCTAATTTCTGCAACTGTCAATTGCTTCACTTCCCTTTGGAGCCTAAGGGTGGCCCGACTATGAAAGAGAATCAACAGTATGTCTATATCTTCACACTCGAATCCCTAACTCTGTGCACGAGGTATTCGATTTTCATTTTTCAGTCACGCGGGAGTAGCCGAGCGATCTGGAGCACCACGTTTGCGGATCGCGTGGCTTCCCGCGTCGGAGCTTGGATTCCTCCCTCGGGAATGGATGTTTGTGTTGTCTTTACGATACGTTAGTTCATAAGTAGTTTGTAAGTTTAGGGATTGATGACCCCACAGTGAAGTCCCATAAGCTTAACAAACAGTTGAACATTTTTTAAATTTTTCTCCCGAGATGTCTCTGTATCAACAGTAGATATTGAAATAAGACTTTCACAGGCATGAAAGTACGGCAGAAGCTTGTGTTAGAAAGTATTATACGACATCCTAGGAAGGAAAAATAATTGCGAACTTTACGTTTTCAAGCGTCAACTTCACTTCTCAATTTCTCGGGATTTCACTGATTATTAATATAATTTAAAATGACATACACTTTTGTTAAAAAAAATGTTTTAGTATGACTTAAGGTATTCACTTTCTAAAGACTCTGCTGTAAGTTCAGGTCTGTGAAAGTCGTATTTAATACCTAATGTTGTTCCAGAGATACTGGGGAAAATTGTTTTAGTCCGACACTGTATATGCTTCAAAACCGAGGCCATCTTAATCCTCCAGCCTTTATGAACTCCGCAGATGGGAATTAACGTTACAACACATTCTATGGTCTGGAAATTATGGTGACCTCAACCTAAGGTAACATACTTTCTTCATACCTCCAACCCAACAGTTTCTGCCCCCTTATCATACAACTCCTAATTCTTGTCTGTCTCCCATCTGTCTACCACCGTTTCCCTTCCACTGTTATCCTGTCCTGCATACTGCTGCTCCGAACCATCCAATTTTGTTGTTCCTATGTATGTAGAAATTATTGTATTTCGAACTATTTCACATAAAATGACTGAAAACTAGAAATTTTTAGTACAAAGTCTGCAACAGTTATTTAATTTCCACGTTTTAGAGTCAAAACTCTGCTGTTGTTCTGGTTGTTGTTCTTGACTTCAGTTCGGAGATTGGTTTGATGCAGCTCTCCACCATTACTCTGTCCTGAGCAACCCTTTTATCTCCTTATAATAACGGTACCCTATATCCATTTGAATCTACTTACTGTATTCACATATGAAGATAAAAACCTAAATATTCGTTTTGGATCATTATCTGGCGAGTGAGCAAAACTTCCAAATCGTACATGATTCAGTGGTACAGGAGATGCTGTTTTGTCCATCTTCTGGACTGATTGTCCTTTCAATAATGGTCTGCGAGGCGCCCTCTTTCCAGTCAGTTTGCAATGTCCCAGATAATAATTCGCCAAGACTTTTGCGTAATAAATCATATTTATTCTTTTATAAGCAGTTTTATGTGTAAGAAATATCATATCAGCGCACACTCCACAACAGAGTGAATGTTTCATTCTGGAAACATCCCTTATGCTGTGGCTAAGCCATGTTTCTACCATATCCTTTCTTCCAGGAGTGTCAGTTCTGCAAGATTCGCTGGAGAACTTCTGTGCAGTTTGGAAAGTAGGAGGCGAGGTACTGGCAGAAGTAAAGTTGTGAGAACGGACTCTGAAGCGTGCCGGAATAGCTCAGACAGAAGAGCGCTTGCCCGCGGAAGGCAAATGTCCTATTTTCGAATCCCGGTTCGGGCACACAATTTTAATCTGTCTGTAAGTTTCTGAAATTAGTATTTTCACAAAATCGAAACAAACTATTACCCCGATAACTTACCATTGCAGTATCTGATAAACAGTCAGCCTATTGCGTAACAGGAAACATTACTGTATTTGAGAGGTTTCATCCACCATCGCTCATCCATGTTGAAACTTGAAACATGTTGCAGAGAATCACGCGCAATTTTTATGTTGCTTGAGAGCAACATTGCCAAATAAATGGTTAATGATGTGTGGAACGAACTGTGTGTTTCAAATGATCGGTTAACTGCAATATGCTCTGCTTATCTGTCTATCATGACCCCAAAAGTCCTGTAAATGTTTAAAAAGCGATCATGTTACGAACTGCATGAACAAATAACGATGGCAGACCAATGAGCGTTAAGTGCAGCACGGTAAAATGTACTGATGTAGTCACGGTAAACCTCTATGGATTTCTGCGTACACTACACTTGTCTGCCCTTCTTTGGAGTATTCCTGTGCGTTATGAGATCTCTGCCAGACAGGGTAGACGGAGGACATCGAAAGACTACAAAGAAGGACATCGCGTTTTTTATCATCACAATGTAGTGGAGAAAGTGTTATGGAAATGAAACAAGAGTCTGAGTTACAACAGCAGCGTCTTTGTTGCGGCGAGATATGTTTAAAAAATATGATTGCCTATATTCTTATATGAATGCGAAAAGACATTGTTACCTTTCATCTACGTAGGGAGAAATGACCGTCAAAACCAAATAAGAGCAATGATAGCTTTAACGGAAATATTTAAGTGTTTAGTTTTGATTGATGAAGTAGCCGTTAGCCGTTTTTTGAAACTGTAAATATTAGTGCAATTAAGATAAGATTTGTTTCGCTTTATTTAAGAGCATTTTCAGTGGCCAACTGCACCAACAGACACGTTTTATACTTTTTTCCACTTTGATCATACACAGTTTTCATGCTATGGCTTTGTATTATCCTAAATTTAATTAACTATTAAGAGTACTTACATTCTTCGACGTAGCAGTCCTAACACATATTTTTCTGTTGATCTGATACGGAAACTAGTACTAAATGCTTTTCATTCGTCTCCGTGTGGGAACAATCAGAAAACTGAACACGGCAATTAGGAAGATGCCGCGGTGGGGAGAGGTCGTGCACTATAAGCCGCCTTGCTGAGCAGCGCGATTAATAAATAGTTAATAATATTTAGATAACACAAAGCTACTGCATGAGAACCGCTCATGATAAAAATAATTTAAAAAATCAAACAAAATTTTAAAACAAAACGTTGTTACAGTTAAACACAGAAAATGTTTTAAACAGAGCGAAACACGTCTGATCATAACCAAACTATTTTTAAACTTGCAAAAGACAAATAAATTGTACTGTACTCCAGCCGCGAAGAGAGAGGCTAAAAAGAAATAACTAATAAAAAGAGCACATAAATCATGTCTTCTTTCTTTCCGCGTAATAGTCGATAATGTAATGATGAACGGAATTACGGAAGTGCTTCAACGAACCCTCCACCAGACACTTAAATGTTACTTTCCGAGGAACCACTTATATGTAAAAGCAGCAGTTCATTGCTTGTGAACGACCAATTAATCATGAATTAAATAGTGACGATGAATAAGTAAGATATACACGGTTTCATCGTCTGATGGTAGCAAATTAATTGAGAGTTCTGCTGTAAATGTCAAGTGCTGGTTGCGTAATTGTCGAAGTAGAAAATTGGATAGCAGAGATAATTTGCGGACGTATTCAAAACTAGATGGGAAATTATCGGAAATCTAGAGTATTTCCAGATAGAGATTCTGTTCATTTATCTTTTATTCAATTGCACATGTGTGTTAGAAACTCTTTGGCATGTATTGAGTTATAAAACTAATTAAAAGAAACCAAAGCAGACTAATAAAACATGGAATATTAAAGGTAAAATGAAAATACTATAGTAAAGTATTTATAGTTCGAGTAATTGTTTGGCATAAATTTTCAGTCAGTCGGGATGTTTCATACATTCGAAAAGTCCTTGCTAAAATACGCTTGTTCATGGGCCTATATTTCGGGTTCTGTTGATCACAGAAATAAGGGGTAGAGTGTTTTGGATACTTGGCCTGGTAATCATTTAATTACCCATAATAAGAACTGCAATACTATAGCTATCCTACTGAACAGTGTGCAAAATTAAACAAAACGCATATCGTGCAACCAACCCAAATTGGTACAAAGCGGTTGATACTTGTAAATTACGTTGGCATATAGTTAGCTTTATACTGCTCGTAACAGCATTTCGAACCAGTTCCTCGCGAAACCACGAAAAAGCATGATGTCTGGTTACCAAAGGTACGATTCGTTGTGATGCCTACTTCTATCCTTTTTATTTACTGGAAATCGTCGATAATTTTGCCATGTGTTCTTAAACTGGGATTCTCAAGCTATTTGTATATTCTATCGATATATTTTTACTTTACCAATATCAATTTGTGCAAAGTTACCATAGTTAGGCAGAAAAGGGTTGCCAATACCTAAATAAATAACCAAAGCCATTGACACAAAATTTAACAGTGTTATCTGTAGTAACGCCGTTTTCATTTCTTCGAAAATGGTTATTTTCCAATATCCACGTACGAAACCGTGATTTTTGGGTACCAAAAGTGCTAATTGTAATGGGAGTCGGTGTTCAGGTCACTATGAAACTTGCTTTCCGCTTCTGTGATATGTTACGCCAGAAAAACCTAATATTTTCACGTATTAGGTTTAGTATCTCCTCTCCATGAAGGCTAGAGTTAGTGTATCGCGGCGGAGCGAATTGAGGCGCTATGCTACAATGCGCGAGGCTGTTCCCCCTCGGGGGCTCGAATTCCCCCTCGGGCAAGGACGTTTGTGCCGTCCTTAGTGTTAGCTAGTTCATTAGTAGTTTGTAAGTTAGGGACTGATGACCCCACAATTGAGTCCCATAAGCTTCACAAACATTTGGGCATTTTTTTAGAGTTACTGCCTTTTTACGTCGCTTTTTTAGTCCAGCATCAGATTAAGTATGGTATTGCATCGACGTTTCAGTCTCCTCAGTCCCCGAGACCCTTGTAGGAAAATAAAATGTTCAAATGTTTGTAGAGTCTATGGGACTTAACTACGGGGTCATCAGTCCCTAAACTTACAAACTACTTATGAACTACTTACAACTAAGGACGGCACAAATATCAATGCCCGAGGGGGGATTCGAACCCCCGACCGTAGCGGCAGTGCGGACCGTGACTGGAGCGCCTCAATCCCCTCGGCCACCGCGGCCGGCCCCTTGTAAAAAAAAAAAAATAAAATAAAAAAAAAAAAAAAATAAATAAATAAAAAAAAAATCTGATCACAATATTCAGATGTTGGTCGCAGTGCTAAGTGCTAGGCATCTCAGCACACAGGCGGAAGGTGACAGCACCTCTTGGAATTGAAAAAACAAACTCTACCTTGGCACTTGTTCATCTGCAGCAGTGCTAAGCTGGATGACAGAATGAAAAAGCAGTTTGTCTTGTAATGCATAATGACTGACTTAAGTGACAGGTTCGACATCTTTACAAAATGTAATATTTTTTATCTGTTAACAAAGTATCTGTTAACAAAGTATCTAATCTCGTCTGGCAACGAGTATTGGAGAGGTATTTCGAAAACATATTTCCCCTTTTGATTGTGGGCAGTATTTTGCATTAAAGGAAAAAAATAGAATGAGACATTAAAAATAAGACTTATCTTTATTTTTCTACATAATTTCGAAGTACGTTCAGACATTTGTCAAACGAGCTTTATAAAGTTCATAAAGCCGTCCAGGAAAAAATCAGGGCGTCGCATACGGAGAAGCGTTCAACGGCTTTGGGCGAAAGACAACACACCATATGAACTCACACGTGCAAGACAGCGATACACCGAGTTGTAGAGGTCGACCATGAACATGGGAATGACTTTCTGTTTCGGTTTGTGACGGAGGATGAAACATCGGTCTTCTATTACACGCCCGAGTCAAAGGCCGCATCCAGGGAGTGGAAACATCCGTCATCACTTGTCCGAAAAAAGTTCAAAAGCACTCTGTCTGCAGGTAAAGAGCTACTCACCGTTTTCTGGGACGCAATGCTTCTCCCGTATGCAACGTTCTGATTTTTTCCTGGAAGAATTTTGAAGCTTATAAAGCGGAATGACAAATGTCTCAGTGTGCTTGGAAATTATGTAGAAGAACACAGGTATGTCTTATTTTCAATTCCTCATTCTACTTTTTTCGTTTTATAAGCAACTCTGACCACAGTCAACAGGGGAAGCTTATTTCCTACTTCCCCTCGTAGTTACCAACAGCGGCACCACAAAATACCGATGTCACGATATTCCACACAATGCTGAATTTTGAATCGTGTAATAAATCAATTTGGCTGTGATATTTCCGGCCCTTTTCACTGTGGCATTTCGTGTAGCCAGCAGTATACTTTTGAAGCAGCATCGCAAACAGCTGACATTCTAGCAGCAGACGGGTTCGCCAAAACTTTCATTAAAAAAATAGGCTGCGTCCTTGGTGCCCGCAGCGCGGCACGGCCAGAAAGTCTCCCGCCCCTCGCTGTGGCACTGCCACACCCCCGCGCATCCTCCCCTCCCCTTTCCCTCCCCCACCCCCTACAGCCTAAAGCCATGCGACATCATTTGGAGCGGCTGGCAGTAGGCGGCGGAAAATGGAGCGCGCGCGCGCCAGAATCCAAATTAAATGTAGAAATTTGAATATCGGCGCGGGGAGCAGATGCGTGCCGGCGCGGCAATGGCGAATCGATGCGTCGCGGGCGTGCTCGCAGCCCTCACACGGGGGGCGCGATCTGGGTCAGTGCCCAGCAGGGAGACAGGCACAGACAGCGAAACGCGAAGCGGCGCTGCCACTGAACACATGCATTCCTTTAATGGCTACTAGCTTACCCGCAGACAACAGGAGAAAGTACTGTGATAGGCATCACATTCGCAACACAACGAGTAATAGGGAATAATGGAAGCTTAAGGAGTATAGGTCAGTGGCTGGCAGACCGAGGATCGCGGGCAGATCGCGGCTGTTTGGCCACGCTGAGGAGCGCGCGGTTCTACATCTACATCTACATCTACATGGGATACTCTGCAAATCACATTTAAGTGCCTGGCAGAGGGTTCATCGAACCACAATTATACTATTTATCTCCCATTCCATTCTCGAATAGCGCGCGGGAAGAAAGAACACCTGAATCTCTCTGTTCGAGCTCTGATTTCTCTTATTTTATTCTGATGATCATTTCTACCTATGTAAGTGGGAGTCAACAATATATTTTCGCATTCGGAGGTGAATGTTGGTGATTGCAGTTTCGCAAGTAACCCACGCCTCAGCGATAAGCGCCGTTGTTGTAATGATTCCCATCCCAGATCCTGAATCATTTCCGTAACGCTGTCTCGCCTGTATCGTGACAATACGAAACGAGCTGCCCTTCTTTGGACTCTCTCGATGTCCTCCGTCAAACCCACCTGATAAGGATCCCACACTGGGCTGCAATACTCCAAAAATGGACGGACAAGCGCAGTGTATGCAGTTTCTTTAGTAGTTCTGTTGCATCTTTTAAGGATTCTGCCAATAAAACGCAGTCTCTGGTTCGCCTTTCCCACGATATTATCTACGTGTTCTTTCCAGTTTAAGTCTGAAGTAATAGTGATTCCTAGGTATTTTGTGGAGTTTACGGCCTTCACATTTGATTGATTTATGTTGTAAACAAAGTTTAACGGATTTCTTTTCGTACTCATGTGGACGACTTCACACTTCTCATTATTTAGAGTCAATTGCCAATTTTTACACCATACTGATATCTTATTCAGATCGTTCTGCAGTTGGTTTTGATCTTCAGATGATTTTACTAGACGGTAAATGACGGCGTCATCTGCAAACAACCTAAGAGAGCTACTTAGATTTTCCCCTAAATCGTTTATGTAAATAAGGAATAGCAGAGGACCAATAACACTACCTTGTGGAACGCCCGATATCACCTCTGTTTTAGTCGATGCCTTACCATCGATTACTACGAACTGTGTCCTCTCTGACAAGAAATCCCCTATCCAATTGCAAATTTGGGGCGATATACCATAACCACGCAATTTGATTAAAAGCCGTTTGTGAGGTACGGTGTCAAAAGCTTTCTGGAAATCAAGAAATACGGAATCGATTTGCGAACCTTTGTCGATAGCACCCATCACTTCGTGTGAAGATAGAGCTAGTTGTGTTTCGCATGAACGATATTTTCTAAATCCGTGTTGACCTTGGGTCAATAGATCGTTCTGTTCGAGATAATTCATAATATTTGAATACAGGATATGTTCCAAAACCCTGCTGCAAATTGACGTCAATGAAATGGGCCTGTAGTTTAGTGGGTTACTCCTACTGCCTTTCTTGAATATAGGTATGACCTGTGCAACTTTCCAGTCTTTTGGTACAGATCCTTCTATGAGAGAGCGGTTGTATATGACTGTTAAGTAAGGAGCTATCGCTTCAGCATAATCAGATAGAAATCTAATGGGTATACAATCCGGACCAGAAGACTTGTTCTTATTAAGTGATTTTAGTTGCTGCACTACTCCGATGATATCTACTTCTATGTTACTCATTACGGCATCTGTTCGTAATTCGAAATCTGGAATATTGGTTTCGTCTTCTTTAGTGAATGAGTTTCTAAAAGCTAAGTTTAGTAACTCTGCTTTATTAGCGCTGTCATCGGCAGGATCGCCATTACTATCACGTAGTGAAGGTATTGTTTGTGACTTTCCCCGGGTATATTTAACATATGACCAAAATCTCTTTGGGTTTTCAGTCAAATTACGAGAAAGAGTTTTCTTGTGATAAATGTTGTAGGCATCTCGCATTGAAATCCTCGCTAAATTTCGAGCTTCTGAGTACAATCGCAAATCCTGGGGATTTCGTGTTCGTTTAAATTTAGTATGCCTTTTCCTTTGCTTTTGCAACAGTGTCCTGACCTGTTTTGTGTACCAAGGGGGATCGCCTCCTTCTTTTATTAATTTATTAGGTATAAAACTTTCAATTGCTTTCGATACCACTTCTTTGAATTTGAGCCACATCTGGTCTACACCTACGTTTAGTGTTAGAAACGAGTGGAAGCTGTCTTTCAAGAAGCAATGTATTTTGTTTCTATCTGCTTTCCTGAACAAATATACTTTGCGTTTATTCTTGGTAACTTTGGGACTTTCGATATTCAATTTCGCTACTACAGCTCTGTGTTCACTAATACCTGTATCCGTTTTGATGCTCATTATGAGCTCAGGATTATTTGTTGCTAAGAGATCAAGTGTGTTTTCACATCCATTTACAATTCTAGTTGGCTCATGAACTAATTGTTCAAAGTAATTCTCAGAGAATGCGTTGAGTACAATTTCGCCGTCGGAGGTTTGAGTCCTCCCTGGGGCTTGGGTGTGTGTGTTGTCCTTAGGTTAGTTTGCCTTAGTTTAAGTAGTTTTTAAGCTACAGACTGATGACCACGCAGTTTGGTCCGATAGATTTACATTTTGAACTATTAATACCACGACCCTCGACATTGTGCCAAATATCGCGCGGACCAGATGGACGGGCCACAGCAACACAGCCTAGATAGTGTCTGCGCAGGATAAGGTGGACGACGGGCAGAGACGAGTTTTCTTGCGAAACGCCGGGCGAGTGCAGTCCTCTTCCGGCTGCCAGCCAGTGAGCTTGGCACTTCCCCTCCGGCGCTCGGTCACTGCTCTGGCCGCTACCCCCACTACTACTACTACCTCCATGCTTGCCCAGCCTTTTGCACATCTACCGGCCAATTAATTCTGCGCACATTCTACAATAGCTCGTGTGACATCACACCTACCGGTCCGCGACTGCTAGCTGACTGGCTGGCCACTGGGGCAACGCCCATTGTCTCATAGCGGCCAGTCAGTCAGATGGCAGTCGTGGCCTGGTCAGGTTGATGTGCCACAAGCTACTGTGAGGCATTCATAATTATATTAAGACTGCTGTGTATTGAATGCAGCGTAGACCACCCTCCAGTGGTAATTCATGGACAACTTCCCTTCGATTTCCAGTTCTCAGACAGTGAAGCTAGTCATTTATGCACAGTACGAAGAACTTCGTCTCGCCGTTAACCTTTCCATCAAATTAAAGCATTTAAAAGTCGAGCATGGTTGCACTTCTTTAAACAGGGTGGTCTTATCATGCAACTGCCAAGTATGTGGACCATTCAGACGTCACAGGGGCCCCATGTTGAACCATTGGCTCCATGAGGGCTGCAGTTCAGGCCGACCAGGATATAGTCGACCAAGAGACACAACTCTGAGTGAAGACCATATTATGGTGATCTCATGAACCATCTGCGACCATCTACTGCAGACCCTGCAATATACTGGAGAGTTCTGGCACAGAGTCTCGATGACTCGCATCTGCCGGTCTGGAGTCAGGCTCCCCATGCCCGGGTTGCCATTGTCATCAGAATACTAACGCAGACGTTTTGGAGTGGTGGCGTCACCGGAAGGAGGACTGAGGTCTAACGGCTTTGCATTATGTTGAGTGAAGGGTCCCGCTGGTCCATAATCTCGGAGGACCATCGTGTTCGAGTTTGCGACTACATGGTCAGAGGGCATGTTTCCTGAAAATTTAAAGTACGCAGTAGATAAACCATTTATTGAACGGTAGACCTCATTGAAACGGACGTTGTATCGCTGTAAATTGATCATTTCAGTTCTCATAATTTGTTGTCAAATGTATGGTTAGCTTTAAGGAGTAGTTTAACAACCGAAAATGCTATATTTCCTTTTCAATGTGAGGTGCTTAATGCATTAAATAAGAAACTGGAAACTTTAACATATTCCTTGATTTTACAAAAGCATTTGAGTGTGTTGATCATAAGATATTTTTACATAAGTTGTAACATTATGGAGTAAGAGGAGTGGCTCACAACTGGATCACTTCTTGCAGACAGCAGAAGGTGATCCTCTGCAGTGATTAAAATGTCTGTGATACGCACTCACAATACGGCACAGTTAAGTAGGGGGTGCCCCAGGGTTTTTTTCTGGGGCCACTGTTGTTTCTTATTTATGTAAATGATTCGTATTGCAGAAAACAGGAAATTCTAAGATATTTCTGTTCCTTGATGACAGTAGCTTGGTGGTAAAGTTGTTGTTGGCAATATTGATGAAGCATCAACTACATGGTCAGAGGGCATGTTTCCTGAAAATTTAAAGTACGCAGTAGATAAACCATTTATTGAACGGTAGACCTCATTGAAACGGACGTTGTATCGCTGTAAATTGATCATTTCAGTTCTCATAATTTGTTGTCAAATGTATGGTTAGCTTTAAGGAGTAGTTTAACAACCGAAAATGCTATATTTCCTTTTCAATGTGAGGTGCTTAATGCATTAAATAAGAAACTGGAAACTTTAACATATTCCTTGATTTTACAAAAGCATTTGAGTGTGTTGATCATAAGATATTTTTACATAAGTTGTAACATTATGGAGTAAGAGGAGTGGCTCACAACTGGATCACTTCTTGCAGACAGCAGAAGGTGATCCTCTGCAGTGATTAAAATGTCTGTGATACGCACTCACAATACGGCACAGTTAAGTAGGGGGTGCCCCAGGGTTTTTTTCTGGGGCCACTGTTGTTTCTTATTTATGTAAATGATTTGTATTGCAGAAAACAGGAAATTCTAAGATATTTCTGTTCCTTGATGACAGTAGCTTGGTGGTAAAGTTGTTGTTGGCAATATTGATGAAGCATCAAATAATGCAATAAAAATATAAGTTCATTGCTTATTGAAAATAAGATGATGCTGAATTACATTAAGACTCAGTCTTTACATTTTATAACACACAGTTTAACAAAGACTGTCATTTCAATTTCACAGAATGAACATTTGAAAGTGACACTGAACAGCTCAGATTTGTAGCCGTTCATGCAGATAGCTGTCGTGGAAAACCTATGTTCAGGTCATTTTCCAAAACTAAATGCTGCGTTATTTACCTTTAGAACAGTTTCTGAAACGAGCGGTAGTTCA
Source organism: Locusta migratoria (assembly GCA_026315105.1). NCBI lineage: Eukaryota > Metazoa > Arthropoda > Insecta > Orthoptera > Acrididae > Locusta > Locusta migratoria. The sequence goes on along the minus strand of CM048748.1, from coordinate 321,241,800 downwards.
ATATTTTCATTCGATTATGACATGCAGTATTATTTTTTGTGATAACTCCTCTGATTCAAAAAGGATAATTATTGCGCACAGACGGGCTGTTCGAGCAAAATGTAGGGTAAGCTCGCGTAGTATTTCTGTATCCTTTTTTTCTACCCTGTGAGTTGTGACATTGGCCTCTCAGCACGTATTGTCTTCAATCTCGTTTGTTGTTAAAAATACTTGCCTATTCACTAGAGTTAGCGGCTTACACTCATTTAATACCTGACGGAAACCGAATCTGTGTTTGGATCCCACTTTTTTTACTCTTGTGCAGAAAGGTGTGCAGTAGTCTGCCACAAGAAGTCAAAATGCTTAGACACAATTGTCGGACATCCAAGACTAAACTGGAAAGTTTCCTCGTAGTTCGTTCTTTCTGCTCCGTCGAGAAATTCCTGGAACGTTTTAAAAAAAAATTAATATCTGTGTTATAGATTCTTTTTGTTTGTGCTGAGGCTTGTTGTGTGCATACGATTCCTCTATGTTTTACTATATCTATTAATACACTCTTCTTATAGTTTTGATGTACTTACTCGTTTCATGATGATAGAAACTTGCGTCTTAGTGACGTCTTGCGAAAAGTGATAGATAAAAATATAGCAATATTGCAATGATACATACGTGAATACCTCCTTGCATCATGGTGTGGGTTGCCATAGCATATGAGTTCACGTCGCCTCTGGCCGTGCTTCGCCAGATATTGAAATCACAACGATTCTCATACACATTATGCGCCCCCACGTACTACCGCCGATAGCACAACATCTTGTTAAAGTGTTGTAACAAGATATTGCATGGCCATACATTTCACGTGTAGTTATGGACATCCTACAGAATTCTGAGGTCGTTCTGGGCCATCAAGATTACTAAATACATCTATCGTCAACACTGCTGTCTGAATTTCGATGTAACGAAACTAATCTACTACAAATAATGTAGGCAGCATGTAGAACAACAGTTCACTGACACTTAAATGATTCATTGGTGCCCAGTTGTCCTCATTTATGGCTAGCGTACAAATCTCATTAATTATAGTCACTAAATCCAATAAGTACATTCCACACGTCAATAACACAAATTTACACAGTTTGTGTGTCGAATACTAAAGTCCCATGAGAACAATGTGGCACAAATTTGTAGGACTAATCACTGTAGATACACTGTCTACACGCTTAACATTGATGAAATTTTACATGATTTTTCAAAATTAAAATTCAAAGTGACGTGGATAATGCCTCAGATCAATTTATGACTATAGACTTCTTTACATGGCGCGAAAGCAAACATTTATATCATCCAAACAATGACGCTGAAAATTACATATTGTTAATTATGTACATTAAGTTAATTTAATGGAAATGTTAACATTTAGATTTAACTGGCTTTAGTAAAAGGTAGCGTAAATAATACTGAATAAATTGATATATAAATCTCAATTATGTTAATTTTGTTTCATTTACGTATTTAATGAAATAGGTTTGCCAAGAGTACTTTCGTAATTAACGGTAATTATACAGGGACTAATGAGGGCAATACTTTCCTAACATTACTTGTTAAACATAATAATACCTACTTCAATATTATGAGAAAAGAATTTACTTAACCTTAACAGAAATACTAATTAGCATACTATCGGAACTACAACAGTACGCCTCTTGCATGCACTAATTATTCTTTGTTAATTAAAGAAACTTCTATGGCGTCAAATAATAGAAAACAACTACAGCTAGTCATGTTAGGAAAAATAATAGCAAAAGTTTTAGAAAAGAAAATGATAATAAACTAATTATATTCACATCTATTATTATGCATCCGTGGTAACGGCAGGTTCAGTAATACAAGCAGATGGAAATAAATCCCAACATGCTTCGCTACATGCTGGTGGATCATTTCAGTTTAATTAATTCCCTTCCATCTTCACTTCTTACAGTCCGTGTAGCATATCTAGGTTCCAATAGATTTTCATATCTCTGGGCTTGTTCACGCACAGAACGTTTCCAAATTAGTTCACAACGATCGGCTGCAAGCACGATGAATTAAGATATTACAGACTCCATCTTAGCCGTAAGTTGTCGCAAGTATTATAATGGGCAGAACTTGTCGCCCTGCAACTTCGCCGGTAAGCGGCGCAGTTGCTGTTCTATCCACCTTAATGGCGGGGAGACGTAAATACTTTAGGCCCTTTAGTGAGACTAATGAGATAAAAGAGACCGTTCTTGCGACGGGTGGAAGTTCCGCACTCTGCGATGAGAAACAGATGTTCCAGCAAACGGGGCGTTGCTGTTTTGCTGCTACTTAAAGACGTGGTCTTCACAGAGCCATTCGGCTGGAAGTTTCTGCAACGATTCACTTCCATGAAATCAGTTCCAGTAATTTCTGCTGGAAGAGTAATAGTGGAAAGTTACGACACAATTTCTACAAAACGATTAGAGGAATATTTTTCCGAAGTCTTCATGTTGTCAGATGACTTTCTTTCTTTTTACGTTGGGAAAACTAGTTTGGACCTGCCAGCAGAAACTTTGAGTATGACATTTTATTTTCAATACGCCGATTTTGGGATAACGTAGTGCGACGTCTAGGGACGAGAATCATATGTCGTCAGCTCCCCCTAAAAAACTGAAGGCTTGGCCCTCAGCAAGCATGGTGATGCTCGCCGTCATTTTCGACGTCTCAGGTCCGATACTCTTCGGATACCTCGAGTACGGAAAATAACATCAACAGTGACGTATACTGTGACACACTTTGTAGTCTACCCAAGTCTATCAAGAGCTAACGGCCTGGGTTGCTCGCGGAGGGAGCGGTTCTGGGCTTCGACAACGTGCGTCTACATGTCTCCAGGGTCACACGGAGTGTACTGGTCACGTTCAAGTTGGAGCAGCTCTAGCATCCGCCCTACAAACCGGACATGTCTGCCTATGACTTCTGTCTGTTTGGTCTGCTAAAAGAACATCTCAAAGGAAGCGCTTCAACTCGGAGGAACTGGACACAGTGGAGGACTGACTCTTGTCACACCCACAGAAGTTCTGGGAAATTGTATCCTCTGAGTCGTTAAATAATGGGATAGTTGTGCTCAGGACTTTGATGACTACTTTTGAATAACTCGTAGCTAAGACGTCACGAATGTCTATATGCCACCTGCTAAGAAACAGTGGTCCAAGGCGTGGTGTCGCTGTAATGATCTTGGCTCCATTTTCTTGTGTGGTATGACCTGCTATTTACAAATTTTTATACTCAGAGACTGTTCTGCATCTCGAAAATGTCAAAGGCATTAAGTTGAAGGTAAAGCATCGAATTAAAATCTGTGCTGTGGCCAGGATTCGAATCCGGACCTTCATGCTCACTAGGCTGCCGTCTCAACCACTAGACGACCGCAGCACTAGCAATTAAGATGGCAATATTTCATGGAACACCGAAGCTGATTTAGAGTTTGTGACGTAGATGGATGGGTGGTTTGATGCTGAAAGGGACTAAATTATAAAGGTTATCAGTCCCTGTGACGTCTAGGGAAGTCGTACTTACACTATTAAGAGGCGCCGTAATCGCTAGTGTTGCGATGGTTTAGTGGTTAAGACGTCTGCCTAGTGAGCGTCGAGATCCGGGCTCGATTCCCGGCCACAGCAAAGATTTTAATTCAGTGCTTCACCTTTAACTGAATCTCTTTGACTTCCTAGTTGTTCTGCAAGACACTTTGTACGGACTGCGGTACGCTGCGCTGCTCATTGGCTGAATCCACCTATTTTAGCCGTCTAATGCCACATGGTTTCGTTAGCGTTCCAAAATGAAAACATGCCACTGTACAACTGCCGTGCTGTCCGCGAATGGTTGTACGAACATGTAGGAGAGTTCCAAAGACTAAAATGGTCACGCCGGAGCCCAGATTTGAAACCCATTGATGGTGCAACTACCAAAAGATCGGAATTTGGTGTCGCTTTGCAAATGGTTTGTCTCAGCTGCGTGCAGAGGCGTAGCAGGGACTTGTAGACTCACTTCGAATGCGTCCCACTGCAGTGTGCAGAGACAAGGGAGTTCCAAATTACATTAGGTACATATTCCATGAAATTTGCTGAAACGGTGTATAATTTGTGCTGTTGGTTTAGTTCTTCGGGCGACAGATGTCTCTCTGTTGACAGATTGCTGTACCACAGTCTGTGAACGAAGTACGAGGAGCCCGTTAAACGTCCGTTCAGAGTCCAATAGATGGCACCACCGGCGCGTAATGCGGTCATTTTTAGTTAGTAGCATCTTTGGGAAGAACGCACAGCAAGTTTCATCCATATTGGTCTATATCTTTGAGTTTGGCATTCGTGTGAATCAAGGAAGTTGAGTGATTGTCAAAGAATGGACGAAAAACCATTTCGTGTGGTGATTAAACATTACTTTACGAAAGGCAAAATGCCTCAGCGGACTGAAGATAAGGTTTATAAACATTGTGATGACTCTGCAGCTTCGATTAGAACAGTTTTTAAGTGATTCCAAAAATTTCCGGGCGGCCATATGGGCACAAGTGACGCTGAACTTTCTGAACCCCCTGTGGAGGTTACGACTCCAGAAATCATTGAGAAAATCCATGATGTGTTGATGGATGACCCAAGAGGTAAGGTGCGTGACATTACTAATGCTATGGGCATCTCGAATGAACGGGTACACAATATTTTGGATAAACATTTGGACGTGAGACACCTATCCGCTATTGCTCATGCTTGAGCAAAAACGGAATCATGTGAAGAGTTGCAAGGAAGGTTTGCAGCTGTTCAGGAAGAATCCGCAGGACTTTAATCGTCGTTTCGTCAATGTTGGTGATGCATGGATACATTACTATACTCCTGAGACCAAAGAACAATCTAAGCAAAAGGTTACCAAGGGAGAATCTGCAACAAAAAAGGCGAAGACCGGTACTTCCACCGGACGTATTGTGGTGACGTTCTCTTTTGGGATTCGTAAGGGATAATACTCATCGACTATCTGAAACAGGGTAAAACTATCACAGGTGCATATTATCCATCGATATTGCACCGTTTGAAAAGCGAGCTGCGAGAAAATCGCCGGCGATTGGCGCACAAAATGTCCTTTTCCATTACGTCAATGCATCAGCACACACCTCAGCAATTGTGGCCGCAAAATTATTGAAAATAGGATTCCAAATTGTTTCACATCCCCCTATTTGTTTGTCACAGGCAAAAGTAGATCACAAGGACGTTCTGTTTCTAGGATATTCTATTGTTTACACATATACCCCACAACTTCGATAAAAAGAATCTTACAAAACCTACGAAATTTATAGTGCAAATTGTTACCACTTGCCTTAGCAAGATTAAACCATTGAGCGGGTTAGCTTGGACACAAGGGTCCTGGAGTGGTAAGCGTCTGAGTTTGCAACAATTTTTTATTACCCATATTGTACACACTCAGAATTACATACATTCGTCCTTGAGCTGTTTATTAGAAAACGAGAGATGAATAACATAAATGTCTCCTTAACACTAATTAATGCCAATCACCTTTGAATTAACCAAAATTGTAGTAAAATGCTTTTAGTAAGTTGTCATATTAAACTCACAAAATTATATACATTCGCCCTAAGGCAGTTGTTGGAAAATGACATGAATAATTAACATAAATGCCCCCTGAACACTAATAATTGCCAAACACTTAAATTAACCAAAATTTTTCAGTAAAATGCTTTTAGCATTTTGCGATATTAAACGCACCCAGAATTATAAACATTACATTAAATGTAAAAGGAATTCATTACATTGATTGCAAATAATTTAAAACTTGTGAAAAAAGTATTACTAGAGTGCGAAAACTAGCACCCTTCATATGAACAGTAATAGTAATTAACTCCACTGTTAGAGAGTTCAATAAATTACATCCTGTAAATAGATGCGCGCGCAACAATCACTGCTTGGCTATATTAGCTCTAATCATATACAATATTAACAACAGTAAATCTTCCCCCTGGACTGATGTTACCAAAGCAGAACATGCTCGCCACCCAGACCTTGTGCTGTGGCTCGTTGAACTGGACGGAGCGGAGACAAACACTTCCCGACTGGTCCCTGTTTCTTCTGCCCGCATGCCCCACCCTGTGCTTGCCACAATCAACAGTGCGACAAGAGTAACTTCTAAAACAGACAGAGAAGCACTATTAGTTTTCCCCTTTGTTTCTTTTACGTTGAAATCTCTCGGAGGCACCGGACACGTAAACCATGCGACACAGGAAAACATGATCACTACTGCAGCGTCTTCCCACCAAGTGACACTGGTCAATCAGATCACAGTCCCAAAACTCAAAATAATAATAAAAAAACACTGATCCTGAGGCCTGCTTGCAATTTGAAACGCCGTAAAGCGTCAGGCGGCTTAACCCGGCCACAAACGATATCAAATGGTCGCTTCCCGTGCAACGTTTCCCAAGATAATCATATAATAACAAACGGAAACAGTTTTACAGCTCCAGTGCAATCTAATTTAATACGAAAGGTCTACTCGAAACTTCAAGGTGCACCAGTACATCAGGTTAACCCACTCAAGTCCAGTCAAACTAAGAGTATCGGGCAGTTTAACAACAACAGCATTCCCCCAAACGGCTCACCATAATTCAAACCATTCTGTCCCATCACAAACCCGGCTCAGCAGCCGATGCCAGCTCCAAACTTCTTGGACACGATCGTGCTTGCTACTTCTTTCCGTGTCCACAGCGGTCGGTCGCCGTTGCCCAACTCGCCGTTCTCGCTAGCCTCCTCCAAAGAGGAAAAACGCCCCACGTAATCGACCCGATCCCCGAATCGATACACTGCCTCCGACCGTTGCCGGAAACCAAAGATCTATCTTACGCTCGCGTGCTGCTTTACTCACAAGCGTGCTCCAAGAAAAAATTAGGATCTCTGCCCAGACAATTTTGCGGCGTATCTAACGGCACGTATCAAAATAATCTCAAAACTGTCCGAAATCACACCGTTTAACGGTGGGCCGAAGATTTCATTCAAACGAGGAGGTGATTGCAGGTTTGGACAATTCCTATTATTCGGAAGGGATCAACAAAACAGCGTTGGACGAAGTGCATACGTCTGAAAGGACGTGTATAAAATTAAAAACGGTTTTCCTCAAACACGTTAGTGGTTTTTATTTTTTCACCAACTTTTCAAACGACCCTCCTATACCTAGTTCGCAGGTGTGTACGTACAAACCAGTATGAGCCACTAAATTTAGGTGAAAGAAAAAAACCATAAATATCGTACTGCCTCTGTAGAAACGCTCTTAACGCTTTTAAATTCATTAAAAATTTAGTGCTTTACACTCAATAAGCACATTTACCTTCCCGGGAGCAGAAAAAAGGGGACCTTTGAAATAAAGGTGAACCTATTTAAGAATTCCCTCCTGTTCGCAAACTCTGTAGATTAAGGAATTTAAGAGCGTCCGTATCGCGCCGCGGTGACGTTTCCCGCCGCCCAGCCTATCTGAGGACGAAAGTGCGCACACGCGGAGAGTGTCGGCTCTTTACGAGTAAAGTTTTTTTTGACGGAGAGCGGTGGACCCGCCGGCTGTGTGAGATACAGCACGGCCAGCCCCTGCCTGCGCCGTGGCTTATCAACACCCGCCGCACTGCTGTGCTCGGTAGCCTACACTGCAGGGGCAATAGGCGCTGCTCCCCCACTGCCGCGGTAGCACTCCACGCTGCTCTTCATGCCGTTACCTGCCAGCCGCGATGTGCAGATATTAGCGCCACGTGGGCGTCAGCTCTCAGTCCGGTATCTCACCGGTAGAACGGCCTCATGTCAAAGAATAGTGGTAAACCATTCTGGGCATTCTAATTTATCTCGCTATATGTCACATTAATTATTTATTTCCATGCCAGCTTTATTTACCGCCGCTCCCGGGCGTATTTTTATTCCTTTATGTTAGGAAAAAACTGCTGAAATCCTACCTTGGGGAAGATTCGTTTGGATTTAAGAGAAATGTAGGAACTGGCGAGGCAATACATTACGACCCGAACAGTGTTTTTCAACATTTTCAAATATGCGATCCCCTTCCAAATAAAAAATTATCTGGCGCCCGCTGCCAAATAAAAAAGAATTCTGGCGACCCCCCTTACCCCACATCTGCATGAATCGCAATAAAACTATGTTATCTCGAAGGAAACAGATAGAATCTTCCTTATTTTGCAACAGATTTCTTTTAAATTGTTATACGAAATTCTTTTGTTTATTTCTGGAATGGAACACACCTCAATTTTACATAATTTCCGACGGAAAAATATTTTTTAATTAATGAGTGTTTTGCGTAGAATCTTTCTTAATTTGCAACAGATTTCTTTTAAATTGTTATACGAAGTTCTTTTGTTTGTTATTTGGAATGGAACACATCTCATTTTTACATGAATTCCGACGAAAAAATATATTTTCATTAATGAGTGTTTCGCATTTCATGCAAGACTCAGAAGCGAATTATGGCGATTAAAAATGATCCACTATAAGGACAAATTGTGAAGAACTAGAACTTTTTCTTGCGAATTTTTCAGAATTACTGATCGTATCATGTTATTCTACCCATCAATTGACTCCTGAAATGCCAACCGTATTTCCACAAATTCTTTCATCAATGAATCCCAAAAGGAACTCGTAGTGGTCATGATTTCTCAGGCAGAATAATCCATAGAGTTTCGTGTGCAAATAAAATTCTCAGCCCAGGCGATTTCTGTAATCCCTTCATCTGGAAGCCGGTTGTTGTTTTAAATTTTTCTTTTATATCTAATATTTCTGATAGAGGTATGTTGGAGAACATATTTTTTATGTCAAACGAGGGGAGTGTTACTCTCTCTGAGATATTTATAGGGTAAATTTGTGATAACTGGATACCCTAAGAGGAAAATTGAAATTGTAGGACCACTGTTCAAAAAATTGTACAACAAAGATTTCACAGGCATTTGTTAGACTTAATTTATTTGATAGAACGAAATATTTATTTTGCAGAAGTCTTAATCATTAGAATATAAAACAAAATGTCCACTTCTCCCTAAAGTTCGGGAGAGCTTGACACATAATGGTACGTGACAGACGAAATACCAAAAAAAGTAAAACAATATAGAATAATAATAATAACTTAAGCAAACGTGCTTCTGCAAAAGAGGCAAGAAAAAGTAGTCATCCAGTTAAATTATGAGACCTGTTTGAAACATTAAAACTGGTTATGAATAACTTTCGTGTGTAAAACCGAGTTGATCACCAGCAGTCAGTGGTTAATCAAGTGAATGATGGCATAACCAAACATGAATAAGCCGGACATGCAAAATTTTTTTTAGACATCAGTTTCACGTAAGAAGTTTCTATGAGCTCAGGAGCTCAGACCCCTCACCCTCGACCAAGTGGTTACGCCACTGTCAGCAGTATTACCATAATAACCACTGCATTCACCAGTATTACCATAATAACCACTGAATTTACCACAGTACTTATCTTTGTCCTTGAGATTGGCGGATGTGCATGCTACAACATTTCCTGAACGCCGCTTTGATTGCAGTGTGGATGCTTTCTCCCGAAGTTGTACTCCGTAGTTTTCGCATTAAAGAACGACAGATTCGTACATTGTACTGATACTTGTTAATAATATTCAGACTTCTTTACTGAGTTCCCTTGAACGAGCATAAAAAAGTCCCTGGGCGTTATTCACAATTAAATTTGGATATCTAGCTAGAAAAAATATACCAAGTCATATCTACCCATTTGTTTCGAACAATTAAAATTTTTATGCATAGTTGAAAACGAGTTCTGTAACATCAGACACAGTCAAACCAAATCCTTTTGTATCCATCAGTAACATATGCCTTACCGAGTCGGTCTTCTGCAGTAGCGTTTAGGGTGGCTCCTTTCCCATGTTTTGGATCAGACACGTTGTCATTTAGAACTCTTCAACACTTCGTGTTTCTCGTCACAGAGAATCTTTTGGCGCCAGTTGAAGGGGCCTTTTGCTGTCTTTTACTTTTTGTGTAACGGCTGCCATATCCTCCGACATCAAGTGGCAAAGCTGTTCTTTGTTTTTATATATAGAGGAATTACACTTTCAAAATAAATTAATATGTACACACGTTACTTCAAGGCTGGAAATCGGGATTTTTGTAGAAGTTGACAAGTTGGGGGTCTTACCATGCAAGAGTGTACAATCTGGCCGAGCTACACAAGTGAATAAGAGTTCACACTATAGTCAGCCAATGCGTCACATAACATATCGCCTAAGATAATATAGCTAACAGACTGCTTTCAACAACACAACAGCTACATATCATTCATTATCACAATATTAATATCTAATATCAATATCTAATATTAATATCTAATCTTATAAATGGAGCGTGGTTGCTTATGTTGGGCTCATCGGACTATATTCTTCGGCTTCGTTTCGTTGTTTAAACTCGTGATGAAAACATAAATAATGCACACAAGTCAGACCAACATATCCAGATACTCAGAAATGTATTTCTTGTGCTTTACGCTGGATTGCAATACGTTACATATCAACGGTGCGATAAAAGTCTCGAGATCATACATGTTTCGCGATATCCTGAAATTACTTTACCTTTTACTTGTTGTATGTGGGTGTAATGTTTATGATTTTGTTTTCTTGCATTTTAAGGTTAATCTGATTAATGGATGGCCGGCCGCGGTGGCCGAGGAGACTGAGGCTCTCCAGTTACGGTCTGCACGGCCACTACGGTCGGGGTTCGAATCCCCCCTCGGGCATGGATATTTGTGCCGTCCTTAGTATAAGGTAGTTGATAAGTAGTTTGTAAGTTTAGGGACTGATGACCCCGTAGTTAAGTCCCATACGCTTAACAAACATTTGAACATTTTTTTGATTAATGGATGAACCAAAACGGAAAAATTAGACACAGATTTTTATAGAATACATTAAAATATAAAATTCACAATTGAAATAGAATATACCAAATTAACCATCTGGATATAACCATCATCAAACAAAGCAACAAACCTGTTTTTGAATTTTACCACACAGCATCGGATATTATCATCGCCCAATCCTGCAACGACTGACACTCACAGAAACAGGTTGCATTCTGAAACATGTTCTATAGACTCTTTGACGTAATAATGCAGATAGCTCAAAACTATGGTTACAAGACTGACATTGTCACAAAGTTAAACAACAAAATAAAAATAAAACTAGAAGCACAGAACACAACAAAACAGAGCCACACACAATTTCAAACACCAAATACCACAACAATTACTCAAATAACCAAAAAAATATAAGAGAAGACACAATATCGTACACAATGACATACAGACACAAACTCACACATAAAATGATCAACATTTTCAAACGCCACGGCATAAACATAGCATACACAACAGACAATTCTGTGCAAAAATACATACCGCAACAAACAAAAGACACAGACACATACAAAAAAGCTGGAATATGCCAATTACAATATTATAACATTTGTTATAGGAGATCCTTAGAGCAAACAAGCAGAACGTTTGATTTCAGACATAAGAAACGCGTAAGAGCCCAGAAGTATGGAGCACACCACTCCACATTTAATGAACTCATAAGAACATACAACCACTATCCAACATCCAAAGATGACATGAAAATAATTAGAATGGAAAACAGAAAACACCTTGTAACACTACAAGAACATTATCAGATGTAAACAAACAAAGCACGAATGAAAATCATGTTGAATGACTAAGTACACATATCAGTAAACTCACTCCTCATATTAATAGATGAAATAGAAAAAGGCCCACTCTTTGCACTTTCCTCTTTAACCCCTTCAAAAAACAACGAAATAGAAGCTATAACCATCAAACGAAAATAATTTAGCAACAAACGAATTTCGAAATGAGGTACACCATCGAATATGTGAAACAGTAAAGAAAAAAGTGATAAAGTGAAGAACGAAGTAAATAAATTTTGGGGGGAGTTTTGTAATTCAACCAGTGACCAGGTGGGTATAACAGAAAATATGAAAATTGGAAGACTATAAAGAGTGAAGTGATTTTATTTATATGTGTTATAATGTGACTATTTCATAACCTCTTATGGCTACAAGTGTAAACAAAAATAAAACTTCTAGACATGGAATCCAGTGACGATGCTGAAACGCGTATGGAAAAAAATGTAGAAATTGCAACAAGGAAACGGCTTCTACGAATAATTCTACACACAAAGAAACTTGCCTTTTCATGTATTTTGGTTAGGATAGGAGTCTGTTGTTACCAGGATAAGCAATTTGTTTAGGGACGCTTTCCGCTATCGATCTGTTATTATTCTGGCATATGAAATTGAAGCCCACCTGTTAAATACTCAAATTTTTATTATTATTATTTTTCCTCAGGGAAATTAAACATATTTTTCGTAACTTTTAACGTAGTCACATTTCATCTATTCCATGTGTACTGATAATTTGGTGCTGGCAATCAGTTGTCTCATAGTTTTTTTTAATATATTATACTTATTTATTGATGAACTTGGATTGTTGGAATATAAAATAGCTGTGCTTATATTTTGCTACGAAAGCATACTCTGTATTCCGCAACTACCTAAGCCCATTTCCTTGCGAAAGTCATTGCCTTGCAACAAAAGAGAAAGTGAGGTTAAAACTGAACAGCCTTTTCATTCAATCTAAACATGCAAACAAATTCACGGACTAAAACTTTGGAATTAAACGAATCTGCTTACAGTTTTACCACGGCAAACTTTGGGGAAAGAATTAATCCGCTCTCGTCTTTATTTATGCAAGTGCCTTTTTGTCAGGGCTTACAATTACTTGGAAACTTAGCCCGCCCGGGCCGTGCATTAAACTTCGGGGCCCATAACGCGCCTCAGTCTTATCACACATTGCAGCAGACGCAAAACGGTGTGCAGCTGTTCCCGTATAGGCTGCCTCTGAAATGTAAAGGCAGCGAGGGGAGCTTGCAAAAAGTTTTCACGTTCCGAAATAAATTTACACACCGCCTCTATATCCTGGGGAGATCCTCGTATTTCGTTGTTAGTGGATTTCGTAGCATTGTATATTCATTTATGCAGGTCTGAAAAGTGGCATTCGTTTTTTCTTTGAGGCAATGCTAGAACTGGTCGAATATTATCAATTGACAGTTTCGTAATTCTACGGTGCAATCAAAAGTTGGTCGCACAGAACCAGAGAACTACTTGAGAATCCGAGGAAATTGCCGTAACATATTCTGACACTTAACGTAATTTTCATTCCTCTTTCTACATTGATCGTAGAGAAAAATTATTTTATAACTTTCCCTTCCATATCATCACTTTCAGTTAGAGCAGCAGCATATTCTTGCCGCAAATAAACTATATACCTTTCGCTATTGAAGAATCATAATTCATTTATATACATGTGGCGTCTGTTCCGAAAGGTGACGGGCAATGATCCTATCGTTAGTGGGGAGGGGTGGGCAAGTTTGAAGCCCTTACTCTTACGGGAATTAGTTAAACTACGAGTTTGAGTACTATGGGCAGGGCGAAGCTGGGAATTTGTATCTGACGGGAGGCGAGCATGGGTAGTCCTTGCAGGTGCGGTGATCACTGTGTCCCCAGTGGTGTAGGGGTCAGCGCAACTGCCTAGAAAGCAGGAGACCCGGGTTCGAATCCCGGCTGGGTACACATTTTCAGCTTTGCCCAATCGCAGTTGAAGTCATATATTCTATGAATATTAATAATTCATTTACTCTTCATTTGTATGGACATGCCGTCCGTTGTTGCTGTTATAATTGTGATTCAACATTTTTTTAATCTAAATTATTTCGTTGCTAACGATTGTTTTTAATCCAAAAAACAAAATAAATTCTAAATATCTATGAGTACAGACCACTGAAGGTGTTTTATTTTCATTGAAATGAAACGTGTTTGGTGAAAAATGTCGCATCTTATTTGTAGTTTCCGAGACAGACACAAATTATCCATACTAATTTATTTATTTTGTCAGACATACAAGTCCTACACCAAGTAGTGGTCTTCTATGATACTATTTCAGTATACATGCATACCACTGATGTGTGAGTACATAATTAGAATTATGACGGCTCTGTAATGTACAGAACGCCTACCACAGTGCATTTATGACGTCACCGTCCAGTATTTGGGAAGTTGCTACCTACCAGTCAACAGTCATGAGTGGGACAGGAAGCCGTACACGTTAGATAGCCTATCCAGTGTTCCAATAAGGTAATGCAGCCGGCCCACTGCACATGTGTCTATGGACTGCCTGTAGCATTTTTATGTCTTCAGTGCCCAAAAGGATCACCGGATGTCAACATTTGGAGGGATATCTGTGAGAACTGTGAACAAACTTGTTTCAGAGGGGGATCCTAAGGCTGTGTGCCATCATTCCTAACAGTGTTATGGCATGCATCGAGTTCTGAGGGCGTATTACTCATTACTGACCAGGTGCACACGTTCCACCTGTGATGCCAACTGCCTTCATACCATATTCAAAAAAATTAACTGGTCGTTCATCTTCCGTCGTTTCATTGAGCGTCAGCCATTCCTTATGGGAGCAGCAGTTTTTCTCTCAGGCAATGTTATTATTGCTTATACGGAGGCATGTTGGTTAGTAATGCCTTGTAATTTTGTATTATGTTCTCAGTATCGGAAGAGGCATTTAGTAGCTTGCATATTAAGTGGTTGAATTTCCCGCTGCACTACAGATGTTAAAATTGTAGCGTGTAACACGACAGTGTATAACGTATCTGCGTCGGTCTAAATAAATAAGTAAATAAATAAAAATAGGAAAACAAGGACCAGTTATCAAAGGCATAAAACAGGCCTCCTACTCAAATCCGCAGAGACGAGAAATATGTGGGCAGCATTGGTGCGGTCGGTGGTATTGTGTGCTCACACGTGCTAACTTTGAAGTGTGTGACAGAGCTCAGCGAGGACAACCACTTTTCCAAAAGATGAGAAATTCACTTCGACAGTGATGAAGCCTTGCAAGCAGGGTTGAGGTCTTGACTGAATTGAGAAAGACAAAGTTTATACAATATCATGAAGAATAACTTACGAGTATTTCGGAAGGGATAGCAAACATTTCACAATAAAATAACTCACAATAAAGTTGTGGACCAACTTTGTTATATGGGAGTGAAAGGTGGCTGGATACAGGATATCTTATTAACAAGATTTGGGTTAAAGAATGTGTAGCAGTCAACAATCCGAAGATTCGTTTGAATACCATAAATTACCGCTGCTTTCCTCCGACCTGAATTATCCAGCGAGTTTTAAGGCGATCTGTAGTTTAACGTAGGCTCCGAACCACAGTGCTACTTGATATTTTCCATATCGGTAACATTTCCAGTAGTGAAAGAAGTGTAAAGTGACAGATAAAAAGCTAGGACTTTGCGGGGATCGAATCCGAGTCATTTGCATTTATAGTCTGGTACTCCATCACTGTGCTACAGAGACACGCATGTTTGACTCACAGATAGGAAAGCAGAAAGGATAATTACAAGTAATAATAGACGATAAGTATGGCATGAGGGTGTCCATATTGAGAAAATCGAGGAAAAACTGGGAATCGACACCTTAGGTGAAGCAGACAGAGGCTTAATATCAGACTAGGCATCAATGTTGGTATTGAATAGGCAATCGTGGAGACTATTATTAGTGGAAATATGCTCCAGACTGAACGCTGAAAGTCTTTGCTTATAATGAGGATTGTAAAAATCCGGAAGTTTTGTTGGAAATAAGACTCTTTGCTTATAATGAGGATTGTAAAAATGCCGAAGTTTTGGTGAAAATAAAACATCAAAGTCGATTTACTCGAGAATTTTTGAGAGTTGCGTCGAATGGCTTTGGGTTATTGTTGTTTGAGTACTCAACTATGTGTACCAAAAATACCAAAAAAATTCTAAAATACGATACCCATGTTGTCTCCTTGTTAGACTTTCTGCAAACGGTAACTGCGTGTTGTGTTTTCCTCATCATCATTTCATCATTATTGACGCTCACGTGGTGTCGTCTAAAGACTTGCACCATGCTGATCTAACACGATCCCATCAATCGTCACTTCATCATGGTTACTTCAAATTCAAATGTTCAAATGTTTGTATAGCTCATGGGACTTAACTACGGGGTCATCAGTCCCTAAACTTACAACCTACTTATGAACTAGCTAACACTAAGGACGGCACAAATATCCATGCCCGAGGGGGGATTCGAACCCCCGATCGTAGAGGCAGCGCAGACCGTGACTGACGCGCCGCAGACCCCTCGGCCACCGCGGCCAGCAGCATGGTTAGTCACCACGTTCTTCAATACCGTTCGAATTACTGATCTGTAAATGTAATCTTTTTACATACTCTATATGCACTCTTAAAACAAAAATCTTCAGTGTAACTGGCAATATCTTAGAGAGATAATTAACTTTTTTTTTATTTCGGGCGTTTTTTCCCATCGTACCAGCGATTCACATTCTTTTATTGACTCCTTCATCGGTTCGTTAATCTCCTGTAGCGAAAGAAATTAAGTTTGGCTAGGTTAGAGATCCTCTGCTTCTCTACCACTGGCTCGATTTTCCAGCATCTCTGCCGTCTCCGCGAAGAAGAAAAACTGCGGTGAGCCGAGGGTCCGGATCCGCCGTCTATTACAGCTGCCTCTTCGATGTATTTTCGAGCACTTGGGCAATTTAATTAGAGTCGATTCCTTTCGTTTTTCCCGGGTGGAGCGCGCCCGCCCCCTACCCTGCCCGCGGCCCGGTAATTGAGTTGCGTATGTAGTTTCCCGGCTGCCAGAAGAACACAATTTGCCGCCTGCTGCCGGGAACAGGTGGCGCTCCGCACCTGCCGCTCAGCCCCGCGGCGACAACGAGCCCACCAACACGTGGCGCTACCTGCACAGCTGACAACACTCCACACTGACGCACAGTGCTCCTCCCGGAAGGCCTAATACTAAGGCGGTCAACTTATTTCAAAAAATGTTCAAATATCTGTAAATCTATCGGACCAAACTGCGTGGTCATCAGTCCGCAGCTTACAAACTACTCAAGCCTAGGTAAACTAATCTACGGACAAACACACAGACCCATGCCCCAGGGAGGACTCGAACCTCCACGGCGAGCAACCGTGCGCTCCGCAGCGAGCTGCTTTAGATCGCTCGGCTACTCCACCGCGGCCAACTTTTTCAAATCTCAATGCGGGACCTTTCGAGGATGTGAAGGATGTCTAAGATCACATGACTCATAGTAAGAGTTATTCTGAAACTAGGAAAGAAATTTAGCCCAGAAGAAAAGGCCTACTCATTTCCTTTTACAGTAACACATCTAACATGAGTGACACATTATTCTTCATTTTCAGTCCTTATTTACAGTTCATAAATATTTTCTCATGTTCCTATTTAGAATTTTAGAGTCTGACAATTTGTACATATTCTTTCTCCGTTACGTTTTTTCGAACACCTTTGTTGTTTGTATTTCTTTTATTTATTCCAACACTTTATCGTCCTTCACACATTTTGATAAGTAGATTACTCCACCAAAGAATTATGTTTTGCAAAAATCTCTAATTAAATTTTAAAAACATTTGAAGTTCTTTTGATGAAGTGCAGAGTTTAGCCGGCCGCAGTGGACGAGGGGACTGAGGCGCTCCAGTCACGGTCTGCGCGGCTACTACTGTCGGGGATTCGCATCCCCGCTCGGGCATGGATATTTGTGCCGTCCTTAGTATAAGGTGCTTCGTAAGTAGATTGTAAGTTTAGGGACTGATGACCCCGTAGTTAAGTCCCATAAGCTATACACACATTTGAACATTTTTGCAGTGTTTAATTGTGTCCTACTACTTGCAATACTCATTTTCGCTGTTGCATTTTCAATATTTTACCACCTTTTTATTCCTGAAGGAAGTAAGATGAATGCTGATATTGTATTTGCATGTCAGATTTTAAATACGTGGTAATACAATGGTAATATTACATCATATGTGCAACCTTGATCACCGAAAAATATTACATTACACGTCTTGAAACGTACTTAAGAAGGCTCAGAAAATATGCCAAAAACAAAATTTTTAATAAGTCATCCTATTAGAAACTGCAGTACCAGTTTAAAACAAAAACAACTTCCAATGATAGCGAATTTGTCATTTTGAAATAGGTGATGTTTATTTATTTTCTTTTGTATTTAATGTAAGAAGACTGTCATTTATTCGTAGTTGATGCATTGTGAAGGTGACTTGTAAGCAGGATGACTTAGCGAGCCGTACACAGTTTCAGCTTGGCTCTTAGACCAACAGATTTAAATTTTTTGGAATGAGAGACGCTTTTGCCATTTTGCGAGACATTTTCAGTAATTATCCCAATGCTGGACAACGAGTCCAAATGCGGGACTGTCCCGCAGAATCCGGCACGTGTTACAAACTTAAATACACTGCTCGAAACAGTGAAGGGATCAGGGGAAATACATTCAATATGCATATGGTAACGACTGTTACGCAGATGTTGGTTACAATTGTGTGTGATACAGTAAGACACTTAGTTGTCTCCAATCTGTACTTAAAGTTTACATGGCATTTACGTAAAGCGAGGCACCATGGGGCTACTGTAGTAGTGAAGAGGATAACGTGCACAGGGTCGGCCTTACCCATCCACGTGTCCCGGGCGTGTCGCCCACTTGGCGCCCTTAGGGGGCGTCAATTAATTACGGCAGGCGTTGTTTTTTTTTTTTTTTTTTTTTTTTTTTTTTTTTTTTGAAGGGGAGACGGGAGTCGAACCGAATCTACCAAATGTCACGTCGTGGGTTGGGGACTCCGCAAATCTCACGTTATTTTTTTCCCACAAGAAACCTAATTTCGTTAGTAGACCACGCTGCAGCGATTAATGCCGTTGTTGTAGTGATTCCCATCCCAGATCGTGTATCATTTCCATGACGCTGTCTCCCCTGTATGGTGACAATACAAAACGAGCTGCCTCTCTTTGGACTCTTTCGATGCTTTCCATCAAACCCATATGATAAGCATCCCAGAATGGGCAGCAATACTCAATATGAGGAGGCATAAGCGTAGTGAATGCAGTATCTTTTGTCGTCGTGTTGCATCTTGATGTTGTGATGGCCTGTAAGGTTACACACCTGCGTGGTATGGACAGTAAAAGGTTACCAATCAGCTCTTCGGGGATATTTAACCATTTTTCCGTGAGTGCAATATCAACCTCTGCAACCAGCGGCGTATCAACCGGCGGAATAGGAGGGGCATTCGCCCCTCTCCCCACAACATATGTATTAATTCGACCCTCAAGGTCGTTATTAGATATAAATGAATCACAAGCGCAACTTGACGAGTCATCTTCTTCTTGTGGTGGTGGTCTGGCTGCAATGAGTCTGCCATGTGCATCCTAGACATGCTCAATCGTGTTTAAGTCCGGTGAACGAGCTGGACACTCCATTAGTTCAATTCCCTCAGTTTCAAGCATGTAGTCCTCCAGTGGGGACGAGAGTTCGAGAGTTACCGTTCACCAGAAGGAACCCATCTCCTATAACAGCAGTGTAGAGCACAACCAAAAGTCAAAGGATCTCGTCTCTATACCTCTGAGCAGTCAAAGCACCATTCTGAACGATACAGAGACCCGTACCTCCGCCAATGCTGACTACTGCCCACACCATGTCCTTCACCATAATATGGTCATGTTTGCTGCACATAAAAAGGATTGTTCCCAAGTTCCACGTTCTTTCCAGATGAGGGGACGACGACTGCATGGCTGAACAAAAAAATCTCGATTATCCTGTGAACAGAGCCCAGCAACACTCCCTACGACTCCAATCCTTGATGCTCCTTTGCACAGGTTCTGCGGGCTAAGCGTTGTCATGGTTTCGTGGTTCTAACGAAACACACACCATGACTTCGTGCGTAGATCCCTCATTGCCGAAGGTGATTTTGGACTGTTCGTATTTATATTGCGCGTCCTGTTGCTGCCTGGAGGGTGCGTTTCAGCTGAGTTGCAGTTAGCATCCTGTCTCGATGGGTTGTTATCCGGAGGTAACGGTCATCTGTTGCTAGTGTTACCTGTGAACACCGTGGCCTTTCCTCATTTTAACGGTCCCTCTTGTCTGAAATCAAGTTTAGGTCCCGGAAATCACACTTTGTGACACCTCTGTAGCTCAGTCACCTCCATGTGTTTCTGCTCCGCTCCCAACCTTCATATGGTTCACCATGCCATAGCAACAGGTAAGTGACATTGTAGTTCGTCTGCTCTACCTCTTCCCTCCACTATGTGAACCCAAATACTTGTGTTATTCATTTGGTGGAGAAAACACAAATGACTCGAACGCTCACTTTGGTGCAACTTATCACTATCTTCGTTGTCATAATGTTGTTTCCACAGGCAGATAGACGTGGAACCATTTTAGTTCCATCTACTGATGATAATACTTCGGTACCTGAATATTTCAACTGATCCTATCATTATTTTGACCAATGTAATCCACAGTGTGATTTCCGCTCACTTTAGCTTAACAATAGTTACAACAGGCAGTCTGCGTGGGTCTTTTGACAACACGAAATTTAATCGCAAATGACGTCTTAGCCGATTATCTCAGTCTAAAATTGAATCAACGGACTTCAGGAGCAGAAAATTCTCCATACACACATTTACATCCATAGTCCGCAAACTCCTTTAAGGTGTGTGTGTAGTATTATCAGTCGCTCCTCCAATTCCATTAAGGCCGTGTTTATAGCCCGCTGTTCCTCCATGACCGAAGAATCGCGGCGGTTTGTCAGTGCGCTGTTTCTCATAAGGCAGCATGGGACCTGTTTATAGGGGCGGCTGCGTCGGCGGCTCCTCCGCTCCTCCGCTGCGGCGTCGAAATACCAGCGGCTGCACTTCCAAACCACCGCGGTTGTGCGGGTCGAACTGGCTTCTGCTTACACAGTTGCTTATGCGGTTGCTCGTTGCGCGCGGCGGAACGGCGCTGGCAGTGCATCCATTGTCTGCTCCCTTAGACTATTCGCGGATGATGCTGTCGTTTATCGGTTAGTGAAGTCAACAGAGGATCAAAAGCAACTGCAAAGCGATTTAGACAAAATATCTGCATGGTGCGAAAATTTGCAATGGACAGTAAATAAAGAAAAGAAAAGTGTGAAGTAATACACATGACCACTAAAAGAAATCCGCTGAACTTTAATTACGCGATAAATCAGTCAAACCTTAAGGTCTTAGATTCTACCATATACCTAGGAGTTACAATTACGAACAACTTTGACTGGAGAGAACACATAGAAAATATTATGGGGAATGTGAACCAAAGGTTACGTTTCATCGGCAGAACGCTTCGAAGATGCACAAGTTCCACCAAAGAGACTGCCTACATCAATGCACGAATTGGGGTGGAAATAATTAAAAGAAAGACGTTATTCATTGCGGCGTGATCTGTTTGCGAAGTTTCAATCACCGACTTTTAGTTCTGAATGTGAAAATATTTTGCTAGCACCCACCTACTTATGGAGACATGACCATCCCAATAAAATAATAGAAATCAGATCGAAAACGAAACGATTTAGGTGTTCTTTCTTCCCGCGCGCTATTAGAGAATGGAACGGTAGAGAAAAGTTATGAAAGTGGTTAATGAACCCTCTGCCAGGCACTTGAATGTGATTTGCAGAGTATCATTGTAGATGTAGATAGATGTAGATGTCTGGATGCCAGGTGGTAATAGGGTCCTCAAGGTCACTGCAGGTGAACCGCCTGCTGTATGAGTGATGAGTGGAGCCTCCTCAAAATCGCAACAGTTGCTCCGCCGCAGAGGAACCGCGGGTTATAAACACGGCCTTATAGCCCACGGCTCCTCCGCGGCGGAGCAACCGCTGTGATTCTGCTGAGGCTCCACTCGTCAGTCACACAGCAGATGTTTCACCCGCAGTGACTTTGAGTGCCCTGTTCCCACATGGCGGCCAGACAATGGCGCACTGCGGCGGTTTGGAAGTGCAGCCGCTGGTATTTTGACGCCGCAGCGGAAGAGCGGAGGCGCTGCAGCAACACCACCTAGAGACAAGGTCTTACAACAGGCCGTGTCTACGTCACACTTAGAGGCCCCGCTGCCACCTCACTGGCCGGCCGCTGCGCGGCGGTGAGCGTGCCCCAGCCAACAGCCAGTGAGGTGGCAGATGGGCCTCTAAGTGTGACGTAGACACGGTCTGTTGTAAGACCTTGTCTTCTAGGTGGTGTTGGCTGCAGCCGCGGCCGTGCCTATCAACAGGTCCCACACTAATTTATGAGGAACAGCGCACTGCCAAACCACCGCGATTCCCCCGCCGCGGAGGAAGCACCATTCGGTTCTTAGGAAAATGATTGGTGCTATGCCTCCTTGTGGGCCCTGAGCTCTCTAAACTTATCCTTATCTTCGTTTCGCAAGAAGTAAGTATGAGGAAGAAATATACAGGTTGACACTTCGAGAAACATGTGCTCTCTGAACGACAGATGCCCACATCGCGATTCAGAACACCTCTCTTGCAACGAAGCCACTGGGAATTCCTGATCGCCTCTGTGACACTTCCGCATTTCCTATATCAGCCCGTAACGACAAGAGCTGCTCTCAGTTTATTAGCTCTCCATCCTCTATGAGCCCTAACTGGTACAAAACACATAATGACAAGGATTACTCTAGCGGTGGCAGAAAGACTGTTTCAAAAACCGACGTCCTTTTTGGACGGACTACACTTCCTGGTGATTCTTCCAATGAAACTCAGTCTGGCATCTGCATTATCCACAGCTAATTTTATGCAGAGCTTACATTTCAAACCGTTGCTACTCCCAGTTACACTACTGGCCATTAAGATTGCTACACCAAGAAGAAATGCAGATGATGAACGGGTATTCATTGGACAAATATATTATACTAGAACTGACATGTGATTACATTTTCACACAATTTGGGCGCATAGAACCTGAGAAATCAGTGCCCAGAACAACCATCTGTGGCCTTAATAACGACCTTAATATGCCTGGGCATTCAGTCAAACAGAGCATGGATGGCTTTTGCAGATAAAGATGGCCATGCAGCTTCAACACGATACCACAGTTCATTAAGAGTAGTGACTGGCGTATTGTGACGAGCCAGTTGCTCGGCCACTATTGACCAGATGTTTTCAAATGGTGGAGATCTGGAGAATGTGCTGGCCAGGGCAGCAGTCGAGCATGTTCCGTATCCAGAAAGGCTTGTACAGGACCTACAACATGCGGTCGTACATTATCCTGCTGAAATGGAGGGTTTCGCAGGGATCAAATGAAGGGTAGAAATGTAACAGCCAGTTTTCAAAGTGCCGTCGATGCGAACAAGAGGTGACTAGACGTGTAACCATTGGCACCCTTTACCATCACGTCAGGTGATACGCCAGTATGGCGATGACGAATACATGCTTCTAATGTGAGTTCACCGCGATGTCGCCAAATATGTATGCGACCATCTTGATGCTGTAAACAGAACCTGGATTCATCAGAAAAAAATGACGGTTTGTCATTCGTGCGCCCAGGTTCGTTGTTATATACACCATCACAGACGCTCCTATGTGTGATGCAGCGTCAAAGGTAACCGCATCCATGGTCTTCGAGATTATAGTCCATGCTGCTGCAAACGTCTCGAACTGTTCGTGCAGATGGTTGTTGTCTTGCAAACGTCCCCATCTGTTCACTCAGGGATCGAGACGTCGCTTTACGATCCGTTACAGCCATGCGGATAAGATGCCTATCATCTCGACTGCTAGTGATACGAGGCCATTGGGATCCAGCACGGTGTTCCGTATTGCTGTCCTGAACCCACCAATTCCATATTCTTCTAACAGTTATTGGATCGCGACCAACGCGAGCAGCAATGTCGCGATACCGTAAACAGCAATAGCGATAGGCTACAATCCGACCTTTATCATAGTCGGAAACGTGATGGTATGAATTTATCTTCCTTACACGAAGAATCACAACAACGTTTCACCAGGGAACGCCGGTCATCTGCTGTTTGTGTATGAGAAATCAGTTTGAAACTTTCCTCATGTCAGCACGTTTTAGGTGTCGCCACTGGCGCCAAGCTTGTGTGAATGCGCCGAAAAGCTAACCATTTGCATATCACAGAATCTTCTTTCTGTCTTTTAAATTTCACGTTTGTAGCACGTCATCTTCGTGGTGTAGCGATTTTAATGGCCAGGAGAGAAGTTTTAGAAGTAACTGCTTCCAATATTTACCTTGCTGTTACGTAATCATATAATAACGGATCTTTCTTTATATACAAACGTTGTATATGATGCTTTAGCAATGGTAACATTTGTAACAAGTAGCTTCTTCCAAAAAACAGATTTATTTGCAATGTCACTACTCAAAATGTGTGTCAGACTTAGCAGTGACTGACGTCGCCTTTCCGCTAGATAGTCTTTGTATTCCGTATGCAAACGAAAATACATATTTTACAAATAGTTCACTCACCTTCGAAACAAGTAAAAGGTGTACGGTTTTGGGCAGCAAGTAACAATTTCTTTCACAGATGCAAGTAATTGATTTACTGCGTAGTAGCCTGATTCTCATACGTCATTCTTCTTGTATTTGCGTCGCGCGTATATTTGAGAGGAACGGTTTAGTTTTAGGAAATCTTTGACGGAATACGCATATTTGTTTTTTCTGTCTGTTGTTGGCTTGCCTGGTGTTCGAATGCAGAACGGAGCAGCGGCTGGACCA
Source organism: Locusta migratoria (assembly GCA_026315105.1). Classification (NCBI taxonomy): domain Eukaryota; kingdom Metazoa; phylum Arthropoda; class Insecta; order Orthoptera; family Acrididae; genus Locusta; species Locusta migratoria. Next base: position 321,217,095 of record CM048748.1, on the reverse strand, counting down.
CAGAAAGAAATTATTCGTATTATTTGATTTCTGCCAAAATATCGCATCTGTTTGCATTTAGTTAATGGCGCAGCGTGCTCTTGTATTGATTACGTACGCGTATTTGCTGATTCTGCTGAAGTCGGCTCAGCCGTTATCAATCAAACATCTGCCGCGCTCCATGTTGTTGTTTGTGTGTCGTTCGTTATAATCTGAACAAACGAAAAGAGTATTTCTCTGTGGGGCTTTTACATCATACCAAGGCCATGCACCACGAATATAACGAAGTACACGGGGAATTCGAATATGATTTGCAGAGTAATTATGTAGACTAGTATTGTCTGTGGTCGAAATTCGACAGTTGTGATGCCTTTTTTTTTTTTTGCTCGTTACAGCCATCATGAAACGAAAAACGAAATATTTCACATAAAAGTTACTATTTTTTACGGAGAATCCAAATCTCTATTAAAACAATTTATTTTCTGTTCTATATTTCAAAATCGTTGAAAAAAGGTTGTATCTCAATCAAATACTCATTAGATTAGGAAACTCAAAGTACAGTTTTCTATATTTTTGTTAGAGCTGTCATGAGACACTACCCACAATCGAATGAAAAAGAGATTGTGATCATTCTCTCAGCCTATTGTAAGCCTGTTCATTGTACTTCAGTAATTCGGACTGTACACATCTGTATGGAAATATCTCACAGTGTTAACTGTTGCAGAGAGATTAGATAATATATTGTCCTACTTTGAGGCTCATATAAATGTCGATGTACCTCGTCAAAGGTATGCTAGACTGTTCCTTGATATGAATATTTCTGCTGCCATGACTTTTCGCAGAATTGTTCAGCTGTTTGATGAAACTGGTGGTGGTAACCCTATAGAAAGAGTCCTGTGCCAATTTATTCGAGATATTGGAGTTTTTCAACGATTTCACCTCGTTTCTGTTGTTGCCGATTACAGCGCCATCTATCATGAAACGAAGAAAGTGTTTCTTACAAAAATTACATAAATTTTCACAAAGAATTCAAATTTACAATAAAAATCGGAGTCCCTATTTTAAATTTCAAAGTCATTTCCCCTCACGCCCCCTGGTGTGGTGCAAGGGGTTCGAGCTTTATAATAATGTTTAGACCTCTCCTAGGTGCAATACTTCTCTTTAGCCGATTTGTATCTTTGCAAGTAATCCCAAGAACAGTTTTAAATGCCTCATCTTGTATAAAACGGATGGGAGAGAGACGTAGGGTAGATTGATAGAGGGAAAAGGAGCAGGTAGAGGTGGAGAAAGAATAATTATTAAAAAACTGTTTTTAACTCTATCGGACTCAACTGCTGGGGTATTAGTCCGTAGCTTACAAGATACTTTAGCTAAGATAAACTAACCTAAGGACAACACAAATACCCATGGCCGAGGGGGGACTCGAAACCCCGACGGCGAACGGCCGCGCGCACCGCAGCATGGCGCCCCAATGCGCACGGCTAATGCGCCGCGGCAAAAGAATAAAATGTGTGGGCAAATAGAGGAAACAAAGACGGAGATGGAAGACGAAAAAGAAGAGATCGAACAATAGAAAATTAGAAAAAAAAAACCTGGGTAATGTCTGGTTCTCATCTGGTAAATTTTAAATTTTCTGACTTTCATGAATTTAATTATTTTTAATGAGTCACCGCGAAATATTTAGGACGGGACGAAGCTAACCAAATAAATGGAATTACGTCACGTACTTCAAAACAACCAGCTGCGGCAAACCGTGGTTGACAAAAAAGAAAAACTTGACTCATACACGCGGACTCTATATAAGAAACCCCTTCGAGTGTTTAATCATAGCGGGCGGACGAGAAAAGGACTTAAGAAACAGCTAAAAATTGCATACCTTTTCCAACGCAAGCACACTGCCTTTTCTTTCAGATGTTTATTTAGAATTCAAAGAAGCTGCTTGTTAACAGTCCTTCGTGGAAATCCTTTGATCTCTCACAAAACGTCCATGAATGGTTGCTACAAGATTAAAACACGTTTTGAAGTTCTTGCCACACACAGAAAATGATTTTATAGTGGAATGTTAATTGCATGAATGTCTAGCAGAAATGTTGCAGAATGAAAATTCTCAATTCTGTGCTTAGTGACGGTATTATGTAATAAATGTTAAAAATTAAAAAAAAAAATTGTTCAGTTATGTGAATCAACAGAGATTTGAAGACTATCACAAGTAGTCTGGTTCCATATTCGTTGTGTTTAATACGAATTATTGCAAAAATCAGTTAACATAAAGGGATATCTTTCAGAAGTTCAGCAACCTAACGCAGGTCCTACGCCACCTTTGGACAATGGTGCCACCTGCTTGGCAAAGTCAGGATGTAGGTTTAGATCTACCAAGTTACCTTACCTGAGAAGGAAAAAAGGATTCGTCTTTCATGTCACAGGCGAGTGTGGAATGGAGAGGAAAAGTTTTTAACAGGGATTTGTCTGTACTGTGGAGATAGAAAAAAAAAGAAAAAAAAAAAACAAAGCCAAAAGTAAACAAAAAGAAGTGGAGCGACAGAAAATCGTGATGGAAGTGCTGTCATCAATCATATAACATTGAAATAGAAATATTTAGGCGGTGCATATTTTGGCCTGATTGCTTTTTATAAGCGGTTTTCGTCAAAATGATCAAGCCCGATACTACCTCTGCCGACTGAGAGTTCACTATTTGCGCTTTTCACAATATATGGATACATATAACCACGTAGATAATATTAGAAGTTTAGGATGATTCTTTTGTGGATGATTCTGTAGTTTGTCGAGAAGTCACAACACTGGGAAAGGGTAGTGAAATTCAGGATTATCGGCACCATATCGTGGGATGGTAAATTCCATCCGAATTCACGCAGAGAAAATCATTTGGTCTGCATTTTGGTATAACTCAAGGCATATAATTCTTCGTACTCATTGTAATGTATTGTGCCTTGTCAGAACGATTTCGGACATCTTTTACGTTGATTAGTTGCTCAGTTCATTGAATATTTTATATGAAATTTGTTGAGGTACGTGAATAAAGGAATGTAATGTTTCCATTTGTACAAAGTAAATCCAAACACATTTCGCTGCGGCTTAGACTGATACGACATAATAAGGAAAAGGGAATGAAACAATTGTTGCGAACAAAGGTGCACCGAGAAAATACATCAATCAAATCAATACCGTGCTTTCCGCTGCTGTATCGAAAATAAAATCATAGTTTGAAGTAAAGGATTTTCCCAGAAAAGCATTATATGTTGTAACTATTAGAATACATTTTGCTTGTGCTTTTTTTTTTCATTAACGTGAAGATTAGACCGTGTAGCGTCTCGAGAGAATGCGAAATGCTATTGCCCGCAATGAAAGCAATTGTTTCCTTCATACTGCACACCTGCTGCCCAAGCTGTCGTACTATTAAAACTTGAAAATGAACATTTAGAAACTTACTTCAAATTTTGTTGTTAAGTGAGCGTAAAGTTCCTCTTAGACGATAGTAAAGAAAATAACGAAGCCAATAATGTGCAATACATACAGATTTCTTTAATACTACGTTTTAATTTCCACTGTTGAAACATGGTCTTCATACTAATCAAGGCGTTGTAGTTGGCCGGTACGCGTGTGTGGCTGGAAATGAAGCATTTGAAAATGAAAGTCGTTAGAATTCGATTTCACAAAACACTATTACTTTCGCGTTTAATTTCTAAGCAAATGATCAGTACACACATAAGAAGTCAGTAGCAAATAAGTTTCCGAAGATGATGTGTTATTATTGGAAATTTTATTTATTCACATAACTCCTTTACAGATCACGTTAGTTCAGTATTTTAGTTCTTGCTTTCTTCTTTCTTCTTACTCGCGCTATAAAACTGTTTCATATATTTCATACCTTGTGATTTCTGCCTTCGGAGCTCCTCAATGTTATGAGGCTTGTTCTTCCCTGGAGATCAGTGTTTCCTTTGTGTTTCCTTTTTTTAGAACATTTACAGTCTATGTAAACCACACTCATTGACCTTTAACGTTAATTATATGATTAAAGATTTATTTTGTTGGCAGATTTCCAAATAATGACATTCTTTCTTGTGCATGGTATGTATAATATTCTCTAGATGTTCAGTGATATTTTCGTCTTATATGGCGTATTGTATTCTGCTCCTCTTGTTCGTAGACCGAGTGTGCTTTGAAACAGTCCTCTTTTTGTTTTCATTCCTTTATTTTTCCCACATTTTTCTTCTATTGTTTCGCCAATATACAGGGCACTTGTTCTCATCACTGAGGTGCAATATTTTATTTTGGAATCCCATGACAATGCCCTCTCTCTGCATATGTTCAACCTCTTCAAATGTGTGCTAAGCTTATGGGACTTAACTACGGGGTCATCAGTCCCTAAACTTACAAACTACTAATGAACTACTTACGAACTAGGACGGCACAAATATCCATGCCCGAGGGGGGATTCGAACCCCCGACCGTAGTGGCCGTGCTGACCGTGACTGGAGCGCCTCATTCACCTCGGCCACCGCGGCCGGCTCTCTGCATATGTTTGAGGTGCTCTGGTATGCGATATTCATATTATTTGCTTTCATTTTTAAACTTTAATTTTCATTATTTTTTGTTGTCTGCCGTTCACCTGAATATTTGAATGAATTAGCTTTTCTGTTTATGTTTTGTTTTATAAGTAATTCCTCTAGACAGTTGTTTTTATTACAAACACTGTCTCTAAAAGAAATTTGTAAACTGCCTTTTATTTCTTCTTAAATTTCCACATTGTGCCGTGTGTCTGTGGAAAATATCATCCGCAAATGCCAAGCAACCTATGTAGGCTAGATGATATCCTCCCTGTATCCTAATTTGATGCCTGATGTATAAGGTTTTTATCCATTCTTTAATCGCTACCTCTAGGGAACAATTAAAAATTGTAAATGACATCTCCCTGCCTGACTCGTACTTTTCTTTCAAAGTTTTTGGAGAATTTTCTACAGAACCTGACTTCCGATAACGTGTTTGGCAATGTGCTTTTAATGATGTTGGAAGTTTTTGGATCCAGGTCAAATTATTTTATAGTAATGAGGGATTCTTTACCGGTGGAATTATATCATTTCATACAATTTACTAAGGCAACAATTTAGTCTTTGTTCTATAAGTATTTTCATTTCCAGCATTTTTTTCCTTAGATCCAGTGCACACTATCTAATTTTTTTCATAACCCTCTTTTTGTGGGTGTAATTGATGTTCCACTTGATTGACTAACGATTTAGACAGTATTTTATACGTTACTGGCAGAGGTGATATCCCCCGGTAATTACTGGAATCGATTTTATGGGCCGGTCGCGGTGGCCGAGGGGACAGAGGCGCTTCAGTCACGGTCTGCACGGCCACTACGGTCGGGGTTCGAATGCCCCCTGGAGCATGCATATTTGTGCCGTCCTTAGTATTAGTTAGTTCATAAGTAGTTTGTAAGTTTAGGGACTGATGACCCCGTAGTTAAGTCCCTTAAGCTATACAAACATTTGAACATTTTTCGGTTTTATGGCCTTTCTTTTGAAGGGGATGTATGATGTAAGTTTTTCAGTCTTCTGTACATATTCTCCAAGAAAGTTGTATTGTGTATTTAACGTTTAGAATGATGTCATCTAGAGCCTTTTACGGGCCCGCCTTAATCCGATCCTCAACAGCGCATATTGAATTTCAAGGTGCCTGTGATTTCTTTAACTGTTTCAATTCCTGGACCCTTGATTTGTTACTTTGAATATAATGTTCACTACGAGAGATTTTGGTTTCAGGTTTATGAGAATCATGTAAATCTTAAAAATATTTTGCAGTTATATCACATTTTCCCTGTTTAGGTTGTTTCATTTGTCAGTTTTTGTGCTCATTAGTTTAATTATGGGGGTATAAATTTGGTTAACTGTTTATTAAACATTTAGTGGTAATATATACCTATATCGAAAACTTCATTGATTCTAAGTATTTCATTCATGATCAGCAGCTATCTCTCTCTCTCTCTCTCTCTCTCTCTCTCTCTCTCTCTCTCTCTCTCTCTCTCTCTATCTATCTCTTAAACATTCTTGTAGCTTTTCTTCTCAATTTATGAAGGGTTTTTATGTTTTACTGGCTTTTGTTTGCATTCCACTTTGCCCATAACGTCTCTCTTTCTGGTACAGCCTTGTCTCATTGTTCGAGTGGCGAAGTTATTGAAGGAGTTAAAGCGCGACAGAGAAGGCAATATCAGAGGCACACATGCGATAACTTCTACTTTACTTTACCACTCTTAATGGCTACGTATATGAACTATGCTAATTTTACGCACGTCCGTCACAAAGTATTATATCAATTTGGACTGTAAATTTGATTTTTCAGTCTCATCTGCTAGTAGGCGCTGTAAAGTATAACATGGAGTTAAGAAAAATTTCTGCTGGGACAGGGTTTCAAACCCAGAACCTCCTGCTTACGAGGCAGTTGCGCTAAGACTCTACGCCACCGCAGCACGTGGGCTTGACACACGTGCAAGCTCTGCCAAGCAAGTAACCCAAAAAAAAAAAAAGAACCTCTCATATGACGCCCTGCTTCAACAATTTTAGTCCATGGCTGGCAGATGGATTAGCATTCCCACCGGAAGCTCGGTCCTGCTGTACATTTGCACTGTAACAAATGTCAAACCGCGATTACGTGGATTAAATTTAAGAACAGACGGCTCTAAGCGATGTTGCAGAAATTATAAATATAGATTTATAAGAACGTATGGAATATGATACTTAAGACTTTCTCAGCAAATCTCCATTATGACATCTTCTCGGATTGATAGCCTAGCTAGTGCTTCTCCGGCAACGTTTTGGCTAGTTTCTTTCTTGCCATCTTTGCCTGAAGATGGCAAGAAAGAAACTTGCCGGAGAGCGAAGCAGTGACGCGGCTGTCAACCCGAGGAGATTTCATCACAGAACATATGGAAGTTTGCCTATAAGTTTAAGATGCATGAAATAGACAAATATTAGAACCTGGTCAAAACTAAAAACGCCAGACATACAATCGATATCACCCCGGGCACACTTGGGCACACTTGGAAGACTTTAAGAGAATAACTGAGAAGGACGCAATCAAAAACTACCGAGCAGAAGTTTACACAGACGTAAGCAAGTCTGACGGCGGAGTTGGTTCAGGGATAGGAATATTTGTTAATAAGAAGTTTATTTACCAGATACAGCTTAAACTGTCTAATGAAATCTCTAACAATCCAGCGGAACAATTTGCCATTCACAGTTGCCTTGAGTTAATATCCAGTCTCTCAAATATTGACACGGATTGCAGAATTACTTTGGATTCGTTGTGAAATCCGAATAACCGCAACTTTTTGATAGAAGAAATACGACGTAAAATCGGAAGGTTGCACACACAAAACCGGTTGGTTTATTTCGAATGGGTTAAAGCACATAGAGGGATATGGGGCAATGAACTAGCTGACAATCTTGCTAAAAAAGCGACTCGATCATGACAATCGATACACTACATTTAAGTACCTACAAGTGTGCTGAAGAGGAAACTTCGAAAGGAGTTTAGGAACAAGTGGGAGATTGAGTGGCAAAAACAAAAAGGGGAAACTACTAAACCGTATTTTCCTACGATCCGACATTGTTTAATGATTAATCCCACAATATCTCAGAATTATGCAGCAATGCCAACATGTCATGGAAAACTTAAAGTGTGTTATCAGCGGTTGAGAGTAATTGAAGACGGAACGTGCACATGTAACAGAGCTGGTCAAGCTATTGACCACCTGCTCTTCGATTGCTGCAACTTACTGAAAGAGAGAGACCATATCAGGAAAAAGAAAGCAAATTTGATTTTGTACATAAATTCACTACAGACTTTTACAACTTCTATAATTAATAAGATTTCCTGCAGTGTAAAACTCGTGTGGTGTCCTTATGTAAAGCGGTAAATCTTGTACAGCCAAAACGCCTTCTTTTGTAAATCCTTCATCCCATGTACTGTTTTTGTATTAGCCAAAGTACCTGATGAAATCGCCTGAATTTAACCTGCAAACATGTAATACTGCTATCTAATGGAGTATGTCAAATAAATAAATAGAAAAAAAATCGAAGTTTTCGTCGGGCGGGTTTTGTGCTTGGATAGTCTTGCAGGTGTATTAAGCCCATGTGTTTGGGGCGGCATAGATGCTTAGCTCAACTAGCTAGTAGACAAGAGTTCTGGGGTTCGCATCCTGGTCGCACCAAAGATTTTCATATCTCCATTGTCGTATGTTCACAATGCGTCCTAGCAGTTTAGACAAAAATAAAAAAAATAAAAATAAAAACAAAATTACAAATTGTATTTACAATAGCTGCTGCATCAAATAGTGACGTCTGATCTTTTTTAATTACGTGAATTTCAGTAACCTCGTTCAGTAATTGATTTTAAATGTCTTACATCAGTTTTTCTGTTCACTTATAAATATTATGATACGATAGATCTGAAAACGGTATTTTCCACTGAAAATGAGGCTTAGTCATACCGAAATGCTACAGAAGGAGAGAGCATTTCATCATCGAATAACACAGCGACGAAGTGGCGATCTCGAGTCTGATATGCCACAAACTGCACCTTGCAAAGTTTTTAATTCGAGGTAGATGCTGCGAGATCAGTTGCGATGCCGAGTGAAGTAAATAATTTTAGCTTCCCCCCGACCATTGCGAGAGAGTTATTGTTGAAAGTCATTAATAGAACTAACTCGTGCACGTTGTAATGTGAAGGTCGCGGGTTCGAATCCAGTAATTGGCATTTTTTATCAATATTTTCTAGTTTTTGTTAGTTCGTGGTTTTTAACTTGTACTGCTACAACGTGTGTTTTAACAAGGCTGTGTATTATTGGCTATTCTCAATCCTATAATTGGTTACGGGATAAAACATGAAAATGGGGCGCGGGACTAATAACCCTTTCTAAATATTCGGTTACGTATTTTTAGTCAGTTTCTGCTGTTTCAGTAGAGGTAGTATCGGTATATTTTCGATTTTCTGCAGTACTATGTTCCTAAACGTATGTACAGAATGACGTTTTCGATGTTTCCGTGTGTAAGACAAATAAGATAGATAGGAACACAATTAAAATGCATTATACCGGGTGATCAAAAAGTCAGTATAAATTTGAATCACGGAATAATGTAAATAGAGAGGAAAAAATTGACACACATACTTGCAATGACATAGGATTTTATTAGAACCTTAGAACAAAAAAAAAAAAAAAAAAAAGTATAGCTAGACGCGTGAAATATTTCTCACGCGCGGCGTTTCGTTATGATCGTGTGCTCAGCCGCCACTTTCGTCATGCTTGGCCTGCCAGGTCCCCAGACATTAGTCCGTGCGATTATTGGCTTTGGGGTTACCTGAGTAGCAAGTGTATCGTGATCGACCAACATCTATAGGTATGCTGAAAGACAACATCCGACGCCAATGCCTCACCATAACTCCGGGTATGCTTTGCAGTGCTGTTCACAACATTATTCCTCGACTACAGCTATTGTTGAGAAATTAATGTGAACATATTGAGCATTTCCTGTAAAGAACATCATCTTTGCTTTATCTTAATTTGTTATGTTTATTATCGCTTTTCTGATCAGATGAAGCGCCATCTGTCAGACTTTTTTTAGCTTTTAATTTTTTTTATTTTTTGTTCTAATAAAACCCCATGTCATTCCAATCATGTGTGTCAACTTTTACCTCTATATCTATATTATTATACTTATTAACTTTTCATATTTATACTGACTTTTTGATCACGCTGTATATGATTGGAAAGCGATATTACTGTACTAATTTCAGCGATGGATATGCAGACAGAAAAATCTGAAATAGCATCACTTTTTTTGAGATACGTAACATGAAATACCTCTCTTTCTTATTAATCAAATGCCAACTGTCAAAGTTACCAGAACATCTTAAAATATGGTATTAATTTTCGGTAGACATAGACACTGCTTCTCGAGACTTACTATCTTACAAATTTATTAGGCCTACATAAACATAAATGAATGGTATTTGTTTTAACCACATACTGATTATTAAGCTAGAAGATGTGCCTTGGCTCCACACACCATATATCGTTACGTGGTTGCATTTCTGCCTGGATCGCTATCTAAATGCACATCCTGAATGCGTTCTGGTAAAAACATGGCGGACACCGGCCGGTCGGCCACTCTCTCCCTCTCTAGCGCACTCCGCCAGTGGCGACAGGCCGCTAGCGGGAGGCGAGCAGGTGTCGGCCGCGACCTGTGACCTAGTCGCTGGCGACAGCGATGTCCGGCGCGGGAAGTCCGCGCGCCTCTGGGGCGGCGACAGTCATATTGATTGGCCGAGCTTGTCGACGTCGCCGCTAGGCGGCAGCACGGCGCTGCGACGCCCGCCGTGCCCGGGGTCGGCCGTACTTGCTCTCCGTCGGAGCAGCTTTTTTACTGCATCCCACCAACTACGATGATTGCATCATTTGCAGCCGTTACAGATTACTTGTACACTAATACTATATTCATTACATTTTGAAAAATCCGAGTTTAGAATCGTGATTATTGAGGGTCTTCATGTTTCGGTCCCTTTAGTGCATGAATGGAAAGTATCTTTTTTCGGTCTGACCTGTGTATATTTGTATGTCAATAAGTCTTACAGGACCACATTCAGAGTAGCCGAGCGGTCTAAAGCACCTCGCTGCGGAGCGCGCGGTTGCTCGCCGTGGAGGTTCGAGTCCTCCGTGAGGCATGGGTGTGTGTGTTTGTCCGTAGGTTAGTTTACCTAGGTTTGTAGAACTTATGGTACTTAACTACGGGGTCATCAGTCCCTAAGCTTACAAACTGCTTATGAACTAGCTAAGACTAAGGACGGCACAAATATCCATGCCCGATGGCGGATTCGAATCTCCGACCGTAGTGGCCGTGCAGACCATGACTGAAACGCCTCAGTCTGCTCGGCCACCGCGGCCGGCCTAGGTTTAAGTAGTTTGTAAGCTACGGACTGATGACCACACAGTTTGGTCCGATAGATTTACATACATTTGAACATTTGAACCACCTTCAGATCTCAGAATTTCAGTTCGGAATGGGACTTCGCTCGATACTAGTATACCTAAGAAGACCTAAAGCAGAAATGGAACTAAAGTTTTAAGCGTGCCACATAAATGGTTGATAGACCATCAGTGTAGGAGGTCCTGCGACGTGATCAAATACCACAGATTGTAGTGCGTGGTCCTGCCATTTGGACGACCCGGGTTCGAACCTACATCCAAGAAATTAATTCTTCTTTATTTTATTATTTATTTGGAAATTCCTTATCGTCTTCGTGGTTGCATATATACAATAGGGCAACAACTATATTCTGCTTTTCCATGAAGAATCCGGTTCCATGCAATTACGACGAATATTCACAAATTTTCCGCAGCTTACAATATCGTCTAATTTTGCAATAAATTTGTAATGTCAATAGTATCTAACGCTTCAATCTACCTACTTTAATTGTAAAATTAATTTGTAATTATTGCACTTTTTAAAATGAAAATAACGTAATTAATATTTTAATTATCTGCAAATGTCAATTCGTAAACAAAATAAAGTTTATATTATGTAATTGATAATATTCCATACTATTAATTTTATTAAAACATTGTTATAGTTTCCAAAACACAAAATGAAAATAATATACGTTCTGAAGGTAGGATCGAACACAAATCAACTGGCTGAGTTGTTTCGGCATACAGCTGTCAAGTATACACTGGCTAGTATATAAGGTATATATGAGTTGCGATTAAACGTTACAGACCTTGTCTATATATATATATATATATATATATATATATATATATATATATATATATATATATATTCCCCTTGGAGCGCCACTTTGTGGATCGCGAGGCCTTTCCCGTCGGGGGTTCGAATCCCCCTTCGGCCATGTATGTTTGAGCCCTCTTTAGTATAAGGTAGTTGATAAGTAGTTTGCCGGCCGCGGTGGCCGAGGGGACTGAGGCGCTTCAGTCACGGTCTGCACGGCCACTATGGTCGGGGGTTCGAATCCCCCCGCGGGCATGGATATTTGTGCCGTCCTTAGTCTTAGCTAGTTGATAAGTAGTTTGTAAGCTTAGGGACTGATGAGTCCGTAGTTAAGTACTATAACATTTGAACATTTCTTTTATAAGTAGTTTGTAAGTTTAGGGACTGATGACCCCGCAGTTAACTCCCATAAGCTTTATCAACACTTGAAGGTTTTTTTTTTTTTTAATTTTATTTTTTTACTATGTTGCTCCAAAATGTCTATAAGTGGACACCCTTAATGTATGCTAATAACAAGCGAATTCTCATTCCAAACTGTATTTCCAAGACCGGGAGGATACCTTGTTATGGTATTTAAGCAAAATATTTGAGTCCATTTTGAAAATTTGGCTGACGTTAATACTTCGCTGATGCACTTTTTAGGCGAACCGTTCGGATTTTACTAGCAAATAACTGGTTTGTGTAAGATTTCTAAAGCGTGTTATTACACTTAAAGAAAAAGAAAGAAATAAAACCTGAGCCAAATAGTCAACGAGCAGCAGAGAACGATCATGAACAAACGACCGCAATGAATAGATCTACCTGAAGAACAAAAAAAGAAGTGGTTGAGGCAACCACTGGCCTGAAGCGGGAGACCAAGGTTCGATTTCCAGCACTGCTCACATTTTTCATTTGTTACCATTGTTTAACATCAATCCCCGACGTCACCACTGTCAATCCTTTCCTTCCTAATACTTCGTCCTTCCCCTCCTTCATCAATAATATACAAATACAATTTGGCTGTGTGCGATGTTTGTTTCTTGCGGCCATGTCCGAAAGAACAGACACCACACCAATATAAAAGGAAGATATCAGTGGACTGCCATCATTAGGTGCCTTCCTCACGACCATGTACTGTTTTCTGCGACGTTGAGAAGACGTTCATTGATATTCCACAGCTAGACCTTCTTTGGAACGGTCCATGTCGTAATGCGACGACCGCTTTATTTTGTTTTTACGCCGGATGTGGAACGGTATTATTTTCTATATAAAAATGCAGAACTATATATACCAATAAAGAGTATACATGAAGCAAAAAATTAAAAAAAAAACAATAAAAAATAGAAAAATCATTCGAAAAATACTTGGTCCACTAAGAAATACAGAGGTATGGAAACTAAGAAGTAATGCAGAAGTTTATCGCAACATAGAAAACATAACCGAAACACTACGGAAGAGGCGACTGCTATTTTTTGGACATTTATACCGAATGAGCAGCAAAGGTTAACCAAACAGATTTTTAAATATCTCTGGGACAAGAAGTGAACAATATCATGGATTCAAGAAGTTAGGAAAGATTTGAAAAAAAAAACAAAAAAAAAAAAAAAAAAAACAATATAAGTGAAAAAGATGCAACAGAAAGAGAAACTTTTAAGAAGAATGTGTTAAAAATGGAAGGATTTCAAGGCAGGAGGGAGAAGAAGACAGGAGTAAAGTGGTCTGAGGAGAGAAAAAGATGCATAGTGAAAAGATGAAAGAATACTGGAGGAAAGAGAAAGGAGAACAAAGGAGGAAACATTGAAATTGGTGCGTGGTCCTTAGATGGCCGAAACGAAGAAAGAAGAAAAATAAATAAATAAACCCTCGCCTAAAATGGGAGACCCGGGTTCGATTCCCGGCATTGCTAACATTTTTCACTTGTCGCCATTGTTTAATTTCAATGCCCGACGTCACCACGGTCAATCCTTTCCTTCCTAATACTTCGTCCTTCCCCTCCTTCGTATATAATTTGCGAATCCAATTTGGCTGTGAAACAGGTGTGGTATTTGTTCCTTGCGGACATGTCCGAAAGAACAGACACCACACCAATGTAAAAAGTAGATCATCAACTGTCAATGGACTGTCATCATTAGGTGCCTTCCTCACGACCATGTACTCAGTTTCCTCTTCGTTGCTCTCTAATCCTGCTTTCTTTGCAATCTTTCTGCAGACGTAGCCCGTCATACAGATTTTGCAGCAATAAGTGAACGTTCCCCTCGCGGTCAGTCAGTGATACGCCGGTCGGGAGGACGGAGCAGCTTGTCCTGGGCGGACTCTGGTGGAGAGGCAGTGGGGAGCGGGTAGCGGGTAGTGGGCGCGCTTTTATTGTCCCGCGCTGACAAAGCCGTCCAGTTGGAGGAGGCCCACCCCAGCCTCCCCAATCCCAGAGGGCGCCCTTAGGGCTCGCGGAGAGGCCCGGCCTTATTTATAAATGAGTGCTGCAGCCGCGCGGGGCCTGGGGAAGGTCGCACGCCAGGTCAAAGGGCATAGCGCAACGCTCTAATGCGCCACCCATTATAACGAACTGCGACGGCTGCACGCGACAGCTTACTCTCGTTTCGCACCTTGTCTTTACAGTTCACTTGTTCGCCAATTATTACAACCCTTTCCTCCCTCGACACACACCCCAAACCAATCAAGATAGATACTTGAAATTTGTGGAGGGTGTTGATCTTACTCTGTAGGAGTCATTTAAGAAGCGATTTTTCGATATTCCGTCCGTAATGGGGTGAAATAGGGGATGAAATTTTTTTTGAAAATAGGTAGCTATTTAGGCAATTTTGAAGATAGAACTACAAAATTTCGGATTTTAATTCAGTGTTCGAATTTAAAAGACACGTGTTTCGGCATTTTTTTGAAATTTGACAAATAAGGGGGTAAAATAGGTGACGCAAAAAATTGATTTTCAAAAATACGTTGCTGTTAACTCAAACTTTAAGCTACAACTACGAAACTTCCGATATGAAATCTTGGTCATGATTTTTAGTATTTTTGGAAATTCAACAAGTAAGAGGGTTAAATAGAGAATCAAAAATTCTTTTTGAAAACACGTTGCTATTGATACAATTTTGAATTTGGACCTGCAAAAATTGATATTTGTATAGTTGGTTAGACGTTAAAAAATACGTGTTTTGGTATTTTTGTGAAATTCAACCATCAACGGGGTTAAATTGGAGAGGGGGTGTTTTTCGAAAAATGTTGCTATTTAGGGAATTTTGAAGCTAGAACTACAATTTTTCGGATTTGGATTCGGGGTTCGAATTTAAAAGACACGTGTTTCGGCATTTTTTGAAATTCAACCAATAAGGGGGTAAAATAGAGGACGCAAAAAATTGGTTTTCAAAAATATGTTGCTGTTAACTCAAACTTTAAGCTACAACTACGAAACTTCCGATATGGAATCTTGGTCAGGATTAAAAATCCATGATTTTTAGTATTTTTGGAAATTCAACAAGTAAGAGGGTTAAATAGAGTATCAAAAATTCTTTTTGAAAACACGTTACTATTGATACAATTTTGAAGCTAGACCTGCAAAAATTGATATTTGTATAGTTGGTTAGACGTTAAAAAATACGTGTTTTGGTATTTTTCTGAAATTCAACCATCAACGAGGTTAAATTGGAGAGGGGGTGTTTTTCGAAAATATGTTGCTATTTAGGCAATTTTGAAGTTAGAACTACAAATTTTCGGATTTGGATTCGAGGTTAGAATTTAAAAGACACGTATTTCGGCATTTTTTTTATAATTCAACCTATAAACGTGTAAAATATAGGACGTAAAAATTGGTTTTCAAAAATATGTTTCTGTTAACTCAAATTTCAAGCTATAACTACGAAACTTAGGATATGGATTCTTGATCAGGATTAAAAAGACACGAGTTTCGGTATTTTTGGAAATTAGACTAATAAGAGGGTGAAATACAGGATGCAAAAATTGATTTTGAAAAATATGTTGCTGTTAACTCAAATTTCAAGCTATAACTACGAAACTTAAGATATAGATTCTTCATCAGGATTAAATAGAAACAACTGGTGCAGACCAACCAGCCTACGCATGCGAAGCAGCGGGTGTTCAGCTAGTATGGTGTATAGAGTAGAATTCTCTATATACACAAAGTAAGCTCCGTTTGTTTATATAAAACAAACGTGTACAGATACAGAAAAAATATTTATTGTACAAAAATATACAACTGCCCTTTTCATAGCGTGGCACAAGTTTTTGTATGCCTTCTTCGCAGAAGGTTGCCGCCTGTGTATTCAACCATGTGGTAAATTGTTCTTTCAGCTCGTCATCATCGTTGAAGTTTTGACCACCATGGACAGGTTTTAGGTGTAAGAAGAAAGTCCCTAGGAGCGAGACTGTACGGAGGATGATCAAACACGTCCCAGTGAAATTCCCGTAAGAGTTGTTTGGTTACATTCGCCAAGTGAGATCGAGAGTTAACTTGAAGGGGAAAAAAACCCCTCCTTTCATCTCTGCTTACACCTAAAATCGGTCCTTGGTGATCAACACTTCAACGATGATGAGCTGAAAGAACATGATACCACATAGGTGAATACACAGCCGGCAACCTTCTATGAAGAAGGCACACAAAAACTTGTGCCACTCTATGACAAGTTACAGGGGCAACAGTCTAGGTGATTGACTGAGCTGGCCTCGTAACATCAGCTAACATGTCTTTGCCCTGCAGTTACTGCGAACGGCTGAAAGCAAGGGGAAACTACAGTCGTTACCTTTCCCGAGGACATGCAGCTCTATGTATGACTATTTGATGATAGCGTTTTCTTGGGTAAAATATTCCGGAGGTAAAATAGTCCCCCATTCCGATCTCCGGGCAGGGACTACGCAGGACGATGTCGTCATCAAGAAAAACAAAAGAGGCATTCTACGGGTCGGAACGTGGAATTTTCTAACCCTTTATCGGGTAGGTAATCTAGAAAATTTGAAAAGACCGAGGAACGAATACAGTAAGCGGATTCCAAAAGATGTAGGTATTGTCAGGTGAAGAGACTTGCACAGGACAGAGTAGCGTGGAGAGCTGCATCAAACCAGTCTGCGGACTGAAGACCACAACAACAACAACTTCCATAAAAAAATGTAGCTGCAAAACAGGTAGCACAATCGTGAGAGTCAGGTATTGTTTCACCAGAATTATTCTCCGACTCCGTGCTATTTATTTGATATTATAAGTTACCTCAGGAACAGTTATGAATAAAAAAAAATATTCTGACATTACTTAAAACCTAGGTGTTTCTTCCATTACGTCGATGACAAATTTATCACTTGGCCTCACGGGAGAGAGAATCTTGTAGAGTTCTTAGGGCCACTAAACGGTATTAACAAGAACACGCAATTCACCATGGAGGTAGAAAAAGACAATACACTGCCCTTCCTCGATGTCCTTGTCCGTTGGAAACGAAATGGATGCCTTGGTCACAGCATCTACAGAAAACCTACTCACTTAATTGCACACCAACAGCCATCGTCATCCGGCACAGAAGCGCACGGTTCTGCAAGCATTGGTGCATCATACAAGAAAAATATCAGATGCCAACAACCTGCCCCACAAATTGAAGCACATACACAAAGTGTTCAGGACCAATGGATACAGTCGCCATGAAATTAATGACGCGATTTCAGATAAAAATCACACTTAGAAGACGGACGAGGAACAGGAAAAGAAGGTAGGTTTCTTGCCATTCTGTGGGTCTGTGTCAGGCAAGGTAAGCCGCCTGCTGGAAAGACACAAAATCAAATCGGTTTTCAGACCTACGGCAAAAATTCGTCAACTACTGAGGCCAGTTAAAGATGCAACAGTAGTCTATAGGGCACCGTGTGAGTGTGGTCAGTCCGACTTCGGACAAACTGCGAACCATAGAACGACGCAGGAAGGAACATAAGAGGTGTTATCGTCAACGCTACCCAGACAAGGCAGCTTTAGCAGAACATGCGTTAGAAAACGGCCACCGAATCAAGTTTGATGATAACTCGGTCATGGCTCGCACCAACGGTTTCTGGGATTGCGTAATTGAGGAAGCAATAGAAATTAAAATGAGTGATAACCCTCTCAAATAGAGAAAGCGGCCTAAAGCTCAACGCGGCGTGGAATCAGGATATCGCGAAGTTGAAGCGGGCACACCGACGATCGAGACAAAACTTTACCGTATATGGAGATAGCACGGATACCAGTGACGTCACGGCTGGCAGCTAGCGTATATACGGCCGCACCAGCAGCCACGTCACAGGCATATCACTTGACAATGGCCAAGGAGTGCTTGGCCGAAAGCTCGTGTGATTTTAACCACTTGACGCGTTTGGAAACCCGAAAACTTTTCATTCGTAGTTATCGCCGCGACACTATGCATTCCTACATTACATTACTTTTATTTATTAGTTATTATTTTTAAAAAAATGTTACATAGATCTCAAATCATATTATGTAGCAAAAAATTTAATAATCACAATAATTGTACTTCTTTTGTAACACGAAGTCATGGTGCGGACTGTTCCACTTTTCGTGAAAGAATTTGAAACAATCTTTTCTTTTTCATAGCATAAGTACTGATTGTATTTTATGCACTGTCTTTGTTCTGGAACTGCAGTGTTCATACTGGCATGTTCATGGTGACAAAATATCATCCCCTGTGGGCCATTAGTCGTACCCACCATATTTCTTGTCCAAATCTGGTATCGAATGGAGTTTGTAAATTTTTGCCTCTGTGGAGATGCTTAACACATCGTCTAACGGTGCTTCAAACTCTTCAGCTCTCCTCTTTCTGTCTGGACATGACACTGTGTGAACACCTGTGTTCTTCAGGAACTTCTTTGTCAATCAGATCAACATCAGACAAGTCGTCTGTCTGCTCACTATTTGAAACAGAAGGAACAAACTCGTCGTCTTCATCTGACTAAAAGGCCACTCAAATCCGAATCCTCTAATAGAGAACGAATTTGATTGTCTGATGAGCCTGTATACAATAACGGGAATGTTCATAAAAACTTTCTCATAGAAAACTGTATAAAAAGCAGAATAGAGGGAGGCTAATGACACAATCAACAACACCTAGCCGAGGATGAAGTTACACAGCCAACACCTAACCCGCATAATCGTGCTAGTACAAATTTAACGTATAATTTTGCTATGGTTGTTAGCGAGGAAAAGTTTAACAAATGTTTGAAATAATGTTTGAAGTTTGCTGTAAGTCGCCAAGTACTCTCATTCTCATATAGCGTATTTATAAAGTCTCGCCGCATTATGTGGCAGTTTTTTGCGATTCCTAGTATTTATAACGTCATATTTTCTGAAATATGTGTCGTATGTGATTCTTAAACCCGCAGCAACTGTTACCTCGGGGTAAGGAATGGGTGTACAAAATTCCCTTCACGTCTGTCCAGTGGTTTAGGAGAAAACGAGCAGCATTGTCTATAAATGCAGAAGATTTTCGCGCTCCTCATTGTTTATGACGTCATATCTCGTGAACTATGTATCGTATGTGAATCTTACACTTATGGAGATCGTCCTTATGGATTGATGCTTACGTGTACAAAATTTCATAAAGATTGAAACAAAACTGTAGATTCGTATGCAACACGTACACACAAACACACAAACATAGAGGCACTCTGCTTTATATACAAAGATATATAAAAATTGAGGTGTATGAGCCTATATTTCACTCTGCAGTCAAAAGTAAACATTGCAGACAAATAGTGTTTGAATGTGGTAGTAGATATCAGTTTCTCATTGTGCACTCTGGTGGTAGAGGGTTAATAACGATAATGGGGTGGAAGATATGGCAGTGAAAGTTACATACTTATATATAATTCTACGTGTGCGTGTAAATATTTTGCTCTTCAGCAAAAATTACACAGAGGAGACGAACGATCTCTGTATCTCTGTGTTCTTGTTGTACAAAGTCCCTCGGTCTACATCATAGCAGTTCTGTGTCGACAGCTGTAAGAGGGTTGAAAGTCGTCAGCTTGTATAAAATTAAGACTTAAGACCAGTGATAACTTTTGACACTATAATAGCAAAGAGTTTATATACAGCTAAAGGTGACGCACATTCTTCAGCTGTTTTTCTGCAACATGAGTACGAATAAAGAAAAATAAGAGCATATTGTAGTTTGAAAAGTAGAAATACCAAGAAAGATGCCAAAGCGTAAGAAAGAAATTTCGCGTTCTCGATACGTTTTTCAAAGACAGAAAACGGCGCTGAAAAGTGAATCTGCAAACGTTAGAACCTTAAAATTTGTAGATGGTGGTTATCTTACACTGTCGGCATCAGCGAGTTTTTAATATTGCCATCCCTAAGGGGGTGAAACAACGGATGAACGGTGTTTTGAAAACACGTTGCTATTCGGGCAATTTTGAAGCAAGAAATAAAAACTTCGGATTTAGATTTTTGATTGGAATTTAAAATACGAAAGTTTGTATTGGTACCATGATTATAATTTTAAATAATGTGTTTCGGGCATGTTGTATCAAAATACTCGATTCTGAAAGCATCAAGAAAATTTATATTTAGAAGTAGAAACAATGCAGACCATCCAGTCTACGCGCGTGAAGCAGCGGGAATTAAGCTTGTATATAATAAAGTAGTTGACTAGTCTTGGCTCATTACTGAACCACCCAGCAAGGTGATGCAATGATAACACATTGGAGGCGAGGACGGTGGTACAAATTGACCTCCAGCCTTATAAAAAATAACAAAGTTTTGATAAATGAATGGCATCAGTAAGAACCGCGAAAACAACAACTGTTTTATGACTTTATTCTTACAACTAAGCAAAACAGATAAAATGAGATAAATCAATAAGACACTAAGAAGACCAACCAATTAATCCATAGTTACATGATGATGGCAATCACCCTGTAACAGGTCTGTCATAATAAATAATTCATTTAAAAGCAGCTTCTTTGGTAAAAATAATATCTTAACAATGTCTCCGAATGACATACGTGACGCAGCAGGACCAGTGTGATACACTGGTATATTGTCCATTGGCACATTTCTTTGTCTGAATATAACGCCAGAAATAAATGTTGTTAACATAATCAACCATGTTAGCGGAAAGTTATGCTAAATTTATTCACAATAGGAACGTTACTTCAAATTACATAGGAAAAAATGTAGTAATATAAGAAAAACGTTAGATTAGATTAGTTTTTCGTTCCGTTTCGTTTCGTTTAATTTAGCTGATAATATAATAATACTAATATTGTATGAGTACATGCATCATTCGGTACAATTTAGAAATTCACTAATGGAATAGAAGGAGTTGGCCACTAGAAAGTCTTTCAGGTTCCCCTTAAACTGATCTTTATATGTAGCTAAATTTTTTATACTGGTAAATTATTGAAAATGTGTGTTCCTGAGTAGTGGAGCCCTTTTTGAACAAAAGTAAGTGTTTTTAAGTCCTTGTGTAGATAATTTTTATTCCTAGTATTGTATGTATGATCTGAGCTGTTTGTTGGGAAAAGGGATATATTACTTATAACAATTTTCATTAAGGAATAAATATACTGAGAGGCAGTAGTTAATGTACCCAGTTCTTTGAAGAGGCTTCTACAGGACGTCCGTGAATTTACTCCACAAATAATATGTATTACACGTTTTGGGAGTCTGAAAACTTTTGACTAACTTGAAGAGTTACTCCAAAATATTATACCATATGACATTAGGGAATGAAAGTAAGCAAAGTATGCAAGCTTTGTTATTTTTATGTCCCCTATGTCTGATAACACTAGTATTGAAAATACAGATTTGTTGAGTCGTTTCTGCAGTTCTGTGGTGTGCTCCTCACAACTAAATTTATTATCAAGCTGTAATCCCAGAAATTTAATACTGTGAACCTCTTCTGTCTGCTCTTCTTCATACTTAATGCATATGCTGACAGGAAATCTCTTACATGTTCTGAAATGCATGTAGTGAGTCTTCTCAAAGTTAAATGCCAATGAGTTGGCTTTAAACCATTTATTAATGTTCATGAAAATAACATCAGCAGACCTTTGTATAACAATGCTTGACGTTCTTTCTATTTAAATACTTGAATCATCTGCAAACAAAACGAACTCTGCTTCTCGTAGTGTAACTAATGAGAGGTCATTAATGTACACAAGAAAAAGCAATGGCACTAAGATGGATCCTTGTGGGACACCACATGTAATTTCTTCCCTATCCGATGATGACTGTTTGCTTAATTCACTAGTTACTTGCACTGACACCCTTTTTTTCCTGATAGTGAGGTACGACTTCAACCATTTTGCAGCATTTCCCGTGACCACATAGAATTCTAATTTACTCAAAAGGATGTTGTGGTTCGCACAATCAAATGCCTTTGACAAACCACAGAAAATACCTCCCGCTTGCAATTTATTATCTAATGAATTAAGTACATTCTCACTGTAAGTGTAAATAGCCTTCTCATTATCGGAACCAAATCAGTAATAGATCAGTAATAAATAAATAAATGGCTGAGTTTCCAGCTCAGCTATGAAGCTGCAACGCTAGCAGCTCTGACACCGATTCTGGTGAACTCATTATGCGCCAATAGGTTTCGACACCGTTTTTCACAGAAATGGTCGACTATCTACGGATAAGGTCGGACACGAGCTCACATATTTTTATACCTCTTTCGCCGAGCGAGATTTCTTGGAACTCGAGTTTTTGTAGTTAGCGTCTTCTCGTGTGGAACATATAAATCCGAACCTATATGGAACGCTACAGATATTTAGTTGCATTATATATAACTACAGAGTTATTTAAAATTTCACACTCTTACCAACCACAATTAAAATAATTATAATTTCACAAGGCCATGGAAAACAAAGAAGACAACTCCCAACAAGTGTCAAATAGGAATATCGGAAAAGGAAGGATTGTTCAGATATGTAGGAAAACTATTTCAAGCTACTTCAGCGGACTACGTTAGCGAGCACAGTCTATGTTCTTAACTTCAAGCAACTTCGTGGTATCACTCAAGCCTTGAAAGATCATTGGCGGAGGACATTTTGTTTCAGTTATAAACATGCAAAAAATAAATAAATCTAATAAAAATTAGTACACATCGAATGATGACGTCAGATTTGTTGCAAATACTGCAGATTCCACCTGGGGGACAGTAGAACTACTGACAGTGATATGTCCTCAGCCAACAAACTCACTCGCTCATCAAAAGTATCCGGACACCTGGCTGCAAATGATTTACAGGTGCGTGGAATTGTACGTTCAATCAGGTGGTTTAAGCAGAGTTGCCAATTTGTGGGATAAGTAGGTAGATCTGGGTGATTGAAACATCCTCTTAGCGACAAAATTATTTTTGGGATTAGAGATATTTTTAGGGTCATTTTAATGTTTTTTGGGGAAAATGTAGGAGATTTGTAACGCCTTTATTAAGTATTAACTTTTATTCGTTGTCAGTTAAAAGTGACTTTTCAGTAAAATATACGTAGACCTATGTCCAAAAACTGTTACAACCGTCTAGTGACTGGTTCTCGGCGTATTTTTTGTAACATCTTCTCAAGCGATTTTTCTGCGATGAAAGTGCAACGCATAATTTTTCAATGATTATGTAATTAATTTTCAATATGTTTCCCGTAAACAACTATTATTCAGTGTAAAATGAAAAGCTATTTAGAATTTATTGCATGAACGCCACTCCTAACTAGCGTCACTCTCGTCATTAATAGCGCCATTACCAACATAACACGTCGAGCAACTGCTCTCTTTATGTAAATTAAAATTTAATCATAAAATCTATTGTTTTAGAAATATAATTAAACTCCAAAATTAATGCGTTGGAGA
This sequence comes from Locusta migratoria, assembly GCA_026315105.1. NCBI lineage: Eukaryota > Metazoa > Arthropoda > Insecta > Orthoptera > Acrididae > Locusta > Locusta migratoria. The sequence continues at coordinate 321,193,491 of CM048748.1, read as the reverse complement.
AGAATCATGAATGTATATTATCGTGTAAGCATCTCTCAGTAACAGCAAGCGTTTCAAATCCACCCTTATTCCGATAGAGGCAGCACATATGTTTGTTTCTACGAAGGTTTGACACTACTTCCACCAGAGTCGTTGCAAGCGATCTGCCGTTTCATTGCTTTTTCCTCTTTATTGTGATATCATTCAGCACTTTCAACCAATAGGGTCATTACGTTCTGCTCAAGCTGGTTGCATATTCTTAATCGTGTTCCCAACATATGATCCGTGTTTTGGGCAATATAGTCAATAACTAGTCAATCGTGGGATATATGTGTATAAAATCCATACTTGTGTTCATGAAAACGACAAGGTATACATCACAATCGATTTTTTAACGTAATGTTATATTCGGAAGGGGTCTTCTAATACTTAACTATTACCCAATTCAACTATTTTAATAATTTCCTGCAAAGAGGAGGATTCTAAAAATGTTCTTAAATTACGAAAAATATTATATATTTTCGAAAAATCTAGAGTATTTTTACTTCAAAATGGAGTCTTTTGAATAGCATTTAGCGACTCTTCGCAGGAATGAGTTGGCGCAACCCTGTTTTCTTTTGCGGTGAAAGGGGGGGAGGGGAAACGGAGTCCATTGTTCTGGAATGCTGTACTGAGGAGAAGTATCAATGTAGGACAGTGAGGCGTGGCACGAAGTCGCCTTTCCAAAAGTCTCGAATTTACACTGTAGGATTCAAGTCAGGACTCTGTGCAGGCCAGTCCATTACAGTGATATTACTGTCGTGTAACCACTCCGTCACAGGTCGTGCATTATGAACAGTTGTTCACTCGTGTTGAAAGATATGATCGCCATCCCCGTATTTCTCTTGAACAGAAGGTAATTAAAACATCTATGTAAGCCTGTGCTGTCATAGTGCCACACAAAAACAACGGGTGCAAGCCCCTTCCATGAAAAACAGAACCACACCATAAAACCACAGCATTCGAATTTTACTGTTGACAGTAGACACGCTGGCATATGACGTTCATCGGCATTCGCCACAATCACACCCTGCCTTTGGTTCGCGTTCGCCACATTGTGTGCCGTGATTCGTCACTTCACATAATGTTTCTCCACTTTTCAGTCGTCCAATGTTTACGTTCCTTACACAGAGTGAGGCGTCGTTTGGCATTGACCTGCAAGATTTGTGGCTTATGGTTCGACTATGAAATCCACGATTTCTCAGCACCCTCATAACTGTCTTAGTATTTGGACTGCATCGTGTTGCAGTTTTGGAATTCCTGTGTGATGGTCTAGATAGATGCCTGCCTATTACACTGTACGACCCTCTTCAACTTGTAATATTTCAGCCAAGGATGCTTTTGTTCAGTGACCTTGCCGGTGGAGGCATTCGCGCACGCCACGCTGGCCTCCAGCTTGGAGCATCCCGCCGCCGGCCTGGGGAGCCGGACGAAGCCTGTAGGAGGGCAGGAGGAACCCCCAACTTTCACCTTCGCCACCGGCTGCCGCCCCGCATTCTCCCGCCAGGGAGCAACCTGGCAAATTGCCGTGGCTTTAAGCGTAAGGATGTACACAGTGAAACAAGCCTGATTTCAGGAACGTGCATATAAGTGGCGACCGTGGATGCAGGGAGAAGTGGCCCTTACAACTAAATGGACACAATAGCGCAATGCAGAGAAAGCCCTCATCTGTAGACACCAGAGGTTTCCAAAAAACAACGACGGCATCGCAGTTAAACCGTGGATCCCTGCAGATGGGAAGAAGACAACCAAACCCCTGCAGGGCACCCGTTCATGTGAGGGAGTGAGCCAGGCTTGCAGTATAGATAAAGTGGTTCCATCAAAACAATGTTTCTGTCCAGGGTGAAAGACCCTGATAAATGGCATTCCAGGCAGGCTTAACACAGACAGCTGCCACAGAACCGAGAAGGAATGCAGAAGAATGTGGAAATCTCGTGTACAGACTTGTGGAAAAACTGACACCCAATCGCCTGACCCCATTCGAAATCCGTGAGTTCTGCAGAGCACCCCATCCTGCTCCTCAAGATGTCTAATGACTACTGAGGTCACTGTTATGGAGTACCCGACAGCAGGTTCAAAATGTTCAAATGTTTGTATAGCTTATGGTACTCGACTACGTGGCCATCAGTCCCGAAACTTACAAACTACCTATGAACTACTTAGGACGTCACAAATATCCATGCCCGAGGGGGGATTCGAACCCCCGACCGTAGTGGCCGTGCAGACCGTGACTGGAGCGCCTCAGTCCCCTCGGCCCCCGCGGCTGGCCCCGACAGTAGGTGGCAGCACACTGCATGTAATATGAAAATCGTATGTTTTGAGGGCAGTTCGAATACTTTTGATCACATGGTAAAGCATAGTGACGTAACTGTCAGAACTCCATTGGGAGTATCCGATAATAAGAATTTTTTTTTTCAGCGTTAAGGCTCACTGTGATATCAATGTGTGTAGCAAAGATGTGACATGTCACGAAGACGCACATGTACTTGATACAGGCGACTGGCAGTGCATAATGGTGCGTGGTCTAAGGCATCAGCTATGGACTGGGTGGTTGTTCCCGCTGGAGGTTCGATTACTCCCTCTGGTATTGGTGTTTGTCTTGTTCTTAGATTTACAAACTATGTAAAGTAACTTACACTGCAGGACTGATGACCACAGTAGTTTGGTGAAGAAAGCTTACAAACATTTCAACAGGCGGCTGAGCGACTTTGCTTGGGGTCAAATTGCTGCTTTCCAAGTGACTGTACGGTCGTTTTGTGGAATTTGTAACAAACATTTGACATGCTCTATCAGATGTGTAACGATTCAGAGTGCAATGGTCACTTGAACAATATCACACTGTAGAAGAGGTTCCTGCTTTCCACGTAGCAACCACATCCGCCGAGATTGTAGCACAGAAAGAGGGTTTGTGAGCCTAGAAGCGTCAACACTAACAGTTGCCAATTGTTACTAGCAGTGGGATTGCTTCCAATAGAGAATCACTACGAAGTTACAGTGGTGCATCGTGGTCTTCCGCGATGGAAGCGTATTCTACCCCTACGGAAGTGACTGTCGTATGCGTTTAATGGGTAGACACGTAACATGGCATGAGTTGTATCGTAGAGTGCTTTCATCCAATACAGATTATCCCCCCTCCAATATGAAGGTGACGTGATACTCTGTTCAGATTATGCCCACACACACCCTGCGCGTGAAAGTCAACGTTCTCTGCAAGTCGTGCAGCATCTTACCTTGCCAGCACGGTTTCTGAAAAAGTCTTCAATTAATCACGTGTGGAGTACGATGGGACAGTAACTGACATGTGCGAGTCGCGAACTCTTTCAGAAATATGTGAACAGGCTGAACCGGCGAGAAGTAATGTATCAAAAGGTTGCCAAAATTATTGCTTGCATTGGCGTTCGTGTTTGCTACAGTAAGTACCAATATGGGCTCGTACTGAATTGACTTACATCCGGTTCCTCATTACCGCTTTGGCTATTGATCTGTGAATGTAATCTTGTCTTCTACCCCATACGAACAGTTACAACAAAATATCTTGAGTGCACTGGGAAACTCGTCAGTTGCACAAAACTGTAGACCTATATCCAAACCATCGGTCAGCTGCAGAATTTTGGAACACAATTAATGTTCATATGTCGCGGAAATGTCCTTTCCAGGAACCAACATGGTTTCCGAAAGCAAGGATCACGTGAAACACAATTCGCGCTATTCATACACGATATCCAGGGGGCAGTTGATACAGAATCCCAGGTAAATGCCGTGTTTCTTGACTTCTGCAAGGCGTTCGATACCATTCCTTACCAACGCCTGATGAGAAAAGGTACGAGCATATGGAATATAAGACTGACTTTGTACTGAACTGAGGCGTTTCTAGCGAACATAACGCAGCGCATCATTCTCAACAGAGAGAAGTCTTCAGACGCTAACGTGATCTCAGGCCTGTCTCTGGGAAGAACCGTTGCTTTTCACAGTGTATATTGTATATATGTTACTTCGTAGAACAGGAAGGAAGTCACGTTAGGTTTTTCGGGCAAGATGTTGTAGTTTATTGAGAAGTCACAATACTGGGAAAAGGTAGCGAAATCAAGAACGATCTGCAGCATATTGACGCATGGTGTAGGGAATACAATTGAGCATTAAGAGAAATGGAACGACCACATCAAAGCAGTCGTTGGTAACGCAGGTACCAAACAGATTCCTTGGAAGAACCTTCAGGAAGTGTAGGTCGTCAAGAAAGGAAGTAGGCTACAAAACTCTCGTTCAGCTGTCGCTTGAGTATTGCTCATCAGTACGATATCCGTAAAGGACGGTATTAATAGGAGACATAGAAAAGATGCAAATGAGACTAGCACGCTTGTGATTCGTTTAGAAAGCACGATAGTGTCATAGAGATTATTAGGAAACTCCAGCGGCACACGTCGCAAGAGAGCCAGCCTGTAACGCGACGCTTGTTTCTGGGTTATTCCATGTCAAGTGGCCTAAATGTAGACAAGCTCCTGCTCGACGATGTACGATTTCGAAGAAATTTTTACAGAATGTACATATAGGTCTTAGATGAAGCCTTGCCAAATTACAGTTTCATACGTAATATGGTAAGACCACCAGCCACTTTTTCGTTAAGGATTCTTTTTTGACGTCGCAAATTAATTGAATAAATGATGGAATTTGTTTTATCATTGCTCGGGATATAAGAGACCTGTCGAGCTGAAACTTTGTGATTTTGTTCATCTTTGTGGATACAATAGCTTAGTTGTAGAACAAATGGCCAAACTGTGGTATGGTCATCATAGAGTACAGTCAAATTGGCTAATAAATCGTGTCGTTACAGGTTTTGAATGTACTTTATCGTCTTGTATTGACGGAAAAGAATAATTTTCTCAAGCTGATTCTGCAGCCTGCGACCACGTCAGAAAGCTCAGAAAGTGACACCCAGATTGCTCAAATAATAACTGAGTTATCAAAGTTCAAAGTTTCCTAAAAAATTTGATTAATCAGCTTTGGCTCACTTTCATGTAAGTCCTATATGTACTTACATCCTGTAAAAATTTCATCAAAATCGGATAGGGTGGAGTGGCGACCCTTAGGCAACTTGACATGAAGTGACCCTTCTGTCGAAGTTCCAACACCAAACGTTTCATGAAGAGTCAACCAAAATACTGCTGTCGGCGTTGGACGAGCTGTCTGCGGTGCGCCAGTCACAGTCTGCACGGCCACTACGGTCGGGGGTTCGAATATCCCCTCGGGCATGGATATTTGTGCCGTCCTAGTTCGTAAGTAGTTCATAAGTAGTTTGTAAGTTTAGGGACTGATGACCCCGTAGTTAAGTCCCATAAGCTCTACAAACATTTGAACTTTGAGAGACAGTGGTACGCAAAGTACGCTCTGCCACACACCGTATTAGGCAGTCCTGATGAAGCATACAAGAAGACATTTAGATGAATGTTAAATACAACGTTAAACTGATGAAGTTGTAAAGAGTAATTTGCAACTTTTGCAGAAACGATTTTCCTTCCCCCCTACACTGCAGTGTAACGTACGCGAATAGTCGTCCGCTTAGTGGCATTTAGCAGAGTGGCTGGTCCGGTGCGCTGGGAGCGGCAGATGGTAATTGAAAACGGAGTGGGAGTGACGCAGGAGAGCGCGGTGTAAGTGGAGCCGCGCTACAAACCGCCGCCGAACGCTTCCGGAAACAGCGACCGGCTAATGGGCACTCAGCGTGGCTGCCGGAGGCGCCGGCGGTGAGGGACCGCGCGGTCTGGGGGCCGCGGGACGCGCCAGCGGAAGCGGCCGCAGATTAAAATGGCTCTGGCGGACATCAGCAACTGCGGCGGGTGGCACAATCGCTGTATAGTGACAGCACGCTCGTGTTTCCTCACAACGTGCTGCCCAATGGCGGTTGATGCGTAAAACGACTGAGAGCATACTTCTCACAGAGAATTATGCAATCATCATCATTCGTTTTCTGCTATATTAGCAGGTCCTTTGCTTCTCCATTGCTTGCGATCAATTGCTTCCTTCTTAAGGCTATTGTATGTTGTACCCTTCATCAAATCATCCAGGATCTCAAATTTCCTCCTTCCTGCCGGCCGCAGTGGCTGAGCGGTCTGCGGCGTGGCAGTCACGGTCTGCATGGTCGCAGCGGTCGGGGGTTCGAATCCCTCCTCGGGTATGGATGTTTGTGCCGTCTTTAGTATAAGCTAGTTCATAAGTTGTTTGTACATTTAGGGACTAATGACCCCATAGTTAAGTCCCATGAGCTCTACAAATATTTTTCCTCCTTCCTTGTCTCCTTTTCCCTTCTGCGCAAAATTCTAAAACTGTTTCTATCAGCCCGTCATTATTTCTTGATATATGCTAAATCGAATTTCTTTTTCATCTTTGTATTACATCTAGTAACTGTTTCTTCTCTCCCACTATTCTCAGCACCTTCTCAAATTTTATTTTGTATATCCCACTTATTCTTTCCATCCTCCGGCATGTAAACGTCTCAGAGGCCCCCAGACTTTCTCTGTCTTTCTTCCTCAAAATACATGTTTCACCACCATAGAGAAGAACATTCCATAGATAACATTTTAGGCGTCTTTTCCTCAGTTCTCTGTCCAGACTGGTGCAAAAATTTTCCTTTTATTTTTATTATTTTTTATGGGACTGAACTGCTTGGTTGTTAGTCCCTACCTTATAAACTACTTAATCTAAGGTAAACTAAACTAAGGACAACTCAAACACCCATGCCCGAGGGGCGAATCGAACCTCCGACGGCCGCGCACATCGCAAAAATATTCAAATGTTTGTAAATCTATCGGACCAAACTGCGTGGTCATCAGTACGTAGCTTACAAACTACTTAAACTAACCTAAGGACAAACACACACACCCATGCCCCATGAAGGACTCGAACCTCCGACAACGAGCAACTGCGTGCTCCGCAGCGAGGCGCCTTAGACCGCTCGGCTACTCCACCGCGGCCCGCGCACCGTAACACGGGGCTTCAGTACGCGCGGCTTTTGTGATATTCCTGGCCTGTGGCCACTTCATATTTCTGGCCGCTGGCCGTTTCTTTGCTAACATCGTACGTGTCTTAAACCCGGAAGAAAGACAGCAGTGCAGCATATGTTGAAATGTGGGGTGGGGAGCAGTAGCATATGGAACAGTAGATGCTAGTTTCCGTGGGAAAGCCCGCCTGTGTTACTAGTGCTCTCCTCGCATTGGCTGCTGCAATTCACATCACGTGATTTCTTTTGAAATTAGTTTTGTTTATTATATACTAAATATTAATTATTCAGAGCTGAGAATTGGTGATAAATATCTCTGAAGGACAGGCTAGGTTTTGACAATTTAAAAAGTTTAAGGTGCCTTCTCTTATTGTAACAAGAGAAGAGCGATTTTGCAGAAGGCGCTCGACGGCCCTGTTTTGGCGCGAAATAGAGCGTCAGGTGCCCTCTCGCAACGCTCCGCAGTTTCAGTCTCGAGCTGACCACTATACGCGCTGGACCGCGCCGGTCATGAGTAAAGATTTTTGTAATAGTGATAACAGTCGAGGTCTCAAGTGAACTATGGGCAGCATATTAACAATAGTTGCTCATTTTTTTATTATTTATTTAATAAATGGCATCCCTGACAATTAAATATCTCGCGAGTCGCTTATTATGCTTCCATCATACAGAACTTATTTTAGCCTTACTTGTATGCTGTAGAAGAATCAACGACCTGTGTGCTGTCTTCTGCGCTGGGGACACAACTATAGAAGACAACAGGTTAGTCAGAACTCTATGCTGTCCATAAAGTCTTGGACAGCAACTACGGCACGTCTTGCGTACTGTAGGGCGGTACAAACGTACACTGCTACGCAACAGCATCCGCAAGGATGTGGAGGTTTTAGGGGACTTGTGGGAAGAAGCAGTACTAACTTCTCCGTCCGCAAATAAAACCCTAGGAAGCTCGTACTTTTTCTTATTAAATGCCTTTTTTGCCATTCCAATCCTTGTTTCAATTTCTGTACTTCCAGTCGACGTCTATCCTTCTTCCAAGTTACTTAAAAATTTGCACCTCTTTTAATATTTCTACATTCAGAATTTTTTTTTTTCAGTATTTCTCAAACACCCTACGCTTCTTCCTGCAATTTCTACTTCTTTGTCATTTAATGAGCATTGGTCAATCATATTTTCTAAGTAGTGGATGAAAAGAGTGATTGACAGCATCCTTACACTTCTCCTTTTCCTAGTCCGATCCAGTTTATACTTTCTTCTCCCACTGTAACTAATCCTTTTTGATTCAGATATAACGAGTTTATAAGACTTCTGGTTTTCCAGTCCACTCCCTATTCCCTCAATATAGTCGCCAGCTTGTCCCAAGCGATCCTGTCAAATGCCTTTTCTAGATCGATGAAGCACATATAGAGGTCTCTTTGTCAATAAACCTTTCTTCCAAGGTTCGTAAGAGCCCTATTGCATCCCTGGCCCGTGCTGCGTCTAAAGCCAAACTGCTCCTCGCCGAGATTCTCCTCCATTTCTTTTTCAAGTCTCTTATTAATTACTCTTAACATCACTTTTACTGCATGTTAAATGAAGTTAATTTTTCTGCTCTCATTGCATTTCTTAGTTCCTTATTTTTTTTAGATAATGGAATCATTACTGTTGTCAGAAAGTCACAAATTTTATTACATGACCTCAAAATTTTCTCTCATTCCATCTTGGTTCAAGCATTTTAATATTTATCCCGCCGGCCGCGGTGGCCGAGGGGACTGAGGCGCTCCAGTCACGGTCTGCACAGCCATTACGGTCGTGGGTTCGAATCCCCCCTCGGGCATGGATAATTGTGCCGTCCTTAGTATTAGCTAGTTCGTAAGTAGTTTGTAAGTTTAGGGACTGATGACCCCGTAGTTAAGTCCCACAAGCTATACAAATATTTGAACATTTGAATATTTATCCCGGTATCATACCTGTACCTACTGCTTCGCCATTTATCATTGCAGATATGGCAGACTTTACTTTTTCTATTATGATGGTTGGTCCTTTCTCGTCATCATTTACACTGTTTAGCGATTGAAGCTCCAGAGTTTCTGGTTTGCGATCTGTGTCATATATCTCTTTTTTTTTTTTTTTTTTTTTTTTTTTTTTTTTTTTTTTTTTTTTTTTTTTAATGTTCTTTCCATTTCTGGAGGACATCGTCACGATCTTTGTAGACTACCACATCGTCTTTGTGCAATGTACCTTTCCAAATAATCGATTCAATGACCTCGAAACCCGAGCATGAGTTAGGTGCTGACATGCGCAATAAGCCGAGTGTGGTATGTGCTGCCCTCAGTGCTAGGAGATAAAAAGTCTTCTAATCACTGACTGTCGATCTGTTACGTTTATTCCACTGTGACTGGCATTATTAATCACGGGATTTCAATGTTTATCCACATAAAAGCTGTAGTCACGTTTTGTAAGATTGTCGACAAGAGACAGAAGGCACTTGAGTTTGCTTCTTTGAAGCTCATGGTGTTCTGGCGCTACGAAGATAAATAGTTTTGTTATATGGCCTCACGATAGATAAGTGTGTTGTTGTCTTCAGTTCGGAGACTTCTTTGATCGCAGTCACAGTTCATCGCATGTACGCTGCAAACAGGCCCCTCTAATCGTAACTTTTTGATCGCACTTTGTATTACACGTGTTAGCTGTATTAACGACTCCTAAGAAATGTTTGTAGAGCTTATATGACTTAACTAAGGGGTCATCAGTCCCTAAACATACAAACTACTTATGAACTAGCTAATACTAAGGACGGCACAAATATCCATGCCCGAGGGGGGATCCGAACCCTCGACCGTAGTGGCCGTGCAGACTGTGACTGGCGCGCCACAGAACGCTCGGCCACCGCGGCCGGCGACTCCTAAGAATAGTAATTCTATAAATTCCATAATAAAAGCTCCCATAAGATATGTACTCATTATTCTCTTGGCTACGTTAATTATCTGTACAAAAGAATTACATGCATTTAAAAAATCCTTTGAGTGTAGGCACATAGGACACAAAAACCTTTAAAAATTTCAGTCGCGCGCCTTGAGAGAATTTATCTGATAGGCTATTTATGCTTCGTCGCCTTCGATAATCGGATCTCTAACTTTCCCTGATATCAGTACTAATCAGTTAATGTATGTAATGAAAGAACGAAAATTTCAGTCACGTTCCGAGTCTATTAGTGTCCGATACGTCAATCCTATTATTCTAACGTATGCTGTCAAAGAGTGATTGCGAGCAGGAAGCAATATATATTCAAATGGTGACGAGGCGCGGCTCATGTCTGCCTGTGTCAGTTATATTGGATCCCCGCGACTACACCCCGCGTCTGTCAGATGCTCACGTCGGGCGGCAGACGGAACTCGAATTTCGACTTCTCGCATCGCCCATTCCTCTCCTTATGAAATAAACTTTTGCGTTGTTGCAAGTGCTCCCTTTCGTAGAAACATTCTCTAACCACAAAACTTGTGTAACTGCATTATTTTCAATTAAGCAAACACTCTGAAAGTTCTTTCATTAAAAATTAAAAATATATGAAATAGGAAAACATTTCTTCCACAGTTGTTGCTGTGGTCGACAGTTCGAAGATTGGTTTGATCCAGCTCTGCACGCTATATTATCCTGTCAAAATCCTCCATACCTGAATAAGAACAGCAACCTACATCCGTTTGAATCTGTTTACTGTATTAGTTTCTCGTTATCTGCTATTTTTACCATACACTCTTCGCTCCGATTTCATACAGAACATTCCTTGATGTCTCAGAATGTGTCCTACCAGTTTATCTCTTGTGTTAGTTAAGACAAGCCAGAAATTTCTTTTCTCTCCAATTATGCTCATTGCCACCTAACTAGTTACGCGAACTACCCAACTATTCTTCAGCATTCGTTTGTATAACGACATTTCAAAAGCTTGTAGCATCTTTCTTTTCTTATCTTCTTATCTCTCAAGTTTTACAGTCGAACAACGCTACACTCTAAACAAATACTTTCCTAAATGACGTCGGACGATTTAATTTAATACTGGAAGTCAACAAATTTCTCTTCTTAAGAAATGCTTTTATTTCCATAGCCATTGCTCATTTTGTGTCTTATTTAATCGTTCATCGATTTGCGTCGGAAGAACGGTTGCACATGTAGGAACAATCGCGGTTTTAAAGGAATCCTGAAATTTTTATTAATGAAGACATTTACAATCTCATACTATGATAACATCACTAACATGAATCGCGATTACTTTTGAGCCGGCCGCAGTAGCCTAGCGGTCTGCGGCGCGCAAGTCACAGTCTACACAGCCGCTACGGTCGGGGGTCCTAATCCCCCCCCCCTTGGGCATGGATGATTGTGTCATCTTTAGTATAAGGTAGTTCATAAGTAGTTTGTAAGTTTAGGGACTGATGACACCGCAGTTGAGTCCCAAACTGCAGTGGTCATCAGTCCCTGCACTTACATGCTACTGACACCCACTTAGGTTAAGGACGATACACACAAACCGATGCACGAGGGAGGACACGAACCTTCGACAGGGAGTAGACGTGCACTCCACAGTAAGAAATCATAGAACGCATGACCACTCCAGCGCGGATAAAAAGAAACAAATTACATGCTTTTTGATAATAATTCATTTTTCTTTGACTCTTCTTCACAATCATTCATTTGACAACGCTTATATTCTAGGATTAGTCAAATGTAGCTTTAGACTGTCAAGTACAGTAATGGGCGAAATTAGAGTCTCTATATTTGGTACCGGGGTTGCGTAGGGAAGAGCTTTCAAATGCCCCCAAAAATGAAAGTCAAGGGGGTTGACGTCAGGAGAGCGTGGAGGCCATGGAGTTGATCCGCCTTTACCAATCCATTGGTTACCGAATCTGTTCTTCAGAAGCGTACGAACACGTCGACTGAAATGTGCAGGAACTCCATCGTCCATGAACCACATGTTGTGTCGTATTTGTAAAGGCACGTGTTCTAGCAGCACAGGTAGATTATCCCGTATTAAATCATAATAACGTGCTCCAGTGAGCGTAGGTGGAAGAACATGAGGCCCAATCAAGACATCACCAAAAATTCGTGCCCAAACGTTCACAGAAAATCTGTGTTGATGACGTGATTGCACAATTTCGTGAGGATTCTCGTCATCCCACACATGTTGATTGTGAAAATTTACAATTTGATCACGTCGGAATGAAATGTACCTTTAAAGAGAAATACTAAAATGAGCTCTGACATGGAAATTAGGCGTTTCCAGACACATGTCCACGTAACATATTTTCTTTGTTTGTGTGTGAGGAATGTTTCCTGAAAGTTTGGCTGTGCCTTTTGGTAACACTCTGTAAATGTTATTATTTTTATCAGAAAACATACTTTTTTTTTTTTTTTTTTTTTGGTTTAATATTCATAGAATATATTACATCAACTGCGATTGGGCAAAGCTGAAAATGTGTACCCAGCCGGGATTCGAACTCGGGTTTACTGCTATCTAGGCAGTTGCGCTGACCCCTACACCACTGGGGACACAGTGATCACCGCACCTGCAAGGACTACCTAAGCACGCCTCCCGTCAGATACAAATTCCCTGCTTCGCCCTGCCCACAGTACTCAAACTCGTAGCTATGAACTAATTCCCGTAAGAGTAAGGGCGTCAAACTTTGCCCATCCCTCCCCACAAACGATAGGATCATTGCCCGTCACCGGCATATTATATATATACATGTGGCGTCTGTTCCGAGAGAACACATTTTCAGCTTTGCCCAATCGCAGTTGATGTAATATATTCTATGAATATTAAATAATAACAACTGCAGGATCAGAAGTGACGTATGTTCTCTCGGAACAGACGCCACACATATATATATATATATATATATATATATATATATATATATATATATATATGTGTGTGTGTGTGTGTGTGTGTGTGTGTGTGTTTCAATACTGAAAAGTTGCGAATAGCGTTCTGCTAACACTCTCTGTTTAATAATTAAAGCAGTTTTATTTCTAAAGATGTATGTGCAGCTGAAACAGTAACACAAAATTCACAATTGACGCCGCCACTTTTCCCCCCCTTCCCGCACATTACCGGCAGGTCGTTCCCCCCGTCAGCAGCGACCGCGCCGGCGAACAATGCTAGAGCGTTTTTCGTATGCAGCGTGCCATCTCGCCCGATATGGACTGCGGACGTTCTCTGCAGAGGGAACGTAGTTCGGCCTGCGACCGCACCTTCGCGCTCTCCCGGTCCCTTTGTGACGACGGCGCGCACTACATTGTCCGCGCTCCGCGCTGCCCCCGGTCACACTATTGCACATGCCTTTCGCCGCGCCGGCTCAGTGCTCGGTGCAGTGTCCGGCGACATTCGCGCAGAGCAGCCTGGCTGGCGCCACTAATACGTGCGCGCCAGCCCGCTGCCCGCCTTATTTATCGCGAGCACTTAATTCCAGACGCCAGCCAGGCACCAGCTCTCGGCCGGGCCTCGTTTTGTGGTCCGCCTGTGACAGCGGGCCCGCCCTCCACAGACTGGGCAGAGCAGTTGTTGAAAATTCTGTGCCGCGTGGCCGTTCCTCTGGCGACCTCGCCGCCCTCTGGCTGTAGACAATTACGGGCCGGGGCGAGCGAGGCCCTCATTGCTCACCCGCCCGGGCTAAGTGATTTCCTAGTCTGGGGGCGGCCCCGCTCTCACCCCCCACAAACGCAACCACGAGAGAAACGACGCTGCTAAACTGTTTCCGGCAGTTTGAATCGCAAGGGGTGGCGGATACGAATCGTCTAATTCGAGAAGGACTCTGTTCTCTGCTCTCGAAGAACTGCCAGGAATTCCGGACGCGCGCGCGCGCGCACACACACACACACACACACACACACACACGAGGAGCGTTTGAAAAGTCACTGCAAGTCCGTGAGATGGCACCACCGGCGGGTATCGAGGCAACACCGTCTGGAAGACAAGGCGCCGGCCGCGGTGGCCGAGGGGACTGAGGCGCTACAGTCACGGTCTGCACGGCCACTGCGGTCGGGGGTTCGAATCCCCCTCGGGCATGGATATTTATGCCGTCCTTAGAATTAGTTAGTTCATAAGTAGTTTGTAAGTTTAGGGACTGATGACTCCGTAGTTAAGTCCCATAAGCTCTACAAACATTTGAACATTTGATTTTTGAAGACAAGGCCTGAGAACTAGCTGTGCCTACGTCACACGAAGAGGCGGCCGCTGCCAGTTGACGGTCATCTCGCTGGGACACGCCCACCGCCTCTTAGGGACAGGCCAGTCAGCTTGCGTCCGCCGCCTCTCGGTGTGACGTAGATACGGCCAGTTGACAGGCATTGTCTTCTAGGCGGTGTTGATCGAGGTCATGTTTAGTTAGTAGCATCTTTGGAAGGAACGCACACCAAGTTTCTGCCACATTTGTCTACTTGTTTTGTGTTTGGCATTCATGTGGATCAACTTAGTCGAGTGTTTGTCAAAGAATAGACGAAAAGTTTTGTGTCTCGTTTCCGCCGGTTGTCGTGGGTGTCGGAGGCCGAGTAGAGAGAGACCGACACAGGGAAATAGGATGCACGCGTGTGCAGGTACGGAGGTGATCAGCCAGTGGGACAGCAGAAACTAGAAACACTAGAGTATATTAGAACGAGATATATTTCGAAGAAAGATTACAATACTTATCTTTCATAAGTTTCTTGACTGCAGAACGCTGATACATTCACTAGTTAGAGGCCTGCCTACTGATGATTCCTAGTGCCTATCCGATAGCCAAGTCTTAACTGGTGCCTATCTGATTCCCAAGTGAACGATGCAGTCCAGTGGTGGCCACGAGCGGAGTTGCAGCAGAAGGCACTCGTGGCTGACGACGTAAGAACGCCGCGCCGTGCGTGCATGGAGGCACGCGGCGAAACTACGTGGCGCGTACTTCATACTTGTGCGACACCACAAAAAGTATTTCGTGTGGTGATTCAACATTACTTTATGAAAGTAAAAACGCGTCACGAAACTAAAGAGAAGCCTCATGAACATTATGGTGACTCTCCACCTGCGGTTAAAACACTTTGTAAGTGGTATCAAAATTTTCTGACTGGGCATATGGGCACAAGTGATGCTGAACGTTCTGGTCGCCCCACTGCAAGTCCGAGAGATGGCACCAGCGGCAGGTTTCGAGGTGATATTTAGTTAGTAGCATCTTTGGAAGGAACACACACCAAGTTTCAGCCACATTGGTCTATTTGTTTGTGTTTGGCATTCATGTGGATCAAGGAAGTCGAGTGATTGTCAAAGAATGGACCAAAGAGTATTGTATGTTCAAATGTTTGTAGAACCTATGGGACTTAGCTACGTGGTCATCAGTCCCTAAGCTTACAAACTACTTATGAAGTAGCTAAGACTAAGGACGGCACAAAGATCCATACCCGAGGGGGATTCGAAACCCCGACCGTAGTGGCCGTGCAGACCGTGACTGGAGCGCCTCAGTCCCCTCGGCCACCGCGGCCACCAAAAAATTGTACATTAATCACATATTTTTGACGACGTTACAGCGTTCATTTTAATGAAATAAATCGCTATTTGCGATTACGGCTTCACTGTACTAGGCTTAGATGGAATACCAAAGTGCAGCGAATGAAAATTTGTCCCTGACCGGGATTCGAACTCGGGATCTCCTGCTTACTAGGCAGACGCGTTGACCACTCCGCCACCGAGGACACAGTGACCAGTCCCACTGCAGAGGACTCTTCCCTGCACGTCTCCCACCACACCCAAATCTCCATTCGCCACACTGTCTCTTTGCTGTTACCACAGCCTATTTGTTCTGTAATGCTCGCAGCCACAATACTGTATTCCCGCATCAGGGAGAACAAACCATGAGGTAACGAGACACAATTGATTTGTCGCCAGGAGCTCAGCCTCGGCTTGGATACAATTATATATTTTGTTATATAGTAAGCAGGAGATCCCGGGTTCGATTACCCGCCGGGCACAAATTTTCATTCGCCGCACTTTGGTATTCCATCTAAGCCTAGTACAGTGAAGCCATAATTGTTCGCAAATTGCGATTTATTTCATTAACTCTACATTACTTTATGAAAGACAAAACGCCTCAGGAGACTAAAGAGAAGCCTGATAAACATTATAGTGGCTCAGCACCTGGGATTAGATCACTTGTACGTGGTTTCAAAAATTTTCGGAGTGGACATAGCGGCACAAGTGATGCTGATCGTTCTGGACGCCCTGTGGAGGTTACGACTCCAGAAATCATTGGTAAAATCCATGATGTGGTGACGGATGACATAGTAGTTGAGGTGCGTGAGATTGCTAGTGCTGTGGGAATCTCGAATGAACGGGTACACAATATTTTGGATAAATATGTGGACATGAGATAGCAATCAGCAAGATGGGTGCCGCGATTGCTGACGCTTGACCAAAAATGGAATCGTGTGAATTGTTGCAAGGAATATTTGCCTGTTCAGGAAGAATCTGCAGGACTTTAGGCGCTGTTTAGTCACTGTGGATGAAACATGGATACATTATTATACTCCTGAGACCAAAGAACAGTCTAAACAATGGGTTACCTATTTAGAATTTCCACAAAAAAGGGCGTAGACCAGTCCGTGGGTCGGAAAGATTGTGGCGACGGTGTTTTGGGATTCGCAAGGGATAATCCTCATCGACTATCTGGAGGAGGGTAAAACTATTACACGTACATATTATTCTTACTTATCGGACCGTTTGAAAACCGAGCTGTAAGAAAAATGCCGGAGATCGTCCCACAAACATGTTATTTTTCATCACGCCAATGTGGCAGCACCCACCTTAGTAGTTGTGGTTGCAAAATTATTGGAAATAGGATTCCAACTCGTTTCACATCCCAACTATTCTTCAGACTTGCGTCCCACGAATTATTATTCGTTCCCCAATTTGAAGAATTGGTTGACAGGACGAAGATTTCATTCAAACGAGGAGGTGACTTGCATATACTAATAGCTTTTTTCCAGGCTTGGACAATTCCTATTATTCGAAAGGGATCAACAAATTAGAACAGCGATGGACGAAGTGTATAAGTCTAAAAGGAGACTATGTCCAAAAACAATAATTGTTTTTCCTAGACACGTTAGTAGTTTTAATTTTGCCCCTCATACATAGACAGAGAGGGAGGAAAGGAGGGTGGGAAAGAGGGAGCAAAGGGGAGGGCGGGATGGAGAGAGAGAGTGGGAGAGGAAGTAAGAAATGTAATGTTGTTTGTATAGTCTGTGGGACTTAACTACGGGGTCATCAGTCCCTAAACTTACAAACTACTTATGAACTAACTAAGACTAAGGATGGCACAAATATCCATGCCCGAGGGGGGATTCGAACCGCCGACCGTAGTGGCCGTGCAGACCGTGACTGGAGCGCTCAGTCTCCTCGGCAACCGCGGCCGGCGAGGAAGTAAGACCCACGGACAAGAGAAGCTATGGCATCTCCCGATGAGAATCTGCGAATAACTTTCGTACATTCCTTGATTTTCAAGAGGCCACACTGCAGACTGATAAGGAAAGTATGGAATCGTTGTGCAGATATCTGAGATGCTAGAAGACTTATCAAGTGGTAGAGTAGAAAGTTGTGATCGACTACGAGTATTGATTGGAGACGAGATTTCGTCAGGGGTGCTCCATGTTGTTGTGGTCTTAAGTCGAAGCACTAGTTGCATGAAAAATTAAATGGATGGATGGGCGGATGAGATGTTGGGGACAGGATTGTCAGTCGCCCGGTGGGGAGGGAAAGGAGTATGGACAGGAAAGTTGGGGAAGGGGGAGAAAATATAGTCCAGGAAGGAAAAAAGGTAGGAAGACTCCATTAGCTCGGGGACACGTGCTGGTCACACATCTACTCAAGAGAGAACCGTTAATACATGAAGTGAATTGTGCTAATGACAATACACACACACACACACACAAATATCTGAAATAGGATTTGATCTTCCGAAGGGAGCGACCAGGTTCGAATCCCGCTTTTGGCACGCAGCTTCAATCCCCCAGAAATATCAGCGCACACTCAGCTGCAGACTGAAAATACGATATATGTCCACAAAGTAAGTTCAGTTTGTTTATATAAAACAAACGTGTTCAGATACAGAAAAATATTAACTGTACAGAAATCTACAACAGTTAAACTATTTTGAAACATAGCTTCCGAAATATTGTAGGCACTTGCTACAGATTGACAGAAGTTTTCGTGTGCCTTCTTCGTAGGAGATTGCCGCCTGTCTGTTAAACCGGCGGCCGCGGTGGCCGAGGGGACTGAGGCGCGCCAGTCACTGTCTGCACGGCCACTGCGGTCGGTGGTTCGAATACCCCCTCGGGCAAGGATATTTGAGCGGTCCTTAGTGTTAGCTAGTTCATAAGTAGTTTGTAAGTTTAGGGACTGATGACCCCGTAGTTAAGTCCCATAAGCTATACAAACATTTGAACTTTTCTTTTCAGTTCAACCATGTGGTAACATGTTCGTTCAGTTCGTTGTCATCACTGAAGTGTTAACCACAAAGGACAGATTTCAGGTGTAAGAAAAGATCAAAGTTGCTAGGAGCGATGTCCGGGCTGTACGGAGGATGATCAAACACGTGCCAGTGAAATTCCCGTAAGAGTTGTTTGCCCACATTCGCCGTGTGCGGTCAGGCATCATCATGGAAAAATTAACACCTTTTGACAGTAAACTTCGGGCTTGTTCTGTATTGCGCGGTGCAATTTCTTAATGGACTTGCAATAACCATGTGCATTGATGGTTTGGCCTCGTGATAAGATATAAATCAACAAAATGCCTTTTCTGTCCCAAAAAACTGTGCACATGACTTTTCGAGGCGTCAAGATTTAGTTGGTGATGACGTGTGCATCCGTTCTGTTTCGGGGATGTCGTACGATACCGAAGTTTCATCCCCCGTGACTATCCGAGAAAGAAAACCATCGACTTCTTCATTGTAGCGTGTGAAAAACTGAAGTGCACTGTCCGTCCGTTGTGTTTTGCATTTTTCAGTAAGTATTTTGGGTACCCAAAGTGAGGAAAGTTTCCGAAATTTCAGTTTTTCAGTAACAATGGCATGAATTAGTGATCTTGAGACTTGCGGAACTTCCATAGCAAGGACACTAAGTATAAGCCTGCGCTCGTGCTTAATCTTCTCTTCAATCTTCAGTCGTTTGACCCAGTTCATCAGTAACCACAAAGGGGCGCCCACTTCGTTCTTTATCGTGCAGTTGATCACATCCTTAATTGAACAGTCTGCCCCATCTTCTTGCCATCGAATCACTCATAGCATTTTGTACTAAATCTCGCAGATTTGCCAATGAATTTCCTTTGGTTTAACGTTTTTTTTTTTCTTTTTTTTTTTTTTTTTTTTTTTTTTTTTTTTGCAATATGAATCACAAATCTGATTTTACACGCGGCGACATTTTAAATTACGGGTGACATTATAAAGAAGCACTAAATGTAGACGTCGGCAGCAGCGATCTGAAAATGGCGTATATGTATTCTCCTTGAGTCAGAGCAATTGCTGGCTCAGAACTGCGATCGTAACGCTGCCGCGGATAGAAATAGAACTTACTTTGTGGACGTCCCTCGGCACTGCTGTTAAAACTGTAGCTACATGGAAGTAGCACGGTACACGCTGCTAAGGGCGAATTAACGATTAAGATTTTAGGAAAAGTTACTTAGGTACGTCCACCCAGATTTAGCCACCACGTTCACGATTGTTGTAACGTTGCGACCGTGCTCTAGTTCTCTTGACTTGTTCTGGACGACACATTAAACTGTAACATAATTTCGTAATTCTAGACTTACGGGCTCCGTACAAGTAACGAGGGTATTCTCTCTGAAACAAAGCAGGCGGCGAATAGAGGTTTAACGAGTGTATAAGTAGTACCTCCACGAACGAGGAGAGTCGGATGAGGTGGCCTCCACGTGCTTGCCGAACGGCAACGAGGCCTTCCACTCGAGCGAACAGTTCTAACAGCCTGCCAACGTCCATTGCCTGACATCCCCATTACCGATAACAGCCCCTTTTTTTGTAGTGCCTACATCTCGCTGTCTCCCACGCTTTCAGATCCCACGCGCAGTTTCGTAAACAATAGCTGAAAGCGCCGAACTGCCTCGTGTCTAGTAGGCCGCCGTTTCCAAATTTAAGTGAGCGCAAGTCATATTCAGTATTTTCTGCCTTTTGTCGTCTGTTCAAATTTTCACAGCGCTCCGTAATGCACAGAGCTCGTATATTCACACCCGGCACGCTGTTCTGTCGACTGGTGGGCGAATCCGAGCGGAACCGAAACAAAATGAAAACAGTCGCCATAAAAACAAAATGTTCAGATTCAATCGGTTAATTTTTAACAGTAAAAAAAATGGAAAAAATCGCGAGGACAGAGACCAAAGTCGAGCGGTGAGAAGTGAGGGCGAAAAAAAAAAAAAAAAAAAAGCAAATAAAAATAAAATGCGCAGGCGGCCGCTACGGGTTTATTGACCATTGTTTTCGCAATCAAACCGTGATATGAAATATAAATGTTCCGTGTTGCGGCACGCTGCAGAACAGTATTACCATGAATACTTTAGCGAGTGGCGAGGGCTGGAAGTGACGGGAATGTCGCTAGCCGAATACTGCTATATATATATCAGAAGCCAGCCGCAGCCGCAGTGGAAGCTCATGAGAGTCACTTGCTCAATGCGAGGCGGGCAACCACCTGTCAGAGCAATCATTGTGTCTTACATCACTCAAAAGACTCACAGCATCCTGTTGGACGAATCTCTGTGTAGCCTATAAAGCAGTGTCTTCTTTTGTTTGTGTTTACGTATTAAACAGAAATCCACAGTTTTGTTCCAGTATGTATGAAATCTTGCACAATTGTCAGTCGCCGTAAGTGTAAGGATCACGTATAAGAAATAGTTCAGTAGATATGACGTTGTAAACGTTGAGATACGCGAAAATACTGGCTGCATCAAACGACAATATTGCACACTTTTTCTTAAACCACTGTACAGATTTCAACCAAATTTGGTATACATATTCTCTACCCTGATGTGACAATTGCTGCGTGGGTAAGTGTTACATACGACGCATGGTTCAGGAGATATAATGTCGTAAACAATAGGAGTCGTAAAAAACTGCCTCTTCGCAAATAATGCTTCTCTTTCATGCTTCCTGTCTGTGGTAAGTGCTGTCTGGTTTCTGTGAAAGCTATAAAGAACACTCCGTTCCCAATATTTTACCCATGGTGACTTCCGAATTAGGAAGAGTGTATTGCAATCCACATTGTCAAAAACCTTCTCCAAATCTACAAAATCAAGAAATGTAAGTTTGCCTCCCCCCCACCCCTCCTCACCGGCAAGAGACTCACGATTCTTCCGTGGGCACGTGCTTGGCAAGGACTGGGCCACGACCTACTGCATCTTCCTTCCTTCGTTCCTCCATGGACTGCATTTCCTTTCATTTCCTTTCGTTCCTATCCTCTCTCCTACCAGTCTTCACCGGGAGACTGATGACCTAGGCAGTTTTGTTCACCTGTCCCAAACCACCAACCAACACGTAAGGTGAGTGTTGCCTCCCGTATGCTTACATTTCTCCTACAACCGAAATGATATTTCCCGAGGTCAGATTCTGCCAGACTTTCCATTATCCTGTAAAAATTCGTGTTAAAATTTTGCAGACATGACTTATTATATTAATGCTTAAGTAATTTTCATACCTGTCTATACCTGTTTTCTTCGAAATTGCACGTATTACATTTTCCTTAAAGTCTGTAGGTATTTCGCCTGTCTCACACGTCTTCCACACCAGGTGGAAAGTTTTTTACATGGTTCGCTCACCGAGAGACTTTAGTAGTTCTGACGGAACTTCGTCTTTTCCAGGGGCTTTGCTTCAACTTAGGTCTTTCAGTGCTCTGTCAAATTCATCTCTCACAAGGAGTCTTTCCGGACTTCGAAATTTAGTACGGAATGAAACTTCGTATGTTAGTAGTCTACGTGAAGGGTGTGCACACTCAGAATTTTTCAAGCGCACTATGGAAGATATTCCAAAACAAAGGGCTTAAAGGTTTAAGAGCAACTCTTATATTTCTTATACTAGTCAAGGTCTCAAGCAGTTATAAACAGGAGTAACATACTTAAGTTTTATGCAACTGATCACGCTTCGATCCTACGTCCCGAAAACGTATTATTCTAATGATTTCTATTAAAATTATAACAAATTTAAATAAAGTTGATGATATAAAATACCTTAATTACAACGTGAAGAATTTTCTTTATTTATTATTATTATTGACGGTTGCAGCTGTCTGATATTATTTTTTTACAATATTTTCTTTTAAAATAGTTTAATGATTCCAAACGTATTTTACAATCTGCGTAACTAGATTAAAGCATTAAATACTATTGTCAGTAGAATTTTATGGCAAAATTAGGTGATATCGTAAGCTGTGGAACGATTATAAATATTCATTATATTTTCAAAGAACCGGATTTTTCATGGAAAAGCAAATAAAAACATGCAGACGGTCAGCATCTTTCAAATAAATAATAATTGTTAAAAAAAAGTTCTTGGAGGTAGATTCGAACCTGAATTCTTTTTTTCGCGTTAACTGCTTATTAGTTTTCGTTTATTTATCAGCGGTCACCTTACCCACTTTCTTAAAATACACCTTTATTTAAATAAATAAGGGGGAAAGTAAATGGGAGAAAGAAATTAAATTAAACGATGGAGCCCTTGAAGCATCAACAAAAGAATATTTGCGACCTGTGTGTGTTAAATAATGACTCAGTCGAACCAGCAAGTCCTCACAGGACTGGCGATCGCTTTTGTTTAGTAGCACGAGAAAAACCGCGCTGCGGCGATACGTCAAAAAATCATTCACACAAGTCTTTTCGAAATGATTTGTGGATTAGCGTTGAAAGGATCAATCATAAGCTGGTAATAGCGGTCACGAGGGAGTATCCGAGCGGTCTGGAGCGCCACGTTGCGGATCGTGCGGCCTCCCGCGTCAGAGGTTTGAATCCTCCCTCGGGCATGGATGTTTGTGTCGTCCTTAGTATAAATTAGTTCATAAGTAGTTCGTAAGTTCAGGGACTGAAGACCCCAATTTACATTTGAACATTCTCTAATAGCGGACGTATATCAGCTGCTTGTTGCATGGATGATTCATCTGTGAGGAGGGTCGCAGAATGTACTCTGGAGATACATCGAATTGTATTGTTGGTACTTGTGGTTCTTGACAACCGCGCGGTACCGTTCGACGATGTATTGTCAGAAATCGAGAGCTGGAACGTGAATCGTCCACATGGCAGGAGTCCGCGTTACCATCTGAGCTAAAAAAAATGTTCAAATGTTTATAAATCTATCGGACCAAACTGCGTCGTCATCAGTCCGTAGCTTACAAACTACTTAAACCTAGGTAAACTAACCTACGGACAACACACACACCCATGCCCCAGGTAGGACTCGAACCTCCACGGCGAGCAACCGCGCGCTCCGCAGCGAGACGCTTTAGACCGCTCGGCTACTCCACCGCAGCCATCTGAGCTACTTGACTAGTCTGCACCACAGCATTTAGTGAGAGACCATCAATCGTTGCTTACAACTTTAGACCCGTTGCTCTCTGAATTTTCTGGATTGTGCGCTTTAGGGCGTATGAGAGTGGACACACTATCCTGCGAAGTTCCGTCCCGACCTGAATTTCCTGAAGGTCTCCTTGTCAGCATACTACCCACTATTCCATCTTCAATTACTTCCTCTACCCATATTGTTTATTGTACTTCAGTAAATGTCCCCCGGTGCGTGTTTTGAAAATCGACAATGACGCGAATACCTGCTGCTCGGCACCGACCGCCGTGTCCTCCAGTGAAGGAGAAATGGCGCGCCAGAAATCCGACAAGCCGAGTGTTTGCGCAGCGTCAGGCAGGGTGACGCGATAAGAGGGTGGTCAGGGCGCGGCGCGCGGGCACACCTGCGCAAGCACTAATGAATTATCTATGCCAGCCCGCCACGCCTGCCAGGGACACCGCGGCGCGGCCACGGCTGAGTTTACCCAGCGGCGCCCACCAGGCCCCGCCTCGGCGTGTTTAGACTGGCCGGCCAGATTACTGCAGTCCCAGCCCACGGCAAACAAGCAGAGTGCACCGGCCGGCCGCCGGAGCGCCGGCGCCAAACAGGCACAAGGGCGCGCCACGGACTTCCTTAACTACTGTAGACGTTGACAGGAACGCAACTACTATGGAGGGGTCTCTCAGACCGCTCTCTTATTTTCCATGTATTAAACTAGTGTTTTGCTAAATATATATTTTCATGGCTTCCTGTCTTTCATTGCACTTCTTAGAGGTGGCATTAGTAGAAATTTGACTTCTTAAACAATGTAGTTTCAGTAACATGACGACAAGTAAAACACAGCGCAATTTGCATCACATTTTTATTTTTTGTGCTACGAAAAGAACAGCAAGTAATTATTTCTCTACACACCCACAGATTATCATTATACAGATTTGTGACTGGCTGGAAGACTTCCTAAGTAATAGAACGCAGTACGTTGTTCTCGACGGCGAGTGTTCATCAGAGACGAGTGTATCGTCAGGCGTGCCCCAGGGGAGTGTGATAGGACCGCTATTATTTTCTATCTATATAAATGATCTGATGAACAGAGTGAGTTGTAATTTGTGGCTGTTTGCTGATGATGCTGTGGTGTACGGGAGGGTGTCGTCTGTAACTGACTGTAATAGCATACAGGTTGACTTAGACAAAATTTCTAGTTGGTGCGAAGAATGGCAGCTAGCTCTCAATGTAGAAAAATGTAAGGTGATGTGCATGAGTAGAAAAAACAATCCTATAATGTTCGAATACAGCATTAGTAGTGAGCTTCTTGATGCTGTCGCGTCGTTCAAATATCTAGGCGTAACATTGCAGAGCGATATGAAATGGAACGAGCATGTAAGGACAGTTGTGAGTAAGGCAGATAGCCGACTTCGGTTTATTGGGAGAATTTTGGGAAGATGTACTTCACCTGTAAAGGAGACCGCGTATAAAACGCTTGTACGACCACGTCTTGAGTATTGCTCAAGTATTTGGGACCCGCAGCAGATCGGTTTGAAGGAAGACATAGAGGCGGTTCAGAGGCGAGCAGGTAGATTTGTTACCGGTAGGTTCGACCAATGCGCGAGTGTCACGGAAATGCTCCGGCAACTCAATTGGGGATCGCTGGAAGAAAGACGACGTTCTTTTCGTGAATTTCTATTAAGTAAATTTAGAGGGCCGGAATTTGAAGCTGAGTGTAGTACGATCTTGCTGCCGCCTACATACATTTCGCGTAAAGATCACAAAGACAAGATAAGAGAAATTAGGGCTCGTACGGAGGCATATAGGCATTCTTTCTTTCCTCGTTCAATTTGGGAGTGGAATAGGAAAGGAAATGCCTAGTAGTGGTACAGTGTACCCTCCGCCACGCACCTTACGGTGAACTGCGGAGTATGTATGTAGATGTAGATTACAAATTCACAGCGTGATTAGATAAAAAAATCCAATTTGAATTATAGTAAAGTGTATGCGAAATCTCCTTTACGATTCTCCTAGAAAGGTTGTCACATTTTCCTTATAAAACAAAAAGTACAAACTAAAGATATCCTTTGAGCCGTCTGTCGCAGTCCAAGATGCTGTAAGACGACGTTGTGTTGCCTTGTTCTTACGTTGGCTGCTGGCTGCTTTTTTCGCCATAGAAAAGATCTGTTCTTACCGAAGAAGTAAGCTGCTTCGTCATTATCATGTGTCACATTTTCATCACCTTCAGGTTCCTGCTCTGAATTAATCACTTATGGAACGCCAGGATCGTGCAAAGTGCAATATTTATTTTAATAATTTTATTATATAATTATTTCATACATATACAAAAAAGAAATAAGGAACTAGGCTTGGAAAAATGGAATGTTCAGGAAATGTTTTACATGGTATGTACGGCATACAAAGACCAGCTATGTAAAGAAGTCCAATGAAGGAACTTAACAGCAATATAAAACCGCACTCTCATAGAAAGATCTGTACCAAAAGACTGGAAAGTTGCACAGGTCATACCAATATTCAAGAAAGGCAGTAGGAGTAACCCACTTCACCACCTGCATATTTCATTGACGTCACGGTCGGGGGTTCGAATACCCCCTCGGGCATGGATATTTGTGCGTCCTTAGGATTAGCTAGTTCATAAGTAGTTTGTAAGTTTAGGGACTGATGACCACGTAGTTATGTCCCATAAGCTTTACAAACATTTGAACATTTCATTGACGTCAATTTGCAGCAGGGTTTTGGAACATATCTTGTATTGAAATATTATGAATTATCTCGAACAGTATGATCTATTGACCCAACGTCAACATGGATTTAGAAAATATCGTTCATGCGAAACACAAATAGCTCTTTATTCACACGAAGTGATGGGTGTTATCGACAAGGGTTCTGAAATCGATTCCGTATTTCTTGATTTCCACAAGGCTTTTGACACCGTAGCTCACAAACGGCTTTTAATCAAAATTGCGTGGTTACCGTATATCGCCCCAAATTTGCGATTGGATAGGGAATTTCCTGTTAGAGAGGACACAGGAAGAAGTTGCTATGATATGCAAATGATTGGCTTTTCAGAGCATTCACAAATGGTTGGCGACGGTGGCGACACCTAAAACTTGCTGACACGAGGAAAGTTTGCAGCCGATTTCTCATACACAAACAGTAGTTGCCTGGTGAAATTTTGTTGTGATGCCTCGTGTAAGGAGTAGAAATGCATACCATGACGTTTCTGACTTTGATGAAGGTCGGATTGTAGCCAATCGCGATTGCGGTTTATCGTATCGTGATATTGCTGCTCGCGTTGGTCGCGATCCAATGACTGTTAGCAGAATATGGAATCGGTGGGTTCAGAAGGGCAATACGGAACGCCGTACTGGATCCCAACGCCCTCGTATCACTAGCAGTCGAGATTACAGGCATCTTATCCGCATGGCTGTAACGGATCGTGCAGCCACACCTCGAGCCCTGAGTCAACAGATGGGGACGTTTGCAAGACAACAACCAACTGCACGAACAGTCCGATAACATTTGCAGAACATTGGACTATCAGCTCGGAGACCATCGCTGCGGTTACCCTTGATGCTGCCAGACATGAGCGCCTGCGATGGTGTACGCAACGACGAACCTGGGTGCACGAACCGCTCCATCTATAAAGCTG
The DNA here is from genome assembly GCA_026315105.1 of Locusta migratoria. Lineage (NCBI taxonomy): Eukaryota > Metazoa > Arthropoda > Insecta > Orthoptera > Acrididae > Locusta > Locusta migratoria. The sequence continues at coordinate 321,166,295 of CM048748.1, read as the reverse complement.
AAATTTGGCAGGTTGTATTTCATAGGTAGAAGACGTCAGCTAAGAATGGATTTTGGGATAATGCTAATAGTTGACGACATATGACCTCATAAACAATGAAAAACTCCCCTTCTTGCGGCACCTGATAGTGTGACTTTATCAGTACACTATTAGAGAAGGAGATCACTTAGCAACTTGCAACAAACTTTAAACATACATTCAAACCTTTAGGAATCATTTTCTCGTTGTAAACCATAGCAAAATGATGAAAGGAAAAAAGTTTCTCGCTTACTACTTTTCTGCTGTTCATGGAGTAAAACTACGGCATTTTCTATATCGTTGCAATTTATTATTTCTACACTATATATTTTACCCGCAGAAAATTGTACAGACAGTATACAGACATACAGCTGAATGTACCTTCGAAATTGTATCACAGTACGACACGTAGTTTATGAGCTATGAGCACATAAACAGTAACGTTAATGGAAAACCGCCCCATCACGCACCAAGATTTAATCTACTACTTCTTTACTACTAATTGTATTCGCAACAGATTTTACAGACATACAGCACTTATACAAATGAATATGTACCGGAAAAATTATACAATTGTACAACATATTTACATATACTAATAATAAATCTGTCGCTGTTCACTTCAGTCTTCAAAACTACTAGACAAATCTTCATGCGATTTTTACAGGAAACATGAGAAAAGTTTGGGTCAACATATAGATAAAATGTTATCGAAATTGGACTACGGAAAAAAAGATATCGTAATTTTAAGTATGTTCAATAACTGTCGTGTCTGTTTGTTCAGCTATTAAAAACCTATTTTCTCCAAAACTACTTCACAGATAATTTGAGCGTAATTCTGGACAACATACAGTATGTTACGCAGGTTGGGTGGACGATAGAACGCCACTGTAGGAGGAGTAGGATGCATCCTGGACAGAATATCTTTCATTTATGACCAGAAGGATAGAAAATCAAAACTTTGGCGAATGATTCGGTTTGGTTACTTAAAACTTCTTTTGTTACACAGGTGGACCGTGCTACGCATCAATACACCAAGCGCCACAGTGTCTTGAGAGAGATAATTGAACCCAGTGTTCCAGTTCCCTTAAAATATGTATTTATTGATGAATTTTACCGATAAGGGCGATTATTGTGTCACCTAGTAGCAAAACTTCACTGAAAATAAATTTTAGACAAGAGTAAAGAATCACCGTTTTTTCGTTTTTCTACATGTATACAACTGGCGCTTCTGAGCTTTGATTATACAACAAGTGACTAAAAGACCTGAAGTTCGTTTGGTCTTATTGTGAATTGGTGAACAGTGCATTAGGGCTGATACAACCTTTAAGTATCAGTCAGCTACGTGCATTTTATTGTATAAAACAATTTGATAAGATATGTGGTGTATTGTTAGTAACAGAAAAATTACTTAATTTTGAGCTTTGATAAAATGTTCAATTAATTGCAAAGAAATTTGTTTTTAATCTCGTGTATTTTGAGCACTTTTAATGTATGCTGAAAACAATAAATTTTCATGTGTTTATCTATGACAAGAATTTAGTTTGACGGTGGTTTGCAGAAACGTCCAGGTTTTAATGTAATAGTGACAGCACTGCCCATAATTATTTAAAGGAGACCTCCTCCGGCACATATTAATCCCGTTTTCCCTGCTCAAGGTTAAATTAGGTCAACGCTGCGTGGTTAATTCTGCGCGCACAGAATAGTGCCATGAGAAAAAGCAGTTTTGTTTAAAGAAATAAAAAAAAATCTCCTATTTTCTAGCCACTACTGAGACGTTTTTATATTTTAATCATTGTGCGGTGTATTGACACTACTCTTGTATTACGGTAATTAAATAAGAATGTTTCCTATAAAAGTTACTGCTTTCTGAAACTTTAACTTCAACAGTTTCCTCTTATTTAACACATGACAAGCTTGGACATACCAACTCATTCAATAAACTGACATAATTTTCTCAATTCTATTGCTGCAACGACAACACCGTATCTTATCTTCTGATGGAACAGTATAACTGAACGTTTTAATCAATCGCAAAATTCACAGTACCAATACTTCTGGCTCAATCGTCTATCTGCAGCCTCTGCCTCTGCTGATCATACAAACTTTCACATAAAGATTGTCAACTGGAGTACCCTGTCGCCGGACGAACAATGAACTTCTCAGACAATGATAATATTGCGCTGCTATATATCTTTGGCTCGTAGTACCAACATTCAATTAAGCCCTTAATGAAGCTGTGTCAAAATCAGAATGATTACAAGAAGTACTGACAGATTTTAGCCAGTTTGCCATACAAGAAAAGTCTATTTGGCATACAAATAACACATTACATGCTGCTCTGTGAGGAGTTTTCCATTTTATTGTAAAAAACGAGAACAAAGTGTTTTAAATGTTAACTTACAGTGTATGTGCAATCGATAGCATATATATGCAATCAATATCATATTTCAGGACATTATTTTGCCTTACACATAGTGCTAAACTAGTCTGGGTGCAGAGTAAATTACATGTTGTGCAACATACAATGATGTATTTTTGTTTCAGACTTCTACATTTTATTTGTTTAGTGCACAGCTGCCGCAAAAATGTTTGTAATTCATCCAGGAAATAACTTACGATGTAACTTACTCTAAAATTAAGAGGTGTCACAAGAGACAAGTTTGTGATGGGCAGCATCAAAGCAACTAATAAATTAATTACTAAAAATATAATAAAAATCTTAACGCGGAATTTTTCATCAGTGTAAACGTTACGCAACAGCGAATGTAAAATGATATACTGCCTTCCTATTATTACTATGCTTCTTTCTAGGTAATGTGATATGCTTGCGGTGCTGAATTTTTAGAATCCCCGGCGACGGAAAAATACAAAATTATTTATTTAATGACTTGCTAATGTGCATCTAGTGAGTAATTTGGTACATACAGTGAAAAACAGCTGAATTCAAAACGCGCGTCGCTCTTCCGGAAGGCATTTGTCATAAATGAAACAGAGTCCCGTTACCTGCGTGACAATGCATCAATAATGTCCATATTACAATTAGAAGCTCCGCTAATTAGCAGGCTCACAACGGCTGTAGATACATCAATAAACAGGACGTTTACAAACTCCCTCTTGTCAGCAATTATAAATCAGTTGTTTGCCCTATAAAGCCCATCACGGTTTTCATCAACTTGCACGGATATCTAGGCAAACAAAACAGCGCTGCAAATACACATGCAATCATTCATCGTTCCGCGAACTTTGTTTGAACGAACTACCATAATTATTTTGGGTACTGTTATCAGGTTTTCTGCTTTGTTTTCTGGAAGTTGCAATAAATAACGTTTTCTATGCATCAAGTACGATAATGGTAAATGTGAGAGCAATCAGTGTGCTAAAACGTAAGTCAAACGAAAAAAGTTGGAGAATTTAGTGTAAATGATGAAGGAAGTGTTGAGAGACTCCTGAGCATCAACATCAGCGAAATTGGGAAACATTCGTTCTTAGTTTCCACGGTGTAATTTTTGTGCCGTTGACTATTAGACGGACTAAATTTGTGACAGCCGACTTATAATCCCTACTGGAACACAATCTTAGTGTCAGATACATATTTACAAGAAGGACGGAACTTAATCAAACCAAAAAACGTCGAGGGCAGTGATGGCTGTACACCTATCAGCACAACTAGCGCAAAGTTACGGTAGTAACCGTAAGTGAAAGTGATGTTTTGTTCCATAGCTGGCAGGTCGTAGTACTCATCGCACTCGCTGTTTCACTCGGGGCAACAGCTCAATGAGTAAAGAACCGCACAGTACGGTAATGACGATGTATGACCTCTCACTGTCATTAAAATCATTATAAATATCAGAAGTTGAAGCCCAAGTATGTTGGCCAATTCATACTTTCCAGTCCATGCACTAGATAGAAATAATATGACTTTCCACTGAAATTCATGCTCTGTGCATTCTAAAAATGTCTCGTTAAGATGACACGAGAGTTAGTCATAGCAAGAATCCGTGCTGTCATTTTTAACTCTAACAAAAATAATGTAGTGAGTAATCAAAAAATATTATGTAATTCTATAGCGGCTTTCCATCTCTCACGATTGTACCTCTGGCTTATGAAAGTCACAGTCATGTAATTTTTAACTGCGTGTTAATCCCATTTTCTGCCCCCAGCGGACTAACGGTTCCTTCCTAAGTGCATGGCGAGCACGGTGCCCCGAGTTTATGCAGTATTTCTCCCTTTTATCTTCCCTGGATTGATTTTGTTTTCACCTCTTTTCCTATTCTCACCCCTTCCCCTTTCAATTTGGCAGTTTGGTACCTATGTCCCCAAATAACTAACTAACTAACCAACCAACCTACCTACCTACCTGACTTCCATAGTCTAATTAAGGTATACCAATAAATGCAACAATTAGGCTTTGATTTGCGTCTTACAGTGGAATAATTATTGTCGCGTTGAAATGGAAGCAGCCTTGACTTCTAAGGTAGGGTTTTAAACTGAACACAGCACTTATACTGAAAACAGGTTTATTGCGAACTTAACATACACGCAGCACTAACTGCCTCTCGGGCAGAGTGCTCTGCTATTTATACACAGACAGAATGTACCAGAAATTAGAAGAACAGTTAACATAAGAAACATGTAGAAATTACAAGTGAACATAAGAAACATATATTCTCGAAATGATAATTACAAAAAAATAAATTTTTGCCGGTGGACGGGATTGAAACGACGACCTTCAGCACCGCAATCCGTGTTGCTATCACGCAGCAATATTAGTGGCCTAAGTTCCTTGTTATGGTGAATTTGAGGCAGCTAGACGCGCGGGCGTAGCCGGGCTGTCTGGAGCGCCACGTTACGGATCGCTCGGCCTCCCGCGTCGGAGGTTCGAATCCTCCCTCGGGCATGGATGAGTGTGTTGTCCTTAGGTTACTTTAACTTAGTTTAAGTAGTTTGTAAGACTAGTGACTGATGACCAACGTAGTTGGTTCAGTCGTCCTCTTCCCGTACTTTTTTTACCCTCTATAACTCCCATAGATACCTCAGAAACTATTCCTTAGTGTCATAACACGTGTAACACATGTGTTGACGGTGAATATTTGCTCCTTTATTCGATGAATTTACGCAGTAATCATCATTTGTTATCTTATTAGTCCTCATAATTGTCAACATTTTCTGTATAACTACATCTCAAATTCTTCGATTCACTTCTTTCCAATTTTCCCCACTGCCCAGCTTTCTTTACCCTATTAAGCAGTGACAAACACGTTTGCTCTCAGAACTTTCTTCGTGTAAATGAAACCACTGAATACAACAAACAATAATGATGACGGTTTTAATACGTATCCCCGTACAATCTGTTAATTCCAGATTGTTAAATATTAGGATATCAATGTCCCTGTTTTCGAGACCGTCCTCAAATCTTTGAAGTATACCACATAAAGCGGAAATGAGTAAAGTATATAGCAACCAGACTGCTAGGTGAGTATAGAGGGTGATTATCACGTAAGTGTGAATGTCTTTCATCTTGACCTCCGGTACGCGCTTTATTCTGTATCAAGACAGCTCCGTGACAGAAAATACAGTGATTCGGTGATACCTGTGTCATTATGTATGCCTACCTGTGGCTTCCTGAAGAATAACATGCTTTCCAGATTAAAGAATAATAGGAACCGAGCGATTGAAATTTCTGCCCAATATATGTTTGAACAAAATTACAACAATTCATATTAGAAATATATATCCCTATTCATTAGTGATAAAACGGTTTTCAATATCGTACAGTTTACAACCTTTTATCACATGTAATGGCGCAGGTTATTTTATCAAATCAATATCTGCAAATCTTCTGTCAGCTCAACTACTGTTAATCGCTAGAGATTCCACAGAAAATGCGGATCAAATCATTTGATATGTACTTGCAATAGTTTATTTTACGCCAAGGTACGTCTGAAAAGTTCGGTGAATGGTCCCATACTGTACAAACTGCGGTGGTGTGGACGAGTTGCCCGCGCATACTCTTTGAGGGACAAGTCAACAAGCGCCCCCTATCATGCAAAGCACTGCAGTGAAGTGGTGTTTCACGTTGCGATCCAGCTAACAGGGTCAGTATGAAACTCGTATCATTGCAACTCGGAGCCCAAAATGGAGCAATGCGTTTACTTCAAGTTTTAATTCAAATTAGGCAAATAGGCGGCGGAGACACGTGGGATGTTAGTACAAGTGTATGGTGTTCAATCAGTGAGTGAAAGTGTGTATCTGAGCAGTTTAAGCGGTTTACAGATGGAAGGAAGATGTCGAGGATGAGCCAAGTTCGGGTCGATCGGCCACATACACAGTCCCAGACAACATAGAACGAGTGCGACGATGCTTTCGGATGATCGGCTGCTCTCTTTGAGAGGCTTACGCTTCGCAACAGTCGAAAGATCCAATAGCGCGTAAACTCAGTGCTTCCAGCGATTCTACAAGAAGCATTTGCTTACAGTTTCCAAAGCCTGTACAACCGATGTCAGAATTGTATTGTAGCCAATTACGATTACTTTGAAGGCCAGTAAATGAATTTCGTTTGTCACTCTTGTTTTCTCGGTTTAATGAGTCCATTCGCTGCGGTGGATTAGCCGAGCTGTCAAAATCGCCTCGCTGCGGAGCGTGTGGTTGCTCGCCGTGGAGGTCCTCCCTGGGGCATGGTGTGTGTGCTGTCCTTGGGTTAGTTTACCTTAGTATAAGTAGTTTGTAAGCTACGGACTGATGACCACGCAGTTTTGGTCCGATAGATTTACAAACATCTGATTTGAGTCCATTCACCGAAGTTTCCAGACGCACCCTGTAAATGTGCCCACATACCTGTTATGTGCCTTCTCTTATATGATTGCCAAGTACATTGTTCTTCAATTTCAGTCGGTAACAAGTCGTTTAATGTCACCAGAGGTACATTTTTCGACATGAATTATGGGAAAGATGTTCACTCACTTCTGAAAATTAATATAGCCATACTACAAATTGTTTGCCTCCTGTCACGATTGCAATGCTTCAATCTGACTGGCGATTGTAAATGTGCGTATATGCAGGAAGTGAGGCAACCGAAACTCATGTACGACGATCGCTAACTGGTCCTCTTGTCGGGAAACAGGTCACAACTGTGGCTCGGTCTAATTTACTTAGCGATGGAGGCGTGCATCATGCTTGACATCGCATTATTAGACTGTGGTAGTAACATATATTCCTTAGTTTTTGCTGTCGTTTCCCAGAAATCACACGTCTTCTATTTCAATGTTCAATAAAGGCAATAGGAGTGATCCGCAAAATTATAGGCCTATTTGATTGGTGTCGATTTGCAGCAGGATTTTAGAACATATACTTACCTCGAAGATGTAAGTATCATTCTTGTGAAACACAAGATGTGACAGTCACATGATGTGATGAGCACTATAGACAAGAGATGTCAAACAGATTCCGTATTTCTATATTTCCGGAAGGCTTTCGACACTGTATCTCACAAGCGTCTTCTAACCAAACTGCGTGCTTATGGTATATCGTCACAATTGTGTGATTGGATTCGTGATTTGCTGTCACACAGGACACAGTACGTTGTAATTGACGTAAAGTCATCGAGTAGAACTGAATTGACATCTGGAGTTCCTCAGGGAAGTGCCATAGGGCCCCTACTGTTCCTTATTTTTATGAACGGTTTAGGAGACAATCTGAGTAGCTCTCTTAGGTTGTTCGCGAATGATGCTGTCACTTATCGGTTAGTAAAGACACCAAAAGATGAAAATGATTTAGATAAGATGCAAAATGGTGCAAAATTGGCAATTGACGCTTAATAATGAGGAGTGTAAATAATGCATTTGACCAACAAAGCAAGCCCGTTTAACTTCATGTACACGATTAATCAAAAGTAAAGGCCGTAAATTCAACTAAATACCTAGGAGTAACAATTACAAACAAACTGGAAAGAACACATGGAAAATGTGGAAGGGAAAGTGAACCATAGATTACGTTTCGTTGGCAGAAAACTTAGAAGCTGCGACAGTTCTACTAAAAAAACTACCTACATTATACTTGCGCGTTCTATTTTGGAGTATTGCTGTTCATTGTAGGATCCCCACCAAGTGGGACTGACATATGATTTAGAGAAATTTCAGAGGACAACTCATTTTGTATTGACGCCATATAGGGGAGAGAGTGTCACAGAAATGATGCACGATTTGTAGTGGAAATCATTAAAAGAAAGGTGTTAATCGTTGCGACGAGATCTATTTGCGAAATTTGTTTTACCAAGTTTCTCTTCCGAATGAGAACTTATTTTGTCACCACCAACCTACAAAGGAAGACATGATCATGAAAATAAGAGAAATCAGATCGAAAACGGAAGGATTTAGGTGTTCCTTTTTCCCGCGAGCTATTAAAGAATGGAACAGTAGAGAAACAACATCAAATCTGTTCGATAAACCCTCTACCATAACATGCACTTCTATGTGGCTTGCAGATTTAGGTGTATTTTCTCCTATTTTAGAAGATACATCAAACTGTTCTTCCGCTGCTAGGAAATTAACTGACGTGGCAAGAAGTTTCTAAACTTCTGGATATCTTGTTTATAGAACAATATTTAGTACATTAACCCTTTCAGACCTGATTCTTTTCTCTGTCAAGGGAAATAATTTTTAATGCTGTAATACTCTTAAGTTAAATTTTCAGTGATTTCAGAAACAAGATGTATGCAATTATATGCCCCCATTTTCATTATACAACACTGCGTATACTGGAAAACAAGGCTTTTTTTACGGACTAAGTTAATTAATTTTGTATTACCAACTGTTGTACTAAATAAACGGAAAGTTCAATAACTACATCCCAAAATAACAACTACTACTTTCAGTTATACAGTAGAATACAAGTAGCCCACAATATCCGTGCTCTTTGAAGTTCGCAAACTGCTGCACAGTGCAACACTCGCGTCGTAATATTTCCAGGGTGATCTTCCGCAGATGGCAGTAACTGTGCATGATGAAATGATTGAACACTCAGGTGTCGTATACATGTTCTTTCCGTTGAGAAAAGACGCTTCTGAACCATCTTAGACAACGTAGAAGTTATGTACACATTTGTAGCCAGATTGTACGAAAGGGTTGACTCGTTTGTTAGCTAATCAGCAGTTCTATAAATAGGAGTTAGGTACTATAAGGGCTCGGGGATTTCACTTCTTGGAAAGTAAAAAGTGATAATACACGGTTCTGTTGACGACAAACGTCGGCAGGAATCGGTAAGCTGAGCTTCCCTGCAGCCTGGTGCGGCGAACGCCCGCCGCTGTCTCCATGATGGATGGCCCAGCGCTCAGTCCTCGGCCACCCCTAGGAAGGGGAGGCGGAGGTGTCCGGGACTCATTCGTCAAGGTCGCGCCGGCGGGGACGGCGAGCCGGGGGCTGCCCCTCATTAGCAGGCAACCCGCGCACCCTTCTACCTAGAGGGCCGCCGCGGCGAAAAACCTTCTTGTTTACACACCCCGTTTCTCTCCCGCTAGGCCCACGGGAGGAAAAGCGGTATTCGCGGCGGGAAATTTATTCGTTGGGAGCAGATGCTTTTTTCCCCGAAACTCCAGTGTAAACTTTGAGAATAAACAGACGTGAGGTATTGCTGCAGGTACGGACGGCGCGGAATCGCTCCGAGAGTGCGGTGGAATTGAAATGCCGGGTCGAGCTGCGGTTCTCTCGTCGCTATTTGGAAATCATCTTCTCGACAGTACATAATAAAAAGTGTCTTCTGCAGTATCTTGCAGTGCTTGCTTGGACTCTGCCACACTTAGTCAAGAGCAAATATATATTTATGAATACAACGACATTCGGAAAAACTAACTTACATACGAGGCGCGTCCAGAAAGACAGTTCCGTTTCAATTTATCTCCACTACAGCGCTACGACTGCAGTTCCGCACTTGCCCTGTAGACGATGTATATCAAGGAGAAGAACGTACGCCATTTGGAGATCGCTGTCGGTTACGTACGCTTTGTTGTGCCTGTTTGAAATGTCGGCGTTGATTGAAAATCCCGCCGCCTGTGAAATCAGGTCGGTGATTCTGTTTCTGAATACGAGGAAAGTGAAACCAAGTGAAATTTATCGGCAAATTTGCGATGTTTACGGAGCAAATGCGATGAGTGATTCGATGGTGAGAAGATGGGTTGTGCAGTTCAATGGCGGGCGGAGTGATGTGCACGATGAAGAACGAAGTGGGCGTCGACTTTTGGTTACAGAAAAACTGGTTCACCCGATTGATGACAAGATCCAGGAAAACCGTAGGTTTACAATTAGTGCTCTCGCAATGGACTTCCCCCAAATTTCACGATCACTGATACATGAAATTTTTACCAAACAACTGAAAATCCGTAAACTTTGCTCACGTTCGGTACAAAAGTTTCTCACTGAGCAACACAAAACACAACGGATGGGTAGTGCACTCGAGTTTTTGACCGGTCATCACTTCACCAATGACGACAAGCTAAAAGAAACTGTTTCCAATTGGTTGAAGACACAAGCGGCAGATTTCTATGAAGAAGGTATACAAAACCTGGTGCCACGTTATGACAAATGCCTGCAAAATTTCGGCAGTTCTGTGGAAAAGTAGTTTAAGAGTTGTAGAATTTTGTGCAATAATCTGTATCTGTGTACAATTTCATTTTATTACCAAACGGAACTTACTTTCTGGACGCGCCTCGTATTTGTGTTAGATTTGGCGATAGACACAAAGGAGTAGCCGAGTAGTCTGGAGTAACACGTTGCGGATCGTGCGGCCTCCCTTGCGAAGGTTCGACTCCTCCCTCGGGCATTGATGTTTTATGCTGTTTTAGTATAAGTTAGTTAATAAGTAGTTTGTAAGTTTAGGGACTAATGACCACGCAGTTAACTCTCTTAAGTTTTACGAACATTTCAACATTTATTTATTTATTTATTTCTAATATAATAAGGGTAAACCAGTTTTGAACTACGCAAAACATTATTTAAAATCTATTGTATAAATAAAATTATGCCTAAATACAAATGTCTCCAACAATCAGTACGAATCCAAACTATTATTAAAATCTTATTGCACGTCAGAATAATTTTAAAAGTTCATAAACTTTTATAAAGTAAGTGTATATGATGATTAATGCATATTTTCGAACTGCCAGTACTGATATTAGACAGAAGCAATACAAGAATCGAAATGTAAAATACGTCAAAACAAAAATATCATCGGAATACGTATTTCGTAAAAGCAAATTAAACCTTAGTTCTCACTAGGTCAATTTCAACGTACTCATTTAGAACATATCTGTTATTTTGAAGTAAATTATGTAATATGTTATTAATTACTGGTAAATACAGTTTATAAAGTAAAACTGAAAGAGTCAAGTTCAAAATGTTCAAATGTTTGTATAGCTTATGGGACATAACTACGGGGTCATCAGTCCCTAAACTTATAAACTACTTATGAACTAGCTAACACTAAGGACGGCACAAATATCCATGCGCGAGGGGGGATTCCAACCCCCGACCGTAGTGGCCGTGCATACCGTGACTGGAGTGCTGAAATCCCCTCAGCCACCACGGCCGGCATAGTGTCAGGATCATGACATATAAACATTCATATTTTACCATTTCAGTGGTTCTTTTTGTTTACAATATGCACATGTAATATTGAGAAATTCCACACATACTTTGTTTCTGTAAAACCAGTGACTATTCATAAAAGCGCCTCGATGGAGTGGCCGAACTCTCTATGGCGCCTTAGCGCGGAACGCGCGGTTTCTCACAGTTGGAGATTCGAGTCCTCCCTCCAAAATGTTCAAATGTTTGTAAAGCTTATGGGACTTAACTACGGGGTCATCAGTCCCTAAACTTACAAACTACTTATGAACTACTTACGAACTAGGACGGCACAAATATCCATGCCCGAGGGGGGATTCGAACCCCCGACCGTAATGGCCGTGCAGACCGTGACTGGAGCGCCTCAGTCTCCTCGGCCACCGCGGCCGGCAGTCCTCCCTCCGGCATGGGTGTGTTTGAGTGTTGTTGGGTTAGTTTAAGTTTAGTTTAAGTACTTTGTAAGCGTAGGAACTGATAACCAGCGTAATTAATGCCCATACATTTACAAATATTTGAATTTGATTGGATGGTTTAGGAGGACAAAATATCGGAGGTCATCAGTCCCCTCTTAGATTCTATTCGTAATTTGGTATGTTATATAAAAGCATGTAATTAAAATTGCTAGTCAGGGCCAGTGTTACCATCAGTTTAAGGGAGTGACGGAAAACGAGTTTCAGATCGCGATACAATCAGCGGCAATGCCATGGAAAGATTTGGATTTAGATAAAACATGGGGAATATTAAATGACGCAATGTGTTGTCCCAACAGTGAAGTCTGTAGGAGGTACTTTTACGGTTTGAAGTTATGTATGTGGTTAGGGTGAAGTATAATTATTGTATATAATAAAACCGTAAATATGGCTATGAACAGTTTTACAGCACAGTGTACTGCATAACGTAGAAGAATCGTACGAATGTGTGATTGCGTCAACATGACAGTGCAATCTGTTGTAAAACTATGTATTTGTGGAAATGACTGGTCTACAATAATTTTCATGAAGTTGGCCTGCACAAATAAAGATCATTTGGTATGTGTTACTATATCAGCTTCTAGCTTTGCGTTGAGATGATCATCTTGTGATGTTGCAGCTCTTCTATCTTCCGTGCTCACAGACACGCCACACAAACAAGTGCAGCACCATACAGCCACCATAGCAAGAAAAATGGCGATATAAACAGTGTTGTTTCATATCAAAAATCGCACTGAAGATCATAAAACATAAGAACACTCCACAAACAATAAGCAGCAACACCACAGCTCAAATGTAAATAAGCCACAACAGCCACATAAAAATATTTTTCAATATAATTTCCAGGCCTACAATAAATTAGTCAGTCTTCGTAAATAAAAACGTCTTGTTGTTTTCAGGTGACAGGCTCTAAAAACTTATCATTCCACAATTCAAAAGTTTGTAAATCTTATGGGACTTAACTGCGGGCTCATGAGTCCCTAAACTTACAAACTACTTATGAAGTAGCTTATATTAAAGACGTCTCAAACATATTATGCCCGAGGGGAGATTTGAACCCCCGACGGGGAACTGCCTCGCACATCGTAGCATAGGTCCTCCATGCGCTCGGCATTCCACAATTAATGCACAAGCACATCCTGCGAATTACACAATGTAAGTATTTTGAATAAATTAGACCTAAAACATCTAACAAAATTGACAAACCAAACAACTTGTCCAAACGATTGTACAACCAAAATATGTAACATGTATTCTAGAAAATAAACACCAAAAGCCCACGGAAGATGACATAATAAGTGCCAAAACTAGTTTGGTTATTAAAACAAAAAAGCGTCTTGCATAAGGCGGAATCAACCACAAATGTATCAACTTCGTTCAGGACCTTAGCTTTCAGTCCTACAATCTCTCTTCTCAGTGTTGAACATGATTAGACTGCATTTCCCAGGTCGTGCGGGAAGGACCGCCGCTCCTCGTTGGAGATTCGAGTCGCATCTCGAGTACGGATGTGTAGTTTGTAAGTCTAGGGAACGATGCACACAGCAGTTTGATCCCTTACGTTTACAACCACTTCAAGATTTGATTCCGTTACTCCAGATACATGACGTGTTCGATGACAGTTGGAAGGCGTTTGTTACGGTTCCCAACTGTCACTTAGTGAACAAAAGACGATTATCAAGCATATCAGACCAACTGTGTGGTTACATTCAAGAGTTTTGAAAAGGCAATAGAACAGCATTCCATTCTTTAAGGAGAGAAGTCTTTCAGAATGTAAATTATTTCAGTAATAACGCAAGTGAATGTTATGAGATTTTTATTTTTCACAGTATGTATATAACATCTGAAATTTAATGAGTCATTTTGCGAATGTTGCTGTTGTGTCTAGAGAAGTCACAAAGCTGGAATACTAAGCGAAACGCAGGAGGATCTGCAACGAGCGAGTGTGTCGTGTCGGGTGTAGCAAAAAAAGAAATGTTCAAATGTTTGTCAAGCTTAAGAGACTTAACTGCGTGGTCATCAGTCTCTAAACTTACAAACTACTTATGAACTACCTTATACTAAAGACGACACTAACATCCAAGCCCGAGTGGGAATTCGAACCCCCGACGAGGAACGGCTTCGCGCATTGGAGCATAGCGCCTCAATACGCTTGGCCACTCCGCCGCGGCCTGGTGTAGCAGCAGGCATATATAATACATTTGGAATACATAGAAAGATTTTTCGCCCTTGTATGACTGACAGTATTTACTTCCACAAAACATCTGGAGCGATTTTAACGACGTTTTAACATTCATAAAGTACATGGCAGACTGTGATTCGGGGAAAGGGGGGGGGGGATAATCCTTAGGAAGTGTAGCCCATCAACAAATGAAGTAGCTAACAAAGCACTTGTTAGATTAAAATTAGGATACTGCTGGTCTGTGTGATATCTGTAGCAGACGGGGTGACAGAAAAATAGAAAAGATGCATAAAAAAGCATCAAGTTACGTTAAAATTTCATTTACTAAGTTTCTAAGCATCAAGGTGATCGTTGATGCCAACTGGCAGACGCTGCAAGAGAGTCATTCTGAATCACTGTATGGGCTGCTGTAGATGATGCGAGGGAGTACGTGAACCGAAGCGTTGACCAATATAAATCTTCGTCCTACGTATAACAAGCGAAAGAACCGTGAGGATCAAATGAGAAACGATAGAAGACGTTAGAGCCCCAGGGTGGAACAGCTGCAAAACTTTTTTCATGAAAACCTTACGTGAATGAAAAAGTTCGCTCTGCCACAGACCTTGGGGTGGCTTGGGGAGTGTAGATGTAGACTTTCAGTTACCATACTTGCAGCTGAGATCAAAAGGCGAAAGTGGACACACCTCTTATCAATGTCCACTTAATAAGTCCCCACTTACTATTAGATGGTTCACTGTACGTTACATACCTGTCCACTACATTCTTCTCCAGCTCTGCCGGCCGCGGTGGCCGAGCATATTGCGGCGCGCTAGTCACAGTCTGCACGGCCACTACGGTCGGGGGTTCGAATCCCCCTTCGCACATGGATATTTGTGCCGCCCTTAGTATTAGCTATTTCATAAGTAGTTTGTAAGTTTAGGGACTGATGACCCTGTGGTTAAGTCCCATAAGCTTTACAAACATTTGAATTTTTTTTCCTCCAGCTCCGTCAGTTGACAACTTCAAACGTGAATGCTTCAAGAAGGGTCTGTTAGGTCTTCCGGGTAAAGTGGCAGTTGTTTTCGAATTGTCACTTCTCCTTCCGCCGTCTGCTCTGATTGTTTGCAATAACTCCCAACGGCAGCAAGCATCCCCATCAGTTCCTCTCCTCTGTAGCTGCCTTCTGCCGGAGGATTACGACCTCCCAGCATGGCGGCAGTAGTGGAGCGCCGGGATAGTGCGCCGGGCCGAATCCCTGCCGGCTGGTGCCTGCTGGCTGCTCAAATATTGATGGTCGCCGTGTGCTGCTGCCGCCGCCGCCGCCGCTGCTGCTGCCCCAGGGGCACAACGGCTGCAGCCAACAGCGGCGGAACATCAACGCTTCCTACAGGCCCCCAGGAGCATCAATTATGGACGCGCCCATGCATGGCCAAATATTAAGCGCGTTACGGCCTCCCGTGGGCCCGCTAGCGCGCCCTGGGGGCGAATGAAAGCAAGTACCGACGCCGACACCGGCGTACACTCCTCTCTGGTGGCGTCCACGACTGCGCAGTGCGCCGCTCATGCCTATGCCCAACATTCGTACTATCACACAGCCAAACTGCTGTTCACATTCTTTTACCTTTCTCTTTCCACGAATTCACAACAGTTGCCAACATGAGTCTCCCAGCTTGGTACAAGTTTCGACATACCCTCTTCATAGAAGTCCATTTGGTTGCAGTATAGGCATTTGATGAAAATCGTTGGGAAATCATAATTTTCTTCATGTGACCAAAAACTCGGACATGCCAAAGTTCAAATGTTTGTATAGCTTATGGGACTTAACTAAGGGGTCATCAGTCCCGAAACTTACAAACTAATTACGAACTAGCTAAAACTAAGAACATGCCTGAAAATTTTTTATTGTAAAGTCTCGGTCGCAATGAGCTTTATTTCATATGACGCGTTTCGAGAACATCATCATCAGATAAAAAATTAAAAAAAAAAAAAAACGATGGGAAATACAACCATCTTAGTATAGATGCTTGTAGTATGTGAGTCTAGTTCAACACTGTCACTAGACGTCCATGATGATGTTTTGAGTTTTAATCAAGCATCTATACTAAGATGAGTGTATTTCCCATCGTTTTTTAAATTTTTTTATCTTATGATGATGTTCTCGAAACGCGTCATATGAAATAAAGCTAATTGCGACCGGGACTTTTCAAAAAAAATTTTCATGCATGCCAACGTATGGTCGCTTGTCCACAGAATGGACGGTTTCATGAACCAAGTGATAACACTAAGGACGGCACAAATATCTATTCCCAAGGGGGGATTCAAACCCCCGACCGTAGTGACCGTGCAGACCATGATTGGTGCGCCGCAGTCCCCTCGGCCACCGCGACCGGCATGCCAACGTCCGGTCTGTATGCCCACCATTCCGCTGTACACACAGCCAACCAGCTGTTCATTTCTTTTACTTTTCTCTTTTCACGAATTCACGACAGTTTCCAACACGAGTCTCCCAGCTTGGTGCAAGTTTCGACGCGCCCTGTTCATAGAAGTGCATTTGGTTGGAGTATAGACATCTGATATAAATCGTTGGGAAATCATAATTTTCTTCATGTAACCAAAGACTCGGACATTCCAATGTCCGGCCTGTATGTCCACCATTCCGCTTTACACACAGCCAACCTGCTGTTCACATTCTTTTACCTTTCTCTTTCCGCGAATTCACAACAGTTGCTAACATGAGTCCTGCAGCTTGGTACAAGTTTCGAAATGCCCTGTTCGTAGAAGTCCATTTGGTTGGAGTAAAGTTATCTGATGTAAATCGTTGGGAAATCAGAATTTTCTTCGTGTGACCAAAGACTCGGACATTCCAACGACAGGCCTATACGCCCACCATTCCGTATTACACACAGCCAAACTGCTGTTCACATTCTTTTACCTATCTCTTTTCACGAATTCAATACAGTTGCCATCACGAGTCTCCCAGCTTGGTACAAGTTTCGACATGCCCTGTTCGTAGAAGTCCATTTGGTTGAAATGTAGGTGTCTGATGTAAATCGTTGGCCAATCAGAAATTTCTTCGTGGCACCAAAGACTCTAATATTCCAACATCCGGATTGTACGGTGTGTTCTGAAGCATATCCCACTAAAATTTGGAGATGTTATCACGAATACGAGTACCACCATGGCTGTTCGTCTTGTAACGAAGAAGTCTGACAACGACAGGATTAGAGCTGTAGTGCCACGCTGCGTTGGCAGCTCTGCCTGAGGTTCCACCTTACAGATTACGCAACCGTTCATGTTGGAGATTTGAGACCTCCCTCGTGATTGGGTGTGTGTATGTTGTCCTTAGTGAAATTAGTTGAAGTAAGCTTCAATTGTGTGTAAGCCTATGGACTGATGTACTCTGCCGTATGGTTCTTTGTAATGTTACAGATTTAAGCAAACAATTGGGTAATATCAGATCACATTCTGGTAAACTAGATTTCTGAAATCAGTTATCATAAATAAATCACTGCCGAGGTGGAGCGGCCGAGCCCACTGAGGCGCTATGCTACGATACGCTAGGCCGTTCCCCGTCGGGGGTTAGAATCCCCTCTCGTCCATGGATGTTTGTGCCGTCTTTAGTATAAGCTAGTTCATAAGTAGTTTGTAAGTTTAGGGCTGATGACCCCAGGAGTTAAGTCCAATAAGCTTAAAACATCAAATAAATCACAACATTACGATATTGATTATCAACATGCCTTCTCTATATTTAAAGAGCTTCCTTCAATCAGAATATGATGAAAATAAACCTTCCGATAGCTTAAAATATCCATTTCATTTAGGTTGACTAATTACGCCTGTAAAGATCAATGATTTATACGAGGATTGGAA
Source organism: Locusta migratoria (assembly GCA_026315105.1). Lineage (NCBI taxonomy): Eukaryota > Metazoa > Arthropoda > Insecta > Orthoptera > Acrididae > Locusta > Locusta migratoria. The sequence continues at coordinate 321,148,167 of CM048748.1, read as the reverse complement.
CTTAAATAGTAACAACACTGCTGTGGAGACACTATGCAATAGAATCTATTATTGTCTCTGATAGCACACCTTATTGACATACCTACTTTACCTCGGAGCAAATGGACTCGCCTGTCCCACGTCACCGGTATGCGCACAATCGAGGGAATCACAGTCACATTTCAGCGAGCAGTCTGACATAACGGTGTCACTATTCTTTTCGAAACAGGAACAACGAAGTTGGATCAAGTTTGAGTGTGACAGAGGTCGTACAGCACGACAGTGTCATCAGGGTCTTCAAGAGGCGTGCGGGGAATCAGCATTGCCGTACAGAACAGTGGCACGACAATGCGCGGGCGCATACAGCGAGAGCTGTGGCTGCTCTGTTCGGTAGTTGAAACTGGGAAGTACTGTACCATCCACCTTACTCCCCGGACGTAAGTCCTTGTGACTTTGATTTCATTCAGAAGACTAAGCAACCACATCATGGTATTCGGTTCAGAACTCTTCCAGAGATTCGACAGGCAGTAGACCACTCGATGCACACCATCAACAGAATAGGCTCTGATAAGGGTATACTACGCCTTCTACATCGCTGATAACAGGTTATACACAACGCTGTTGACTATTTTGAAGGACAGTAACAGGTGCAAACCTGTAATGCTTTTGCATCGGTTGTGAATAGTTGCCATAATTTAAGTTCCAACGTGCGTATAAACTATATGTGTGTCTTCTCGCAAGTTAAAGTCACAATATACGCTGCACAGCAGTTAGATTCGGAAGGTGCGTATCCTTTACTGGCTCGTGGGTAGAACTTGAATTAAATAATGGAAAAATATGTGAAACACATCACATGATGCTGTTGTCCAAAGATCATCGACTTTCCATCCATACGTAAAGTGTGTTTCTCATTCGTCAATGGTGAGTTACTCCCCACAATTTGCTTTCTGTTTCACTCTTAACAGTAGACTTCTTACACATTTACAGTTGTTCTTTAGGTGTTTGACCAATGCGGTCAGGAGTTATAAGCAACAAACAAGGGATCGTAGCCAGCAGTCGTTGGAGTCATTCTGACGACGAATATTTGTATATATATATATATATATATATATATATATATATATATATATATATATATATATTTGCTATTCAGATGCAAAAGTTTCACTGCATATAATGGGAGAATAGCTGTACTTCTTCGATAGTAGAAGCTAATAAATCAACTACGTACGGGCCAAAGTTTGCGAGGCGCGAAATTTTGGATGAGAACTGTGCACTTGGGCAACAGTTCATAGGTCGAAGCAAGAGGAGTCGTCACCTGTATTTGTGGTGACTGAAAAAATATATGTGGCAGTGGGAATACAAGGTGTCATACTATGCCAACCGCAGCTGTATTTTGAGACAGCCTATTTTAGTATTTACTGCAGTGCGACACACATCTGTTTTCAGTACAGTGGATAGAAATACGGGTGCATGTGATACACTGCTTGAATTACTCTTTCCTACTCCATTTCTCTTACCAAAATTTGGTAACCATTCGACTTCATCATTGCAAGTGCGCACGTGTGTGTGTGTGTGTGTGTGTGTGTGTGTGTGTTTCAGTGCGAGTGGGTGCGTACTGAAGGTATCCTCATTGCCATTCTATTAACTTAAGCAATGTAGTACAGTACGGTATCACTATAATATTGGTAATGAAGACTGATGTGATGGGTGCCGCATCCGATGTATCATTGCCATCTGTACACTCACGATCAATTCCATTACGGAGCACTGCTGCAATTCAGCTGTCAGCCCCCGCTAATTCACTTGCTGTATGAGTCACGTGGCATGGATGTGGCCGCATTTGGTACTAGTCTTCGACGTAACACTCGAGGGTAGCATTGCCTTTAATCACTGTTACATTTGCGTATCTTGTAATGTAGGGCACTGCATCTGAGAAGTTACACTGCCCAGACCTTTTCAATGTGCCAAACTGTTGTTGTGCATGAACGGATATCAAACGGGGAAAATTGTCACACCAAATTCGATTGATGTTTGCATAAATCTGGAATTCCACTATTGTGTCAATAAATGAACAGGGCACAGAACTGCACATCACTCAGTTAATGAAGGAAAGACAACGAAAATCCTCGGGGAGACAATACATCAAGACTCGGTATATCGATGTGGAATGAAAAATTCATCACCCTGTTGGGTACTTATATTCAGCGTGCCGGATACGACAACAGGAATGGATCTGGTATATTGGAGTCTGCTATCATTTCATTTATTTATGTGCAGCATCCTCCAATAAGACAATGGTTCATCAATTTTCATCATCATCTGTGGTTAAAATTGTTACGAACGAGGCCAGGTAGAGGCATTAATGGTACTTCTCCATTTTCGCACAATTCTCCACGCTGTAACTGTTTGGATGCAGCCCACATTGTTTCACCTCGAACTGAGCTTTATTGAGTCGATCCATCTACCTCTTGGTCTCCCTCTTGTCCTCAATCTTCGTCTCTAGAATTCATGTAGGTTTCCTTCCATCTTGCAGTGGTTTCACATGATGGAACAATTTTAAAGTGACCTTTTTAATTCTGTCATTAAGATCCTTTACAAAAATTTTCTTGGTAAAATATTTATTTCTCACTCTAACTCTCTCCAGTTTCTCTAAGATAGTTCTTAGAATTTTAGGATTCATTGGCTTGGATTCTACTCTCGTCTCTTCTTCTCATTATCCAAGTCTCAGATGGATAGTTTGGAATGGGTGTGAAGTTCACTTCATACACACCTCGGCTTCCCAAGTTAAGCAAATGTTCAAATGTTTGAAGAGCTTATGGGACTTAACTACGGGGTCATCAGTCCCTAAACTTACAAACTACTTATGAACTAGCTAATACTAAGGACGGTACAAATATCCATGCCCGAGGGGGGATTAGAACCCCCGACCGCAGTGGCCGTGCAGACCGTGACTGGCGCGCCGCAGACGGCTCGGCCACCGCGGCCGGCCCCAAGTTAAGCCCTTTATACACTGGGAAATGCATTTTCCTATAGTACACTTTCTCTAATATCGGCCTCCATATCGTGACCCATTTTTATAAGAATGAAGACGTGTGCATCGAAAAGGATTACATTAATTTATCATAACCACCTGACAATGTTGGACACGTCTACTGACATTTGTGCCGTGCTTAACGACCTCGTGGTCAAAGGCGTCATGCTACGGACTGGGCGACCGCTCCCGCCGGAGTTTCCAGACCTCCCTTGAGCATGGGTGTTTGTGAAAGTTAGTTTAAGTAGTATGTAAGTCTGGGGTCTCATGACCGTAGCGGTTTGGTCCAATAGGTTTACAAACATTTGAAAATTTGAACTAACATTAATTCTCATCCTCCAACGTCGTAGAAATATCACTGACACTTAAGCTACGCACATTAATGTAAAAATAAATAAATAAATAAATAAAATTATAAAAAGTAATGTATACGTTGTGTATGTTTCCCATCTTCTTCCAAACTATTATACCGATTTAAACAAAGTTGATAGACATATTACATAACATTCAGGAAAGAATCACTGGGGGGTAAGAAGCATCTACCGTACTCAGTTCAGGACATATGACATCATATAAGAGCAGAAACACTGCCGTGACGCGTGATACGTTAACGTGCCTTATTTAACAACTTAACCACTTCCAACAAACTTTACACAATGGTTTCCAACTTCTATGCAAAATTTTATCTCAGTGACAACTCAAAAATATGACGAAAAGAAAGTGTTTCTCATTACTTTTCCGCTATTGATGAAACAAAACTGCGGCATTCAGCATGACGTTAGAATTTGGTATATCTACGCTATTTACTGTTGCTTATTTACTGATGGAATCGGTCCCTAAACTCTCAAACAGTACAAGGAATGCTAAGAACGACAAACACACGCCCATGCCGGAGGCAGGATTCGAACCTCCGGCGGGAACAGTCGCACAATCCGTGACATGGCACTTCAGAACGAAAGGACATTCCCTCGTGTCTTACTAGCCGCATTTGGGAGAAATTTTAGAGACTGTACGCACATGTAACACTAGATGTTCTTTCCAAATTCAGGACATATGACATCATGAACTATACGTCTCATGAAATATCGCCCCCTCAATGATGAGGGTTTAATCTATAACATCTTTAATATAACTTTGTAAGCGACACATTTTCAGTAAGTTTTCTAATGTTCCACTGTACGTAGTCGAAGAATTATATTACTGTATGACACGTTCTTTACGTGATACGTCATAAGGTGCGTGCAATAAAGCAATTATAACGCCATTCTCTGTTACCCTAAGCTCTTGTTACAAAGTCACATCTATACCTCCTCCCAGATGTTCTTCGACTGCCATTGCTCACGCCAGGTAGAGCTTTCGTAGCTTCCATTAATCAGAAGTCGCCAAGTCATAATCAATTTCTACCTACTCAGAAGTGTATTCTGTATCTGCCAGTATCCATTATTACATCGGAAGCAGCAGAAGCTATCCCAGTAGTACTTTCACTGTCAATCTTATTATAGTGAAGTCAAAAATATCTGTTTACATTGTATTTATGTGTATTTAGTCCATTTAGATTACGTTATTAATGCCTTATTAATTCGCTAATCTATTAAAGCCGATGTTATGTTATAGGTTACTCTGATGTAAAGAAGTATTGTATGGGTAAAATCCTGTTCCGATGGAAGAAGGACATAAATAGAAACGAAACTACAGGACGAAATTTAGAATAGATAGAGGTGAAGTAGACATAGATTTGAGCAGAAGGCTAGGGACAGACGTGGAAGAAGGAGACGCACTAACTGCGTTTAATTATAGTGATTGTTTGCAACATCAATGTCGCTTCTCCCATCGTAATCGGCACCGGTGCTTATCTGTCCTTCTTAAAATTCTCTTTTCTCCATTTGCTCTTGAACACTATTTATCCTACATCCTACGTGGCACATCCTATGTGGCCTCCGTCATTTATTTATTTGTGGTGGAATGCTCTCGGTGCTTATGATGGTATGATGCCCTGTTCTTTTCCTCACATATAACTTTTCCGTTTCACTTTTCTTATCATTAATCAATAATGGTGGTTGTAGCTGTCATCCTTCCTCTAATTACTTGGTCAAACCAATCAGGGGATTAGGTTGAGATATCTAAGGTCTGAAGTATTGTCATCTACACAATGTCCTAAAATGTTTCGACGTTGTTCTGTCGGTCCTACGGAGTGGAGACAAAAACATCACGACAATCGAGATACTGGTAATAACAGAAAGATGCTGCAGAGATGATTAGTGTTGTCTTGTGTTTACTGTATCAGACGAATTAGAGAAGCAGTTGAGTTCAGATTGTTTACTGAGCAGTAACGTAATGCAACAACAACGTCACTATTCCGAAGCAATGGCATGGAGAGACATAGGAAAGTTCGAAGCGGGGCAGACACAGGAGGAAGTGCATACAGCTATTCGAGTGTCCGAAAGTGTAATTTCCAGGACCTGGACGTGATTTTAGACAACAGGAACCATTAATTGTTGGCAAAATCCAAGTTTGCCCTCTAGGTAACATCGGCAAGAGATGACCGCTATCTCCGTTTAACAGCCCGTCGAGACAAGAGGCTGCATGCAACTGAGTTGCAACGCATCATCCATGCAACAACAGGACGCGCAATATCAACACAAACAGTCCGAAATCGCCTTCGGAAATATGCCCTTTACGCACGGCGGCTTATAGTGTGTGTTCCATTAAAACCACGACACCGTTTAGCCCGCAGACACTGGACGGAAGAACAATAAAATTGAAATCGTAACTAATGGGGCCATGTTCTTTTCACAGATGAGTCACCATTTTGTGTCTAGCCGGGGAATTGTCGATCTCTCATCTGGATATAACGTAGAACTCGGAACAATCTTAATTATGTGCTGGAAACATCACCATATCATGGTGGTGAACGAATGGTGTGAGTATCAGGCAATGTTGGCGGACAGACGAGTCGCTGTGTCGTTCATAATGTCACTTGAAATGTTCAGAGATATAGTGACGACATCCATCGACATTTTGTTGTACCGTATGCTGGTGCCATAGGAGATGGGTACCTTTTGGTAGACGATAATGCTTGTCCTAAAAGAGCTGCACTCGTAGACAATATGCTTGAAGCTGACGAAATTGAACGAACGGAATGACCAACATGTTTACCGGACTTGAACCCGATTGAGTATTTCTGGGATTTACTTTGCACATGCATTGCAGGTAGACCAGCAACTCCCACAACGCTTACTGAGCTAGATATTGCTCTCATGGGAGAATGGCTAAATATCCTTCAAGAGCTGATTGATAACCTTATACTGTCTGTACCATGCAGGTGTGCAACTGTGATGGCCGTTAGTAGGCAACGAGAATGAGTTCTTTGCTACTATGATAGCCCCATGGTACCTCGCTCTAAGTAAATACCATGTGAATCTCAAGTAAAACGTTTATACAGAAAAATATTGTACTGAAATACGCACAAATTACAGTTTTAACCCTTTAACGCATGAATTCTTATTTGAAGCTATAAAGACTACATTATACCTCCGATAGTCCGGCTTCCAATAGTCCGGAACGCCCGATGGTTCGGCAACAGGATCCAAGGGGCATTGTTTTTCCTTTTATGCAGCTGCTACTGCTGCAGTTACGCTGACGTCACCGGCCGACTGTTCACATGAGGCGATCCGGTGATCGGCCGGTCACAACAATGTTCCGCCGGCGGTCGTCAATGACGCAGACACCATTGTTGGCATCGGAAGCATTCAGACCTTACTCAGCACATCACGGCTGTTATTTTACAATACAGAGGTTCCAGTCATTGTTTGGAATGCCAGCATTTTTCGCAATTCAGCAATGGTGACTGTCATATCACAGTGATCTGTGGATGTTTTAATAACGTTTAAGCAGTGAGAATGTTCTCGAAACCCAAACCTTCTTCGAGTTCTAAATCAGGAGTAATGTGTAAGCACGCACTCTGACCATCAACCAGAAACAGGAAATCATGAAACGCTTCTAGAAAGGTGAGAACAGAAATATTTTGATTACTGAACTAATATTGGTTCGTCAACCATTTAAGAAATATAGAAAAGTATGAAGTAATGAAATATGCTTCTCAATCGGTAACAACTGAAAATTGGCTTCCAGATAACCTTAAAAACCGATACTGGAACAATGAGATAGGTTATTGTACAAATGGTTCACTGCTCTGTGTCACTGCTGTTTTCGATGTATGGCTTAGCTTATGCCAGCAATAACAGGTATCGTCCAATAATCCGGTATTTTCGCTAATGGCACCGGTTTGGTCCCAAACGTGCCGGATTATCGGACTTTTACTGTACCACGATTAGTGTATAGTGCGTATATACTGAGAAAAATACGGAAAAATATTCCTTAAAATTATTATGCACTACCAGCAACAAAAAGTTCATAGCTGGTCAGCTATACAGTGCTTCTAGGATGTTTCCGAATCGGTAAATGTCGCTATTATGGCTCTAATATTTCTAGAAAATAACTCATAATTCAACAATAGTTTGTGATTGACTACTTTTACATGGCAAAGGAGGGATACTAAAGTAAAAAACGCACTTGTTTGAGAGATAATCGAAAAATAAAGTATGTAACTGATTAGGTAGTCGCGGTGGAGAGCAGAGCGGTCTAAGGCGCCTCGCTGCGGAGCGCACGGTTGCTCGCCGTCGAAGGTTCGAGTCCTCCCTGGGGCATGGGCGTGTGTATAGTCCTTAGATTGGCTTACCTTAGTTTAAGTATTTTCTAAGCTACGGACTGATGACCTCGTAGATTGGTCCTATAGATTTGCAAACATTTGAAGATTTCTGAACATCTACAATATGCATTAAAGGGTTGCCGTATTTATATTGGGTAATATATCTCACTTGATCTAATTGTTTTAAGTAGTATATTTTGTTGCTCAATTAATATAATAATGGAATGCGTACATTGGCGAGCAACGCCGAGCGCTAAGGCTAACATTCGAAATTGGTTTCTTTCCATACAACTATTATTGGATGAAGACTTGAATCGAATGACTAAAAAAGTGCAAAAGTTTGGACACAGCATTGTTCTACAGCCGCCTGCAGTGGCCGAGGGGACTGAGGCGCTACAGTCACGGTCTGCACGGCCACTACTGTCGGGGGTTCGAATACCCCATCGGGCATGGATATTTGTGCCGTCCTTAGTATAAGGTAGTTGATAAGTAGTTTGTAAGTTTAGGGACTGATGACCCCGCAGTTAAGTCCCATAAGCTTAAAAAGCATTTGAACATTTTGAACATTTTTCTACAAATTAGTGGCATCCCAGGAGAATATAAAAGTGCAAGAGGAACATGAACACGTGGTTCGATGGAATTATTTTGGTGGCAGCAGCAGCGTGCTTTCAATCAGACACGTGTGTCTTGGAATTTAAAAAAAGTGGCTTCGTTTGCGAGTTTTTTTTTTTTTTTTTTTTTTTTTTTTCTGCGGCAGCGGTGGAGGTCGGCAGAGGCGGGCACGTGCTCGCTGGCTACACGTTCCGGTATGCCGCGCGGTGGCGCGGTTCTGTTATTGGAAATGCAAAACTCGCCGTCGGCAGCATTTACCGTGTAAACACTGGACGTCAATAATTGTGTCGGCTGTTCCCCCGTGCCGAGCAGACAGCGCTTCGGGCTTCGCACAACGGGGTCACAAGGGCGCCGAGTTCCGTTTCTGCTCTCAAACAACAACGCTTTCCAGTGTTAGACAATTCAAACGGATAATACAACCTGCTCTTCTGGAAGCCGTCTTCTATTGACACTAAATTTGAAGCGTGTAGTTAAACACAAAACATATATGTTGCCACTGTAAAAGCACACTAGATACTCGTGTGTTTCTAGTTTAGTTTACCTCACATCTCCGGCCACGGTTTTCTCAGACAGCATTCGTAACAAAATCAAGAGACTGAACTCAATAGAAATAGGTTACTCTTCTGGTTTTCCAGTATGGTATTGATTTCTCAGAGTTATTCATAGTCCTGTCATATGGTGACAACACGCCTGAGGCGCGAAGCTGTGAGAGGTTAATAGTTTGCCCTCTACTAAAATTAGTAATATTTCCTTGCACAATTTCACTCTTTGGCTCGAGCTTCATAACGCTGGAATTCACAAAAAAAGTTCAAATGTTTGTAATTCTATCGGACTCAACTTGTTAGTGTATCAGTTCATAGACTTAGAAACTACTTAAACTAACATAAAACTAATGCTTACAAATACACCCATGTCCAGGGGAGGACTCGAACTTCCGAGGGGAACGGCAGCGTACATCGCAGCAAGGCGCATTGGTGAGCTCGGCTAGTCTTCCACAACTGGAATCCACATCTAATTTCACCAGAGGGGTTTCATCAAAGCATTTTCTTACTATTTCTCAGCCTTTTCGCTCTTGCGTAGCTCGGGAAAAAGCGGACGCCTTAAATTTCCCATTCACTCTCTGATTTCTCTGAGTTTATTATTTTACATCCTCATATATAGGTGAGGAGAAAGAAAATATTATCGCTTTCGGAGGAAGAAGTTGGTGATGTAAATTATGCAACCCCCTAAATTTTGTGCTATTTTGTCAAAAACTGACACTTTGAGCCCGTGGTTGTGTATGAAATACAGGGTGATTCTTCGAAAGACGGCAGCAACCAACCACTTTTGATTACGCCGTTACCGGTTTCGAACGTTTAAGTTCATCATCAGACGCTGTTCACCTCCACATAAATCCATTTACATTTTTGTTATACAGATAATTTTTTTTCTTGTATAACTATTTTTGTATCAAAACTTTAATTTTGTTCCGCAATCGTTTTACATTACAGAACGAGCCTCCTTTTTTACACTTTTTCGGTGTTCTCCGTCATTCCAACCTGTTAATGATTGCGTGCCACGCAGAAATACAACCTCTGACGAATAAAGTCCGGTGAATGGCCAAGTAACGTTAACGTAGATGTACTATGAACTACAGTTACCTTACTACCCCTCGAAATAGTCACCTCCCGTAACTATCCACCGCTGAACTCTACGCTACAGGTTCTGGAAACTTTGCACGAACTTTTCCTTTGGGATGGTGTTCAAAAACTTCGTTTAGGTCATTGTCAGGAATATCATCAAATCACTTTCGTTTCATAGCCAATTTAAGTCGTGGGAATAGAAATCTGGATGACTGAGTTCCGGCGACTACGGTGCATTCGCGCTGAATCTCAATCCTCCAGACATATTCCTATTCCCTCGACTCAAACTCGCTTTGAAAAGAAAGAGATTTGACGATATTCTTGACATCCAACGAAACGTGACGAGGGTTTTGAACACCATCCCAAAGAAGGATTTCATGCAAAGTTTGCAGGACATGTATCGCCGAGCTAAGCGGGGCATAGGTATAGGAGGTGACTATTTCGAAGGACAGTAAGGTTAAGGTAACTGTACATAATAGTTCACCTTCATTAATTTTCACCGAATTTTATTATCACAGGTTGCATTCCAATAGAGGTTGTAGTTTTAGTTGCTTATCCATCCCCTTCGTGAAGAGTCAATCAAAATATTTATTTCTGATTGAATACACACATATTTAAAAAAAAGAACCTAGTCAAACAATGGAGAAACTATTTATTATTCACTTTAGCAGTTTATTATTGACAAATGATCGGCTGTATCATACTCAAAACAAACTTACCTGTTCAAAGAGTGTTATATCTTCGAATTAAGACGTTTGTAAATAACAGAAACTGTAAAAGCACATGTTGGACGCTGGTAAAGTGTTGTTTATAGTTCAGCGTAGAACCCAATAGAAAAATTTGAAGTGTTATTGTGACATAAACAAAAGGAGATGCAAGAAATGGAAATTAACCACAAAAATCCGGTCATACAGTCGCAGTAAGTGAATCAACAAATTTCACGTAATCTTACAAATAAAAAACACCACCTAAACAACGTACAATTCGAGTTATTAAAATACGAGGTATGTCCACAAAGTAAGTTCCGTTTGGTTATATAAGCCAAACGTGAACAGATACAGAAAAAAATTTTATTGTATAAAAATCTGCAACTGATCTACTACTCTTCTACATAACTTCCGAAATTTTGTAGGCACTTGTCATAGCGTGGAACAAGTTTTTGTGTGCCTTCTTCATAGAAGGTTGCCGCCTGTCTATTCAACCATGTGGCAAACATGTTCTTTTGGCTCATCAGTGTTGAAGTGGTGACCACCAAGGACAGATTTTAGGTGTAAGAAGAGATGAAAGGAGTCTTCTTCTTCCCTTCACGTTGCCGCCCGACCTCACAAGGCGAACGTGACCAAACAACTCTTACGGGAATTTCACTGGGACGTGTTTGAGCATCCTCCGTACAGTCTCGCTCCTAGCGACTTTCTTCTTACACCTAAAATCTGTCCATGGTGGTCAACATTTCAGCGATGATGACGAGCTGAAAGAACATGTTACCACATGGTTGAATACACAGGCGGCAACCTTCTAGGAAGAAGGCATACAAAGACTTCTGCCACGTTATGACAAATGGCTACAAAATTTCGGAAGCTATGTAGAAAAGAAGTTTAATAGTTGTATATTTTTTACAATATATATTTTTTCTGTATCTGTACACGTTTGTTTTATATAACCAAACGGAACTTACTTTGTGGACATACCTTGTATATTTCCGTCTTCGCACCAGAGAGCCAGCTTCCAACATGACGCTTAAAATGATATTTTAACATGATGCATCTGATGATGAACCTCAAAAGGTTTGAAAACCCGTTCATGGAATAAATATCATTTCAAGAAAAAGTGACTGATGCAGTTTTCTTAAATCATAGTTATTCCTGTTACTTACATCTCACGAGAAGACCAAAACGATAAAATTGTGGTGATTAGAGCCCACAAGGAGACATGGCGGTAATGGTTTATTCCGGAAACTATACACAACTGGACTAGGAAGTGATAATATTAGGCAAAGTGCTCTCCACCACGCACCGTGACGTGACTGTTAACATACGGATGTAGATGTAGGGAGGGTGGTGGTAAAAGCATGCTCCCGGCCATCCAGATTTGAGCTTTGTGCGATCCCGTCTAATCGCGCGTGGTAAACACATCCTGCATTCAAATATTATGAATTATCTCTAACAGAATGATCTATTGGTCCCAAGATGAACAGGGATTTAGAAAAATATCGTTCATGCGAAACACAACTAGCTCTTTATTCACACGAAGTGATGTGTGCTATCGACAAGGGTTCGCAAATTGATTCCATATTGCTTGAGTTCCAGAAGGCTTTTGACACCGTACCTTGCAAACGGCTCTTAATCAAATTGCGTGGTTACGGTATATCGCCCAAAATTTGTGACTGGATAGGGGATTTCCTCTCAGAGAGGAAACAGTTCGTAGTAATCGATGGTAAGGCATCGACTAAAACAGAGGTGATATCGGGCGTTCCACAGGGTAGTGTTATTGGTCCTCCGCTGTTCCTTACTTACATTAACGATTTAGGGGAAAATTTAAGTAGCTCTCTTAGGTTGTTTGCAGATGACGCCGTCATTTACCGTCTAGTAAAATCATCTGAAGATCAAAACTAACTGCAGAACGATTTGAATAAGATATCTGTATGGTGTAAGAATTGGCAATTGACTCTAAATAATGAGAAGTGTGAAGTCGTCCACATGAGTACGAAAAGAAATCCGGAGATTGTTCCTATCAAATGGCGCGGCCGATCTCCTTCCCCATCCTTTACCAAAACTATCCGATTTTGTGCTCAGTTCCTAATGACCTCGTTCTCGACGGGACGTTGGACCGTAATCTCCTTTCCTTGCTTTTGCCTACAACAGAATGGCACGACCGCCGGCAGAGACGGTAGTGGTGGTGCCCTGCGCATGTGCAGCCATTTCCCGAGCGCAGCGCTCCAATCTGCGACGAGCAAACAGCGAGTGTGGCGCCGGCACGGCGGTCGCGGCGACCATCGGGCTGTACAAAGTGGCCCGGCTGCGGCGCTCTTTTGTTGTGGGGCAGCCAGCTGCGTCCGCCGAAGGCGGTGGCTGAGGGAAGTGGAGGGGGCGGCATAGAGAGGGGAGGGGGAAGCGAGGGACAGGCGGTGGCGTATCGGCAGGACTTCCGCGCCACAGGAGATGCTCCGCTGCCTCCACAGCCCACTGGCTATACCTCTTTTTCGCGCTACCTTGGAAGAGGCTGCGATTTACCTTTTCACTGTGGTGATAAGCAGTCGTCTTACCAAGACACTGCACCTTTTCCATTTTTTTTATTGCAGGATCAGAAGTGACGTCTGTTCTTTCGGGACAGAAGCCATATGTATATATATATATAATATGCCGGTGACGGGTAATGATTCATTCGTTAGTGGGGAGGGTTGGGCAAGTGTGTAGCGCTTACTCTTACGGGAATTAGTTTCAAAACTACGAGTTTGAGTACTGTGGGCAGGGTGAAGCTGGTAATTTGTGTCTGACGGAAGGAGTGCTTACGTTAGTCGTTGCAGATGCAGTGATCACTGTGACTGTAGTGGTCAGCGCAACCTGCGTAGAAAGCGGGGGACCCAGGTTCGAATCCCGCTTCGTACACGTTTTCAGCTTTGCCCATTCGTAGTTGATGTCATATATTCTGTCAATATGAAAGAATAACAACTGCAGGATCAGAACTAACAGATGCCACATTTATATTACTTGTATTTAGTATCTAGTCATATCAAGTAATCTTTACATGTCAGTTTTCAGATGGGCATCACACTACAGAAGGCATTTTTGGGCAGGAGAACGACAATTTAGAAAAATATTTTTTGACAAAAAATTCTCCTGTTTCGACATATAATCGAAAGGAGTAAGAAAAAATGTTTTTCCATAACAAATAAATAAATAAATAAATGTACTTCCAGTCTGTATAGGCCATTTCTGATGTGAATCGTAATCTGAAAATGGCAGCAATCGATCGAGCGTCGTTCACTTACTACTAGGAGGTATTGCATTTTACGATTTCATACGACTCCCTCGGGCCGGCCGCGGTGGCCGAGGGGACTGAGGCGCTCCAGTCACGGTCTGCACGGCCACTACGGTCGGGGGTTCGAATCCCCCATCGGGCATGGATATTTGTGCCGTCCTAGTTCGTAAGTAGTTTGTAAGTTTAGGGACTGATGACCCCGCAGTTAAGTCCCATAAGCTTAACAAACATTTGAACATTTGACTCCCTCGGTTTCAGAACGGGGTGGACGGGTGGTCTGTGACACCCAGTATGTTACGAGACTGCACAATCAGCAGCTAGCGGGTAGAGAGTTGGGAATGACAGGTCGATGTGTATTCTAACAACATAATCGTTACGTTGGTAGAAATTACCTGATCCTAATTGCAAGTGCTCCGGATTAAACCGAGGAATCACAGTGAGCAATCCCGGGACAGGAGTTGTTAGCTTAATGGAGGCGCCGGAGGCAGCACACGAATTTAGTAAATTGAAATAAGAGGCGCCTCTCGGATGGAAAGCAATCGTGCGAATTAAAATGAGAGTGCGCGTCACAGGCGGGCAGACCGTGGCCGACAGCGCCCCGGCGCTGTCGCTGAACAGGCGCGACTGACTATTCAGCGCGCCAGAACACTACGCGGCCACAGTTCGCTCCTCTACGGCTGCGGCCGCCGCTGTTTTGTCCATCTTCTTTTTCGTCGTCTGTGGATGCTTGCGAGTTACAGCAGTGATACGTTTACATTAGGGGAGAATGGCTTCACTTTCGATCTGACTATATGAACTATTCCACTGGTGCTGTACTATTTATGGAATGCTACCACAGTATTTTCATCATTTTCATTGCACAGGAGCGCCACCTATTTACACTTTACGAGACAAGCTTTATTTCAGTGGCGGCAAAAGGGAAAAATATGGAGTGGAGAAAACTCTTTAGAAGACTCCGTTAAAAGTAAGGCTTTTGCTGGAGCAATTGAAGTTCAGAAAAGTTTGCTTTTTCCAGATTACTTTTCCGAAACTCTTTTACACCAACTAAGAAAACTCAACTCTGTTGTATTAAAAATGGTAGAAATGTGTTTGTAATTGCGAACATGATTCGGCATCAGCTGTACGATTGCATAATGACACATAACGACCTGTGCCAGATCGGGACTCGAACCCGGATATGTCACTCTTTGCGAGTGATCGTGTTAAGTGTTACGCTATCCGTGCACGCATTCCGGACCGATCCAAATCTTTGCATGCTAAATGGATAAGGGTGCTCTAATGTACAGAATCCAGCACGTCAAATAGTGCAAAACAGAATCATTTACAGATAGAGGCGAACACCTTTAAATGTGGCAACACTACTGTTGAGACATTATGAAATGTAATCGACTCTTGCCGGCCGCAGTGGCCGAGCGGTCTGCGGCGCGCCAGTCACAGTCTGCACGGTCGCTACGGTAGAGGGTTAGAATCCCCCCTCGGGAATGGATATCGTCTTTAGTATAAGGTACTTCATAACTAGTTTGTAAGTTAAGTCCCTTAAGCATAATAAACATTTGAGCAATCGACTCTTGTTGCTGATAGCACACGTTGTTGACATACCTACATTAGATGTTCAGATATTTGTAGAGCTTATGAGACTCATCTGCGGGATCATCATTCACTAAACTTACAAACTACTTATGAACTAGCTAACACTAAGGACGACACAAATATCCGTGCCCGAGGGGGGATTCGGACCCCCGACGACAACCTTCCGCGCGCACCGCAACATGGCGCTCCAGTACGCACGGCTAATCCGCCGCGGCTACCTACATTACCTCCGAGCAAATGAACTCACCCGTCTCACGTAACCGAAGTTCACACAATCGAGAGAAACACTGTCACTTGTGAGCGAGCGGTCTGACGTATAGTAACACTGCATGAGACGTGGGCCATATCGTACGAGCCAAAATTAAAACGCTATTCCAACGAATAGCGTCATTATGGGCCGCCGTGAAAGTTGAAAGTGCGTCGAGCCCCAGTATGTTCAGAGTTATTGTGGTTATGGTGTACGACTGTGATGGTGTTATCCTAATGCACTACGTTACTCTACGGCAGACCGTCATTGCGCGGTGTTACTCTCCGTTTCTGGAGCTTCACCTGAGATCAGCCTTGCGAAATAAGCGGCAACACTTTCTACACAACCCACACATCATTTTGCACGACAATGGGCAGGCTCATATAGCGCAAGCTGTGGCTGCTCTGTTTCGTCAACGGGACTGGGAAGTACTTTACCATCCGCCATAGTCCCCGGACGTAAGTCATTGTGAATTTCATTTGATTCCGGAGATGAAGAAAACACTTCGTGACATTCGCTTCAGAACTGTTCCAGAGATTCGACAAGCAGTAGACCGCTCCATTCGCACCATCAACAGAACAGGCTCTGTTAACGGTATACTACACTTTCTATGTAGCTGGCAACAGTTCTACACAATGCTGGCGACTACTTTAAAGGACAGTAATAGATAAAAATATGTATCGCTTTTGTATCGGCTGTGAATAAATAGTTGCCAACTCGCGTAATTACAGGACTGTTAGAAGGAAGAAATATGGTAAGCTCTGAATAGACCGAAATTGTTAAAAGAAATGCAACTGAGAATCAGGAACATGTATAAGTAGTGCCTTAAATTTGTCATAACAGATGTCAAAAAAATTTGAATGGCTTGTAATGGACTGAGGGTTTCAACAAGGAACAGTGCTGTCACTAATGCCTTTTAATAAAGTCATGGACAGAATCGTAAGTGCAGTTTGCCAAAGATTAAAAGAAGACAATATGAAAATAGCAGTATATGCTGATGATGTGATGATTAGCGAAGAAAGTGAGGAGGAACTGGAAGAAAACCTAAACTCCTGGCACAGAGTAATCAAAGAAGCAGTTATGGAAATCAGGTTTACAAAAAGTGAAGGAATGAAAATATTCCAAAATAATGGAAAATTAAGGATGTAACTTGCAATGAAGAAGTTATTAAAGAATTGGATGCCTTCAAGTATCCAGGAAGTAGATATGGAAGAAATTTTAGAAAGAATAGAAAACTATTCATAATTTTATTATTCTGTATCAGACATCATTAGAAACTCGAACATACCTGCTGAAGCAAAAAGACGAAAGCACAAGAGCCCCAAGACATAATTTAAAGTACCGAAGCACCAATCATTACAGGTAGCGAAAGCTGCTTATAGCCAGAGATAAGTTGATTTGAATATTTTACGAAGGGACAACTGTTGTACAGAAACGATAGATTGAATAAAATACGTGATTGCATATATCCTGCTGTACAAGCGGCTTGTACTGGAGCAAAATTGAAGTAAATAGTTTCTGTGAGTTGGTATGGTTGGAAGCTATACCTGACAACCGAAATAAATTCATAATTTGTTCCATTTGCCGACCCCCTTTCTCAGACGATTCGATTACAGAAATGTTCGAAGAAAGCTTGGATCACATTTCCAAAACGTACAAAAACCATACAATTTAAATGGGTGGTGGCTTAAATTTACCCTCGACATGTTAGCAAAGTGAAATGTTCGATGCTGGATGCAAGCATAAAACGTCATCCGAAATTATGCTCAACGCATTCACCGAAATCTACTTCGAGTAATCAGTTCTTGAATCACCAATACAGTAAGTGGTTGTGAAAACATTCTTTACCTCCTGGCAACAAAGAATCCAAAGCTAACAAAGAGCATCAAAACAGACACAGGTATTAGTGATTACAATTTCGTCGTATTGACACTGCAAATCGATTCCAAAATCCACCAATATTAAAAGAAAACTATGTTTATTCAAAAAATTGATAAAAATTCGCTTATCTTTACGTTTTATTGAGGGAGAACCTCCAGTATTTCGGAACTATCAATGTTCGTGTGGATCAGATGTGTCTTACATCGTTCGCCGTCGAGGGTTCGAAACCCCCTCGGGCATGGATGTTTGTGTCGTCTTTAGTATAAGATAGTTTGTAAGTTTAGGGACTGATGACGCCGTAGTCCATACGCTCTACAAACATTTGAACATTTGTCTTACATCCAAAGAAATAACATCGACAGCTATGGAGAGATTTATACGAAATAAATTTAGAAAACTGGGTGCTGACCCGCCGTGGTACACAAAACAGGTTTGATTAAAACAAGCCGGCCGCGGTGGCCGAGGGGACTGAGGCGCTTCAGTCACGGTCTGCACGGCCACTACGGTCGGGGGTTCGAATCCCCCCTCGGGCATGGATATTTGTGTTGTACTTAGTTGTAGGTAGTTCATGAGTAGTTTGTAAGTTTAGGGACTGATGACCCCGTAGTTAAGTCCCTTAAGCTTAACAAACTTTTTTTTATTCAAAAAATGTTCAAATGTTTGTAGAAATTATGGGACTTAACTACGGAGTTATCAGTCCCTAAGCTTAAAAACTACTTATGAACTAGCTAAGACTAAGGACGGCACAAATATCCATGCCCGAGGGGGGATTCGAACCCCCGACCGCAGTTGCCGTGCAGACCGCGACTGGAGCGCCTTTGCAAAAGCAAAGAAACAAAGCATGTCTAATTTAACGGTCACAAAATACCGAAGACGCACAATCTTTTTTTAGCGCGAACTTCATTGCGAGAACGAAACCCTATCATGTAATTTTGTTGTAATCCCATATTTGAAGTATATTATTAAGAACCCACAATCAAAACCTTTACTTCGCGGCAGCAATGATGATACTACTGATGCCAGTTCTGCTATGGTAGAAATGCTAAACACAGCTTTTCGAAATTCCTTCACGGAAGAAGACGAAGAAAATAGTCCAGAGTTAGAATCCCGAACAGCTGCTAGCACGCGTAATTTACAAGTAGACTATCATTTGAGTATTAAAGCAATTTAAGGCACGTGACAAAAGTAAGTCTCCTGGGCCGCCGCGGTGGAGTAGCCGATCGGTCTAAGGCGCCTCGCTGCGGAGCGCCCGGTTGCTCGCCGTCGGAGGTTCGAGTCCTCCCTGGGCATGGGTATGTGTGTGTTGTCCTTAGGTTAGTATACCTCAGTTTAAGTAGTTTGCAAGCTACGGACTGATGACCACGCAGTTTGATCCGAACAAACATTTGCTTTCTTCCATATTGTAAACCAGTTAGGTTCATTTCTGAGTATGCAGTTGCAATAGCTCCTTACGTATCAATCATATGCAACCGCTTTCTCAGCAAAATATCCGTAACCAAGGACTGGAATGTTGCGCAGGTTACTCCAATATTCAAGAAAGGCAATAGGAGTGATTACAAAAATTGCAGGCCAATACAATTGACGTTCTTTTTCAGTAAGATTTTAGAACATACAACCTCCCACAACAAAGTTCGGTGAATAGTTCTGTAACATTATTAACCTAGATGAATTGTGAAATACAGTTACCCTGCAGTCCAAATAGTAGCCCACCATTACTATGTACTGCTGAGCTGTGTGATACATGTCCTGGAAATTTTGCACGAAGTCTTCCTTTGGGCTGGATGTCAGAAATATCGTCAAATATCTTGCCTTTCAGTGCGAGTTTCAGTCAAGAAAATAATAAGAAGTCTGGAGGATTGAAATCCGTCGAGTGTGGTGGATTTTGTAGTTGCACCCACACCCCTTTTTAGTCAGGAACTGTTTGACGATATTGGCTGTAGAAGGGCGAGTAATGTTTTCCTGCTTAGTTCACTGAAGGACTCAATGTACCTAACCTTACCTATGATCTTCATGAGTATAAGAACCACTCAGTCTTGCATGTAGATGACTATTTTTGAATATTTTTTCTAGCATATATGCGTATAATTTGACCAATACAATACTATGCAGATTATTAAAGAAATAGCGTGGTGTTGTACATAACTTGTCTGAATTTGGCCACAGTTCGTGGATGCTAATTATTTATTTTTATTTTACGTGTCCACGACTAAGACAAATCTTTCGATCAATGAATAAACAATTTACAATACAATTATAATAAGCAATTTACAATCTAGGGACACCAATTTCACTAAATATGTTTACAGTGTACAATTACATTGAGCAAATTACAATACTAGAATGCAAAACTCAATAAATATACAATTAAAATAAACAAATCACAAACTAGAAACATAAAATATGGAAAGAGGTGACTTATTCTGTAGGACAGTGCTAGTTTCTACTAGATGGCCCGCCAGCTCCAAATTTCTGCTATCTTGATAGCCACGTCATCTGCTGCGTGTAGGTCCTCTATGGTGCAGGGGTTGGGCAGGTTTCTGCACACCAGGAGATGATGTGGGTCCTGCACATCTCCACACTCACAGAGCTCATCTTCGTTTGTGAAGCCCCACGTGCTGAGATTCGTCTTGCAGCGTGACACTGCTGTCGTCAGTCTGTTTAGTGCCTTCCGCGTTTCATACGGCAGATGAAATCCTTCGGCCGGTTCCTCTTTGATATTGTCTTCGGCCCTTTCGTTTGACGAATTCTGCCATAACTCTGTTCTCCGAGTTCCAGACCTGAATGCTGTTGATGTTATTGTGCTCATAAAGCTTCTCTTTGACTTAAGCCTAGGTTTTATTGACTCATATCCGAAGAAGGGGTGTCTTGGGGTCGGTTTCTTATTTCTTTTTCTCTGTTTCTGCAGCTGTTCTTCTGCGTATGTCTGGAGGCGCTATGCCCATAATTTCGTAGATTTTTCTGACAGGAGTTGGTCGAAGGTTAATGGTTCATGATAATTTTCTAACGCTGAAAAAAGATTTCGTTGGTGTCGGATTTATTAGCATCCACGTCTTGACAAAAATCAAACTTTCAGTGAACAATGCACTGTTACATCTAAAATATGGCATTCATGTAGAACATCCCCGGTATTAATAAGACAAAAGAAGGCATGTAACATAAGTGATTAACGAGGTATTAAAGAGCGTTGTAAGCACTATATTTAAATGAAGAATTACGAGCTAGCTTAGCCTAATTGATAAAAGCACAATTCTTTGTATTATTAAAACAAGAAAAATGTTTCTTTCATATTTTTCTTTAACATCTCCTTAATTCTTCATTAATATCGTACATCGAACATCTACCCACAACAAAAAGCTATTAACACGTCAAGAATTACTCTTCGTTATTTCCACCAACATCTACGACGTCAATCTCATTTTAATAAACTTCAGTCATTGTAATAGCATCTAAACGTTTATACGCCTTGCAGATAAACTGTATAGACCAAATAGACTTGGGTCGTCGTTGTTTCTTTTTACCGAACGTGAAACGAAGAGCAATGCGTTTGGAGAGCTGCTTCATTTTCCCGCAGAATTGTGTTGCATCAGTTTTTAATTGGCTTCTCCTTCTGTTTAAAAACGTGAAATGAAATGTTGCTGAATGAACGCTGTTGTTCGCTATTCATGTGCATTTTATTTTCAACTCTGTTCCGAAGTATTTCAGCAGAAAATTGGAAATTAATCAACGAATACAGCTCTCGAGTTTTGCGATTCAAAAGTCAACGGTTACGCAGCGCAGAATAAAACAGGTATCATGCAAATTGTGCTGCTCGCTGTTTCAGCTGTCAATTATTCGGTGAATATCGTACTTATCTATAAGTTCGTAAAATGGACATGTGCATAACTGGCATTTAGCTTTCGGCCGTTAGTATGGATTCCGTATTCTAAACAATAGGTATTGGAGTGAGACAAGAGATGAAGAATGGTGAGCAATAAATGTCATGGAATTTTATTAAAATATTCTTACGAACACTATTTTTTTTTTGCCAAGATCGGTATCTAATAGAGAACTGATTACTAGTTTCAGCAGTATGAATTTGCCTTATCAGGTCTAGAAAGAAACAATGTCAGGTTCAGTACCTTTACATATTACAAATTACATTGATAACATGGGTATATAAAATTGAAATATAGATTTCTAAAATCATGAACACACTAATTGACTGCTAGTTTCGCATTGATATTCACGAATAAAAAGTGAATATCACTTTGTACAAATTGATTTACAGGTCCATCTCACAAACAGAAATCTGACATTGCGTGTCACTGGGGTAATTCGGGAGAACTGTTGTGTGCCGGTATATTCATAATTAAAATAATTTTGTGTTTTTATTACTACAATACAATTTCTTGTATGTAATGGTTTCAACCAAGACTTCGAATCTTTGTAGCCAATTAATGTTGCTGAAACTAGCCATCAGTTCTCTATTAGAGAACCATCTTGGCAAATAAATAGTTTGTTATTATCAAGGCGTAACAAAATATACACGCCTGGAAAATGAAAAAAGAACACCCTGAGTTCGTCGGCCCAGCAGAGGGAAATTTTCAAAATATGTTCAAATGTTTGTAAATCTCTCGAACCAAGCTGCGTCGTCATCAGTCCGTAGCTTACAAACTACTTAAACTAAGGTAAACTAACTTAAGGACAACACGCACACCCATGCCCCATGGAGGACTCGAACCTCCGACGGCGAGCAACCGCACGCTCGACAGCGACGCGCGGTAGACCGCTCGGCTACTCCACCGCGGCAGGAAAATTTTATTGACGCATTATTGAGGTTATATACAACGACCAGACAGTAGAGCTATACGAACGACAGTACAACCACCAGAACGTGATCAGTGTCGACGCTAGTACCGTGTATATCTTCCTTTTGTAGTGATTTTCCCATGGAAACGATCGTAGAGGTGCGGATTGCAGTCTTGCGGAATGGCTGCCATCGAGTAGTTGACCTACACCTAGAAGATCGTGTCAGGTTGTACGGGTTACGTGTGGACGTGCATTGTCCTGTTGGAAAGCACATCGCTTTGTTGGTGCATGAACGGTGGCAAGACAGGTTGAATTATGGTTTCAATGTACAGTGCACTGTTCAGTTTTCCCTCTACGATCACCAGAGGAGAACGGCTCACACCATGATGTCAGGTGTCGGACCCGTTTGCCTATGTCTTGTACACTCCAGATTTTGGCGATCCTCTGCACACCACAAACCCGTACGACCGTCATTGGCACCCGAAAGTAGCGACTCTCATCACTGAAGACAACATCTCCATTCATCCCTTCATAAGTGAAGGCGGGCTGAACGATGACAAGCGTAATACCCGTACTTTGATCCTATTAATATATGGTTAACGAAACGGAGCGCAGCGAAAGCTTAAAACTATTTCCTTCTTGTCACATGCTTTGCGTAGCTACGAAAAAAAAACACAAAATTCTACAAAATAGTTGAATTCTTAGCAAATGGGACTTAACGACTGTAATTATCAGTCCTAGGCTTACAAACTAACTTAAAGTATATATACATGTGGCATCTGTCCCGAAAGAAAAGACGCCACTTCTGATCCTGTAGTTGTTATTGTTTCATATTCACAGAATATATGACATCAACTGCGACTGGGGAAAGCTCAAAATGTTTACGCAGCCGGGATTCGAACCCGGGTCTGCTGCTTTCTAGGCAGTTGCTCTGAACCCTACATCACAGGGGACACAGTGATCAGCGCACCTACAAGGACTACCAAAGTACGCCTCCCGTCAGCTACAACTTCCGAGCTTCACCCTGCCCACAGTACTCAAACTCGTAATTATGAAACTGATTCCCGTAAGAGTAAGGGCCACAAACTTGCTTACCCCTCCCCACTAAAGAAAGGATCATTGCCCGTCACCGGCATATTACATATATACATGTGACGTCTGTCAAGAAAGAACAGACATCACTTCTTATCCTGAAGTTGTTATTGGACGTCTGTTCTTTCGGGACAGACACATATATATAATATTCCGGTGACGGGCAATGATCCTTTCGTTAGTGGGGAGGGGTAGGCAAGTTTTTTGGCCCTAACTCTTACGGGAATTAGTTTCATAACTACGAGTTTGAGTACTGTGGGCACGTTGAAGCTGGGAATTTGTATCTGACGGGAAGCGTGCTTAGGTAGTCTTTGCAGGTGCGCTGCTCACTGTGTCCCCAGTGGTTTAGGGATCAGCACTACTGCCTAGAAAGCAGCTTTGCACAATCGCAGTTGATATATATTCTGTGAATACGTAACTTAAGGTAACCTAAGGACAACACAAACTCTTACAAACACCCATGCGCGAGGTTTGGACATGAACCTCCGATGGGGAAGAGCTGCGCGCTCTGCAACAAGGCGCCTTAAAACGCTCGCCGCTCCACTGCGGGACAAAATAGTTATTTGTTTCGTGAGACAAATTTAGTTTATTATTATAATTATTTTATTATTATTGTCTGTGGCTACAGTTGTATAAATTTGTCTGTAATCATAACTGTTGTAAACCTAAATAATGTATTCTCATGAGCCTCTACTCTATTAGTGCCTCGCTTGACTTAGCTATTATGACAAATAGGATAAAAGGAGTAAACTTTATTAATACTTCGAAATTAAAACGAGGAGAATCAGTACAGGTTGTTCGAAGTGATGAAAAGATAGTTTTAGTATAATGGATAGATAGCAATAGGGTTGCCATCTGGAATTCACCCAGAACAAAACGTGGAGCGGTGGTCCAAAAAGGAATATATTCCTGAAGTGTTGTTGTTGGTTCTTACTGAGCACTAGAAATCCACACAACTAGTTTCGATCCCCATGCAGTGGAATGCCGAAAGTGGTAGTTAAGGAATAAATGTTTCTGCTACACATACGGCTGTTGGTATCCTACTTCCTACGTACTCTTGACCAGCCGCGGTCCCGGTTCTACCAGTAATGATGGATTTAATAGGAATAGAGAATGGCTGCAAGGTTAAGGAAAATTCCACGAAAATATATTAAGGTGATGAAATTTCGATTGGAAATTGCTGAAGTTTTATCGGCAATTCATGTGAAGAAAAGACCTATGGTGGACGAATCTGAGTATGAAACTGAGGATGCGGGATATAAAAGATCCAAATATTACAATCCTCCTGCCCCTGTTCCTTGCGACGACAAAAGATTAGATAGTTATGATCATTTCCCAGTCATTGATGAACTAACATCTCCCGGAATGTGTAGATTACCTTTATGTAACAGTAGAAGAAAAACTGGCTGTGAAAAATGCAGTGTATATTTACGTTTCTTGAAGCACAAAAATTCTTTCAACCAATTTCACAAAAAGTATTAGTGAGGTTTTAACCTGTTAGATTCTTGTTTGTAATTTTTCCGATGACTTTAACTGATTATTTAAATTTATATTGTAGTTTTAACACGATTTAAAAAAAAAGTTTCACATACAGAATCAGTAATATCTTATGGAGTTACATTGTTAATAATGATTGTTAACGCCGGCCGCAGTGGCCGAGCTGTCTGCGGCGTGCCAGTCACGGTCTCAAATTCAAATGTTCAAATGTTTGTATAGCTTATAGGACATAACTACGGGGTCATCAGTCCCTAAACTTACAAACTACTTATGAACTAGCTAATCCTAAGGACGGCACAAATATCCATGCCCGAGGGGGGATTCGAACCCCCGACCGTAGTGGCCGTGCAGACCGTGACTGGAGCGCCTCAGTCCCCTCGGCCACCGCGGCCGCTGTGCTGCGGTCGGGCCTTCGAATCCTTCCTCGGGCATGGATGTTTGTGCCGTCTTTAGTATAAGATAGTTCATAAGTAGTTTGTAGGTTCAAAATGTTCAAATGTTTGTAAAGCTTATGGGACTTATCTACGGGATCATCAGTCCCTAAACTTACAAACTACTTATGAACTAATTACGAACTAGGACGGCACAAATATCTATGCCCGAGGGGGGATTCGAACCCTCGACCGTAGTTGCCGTGCTGACCGTGACTGGAGCGCCTCAGTCACCTCGGCCACCGCGGCCGGCTAGGTTGTAGGTTTAGGGACTGATGATCCCCTAGTTAAGTCCCATAAGCTCTACAAACATTTGAACATTTGATTGTTAGCCTGGACCTGTAATTGTTTATATCAATTTAGATTCTGGTAAATACACTGATATGTAATACATTAACAGACTATATTTGGAGCAGAGATGTACGCAGTTTATTTGACAGTCACAATAGTGCGTACTTGTGAGGCATACCTCACAACTTTTGTAAATAAACACTAACCAACAAGATCGTGCGGGTCCTTTTTTCATAAATGCGAAGAGAATTTTTTTATGTGTGTGTGTTTCCTAATTGTATAGAAAAATTTGAAAAGAGAATTTCGTGAAATTAAATTGAAAATAATTTCAGAGCTGAAAGTGTATATGTCACAGTGCAAAGATATGCTTTCTCAATATAGGCGCTGATTGATGGAATGACTGACATATTACACTTTGGGACGGACCTAACGCAAAGTTTTGTTTTTCCAGGGAGGCGGGAGATGCCACACCGGCACTCGGAGTGGCAGCAGCTGTGGTACTCCAACTTCGAGGAGTTCCAGCGGCTGACGGAGCCCACGTTCGACAACAACACCGTCAGCAACGTGACGGTGCAGCTGGGCGGCACGGCCTTCCTGCACTGCCGCGTGCGCAACCTGGGCGAGCGGACGGTGAGTGGCCAGCCTGATAACAGGTGTCTCCAACTCTGCCGCTCCTGCCAAGCCGCATAGCGCGCCCTCCGCATTGGCGAGCAGTGGTGCCATCTTTTGCTAGGGTTTATGCATCGCCGAACGAAACTGACGCTGTGCTACCCTGTCATGTTTGAAATCTAATTATACTTCCTACTCTATCCGTTCCCTTGCGAACAGGAGATACACATCATCTGACTGGGGTTGTCACTTCGGACCCCCAATGCTGGACATGCTTATTTCATTCAAGCCATATACCCTCAGAACTTTTTGCAATACAGCTTTATGGTTTATATTTATCATGTATTAGAAGAGGCAGAATACACAAGTATCAGTATTTTGAGATTAAGGCCAACACGGAGGCATACAGGCAATCTGTTTTCCTGCGAACCATTCGCGACTGGAACAGAAGAAAGTGACGATGGGACGCAATGTACCCTCCGCCACACGCAGTGATGTGGCTTGCGGAGTATGGATGTAGGTGTAGTTACCACATCAAAATTGAGATTTTTTTTTTTTCAATGGGCTGTTCATGCTCCGGTAAAGGAAGGAAGATCGGGAGCAAACGCCCCAGCGGCAGTGTGGGCATTAGAGGTGGAGGTCACGCCTGGATTCTGTGGGTTAAGATGGGGATGGAAATAAGAAGATTGTGACACTTGTACAGAGCGTCGTTTGTACGGAGTGACACTTGCCCATTGAGAGAATCTGTTGACACTTGCCCAGAGCTCTGGACAGTGCAAGTACTGTACAGGGTGTTCCACAAGTAGGCCACACTGATCTGTAGTCTGCAGCAGCTGCCCTTGGGCTCACTCGCCGTCTGGGTTGTGACAACCCTCGGTAAAATGGAACGATCCAAAGACGTTACATAGCACAGGAGGGACGACTAGAAGCCTGGGAAGAGTGCAAACGATATGATGTCTTCAGAGCAACGTGCAATGGATTGTTCCTGACTCGGTAAAGGACGGAATATTTGGAATAAATGCCCCATCAACAGCATGGCCATTAGAGGCGGAGCCCACACTTGGATTCTTTGGGTTAAAGAGATTTTTTTTCAATGGCTGGTTCGGGTCCCGGTAAAGGAAGGAAGATCGGGATTTAACACTCCATCGACAGCGTGGTTATTAAAGGCATGTCTCACGCTTGGATTCTTTGGGTTAGGATGGGGAAGGAAATACGGAGGTTGTTACACTTGCGCAGTGGCGCTTCTATGGAATGAAACTTGCATAGTGAGAAAATCTGTTGACACTTGTCCAGAGCTCCGGAAACTGCAAGTACTGGACAGGGTGTTCCACAAGTAGGCCACACTGGCCTATAGTCTGCAGCAGCTGCCCTTGGGCTCACTCGACGTCTGGGTTGTAAGACCCCAGGGTAAAATGGAACGATCCAACGTCGTTACATAGCACAGCAGGGACGACTAGAAGCGTGGGAAGAGTGCAAACG
The DNA here is from genome assembly GCA_026315105.1 of Locusta migratoria. Lineage (NCBI taxonomy): Eukaryota > Metazoa > Arthropoda > Insecta > Orthoptera > Acrididae > Locusta > Locusta migratoria. Next base: position 321,120,329 of record CM048748.1, on the reverse strand, counting down.
ATATGATGTCTTCAGAACAATGTGCAATGGATAGTTCGTGACACGGTAAAGGAAGGAAGATTGGGATTTAAGGCCCCGTCAACAGCGTGGTCATTAGAGGCGGAGCCCCCTCTCTGATTCTTTGGGTCAGAATGGATTAGGATATAAGAAGTTTGAGACACTTCCATGGAATGACACTTGCTGGGAGCCTCAGACACCACAGGGTGTTCCACAAGTAGACTGCACCGGCTGTAGACTGCAGCAGCTAACCATAATGTTCAAATGTTTGTAAAGATTATGGGACTTAACTGCGGAGTCATCAGTCCCTAAACTTACAAACTACTTATGAACTACCTTATACTAAGACAGCACAAACATCCATGCCAAAGGGGGGATTCGAACCCCCGACGGGGAACGGCCTCGCGCATCATAGCATAGCGTCTCAATCAACACCGCCTAGAAGACAAGGCCTTACAACTGGCCGTGCCTACGTCACACCGAGAGGCAAGCAAGCTGACTGGCCGGCCGCTGGGAGGCGGTGGGCGTGCCCCAGCGGGCAGCCACTCAGCTGGTAGCCGCCGCCTCTTGGTGTGACGTAGGCACGGCCAGTAGTGAGGCCTTTTCTTCTAGGCGGTGTTGCCTCAATGCGCTCGGCCGCTCCGCCGCGGCCAGCAGCTAACCCTTTGGCTCACTCGCCGTGTGAGTTGTGAGAACCCAAGATGAAATGAAAAGGTCTGACATTAAATAGCACAGCAGGGCCGACTGGAAGCCCCGGAAAAAGTGCAGTGTAGACTTATGTAAGAACATACCGTATGTACGGAAAATGTTGAAGGGGAGACGTCACCCAAAATTTTAACGTTTCTTCTGCTTTGGCGATCACAACCAAGTTTTAAAATTGTGTCCACTATGTAAAGTTATAGCAGTATCCAAGGTTTTAAGTTCATAACGACATTGGTTTTCGAGTTCTGAATTTTTAATTTGCTTTTAATGGTATTGTAGAAAACCCAACTTCTTCTACTCGAACCACAATTTTGGTAAGGAAAGATTTTGTGGTTTTATTCATAAGATATAATTCAACGATTCTGAGAATTCATTTTAAGATAATCGTTTGTTTTCAGACTTTATTTCAAATTTCAGCCTTAAATTTTCTGTAATTACTATCTACATGATTCGAAGATAAAATAAACAAAACCATGATAACCACTTCTCAGCGGAACCGCTGCTATGTGGCATCCTTGTCATAAGAAACTTGACCTGTAACGAACAACGGAATCTGAAGCAGATGCATGCATCAGATAGCTCACAGAAAGCTCACATGGGAAGAAAATAGTGTTCCCACTTAGGATCGAACAGTGCCCTTCCGGTTTGTGAAGCAGACGTGATGACTGCTGCACTACAGAAACGTTGGTGGCAATATTTCTCGTCCTATTACACATATATATTACTTTGCTTGCAAGACGACGAATCTGCGAGTCCGAAATTCTCCGAAATGATCAGACGCATTTCTTCCACTCATCTTTCACGAGCTACTGCCGTTTCGCAAAGTCGTTATTGCAACAAGTATCACCAAAAGCAATCATTTCGTTAGTGAGAGGCAGCAAATGTTATTTTCATTTATCCATTAAGGCAGAGGCTAGAATTAAAATGGAGGCTTGCTGTTTTTAGAGAGCTGAAAGTAGCATGATCGTTTGCTTGGTACTACAAAGCGGTCACGTACATCAAAATATCTGAGCAGGTTGCATAATGCGTTCATTCTAGCCGCGATGGAGCGGCCTAGCGAATTGAGACGCTATGCTCCGATGCGCTAGGCCGTTCACCGTCGGAGGTTCGAATCTCCCCTCGGGCATGGATGTTCGTGTCGTCATTAGTATAAGGTAGTTAGTAAGTAGTTTGTAAGTTTAGGAACTGATGACCCCGCAGTTAAGTCCCTTAAGCTTCACAAAAATTTGAACATTTTTTCCGTTCTACGCGAAGGTGCCTTGAGACGCTTAGTGTTCTAAATATGATGTTTTTAAGAGGCATCACTGAAGTAAGTCATCATAATCAGAGTAGAGAAATAAACATATCATTTACTTTCCAAACCTTTTCACAATGTTTGCTGGAGGAACTCTCAACGAATTAATATCCACTGATATTCAGCCTTCAAAGAGTTCTGCAGTTACACTGCCTTTCATGTTATGTTGACAATCCGATTGCTCGTCTAAAGCAGGAACGTAAACACCTACAGTATGAAATTTGCTTGATTAGTTTCATAACAGAGTTAGTTTCTACAATATAAATTTGCAGCTAATGTTATTCCGAATGTTTAGGCTTGCATGTGTGTGCCTTTTTACTCAATGACGAGAATGAAATCTACCCACAGAAGCTCACTGGCATGTTCCAACGCAAGAGTTTGTCTTCGAATTAGCATTACTGTAAAAGTAATTTCAGACGTATGGACCGTGTTATGTATCACAAGACCAAGCGCCGTTACTTTATATTTCTGATGTGAGCGCTATTAGTGCTGTTTATTAGTTATTTACAGTGAGATTTCACTACTAAGTGAAAGAACATTAACCCTTCTTTGGTACAAAAAATTGCGAAACATTCATAAATAAATATATTTCAAGAACGTATAAAATTTAGGTTCCATTATGTCAGTTGTGACGTATGACGCTTGGACTAGTGATGCATAACACCGTCCATATATTCTATAGTGAAAAGGAGAACAGGTGATACTCATTGACATTCTGTGCTTTACGTTTGATCTTTAACTACGATGGGACTGAAGCGTAAACGTCAAAAATCATAAGGCTGTAACAGTCGTAATAAATACCATGCTTCATACTTAGATGCCCCCATATTTGCACAATCAAAATATTAGAAGAGATTGTTAATTTCACTGTCAGTTCTCATTATGTTGAATTTCAGTGCCCGTTCTCATCACTAGAACAGTCTTAAAATAAATTTGCCGTGAAACGCGTTACTCAGCCACCCTGATGCAATACATGCTCGCAGCAGCGGCTGTGCTGAACTGCTGGACTTCTTCGTGGTGTTACAGTACCGATGAAATGCGGTTAGCCGGGCAAGAGTCCTGGGCTCCGTGCAAGTATTACAACCCCAGAACCGAGTGCAATTTTATTTTATTATCTTTTTTAATAAGTTCCGCCACTTGCATGCAGTAATTTTGGAAAAATCACAGAAACCTAAATCTTCATGGCCGAAGTTAGATTTGAACTGCTATCCACCCGAATGCCTGTCCAGTGTGTTACCACTACACAACCTAATTCAGAAGTGACCCGACAGGCACATGTTGTCGGTCAGTGTCACACATTGAGAAGAATCAAAATAACGTTTGTTGAAAGCCTTCTTAAAGACAGACTGGATAGATGAGCGACAGTAAAATGGTTTATAACATTTATATTTTAAACTAACTGAAAACCTGGTGTTACCTACGTAGGTGCTTATTCCAATCTTAGATTAGTAGATCTCTCCTTCCTTTTCTCTCTCTGATCACCTTCTGTTTTCTTCTCTCCTTTTTCGTCTCCTCCCCTCCCCTGTCACTTTCTATCTCTGTTCATCTCCCCTTCTCCCTTTTCCTCTGACCTGCTCCTCCCCCACGCCTGTCCCTATCTCTGTCTATTTTCTTATACATCTCCCGCTGTTCATCTACTTTCACTTGTCTGTCACCTTCTCCCCTCTCTCATCCTCCTCCTCTCACCTCTCTCTGTCCATCTTCTCCTCCTCCTCCTCCACTACCCTCTCTCTGTCCGTCTCTTTCCTCCCATTTCTGCTCTCTCCTCCTCCACCTACTCGTCTCCGTCCTATATATGAAAACATACATATATACACCATGTTTCATGGTGACTCGACAGAAGGTGTCAAAGTCGCAAGGTACCCTCCGCCGTGCTAAATTCACTGGCTTGCAGATTATAAAACTCTCCTTCATGAAAAAATACATTTATGTGCTGATTTTCATGGTGACCAGTCATACAGTTTGATGTTTGTTGTAACATACCCTCCGCTATGCACCGTACGGTGACTTCCTAAAGGTAAGCCCATGTATTAATACAGAGTATAAGCTATCTACATTCCAAATTTCATTCAAATGTGTCCATCCCTTTCAGACCGAGCGAGGTGGCGCAGGGGTAACACACTGGACTCGCTTTCGGGAGGACGGTGGTTCAAATCCACCTCCGGCCATCCACATTTAGATTTTCCGTGATTTCCCTAAATCACTCCAGGCAAATTCCGGGATGGTTCCTTTCAAAGGGCACGGCCGATTTCTTTCCCCATCCTCACCCAAACAACCTGAGCGTAAGCTGCGGCTCTAATGACCACGCTGTCGACGGGGCCTTAAACACTAATCTTCCTTCCTTCCTTCATCCGTTTCAGCACGAAGGAGTAGCAAACAATCAACCCATAGTAAGGTACCCTCTGCCATGCACAGTATGGTGCCTTACGAAAGCCAGCCCAGGTATTAATTAGGGTACAAGCTACCTGTGTTCCAAATTTCATTCATATCCGTTCAGCCATTTCAGCGTGAAGGCTTAAGAAACGAATTAACTGATTGTAAAATCACCCTCCGCCATGTAGCTACGAAGTTTGTTACGGTATACCCATAACCTTCGCGCTGGTGCGAACAATAAGTTGAGAGACTTTTACCGTAATGGAATGTACGGTATGGCCGTATATAAAATACGAACAAAAAGTCAAACAAACATTAATTTTTTATATATTGGAATGAAAATGCTGCACCCGTTGTTTCGGATGCTTCAGTTCTTAATTGTAATCCACCTTTTCGAGATTGATGCTTGTATTAGTGCGGATTTACACGAGGACCGAACTCTGGTGGAATAGGGGCCAGCTGCGAACCGTGCAGTACAGTAGTCCGAGTAGGAGCACACACGAGAGTTTGGGGCGGCTGCAATACGTGCTTGGATAAGCGTTGCAGGTATGTTAAGTCCATGAGCCTGGGGTGGCTCGGAGGCTTAGCGCAACTGCCTAGTAAACAGGAGGTCCTGAGTTCGAATACCGTCTCTGGCACAAATGTTCATACTGCTATATTGCAGCATTACCACACCTACGAACGTCAGAGACTTAAACACCCAAGTTAAAATCTATTTAGAATATATTTCGTCCATTACAGGTACAATATTAATAGTTAGTTTTTTGTGACGAGTTTCGAATTGTACACAAGTTACAAACAAGTTGTCATTTTAGATATATGTTGTCGAAAAGTAAATGAATAAGTCATGGTGTTTGAGAATGGGTCAAATTTCGAAATTAGTCACACAAAACAAATCCTAACAATAAATTTCATTTTCTGTCAGTGCAGATATAACTACGTCGTCCATGAAGCGATTCACCAACTTACTACAGCCAACGTATTTTCTCTTCATTTATTTTCAGTTGTAGTTCAGTTCATATTTGAAGCATGTATTGCAATGAAGAGGGGTATTGCAAAGGAAGTAGTTTCTAATAATTGAGTAGCATCGCTGAGGATAGTTAGTGTTACTTTCTCAGTAGTATTTATAATCAGCTCTCACGATACACTGAGAAGAGCATCATTTTGTAAACGAATGGTGCTATAATTACGTTGTAATTTCACCGCTGTGTCTACAACTGTGTAATTTCTATTTAATAATTTAGAAAAAGAAGTTTTAAAATAAACTGAAACATGAAAAAGTACTTATCAGTTGCTGAAGCTTTGATAAAAACCAGATATAGGTGTATGCCGGTTAGGTAAAGGCGATCTTGTTATAACTCTGTATGAGATTGGCATCTTCCCCTTTTTACGATGGTCAGGACGCCTGAAGAGATTGTAATTTGTCATTGAAACCAGTTCCGTTAATAAAATAAACTTGAAATAGAGACGACTAAACGTGCATTTGGCAGCAACACTCAGTACTGATTTCATCTTCTTCTCTTCTTTTTGCACTGCACTGATCTGAGTAATATATGTCATCTCGCAAATACATTTGAATGTCATATATCCTTTCTGTCTTGGAGTTGCATTTTATATTGGGAGCGTTGTATGGAAATAACACAACCTCAGGTAATAAATATCGGTGAATGATACGGTAATAGTAACTTGCATGAACTTCGAACTAAGATACCTTACTGACATTCGAAATAGTCACCCCCTATAACTATGCATCGCTGAGCTGTACGATACATGTCCTAGATAGTATTACCCATGATGTTTTCTTCTGGGATGGTGTTCAAAAGCCTCAAAATTTTCTTTGTTTGTCAGGAAGTCATCAAATCTTTTTCCCTTCAAAGGGACTTTGAGCCGAGGAAATAAGAAGTCTGGACGATTGAGATTCGGCGAGTGCGGTGGATGTTCAACTTGCACCACCCCCTTTTTTGCCAGGGACTGTTTGACGATTTTGGCCGTAGGTGGGTAAGCGAACTGGACTGTAGAAGAAGGTAATGAGCATCGTTTTCATGCGTGGTTTATCATCTCTCACCATTTTCTGACAAGGTGATATCGGAGAACGCCATTGCATGCTTTGCCATTTCGAGTCAGTGGCGTACCGGATACACCAGGTTTCATCCAGAGTGACAACACGGTTCAACAAATTGGGTGTCGCTTCCTCTAAACGTGCCTGCTTCTGATCGTCAGGCAAGTGATTTGGCTCAAGACGACAACACGTTTTCCTCTTCTCCAACTTCTGGGTAAGGATTTGTCCCACGGATTCACGGTTAATCTGCAGTTCATTCGCTCGTGATTATTGTCGTCACTTTCTCAATGTTTTTGTCACTGACAGAGATACACGGTGCTCCGTTACGCGGTTTGTCAGAAAGTCTTTTCCCGCCTCCTCGGGACGGGTGAACCGCTGCAACACACACTTAATACGTTGGCTGCCGTGTGGCCGCCGGCGCCCACAGCAGGCGGTCTGGCGCGCCTCTGACGTCATCTCGGCAGTCATCGAGTTAATGGACAGTGCTTGATCCCCATAAACATGTACCAGCTTCGCGTGCCTTTCTTTAGGTGTCTTGGTAAGCTTGAAACGAAACTTTAAATTGGTCCTTTGCTTGTTCTTTGTCCTTTGCTCGTTCATTGTCCTATTCAAAGTTCGAGAACCAACTCACTAAAGAAGCACTTCGTCCAACAGGTCTAACACAGAGCCGGCCGCGGTGGCCGAGGGGACTGAGGCGCTTCAGTCACGGTCTGCACGGCCACTACGGTCGGGGGTGATTACCCCCTCGGGCATGGATATTTGTGCCGTCCTAGTTCGTAAGTAGTTCATAAGTAGTTTGTAAGTTTAGGGACTGATGACCCCGTAGTTAAGTCCCATAAACTTTACAAACATTTATTTTTTATTTTTGTCTAACACGGAACGCACACGATGCTCAACTGGACTACGGTAGAGGCAGGTTATCAACACCCGCCGCTCCGCAGGTTGTTGTGATTCGCTTGTGTTGCCCGAACCACCGTTCTGACTTCATTCATTAAAGTTTATTGTCAGAGATTGTACTAGCATATCAATTTCTCGAGCATATAGTAAACGGTGCATATATTTTTCTTTATTTTGTTAATAACAATTATTATTTATTTGACGTGCCCCATTACATAGTAATATTATACGTTTGAAGGTTAAATTCAGGCGCTTACATCAGGTACTTTGGCAAACAAAAACACAGTATATTAAATGGAGGGATTTTAACCTTTAACTGGGGAGTGAGCATTCATAACATAACTAGGGACGTGGGTGTTCACAGAACCGTAGTCAAATATGATACTAAGATTTTAATTTTATTCTTAAATTGTTTATTACAATAAACAAAGCATTTAGTCTTTCATTAATTCATTTAAGAGCAATTTTAATCACTGAGGTACTGGAATAATAAGCTATAACTAATAAATCAATAAGTTGTGTGAAATGACTTCAAATGTTCGTATTCATACTATTTTTCAAATTAATCAAATAAGAAAAGCTTTAACCATTATAAAATTATAGAGAGATGTTAACAGCGCAAATGTTTGTATAGTCTATGGGACTTAACTACGGGGTCATCAGTCCCTAAACTTACGAACTACTTATGAACTACTGACGAACTAGGACGGCACAAATATCCATGCCCGAGGGGGGATTCAAACCCCCGACCGTAGGGGCCGTGCAGACCGTGACTGGAGCGCCTTAGTATTTTTTTTTATTTTTTTTGCTCTATGGGTAGTTCTGTTCGTTGCGGACGTTGCTCGTGTTTGTTCGTTGAGTGGTTAGCTCAGCTTTTTTATTACAGAGGGTGTTGAGCCCTCTGACCGGGCGCGCTGAGCCACGGCGTCCGGCGTCTCCTCGGCCACCGCGGCCGGCGTTGTTAACAGCCCAAGCAACATTCGTATTTAGACAACTCAAAACAATCTTTCATGTCAAAAGACTAGAGAAAAATCACATTGACCATTGAGAATTTTCATCATCACTGGAAGAAGATTCTGAATTAATATATTGACTGCGTATTATTTTCATATGATTTAAACACAAAAATTAGTTACGTTTTCAATAGAAGAGTTTCGTTTTTTTGTCAGCATTTCTTGGACAAACTTTACTTCTTCCTGATGTACATTTATTTCTTTTAACTGCTAGAAGAAACTCTTCCATGTTGGATAACTTCAATGGGATGGATCTTGGTACAGCCGAATTTGTAACTCTTTTTAACACCTGAGTATAAATATAAAGGTTGGTGCACTCTGCTACTGAGCGAATTGTTTGCGCATTTTTGAGCACAGCAAAGTATTCTACATTAGTCTTACAGTTTTTAGTAATTAGTTTGGTACCAGAAAGCTGAGTTACTATATTTTGCTTCCCTGTTCTGATATTACTAGGTTTCGGTATAGTCATCCATTTAGTTACTTTATCGCCGGCCGCGGTGGCCGAGGGGACCGAGGCGCTCCAGTCACGGTCTGCACGGCCACTACGGTCAGGGGTTCGAATCCCCGCTCGGGCATGGATATTTGTGCCGTCCTTAGTATAAGGTGAATGATAAGTAGTTTGTAAGTTTAGGGACTGATGACCCCGTAGTTAAGTCCCATAAGCTTAACAAACATTTAATAATTTAGTTACTTTATCGTCACGAAGCATAAACCTCTCCGGTGTTGCTGAAAAGAATGATGCCATATCTCCAGCAGCATCGTCATGATACTGATCACTTTCAGTTCGCACTGCTCTTCTGCTTCACTGTCATCGGAATCTTCAAACTCTGGAATCTCACAGCCTTCATTATAATTACATCGTTCTAAGAAGTATTTGGTCCTCGTCATATGACATCATGTTGTGCACCAATCGACACAGAAAGTTGCACTACTAGGCAGGTGGGGTGTTATCAGCGCCCCTGCGTATAGAACTCGTTGTGTACAATGTTGCGTACTTTTAAAAACACGAACAATGGTTTCACAACAATGGACATCCCTTTGAACGAAGGTAACAAGTCGCTCATCAGTGTGACCAACATGCTTCACTAAATACCAGTAAACTTTTACAGCTGGGCTGCTGTGAACAGCCCATATATCCAGTTAAAAGTTAATTGTATATTAAAATTTTAACGCTCAGTCGGTACGGCACAGAATTTTGTACAGCTGCTGGTAATAGTTCCGTTGCTTCAGACTGTCAATGCGACGCTGTATTGGAATCACGACAGGCAGTTTTCAGAGCGACGAGTCGTTGCCAATAAAAGTATTGTTGAAGCGTCCAGTAGGCGCTTTCCTCCACTTCTGCTGACAGGAGCCCGCGATACTCTGTACACTCGTTTAATGCAGTTAAACGAGCGTAAACGGCGCACAATTAGGTTATGCAAATAACACCACGCGGGCCGGTTATCAAGCGCCGAACCCAAATGATGTGAATACGGATAATAGAGGGAGAGGGGGGGGGAGTGAGCGGAAAAAAAGTAGGACGGGCACTGACGCCTGAGCCCCAAAACTCGGCGCGACGGCCGACGAATCGATGGAACATTTCGCGTCACACGGGGCACGGTGACTTAGCATTCTTTTGTTCCTGGTGAGAGCCGTTGCCAGGAAAATTAAAACACAAAAAAAGAAAAAAAAACGCGATGATAAAATTTGTGGACGACAAAAGCATTCCCGCGTCTTTTAGAGAGAGGGAACACAGGAATAATAAAAAAAGAGAGAGAGAATTTAAAAAATAGGAGCAAAACGGCGGCAGTGGGCACGCGCGGAGGTCGTACGTTTGCGGGGTGACGCATATTTTAGTGGCGCGCCGGTATCGCCGGCCGGGCCGCCTTTTGGCGTTTTATTTTCGCCGTAACTCGCCGCCAGGGGCGCGGCGAGCGCGCGCCGGTGCGGCAGGGAGCGGAGCGTCCGCCACCGGTGGCCGAGGGGCCTTTGAAGCGGTGGCAACGCGAGAAGGGCGATGCTCGATACGGCACGACCCGCGCACGACCACCGGCCGCTGCGCACGACCAGCCGGCTGCTGGGCCCTGCGGTGCACAAAGGACCGGCCTGCCGTGCGTGCGCGCGAGGGGGCGCCGCGGCACGTAGCGCGCCAGTAACGCGTGTGTCGCCTCCACCCCACCACCACCACCTAATGAAGAGCGCCCGAGTGGCCGCATTTGAAGCAAATTACCGGTAGCGCCAATAGTTGTATTCAACTGGCCCTCTTCTGTTGCCTTTAATGCGACGAGCCGACGGCACCGGGCCGATGTGTACAGACGAAATGTCAGAAGTGTCATCATACACCATGGCATCAAAGTATCCGGACATGTGGCAGATAATTAATTTATTAACAATCAGTAATATAACCTATCACCTGATACACATTGGACCAATTTATGCTACTATATTCTTTAGTGAAATGTTGTGCCTATTGTAAATATTACAGTTTTTGTTAGCATGACAATCATACGCTACAGTTTCCAAACTAAATACGGGCAGGATAAGCTAATTCCTGCAGTGTCACAGTGTGCCAGTGTTGTTCATTCCTGCTTTGTGGCCATGTGTCTGCCGAGCGAAACCCAACAGACTTGCCCCTGGAACTGGGCTGGCCTTTTGTCACTGCAAGTGCAAAGTTGGTGCGCAGTGGGGTTAGTATACTACTTATTGTAACTGAATGAAATAAATCGCAATTTGCGATCAGTTATGGCATCACTGTACTAGGTTTAGATGGAAATTTGTGCCCGGCCGGGATTCGAACCCGGGATCTCCTGCTCACTAGGCAGCCGCGTTGACCACTCCGCCACCGAGGACACAGTGACCAGCCCGACAGCAGAGGACGCATCCTTGCACGTCTCCCGCCACACACAAATCTCCATTCGTCACGCTCTCAAAATGTTCAAATGTTTGTTAAGCTTATGGGACTTAACTACAGGGTCATCAGTCCCTAAACTTACAAACTACTTATCAACTACCTTATACTAAGGACGGCACAAATATGCATTCCCGAGGGGAGATTCGAACCCCCGACCGTAGTGGCCGTGCAGACCGTGATTGGAGCGCCTCAGTGCCCTGGGCCACTGCGGCCGGCCGCCACGCTCTCTCATTCCTATTACCGCAGCCTATATGTTCTGTAATTCTCGCGGCCACAATACTGTATTCCCGCATCAGGGAGAACAGAACATGAGGTATCGAGACACAATTAATTGTCGTCAGGAGCCCAGCCTCGGCTTGTATACAGTTATATATTTTTGACGACCTTACAGCGTTCAATGAATGAAATAAATCGCAATTTGCGATCAATTATGGCTGTGGTAATAGGAAAGAGACAGCGTGGCGAATAGAGATTTGGGTGTGGCGGGAGACGTGCAGGGAAGTGCCCTCTGCAGTCGGGCTGGTCACTGTGTCCTCGGTGGCCGAGTAGTCAACGTGTCTGCCTAGTAAGCAGGAGATCCCGGGTTCGAATCCCGGCCGGGCACTAATTTTCAATCGCTGCACTTTGTGATTCCATCTAAACATAGTACAGTGAAGCCATACGTCTTCTTTCGTTGTCGCCCGGATCCCCTGGTCCAGGAGGGCAGCGGATCCCGCCAGCGAGATGACGGCCAGTCCAGCCCGCTCCCGCCCCGCCCCCCGGTGGCATGGCCGGGCGTGTGGTCAGTCCAGGTCGGCTGCACCTTCTCTCTGCTCCCTAACTTAGTTTTCTCGGCCTTTGTTGGACATTATCTCTGCAAGACTATTGAGAACATTGAAGGTGTCAGTTTGTCGAATCAGATTGTTAGAGTCATAATCGGTTAGTTGTCTTCTTAAATTGTTTGCTATATCATCGTATGTGGCTCACTCATACACGACATGTTCAGGTGTTCCTACTTCAGCTCCACAGTCACATCCAGGTGCAGCCCTTCTCCTAAACCTACATAAGTTCGCCAGTTAGGGGCCATAGCGTGTGTGAAAGTATATCAGCCCACGGCTAGGCTGAAGGTGCTTCATAGTTAACCTTTCCAGCACACTCGGCAGCAGCTTATAGGTCCTTCTCCGAGATTCCTCAACTTCCCATTGATCCTGTCTCAGCTCTTCCCCTTTTCGCTTGATGGAGGAGTGGTCACCAAGAGGGGTACTCAAGATTTCGTTGATGTTATCTTGGTTTCCTTTTTTTAGCGTGTACTTCTCTGATCTTGATATCCAGTGCTCAGAGCCCCACCAGGACAAGGAGTGATCCACCTGGCGTGGTTCTATAAGCCCCTAGTGAGTGTAACAGGATGCTTCATTGCACTCTTTTCACAGCTATGGCGGGCGCCATCCAGGTGAGCCTGTGAGCCCAGCTTCCAGACCCATAGCCCATGATGGATGTCAGTATGCTATTATGGTACAGCTTGATAAGCTGGGTGGCAAGTCATACCTCCTATGTCCAATCCGAGCCAATGACTGTAATAGGTGGTCGTCAGCGTAGGCTCTCACCTCTAGTGTTTCTTCGATTTATTCTAGCTTTCTCAAGAGACTCCATGTTTAGGTCCCAAAAGAGTGGCCCCAGGACGGAGCCCTGAGGACACCCCTTGGTGATATTCTTGGAAATGCGCCTTCAAAGTGATGATAGAAAATGAGTTACACATTCGTGGCGCCTACATCGGAAATGCTGGAGTTGAGTATGGTGTTGGCCCACCCTTAGCCATAATGACAGAAGTCCAATCTCGCAGGAATATGTTCAATCAAATGCTGAACGATTCGTTGGGGAATGGCAGCCCATGCTTCAGTACAGCTGCACTGAGAGAGGTATCGATGTAGCTCGGATAGACCTGGCACTAAGTCGGCGTTCCAAAACATCCCATTGGTTCTTTGTAGGATTCGCGTCAGGACTCTGTGCATGTCAGTCCATTACAGGGATATTATTGTCATGTAACCATTCCTCTACAGGCCGCGAATTATGAACAGGTTGCTCGATTGTATTGCAAGATGCAATCGCCCTTCCCGAATTGCATTTCGACATTGGGAAGCAATAATGTAAGCCTGTGCTGTGATAGTGCCACGCAAAACAACAAACAATGCCAGTCGACTTCATGATAAACACGACAACAACATAACATCATCGGCTCCGAATTTTACTGTTGGCACTACAACCGCTGGCAGATGATGTTCATCGGACATTAGCCATACCCACATCCATTAATCGGATCGCCACATATTGTACCGTGATTCGTCACTCCATACAAAGTTTCTCCACTGTTCAATCGTATAATGTTTACGCTCCTTACCGTATGCGAGGCGTCGTTTGGCATTGACCTGCGTGATGTGTTGCTTACAGGCAGCGGCTAGACCATTAAACCCAAGTTTTCTCACCTCCAGCCTGCCATAGTACTCGGAGTGGATCCAGATGCAGTTTGGAATTCCTGTATGATGGTCTACTAGATGCCTGCCTATTACACTGCAAGACCCTCTTCTCAAAGGGGGCAGGTCAGACACGGGAAGAAAGTAGACATAAAAACCATTGGTGTAACAGTTGTAAATTGTCGTAGCTGTGTTGGGGAAATTCCAGGGCTCCAAGCGCTGATAGAAAGTACTGAGGCACAAATCGTTATAGGTTCTGAAAGCTGGCTGACGCCTGAGATAAATTCGGCCGAAATTTTTTCAAAGGGCCAAATGGTCTTCAGAAAGGATAGAATAAATAAAACAGGGGGTGGCGTGTTATTGTTGTTACAAACGGTTTATCCTGCAACGAAATTGAGGCAGATACTTCCTGTGAATTGGTCTGGGTAGAGGTTATACCTGACCACCGAAATAAATTAATAATTGGATCTTTTTATCGACCCCCTGACTCAGACGATGCGGTTGCAGAAATGTTCAAAGAAAGCTTGAATCATATTTCAAATAGGTATCCGAAGCATACTGTTATAATCGGTGGCGACTTTAATTTACCCTCGATATGTTGGCATAATTACGTATTCAAAACCGGGGGCAAATATAAAACATCGTCCGAACTAGTTCTGAATGCTTTTTCTGAGAACTACTTCGAACAGTTAGTTCATGAACCCACTAGAATAGTACGTGGTTGCGAAAATACTCTTGATCTCCTAGCAACAAATAATCCCGAGATAGTAAAGAGCATCAAAACAGATACAGGGATTAGCGAACATCGAGTTGTAGTAGCGAGACTGAATATCGAAATTCCCAAATGCAACAAAAATGAACGAAAAATATATCTATTCAATAAAGCAGATAAAAATTCGCTTCACGCTTTCCTGAGTGATAGTCTCCAGTCCTTCAAAACTAAAAATGCGAGTGTAGATCAGTTGTGGCTTACTTTCAAAGACATAATATCAGTAGCAATCGAGAGATTTATACCAAATAAATTAATAAAAGAGGGGGCTGACCCCCCGTGGTACACAAAACAGGTCAGATCACTGTTGCAGAAACAAAGAAAAACGCATGCAAAATTTAAAAAGACACAGAATCCGCAAGCCTGGCAATCTTTTACTGAAACTCGCAACCTAGCGCGGACTTCAATGCGAGAATCTTATAGTTGTTTCCACAACGAAATCCTGTCTCGTAATCTTGCAGAAACTCCAAAGAAATTCTGGTCATATGTGAAGTACACTAGCGGCAAAACACAAACAATACCTTCACTAAGCGATAGCAATGGTAATACTACCGACGACAGTACTGCTAAGACAGAATTACTAAACACAGCTTTCCGAAATTCTTTCACCAAAGAAGACGAAGTGAACACTCCAGTATTCAATCCAAGAACAGCTGCCAGCATGCGAAACTTAGAAGTAGATGTTCCTGGAGTAGTAAAACAACTTAAGTCACTAAACAAAAATAAATCTTCCGGGCCAGATTGTATACCAACTAGATTCCTCTCAGAGTATGCTGATGCAATAGCTCCGTACTTAGTTTTAATTTACAACCGATCACTCAGCGAAAGATTCGTACCCAAAGACTGGAAAGTTGCCCAAATTACTCCAATATTCAAGAAAGGCAATAGGAGTGATCCCCAAAATTACAGGCCTATCTCATTGACGTCGATTTGCAGTAGGATTTTGGAACATATACTTTGTTCGAATATTATGTACTACCTCGAAGAGAACGACCTATTAACCAATAGTCAGCACGGATTCAGAAAGTATCGCTCTTGCGAAACACAGCTTGCCCTTTATTCACATGAAGTGTTAAGTGCCATCGACAAGGGATCTCAAATCGATTCCATATTTCTGGATTTCCGGAAGGCTTTTGATACTGTACCCCACAAGCGGCTTCTAATGAAATTGCGTGCTTATGGAATATCTCCCCAATTGTGCGATTGGATTCACGATTTCCTATCAGAAAGGACACAGTTCGTTGTAATTGACGGTAAGTCATCGAGTAAAACAGAAGTGATATCTGGCGTTCCACAGGGAAGCGTTATTGGTCCCCTACTCTTCCTCGTGTTTATAAACGATTTAGGAGATAATCTGAATAGCTCCCTTAGACTGTTCGCGGATGATGCTGTCGTTTATCGGTTAGTGAAGTCAACAGAGGATCAAAAGCAACTGCAAAGCGATTTAGACAAAATTTCTACTTGGTGCGAAAATTGGCAATTGACACTAAATAAAGAAAAGTGTGAAGTAATACACATGACCACTAAAAGAAATCCGCTGAACTTCAATTACGCGATAAATCAGTCAAACCTTAAGGTCGTAAATTCTACCAAATACCTAGGAGTTACAATTACGAACAACTTTGACTGGAGAGAACACATAGAAAATATTGTGGGGAAGGCGAACCAAAGGTTACGTTTCATTGGCAGAACGCTTAGACGATGCACCAGCTCCACCAAAGAGACTGCCTACATCACACTTGTGCGTCCTCTCTTGGAGTACTGTTGCCCCTTGTGGGACCCTCACCAGGTGGGACTGACGGAAGATATTGAGAAGGTTCAGAGAAGGGCAGCTCGTTTTGTTTTATCACGTTACGGGGGGGAAAGCGTCACGGAAATGTTGCACGAATTGGGGTGGAAATCATTAAAAGAAAGACGTTATTCATTGCGGCGTGATCTGTTTGCGAAGTTTCAATCACCGACTTTTAGTTCTGAATGTGAAAATATTTGCTAACACCCACCTACTTAGGAAGACATGACCATCCCAATAAAATAAGAGAAATCAGATCGAAAACGGAACGATTTAGGTGTTCTTTCTTCCCGCGCGCTATTAGAGAATGGAACGGTAGAAAAAAGTTATGAAGGTGGTTAATGAACCCTCTGCCAGGCACTTAAATGTGATTTGCAGAGTATCTATGTAGATGTAGATGTAGATGAACTGTCGGCGGTGTCCGCCAGTAAACAGACGAGGTCGGTCTGTACGCTATCGTGCTGTACGCGTTACTTTACGTTTCCACTTCATTACCATCTCAGAAACAGTGGAGCTATGGATGTCCGTGAGTTCCGTGGAGCGCCGCATTCTGCTCTCCCACTATGTCTATTGATTACCGAGTTCGGTGATTGGATTACGTGGCAGTAAGTGGCAGCATAATACACCTAGAATGAGAAACATGTGGGTGTCCGGATACTTTTATCCACATATAATGCATGTCCATATACAGGGTGTCCCAACTATCTTGTCCACCCAAGATATTGCGACGAGAAGTTGACGCTTGAAAACACGAAATACGCTGTTAGCGCACGTCCTGAGGCTCAGGCGTGAACCCCATGCTGCCCGTAATCGCGATGTGATTGACTTGCGTAATCGCACTTCCATACTTATCAAGAGGTCCGAAACGAATAATACGGTCTGCTGCCATTTCGGGCAGCATGGGGTTCACGTCTGAGCCTTAGGACGTGCGCTAGCAGCGCATTTCGGGTTTTTCAAGCGTCAACTTCGCGTCGCAATTGCGATGCAATCAACGCCATTGTTTATGTGATTTGTCATGCTATAGATTGCTGATGAAAAAATATAGGGTGTCCATTGAAAAAAAAAACATAAGTTCGTGTTAAAAAACACATTTGCTTTCGTTTCAGAATGTTTCCAAATATGTACATTCATGGGCCCCAGCCGTACATTGATACCGGTGAAAGTCGTTTTCCAATAGCTGTTATTGTTCCAGAGGTATTTTGGGTGGACAAGATAGCTGGAACACCCTGTATAAGAGAGCATTTTGTGAAATAAGAGGGGTTTTCAATTAAAAATGTACGAAACGTTTTAACAACCAAACCGGTTGAAATTTGAATATTCCACTTTGGGGTAACGTAATGCGACATCTAGGGACGTGAAGCATGCGTCGTCAACTGCCCCTAAAATATTCAAGGTTGTGCCCTCAGCAAATAAGGTAAATCCCCTTTAGGTACGAAAAATATCCTTCCCTTAATGCTTAATCCATCTCAACGGTTCTCTACCAACAAGATTTTTGTTTCTACACAATTATGGAAAATTCCTTTTCGAATTATATTAGTTTCATTGGTGTTGTTGTACAATTAATATTAAAAATCGGTACTTCAATTATTGTGTTCGCGTACGTATATTAGTCTGCGAGTCACATTTAATTGTGTTGAAGAGGGTTGCTCGAACCATCTTCAGGCTATTTATATACAGTCCCATACTCCAGTAGCACACGGGACAAACGAACACCCAAATATTTACGACGTGCAGTGTCCGTGTTTATTGATAGAACTAAGCAAATGTCCTTCAGACATGTATGCATGCGCGGCAACTACAGCTGCTAATGTAAATACAAGAAATGTATTCGCAATTACGAATATTAATCAGCATCAGCTGTATGGTGTATTGGTGACTCATGAAAATTTGTGCCGGTCCGGGACTCGAACCCGGATTTCCCGCTTATCACGAGAGGTCGCGTTTCCATTACGCTACCCGCGCACGCTTCCCGGAACGACCCAAACCTTCATATGCCACACATTGTCTACTGCCCATAAGTGCTCGTACATTCTATGACGTAATTCCCGCACAGGGTGAGACTTTTTAGTATATTTGTCGCAAGCCTCGCTACGACTGATTTTAAATACGATGTGCAGTGTCCGTGTTTATTGATAGAACTAAGCAAATGTCCTTCAAACATGTATGCATTATTTTAGTATATCTCCCATATTTTCATTATCTTTTCCGTTAAAATATCACAACCTATTTTGCTGTAGTAGCTTATCTTATTTTTCAAGTATTTTTCCTTTGCATTTTCTGGATTACATAAAATCACGCGACACTGTGAAATCGGCGCTATTTTTGCAGATATCTCTGAAACTGCGTGATTTACAGAAATAATATAAGAGCTGTTGAAAATTTTCTTCCCTAGTAATACGATTATTCAATTTTCGTTTCAGGTGAACGGTTAACCCCTTGAGCCACACAAATACTTTTGGACGTGATAACCGTTGAAATTTTGTTTTGTTCTTTATTACATTACTGGAACACATTATAATTTTAAAAAAATTTATTTTTTATTATATATATATAATATATACTGTGAAACTAGGCGTTTTTGAATGTCTTTTAACGTTTATTATTACATCAATTCTACATTTTCTTTCATATTAACAGCTTTTTTTTTCTTTTTTTTACGAACTAAACCCAAATTATTTTCGTTTTATGCACAATTTCTAAGTACAGTACATACAACACTTCTTTCTATTTCTCATGATATTCCAATAAACAGCCATTTTTTTTGTCAGTTAGGCATAATCCGGCATCACACACTTTGCATCACCATCACGTCTTATGTGGTTCTTTATTTGAACCACAATTTTGCACATCGTTTCGATTTGCTATGAACAGGCAGTTGCGGTTCATTAGATAGTCTTTTGCACACAGAGCCTTTCATTCTAAGAGCCTTTTTAGGGGTTTAGCGTGAGACGGTGGTTTCACGGTGAGTCACCTATGCAACAAAGGAATACGGAGCGGCAATAAGCGGTTCCGAAGTGAAACCACTGCGACGCTAAGGGTTAAGCAGTTTTTTCCTATTAAATTTTGTGCTTTTCAAAAGGCCATCACAAAAGGCCTATTTTTAGTGTTACTGACCTATCTTTTGCCCGAAACGTTTCAAAAAGGGGAGTCTTAGTCACTGGCGGCCAATAATTACGTTTGTAAAATTCGGTGCCGATCGGTTGAACGGCGCGAGTTAAAAAGTGGGAACACTTTACATACAGATATTATCAAATCGCCGTTATTTATGAAATTTTTTTCAAAAATAACGGCGATTTGATAATATCTGTATGTAAAGTGTTCCCACTTTTTAACTCGCGCCGTTCAACCGATCGGCACCGAATTTTACAAACGTAATTATTGGCCGCCAGTGACTAAGACTCCCCTTTTTGAAACGTTTCGGGCAAAAGATAGGTCAGTAACACTAAAAATAGGCCTTTTGTGATGGCCTTTTGAAAAGCACAAAATTTAATAGGAAAAAACTGCTTAACCCTTTGCGTCGCAGTGGTTTCACTTCGGAACCGCTTATTGCCGCTCCGTATTCCTTTGTTGCATATATATATATATATATATATATATATATATATATATATATATATATATATATATATATATATATATATATATAAGAGAGCAAAGTTGTTGAGAGTTTTAACATCTACTCAGTTTGTCTCTCAGAAGAATAGTTAAGTCGTCATTTTCATTTAAATTTCAAGCTGTCAAAATGCGATTGCAAAGGCTCACTTTTTGTGTTACTTCCGTAACCTAAAGTGGGCCAAAAGGTGACAGCGTGCAGCTTTCAAATTTTCAAATGTTTGTTAAGCTTATGGGACTTAACTACGGGTTCATCAGTCCCTAAACTTACAAACTACTTGTGAACTACTTACGAACTAGGACGGCACAAATATCCATGCCAGAGGGGGGATTCGAACCCCCGACCGTAGTGGCCGTGCAGACCGTGACCGTGACCGTGACTGGTCCCCTCGGCCACCGCGGCCGACAGCGTGCAGCTTTGTGATCGCTACTGTTTAGGTTATAAAGTACTACAAGCCAAATGTAGCTAAAACTACAAACTTTTTCTCAATGGTGCTGACACCGGTATAGTTTTCCATACGTAAATATGCTTTATACAATGTTGCCAATGCCGCGTTCGCAAGTCAGCGGAATTGAGGCCAGTATAGCTTATAGTGTCAAATATTGAAGGAAGCTAACCGAATTGTTATTGATTCTGGACATGGTATCGTCATCTCATGTTATTTTAGCAGGCGAAATTCAGAATACTCTAAATAAATTATATGAATTTTTACATCGGCGACAGTGTAACAGAATCAGCACCAGCCTCGGACACATAGCTGTGTCGGGTACAACTACAGGGCACATCAAACCAGGTAGTATCTGTAGTCCCTTCCTCGATGGAGCAGAGCTTGCCTGACCCAAGCATCCATACTCGACCATTCAAGCCCGAGCGCAGGGCACTCCACTGACTACGAGCGGCCGTAATCCTCAACATGGAGACCTCTTCCCACTGTAGCGTAGGAGCTAGCAGCTCACACGGGAGCCTCTCCATCGCACCCGACTCAGATTTAGTTATAGGTTGGCGCAGTGGATAGCCCATGAAAAGCTGAATACGGATCAATCGAGAAAACTGGAAGATGTTTTGTGGAACTATGAAACAATAAGCAAAATACAAAAACTGAAAGCTCATGGGAGTGATAGGCAACGTGGAGCACATTCGTAGTGTAGGAGTGCTGTGGTCCTGTTTCCGGGCGCCGTGGCTCAGCACCCCCGGTCAGCAGATTTAACGTTCTCTGTAATAAAAATGCTGAGCCAAATGATGAACGTACAACCAAGAACGAACAATGAAAACGAGCTCAAATCATAGATCTACCTGAAGAACCAAAAAAAATGTGCTGTGGAACTTGAGGTTCTTAGTTCCAGTCTTCCTTCAAACGAAAATTATTATTTATTTATTTTCGCAAAATTATGATCTGTCCGTCCGTTCATTGACGTCTCTGTTCACCGTGATCAGTTTAGAGTGTGTTTTTTGCGACAGCGCCGCAAAACTGTGCGATTAGCAAACGAAAGAAGTGCCTCTGCAATGGGAACATAAAACATTTCATCGCAAGATGATAGGTCAACCGCCGCGGTGGAGTAGACGAGCGGTCTAAAGCGTCTCGCTTCAGAGCGCGCAGTTGCTCGCCGTGGCGGTTCGAGTCCTCCCTGGGGCATGGATGTGTGTGTTGTCCTTAGGTTAGTTTACCTAGGTTTAAGTAGTTTGTAAGCTACGGACTGATGACCACGCAGTTTGGTCCGATAGATTTACAAATATTTGAACATTTGAATTTTTGATAGGTCAACCGATTCCTCCACAGGAAAACACGTCTAATGTATTCTATACGACACTGGTAACGGTATGTGCGTCATATGACAGGAATCTCTTGTCGACCCACCTAACTTGTACACTGGGTGAATGGGTAAAAAGATTCTACCTTTACCGATTTAGGTTTTCTCGTGGATGTGATTATCACTCCGAAGAGAGTGATGAAAACATAAAAGTTTGTCACATAAACTGCAACAAATGAATGCAACAGTTTCACTGTCTGAAAGTGAAAAAAAAAAAAATTCGCCTGTGGGAAGGCTCGATCGAACCACGGACCTTTCGCTCCGGAGTTCCTCACGCTACTCACAGGACGATAGCGCTCCTCAGCGTATTACAAGCTCTACGGTACTTAACATCCGCACTGACTGCTCCTGTTTTCATATTTTGCTTATTTTTTCATAGTTCCACACAACTTATTCGTCTTTCCTCGATTGATCTGCGCCAACTTATAACTAAATCTGAGGAGGGTGAGACGGGGAGGTTCCCTTGTCAGCTATGCAATCACGGCGTGCTCTGTGTGACGTCACACGAGAGTCCTGAGGCCTTCTCTTTAGGTCGTGGTTCTCCAACCCGACTTCGGCCATTCAGGTTAAGATTCACGCGATTGCTCTAGGGCAGTGTGTGTGTGGGTTTTTATATATATATATATATATATATATATATATATATATATATATATATAAATATTCGAATAATATCCCAAGTAAAAATATACGGGCGACCTCCTTCTAAATGAAAATATTCTGGCGAACCACCCCCCCCCCCCTCACATCCTCATGAACATTAACAAAAGCATGTTATTTCAAAGGAAACAAATTTAATTTTCTTTCGTTTCCTTCAGCTTTCTTTTAAAATATTGGACGAAGTTATTTTGTTAGTTTTCGGCATGGAACACATATCCTATTTTTGCATGATTTCTGACAGAAAAATATATTCTGGTTAATGACTGTTTCGCATTTCAGCCAAGACTCGGAAGCGAATTATGCTCATTAAGAAAAGCCCCTCTGTGTAGACCAAGTCTTGTTTGTGGGGTCGCATCGAAGGAGTAAGTACTGGCACCATAAAACAACCAGGAACAGTGCGCGTCTGGGTACTTGGTCGTACGGCATTATCAAAACTGCTTAAAAAATTGAAATTTATTTTATGCGACACGTAGATAATTCCTTGTTATCATCACCTCTGATTTCAAAAGATCAGACTTTTTTCCAACAAATACAACATGTTAATGATGAAAGATCGAAAAGCCTGAATACTGTTTGCACGAACCAATCGATAGCTAAATTAACAAGAACCAATAAATAATTTCGGTGTTTCCTAAAAAGCATCAACTTCTTTAGAAATTGCCTATACATTCGGACTTAACGAGCACAACTCGCTTCCGAATCTTACCTACAATATATTTTTCTGTTAAAATTAATGTAGAATTAGGGGACTGTGTTCC
The DNA here is from genome assembly GCA_026315105.1 of Locusta migratoria. NCBI lineage: Eukaryota > Metazoa > Arthropoda > Insecta > Orthoptera > Acrididae > Locusta > Locusta migratoria. The sequence continues at coordinate 321,097,260 of CM048748.1, read as the reverse complement.
ATTCCGGAAAAAGACTAAAAAATTTACACTAAAATGTAAAGTACTGTTCCTTTTTTTTAATAAGATTGTTTTATCAACAGAAGATTCTGCAATAAAAGAACATTTAGGCTAGCAACTTCTAGAGTCTTCCGCGTAACATCAGTAAGCATTCAGAATTATATAACAACATTAGTAGCTGATCTATTGAGGAACGATATTTACTATGAAATTAAAAAACATATTTTGTAGCGAAAACAATTGAGGTGTGAGGTGCGTATCAACTGATACAGTTGAATACGGCATTGTCTGAGTACAGCTTCAACTTAGAGAGCAGTAAATCACATTGAGTGTGTCATTCGTTGTACATTCATAGAACCCAAAGAAACTAGTCCGTGTGAGAAATGGTTATTAATTCCGGAAAAACTTCAAAGCCACACGCCCAACGCTCAACAGATTTGTTCACGAGACGACACTGGTTGTCTAACAGTTCGAAACTTGTCATTTAGAATCACTACTTTCTTTAAAAGTTCCTTTCGCGTATTAGAAATCATATATATTCTGGAAACTCATACTCTTTACCGAGCAGAATAGCTCTGAAGGTATGACAGTTTTTACCCAGATGCAGTATTATGTCAGTAGGGCTGTCTTTGAGGTGCCTCTTGCAGCAGAGTAGCGGGGGTGTGGGGCTTGCGTGGTTGTCTGGCTGACACACGGCGTGAATTGACACAAAGGATGGCGTTTTGAACGCGCACAGAAGAGATGTGCTACATGCTGGTATAATGAGACGCTGCGTAGTTGAATAAGTAATGTGCACAGTTCAAGTCAGCCTCTGTGTTTCATTTGCGGATATCTTGTTATACTTGCTTATTCCTCGGGGTTTATGGATAAGCTTAGCGAAGTCGGAAATTCCAGTAATTTCAGGACGTTACCGCCTTCATATACAGGCGAGCCTAATTAGTACGTTATCTGATGAAATGGTGTAACTTCTGGCGCACTGTAGGGAAGAATTCTGTTTCTCTTACTTCATCCGAATACGAAGTCATTTCAGTGCGCTACATTCATGTTCACTGAGACAGTGTCTAATTTTTTTTATTTATATAAGGTGATTTATTGTATCACGAGTTTAATCGCTATCTTTTGCCTGTAACCCAACATAAAGATTTCTCTCAGATGCTTTTGTTTTATGAAGGAAAATTTTCTCTCTGCCTTTCATTGAACTGCAGTTCGTTTTGTGCTAATGTTCCAAATAACATTTTCTTATAAACACAAATAGTGGAGCATTAGAAAACTTTTTACAGAATTTAATTACCTCAGTAGCGGAGAGAACTAGAAAATCATTACTTCAACTTAACAAACGCGGAGCTCTTGCAATTTCAATCTCGTAATTCTAAACAGTTAGTTGCCTTACACACACGTTATACATACAAATTCCTATGCTGAGAAAAAGGCATAGCCGCACGGAATGGCTGCGTGGTGTGGTCTAAGGCGTAGTGCTGTGGACTGGGTGGCCTTTCCCGCCGGATCTTCGAGTCCTCCCCTCGGGCATGGGTTTGTGTGTTGTCTGAAGTGTAAGTTAGTTTAAGTATTTTGTAAGTCTAGAAACTGATGCCCATTGCAGTTTGGTGCAAAGGCGTACAAACATTTAAACAACAAAGTATAATTTTGTTCTCTTTTTATTATTTTTTTTAGTCAGACTGCTTACTTATGTCCATTATTTGAAGTTACACAAAGTACGATAATCCTGTTCCTTCTTTGACGTGTTTGGGAGTGGAATCAGATCACTTTATTATCTTAGGTGTCTAAATTCTGCATAGCATTGCCTATAGTCCGGTGTAATTCTTCCATCCCCGCCCCCCCCCCCCCTATTACCATGTCACCATCCGCCACGCTTATTAGGAAGTAATCTCTGTTACATACTGAATTACCTATCAAAATATCTCCACATACCTTACGTATCTCTTTATGTGGTCACGTCAGCATTTATGACTAAAATACTACTGTCAGTGTTGCTTGGCTATCGTTCCTGATGAGGACAGTCCTATAAGTGATGACATTAACACTCCCTTGCTCACCTTTCTTTTCGTAACAAATTCTGCTACTGCAGTTGGCACTACATCTACAACTACATACATACTACGCAATCCACCGTAAGGTGCGTGGCGGAGGGTACACTGTACCACTACTAGGCATTTCCTTTCCTATTCCACTACAAAATAGAACGAGTAAATAAAGAATGCCTATATGCCTCAATACGAGCCCTAATTTCTCTTATCTTTGTGATCACTACGCGAAATGTAAGTAGGTGGCAGCAAATCGTACTACATTCAGCTTCAAATTCCGGCCATCTTATTTCCTCAACAGAATTTCTCGAAAGGAACGTCGTCTTTCCTCTAGCGATCCTCATTTGAGTTCCTGGAGCATTTCCGTGACACTTGTACGTTGGTAGAACCCACCAGTAGGAAACCTAGCTGCTCGCCTCTGAACTGCTTCTATGTTTTCCTTTAAACTGATCATACTCCATGTATGTTCAACCACAAATCCTTGTCTTCTCCGCATTCCACTTTCATGTTCTCCTTTATATCTAGAATGAAGCCTTCTATTTTTCTTTTTTGATTTTATAACTTGCCTACTATATTTAATCGTCTTACAGTTCACGCTCCCAGTAGCAAAATGTTACCCTTTCGTTGATTACTAAGTATTTTTCTCAATGCTGCCTCTACCGTTCGTTAATTGTTCATTGTTTTACTCAGGGTCACCTTCCCCTTTGCCGACAGCCTCTAGGGATCCTAAAGTAAGACTGGTCTGAAATATTTAGTAACTGTAGGGAACATAGTGATCTACAAGCCCCATGACCAATGGGTCCATTTTTTTTTTTTTTTTTTAATCTTAGACACAGATGTTTCCATTGGTACTTCATCTCATTTCCTTGTTCACAACTGAATCATCAGTCGTTAACGGCAGTTTCCCACTAGAAGGACAAAATGATGTACTAAAACTGCTCATATGGTCTACAATTTCCCCCCCCCCCCCCCGCCCGGGTCATTATTCAACGAGACTGTTGGCAGGGATTATGGAGAGTTCAGTATTTCACCGTGATCATTAGAATCAGAGCACTAGGTCGAAATTGGCAAAATGTATCGTTATTTGCATTAAGCGACTTTAGGAAATAACGGAATACTTAAACGTGTATGGACGGTAGGTTTGTGAATCGCCATGGTCCTCATTGGGGTGTCAGTGTGTTAATCACTATGGTTAGATTAGATCAGTACTTGTTCCATACATCATGAATACGACACTTCGTAATGATGTGGAACGTGTTAGGTTAATGAGAGGTGTCTTTAAAAATTATTACTTTGTACTAAATATTACATGACACAATATTTTTTTTTTCAATTTTTTTCAATTTATTTTTTAATTCTTTTTTTTTTTCAGATTTACTAATTTATATCTAAAAATTCATCTATATTGTAGAAGGAGTTGCCATTCAGAAATTCTTTTAATTTATTTTTAAATGCTAGTTGGCTATCTGTCAGTCTTTTGATGCTGTTTGGTAGGTGACACCAAGACTTTTGTGATAGCATAATTCACCCCTTTCTGTGCCAAAGCTAGATTTAACCTTGAATAGTGAAGATCATTCTTTCTCCTAGTGTTGTAGTTATGTACACTTCTATAGCTTTTGAATTCGGTGGGATTGGTAATAACAGACTTCATAAGTGAATATATATACTGTGTAGCTACTGTGAAGACCCTAGCTCTTTAAGTAAGTGTCTGCAGGATGATCTTGGATGGGCTCCAGTGGTTCAAAGACCATGCGTATGTATATCAATTAGAGAGATACTTCGGCAACCGTTATTATCCTATGCATTTCGAGACCTTAGGGATCGATTTATCCTCTTTTCCACCTAATTCTCTTTCGTAACTTCTACCTTTTGTATTATGACCTTTCCTGTTACTAAAAACAGTTAAATTCCCACTCTAGAAATGTGTAGACTTTTGTAGCGGAGTGTGTTTCAGTGAAATTCTTTTACTGTATGATCGTTCCGTACCAGAGAAAAAAGAAAAAAAAAGAACAAAAAGAATAAAACGTTTCACCTGGTGTTGCAGTAAGCCATTTTACGTTATTCTCGCATGCACCGGCTCACGTTTTTGTAGCGTAAGTCTGACTATTGTGTCAGCCACTTTACGGTATTCTCTCATGCACGGGCCCACGTTGTAGGTAAGTCTGAGTATAGTATTAGACTTGTAAAAGATTTTCTGAATGATTGTGAATCATGGAGCTCAGTCAGAACTTGGTTATGTGCCCGGTATTCATATACTGCGATGTAGGAAACCGCATAAGAACCATTTCCCCTCTGACAGTCACGCCGACCACAAGATGTTAATCTGCCGGCCAGATTCTAACGGGATTCGTTACACCTCCTCTTACCGGATTGCGGCGCCTTCAACCGCTTGACTAACCGGGAGTATGCTCCCTGTTACTGTATGTGAAGCAGTAAATATTGCTCCATTTAGTCACCCTCAAAATGACTGACTGTAGCAGCAGCAGTAGCAGGAGCAGCGAAAATTTTAGTGATTATCGTTGATGATCAGGGAATCGGTGACACACTCATAATAATTTCCACTGCTTTGTGTCGGTAAGTTCTGGATTGAATAATTTACTCCTGACCATATCAAATATTTACACATTTCACACCTCAAAAAGGCTCGATTCATAGTTGCGAAGATCATACCCAGTTTAAGCAGTGTCGATCATATATTCGTGGACCTGCGTTTCAGTCAGCTCTTACGATTTTGTTCTGTACAAATGTCATCCCAGTAAAAAAATCTCTAATTACCCGAAAGCAACGATATCGTTCATCCATACAATAGATTTCGGATATAGTAGTCTACAAAAGTGTTTCTATACATTTCCTAAGCTCTAAAAAACACAACAGTTCTTCTAGATTGATCTACTGATTTGCGTATTTAATGAAACTCAGTTTGAACGCAAGTCGTGTAATTCAGTTTTCTCGCCACGCCGCACGGTCTAAGGCGTTATGCTACGGACGTAGTAGCCATTCCCGCCAGAGGTTCGAGTCCTCCTTCAGGCAACGGGTTTGTGTGTTGCCGTTAGTGTAATGTAGTTTGTAAGTCTAGGAACTGACGACCATAACAGTTTGTCCCAATAGGTTAACGAAAACTTGATTTCAATTTTCTCACGAAATTGCATCATGTAATTTAAGGAATCTTCGATTTCATAAATGTAACGTAATGAATTTGGCTACGGGATATGTTTTTTGTGGCTACCTCAGCCTATCATGCTTTGTATGTGTTTCTATGGAATCGTCTCATTGTTATCGCAGCTCTGTAGACGACTGTTGTTGACCGATGTAACCGGTTCGTTGTACTTTATCTTCGAAAACCAGTGACAAAGTTGCCATCTGCCAGGTATCTACTTTCTCATTCTGCAATAGTATCACATTTTTCTTTAGCATAGGTGTTCATCGTAATTTCTTTTCATTTCTCGCCCGAAAAGGTAATTTTGTTACGAGAGTTGGTACTGAAATAGTGGCAACTATTTATTCACAACCGATAAAAAAAAACATTACATGTTTGCACCTGTTACTGTCCTTCAAATTAGTCACCAGCGTTGTGTAGAACTCGTCAGCGATGTGAAAGCGTAGTTTACCGTTAGCAGAGCCTCTTCTGTTCATAGTGAGAATGGAGCGGTCTACTGCCTATCCACTCTTTGGAACAGTTCTGAAGCTAATGCGACGAAGTGGTTCCCTCATCTTCGGAATCAAATAAAAGTCACAAGGACTTAATTCCGGGGAGTATGGTAGACGGTACAGTACTTCCCAGTCCCATCGACCAAACAGATCAGCTACAGCTTGCGCTGAATGCGTCCGCGCATTGTCGTGCAAAATGATGGGTGGGTTGCGCAGAAAGTGTGACCGCTTTTTTCTCAAATCTGGTCGCATTTGTTCCTCCAAAAATGAACAGTAATACAGTGCGTTGACGGTCTGTCATGGAAGAACGCAGTGGTGCAGCCAGATTTGGTTCCGAGGGGGAGGGCCTCATTTTTAAAAAATAAAGCCGACTGCAGAGGCGCCCCCCCCCTCTTGGTCAATGACGCCCCCCCCCCCACACTGTGGCCTAACCCCCCCCCCGCCCCCACGCTCCCCCCCCCCCGAGATTATAGGTCCTGGAATCCTAATTTATTACTGGGTACACATTTTCAGCTTTTCCCATTCGCAGTTGATCTCATACATTCTGTGAATATGAAAGCATAACAACTGCAGGATCAGAAGTTACGTCTGTTCTCTCGGAACAGACGCCACATTTAACATTAAAATTAAATACTTTTATTTCACGTTTTGTAAATTAATTTATAAAGCCCACCACCCTGCCTCCCAGGCTGGCCAAAATTTCTCATATTCACCCTTCACCCAATTTTCAATAATTTCTGTAGGCACTTCTGACCTACTGAATTTATTAATGGTAAAGGGTTCTTATCATTAGCTATGATAAATATAAGAAGCTCGCCGATGTTGTCACTGTTTGATTGACATGATACTCTATGTGTAAAAAATTGTGCTAAAATATCACTACTGTTGTTCGTAGTTTTTGGCGGCTTTCATAAGATTCCAATCGGTGGCGCCTCTGACCGTTAAGTAGCGGGTCGCTGCATATGAACAATCGGTTCGTAACTTCAGCGTTGCAGTATCAATAGCGGCAGCATCAAAGCTAGTCGCGTTGGCATTAAAAGCGCTCGCAGTGACAACAGTACAGGATCTCTAAAAATAAATAAATTGAAAAAATCTTTGGTAGGTCTTGCGGTGGAGGCTTCACCCCACCCCCTTTCCGATGATGCGCCACTGGATACACAGTGACACCGTTACGTTAGACCGCTCGCTCACAAGTAACTGTGTTTTCCTTGGTGACGTGGGACGGGCGAGTTTATCTGCTCGTAGGTAAGGTAGGCATGTCAGCAACGTTTGCTATCAGTGACAGTAGTAGATTCCATTTCATAGTGTCTTCACAACAGTGTTGCCGTAATTTAAGTTTAACCCTTGTATTTATTTAGTATATGGATAATCTGAATCAGTTACTTTGAAATGATGTCTCAAGAGTGCGTTTCTGTTTTGTGTGTCCAGGAATACATGAGGAATTTTTGTTTAAGATTGTTTTCCCGTAAAAGAACTTCACGAAAATGAATATGTAACTCGTTGTCGCTACTCGTAGTACAAATGAAACACAGATTTAACAAGATAAACTGACGATTTCCTGCTATGATGCTCATGGTACTAGTGAGTAACTGAATATCAGTTTGTGAAATAGACTAGTTTTACAAGAAGAAAATTTTCAAATTACTTTTATTATTTTTCGTTGGTACACATCAAGCACTTAATATTATCCGACAAAACAAGAAAATTTGTGGGATTTCTACATATCTTATACGACTCGATAAAACTTAGTGATCAGTGACTGCTAATAATTTACCGCTAAACAAAATACTACAGAAATGTACGTTTAAATAATTAAAAATAACCGCCAAAGCTTGAAATTAAACCTTGAACAGTAGAAAAGTAGTCACGACGTACACATTCTTCTGAGTAAGATCTCTCTTAAAATCGTCTTTTTGCAATCCTGCTGCTACAAGATCACTTTTATCTTCCTAACAGATGTATAAAAAAAGATAGCAATGCATTTATAGTTGACGGACGCAATGGTATCATGCTCGAGTTTTAATTTTCCTAGGGACTGATGACCCCGTAGTTAAGTCCCATAGACTATATAAACATTTGAACATTTTTAATTTTCCTAAATTAGAAAGAGGTTTTCGGATATAACACCCGCCAACTGGGTCACAGATACCTGAAGCATTTCCGTAGCCAGAGTAAACGTACATTTCTTTGTTAATGATAGTTTACGGTGCATTTAAATCAGAGGAATTTCCGACGAAATTGTTGTGCGTTAAATGGAGTTGACGTTACCCTTATTGCGCTAACCATGTGAGACGACACAGGCGGACTCGCGAAGCGACAACACAGACCACCCCAGCCGCACACGTTGAGCACGCTCTGCCGTTCCTTTTGTTTCCCGCCTCGTCCTGACTCACCCTCAATGCCGTGGTCGCATTGTCCGGCTCCCCACCTACCGCAGATTCAGTTTGCTTACATGGACTCCTGTGTAGAAGCTTAATGAATACTTCTTGTTTTCTCCGTAAAAAACGTTCCCCCTCTTTTGAGTGAAATCTCTTCACCAGCGAGAGAAGCAAGTCCAACGCTTCTTTACCAGCACGTTATCCCCGTTTATCAAGTTTAATCCATGATTTTTCATGTAGCACAGTGTCCCTTTTCCTTCAGCGATCGTCCCGCGCGTTTGCGGGGTCCACTACATGGATCAGTTGTCTCAAAATCACTCTGTCTCGGGCTGCATCTGGATAGGTGTTTCCGGCATCAGGCCTTTATGCAGCGTATCAGCCTAGCGTTGCTTAGGTCGTCCTTTGGGTCTTCTGACGACGACTTCAAGTGTGTAACCTGTCTTTGCAGTACAGTAATCACCGGCACGTATAACAATCTCCATTCACCGAACTGTTTCCTGATGCTGTCGTTGTGTAATATAAAATATATTATATAATAATAATAATAATAATAACTAAGGTTCAAAATAAACAAACTGTTTCTGTTCTACTAATGTTTTGTTTATTTACAAACTAGCTCGGCTTATTAGGCCATCATCAGGTAAACTGTTGATAGACGTCGACAAATTAGACTAGATTAGTTGGTTTGTTCCATAGATCCATGTTGAGGTGATCCTCATGGATGTGGAACAAGTCAAAATATTTTTTTATTTATTTTTTACAAGTTGATAATATAATATTACTAATACAGGAATATACACTTTTACAAGCTGATAATATAATAATACTAATAGTATCGATACAGAAACATGCCTCATTTGCTTATGTTTAAGAGTTCGTCAGTGGAGTATAAGGAGTTGGCTACTAGAAAGTCTTTCAGGCTCCTCCCTAACTGATCTCTATTTGTAGCTAAATTTTTTATGGTTGTTGGTAAATTATTGAAAATGTGTGTTCTTGAGTAGTGGACCCCTTTTTGAACTAAAGTAAGTGCTTTTAAGTCCTTGTGTAGATCATTTTTGTTCCTCTTCTATTTGCTCTTCAACGTACTTCATGCATATACTGGATAGGAATCTCTTACACGTTCTGAACTGCAAGTAGTGAGTCTTTTCAAAGTTTAATGTCAATGAGTTGGCTTAAAACCATTTATTAATGTTAATGAAAATATCATTAGCAGACCTTTCTAAAACTAAGCTTGACATGCTGTTTATTGCAATACTTGTATCATCTGCATACAAAACGAACTCCGCTTCTGGCAGTGTAACTGATGAGAGGTCATTAATGTACATAAGAAAAAGCAATGGCCCTAAGATGCGTCCTTATGGAACATCACATGTAATTTCTTCCCAATCTGATGACTGTTGGCTTAACGCACTAGTTCCTTGCTCTGGCACCCTCTGTTTCTTGTTAGCAAGGTACGACTTGAAACATTTTGCAACAATTCCCGTGACACCATAGAATTTTGATTTACTTAAAAGTATGTTGTAGTTCACAAAATCAAATGCCTTTGATAAATCACAAAAAATACCTGCTCCTTGCAATTTATTATCTAATGAATTAAGAATATTCTCACTGTAGGTGTAAATAGCCTTCTCGATATCGAAACCTTTCAGAAATCCAAACTGTGTTCTACATAATATGTCATTTGAGGTTAGGGGGTTGAGAAGCTGCTAGTACTTTACCTTTCCTAGAATTTTGGAGAATGCCTGAAAGTTTGATGGTATTGCTAAAGCGGTCGGGGGTTCGAATCCCCCTCGGGCATGGATGTTTGTGCCGTCTTTAGTATAAGCTAGTTCATAAGTAGTTTGTAAGTTTAGGGACTGATGACCCCGTAGTTGAGTCCCATAAGCTCTACAAACATTTGAACATTTGAACATATTGCTTAGGTTCTCAAAGATGGTAAACAAAGATACAACACACAGAATATTCTGTCTTTGCATATTTCATTTGTTGGAATTGCAAAAAATCATCTGTTATCATATAGACTTATGTTTACGTAATCAGTGGCCTCCTTAACATTTTATAGTGTAATTTGCAAGTGAACTAGGCGAAATACGTTACATACCAAATATACTAGTTTGTGTGTTGTTGTTGTGGTCTTCAGTACGGAGAGTGGTTTGGTGCAGCTCTCCACAATACCCGGTCCTGAGCAAGCCTCTTCATCTCCACATAAGAACGGCAACTTACATCTGTCTGAATCTGCTTACTGTATCCATCTCTTGGTCTTCCTCTGCGGTTTTTACCATACACACTTCCCTCCAACGCTAAATTCACAATTCCTTGATGTCTAAGAATGTGTCCTACCAATCTATCCCTTCTTTTAGTCAAGGTATGCCAGAAATTTCTTTTCTCCCCAATTCTGTTCAGTACCTCTTCATTAGTTACGCGATCCACCAACCTAATCTTCAGCATTCTTCTGTAGCACCATATTTCAAAAGCCTCAATCCTCTTTCTATTCGCACTGTTTATCGTCCATGTTTCACTCCCATACAAGGCAACACTCCATACAAATGCCTTCAGAAAGGACTTCCTAAGTTTTAAATCAATATTCGATGTTAACAAATCTCTCTCTTTCAAGAACGCTTCTCTAACCATTGCCATTCTGCATTTTATATCCTCTGTGCTGCGACCATCATTTGTGATTTTATTGCCCAAGTGACAAAACTCATCTACCTCCTTTATTGCTTCGTTACCTAATCTAATTCCTTCAGCATCACCTGATTTTCTTAGACTGCACTCCATTACCCTAGTTTTGCTCTTGTTAATGTTCATCTTATATGCATCTTTCAGCACACTGTCCATTCCGTTCAACTGCTCTTCTAGGTCATTTGCTGTATCTTACAGAATTACTATGTCGTCGGCAAAACGCAATGTTTTTAATTCTTCCCCCTGAACTTTAATTCCTTCACCAAAATTCTCCTTGCTTTCCTTTATAGCTTGCTCAATGTACAAATTGAACAACATTGGAGAAAGACTACAACCCTGTCTTACTCCCTTTCCAACCACTGCATCCCTTTCATGCCCTTCAACTGTGATAACCGCTGTCTGGTTTTTGTACAAGTTGTAAATAACGTTACGTTGCCTATATTTTACTCCTGCTTGCTTCAGAACTTGAAAGAATTTATTCCAATCAACATTGTCAAAAGCCTTCTCCAAATCAACAAAAGCTAGAAATGTAGGTTTGCCTTTTCTTGATCTATCTTCTAGGATAAGCCGTAAGGTGAGTATTGCCTCCCGAGTTCCTACATTTCTCCTGAACCCAAACTGATCTTCCCCGATGTCGGCTTCTACCAGCTTTTCCATCCTTCTCTAAATAATACGTGTTAATATTTTGCAACCATGACTTATTAAACTGATGGTTCTGCAGTTTTCACACCTGACTGCTCCTGCTTTCTTTGGAATGGGGATTATAACATTTTTCTTCAAGTCTGAGGGTCTGAGGGTACTCATACATCTTACACACCAGGTGAGACAATTTTGTCATTGCTGGTTCTCCCAGAGACTTCAGTAGCTCTGAGGGAATATCATCTACTCCAGAGGCCCTGTTTCGACTTAGGTCTTTCAGGGTTCTGTCAAATTCATCTCTCAGTATAGTCTCTCCTATTTCATCATCTACTTCTTCTCCCCTTTCTACAGTATTGCCGCTAAGTTCATTTCCTTCATAGAGCCTGTCTAAATACTCTTTCCACCTTTCAGCTTTCCCTTCTTTGCTGAGAATTGGTTTTCCATCAGAGTCCTGGATATTCATAGAGCTGTTTTTCTTATTTCCAAATGTTTCTTTTATTTCCCTGTATCTATTTTTCCCCTATTTATCCATTCTTCTACATCCTTGCATTTGCCTTCAAGCCACTCCTGCTTAGCCATTTTGCACTTCATGTCAATCTCATTTCTTAGTCGTCTCTACTCCATTTTGCCTGTTTCATTTACTGCATTTTTATATTTTAAATTTAAATAATTGTATATAAACAAAACATTAGTAGAACAGAAACAGTTTTTTTTTTTTTTTAATTTCAAACTATAATATGGAAGCGTTCCAACAAGAAGCGACGGAGAATCCATTTATAAGAAGACTAATAATATTAATAAATTATATAATATTTTTATTTCTACTTGACCTTAAACTTGAAATGAATTTTGAAAACATGTGATTATAATTAAAGTTAGTGTTCCTTTCGCATAGTGAAAAAATTGTTGAACTAAATTTATAGAAGCCGGCCGAGGTGGCCGAGCTGTGACCCATCGTAGCATAACGCCTCAATGAACTCGACCGCTCCGCCGCGGCGGGCGTTTGTTCTTCGTAAGTATTTTCTCATTCATTGTCACCTAAATATGGCCTCCTAGGTTATCAACGGTAACCGTAGGTTATGCTATTGCGAAATAAGAATCAAGAACTTCTGTTCCACTTTTCTGTCAATGCAATTTGCTTTTAAATGTTTGTAGCGATAATTATTGGACAGCCTGTTTCTAGTCACTGGCCCTGTGTACGTCCTTCATACAACGAACTAGTGTAGTTAGCTGAAAAGCGCTGACACCACATTTTTGCCAAAGTAAGTAGAGTGGACCAAAAGCTACCTCACTACAAACGTAAATGATATTTAGCGCTGTACCGGGCACTTTTCAAAAGGTAAGAATGAAACCCAGACAAGGCGTGGACTGGATCCGGTCGCTGCTTACACATCGGTCTAGCTTGATGTTTGTTATTTCGTTAGGCCTCCTAGTATAGATTCATCCATATAGCTATTGGCGTACCCACAAAGAATGGCAGACGGAGATCAGGTTGAGAATCCAACACGAATCCGTTGGCAATAATTTCCAACCTATGGTTAGCGAACCCCAGGGCTCGCAATATAATAGCAGTTGACTAGCGTTTCCTGGTGAATCGTTGTTCAAATCAAATGTTCAAATGTTTGTAGAACTTATGGGACTAAACTACGGGGTCATCACTCCCTAAGCTTACAAACTACTTATGAACTAGCTAAGACTAAGGACGGCACAAATATCCATGCCCGAGGGGGGATTCGAACCCCCGACCGTATTGGCCGTGCAAACCGTGACTGGAGCGTCTCAGGTCCTTCGGCCACCGCGGCCGGCGTGAATCGTTGTAGTGATGCTTCGTATGAGGAGGAGAAATGTGTACCATCACGTTTCCGACTTTGATAAAAGTCGGAATTAGCTTATCGCGATTGCGGTTTATCGTATCGCGACATTGCTGCTCTCGTTGGTCGCAATCCAATGACTGTTAGCAGAATATGAAATCGGTGGGTTTAGGAGTGAAATACGGAACGCCGTGCTGGATCCCAACGGCCTCGTATCACTAGCAGTCGAGATGACAGGCATCTTATCCGCATGGCTGTAACAGATCGTGCAGCCACGTCTCGATCCCTGAGTCAACAGATGGTGACGTTTGCAAAACAACAAACATCTGCACGAACAGTTCGACGACGTTTGCAGCAGCAGGGACTATCAGCTCAGAGACCATGGCTGTGGTTACCCTTGACGCTGCATCACAGATAGCAGTGACTGCGATTTTGTACGCAACGATGAACCTGTGTGCATGAATGGCAAAACATCCATTTTTTCGGATGAATCCAGGTTCCTTTTTACAGCTTCTTCATGGTCGCATCCGTGTTTGGCGTCACGCACATTGGAAGCGTTTATTCGTCATCGACATACTGGCATATTACCCGGCGTGATGGTATGAGGTGCCATTGGTTACACGTCTCGGTCACCTCTTGTTCGCATCGACGGCACTTTGAACAGTGGTCGTCACATTTCAGATGTGTTATGACCCGCGGCTCCACCATTCATTCGATCACTTCGAAACTACATTTCATCAGGATAATGCACGACCTCATGTTGCAGGTTCTGTATGGGCCTTTCTGGATACGGAAAATGTTCGACAGCTGTCCTGGCCAGCCCATTCTCCAGATCTCTCACCAGTTGAAAACGTCTGGCGGTATCGTGTTGAAGCTGCATGGGGATCTGTACCTGTACACGTCGTCCAAGCTCTGTTTGACTCAATGCCCAGACGTATCAAGGCCGTTATTACAGCCAGAGGTGGTTGTTCTGGGTGCTGATTTCTGAGGATATAAGCACCCATATTGCGTGAAAATGTAATCACATGTCAGTTGTAGTATAATATATTTGTCCAATGAATATCCGTTTATCATCTGCATTTCTGCTTGGTGTAGCAATTTTAATGATCAGTAGTGTAATGGCGAAAACACTCCTGACATCCTAGCAACAAATAATCCACAGCTAATAATGAGCATAAAAACAGCCACAGGGATTATTGAACACAGAGTTGTTGTAGCGAGTCTAAATATCATCAAGGTGCGGAAGAATATAACAACAATACAACTTCGAAAATGTAAATGAAACATGTACAATAAAAATAAAATTAAACAAGATAGAACGTTGTAAATGCATATAGAAATAGAATGTTGAATGATATTAGAAAAAGAAGAAAAAAAACTAGAAAATTACCCACCAAAATAAAACGAAAAATATATCTATTCAAAACATGAGATAAAATTTGCACACGAACAGGTAAGATTATTCTTACAGAAACAAAGAAAAAAGCATGCTAAATTTAAACTGACACAAAATCCGCTAGAATGGCAATTTTTTACAGAAATTCGATATGCAGCTCGAATTTTAATGCGAGCTGCTATTGTTTATGATTCAGACTGAACAGCTCTCTTAGACTGTTCGCTGAAGTTGTTGTCATTAATAGTTAGTAAGTCACCAGGTGATCAAAAGCAACTGCAAAACGATTTAGATAATATATCTGCATGGTACGAAAATTGGCAATTGACCCTTAATAATGAGAAGTGTTGATACATCCACATGAGCACTAAAAGAAATCCAATTAACACGATAAAACTGGCCATAAATTTAATTAAATATCTGTGAACTTCAATTATAAACAACTTTAATTTCAAAGAACACAGAGAGAATATCGTAGGAAGGCGAACCAAGGGCTACGTTTCATTGGCAGAACACTTAGATAACGCAACAACACTACTTAAATAAACTGCTTACACTACAATTGTGCGTCCTAATTTGGAGCATTGATTCCCATCGTGGGACTCCCACTAAGTGGGACTGACGGAAGATGTAGTGAAGACTATGAAAGTAGTATCTCGATATGTATCACTATATAGTTGAGAGATAGTTACGGAAATTATGCACGAGTTGGGATGGAAAAGAAAGGCGTTATTCGTTGCTGCGAGATGATATAGTTGAAATAATGCAATCTCAGCCATATTTGATGCAGCAAGAAAACCGAGAACTACCTATTCAAGTACTCCGTCGCGAAAGTTTACGTACACAAAAATGTCAGCTGTCCGTTTGCCTCTTATGAAGTGTCCCTTTGCTTCTTCTCTTCTGAAGTGTCCCTTTGCTTCTGTACATGTATACAAGCGGTCTGCGGCGTGCCAGTCACGGTCTGCACGGCCGCTTCGGTTTGGGGTTCGAATCCCTCCCTCGGGCATGGATGTTTTTGCCGTCTTTAGAATAAGTTGATTCGTAAGTAGTTTGTAAGTTTAGGGACCGATGACCCCATAGTTAAGTCCCATAAGGTCTACAAACATTTGAATATTTGCCAAATGAACATTAGTGCGCCCTTCATTTATTTCAATTTCCTTGGGCTGAAAACAAAATCGAAACAGTTGAACTTAGATTTAAAAGCTTCTTTTCTGGTGGATTTTCAACCTAGAACAGGTCAACAAATGACATTTTAATATTTATTCTTTTTTTTACATTTTTTTTTGGTTATTTGTTATTCGATGACTCGTTTAAGTTTTCACTATTTTAAAGTCACGTGTTCCTGTTACAGTAAAATATTTCGGAGCGCATTTCCTCACAATTTTTTCTTTCTCTGATGTTTATTTTAGGAGATTTTTGTACACGTTACTTGCACCTATATGATTTTTACAAGATAGTCCTCTCCAGTGAAATATACACAACAGAGCGGACTGTGCCATAAAATTAATATAAGTGCAACAAATGAAGTCCAAATCAATCTTCTAAAAAAGAAAAAAGAAATGCATCCACCCAAAAAATTTGAGAGAATGCACTCCCAGAAAATATACTGTAACAGGAAAACATGACTTGAAAATGGCGAAAAGCCGAAACGATAACGTCGTTATTAAATAACAACATAATAATAGTTTAGAAATAAATGGAATAAGTATTTATAATGAAACTTATATAAAAATGTGCACCCAGCCGGGGTTCGAACCCGGGTCTCCTGCTTTCCAGTCAGTTGAGCTGCCTCTACACAACTTTTTATTTTTTTTTTTTTATTTTTTAACAGCAATATCCATTGCAAAACAGAAACAAAAGTATTCTTCTTTAAAAGGAAAGCAACACCTGACCGCGTTTAAGCAGTGCACACACACTACTACAGATTAACTAAACCAAACAAAACTTGTAGAGAGGAGGGAGGTGCGCGCTGCCGCGGCTACAGGAGGCCGGCGGCAGGCGTCTGGCCGCCCACACAATCCACCGTTACCATATGCAGTAGACTGCTTTTTTTTCTTTTTTTCGTTAAAAGCAACTGTTTAAAAAAAAAATCTAGGAATTAACAGCAATATCCATTGCAAAACAGAAACGAAAGTATTCTTCTTTAAATGTAAGTAAAACTGTTGCTGTTTTAAATGGCTTAGTAGCAGTAATTACAGTCTCAAGACAAAAAAAAAAAAAAAAAAAAAAAAAAAAAAAAAAAAAAAAAAAAAAAAAAAAAGTTTATCCTATTCCAGCCTTTTCAAATGCTATATTTAGCATGTTGCTAAACTGTTTTTTCTCATCAATAGTGCGTATGATTCTCCATCTCGCAGTGTTCATGTACGATTGAAAACTTATGGGATTGTCTTCTGCAGGTCCGTGGAATATATAGTTTACATAATTACCGAGAAGCCACATAATTGTATTGTTCTTTGTTTTCGGGTAATATCTTGTTTCCGGCCACATCATAATTTCTGAAGTGTAACTAGTTTCGGAGGTTCTTGATAGTAATGCTATTCGTTTCCTCACCCACTTCCAGTTGTCGATATGTCCGCTACATGTGAATCTATGTATTATGGTGTCCAGTAGTCCACATTTTCTGCACTTGTCTGTATCACTTTTTCCGATGCGATGTAGCTTTTCGTTCGTTGCTATCGTCTGGTTGACGACTTTATACCAGGTGGACGCAACTTCTGACGTGTGGATTTTAAGGCTGATGTTTTTCCACACTGTTAACCAGTTTCTATGTGGAAACTTTAGCATAATACTGTTTGGCATATCTTTCTGTTGCCATATCTGTAGGATTTGGGTTGTAGTTAAAGTCGTAGATGGTACACGACTTTCTTTTAAGTAACTATACTCCAGGTAAAACAGACTGATATGTTTCAGACGGAAGTTATGATTGCTGATATCTATCGGCGGATTCATGCTCTTTGGCTGCAGTATTTTAAAGAGTTTTTCTGTAATATTACTGTGGTTGCCATGTATTAATCTTTCTGTTCGTCTAAGGTATAAAGCAGTTGCCTTCCTATGAATATCAGTGAGTGCGAGTCCTCCAATCAATCTTGGTTTTGTTAATGTTCCGGGTGTGAGCTTAAAAATGTTTCCTCTCCACACATACCTGGCTGCTAACTGCATTACTTTATTTGCCTGTACTTTTGGAATCGGGAAAATCTGAGCCACATAGTAGGCCTTGGACAATAGATAGGTGTTGACTATCCTCACGGCTCCAATAAGGTTTAGTGATCGCCAAGTTGCTTCTAAAGTAGTTCCTTGCATTTTGTTAACTGTCGATCTCCAGTTCAGGGCCGCCATTTTTAATGGACATTTATCAACGATGATCCCTAAGGTTTTGTGTTGTTCGACGGTTTGTGCCCATGGCACGGCTACGTCGTCGAACCCTCTGATATTTACTAATTTACACTTTCCCGTGTTAATTTTTGCACCTGAAACTGCACAGTAGGTGTCAAAGTCCTCTTTTAGGCTTGTGACCTCATCTACTGTTCTTAGTAGCACTCCCACGTCATCAGCATACGCCCCTGTAGTGAATTTAACACCCGAAAGTTGTAACCCAGAGAGTTTCGTGGTAACCCTTTTGAGTATTGGCTCCAAGGAGAGCACATACAGCAGCATAGAGAGAGGACTGCCCTGTGGGACCCCCCTTTCAATGTTTATAGCCCCAGTTAATTGTCCATTGACAGCTATTTTAGTCGTTATCTCTGTAATCAAATTTCGTACCACTTTTAAAACTCTTTCTTCCAGGCCTACTTCCTTCATTACTTTTTCCAGGTATTGGTGATTTACTCGATCAAACGCTTTATTAAAATCTATAAAAAATAGTGCACACTTTATATTTGTAACGGAGGCTATGGATATGACATCTCTGTAAGCAGAAATTGTGTTCATGACAGTTCGTGCAGGGAAACAGGATTGGTGTTTTCCAATAATTTTACTTATGGGATGACTCATTCTACTGGCAACTGCCCGGGCGATGGTTTTATAATCAAAATTCAGCAAAGTAATAGGCCTGAAGTTGTCGATGCATTTTCGTCCCTTGTTTTTTGGAACTAAAACAATTTTCCCTTCCTTAAACTCTTTAGGAACTACGACACCTTTTAATATTTCATTTAGAATATCCGTAAAAGTTGGTCCTATAAGGTGCCAAAATTTACAATAAAATTCTTTCGGCAACCCATCAGGTCCAGGGGATTTGTTGGGCGGCGACCTTGAAATGAGATCTAAAACTTCACGTTCTGTAAAAGCAGTTAATATGTCACTGTTATCATCAGAGTTAATTTCCGGAGTAAGTACTTGAAAAAATTCACCTACTGCACCCTCATCAACATTTTCCAGAGAATACAATTCTCTATAATGTTGATGTATTTCCTGTACTATGTCGTTTTGATTTACGAGCAGTCTACCATTTGACGTCAATAGCTCATCAATGAACGTCCGTCTTCGGTTCGTATTATGTTTAATTAAATGGTACAGAGACGTTACCTCTTCAACTACCAGAGAGTGTGATTTGGACTTTATTTTCAGACCCTCTAACTGTTTGCGCTTGATACTAAGTAATTTTGCTTTGATACACTTTATTTGTTGATAGTGCGATCCATTGTTGTCAGATTTATCATAGAGCTCTCTTAATATAGAGTAATAAAATTCTGTGGTGTTTTTTATTTCCCTAGCTTTTTGTCTGCCGTAGTTTATCACACACTGACGAAGTTTTCGTTTTGCGTGATTTGTCCACCAGTCTACTTTGGATTGATAGCGGCTGAGGGATCTGAGGCAAACGTTCCATGTGTGCCTGACGTCGTCTTCTAATTCTCTGTCTTGCAACAGCGAGATATTAAGCATCCAGTGTGATCTATATAATTTGGTGGGCTGTTTATCGAGCTCAAGTGTTACAGCAAGCGCACAATGGTCAGAGAATACTGCAGGGATTACTTCCGCGGCGCGAAGCCTGTCACTAATGTTATCCGTCACATATAGTCGGTCAAGGCGGCTGCATGAGTGGGCGGTGAAGTAGGTGAATCTCACCAGTGTGGGATATTTCACTTCCCACGCGTCCTGCAGCTTTATATGTTTCACAAGTTCGTGCAGCTCTTTACAGTAATTGAAATGAGGACGCTGATCTTTCGCATGTAAAACGCAATTAAAGTCTCCACCTAATAATATGTATTGCGGGTTTTTCCTTAGAAGGTAGATAATCTCCTCCTTGAAATATCTGGAACGTTCAGTTTTATTAGAATTCCCCGACGGAGCGTATAAATTTACCACGGTGACAGTATACAATTTAAAACTTATACCTCGACCGGATTCCAATTTTTCAATCTCTTGAAATGGAATACCGTCTTTAATTAAAACTGCAGTACCGGTACTGTTCTCCAGGGCTATGTTTTCTATGGTGTTGAAGCCCGATATACGGAGGTTCGTTGTTAACACCTCCTGTAGCAGCAAAATATCGGCTTCAGATTCGTACACGAACTGTTTGAAGGCCGCGAGTTTCAGGTCAGAGGTGATTCTACTGATGTTCAGGGTTACAACTTTATATGCCTGCATCTATCTAGTCCAGAAAAGCACTACTTTTTAACTTTCCCCCCTCCTGCGTCCGCGTCCCAATCCTTTGATGCCTTGCCACTTGTTTTCTTAGTATCAGTCTTGTATTGAGAGTCAGAGTTTTTATTTTTCTTTCGCGCAGCGTTCATTTTCGGCTGTACTTTACTCCTACGCCTCCCACTGCTGGTGAAACCCACATCAGAAGGCGAGGTGGGCGGCTCGCTGCAGACGTCCAGCTCCATATCAGAGTGCGACAGTTGGCGGGCCACCGCGGCGGCAGGCTGTGGCCCCGCCGACTCGCCACTTCCTGCTTCGCTTTCCATTACCGCGTCCCTGTTTATGCTTACGTCCGCTCTGTTTTGGACGCTGCTCTGACTTGGCGCAGTTTGTGCATTGACAACAGTATCACAGTCCGGGTTGTCTACTATCACTGGTTCGGTTTGTTGCTCTCCACTAACAACAGTGTCGGGTTTGTCTGGTGTCCCTAGGTCTACGTGCTGTATTTCTTCTACTGATGTTTGCAGCACGGGTGATGGAATTTCTTCCCGTTGCTGCGGCTCGGATCCGATACTAGAACTGTTTGAAATCTCTGTGTCCGTACCGGGTGTAGGAACTTTAGTTTCTAACACGGTGTTAACCGTGCTTTTCCTGTTATCCTGCGACGAATATTCGAATTTGTCATCCACACTACTTTCGTCAGAGGTCCGTCTCCGTTTGTTAGTTATGGACTGGGTTACAACTGGGGTAATAACTTTAGTGGGCACCTGATCTACGTTTACTTTTGGTGTCAGTGGTGGAAAGTCTGCCGGGACGACAGGTGGTTGCTCAGAAAAACTGCTACTGGGTGTTGGGTCATCAACTTCCCGAGTGGGTGCAACTAATTCAGCTAACGTTAGTTTTTTGCGTTGCTGCAAGTTGTTTCTTAATATAACCGGTTTTTTCGGGCAATCCTGACGAATATGTCCGCTTTCGTTACAGATGTAACACGTTTCTTCCTGACCAGAATATGTCACATGAGCCCTGTACCCACAGACAGTGATATGAGAGGGAATATTAGTTCTAACGTGCATTTCTACTGATCTTACACCACTGAAACACTGAAGTTTATGTTGCTTTGACCAGCGCTCGTTTCTAATTTGTTTAATATCGCCATAACATGATAACACCTCCCTAAGATAACAATTTTCTACTTCTGGCGGCAAATTGAAAACGCGAACATTCTTATATTCAATACCGGCATTAGATATGGAAACTGTACTCACCGTTGAGTCTCGATGTCGAAATTGAGCAGATGTTCCGTGTTTTATCAGGATTTTGTCTAGTTGAACGGGTTCCAGTAACTTGACGTAAAAGCAGTATTCATCCAAATCGTAATAAGCGGTATGTATTTGTTCAGAAACGATTCCAAAAACGCTGTCGATCCAATCATGAACTTCTACCGAACTCGGTTGCTTATTCCTGGTTGCCTTATCAAACTCGAAACGCAGAGTGCACTTCCTGGGGACCTTCTTTTCCATATTTACGGTTTTAGCGGCCGAGACCGCTAACATTTACACAACACACGCACCAGAACACTAAGTGACGATACTGCACAACAAGTTAATACTTAACACGAAAGAAAGCTGTTCGCGACTAGTGAACGCTTTAAACTGTGAGCACACTCCCGGACGTCCTCACGCTACCGCGACTCAAGCGCCAACTGGCACAACTAGGGACACAGCGATCATGACACCTGCACGGAATTACTCAAGCACGCCTCCCGTCATATACAAATTTGCAACTTTACCATAACCACTAGAACTCAGACTCGTAGTCTCTAAGTACTAATGCCCGTAAGAGTGAGGGCCTATGAGTGCCTCCGCACTGAAGAAAGGATCATTGCCCGTCATCGGCAAATTGTATAAGTTACATATATAAATAACTTATATCAAAAACATGTTACATCTTGGGCACACAGTTGCCAAATTTTATTTGTCTCACTAACAAAATTATACCTTAGTTTCGAACGATATAAGTTTTAAATTGACATAATTATATTAGGTTAAAGTAGAACACTGTAATATCTGTTAATATTTACTTCTTTTAGGCGACATATGTTTCGGCGGAACAGCTATCGTCAGGTGTCTTTATTAGTTCAAATGTTTGTATAGTCTATGGGACTTAACTACGGGGTCATCAGTCTCTAAACTTACAAACTACTTATGAACTACTTACGAACTAGGACGGCACAAATATCCATGCCCGAGGGGGGATTCGAACCCCCGACCGTAGTGGCCGTGCAGACCGTGACTGGAGCGCCTTAGTCCCCTCGGCCTCTTTATTAGTAACAGGTGATAGCAAATAACTGACGGAAATTCATAACTGATAAAAGTAAATTTAATAGAATATATGGATACTACAATATAATACCTAAAACCAAATGAGTCAGATAAAGCAAAATAACAGCCATTCTGAATACCAATAAGACACCAGACGTTGTCTCTTCTGCCGAATGATATTACAGTGTTGTGGTTTCACCTAATAAAATTAAGTCAATTTGAATCTTATATGGTTTGGGACTAAGGTATAATTTTGTTAGTGAGACAAGCAAAGTTTGGCCATTGCATTTATTAATAGGTGCTTCAAATAATCTCCTTGTGGTGTCCATTTGCCCCAAATTCAGTTTTCTACCGGCTTACGAGATTACGTGCGTAGTGAAGAGCCACTCAGTGTAATACACTCCCCGCATCGTTGAGGGGCTTTGTGCTTGATAGAAACGTAATGCCTCGTTAGGGCCGAATGTGTTCACCCAAACTCTAAAAACAGGCTGATTTCACCGGCGGCGATACCGGGCATCAGGGGAGAAAACAAAGCGGCCTTCCCTGAGACGGCTGGCAGTTTCCGGTGGGTGGGTTCACACGTCACTGGAGCCTCCTGCACATCGCGTCCACCCCCACGGTCTGATGCGCGCCCTGAATGGTGCCCTCGACTACAATCTCCATTCGGGGTCCTCAGGCGAGGAGGGTGGGCCTAGCGCAGGTTTTTTATTACAGTAATGACGCCGGCAACCTGACCCCGGCGCGACTCCCGCCCCCGCCGCCCACAGTAGTGGCGCCCCCTCCCCCCCCTTCCCCCTCCCCCCTCCCCCCTCCACCCTCCCCCCCACCCCTCCACTGGATGCCCTCGCCGGCCGTCCGCCCACCTGGCTGCTCAGACCACAAGCCGGCGGCAGCCCCGCCCGAATCCAATATCAGATTCTTTATTCCGTTTGATCTCGCCGCTCCCCCTGGTGCTGCGCAGTGGCGCGGGAAAGGCGCGCGCTTGGGTTCCGGCTGGCATCGGTTTTATTTTAGCTCTCCGGGCTCATCTCTGCCACCGTATATAGCCCGCGGTATTCCTACGGGGTGGCCGACTTCCTTTCCCCTCGTCTCACTCACCGAAACTGCGCTGGGGCGGACGTCCAAGTCACCGCAACTCGCCGCCTCGCCGGCGTTGACTCTTTCGCTGGAGACGGCAGACGGCAGCCGGATAAATTTTCCCACTCCACCTACACCTGCTTCTGCAGTTCCTCTGCGCGCAGCGATACGTGTTGCATTTTCATTCCCAACGATCATCTCCGTCTTGATGACTGAACGGTGTTATGGGGATTGTTACAACTGCAAATACTACCCCTATTATTTCCCTTGTTGATAATTCTCGTGGTGCTTGTTTACGGCGGGATAGGATTACGTTAGATTGTTCGTTCCATAGATCCGTGTTGAGGAGATCCTCGTGGATGAGGAACATGTCAAGCTGATAATACCTAATATAATTATGTCAATTTAAAACTTATATCGTTGGGAACTAAGATATAATTTTGTTAGTGAGACAAATAAAATTTCGCAACTGTGTGCCCAAGATATAACATGTTTTGATATAAGTTTCATTCTAAATACTTATTCCATTTTATTTCTACACTATTATTAGGTTGTTATTTAATAACGACTCACTCGTTTCTGCTTTTCGTCATTTTCAAGTGTTATTTACCTGTTATAGTATATTTTCTTGGAGTGCTTTCTCTCAAATTTTTCGTTTGTTGCACAAAAACTGAAGAACATCCATCACGTTTCGCTGTATACAACCTCTTTGCTATTATAGTGTCAAAACTCATAGCTAATTTTCAGTCCGAATTTTACATAAGCAGACAACTATATCTTCCACACTCTTATAGCTATCGATACGTAACTGCTATGGTGTACAACGGCAGACTTTGTACTACAACAACACAGAGAGATCGTTCCTATCCATTATGTAGTTTTTTGCTGAAGAGCAAAATATTGACTCCCACACGTGGAATTTTATGTAAGTCGGTAACTTTCAACTCCCATATCTTGCTTCCCTTTATCGTTATCAACCCTCTACCACCATAGTGCACAGTTGGAGACCAATACCTACTACCACAGACAAACGGATCGAGAACGCCTATATTTCACTTTGCAGTCAAAACTACATATCGCAAACGAATAGTGTTGCCTTTTCTAAGAGAGAAAACGGCGCTGAAAAGTGAATGTGCAGACGATAGAACTTTGAAATTTGTAGACTTTGTTTATCTTACACTAGAAGCAACAGTGAGATTTCGATATTCCCATCCCTAAGGGGGTGAAATACGGGATGAACGGTTTTGCATTGAGGAAATTTTGAAGCAATACACTTCGGATTTAGATTTTTCACTCCGATATTTTTGGAAATTCAATCATTAAGCAGTTAAAATAAGAGAAAAACTTTTAAGGGTGCTACTAAGACTATATTGATGCTAGAAATGCGAAAATTTGGATTTGGAACCATGGTGAGAATTAAAATAATTTGTTTCGTGACGTTTTGAATTCTGCCATCAATGGTCCAATAGGGGGTGGCAAGTTGTACCAAAATACTTGATTAGGAAAGCATTTTTAAAGCTAAATCTATGAAAATTTATAAGTATAAACGAACAATGCAGACCATCCAGTCTACCCTTAATTGGATGTGAACTCTTAGCTGGTAATAGGGGACTGATAACCGAGCAGTTTAGTCCCCTTTAAACACACACAACAACAACAACAACTATCTTAATTCCCGATGCTTTGCACGCGTAAACTTGATGGTCTGTATTGTTTGTTTATACTTATAAATTTTCATAGATTTAGCTTTAAAAATGTTTTCCTAATCAAGTATTTTGGTACAACTTGCCACCCCCTATTGCACCATTAATGGCAGATTTAAAACCGTTAGAGAACAATTTTTTTATTCTAAACATGTCTTTGGTGTCGGTGGACGAGTAGAGAGAGACCGACACAGGAAAATAGGATGCACGCGTGTGCAGGTACGGAGGTGACCAGCCAGTGGGACAGCAGAAACTAGAAACACTAGGCTAAATTAGAACAAGTAGTATATTTCGTAGAAAGATTACAATACTTAACTTGGAGAGCAGCAGACTAGTAGAATGTTGATACATAGTTTAGATAGAGGCCTGCCTACTGATGATTCCTAGTGCCTATCCGATAGCCAAGTCGTAACTGGTGCCTATCTGATTCCCAAGTGGCCGATGCAGCAGTCGTGGCCACGAGTGGAGTTGCAGCAGAGGGCGCTCGTGGCTGACGTCGTAAGAACACCGCGCCGTGCGTGCATGGCGGCGCGTGGCGAAAGTAGGTGGCGCGCACTTCATACTTGTGCGACACCACACTGTCGTCTGCACATTCACTTTTCAGCGCCGTTTCTGTCTTTTAGAAACGGATCGAGAACGCGAAATTTCTTTCTTAAGCTTTGGCATCTTCCTTGGTGGTTTTACGTTTCAAACTGCAAAATGCACTTATTTTTCTTTAATCGTAGGCTTGTTGCAGAAAAAGAACTCAAGAACCTCCATCATGTTTCGCTGTATACAACCTCTTTGCTATTATAGTTTCAAAACTCATCGCTGGTTTTCAGTCCGAATTTTATATAAGCTGACAACTTTCAACAACTATATCCTCCACCCTCTTATAGCTATCGATGCGGAACTGCTATGGTGTACAACGGCAAACTTTGTACTATAACAACACAGAGATCGTTCGTCTCTATTATGTAGTTTTCGCTGAAGAGCAAAATATTGACACCCACGCGTAGAATTTTATGTAAGTCGGTAACTTTCAACTCTCATATCTTCCACCCCCTTATCGTTATCAACCCTCTACCACCATAGTGTATAATTGAAGACCAATATGTACTACCACATACAAACACTATTCGTTTGCGATATGTAGTTTTGACTGCAGAGTGAAATATAGGCACAAACACCTGAATGTTTATATATATTAAAATTGATACAGGTACATACCTTTTTACAATTTGATAATATAATAATAATAGTATGAATACAGATACATACATCATTTGGTTCTACTTAAAAATTCGTCAGTGGAGTAGTAGGAATTGGCCACTAGAACGTTTTTTAGGCTCGTCTTAGCTGATTTTCTTGAAGCTAAACGTTTTATGGTTCCTGGTAAATTATAGTAAATATGCGTTACTGAATATTGGACCCCTTCTTGAACTAAAGTAGGTGTTTTTAAGTCGTTGTGTAGATCATTTTTGTTCCTAATATTGTATGTATGAACTGAGCTGTTTGTTGGGAAAACGTATACATTATTTATGACAAATTTCATTAAGGCATATGTATACTGAGAGGCAGTAGTTAATATACACAGTTCTTTGAACAGGCTTCTACAGGATGCCCCTGATTCCACAAATAATACGTATTACATGCTTTTGGACTCTGAAAATTTTTGCTTGACTTGAAGAGTTACCCCAAATATTATACCATATGACATTATGGGAAGAAAGTAAGCAAAGTATAGGAAGAGAATTTAGTCTTCCCAAAATGAAATAAAAGGTAGTTCATTTAGAGAGAGATTGAACATCGCTGATATGAACGTTCGTTGCCACCCGGAAAACCCGTGCGGACTGGAGCTCCAAGTTACTGATCACGCAGGTGGTCTCGTCGGAGGTTCGAGTCCTCCTTCGGGCTTGTGTGTGTGCGTGTGTATGTGTGTGTGTGTGTGTGTGTGTGTGTGTGTGTGTAACTGTAGGGACTGATGACCTGAGTTGTTTGCTCCTACAGAATAACAAACATGTGATAATTTCTTTTTATGGTACTTGATGACGGATGGGTCATTGGCGTCAAATACAGACAAAATAAGAGGTCAGTACCGACCACAGTTTATCTTGGGACATAGACGTTGGTTCGAGGCACTTTTGGTCTGATTGTTGCCAGCGTCATATTGAAGTACTTGGGAAGCAGGTTGCTAGCCTTACTTACCGTGGGTTCCACTGGGTTTTACTCCTAACGGTTGAGGAACTGACCGATGGATTTGGTGGTCTTTGCCTTCTGAGCAGAAAGGTGGTCACGACTCAGAATATCTGGACCACTTACTTGCCCACTCATGCGTTGCCCGTCACTACAGAAACCACACACAAAGAGGTGTAAAAATTATGCTATGAAGATCAGCATTTCAAAAACAAAAATAATGTCTGTGGGAAAGAGATTTAAACAAATTGAGTGCCACATAGGAGAAACAATGTTAGAATAGGTAGTGAGTTTCAAGTACCTAGCATGTATTTTCTCACAGGATGGCAACATAGTGAAAGAACTTGAATCAAGGTGTAACAGAGCTATTGCAGTGAGTGTTCAATTAGGATGTATTCTCTTCTGCAAGAAGGACGTCAGTACCAAGGATAAGTTATCAGTACACCGCTCTATTTTTGGACCATCTTTGTTGTATGGGAGTGTAAGCTGGGTTGATACAAGTTACCTTATTAATGGGTTGAGGTCAGAGATATGAAAATAGCAAGAGTGACTTCAGGTACTAATAATTGGGAACAATGGTAGGAGGGTGTCCATAATAAAGAAGTCAAAGAAAAATTGGGAATGAACACCATAGATAAAACAGAGCGAACAGGCTGAAATGATGGGATCACGTTACACGCATCGGAGAAGAACGGGTACCTAAGAGATTCATGAGCTCGGCAGAGGAGCGTAAGAGGAGTCGAGGTAGACCAAGGAGAAAGTACTTAGATTCGTTGAAGAATTATTCTGAAGTAAAAGGTTTAACATCAGACGAGGAATCATTTTTAGCACATAATAGGGGTGGCGTGGGCAATAGCGGCCCATGGGCCGCATGCTACTCGCCAAAGGATTTTGTGCGGCTCGCCAAGACAGTACTAAAACTCTTTCAAGAAACGAGATATTCTTCCCTACGCAGGCAAAAATTTTGACTAGAATGGACGTCAAGCGCAGGACAGATTCTATTTGCGCAGACGGAAATGTCCTTGGATTGCGGGAGCACTTCCAACAGCCACGGCCGGTGGAACAGTTTCACTGTCATTTATCGGAAAAGTATCTGATGAAATAGGAAAAATATTACGCAAACACAACATCAGAACGGTTTTCAGACCTACTAAGAAAATGTCAGGTACTCCGTTCTGTGAAAGATAAACGATCTACTCTTTCTGCTTGTGGCGTTTATAAAGCTCCGTGTACATGTGGTAAAGTTTATATTGGAACCACAAAAAAAGTATAGAAACTAGGCTGAAGGAAAACAAAAGTCTTTGCCGACTAGGAAAAACAGAGAAATCGGCTGTGGCAGAGCATGCTCTTCAATTTGGAAGTTATATAGTGAGGTATTCCGAAACATCAGTGTTATCTACAATGACAAATTATTATCCACGACAATACAGGGAAGCTATTGAAATATACAAACATAAAGAGAATTTTAACAGGAAAGAAGAAGCTATGAAACTTAGCGACATATGGACAGTAGCTTTGAAAGATCTACAGGTTTTATATCTGACCGATTGCAATCGATAGTGATGTTTTATCTTTGACAAGGACTATCTCTGCTGATAACGTGACAGCTTGACCACGCCCACTTTTCACAGTATATATGGCGCTCTCAGACACCCGACTCATCAGTCGGTAAGACTCAACGCAAGTAAGAAGACCTCTGAGGATGTCCGGCGCAGCTCTGGACGAAACGTTAGGTGAAACTGGAAAGTTGTATGGACCACAGGCTTATAACTCTAATGATGATGATAGAAGATGATGTGTAAATCACTGAAAGTTATGTACACTTTTGCATGTAAAAGTTACGTAGGGTAAGGTGGTACAATTTCGATCATTTCGGACAAATGTTATTGTAACAGCAAATGTGTTGAGAAAAGATATAATTTTAACTACGTCGCTTGTTCTTGAATGTTTAATAAATATGTAACATAAATGTTAGACAATTACAAATATTTGTAGGACCACAAAAAGAGGTTACAGAATTGAGAAAAATCGATAGAAAATATACCACACTAGGTACATTTATGATCACTTCCTCGTACAATTTTGATCACTGACTTTTTCCACATAAAAAGCACTTTTTCCTTCGGGCACCAGCGCGTACCTCGCGGTGCCAAACGTTGCACAATAATGCATTTACAAGCGCGTGGAAACTAGAAAATTTATAAGAGCGCGTTCGACGAAGTAGCTCCACGTACATCTTAACAGCCGGCCGCGATGGCCGAGGGGACTGAGGCGCTCCAGTCATGGTCTGCACTGCCATTGCGGTCGGGGGTTCGAATCCCCCATCGGGCATGGATATTTGTGCCGTCCTTAGTCTTAGCTAGTTCATAAGTAGTTTGTAAGCTTAGGGACTGATGACCCCGTAGTTAAGTCCCATAAGTTCTACAAACATTTGAACATTTGAACATCTTAACAGGAAAAAATTTATACCTCCGTAGCACAAAGTGTTGTATTCTTGGAAAAGACAGGACGAGCTGTAGAAACGTGCTACTCTACAATGCCACACAAAGGCAAATGCTACCAACTCTACGAGACTGAAAACTTATGTTGATCAGAATTGTACCTATATCGAATTTGTAGCACCTTACCCTATAGAAGGAATGACAAATGCACGTTACGTAAAGATGGAGAACAGGAACAAAGTTATTGAAGTGTTCTTGACAAAGAAGGCTGGTGACCTCTTTTACCTTTTTTAATGAATCGGGGGAAAAAATTAACGCGTAACTTTTCAGCGGAGTGGGTGTGGTGGCAGAAACAGCTACAGTAAGAACGGGAGGAGGTAATTGAAACAGTGGCGCTGAAAGGGAGGAGGGATTTGAGAGAGACGCAGACGTGACGCTTTTACGAAGCGTCGCGCGGCAGACCTGTTGCGCGGTGGCAGGCGGCGCGGTCGCGTGGCGTTAACTCCCGTTTACTCCCGTTTACTCCCTGCCGGAGCGAGCTGCGGTCTCTAGGCTAGCGCGTAACGACGTCCCCAAGGTGCACTAACCCAGGCTTCATAACAGTGCCGTCCGACATGCCACCTAAATAACACTAACACCGACATTTCGTAGGCTGTTAACGTCCAGGAGCAATGAACTTGCCGCAAAGTATCCTGAGGGTAAACAAAGCACTTCAAGGCAAAGTAGCAAGCGTTCCACGTTTGTAACAAACTGTATCGCTGACGTCCATCTTTTGGGTTGGTACAGAACGGTTTATGCTTATGCGTCCAGACAATACTGGAGGACGAAAATATTCCTTATAAAATTCAATATGTATTTCGCAAACAGAAAGTTCCTGAAATGCAAGTCGGTCTGTTCGCACAGTTGACACAGAGCGCCCATGTTGATGACCAAAATGCTTTCTACAAAGTTCTACGTCTACACATAAACTCCGCAATCCACCGTAAAGTGAGTGGCGGAGGGTACACTACAACTTCTGGGTATTTTCTTTCCTATTCCACTCCAGAATAGAACGAGGATAAAAAGGACGTTCATATGCCTCCATACGAGCCCTAATTTCTCTTATCTTGTCTTTGTGATCGCTACACGAAATGTAAGTAAGTGGCAGCAAGATCGATCTACAACCAGCTTCAGATTCCGGCCCTCAAAATTACCTCAACAGAATTCCTCTAAAAGAACGTCGAACCCCTCCACCGATCCCCATTTGAGTTACCGGAGCATTTCCGTGACACTCGCGCACTGCTCGCCTCTGGACTTCTTCCAAGTCCTCCTTTAAACTGACCTGCTGTGGGTCCCAAACACTTGAATAATATTTAAAATAAGACAGTCTAGATCGCAATTTGTTGCGTTTATTATTGGCAACCGGTTTCGGTTGTATAGAACCATCTTCCGGTCTTTGGTACCTTGGTGGAAGGTGCTGTTGGCCGGAGCAGGCGTCAACTGAATAATACTTAAGGCGTGGTCGTACATGCGTTTTATTCTCCGTCTCCCTTACAGATGGAGTACATCTTCCGAAAATTCTCCCAATAAAGCGATGTCGGCTGCCCGCCTTACTCACAACTGTCCTTAGATGATCATTCCATTTCATGTCGTTCTGCAATGTTACGCCTAGATATTTGAACGACGCGACTGCATCAATAAGCTCATTACAAATGGGATTGTTTTTCCTATCCATGCATCACCTTAAATTTTTCTACATTTAGAGCAAGCTGCCATTCTTCACGCCAACTAGAAATTTTCTCTAAGTCATCCTGTATGCTATGACAGTCAAGTAAAGACGACACCCTCCCATACACCATAGTATCTTCAGCAAACAGCCGCAAATTAGAAGTTACTATGTTCATCAGATCATTCATACAGATAGAAAATAATAGCGGTACTATCACACTCCCCTGGGGCACGCCTGACGATACAATCGTCTCTGATGAACACTCGCCGTCGATAACAACGTACTGCGTTCTCTTACTTATAAAGTCTTCCTGCGAGTCACAAATCTGTGAACCTATTCCATCTGCTCGTATCTTCGTTAGCAGTCTTCAGTGTGGCACCGCGTCAAACGCCTTTTTGAAATCCGGAAAAACACAATCTTCCTGTTGCCCTACGTCCATGGCTCTCAAGATGTCATGTGAGATGTTCCGTACAGTCGTTTAGCGATGAAAATACGAGATGAGAAATATACATCCCAAATTTCGTAATTTCTCCGACATCTGCTGCTGCTCTAAAGATGGACAATCAATCTGTAACACTTGAAAGTTTGTGCCGAACTAGGACTCGCACCCGGATCTTTCGCGTTCCGCGAGCGGTCGCTTTAACCACTCGGCCACCCGAACACGCTCCCAGGCAAGACCCATACTTCATGTGTTACATTTGTCAGTGTCCCTCATATACCCGTGCACATTGCAGTGTAAATTCCGCGAGATGCTTAGGGTGCCCTTCTCGCAAGTGATCCAATCCCGTTGTTGCGGAGTCTGTTTCTTCCAGAAGGGTATGGCATCTGCCTCTCGTTATCCTTCAGCCCTTAGGAAGTCATCTGTTGTCGTAGTGACAATCTGGCCGGGGCGCTTCTATCGAGAAGTCGCAGATACCGGTAGACAGTAGCAGCAGCAGTTGTTGGTAGGTTTAAAAACATTTGCGTCTATTTGCTACTACATGTAGATTGGAAACGCTTCCAGGTCTTCACCATATCACTCTGTCTCGCGATAGCTGGTCTTACAACAACTTTTGATGAACGTCCTTGTTTATGTAAATGATATTTGAAACGCTAATATCCTTGATCTTGCCATCATAGAACGCCCATACAGTGTGTACAAATCCTCCACACTGTTCATACACCGTGTACTGAACGGAATTAAATGCTACTGCCTCACCCAAATTCAAAAATTGGGCTTTACATTCAAAGATGTAGATACATCTACATCCACACTCCGCAAGCCATCCAACGGTGTTTAAATACCACTATCGGTTCTCCCTCCTATTACAGTCACTTATTGTTCGTGGAAAGAAAGAGTTCAAAATGTTCAAATGTTTGTAGAACTTATGGGACTTAACTACGGGGTCATCAGTCCCTAAGCTTAAAAACTACTTATGAACTACCTAAGACTAAGGACGTCACAAATATCAATGCCCGAGGGGGAATTCGAACCCCCGACCATAGTGGCCGTGCAGAACGTGACTGGAGCGCCTCAGTCCCCTCGGCCACCGCGGCCGGCAAAGAAAGAGTGTCGGTATGCCTCTGTGTGGGCTCTAATCTCTCTGATTTTATCCTCAATATCAGCAATATACCGCTAGATTCCTCGGTAAAGATATGTTCTCGAAACTTCGAAAAAAGCCCGTACCGAGAGACAGAACGTCTCTCCTTCAGAGTCTCCCACTGGAGTATATCGATCATCTCCGTAACGCTTTCACAACTACCAAATGATCCTTTAACGAAGCGTGCTACTCTCCGTTGGATCTTCTCTACTTCCTCCATGAACCCCACCTGTTACGGATCCCACACCGGTGAGCAGTATTCAAGCTGTAGGCGAACAAGTCTACTGTAACCTACTTCCTCTATTTTCGGACCGCATTTCCTTAGTATTCTTCCAATGAATGTAAGTCTGGCATCTGCTTTACCGACGATTGATGTTATATGATCGTTCCATTTTAAATCACTCCTAATGCTTACTCTCAGATATTTTATGGAATTAACTGCTTCCAATTGAAGACCTGATATAGTGTAGCTAAATGATAAAGGATCTTTCTTTCTATGTATTCGTAGCACATTGAGATTCAATTGCCATTCCATACACCATGCGTTAATTCGATGCACATCCTCCTGCACTTCAGTACCATTTTCCATTGTTACAACCTCTCTATATACTCTAGCATCATCCGAAAAAAGCCTCAGTGTACTTCCGATGTTATCCGCAAGGCCATTTATATATACTGTGAATAGCAACGGGCGCGGCGGAGCGGCCGAGCGCGTTTAGACGCTATGCTACGATGCTCGAGACCGTTTCCCGTCGGGGGTTCGAATCCCCCATCGGAAATGGCTGTTTGTGTCGTCTTTAGTATAAGGTAGTATAAGTAGTTTCTAAGTTTAGGAATTGATGACCCGTTGTTAAATCCCATAAACTCAACAAACATTTGAACGGACCCACGACACTCCCCTGTGGCACACCTGACATCGCTCTTCGGAAAACTTCTCTCCGCGGAGAATGACATGCTGCCTTCTGTTATGTGGAAACTCCTCAATCCAATCACACAATTGGTCTGATAGACCATATGCTCTTTCTTGGTTCAACTGTATCAAACGCTTTGAAGAAGTCAAGAAACACGGCATCTACCTGAGAACCCATATCTATGGCCCTATGAGTCTCGTGGACGTATAGCGTGAGCTGGGTTTCACATGATCGCCATTTTCTAAACCCTTGCTAATTTCTACACAGCAGATTTCTAGTCTTCTGAAGTTATACTCGAATATAATACCTGTTCCAATATTCGTTAACCGACCCACGTTAGAGATATAGATCTATACTTCTGCACAGCTGTTCGACGTCCCTTCTTGAGAACGAGGATGACCTGCGACATTTTCCAATATTTTAGAGTTCTACGCTCTTTTAGAGACCTACGGTACAACACTGCAGTAAGGGGGGGGGGGGGGCAAGTTCCTTCGCGTACTCTATGTAAAATCGAAATGGTATCCCATCAGGTCCTGCGGCCTTTCCACTTTTGAGCGATTTTAATTGTTTTTCTATCCATCTGTCAATTATTTCGATATCTACAATTTTGTAATCTGTGTGGCAGTCTAGAGAAGGAAGTAAATTGCAATCTTCCCCTTTGGAACACAGGCTATAGGCAAGTTTGTTTACGTTTTGTGACACTTCAGAAAACCAAGGCTGATTTATTTACTTTTTGATTGTGTCCAGGAGGAATGTGTTTATGGCACACACAGGAGGTGCAAATCGTATTTATATTTGTGGGCAATAGTTTCTTTAATAAAGAATAGAGTGGTTAATTGCATAAATGAGCAGTTTCATAGTAATCTGTAA
This sequence comes from Locusta migratoria, assembly GCA_026315105.1. Taxonomy (NCBI): domain Eukaryota; kingdom Metazoa; phylum Arthropoda; class Insecta; order Orthoptera; family Acrididae; genus Locusta; species Locusta migratoria. The sequence goes on along the minus strand of CM048748.1, from coordinate 321,062,307 downwards.
CGTTAACTGTTGTATCTGGAATAAATACACGATGCTAGACAGTTGCTAGTGACGTCGTTAGAGCAATGATTTTTATTTTCAGCTACGAAAGTGAAACTAAATACCGAATGAACGTCCGTCAATAGACATAGTATATGTGGCTAAGTCAGGTCTTCACTAGGTCGCAGGCCGTTCCTCGGTGTTGGAGCGCCTATCCCCTGTAGCTGGCAGGACAAAGGGGCGAAGCCAGCACGACTGCTGCGAGACTCAGAGAGCCGGCGAGGGAGCCGAGCTTTATCGCGTCTTATCCAGCCTTTCCCTACCCACAGCGAGGCCGACAAGGACGCGAGTGAAAAGGAGAGAAGGCAAACTTTTACAGAGGCTGTTCCAGGAACTGGGAGAAAAAAGTTAAACTGGAGGTGGCTCGTAACGAGAGGAAGGAAGTGTCCAGACACCTCTTCATCCAATGCACCATCCCCACCCCCCCTCTCTCCCTCTCTTTCCCTCTCTTCCTAAACGACTGCAAACGTCGATCCCTGATTCCCTGAGTCACCTCTACCGCTTAAATTTTTATCAGCCTTTTTAATAGCAGTTTAGCCAAGTTTATACCAAACGGTATGAGGACTTATACTGGTCATCCACTCATTTCATACAATTCCCAGGACATTGCCTAACATAAGTAGAATCACATTCCATGGTACCATTATGCCAAGTCGTCGAACTCGAAGTCGGGAAGCACATAAGCTTCTTCCTACTTGCATTTGAGAAGCATCAAAGATACAACTTTCTTCGATTGTCAGAGGAAAGGAAAGCTATAGGAAAACTACTTACTTTTACGTGCAGTTTCTTCTAAGAACAGAAAAACAGTTTACTGAGGAGAAGTGACATTCAAGGCTTCTTCGAACAGGTCCTCGAATTTGAAAGTATATTTCACTACTGGCCATTAAAATTGCTACACCGAGTACAGATGCAGATGATAAACGGGTATTCATTGGACGAATGTATTATACTAGAACTGACATGTAATTACAATCTCGCGCAATTTGAGTGCATAGATCCTGAGAAATCAGTACCGAGAACAACCACCTCTGACCGTAATAACGGCCTTGATTCGCCTGGGAATTGAGTCAAACAGAACTTGGATGACTTGTACTGGCACAGATCCCCATGCAGCTTCAATACGATACCACAGTTCATCAAGTGTAGTGACTGGTGTATTGTGACGAGCCAGTTGCTCGGCCACCATTGACTTGACGTTTTCAATTGGTGACAGATCTGGAGAATGTGCTGGAGAGTGCAGCAGTCGAACATCTTCCGTATTCAGAAAGGCTCGTACAGGACATGCAACATGCGGTCCTGAATTATCCTTCTGAAATGTAGGGTTTCGCAGGGATCGAATGAAGGGTAGAGCCACGGGTCGTAACACAACTGAAATGTAAAGGCCACTGTTCAAAGTGCCGCGGATGCGCACAAAAACTGCCTGAGACTTGTAACCAATGGCGCCCCATACCATCACAACAGGTGATACATCAGTATGGCGATGATGAATAGACGCTTCAAATTTGCGTTCACCGCGATGTCGCCAAATACGGATGCGACCATCATGGTGCTGTAAACCTAAACTGGATTCATCCGAAAAAAATGACGTTTTTCCATTCGTGCACCCATGTTCGTCGTTTCTTACAATATCACAGGCGCTCCTGTCCCCATCTTTTGACTAAGGTGACATGACATTTTTATTATTATTATTTATACTTATTAAAATGTCATATTACGATATACTCACTGCTGCAGGCCCATTTATGAAAAAGTTTTGACTAAGGGATCGAGACGTGGCTGCACGATCCGTTACAGCCATGCGGATAAGATGCCTGTCATCTCGTCGGATAGTGATAAGATGCCCTTGGGATCCAGCACGGCGTTATGTATCTCCCTCCTGAACCCACCGATTCCATATTCTGCTAACAATCATTGGAACGCGACCAACGCGAGCAGCAATGTCGCGATACGATAAACCGCAATCGCGATAGGCTACAATCCGACCTTTATCAAAGTCGGAAACGCATTTGTCCTCCTTACACGAGACATCACAACAACGTTTCACCAGGCAACGCCGGTCAACTGCTGTTTGTGTATGAGAAATCGGTTGAAAACTCTACTCATGTCAGCACGTTTTAGGTGTCACCACCGGCGCCAATCTTGTGTGAATGCTCTGAAAAGCTAATCATTTGCATGTCACAACATCATCCTCCTGTCGGTTACATTTCGCGTGTTTAGATAACGGGTAGGCACGTGCAACTCTCTGTGTGTTTTTGTATGTATGTGTGTTTGTGTTGTTTATTGCGATACTTATCTAAACACACATAATTTTAGTACATATAGTAATCAGGAATAAAATCCTTTTTCTGTACTGAATCGGTTGAATGTAATGAGCTGCAATTTAACTTTTTTATTCCATGATAAAACAAGACTTTTATTTTGGATTAACCCCTCAAACATGACGCTGCCTTCTATCTGACAGCACCTGTATGGCAACACCTATTGCGCATGTTGCATCAATGCTGTAAATGCTATAACTAATGAGGTAGTAGAAAAATCATTCTGAAAAAATAGAGTTACCATTTTACAGTATAAGGAGTTATTAGGCTAAATCATTTTAAGCCCGAAGAGTTTTAATCACGATATAAAAGTCAATTACTTAGAAGATATTTTTGACAATGAGAATGCTCAAACTGTGGCAGAATATCCAATGTGTTACACGGGAGTAACCGATCGATCTGGAGCGCTATGTTGCGAATCGCGCGGCCCCCCGCGTCGGTCGGTTGGCATCCTCCCTCGCGCATGGATGTTTGTGTTGTCTTTAGAATAAGATATTCATAGGTAGTTTGTAAGTTTAGGGACTGATGACCCCGCAATTAAGTTCCATAAGGTTTACAAACATTTGAACATTTGAATACCCAATGCATCAGAAGACAAAACTCATCTTGCTTATTATAAATATCTATCAAAATTCACATAACTTCATTCACATAACACAGTTTTTGGACACAACTTTCGAAAATCGGCACCCATATAGACCAAAAAACGTTTGTATAATTATAGTCCACGCAGATAATTTAATGTAAACTCTGTGAACATGAAGCTAAGGAATGTATGACACTGTCATCACGCGGCTGTCCTTCAAATTGCATCAGCAGAACTGAAAAATAGGTTAAAAAAGGGTGGACGACACATACCGTCACACTGAGCGGTTAAATGGGTAACGATGTAGTGCAGAGGTGGGCACAAATCGGCTCAATGAGCAGCGCTCCGACTCAGGCCGGAAAAAGAGCAGCGTTCGCGCTCGGCCGGTAGTTATCCTAGTTGCCGCTAGGGGTCTGCATGCTCGCTGGCGCACCTGACAAACGTTCGGTACGGCGACAGACTCAAACTTGCGAAAGAACGTGATAACTGTGGACATAGTTCGTCTGCTACGACTCCCAAACTCCGTCACAAAATGGTCGGGAAGTACGGGCTATCAGCAAAGCTATTCTGTAACTAGCACGAACAGCTGCATCGGAGGATGAGGCATCACATTCCTGTGTAAGAAATCAACAGCGTTGTCATTTCAAAGGAAAATTGGTTTTGTTGAACAAAACACAGTAATTACGTTATCTCGTAAGTAGGTACAGCATTATAATACATACCTCTACTTTACTTCCTTCCTCGCGTAGATTATTAAGAAGATTAAGTCGCATTTCACTTTCTACACTTCCATCCTGGTTGAAGTGATGTGTTATATAGTGGCGTTCTAAATTGTAGTTTTTTTATGCCTAGTGTTTTACCACATACCGAACAATTTGCTCCTCCTTCACTTTCAGTGAACAAGTAATCACACATCCAAGTAGAGTTGAACTGGAAAATAGAACGCCGCTTTACCGCGCCGATTTGACTAGCCATTTCTACTCCACAGCGTACTGCACCATAACGTAATATCATAGATTATAACGAAAACCCTGAAGTACAAAATTCGAACTGACAGATGGTACTGTTAGCGGTGTCTTATGAAATAAAACAAAAAATCGCTCTTTTCTGTATAACATATTTGCCGGCTCGACTGCACATCCTGGACGTTTTAGAGAAGAGTTCCAGCATTATGTTTATAAGTTACTTACTTATAAACATAATAGCATTTTTCAGGAGATATCCCTAGCAGTGGAATCTGTTCATTCGAGTTGGATACTGAAGAGTTTTCACTGTTAACTTTACAAGTTATTTTATAACGCACTCAGCCAGGTGCATTTCTGCGGCTACGTTAGCGCGTTGGCTGCGCATAACGCCATCTAGTCTTTTCAGCAGGAACTACGTGATGGACGCCAGCTGCTCGCGGCTCTGCTCCCGCTCAGGCAGGCGGCTCCGAGTGCGCAGCTCGCTCATTGCCCACCTCTGATGTAGTGATTATTGGGAATGTCCTTTCTCATGAAAAAAAAAGGACTATGTATGCGTCCAGATGTTGAAGGGTAGCTCGTTTGTTTTCCTATAAGGTGAAAATTATGAACAATATCTCACAGAAGATGGTTATTCAGAGAACAGAATGGAAGAAGAGATCATTGGCGAATAGGCATAGTGGGCGAAACCTGACGTCAACTGCCAACGACCTGCGAGATTTAAGAAAGAGTGTGGCACGATCACATGAAACTACCACAGGTATTACTCACTTGAGTTATACCACACTCACTTAAGTAATAATGTCTCAATAGTATATATATAAGCAGCCAGTAACGGCGCGTCCTATGTGTTCACAGGTTCAGTAAAACCCCGGAAAAAAGCTCGTCGCGAAAAAAAAGTAATATATACACCAAAAATGTGTTTTTAAACTATCATTCTTCATTTAGTTTTTCTCTCAGATCATTTAATAAGCACATTTAAAGTATTTTTATCGCATGAGAAACGTTTACATTGCGGATATAGCACTATACGAGTCGTAGCTCGGCCGCCTAATATAGGCGGCAGTATTCGCCTTGTTGTAATGCACATGCGCGGCTGAGGTTCAAATTCTCTTCCGGAGTTCCCACTTGGGGCACTTTCGTGTCTCACCACGCCATACATGTACCACAAATTTGGACGAATTCGGCGATGACGAGTAGGCGTCCGCTCCTTGTCTGTCGGAGTAGTTCATTCTCACTCGAAGATCTTTATCAAGTAGTATTAGATCCATCCACATCACGGCATCTGAAACATCATGTCCAATATCAGTTTGCAGACTGTAGATGGTCCCATGTGGTTTACTGATGACTCGTAATATCAAAGTTGTGGGTTCATTGTTAATCGCAAAACTTTTATTGAGTTGCTGATTCCACACATAAATACCACATGATACGTAAATCGTCTCTCAACAGAACAAGCTTTTTACGTTCTGTGTGTCATTCTTTATATAATAAATTCAAGCCAGGTCGTAGGATAAATAAAATCGCGCGCTGATTACGCTAATGATTTTTGGAAGGGAAGAGATAAACATTAACTTCTAATAAAACACAGTCTTGGTTGCAATGATTTATTTCCTTTAACGCATTTCACATTTTTGGGGCATCATCAGAATCTAGAAAATAAGTCATCAGAATGTGGAGAATAAATTTGGAGAAACTTTAGAAGGCTAGTCTCATCAGTTATAGTCTTATAGAAGTACGTCACTACTGACCTTGTAATAATTATAAGTTCAGTAGTAACCTCTTTCTTATTACCACAGTGTTCATGATAAGACTAGATTTGTAAAATTCCCCCATTCTTATTTTCCAGATTCTGATGATGTCCCAAAAAGGCGACACGCGTTAAAGAAAATAAATAATTAGAAACAAGACTTTGTTTTATTAGACGCTATATTTTATTGGCTGCTGTACCAGACGGCCTGATGAAGTGGAAGATATTTTACGATAAACATTAACTGTTTCAGTGCAGCGTTTCAATTGAAAACATTGATGGGAATTGATGAAATATCTCTCTCAAATGAGTAAAAAACTGTTGGAAAAGAATTATATGAGATGAACATTAACTGTGGCAAGTCGGCGTTGCAGTTGAAAACTTGTAAAGGGAATTGGTAGAATGCGTATTTCAAATGTGTACACAAAACTGGTGGTGTCAAAGTTGATTTATGAAGCAGTACTTGGGTTGTGGCAGGAGGAGATTATAAAACGCAGAAGTGATTATGAAGTTAGACACCCAGTTGGTCAACAAGCGTGCTAGATTTTCATATTTGGTAACAGCGAGGTGGAAGCACCATGGACAACCGAGAGAAAATTTACGTGAGAGAGAATCCTCTGCTCCAGAGTTTGCCTTTCAGCTAACTCAAAGGGTTTTCGCTGTCGACACACACACACACACACACACACACACACACACACACAGACACACATACACGCGCGCGAGCGCGCGTGGAGACGTACACTGATTAAACAGTGGGTTGCGATGTCATTAAATTACTCGTAATACTCAGTGACGTCCAAGCAGAGTCCACCTGTCTCAACGAAGGAAAAGACTTTTTATAGCTTCCTCCACTTTTCCTAGTGGAGGATAAAGCTTTTTCAGTTTCCGTCGCTTATTTGTCCTTTTTTATCTTCAATTTTCCTCTTGAGGTACATTTTACTGTTAGCAATGTTGTGAAAGCATAGCTACTTCAAACCTTCTGTTTCTTTCTGTTAAGTAAAGGAAATTTAAAAGCATGGCTACGTTAAACATTGTTTCTGTTCGGTAAAGCAGAGGTGAATCAGAACAGAATGTCAAAGGGTGCTTCTTGTAATATTATTTGTATGTGCTGCAACCGGGGATAGTTTTGCTTTATTTGTTTTGGCCTTTACATCTTTATTTGGATCATAGAATAATAAACGCTTTTTTCAAATTTGAAACGGGCTAATTCACCATCAGGAAACATGCATACCATCGATTTTCCGTCATGAGTAAGTATAGTCCGGCCTTCTTATACTGCGTCATGCCTTGCCTACTTCGGTACCATTTAATCCAAATTTAATGTCTTTTTTTTTTTTCATAGAATAAAAGAGTTTAATTTTTCTCATTTCATTTTTTAGATTCGGTTCGGAAAAGAATGTCGTACCTGTTTACTCTGTAAATTAAAAGTATACCTATTTAAGGTAAGTAACTCTATGAAACCGTTTCCTGGTATATCCTTAAACTGGCTCAATTTCTCATAAAATACTTTTTCTTTCATTGTTAAACTCAGCTATATAAGCATTACCTTTAGAAGTTGATTTGCAAGACGTAACTATGTTCTTGTAACATTCTTCGCATTTAATCAGAAATTATCCAGTATTGCACATTAAAAATTCTGGAGTCTAATGTTTTTCAACACGGATTTTCGATGCAGGAAGTAATTGACGTATTGGATGCAAGCAAAGTCAATCTTTCCGTGGTTTTCCGTGCCACTGATTACCTAAAAAAAATATGGGGTATCCATTAAAAAAATATCACTTTCTGTTGTAATTAATATTTATTTGCGTTTTAGACAACACAAATATTCCGGATATGGGAAGTGATAATGATATGCAGTTTTCTCAGGACATATTGGTAATCAGGGGCTGGATTTGTTGACAAATAAACAGATTTCACTAATACATCGAAAATTAGAGTTTTGTGGAAACGTAAACTACTTTTAAAAATAGCAATTCCTTTTGACATAAACGAACCCAAATAATGGTACATTAGAAAGTCAGAGATTTTTTGCTGTAGGACTGCACAACATCATTCGTTTACGAGATATCATATTGTGGAAAGTTTACAATTTATCGCTTGCTTACGCCATGCATCTTGCTAAGTTGCTAGGTAAGGTGTCGTTAAGTTTTCTTCCATCGTGCTTGTGTGTTCCTTGCATGCATTTCGACTTACTAGTCAGTTAGTGTGTAACAGTCCAAGCAGTAGGTTATGAGCGGACGACGCGATCACCATTTCAGAAAAAGCCGGCATGAATATGGCGTATGGAGAGTGTAGGAAGAATGCATGTTCATGCTGTTCACATAGCCGTGACCCATCTCGGAAATTATATACCAACCCCTTCAACCAATCACGTGATTGTGGTACTCTAACAAGTAGACAACGTAACAGAAGGAAACAAGTAACTTCAGAAGTGGGGAAAATTGATGTCTTGGCTGCTCCAGCAGTTGATCCGCACGTTAGTTCCAGAGCAATCACACGACGGAGTGGCTTATATCAGGCCAGTCCTACACATTCCCTAGCGTCGTCGGTTCAACAGGAATCACACCCACCTCCATCAAGAGCTGCTTGGAAATTTTTTTAAGAATCGTGTTGCCTTCTGTAAATGCGCGTTATAATAGAAAACTCCAGAAGCATCCAGCATCTTTTATATTTTAAGCTACATTTACCGATCATGGCCAGGTAAACCGCCGAAACTGCAGTATTTGTGTGTTGGTAATACCCTTTAGGTGGAACGTCAGCGTCCATGTATTTTAAATGTGTTCTGTTGGATAATTAACCATCGGCTCACAGGTCCATCGACTGGTCAATGTATGCGCGTACCACCTGCCACGGGTTTTAGAAGAAATTCCTCTATAGATTTGGAGGAACTGGTACCAACATGATGGCTGTCCAGCCCATATAGCAGGAATTACTACAGAATGTCTTTACGAATTGTTTCCAAATCGTTGAATTGGAACTCCCCCCCCCCCCCCCCCCCCCCCCCGTTTCTCGGATTTGACTTCTGTAGTTTGTTTTCTGTTTTCTTTGGGCAAAGTTGAAAGACAGTGTTGACAAAGACAATCCAACCAATTAAAACCTATCATAATAAACGACTTATTATTGCACCCTGTTCGGACGTTTCGGATCAAATGCTAACACGTGTGCAGCTGTCTTTCCATGCCAGAATGGAAGCGTGTACCGCCACTGCCGGTGGTCGTTTTGCGCACAATATGTGATGGTCAATTGTCTTTTTACTGTTCAGAATTCACATCATTGGTGTCTGCGCTCGTGTTGTACTTTAGTTTTTGGTACTACAGCTATTGTAAAAGTGTTGCTGTGGAATTTTTTCTCGATACGATACCACGTAAACGACTGGCCATATAGCTGGAACCAGGAACGACGGCGGACGAGCTAATCCTTGGTCTGCGCATCTACGTCATGCATTTGTCGACAGCCAATGAGCGTTCAGTAATGATCCAATGTCTCTGCTGCTGCAACCGTCGTAGGCATTGCAACAATTAAACTTGGATGTAGCGAGTTATTCAGTGTATTTCAGTCTATTTGTTACAGCCTATCATCGTTCATTGTGACAGCATGTAACAAATTCTATCTAAGCAAGCGAGAGCCATCATTTGCGCCCCATAAGATTTCTTCAAGCGCAAAGCTTCAGCACTTCAAATGTCTCTTGATACCGGCAAAGATCCTGTTGTCTAGTCATGTGCGACCCGCCATCGTTCGTACGTTCAACTCCAGAGTGGTGCAACCATCTCCACTGATATTCCAATTTACACTAATTTTAATTTGCCGATATCAATGGACATTGTTGAATTTAAGAAAGCGTGTGTTTATATTTATTATTAAAATATGAAACTGTTATCTTCGCAGATCAAGCATTTAGAGTGATCTCGCGTACCATATGGGCCATGGCTTCAATTGATTTAGCCATTCATTTTAAGACCACATCGTGGTGCAGGTCAAAAAAATCTATTTTCGTTAGAGTAAGGTGTTATTTAAGGGCTCTGAAAAGGATTTTGCTGAAAACAACTTTTCCGAGCATTTAAAGAGAATTATCCTACTACGCGTGTTTATGTGTCATGCCCAGTTTTCTGTCACCCACTTTTCTGCATATATTTTAGATCTTTTATATCCCCTACATTGCACGTGAGGGATATTCCTTTACTTCCGAGTGTGTTCGCTATCCTCGGAACGCAACGGTCGGTACGCTTTTGTTTCTGATGTTTGTAAACAACACGCTTTCAAACACGCGGCTAGTTTTGTTCAATTGTGATTGCGAATAGAAAACTTCCTGGTATACTATGGGCAGGAAATCAGGAGAAATAAAGAAAATCTGGAGGCAATGAAGAGAGATGTTAGGCTATATTCCTCCATAAGTCCTCTACTGATGATAAGCCATGTGATGCATTGTGTCCATCAGGAGAAAATTCGTGATGGAAATACAATAGGGCTCAGGCAACTGGAGAATCTTATTCTCACCAGCATTCTCTTCCTGATGCTGTTATTACTGTAATTAAACCTATTTTCAGAGACTTGGCTCATCCTGACCTTCTAAGGAAATGTCTGCATAGGTAGACACAGAACCCAAATGAATGTTTCTACAGCATAATTTGGAACTGTCTTCCTAAACTGCATTTCTAGGCATGTATACAATAAATTTAGAAGTTCATGATGCTCTTAATACATACAGTTGTGGTAATATTCGAAAGTGTTGAGAACTGAAAAAGCTCGGAATTAATCCTGGTGAAAATATGATCACTGGGCTGCAAAATTGCGATAAAATGAGGATAGCCGATTCAGACAGGTCTGCATATAATATGGCCAAAACTGCAAGACAGACAACCAAGAAGGTGGAAAAAAACGCTGGAAGACCTGCTAGAGGCCAAAGAAGGCCCATCATATATAGCAGGATAGTTTTAACTAATTGCAAGTAACAAATTTCAAAAGGTTTATTTATTTATTTTTGTAAGACAATCTCCTACAAATTTCAGTACATATGCCCCATTATATCAGAAACTATCATAGACAAATGAATGAAATTTTTATAGACTCTGGGTAACATATAAGTCCACCTCTTACATTAATTAATATTTCCTTAACAAAAAATATTTTCTGCAGCAAAACTTAATATTTTTTGTTGATAAATTAAAAAATATCTTTAAAACTATTAAATAGATAAAGTAGATTTTAGTGCAGTTAACTCTTATAGCATCATGTAATATGCAGTAAAAATATTAAGGTCCTACATCAAATAGTTTTTTTTTTTTTTTTTTTTTTTTTTTTTTCAGAAATGGGTCAAATACTTGCCTAATTTAATATGGGACGGATAGGCAGGGTGTGGCCTCCTTAAGCGGCTTAAGTTATCTATCAATGTTTCATTTGCAATAAAAATAAGAAACCACGGTCTGAAATAGGGGAGGAGTGATCAGAGACTGGGGAGGGATGGGGGGGGGGATAAATGTACACAGAGAGAGGGGAAACGAAGGAGCAGATGGAAAATGACAGGGGCAGAGTAGAAAGGCGAAAGAGAGAAAGCGAAGGGATTTTAGATGTATAATCGGTTGGCACGCGTCCTGAACAGCTGCGACGCATTATCGGTGATGAGAATATAAAAATAAATGCTTCCCCAGCTTATCAGTTTCAGTAGTCCTCTGACGATGGCAACAATTACCGTCGTTTACCAAAATTCGCGCATAAGCAATGACTGAATTCGGAAGAATATCACAGAGACTTTTAATTACATCTAAACTTTACTACGGTATTTTGCAGGCTAGTGTTTTAAATTCTAATGTATTCCAGTCTATTTCAAATTCAATTGGTAGCTTCTTTTCACTATTATATACATTTGAAAAATAGTTAATATAGAGCATGACATTTACTAGCATATATTTTCCTATACAAATTACTGGCGTCCATGTTTTATACATTTCATGCAAATATTTCATAAGTTAGCAATTTGAGTCACACATACTGTGGGAATATGTTCTGAACATTTTCTCTTTAGTGATAAACTGTCGTTTGTTACTCGTGTATTAATACCAATAACAGTTATTACACATGTGTTCTCTGGGGAATGATGGTGGTGCGGTATCATTCGCAAATATGGTTACCAGTAAGAAAAAGCCGTAATAAGTTTCGTGTTTGGTGCAACAGTTATTGATCACATAGTCCCTTCTGTGTTTCAAATGTTTATAGATCGATGGGACCAAACTACTCTGGTTAACAGTCCCTAGACTTACTAACTACTTATACTAACTTATGCTAAGGACAACAAATACATCCATTCACCCATGCCCGATGGAGGACTGGAACCTCCGACGGCGAGCAACTTTGCGCTCCACAGCTAGGTGCCTTGGAACGCCCGGCCACTTCACCGCGGTTTGTGTGTTTCCCTCGATTATTAACCTCAGTTTTGGATGAGAGATGATTTTGAAACTACTTTTCATCTCGTAGTTATACCGTCTTTCGAACACTTACGATAGACTCAGCCACAATTCGCAAACAAAACATGTTCAGACGTTCGTAAATCTAAGGGACCTAACTACTACGGTTATCAGTCGCTAGGCTTACAAATTACTTGAACTAACTTAGAGTAACTTATGCTAAGGACAACAAACACACACACCTATGACTGAGACATGACTCGAACCTCCGGGCCGCGGCGGAGTAGCCGAGCGCATTGAGCTTTGAATCCCGCTCGGGCATGGATGTTTGTGCAGTCTTTAGTATAAGTTAGGGCCAGTACGTCCATCTGTCATTAATCTTCTAGTCAGTAAACGAGAAGATGCCTTTAAGGTCCAGTTAAATGCGTTCGTTAAGTGCATTTCGTTTGCCTTTGAGAGATATACCTATCGTTGCTAACCTGGACAAAACTAGAAGGCACGATATATTTCGACTATGTTGGTAATAGAAACAAATGAAAATGCCGTTTGAAGAAACAACTGTTCGCCGTATTTGATTAGGAGGGAAGAGATTAGCAGACAGTTGGTATTTGGCGCTATGGGAAATGAACGTGGAAGCAGCTTGAATTTTGAAGAAGTGAGTGCGAGAGTCTTTTGTCCTTAATAGAGAAACAAAAGGATACATTGGACTGAGAGAGGCCAGTGCCAGCGTCACCTCCCAAACAGGTTCCCAAGCAGACGTTTTGCAGACACCAACTAAGTCCCCTATGGAAGTGAACATAATGCCAAGTGCATAGTACCATAGCGAAAGCAATAACTTGCACATAAGAGAAAGTGCACTGTTCCCGTAGATCGGAGGAAGAAATCACATAAGGCCTTACACTAGGCCCAACAAGCATAAGTAAATACTGAATTAATAAGTTTGCAGACATAAGTATTGTACAGTATTCAGTTTTCTATTATGACCGAACTCTTACAAAATACACATCTATCTGATGAACTCTTCAGATGGTCGTGGAGTTCATGTAGCCTTTACAAAGCGGCCTTTCGAAGACGAAATCGCATAACAAATTCTGCATCATTCCAAAATTCGAAATGATTTTTACGAACATAAATACCTCTAGGGCGCATTATTGGGGCAATGACCTCTAGATCGTCCAAAATATTGACATCCTCTTCATTGTCAACCAGATCTCTTATTCCAGCCATTTTCTTCATACCGATTCTCACCTAACTATTCGTTATCCGTAAGTTTGTATGTTTATATCACAACACGGATAGTTCGTGTCTCTGTGATCGCATATACATTTACTTGTTGACATGTCTCATAGAGAAAAAGAAGATGACTAATATTCATCTAGTAAGACATGAACATTCGCTACGTACTATGTAATTGTCATTTACCATACGGAGATTAATGGTAGTAAAACTCTTAATATCTGAGCGTAACAACTGCTTTCCACACTAGTTTTTCATAAATGTAGTGCTTCTGTTATTTTGATCGATAAATTGGTCTTTATCACAATATATTGCGGTATTTTAGCACTTTGGAATCCTGTTATTTTCATACAGATTCTCACGTTACTGGTCATTAGCCGTGTAACGAACAGAATTCTACTCCTTAACTTAACGGCCAGTTTGAAGTCTTTTAACGTCAGGTTAACTCATAACGAAACATGGACAAATTCACTCTTAACTGGAACTTAACGAGACATTGACAAACCGGCCCTTCGTTTATAAGTACTTTGTAAGTTTAGGAACTGATGATTCTGCAGTTAATTCCCACTATCTGAACAAACATTTGAACATTTGAACTTTTCGAACCTTCGACGGCGAGCATCGGCCTCAGAGCAAGCAAGGCTTCTTAGAGCGCTTGGCCACTTCAACTCGGCACCCCGCGAACGCTATTAGGGTTCCATATCACACGTGAGAAATCACAGGTCGCCCCACCCAACAAAATTTTCTCTACATATTAAACTAGTTGCACACGCTGGTGAAAAAGTTATTAAGCTATGAAGACCAGTTTTAACTATTCTTGGAGAGAAAAGTAACTAAAGTTGGGGTATTTTATGCTCGAGTCGACGTTAATCTCATGACTGGTACCTAAATAAAGATTCACCGAGGATGCAAATGAAATCTTTAGAATCATTTTACAGCGTCTATTGCTGGTTTTGATTTAAAAATTAATGCAATATAATGTATATGTAGGCATTTATTAACAGAGATTTTAGTCGAATTCTTGAATAACTGAACGTCTTGATTGCAAATATATATTATTACAATGACGCGCTTCGCCCGGTTAGGGCATCTTCAGATATCTTGCAAAGAAGAAAATATTGATACAGAACTTAACAATATTTATATGACATTATTTCGAAATTTTTTATCTTCAAGCCAATCTGAAACTGTTTTAAGAAATTGTGATAATGTACAGTACTATTATTTTATATACTCTGTGGTGGAGGGTGTTTAGATTAAAATGCGGTCATAGGGTATCTTACAGAGACAATAATATGTAAACCATATATATACGGTAACATTGACCGTTAAAAACAGATTGATACATTGTTTAACTGAATGGATATTGCAAGATTTACCTTTTATGATGTCTCTGCACCTTAGGTCGTCAACATATTAATACGACTTGCGTCGGTAGAGGTACAAGTACTGCCTGAGGCAGCGTTCACATTCGTGCTGCGAGTAACCGCCAATAAAGCTAAGTGTCCACAACACTGTCAGATAACAGTTGTTAATTTAAAATATGGATTTACATATTATTGTCTCTGTAAGATACCCTATGACCGCATTTTAATCTAAACACCCTCCACCACAGAGTATATAAAACATTATTACCGTACATTATCACAATTTCTTAAAACAGTTTCAGATTGGCTTGTAGGTAAAAATTTTCGAAATAATGTCATATAAATATTGTAAGTTCTGTATCAATATTTTTTCTTTGTCAGATATCTGAAGAATAAATAACCGGCCGAAATGCGTCATTGTAATAAAAAATATTTGCCAGACGTTCTGTTATTCAAGAATTCAACTGAACACGTTTGCTGTACCACACCACGTAAAAATGGAATGGGGAGATTTTAGTCTGTTTCTTCCAGAATGGAAGCAGAGTGGCGTCATCTCACTTGGCTGAGCCAGGTGTTGCTGCTAGCGTCGTTTGGTGACTAAACTCTGTGTCACGTAGGACGGCGGTCAAGATTTCTGCGCATCCCCCTCCGTTACCGCACTGCCAGCCAATAATATTCATTCTCTAGGCGTGTAACTGGCCGCGAGTAACCTCAATGGTTCTTCTGCAGGCTCAATTATAGCACTCAGCCGTAGCTCCTCACATGCACGCTTCACCTATAGCTCCGCCTCTATGAGCGGAAGCGCCTTCCTACCTGACGCCAACTATAACGTGTCAATTTAAACAGCCACATTAGAGGTTCAACACGGATAGTTCGTGTATCTGTGATCGCATATACATTTACTTGGTGACATGTTTCGTAGAGAAAAGAAGAAGACTAACATCACTGTATCTTGAAATATTCGTCTAGTAAGACAAACATTTGCTACGTATGATGTAATTGTCATTTACCATATGGAGATTAATGGTTGTAAAACTCTTAATGTGTGAGCGTAACAAAAAGAATTGATATTATTTTATTCTCCTGCAAAATCACATATTTTTTATTGAGATTTCTCGTATTGTGTACTACTTTCTATTGTTTCCAATTAACCCAGTAAATGAGTTTATGTTTAGAGGAATAACTACATTCTGATATATTAAATGAAATCGATTAATATTCATTTTTGTAGGTGTAACGTTTCTAATGGGCCAACTATTCATTTTATAAAAGCTTACGAAATATCGGCAATTTTTAAGAATGCTTGCAATGGAAGTAGCTCGGCCTGACCTAATACATATCGAATGTGCATTTATGAATGGATACCGCGGCTTTTCACGCGAGAATTATGAAGTATGTTTTGTTCATAGTCATGGGAAGGTATTTCATTGGTGTAGTTTTATTGGTTTATTATTATGCCGTAGACTTAATAGTCAAAGTTACGCAAAGGAGAGGCGAAACTGCCACAACCATGTAGCGACTGGTTCTCGATGTACTTGTCTAAAATCGCTAGGAGAGATCTTTAGAAAAGGACATCAAGAACGACTCACTACATGGATGTGGGAGTTTGTTTCCTTTGCGTTGCACTGAGTGCAGAGTGATTTAAATGTTAGGAAATCGATAGTTTTGACGAATGAAATGCGCTAAATTTTCCATTATAAACGGTCACACCCATTTAGTGTCGACTTCACGATGTACTTTTCAGAAGATATTCAACAGCTATTTATAATGCGATGAAAGTCGTATCTATAATTTTTGTTTCCTTATACTCTAGAATTGTTTATCTTTTGTCCATGCTCATCTCAGACATATATACTCTCTGGATACCTAACGCGAATTCCAAATTACATTAAAATGTATATCAGATATATTCAACAATTTTCTACGAAAATGTTAAGATTTCCGAATATGTTCTTACGTCAGATACATACTACCACCCTTCAAATTTACGTTGAAACTCGTCAAAAACATTGAGGTATTTCCTATGAATATGCCACGATTGTGGTGTAAAAATATTCTCATCAATGCATCTTTACAGTACCACTCGTCAAAATTATTTGTACGTAAATATACGTTCGTTACATTCATATTTTGTCATCTCGTTCGTCAATGCCCGCATAATCGATTTAGAGTTTCACGTTCGCTATATATCTTTTCAGGCTGAGCTACTTCGATTGCAAGCATTCTTGGAAGTTACCAAATTATCACTGACATCACTTCACAAATCACTAGTCATTACGAGCTTGAAAACAGACATTCCAGTCTCAGAAATTAAGTTTGGGGTGTGACTTTGCATGTTAGTAGCATACCTGAAAGATGTCCACTCACAGAAGCTTTGAAGTTAAAGCGCAACTCATATATATCTTATTTACTGATCAATGAGTTCTGTACAGCAGTATTACGAAATAGCACAGGCAGTAGAAACGTGCATGACTGTAATAGGGTTGCTCAGGGTTCGATTCTACATGAAGAAAATATTTTATTTGTACTGTTTGTTTAAAAAATGTTAATAGTTTGTAGATGGAATTAATGGTAATAAATATTATCAATTACATCCCAAAGAACTTTATTTATGAAATGACGATTGCAACTAATTAAAATTTTAATTGCACGATTTTCTTTTTAAGAGTCCAATAATTCCAAATGCATTTGATAATTAATTCAGATAGATCAATGCATTAAATACTATTGTCTTTATATTTTATTTCCACAAAATTTTTATTGAAAGGGATTAAAGATTATAAATATACCTGTTTCCCTGCTGTATGCATACAAACTCGGATACTGTCAGGAATATTCAAATAAATAATAAAAATAAATGTTACTTGAATGTAGGCCCGAACATAGATCGAACACATGAGAGCCGGCAGCAGCGGTCTACGGCGCGCCAGTCACAGTCTGCACGGTCGTTACGGTCGGGGGTTCGAATTCCCCCATGGGCATGGGTGTTTGTGTCGTCTTTAGTATAAGGTAGTTCGTAAGTAGTTTCTAAGTTTAGGGACTGATGACCCCGCATTTAAGTCCCTTAAGCTTAACAAACATTTGAATACTTGAGAGCTGATCACACTACTGACTGAACTATTCGACCGCACTGTAGCAAAGCCTTCACTGACAAGCGTAACAGTTATGTATGTGCTATGCTTAAAATTTTAAGAGTCCTTTTGGTTGGAATTTTTTGGAGAGAGCACTTTAGGACTTGTATACTATTATTCTGCGAAGTCCCATCCCGAACTGAATTTCCGAACCTGGATGGTCACCATGTTAAGGAGTAGTTGGTAGGCAGTATTACAGTATTGTGACCGCGAGGAACGGCCGCGTGATATAAGGTGTCCTGCTACAGAGAGGCCGGCTGATTCCGCCGGAGGGTCGAGTTCTCTCTTGGGAATGGGTGAGTGTGCTGCCTTAGTATAAGTTAGTTTCAATAGTTTGTAAGTCTACTGGCTGATGACCATAGCAGTTTGGTCCAGTTGGTTTTCTAACATTTGGACATATTATGTTTCCTTCCCTTAAGAGGTGTAACTCTTATCTTCATGTTTCTGCAGGTGTGGGTATTTTTGATAAGTGGTTTGTAGTATTTATGCTTGGATGAATCTAACGTAGTCTTCAACGTACTAGCACCCAGTTTAGTATTATGATCTGATACTTGGCATTTATGGAAAGCGGTGAATTATAAATATGGTATTGCCTGTGGTCGAAATTCGAACGTTGTGGTTGCAGTCATGAAAATGAAATAAAATAAAAAAATAATAAATAAAAATGAATGTAATTGGAATTTATTGAGCACTGAAAATTCATAGGTTTTATGTGAATGTTATGAGAACAAGTGAATGAAACGGCAAAAAGGAAACATGAGGAATGAGAGAGGGAATTAATGTTTTATTTCACAATTTAGCATTTCAAAATTTCAGTATATAAACATTTTTCGTAAAAATCGTTTCATCATTCACTTATTGTCCTTGTCCTCTATATTCACAAATTTAAATATGAAACCATCAAAGGATGGAAACCTACTTGCTGAAACATATAGCTGACCGTGTGGGGAAACTGGTTTCCTAAATAGAATCCCTAATTCTTCAAATGTTTGTCCTTGAGATTTATTCAAATACTGCGTACATAAACTGAATTTGTTAATTATATTTAAAAACTGTATTTAAAAGTTAAGAATCGAACATTACGAAGAATTAAAAAATGGGGGTGGTGTGAGTCGAACCCGTGACCTTAACTTACAAACTCCAAGCGGTAACTGACAGACAGTGGCGGACTAAGGGGAGGGGGGGAGGCGAGCGGACCGTCATTGGCCTCCACAAGTGGTTTTTTTTTTTTTTTTTTTTTCCTCCATCTCGTTATGCTGGGTCCTTCATATCTCTAATCTCTAAAGTTATTCTTTTTAGACTGGCCCGTGCCTCTCTTCCTGTGGGGACCTCCAAATCTCAAAAGTTTCTGTTTTATAGTAAAATAT
Organism: Locusta migratoria; assembly: GCA_026315105.1. Lineage (NCBI taxonomy): Eukaryota > Metazoa > Arthropoda > Insecta > Orthoptera > Acrididae > Locusta > Locusta migratoria. The sequence goes on along the minus strand of CM048748.1, from coordinate 321,043,150 downwards.
TTCCAAGTGGACGGGGGGCGGGGGTGTTATTTTGTTTCACCACCGCCCCGGGCCTCCAACAGCCTTAGTCCGCCACTGATGACTGAGCTAATTTCACCTGGGCCAATATGCCACCTGCAAAACATTATAATATAGTGGCAAAACTTTTGGGGAAAATTTGGAGTATCATAGTAGGTTTTCTTTTTTGTTTTACTACTCTCAACGGCTAAGTGCACATATAATTCTTATATTCGCCACATCTATGACAAATCACCTTTCGCATTATGTAAGTTTCATTGGCCTTCTTGTATGGTTTTTAAAAAAATCTGACCCTCAGTTTCGTGTTTGCGTATTTATATAATGACCGCTCCCCCCAATAAAAAGAAGTCACTCAAGAGGATGTGATGAGTGTGCTGTACAGTATTACCGTCCTAGTAGTCACAGTCATCGTAAAATGAGAAGTGCCCTTCGTTGAGACAACCCTTTTCTCCAGCAGGTCTTCACGATTGTATAAAAAGAAAAAGTGGGCGCTAAGGAAAAATAACTACAGTTTTCACTTAAACTTTCGTTTTCAAATGAATAATAGCTGCATTCTGGAAGCCATGTTGAAAATATGCCTTCTAATTCACCTGAATCGTCCAGTAAAAACATCTGAAGATCAAAACCAACTGCAGAACGATCTGAATAAGATATCACTATGGTGTAAAATTGACAATTGACTCTAAATAATGTGAAGTGTGAAGTCGTCCACATGAGTACGAAAAGAAATCCGTTAAACTTTGTTTACAAGATAAATCAATCAAAAGTGAAGGCCGTAAACTCCACAAAATACCTAGGAATTACTATTACTTCAGACTTAAACTGAAAAGAACACGTAGATAATGCCGTGGGAAAGACGACACTACGTTTTATTGGCAGAACCCTTAAAAGATGCAACCGAACTACAAAAGAAACTGGATACACTACGCTTGTTCGTCCATTTTTGGAGTATTGCTGCCCAGTGTGGGATCCTTATCAGGTGGGTTTGACGGAGGACATCGAAAGAGTCCATAGAAGGGCAGCTCGTTTCGTATTGTCAAGATACAGGGGAGACAGCGTTACGGAAATGATACAGGATCTGGGAGGGGAATCATTACAACAACGGCGCTAATCGCTGCGGCGTGGGCTACTTACGAAACTCCAATCGCCAACATTCCTCCTCCGAATGCAAAAATATATGTTGATTCCCACTTATATAGGTAGAAGTGCACATCAGAATAAAATACGAGCTCGAACGGAGAGATTCAGCTGTTTTTTCAAATGTTCAAATGTTAGTATTGTCTTATGGGACTTAACTACGGGCTCATCAGTCCCTAAACTTACAAACTACTTATTAAATAGCTAATCCTAAGGACGGCACAAATATCCATGCCCCGAGGGGGGATTCGAACTCCCGACCGTAGTGGCCGTGCAGACCGTGACTGGAGCGACTCAGTCCCTTCGGCCACCGCGGCCGGCCAGCTGTTCTTTCTTCCCGCGAGCTATTCAAGAATGGAATGGGAGATAAATAGTATAATAGTGCTCCAATGAACCCTCTGCCAGGCACTTTAATGTTTACAGAGTATCCGATGTAGATGTCAAAAACAATCTATCCCTCTAATGCTTGTTTAACTCTCAAAGTGGCAACTCGAAGGTACGGTCTTTTATTCCGCAACGAGATATTTTTTCACTCTGAGAACGTTAAAGCCTTCAGACAAGCTGTGAATAGCTTTGCTAGTCTCTTACCGGATCAAGCAGATTACGCTCCGCCCTCCACAAAGTCTCTTACCTGAGTCGGGAACACAGTTGGTCTAGGGGTGTACGCGGCTTATTAACAAGCTGCAGCTGCTAGCTGTAAATCCAGTTACCCGCCTCGCGACCAGACGGCCATGATCCCCGCATCAGCCGCGGACTGCAAGTGTTGGGAAACTACATTATGCGCGCTGGGATAGCTCGTTTCAACGTGCGACCAGCCGCAAACTCCCGCGCAGGCGTGGTCATATGGAACGGACGGCGAGGCGAGGCGAGGCTGTGGTGCTGGAGTTTGGGAGGCATCGCCGCGGCCGGCCGATGGCCAATTATAAAGTCACGTGATTACCACAGTTCCCTCACCGAACTCGTATACAGACTTTAGCAGTGATTAGAACATTTATACACTCGCCGTCAGTACCAGCTCAAAAGAAGTTGTAGAGCACAAAAAGCACACGTAAGTACAAAACAAAATAACTAAAAGTTCACGTCAGTGTGACCACGTGTGAATTATAGATCCTGTTGTTAGTGTAGAGTGTCTAAAGATAAATAATACTCATAAAATTACTCACAGAACAGTGTGGGTAAGTGTTGTTGTTGTGGTCTTCAGTCAGGAGACTGGTTTCATGCAGCTCTCCACAGTACCCTATCCTGAGCAAGCCTCTTCATCTCCACATAAGTCCAACGCTAAATTCACAATTCCTTGACGTCTAAGAATATGTCCTACCAATCTATCCCTTCTTTTAGTCAAGGTATGCCAGAAATTTCTTTTCTCCCCAATTCTGTTCAATACCTCCTCATTAGTTACGCGATCCACCCACCTAACCTTCAGCATTCTTCTGTAGCACCATATTTCAAAAGTCTCAATCCTCTTTCTGTCCGCACTGTTTATCGTCCATGTTTCACTCCCATACCAGGCGACACTCCATACAAATGCTTTCAGAAAGGACTTCTTTAGGCTTAAATCAATATTCGTTGTTAACAAATTTCTCTTTTTCAAGAACGCTTTTCTACCCATTGCCATCCTGCATTTGTGGGTAGTTACTGCTGCCGAAAAAATAGATCCTCTGGCCCATAACTGAAGATCATTTGAGGAGCAACTTTTCAAAACGCATTATGTCCACTGGTGGACGAAATTGAGTTCGATACGGCATCCGGTATTTTATTACCCTATCCACACACTCCTTCAATCAGATTGTGTCAACACGCATTGTAACACCATCAAAAAGAGCGCTGAAAAGTAGCAGATGCAACAAAAAGAATTTCGTCCTCTAGTATGATTTAATCAAACTGCATTAAGTCCAACAGTTGCCTTTATTTTGTTTTATTAAGCTATGTCCGATGCAATGTAAGACTCCTGGACTAAAGCGAAATCATTTAAGTGACCAACAGTGATCAGTTAATATTCGTTTTCAGTATTACAGCATTGTTGTGTATAAAAGTTTATCATTCTGTCTGTTAGGAAGTCAGGCGTGAAATCATTATTGTGCTAAGATGGAGAGTATTATAACGAGTGAAAGTGTGACTGCTGAAGAGGAAATGAAACGTGGAACGAGAAAACGAATGAAGAAAAAATCAAAAAGGGCAGATTGTGCAACAGAACCCAACAAAACGCACTTTGTCCATCGCCAATGTACTCATAGTTTGAAATTATAAAAAGCAATTTCCTTGTATTAATCACGTTTGGATCAAAAGCCCTACCTAAGTATGTGGTGTAAAATTCGGAATAATTAATCGAATAATTTTTTGCGGTATTCGTTTTTTTCGCTTCTCTTGAAAAATTTACTTTTTGTGACATAATGCGTTTTGAAAAGTAGCTCCTCATTTAGATTCGAAATAGCTTCCTGAAAAGAAATGTTTGTGAAACTTATAGGACTTGACTGCCAGGCCATCAGTTCCTAAACTTACAAATTACTTCTAAACTAGCTTATACTAAAGACAGCACAAACATCCATGCCCTATGGGGAATCGAACTCCCGACGGGGAACGGCCTCGCGCATTGCAGCATAGCGCCTCAATGCGCTCGGTTGCTCCGCCGCAGCTAGCTTCCAGAGTTATTCATATATTCTTGAAATCAGCTTAGAAATTCTGAAAGAGTAAACAAAGAAATATGCAGCTCAATACTTATGACATCTTATATCCTTGATTACGTGTCCTGCAATAAAATATTTTTCCATGTTTGTAGAGAGTAACATTAGGAAACTCTCTGCGATGAATAAATAGTGAAAGAATGAAGTCTCGTAAATGAAGAATTTGTGACTCACTGTTTACAACGTCATATCTACTGAACTATGTGTCGTAGATAGTTTTTAATCCCACAGAGATTGTTGTCTTTTAGTAAGCAGTATTGTACCACGTTTAGTTGATACCGGTCCATTATTTTAGGTGGAGATGTGGAAAAGTAGCTCATGATGTAGCAGTTGTTCGGAATTTCATTGTTTATGGTGTCATATCTCCAGAAATATATGTCGTACTGTGATGTAAATTTGAAGGTACAATCAGTGTTATATGTGACTAACGCCTGCAAAATATGTCATGATTGGCGCTAGTAGTACAGACGTAATAATTCGAAACATCATGTCTGATCATGCGGTTTTCCATTAACCAAATGGTTCATGACTCAATATCTCATGAACTATATGTCTAACTGTGATATAACATCGAAGAAACATTCAATGTTATGTATGAGTACTGTCTGTTAAATGTCTCGCGAATACAATTTACAGTGTAAAAATAATAACTTGTAACGTCATACCAAATGCCGTAGATATACACCATAAACATGGGAAAAATAGTAAGCGACAAACTGTTTTCCTTTCATCATTTTGTTGATATTGTTAGCGAGTAAATGTTGAGTAAAAATTTGCATATTATATTGCATATATATGCATTATATTGCATATTATATTGCATATTATAACCTTACAAGGACAAAAGTTACACTGCTATGGATACTATTTTATCGCATCATCAACCATATTTCGGCTATACTACCATCTCGAAGATATTTACAATTTACTATCGTACAAACTTGAGTTCATTTATTTATATTGTGCAAGTTAGTTAAGAGTAATAAATTACAGGAGCTTATATGCGTTCGCGGTCCTTACGTCGATTCTATACCGTTTTTTCTGTTGTTGTCCATTTATTACAGATTATTAACAAGGTAATAAGTTAATCAGTACTAAATCGCCAGCAACAGAAACAATGATATTGTATGCAAGTACATAGTTTAATTTTCTTAAGTAATTTACATAAAAACGAATGTACCAAAATTCACAAGACATACAATTAGCGGTAACCTGACCATAACAACGTAGCTAACATTGACATATTCTTGATATGTCACAATAATAAGTTTCCAGAAAATTGGATTTAAAGTTTTGGCTCAGTACCTAATTACTCGAAAATATTTAAGTAATTATCAAATGTCTCAATGATATAAGACTTATTGGAAAGTATCGTGTCATAGCGAATAAAGGAAAATTTAATTTCTGTCACATGCTAAACATAATCGAAACCAAAAATTAGGACTTGATTCTTTTGTACTCTGAAAGTATTGCGTATCTCTGTTGCGGTCCTCTCGTTCTATTAAGGAAACATGAAAAGAATATACCATTTTAGAATACATAATTATAATTTTATTCGTTTTTAACAAATGTTTCCTAATAGGAAATGATAAAATACAGCTTCTTCACGGTTCCTATTGAAATGATGAGAAAGCTGTTGTGGCAGTGTCACACATATGTTTTTGTAAAATGTGGCACACGTATGGAATATATGGCAATAGATACTCCATGTAATTTTTCTTCGCTTTTGTCCCTGGTTGACGTTTGCTGTAAAGACGATCCTGCAGAATGTTAAATAAGAAAGGCATGGAATGGCTACTCTTCTTTCTTAAAACAATTTTATCCAACTGTATATCAGGTCCAGCTTATTTAAACATCAGGGTAAAAGGATATTCTTCTTTAAAAATGTAGCCAATTTTAGTCAGCCAATTTATGTCATAACCATCAGCCTTATTTCTGTTTCTCAACAACCCATCTAAATTTCTGTTGGATAAGAAATCTGAAAATTTCGTTTCAGTGATCTCGAATCTGGGAACCGTTTTCCTTTCTTGTCTAACAACGTCCATCCAATCATTTGGTGTGCAAATGTACGAAAATTTCCTATTTGCGCTCTCCACTAAGCCAAAATCGGTGTTATTAGCTTAAATAACAATGTCCAGCTATCGAGAATTTACGAAGTAATTATTAGCGTGCCTACGGTAGAGCACTGATATTTCTTCCATATAGTTAAACGAATCACTCATAACTGGCAATCCACTGTACTTAGATCTCACACACCAACAAACTACGACTACGGATTTGTTATTATGCTCCGAGCAAAAGGCTGTTTCCTTCCATGCGCAACAAAGTTGCCTATATTATAACAGCTGTTTGTAATATTTGTTCATAAATCTTTTATACTCTGAATGAAGTTTGTTACGTAGTATCTAAATGTGAAATAAGTCCACAATTAACCAAATATTACATCCTTTTTGAATGGGGACAGGGCTATACAGACGGAGATAGGCAACGTAAACATGCAATATATGTTTCTATGTACTCGAAGAAACAGTGAACGAAATATGTTCTATTTAGACAAAATGGTTAGAAAATGTTAAGCTCCAGCGTGATGATTACCCCACAATTATTATCTACACCCCAACATACACAAATTGTCAAGATTGGTTGCTGTATACGCTGTTTACGCTCACGAGAAAAGTTCCACGAAGTTCAATACAAAACAAGAAAGCCGATTACTGGAAAGTTAAATTTTTAGGAAAGTTAATTATGGATTAATATTACAAATCGTTCCTGAAAAATCATAGTTAAATTACTGAGCATGAAAATTAAGAAAAGTGTAACTTTTCAAAACTGAAGAAAATTTGAGGATCTGTGGCTGGATGAGATATACTTTGTTAACATATTACTTGTTTACTTTCTTAGTTGACATTTTGACGACATACATATACTAAAAGTCACACGATATTCTATTAAAGATAATGACATTGAACCGGAACAGGCTTATTTGTACAAATGATCGACATGCATGGAAACAGAAAAAGTCGTCTGTGTATGTTGAGGACAAAATACTTCAGTAGAGGATCGTTTGCTACTGCCCCGTGTGTATTACGTTACCATTCGTGGATATTGTAATAATGCCAGTTGAAGCACTACAGATGAAACATTCTGAATTTAAAATGGTATATTATGCGCATGTGAAACGAAATCGTACTTTCTCTAAGACCTAGCATTCGTCAACTATGATACGAAGACATAAGTCTTACAATAATAATACTAAGTTTAAATGGGACTAGCTTGAGCATCCGCCCTACAGCTCGGATGTGTTGCCCTGTGACTTCCATGTGTTTGGTCCGCTAAGGAAAACGTCTCAAAGGGAAGCCCTTCAACTCTGATGGTGAACTGAAGGATACAGTAGAAGACTTGGTCTTATCACAGCCACGGGAATTCTGAGAAGAAGACATCGTTCTGCTCGTTGAACAGTGGGATAGTTCTAATAATATAATAATAATTTCATTGGCCTGGTGCAAGTCTTTCAATTGGATGCCACTTCGACAGCCTTGCGTGTCCCTAGCCTACCTCAGTTACCCAACCGGGTAAAGGGGATCTACAGCTTAACGTGGAATCCGAACCACGTGTCTTTTCTGGCGATTCCTCACATCGTTTAGAGGTGAAGGATGGGTTAAAGTGCAGACTGAAAAAATACGAGGCCCGACCGGATTTCGAACCCGCCACCCTTCGGTTTCCAGTCGACCACTATACTCCTAGACCACTGTTCCACATTTTTTTCCAGGTAGATCTATGCTTCGCGGTCGTTCGTATAGTTCGTTGAATATTTGGCTCAGGATGCCCGAGGGGGGTTCGAACCCCCTACCGTAGTGGCAGTGCAGACCGTGACTGACGCACCGCAGACCGCTTAGCCACCGCGGCCGGCGGACCACCGGGCTCGACAGTTCTAATGAGGCCTCTGGAGATTTCTTTTGAACAAAGTCTTCAGTTCTAGCCACATTGTTGTTTTGTTTCTTTTCATTTGAACACCAATCGCAATAATAACATATACCCCATCAAGGGGCGCGAGCCAGTACACACACACACACACACACACACACACACACACACAGAGAGAGAGAGAGAGAGAGAGAGAGAGAGAGAGAGAGAGAGAGAGAGAGAGAGGGGGGGACAGCGGCCATGAAGTCATAAACGACACTCACTAAGCAATCAGCTGATGGAACATACAAAAAATAAAGGCAACACGTGACAAAGATAATAGACTTTGCCACTACACCACTTCAATTTGGGGTTCTTTACCCGCCTGATATCTGGCCAGTAACATTCCCTTTGAGGTACGAAGCTGCACTTGAAGACGTCTGAAATGCTGTGTCGTGTTTGCGCTCCGATCCTCTCACAAACGTGGGCACGGTTCATTAGGCAACAGTGCGTATCTCTATCGGATTCTCGGTAGAGTTCGAGGTGCAGTTCGATGTAAACTTCTCGGAAAGCAAAAGAGAGCGGGGGGGGGGGATGTTGCTTAAATTAATAACAGTGTCACGGTTCGCGGCAAATGCACTTTGCCCCGACGAGTTACTCGCGTCTCGCGGAAAGCACCCGCCGTGTTCCGTAATTGTAGCGCAACGGGGAGTGCCGCCTCTGCTGGGGTCGCGAGCGGATGGCTCGCCTCAGCTGGAGTTTCGGAGCTGACGAGGCGGCGTCGTCGGGAAGACGGCAACCCATATCTCGCATGTGGCACGCGGCCCTGTGCCTGCGTAATTGCTGACTACATCAGGCGGGCGCGCGTAGCGGCGTACAAAGAGACGACGAGCAGAAAGGCGCACTGCGACCGCCGCTGCCGCCCCCATTTAAGCTCCGGTTCACGCGACCAAAATAACGAGCCCGTTCGTTTCTCTTTGATTCGAGGCGCGAAATGAAAGGAGCAGTTGCGTGGGCCGCGAGTCGTTTGGACAGAGTGTCCGCGGTCGCCAGGAAACAGAAGAGGCCGTCGGAGTGTATCACTGACGTTGTACGAAAAAAAGGCGTAGGTATACGCGTGGAATAAAAAGGAGATGTGTTGGGAGAAAGTTTTTTTTTTTTTTTTTTTTTTTTTTTTTTTTTTTTTTTTTTTTTTTTTTTTTTTTTTTTTTTAACAAGGGACTCGCCCCAGCTTTGCATTGGTGGTATTTATATATGCAGCAGGGTTTTGGAACATATTCTCTATTCAAATATTATGAATTATCTCGAACAGAATGATCTATTGACCCAAGGTCAAACCGGATTTAGAAAATATCGTTCATGCAAAACACAACTAGCTCTTTACTCACACGAAGTGATGGGTCCTTTCGACAAGAGTTCGCAAACTGATTCCGTATTTCTTGATTTCCAGAAGGCTTTTGACACCGTAACTCACAAACGGCTTTTAATCAAATTGCGTGGTTATGGTATATCGCCCCAAATTTGAGACTGGATAGGGTATTTCCTGTCAGAGAGGACACAGTTCGTAGTAATTGATGGTAAGGCATCAACTAAAACAGAGGTGATATCGGGCGTTCCACTGGATAGTCTTATTGGTCCTCTGCTGTTCCTTATTTACATAAATGATTTAAGGGAAAAATCTAAGAACCTCTCTAGGTTGTTTGCAGATGACGACGTCATTTACCGTCTAGTAAAATCATCTGAAGATGAAAACCAACTGCAGAACGATCTGAATAAGATATCACTATGGTGTACAAATTGGCAATTGACTCTAAATAATGAGAAGTGTGAAGTCTTCTACATGAGTACGAAATGAAATACGTTAAGCTTAGTTTACAAGATAAATCAATCAAAAGTGAAAACCGTAAACTCTACAAAACACCTAGGAATTACTATTACTTCCGACTTAAATCGGAAAGAACACGTAGATAATGTCGTGAGAAAGGCGAACCAGAGACTTCGTTTTATTGGCAGAACCCTTGAAAGATGCAACACAACTACCAAAGAGACTGCATATACTACGCTTGTCCGCCCTTTTTGGAGTATTGCTGCGCAGTTTGGGATCCTTATCAGATGGGTTTGACGGAGGACATCAAAGGATTCCAAAGAAGGGTGCAAGAGTGAATATCAGGGTAACAGTTTAAAATTGGGAAGGTTTAATTTTTAAAACTCACAACCACCAACTGCGAACCAAATTCCTAAACATGCAAAAACACTGAACTGTGATTGCGACTGTTTGACTCGTTTTCTAGGGGATGATATCACACGTTCGCAGCTTTCCTTCCCTGCATATGATTAACAAAACAAATTCATAATAAAATCAAGTTCATGAGAGAAAAGGGTGTACTAACTACTATTGTTGAAAACACGTAAAAGTTCACTTTATGTTGTATATTTCACAATCTTAGAACCCTGTGGCTGATACGTCTGTACGTCGACACATTTATCCAATAACGTTATAGCCCGTGAGCCCCCAGACAAAATGAATATTTGTCGCAAATTGTTTTAACACCATTTGGCTGTCTCAAACACCGTTTATGTTTATGCCTATGCGACGACACGTGTTACATTAACAAATCACAGTCACTTTAATTCAATGCGATACACACCTTGTTCCATCGGCTAAATATTCACAAACACACAGTAGCACTCGATTCAACTTGGTGCAGTCTACGACGAGCAACCACACGTGGCGATTGCCACACACAAATCTAAAGTCTCCACCTCGAGATACACACGCCGCCAAGCTAGCTACCCCACGTGCTCCCGTCTCGTCACTTCCTGCCCTCGCACGCACGTGCCAAAAACTCAACTGCCGGGGTTTTTTCCCCTATGTCATCAACTTCCCCATGTGAGCTGTTCTAACCGATTTGCCAACGTACAGCGCTCAGCCAATACATTTCTAAAACTTTACTTAAAATCAAAATAATTACACTACACATTAAACAAATATCTTCTTACGTTTTTATATTAGTATAAACATCCTTTGTACTATTTATTATAATCGTGCAATTTCTTATATCACAGATAAGTGATTTAACTGAATATTTCAAGGTAAAATACACAAGATTAATTGAAAATAAAATGAGAAATAGTTAATATATTATTTTTATAAACAAACATTGCCATGCTAGTTGTGTAACTGTCTTGTCTTCGTTGGTAATTTATTACTTTTCATTGTCAATTAAGCATATTACGCCAGATGTGACTTTATCAGCTAATGTATTGTTTATTTATCAACAGGCTATTTTGTAATGAGGGCCTTAAAGGTTCCTAACTGCATCGTATTACTTCAAATGCCAGTAGTATTAGAATATTTTATTTCACGCTGTGCACTGCACTGTGCCTGGCACTCGCCATTGTCCCTCTCTCCCCTCACCGGAAAAGAACTGGAAAATCCTAACTTGGAACAAGCCACCAAAGTCGGCCTGCTCGCTGGCGTCCCGTCAGCTACAAGCACACAGCAAATCTCAACGTGGGGAATTTCTACCTATGGCCTAACTATAAATGTTGTCACCCAACTGTGTACATACATTGCTACCATAATTAATAAGGTTAAAATTGTGTAACATTTAGTGCATTGGCATGGTCAATGATTGCAGTGAACTTAATACTGTTTAATTATCAAATGCTATTAATTACCAATATTTCTATTGGGCGGTAATCTTACAAGGGCAGCTCGTTTTGTATTGTCACGATACAGGGGAGACAGCGTTTCGGAAATGATACAGGACCTGCGATTGGAATCATTACAGTAACGGCGCTTGTCGCTGCGGCGTAGGCTACTTACGAAACTCCAATATCCAACATTGTTTTCCGAGTGCGAAAAAATATTGTTCACTGCTACTAAATAGGTAGAAAATATCATGATAATAAAATATGAGAGACCAGAACTCGAACAGAGAATTTCAGGTGCTCCTTCTTCCCGCGCGCTATTCGAGAATGGAATAGAAGATAAATAGTATAAAGGTGGTTCGATGAACCCTCTGCTACATCTACATCTACATAGATACTCTGCAAATCACATTTAAGTGCCTGGCAGAGGGTTCATTAACCACTTTCATAACTTTTCTCCACCGTTCCATTCTCTAATAGCGCGCGGGAAGAAAGAACACCTAAATCGTTCCGTTTTCGATCTTATTTCTCTTATTTTATTGGGATGGTCATGTCTCCCTAAGTAGGTGGGTGCTAGCAAAATATTTTCACATTCAGAACTAAAAGTCGGTGATTGAAACTTCGCAAACAGATCACGCCGCAATGAATAACGTCTTTCTTTTAATGATTTCCACCCCAATTCGTGCAACATTTCCGTGACGCTCCTCCCCTTCCCCCGTAACTTGATAAAACAAAACGACCTGCCCTTCTCTGAACCTTCTCAATGTCTTCCGTCAGTCTCACCTGGTGAGGGTCCCACAATAGGCAACAGTACTCCAGGATAGGACGCACAAGTGTGATGTAGGCAGTCTCTTTCGTGGAGCTGGGGCATCTTCGAAGCGTTCTGCCAATGAAACGTAATCTTTGGTTCGCCTTCCCCGCAATATTTTCTGTGTGTTCTATCCAGTTTAAGTTGTTCGTAATTGTAACTCCTAGGTATTTGGTAGAATTTACGACCTTAAGGTTTGACTGATTTATCGCGTTATTGAAGTTCAGCGGATTTCTTTTAGTGGTCATGTGTATTACTTCTCACTTTTGTCTATTTAGTGTCAATTGCCAATTTTCACACCAAGTAGAAATTTTGTCTAAATCGCTTTGCAGTTGCTTTTGATCCTCTGTTGACTTCACTAACCGATAAACGACAGCATCATCCGCGAACAATCTAAGGGAGCTATTCAGATTATCTCCTAAATCGTTTATAAACACGAGGAAGATTAGGGGACCTATAACGCTTCCCTGTGGAACGCCATATATCACTTCCGTTTTACTCGATGACATACCGTCAATTACAACGAACTGTGTTCTTTCTGATAGGAAATCGTGAATCCAATCGCACAATTGGGGAGATATTCCATAAGCACGCAATTTCATTAGAAGCCGCTTGTGGAGTATAGTATCAAAAGCCTTCCGGAAATCCAGAAATATGAAATCTATTTGAGATCCCTTGTCGATGGTACTTAACACTTCATGTGAATAAAGGGCAAGCTGTGTTTCGCAAGAGCGATACTTTCTGAATCCGTGCTGACTATTGGTTAATAGGTCGTTCTCTTCGAGGTAGTACACAATATTCGAACAAAGTATATGTTCCAAAATCCTACTGCAAATCGACGTCAATGAGATAGGCCTGTAATTTTCGGGATCACTCCTATTGCCTTTCTTGAATATTGGAGTAACTTGGGCAACTTTCCAGTCTTTGGGTACGGATCTTTCGCTGAGTGATCGGTTGTAAATTATAACTGAGTACGGAGCTATTGCATCAGCATACTCTGAGAGGAATCTAGTTGGTATACAATCTGGCCCGGAAGATTTATTTTTGTTTAGTGACTTAAGTTGTTTTACTACTCCAGGAACATCTACTTCTAAGTTTCGCATGCTGTCAGCTGTTCTTGGATTGAATACTGGAGTATTCACTTCGTCTTCTATGGTGAAAGAATTTCGGAAAGCTGTGTTTAGTAATTCTGCCTTAGCAGCACTGTCGTCGGTAGTATTACCATTGCTATCGCGTAGTGAAGGTATTGTTTGTGTTTTGCCGCTAGTGTACATCACATACGACCAGAATTTCTTTGGATTTTCTGCAAGATTACGAGACATGATTTCGTTGTGGAAACAACTATAAGATTCTCGCATTGAAGTCCGCGCTAGGTTGCGAGTTTCAGTAAAAGGTTGCCAGTCTTGCGGATTCTGTGTCTTTTTAAATTTTGCATGCGCTTTTCTTTGTTTCTGCAACAGTGATCTGACCTGTTTTGTGTACCACGGGGGGTCATCCCACTCTTTTATTAATTTATTTGGTATAAATCTCTCGATTGCTACTGATATTATGCTTTGAAAGTAAGCCACAACTGATCTACATTCGCAGTTTTAGTTTTGAAGGACTGGAGACTATCACTCAGGAAAGCGTGAAGCGAATTTTTATCTGATTTATTGAATAGATATATTTTTCGTTTATTTTTGGTGCATTTGGGAATTTCGATATTCAGTCTCGCTACTACAACTCGATGTTCGCTAATCCCTGTATCTGTTTTGATGCTCTTTACTATCTCGGGATTATTTGTTGCTAGGAGATCAAGAGTATTTTCGCAACCACGTACTATTCTAGTGGGTTCATGAACTAACTGTTCGAAGTAGTTTTCAGAAAAAGCATTCAGAACTAGTTCGGACGATGTTTTATATTTGCCCCCGGTTTTGAATACGTAATTATGCCATCATATCGAGGGTAAATTAAAGTCGCCACCGATTATAACAGCATGCTTCGGATACCTATTTGAAATATGATGCAAGCTTTCTTTGAACATTTCTGCAACCGCATCGTCTGAGTCAGGGGGCCAATAAAAAGATCCAATTATTAATTTATTTCGGTGGTCAGGTATAACCTCTACCCAGACCAATTCACAGGAAGTATCTGCCTCAATTTCGCTGCAGGATAAACCGTTTGTAACAGCAATAAACACGCCACCCCCTGTTTTATTTATTCTATCCTTTCTGAAGACCATTTGGCCCTTTGAAAAAAGTGCTATGCACTTAAATGTGATTTTCAAAGTATCCCGTGTAGAAGCAGATGTGCTGTTAGCGGAGATAATCTAGTCGATTATCTGTCGCCGTAGCCCAGTAACGCCGCATTTCGCCTCACTGTCCTGACGGACACTTTCTGCTGTTATTGTTGTTGTTGTTAGGTTGTTTAAGGGGGGCCAAACTACAATGGTCATCAGTCCTCTCTGCCGTTATTTTACACAGTGTTGCTTGCATCGTCGGATTAAAAATTTTAGCTCTGACAAGGCACTGACCTTTTACACCTTGCGTATGCGATACTACCGCCCTTCCTATATATTACAATTAGATATGTAACATTATTGATAAACTGAAGAAAGTTTTTCCTAATGGCCGGTCGTTCTTTTTTAGTTTTCATTTCCTCTCTAGAACTTAGCTCTCGATCGACCTCTGTGGTAGAATAACCATTTGCTTTTAACCCTTTATTTGGCAATTTTGCTCTCAAGGAACATCAAAATTGCGCGTGGTTTTCTCAAACATGTTTCATCCTTGGATGTGCAACAGTGCTTGAAACTAACGTGTAAGCTCTCAAATAAAGTGATGTTTCGTTGTTTAACAATGAACAGAATCTTTACCGGACACTCGAACCATACGTTGCCGAGGTACATGTTTGTTTCAATTTTGTGACGATATTTCTCGTGTTACATGGGAAACAGATACGACAATATGTTGTCACTTCACAGATTACGGGCGAAAAGGAATTTGCAAGTTTTGTCTTCAGAGGTACTTGACTGTAAAATGTGGAAATCATGGGACCGTTCTGAACTTTGCACCAAAAACGACTTGTTTTCACACGTTTCACATGAAGTAGTCCAAAATCCAATAATTTCTACAGCCATAAAAACAACTCTGTAGTATTGATACTGTACCACAATGGGAAGATTTTGGGCAATGTTACTTACAAACCAGAACCTATATTTTGAAAAAAAATATTAATAAAAAAAAGGAAAAAAGAAAGAAAAAAACGTGTAAATCTGTTCACATGGCACTACACATTTAAGTAACATTATACTTTTTCTTCTCGTGATTTCTGTCTGTGCCAAATAAAGGGTTTAAGTCGGCCGTAGATGTCAACATCATCTTTCACATAAATCAGTTCATGAATTTTGTGCTGCCTTTCGACCAAAGTTTTAAGCATCCCTCCTTTCTTGTCTAGGGTGTTGGATAGATTCTTTATCAAGGCAGCAATATGTGTGCGTAGTCTTCGTGTGAACCCTTAGAACCAATGTTCTGTCCCCTCGCCTGATCACAGACACATCGAAAAATTCAGCTGTCCATAACTTTTTGCTTCCATAGCAAATTTGATTCTGGGGTGCTACTGTTGAGTTGTATCAAGAAAGCATCCAACTACTCTGCGCTTTCTGTCGTGACTAAAAAGGCTCAATTCAGACCAACACACGTTATTCCATTGTCTGTCAATACAAGAGGTCGTGCAACTCTAATCAAAATAATCACGAAATCGTGGAGCACTACCAATAGATACCAAGTGCGAGGGAGTGAAAGTCCTCAGGTCCTTGGCGGAGTGATCTCGTTCCGACATGGTTTACAGCTCCTCCTGGACGTTGTTGTGGTGACAGCTCAACCTGGAAAATGTAGTTACGGTTAGTCTGTTATTGTTTGACGCGTGTTCCCCCGCGGCAGTGTTACCTGGGACGCCTTATAGGTAGACCACCTGTGCATACAGTATGTTGGTTGGTTTGCTGACCTCTCAGGGGCGACCAGATGCCGGCAGAACACTTTCTGTCCAATCTATAAATGTGCCATCAACATAACAATAACACCTGGATGGTTATTTAGTAGCAGTTCTCAAAGCTTCTTGCTCAAAAGATTCCGTAAGTAAAGTGGACATCGCTGGAGTCGAAAGACTATCAAATAGCCACCCTATCAATTATTTTACAGAATTTGTCGTCATACTGAAAATAGATAAAGCTGAGGCAATCTCTAAAGAACGTTTCTATGTCATGTGCACCACGTTCTTAAGCTCGAAAATTGTAAGTGAAGTTAGCGCCGCCCGCGAATTCTTACATTGTATGATCAGTATTATCGAATTACCTACAACAATGAAATATAATTTTATACTCATATTGCAATATAAAGTTAGCTTGGTTTTAAATGATGAAAAAGTAAATTTGCAACGTGGCAATGAGCATGGACTTAGGAAACATTGTTCGTGTGAAACTCAGCTTGCCCTTTTCTCACATGACATCTTGCGAGCCATGGATGAAGGGCAACAAGCGGATTGTGTTTTTCTCGACTTCAAAAAGACGTTCGACGCGGTGCCACACTGAAGACTGCTAACGAAGATACGAGCATATGGAACAGGTTCACAGATTTGTGACTAGCTGGAAGAATTCCCAAGTAATAGAACGCAGTACGTTGTTATTGACGGCGAGTGTTCTTCAGAGACGAGTGTATCGTCAGGCGTGCCCCAGGGGGGTGCGATAGGACCTGAATTATTTTCTATCTATATAAATGATCTGATAGAGTAATTTGTAATTTGCAGCTGTTTGCTGATAATGCTATGGTGTATGTGAGGGTGTCGTTTTTGATATACTGTAATAGCATACAGGATGACTTAGACAAGATTTCTAGTTAGTGCAAAGAATGGCAGCTATCTCTCAATATAGAAAGATGTAAGGTAATGCGCATTAGTAGGAAGATCAATACCATAATGTTGGAATACAGCATCAGTAGTGAGCTTCATGGTACAGTCGCGCCGTTCAAATATCTAGGCGTAATATTTCAGAGCGATATGAAATGGAACGAACATGTAAGGACAATTGTGAGTAAGGCGGACAACCGACTTCGGTTTATTGGGGGTATTTTGGAAAGATGTACTTCATCTGTAAAGGAGACCGCGTGTAAAACGCTTGTACGACCGCGTCTTGAGTATTGCTCAAGTATTTGGGATCTGCAGCAGATCAGTTTAAAGGAAGACATAGAACCAATTCAGAGGGGAGCAGCTAGGTTTGTTACTGGTAGGCTCAATCAATGTGCGTGTGTCACGGAAATACTCCAGGAACTCAATTTGCGATCGTTGGAGGAAGGACGACATTCTTTTCGTGAATTTTTGCCGAGGAAATTTAGAGGGCCGGAATCTGAAGCTGAGTGTAGTACGATCTTCCCGCCGCCTACTTACACCTCACGTAGTGATCACAAAGACCAGATATAATAAATTAGGGCTCGTACGGAGGCATATGGATATTATTTTTTTCCTAGTTCTATTTGGAAGAGGAATAGGAAAGGAAATGCCTAGTAATGGTACAGTCAACACTCCGTAACGCACCTTACGGTGGATTGCGAAGTGTGTATGTAGATGTAGAATGTATAGATATCTAACTGTCAAAGCGTCCGAACTGGCATACAAAGATTTTTGTTCTGGCTTCATTGTTCTCTATCGTTGCCGCGCCCTCACAATAAAATATAATTATTATACGCCGGTATCACCGAGCATTCAATAATGGCTAAGGTCATTTTATTCCCCTTTTTTACCCCAGGCTTATATCATTGTCCCATTAGGTCATTACATTTAATTTACTTTACCTTGTAATTAATCAGATTTACAATAGTACTCACCCGTCCACTGCGTAACATTGTTTATTTTTGCTGGTTACTGGCTACACGTAGATGTCACGGATATAGATAGCGTGGATCATCCTGTGTGATACGCATTGTCGATGGTTGTGTGAGTCTGTAAAAGGCAACCATAGTTTGAAGTAATTTTGTATAGTTATATGTGCGGGTATGACCCTGTTGGTTCTACATGCCTCACTTAAAAGGGTATATTACAGTGAAGTCTATGTCCTTATAACTGTCATATTGATGTTGTTCTATGACGGTGTCTGATTCCTTTATATTTCTTGCATTTTTAGCTGGTTGTTTGTTTGGGATAGGGGGGCAAACTGCTCCCCCGATAGGAAGGGGAAGCAGTGATGGTAGGAAAGGAGGGGAAGGGAAAGGAAATGCAGTCCAGGAAGGAAAGAAGGAAGAAAGACTGCATTAGCTCGGGGCCCCATGTTCGCCAAGCACGCCACTGGCGTACTCACGACAACCGTGGCATTTTGCGTACTGAAATATGTTCTTTAGCAGAACTGTACCGTATTTCTCCTCTATAAATTGAACTCCGTAGAACCTAAGTCTCATATGGCAGTGCCCAATTAAACTTTTAACTGACGCGATAATTATTTGAAAAGTTTTCTGAGTTAAGACATTGCAATTATTCTAAATTTAGGTATAGTCGTCTAATTTTTACTAATAAATGTCTGAAGTGGCAGGTTTTTGGTTCAAATATGTTAGCATGTAAGGGGTTCATCACAATGAATGGTATTTGCCATCCGTCATATTTTTTGAAAGACCTGTGGAATGCTTTAATATATTTGCCAGCGTTCCGCGGGGACATGGAATGTTCGCTGCTGTCTCTACGAAATAATTTGTTGTACAGTAAATGAGTAGCAATTGTGATAAATTTCTGATTTTAGGAAACGTGTTTCACATACTATAGCTCTATGAATGAATATAGTGGAAACTATAAATACAGACAAAAGGGAAAATGGCTCGACATTCCACAAATTCATTGACATATTTACGTGGAGGAGTGCTTGAATTTCTTGATAACTGTAATCATTAGTCGCCTACGAAATACTGTCCGTATAAGAAATTAAATTTTCGCTATTACTTCGAAATACTGCTTACTCTTAGGTTAATTATATTTAATTGGTATATTATTATTTAATTTCAATTGAAAAAGTACGCCGTACAGTGTTTCGAGAGTATCTTGTTCATCTTTACACAATTTTCATTCGTGAGACTTGTGGAGTAACAATTCACTGCACAAATGTGGATCCTTAATAGTAATGTACCTCATGTAGGTAGCT
Source organism: Locusta migratoria (assembly GCA_026315105.1). Lineage (NCBI taxonomy): Eukaryota > Metazoa > Arthropoda > Insecta > Orthoptera > Acrididae > Locusta > Locusta migratoria. The sequence continues at coordinate 321,023,799 of CM048748.1, read as the reverse complement.
AATCAAGACACAAACGCAAATATTAGCGGAGTATCAGTGACAAGTGCCTCGCAATGCGTGAATAAATTTTCTACCTCTTTTAAGCTGCTAGCTGTAGGAACGTATTTCCCAACGACAGTTAAAGAGCGACCTTGCATATCGTCGCGTTTAAGATTTACATACATCATTTAGGTGGAAAGGGAAACTGTTTCAGGGTCACTGACACAATAAATGAGTTTCTGTTACTGAAGAAGTCAAACGTGAATTAACCTATCGAAAGAAACAATGCAATTTCGTTAAATGTTTAATACACAAAGCGAAACGAGTAACACCACTTAACGTTGGTAAATACATCCAATGTTCGTATAGGATCGTGGCACTTATTGTTCTCACTGACGTAAACATAAATTACGATATTTTCAATTTTTCTCACTATGTTATTTTATTGAAATAGAGACTATAAGTTGCCCCGAACTACGCGAAATTTACCTGAGAAAAACTCTTGCAAATTCACCAGTAGTTTTTAAAGATAGAGTGTTAAAACTTATCGAAACGACGATTTTAAACAAAACTTTAAACTAAAGAGGTTTTTTCCTCCCATGTTCTTGATTTTTTTTTTTATTATTGCCCCATGCTTACGTCCGATTTTTCTGTGAAAACCCCATTAAACTACTCCAAGTAGTTTTGGAGCTTAGCTTGCTAAAAGTGACACTGTGGTTTCACACAAAGAAAAATTAAAGAGAAATATATTTTTTCCCGCGATTGATTTGGATGGAATAAAGTCTAACCCCACTGCCTAGTTGGGGTGGCTTGCATGGCTCATCGATACATATAAACGTACCGTAGCTGCAACCACAGCGAAGGGTATCAGAGTATAGGCCATACAAAAGTGTGATTTCTGAAGTGGGACAGCAGCCTTTGTAGTAGTTAAAGGGACAATTGTCTGGATGATTCACTGCACTGCCCTTGTAACATCAGCTAACATGGCTTTGCCATGCAGTTACTGTGAACGCCTGAAAACAAGGGGAAACTACAGTCGTTACTTTTCCCGAGTACATGCAGCTCTACTGTATGAATATATGAAGACGACATTATCTCTATTTCTGGTAAAATATTCTGGAGGTAAAATAGTTCTCCATTCGAATCTCCGGGCAGTAACTCCTTAAAAGGATGTCGTCATCAAGAAAAACAAAACAGGCATTATACTGACAGGAGCGTGGAGTGTTCTGAACTTTAATCGGGTAAGTAACTTATAAATTTTGAAAAGAGAAATGGATGGGTTAAAGTTAGATATGGCGGTGGCACGATGAACAGTATTTCTGGTCAGATGAGTACAGTGTTATAAATACAGAATTAGTTGGTGGTAACGAGGAGTAGGTCTGGTAATGAATAATAAAATAAGAATGTGCGAATAAGTTATTATGAACAGCATAGTAAACACATTACCGTACCAAAGATAGACACGAAACTAACTCCTACTACAGTTGTACAAGTTTATGTGCCAATTAGCTCTGCCGATGATATACGGATCGAAGAAATGTATGATGAGGTGGTAAAGGAAATTATTCAGACACCTAACATATAGGATTGTGATGAGGGTCTGTAATTCGGTACTAAGAAAAAGAAAAGGAAGGAAGTAGGTGAATATGATTTGAGAATCGTTGTGAAAGAGGAAGCTTCATGGTAGAATTTTGCACTGGGCATAATTTAATCGTAACAAACACTTGATTTAAGAATCAATAAAGATGGTTGTATACGAGCAAGAAACCAGGAGACACCGGAAGGTATCAAATAGAATTTATAATGGTCAGTCATAGAATTCTAAACAAGATTTAAAGTGTAAGACATATGCAGGGGCAAATATAGACTCTGGCCACATTTTATTGGTTGTGCACTGTAGTCTGAAACTGAAGCAAATGCAATATGGTAGGAAAGTAAGGGGTTGGGACCTGGATAAATTGACAGAACCTGATGTTCTGACAGAAACGGAAGGAAATAACAAGAGTACACAATGTATAGGTAGCTTTGAGAGACGAACTAGTCAAGGCAACAGAGGACCAAAGCTTTACAAAGGTAACAAGTACAAAAAGTTCTTGGACATCAAAGCAAATACTGAATTTAATTCATGAAAGGAGAAAGTAAATGAAACAGGTAAAATGGAGTACAGACGACTAAAAAATGAGATTGACAGGAAGTGCATATTAACTAAGCAGGAGTACCTAGAGGTCAAATGCAAGACCGTAGAAAAATGTATAATTTGGAGAAAAATAGATACCGCTTATAAGAAAATAAAGGATACGTTTGGAGACAAAAGAAAACCAGCTATATGGATGTCAAGAAACGGGATGTAAAACCTGTTCTGAGCAGAAAAGGGAAAGCTGAAAGGTGGATGGAATATATAGAGGGGCTCTACATAGGAAATGATCTTAGAGACAACATGGTACAAAGGAGAAAAAAAGTTGCTGAAGATTAAATACAAGATACTAAACTGAAAGATGAATGTGACAGAGCACTGAAAGTCCCAAGTTGAAACAAGGCCCCTGGAGTAAATGATATTCCCTCAAAGCTATTAATGTCTCTGGGAGAGCCAGCCATGACAAAATTATTTTACCTGTTGTGTAAGATATACGAGACCGCAGAAATAACCTCTGAATTCAAGAAATAGTTAATAACCCCAATTTCAAAGAAAGCAGATTCAGACAGGTATGAGAATTACAGAAGCATCAGTTCAATAAATCATGAATTTCAAAATTTTCACACGAATTATTCACAGAGTACTATAAGAGATGTTAGAACCTGGCCTCAAGAATGATCAGTTTGGATTTAGGATAGTAACTCTGGAGGCAGTATTCACCTTACGACTTATCTTAAGAGATAGATTAAGGAAACGCAAACCTTCATTTATAGCTTTTGTATCTTTGGAGAAAGCTTTTGTCACTGTTGACTGGAATACAGCCGGCCGCGGTGGCCGAGAGGACTGAGGCGCTTCAGTCACGGTGTGCACGGTCACTACGGTCGGAGGTTCGAATTCCCCCTTGGGCATGGATATTTGTGCCGTCCTTAGTTGTAGGTAGTTCATAAGTAGTTTGTAAGTTTAGGGACTGATGACCCCGTAGTTAAGTCCCTTAAGCTTGACAAACATTTGAACATTTTTGACTGGAATACACTCTTTCAAATTCTAAAGTCAGCAGGAGAAAAATATAGAGAATCTAATTTATTTCTACTTGTACAAAGACCAGACAACAGTTAATAGAGTCGAAGTGCATGAAAGGGTAACAGTTGTTGGGAAGGGAGTAAGATAGGTTTTTAGCCTTTCTCCAATGTTATTCAATTGAGCAAACTGTGAAGGAATGCAAGGAGAATTTTGGAGAAGGAATTAAAGAACTGGGTGAAGAAATAAATATTTTTCGTTTTGCAGACGGCATTTTCATTCCGTCAGAGACAGCAAATGACCTTGGAGAGCAATTGAGCGGAATTGATAGTGTGTTGAAAGGAGCGAGTAAGATGAACAGTAACAAGAGCAAAATAGAGTATGCAAACTAAGAAAATCAAGCAATGACGAAGGAATTGGATTAGGTAACGAGACAATGGAGATGGCAGATGAGGTTTGATATTTGGGCAGTAAAATAACATAATATGTTGGTCGCAGTAAAGAGGATATAAAATGCAGAATGGCAAGGGAAGGAGAGCGTTCCTGAGAAAGAGAAAATTATTAACATCGAATATTAATTTAGGTGTAAGGAATTCTTTCCTGAAAGCATTTCTGTGGATTGTTGCCTTAAACGGGAGTGAAACATGGACTATAAATAATTCAGACAGAAAGAGGAATGAGGATTTGGTATGTGGTGCCACAGAAGAATACTGAAGATTAGGTGGGTAGGTCGTGTATCTCATAACGAGGTACTGAACATAGCTGGTTGTGGGGGAAAAGGAATTTCTGTCAAACCTTGACTAAAAGAAGGACCCGATTGGTAGGACACATCCTTAGACTTCAAGGAATCGTAAATGTAACATTGGAGAGAAGGGAGGGGGGGGGGGGGCTAAAATTCACAAGGGGATACAAAGAGACGAACATATTAAGGAGATACCAATGCATTTGCCGTTCTAATGGGGAGACGTAGAAGCATGCTCAGGATAAAGTAGAGTGAAGAGCTGCATCGAACCATTCTCCGGAGTGAAGAAAAATGTTCAAATGTTTGTAGAACTTATGGGACTTAACTACGGGTTCATCAGTCCCTAAGCTTACAAAATACTTATGAACTACCTAAGACTAAGGACGGCACAAATATCCATGCCCGACGGGGGATTCGAACCCCCGACCGTAGTGGCCGTGCAGACCGTGACTGGAGCGCCTCAGTTTCCTCGGCCACCGCGGCCGGCCCGGAGTGAGGACCACGACAACGGCTACATGGGAATTCAGGAGGAATGCCACATGGTTTGTAAGAAGATTCTACATATGAAATTAAAACGATAAAGTCCATAAACATGCAGATTTCAAAAAATGTTCAAAGATTTGTTGAGTTATGGGACCAAACTGCACTGGTCATCAGTTCCTAGACCTACAAACTAATTAAACTAACATTTTCTGACGATTTAGATCACCATCCCTAAAGGAGCCTTTGTAAAGATTTTCCAGGACACGTGTTCAAATGTTTGTATAGCTTACGGGACTTAACTACAGGATCATCAGTCACTAAACTACTTATGAACTAACTAAGACTAAGGACGGCAGAAATATCCATGCCCGAGGGGGGATTCGAACTCCCGACCGTAGTGGCTGTGCAGACCGTGACCGAAGCGCCTCAGTCCCCTCGGCCACCGCGGCCGGCCAGGACACGTGTGGCACAGCTCGGCGGTATATATATATAGCCGGCCGCGGTGGCCGAGGAGACTGAGGCGCTCAAGTCACGGTCTGCACAGCCACTACGGTCGGGAGTTCGAATCCCCCCTCGGGCATGGACATTTGTGCCGTCCTAGTTCGTAAGTAGTTCATAAGTAGTTTGTACGTTTAGGGACTGATGGCCCCGTAGTTAAGTCCCACAGACTATACAAACATTTGAACATTTGTATATTTATAGGAAGTGATTACTTCGATGGACAGTAACGTAACCGTAGTTCATAGTCCATCAGCGTTAATGTTGCAGGAATATTCACCGAATTTATTGTCAAAAGTTGTATAGAAACTGTCACTTTAATAGCAAGAAACTAAATAACAAGATACGAATACAGTAGGAGGGAAATTTTACGTGAGTGTTGATTGAAAATGTAACGATAGACTGATGCTCTTAATTGAGGTACAATTAACCTACTACAGAAATGAAATAGTCGAACTTTATTTCTCTGCATTAAAATGTGTTGGAACGCGTTTTGCGTTTTCAGCGACAATAACAAACACTGCTGCTAATTATTTTTTTTTAATCATCGAATGTTACTCTAAGCATGGTTTCGTGATTCCGAGCGTTCGAGGGGATTGCTTTCGACCGTACTGGACTTAGCTACCGTTTTGTTGTAAAACTTGACTACTCGTATCCGACGTATTGCGAGTATCTTTCTCAGAAGCGCCGACTTGTGAAAATCAGTGTGGGTGCTCTATATCACGGTTCACAAATGTTCGAAACCAACCCTCCGGAAAATCATGTTCATGCATTTTGAATGAGCAATACTTGATAAAAGTAAAAACGCAGTTGTCTGGCCTTTTAAAGATAGAAGGAAGAAAGAGGGGAAAGAAAAGGAAAGCATGGTTGCATTACGAGACGACAATAAAGCGATCTAATAGGCGGAAGTGGATATTTCGATATAATAACACCCCAAAACTTCTACACGACCAATGAAATAATTTAATTTAATTTTGTGCGAAGCTATTCTTTCTGACATAAGCGTTTGGTAGAACACCGTCACCAAGGTTTAAAGAAATCTTTGAAATATTTTGAGATTTTGAAGTCCGACATGAAATTTTTTTTTTTTTTTTCATCGAAACTTTCATCATGACATCTCTGACAGTATTTATATATTCCAAGGTTTTTTTAAGCCTGAGAGAAAAGCTTTATAAATTTCAACTGAATCTATAATTTTAATAACAAAGGAAGTGACAAAGATAATGAGAAACGATTAACTTTAGCATCATCATCAGATTCTTCAAGCTAAATTCCTAAAAGTACACAATTGAATGTTCATAAATACATACACCTGAAAAGTCAAAAGCACTGACGTGCTTCAGGGTGAATATAGCTAGCATAGTCTACATCTACATCTCCATCTACATAGATACTCTGCAAATCACATTTAAGTCCCTGGCAGAGGGTTCATTAACCACTTTCATAACTTTTCTCTACCGTTCCAATCTCTAATAGCGCGCGGGAAGAAATAACACCTAAATCGTTCCGTTTTCGATCTGATGTCTCTTATTTTATTGGGATGGTCATGTCTCCCTAAGTAGGTGGGTGCTAGCAAAATATTTTCACATGCATAAGTAAAAGTCGGTGATTGAAACTTCGCAAACAGATCACGCCCCAATGAATAACGTCTTTCTTTTAATGATTTCCACCCCAATTCGTGCAACATTTCCGTGACGCTCCTCCCCTTCCCCCGTAACTTGATAAAACAAAACGACCTGCCCTTCTCTGAACCTTCTCAATGTCTTCCGTCAGTCTCACCTGGTGAGGGTCCCACAATAGGCAACAGTACTCCAGGATAGGACGCACAAGTGTGATGTAGGCAGTCTCTTTCGTGGAGCTGGGGCATCTTCGAAGCGTTCTGCCAATGAAACGTAATCTTTGGTTCGCCTTCCCCGCAATATTTTCTGTGTGTTCTATCCAGTTTAAGTTGTTCGTAATTGTAACTCCTAGGTATTTGGTAGAATTTACGACCTTAAGGTTTGACTGATTTATCGCGTTATTGAAGTTCAGTGGATTTCTTTTAGTGGACAAGTGTATTACTTCACACTTTTCTTTATTTAGAGCCAATTGCCAATTTTCGCACCAAGTAGAAATTTTGTCTAAATCGCTTTGCAGTTGCTTTTGATCCTCTGTTGACTTCACTAACCGATAAACGACAGCATCATCCGCGAACAATCTAAGGGAGCTATTCAGATTATCTCCTAAATCGTTTAAAAACACGAGGAAGAGTAGGGGACCTATAACGCTACCCTGTGGAACGCCAGATATCACTTCTGTTTTACTCGATGACTTACCGTCAATTACAACGAACTGTGTCTTTTCTGATAGGAAATCGTGAATCCAATCGCACAATTGGGAAGATATTCCCAGTGGGTAAAACAGGACACTCACTACTACTCACTTGTGAGACCGGCGTACAAAACTGATCATTTCTTTCACATATGAAATATCGTCTCTCGCTATTGTTACGTTTTGCATTGCATCGTGAGTCTTAAGGTAGGTTTTGATTTTTCCCGATTATTTTAAAATTTAAACAATTTTATTTTCCGACTCAAATGTGTGGATGCTCAGCACCCCCAAAAAATTCTTGGAGGGTGCACGAGCCCCGGAGCATCCACGGAGTCGGCGGCCCTGATCTTTCTGCTCGCCGACGCGAGAGACTACGGGCTTCAAAGGAGCGTTGGCCGGGCTTGGGGCGTGCTAGATCTCCCCAGCGCAGCCCAGATGTTTCCACCCCAGAGAACACGGACCGCAGCCGCCTCTGGGGTCACCGCCGGCAAGAAGGGCCCAGCCGCTGTCCTCAGAGGGCAGGCGCGGAATTTAATTTCCAGCAGACTGATGATCCGCGGGCAGCGCGCCGTGACGAGAAACTCAACGTGGCGGCGGATTCTGCAGCGTGCGGCACAGTGGCACTCAGCCCGCCCGTGTCTGTAACGCTTTATCTGGCAATGTTGCTCTCAAGCGACATCAAAATTGCTTGTGGTTTCCTGAAACATGTTTAACCCTCGCACCGCACACTGGGGTCCTAGGGACCCCAGCGTAATTTGTGTTGTGTATTACAGAGAGTACGTTGGCTAAAAGTTTTTGAAAGTTGGTGTATATTAGGTTGGTAACACTGCCTACACGTACGTGATGTTAACTCAAACATCCGCATTGTTGTTGCACTACTGTCAAGCTGTAAAGATTGCTGAACGCCCGTGGGGTCTTGATTAACCCAGTGTGCATTCCGTGTAGCTCATTTATGGTTCACTATAGTCAATAAAAAGGAACACAAAAACCAAAATTTGTTGCCAGTATTGTAAAAGGGCGATCTGTGATGATCATAGAACCCTAATTTGTACCGAGTGTGCTCACTCAATGTCAGTGGTGACACATATTAGTTAGTTTTTGACTTCATTCTAATATACATTATTTTCATCTTTCTTATATGTTTTTGCACAAAACATCCTATACCAAAATATACTGTAAATATCAAATAAGCCATTATATTATATCACAATATATTACTTTCTACATTGAAGTTCAGACTCAGGTTGAATTTATACATTATGTTGAAGTGTAACATGTATCAAATTTGTAAATACCATATGTTACTCATTGTAATAACTAAATAAAGTCATTAAGATATTCTGTAGCATTATATACTTTCAAATATAAGAAGGCTAAACATATAGAAATACAAAACATTTTTTATTAATAATACTATGCACATTTTATTAATATCATTCGTGACTCATAGTTTTAATAATAAAAAAATCACTACAGGCAACTAAATAGTTATTTACAATGTTCCAGATACATAATACATTCCAATGTATATATTAGTGTGCTTGGAACACTTGATATATAATAAAACTTTTTTGGGGTGTGCGGTGCGAGGGTTAAAGTTTCATCCTTGGAAGGCCAACACTGCTTTAAACTAACAAGAGGAACACCATGTACGGTGTGATATTCCTGGCCTATGGCCACTTCATATTTCTGGCCGCTTGCCGTTTCTTTGCTAACATCGTACGTGTCTTAAACGCGGAAGACGCAGCATATGTTGAAATGTGGGGTGGGGAGCAGTAGCATATGGCACAGTAGGTGCTAGTTCCCGTGGGAAAGCCCGCCTATGTTACTGGTACTCTCCTCGCATTGGCTACTGCATTTCACGTCACACGTGATTTCCTTTGAAATTACTTTTGTTTATTATAAACGAAATATTAATTATTCAGAGCTGAGAATTTGTAATAAATTTAACAGTTTAAATGTTTAAGGTGCCTTCTCTTATTGTAACAAGAGAAGAGCGATTTTGCAGAAGGCGCGCGACGGCCCTGTTTTGGCGCGAAATAGACCGTCAGGTGTCCTCTCGCAACGCGCCGCAGTTTCAGTCTCGAGCTGACCACTATACGCGCCGGACCGCGCCGGTCATGAGTAAAGATTTTTTTAATAGTGATAACAGTCGAGGTCTCAACATGAGCTATGGGCAGCATAGGCCGTATCATATTAACAATAGTTGCTCATTTTTTTATTATTTAGTTAATAAATGGCATATCTGAAAATTAAAAATCTCGCGAGTCGCTTCTTATGCTTCCATCAAACAGAACTTATTTTAGCCTCACTTGTATGCTGTAGAAGAATCAACGACCTGTGTGCTGTCTTCTGCGCTGGGGACACAACTATGGAAGACAACAGGTTAGTCAGAACTCTATGCTTTCCATATAGTCTTGGAAAGCAACTACGGCACCTCGTGCGTACTGTAGGGCGGTACAAACGCACACTCCTACGCAACAGCATCCGCAAGGATGTGGAGGTTTTAGGGGACTTGTGGGCGGAAGCAGTACTAACTTCTCCGTCCGCTATGACACCCTAGGAAGCTTGTAAACGGCACCAACGAAATTTGATGGGTCGCAGGTATGTTGTGAGGGAATTCCTTCACACCATCAACCTAAAAGGATTTATTCTAATGGGCCTTGATTTCTAAGAAAATTGAGGTCAAATTCACAGCAAATTACCCGCGTAACGTGTCTACTTATACATGGCGGTTACTGCTCACTGAGACAGCGTGGTGTAACCGGCAAGGTGCTAGCCTCCCATGTAGGACACCCGGCTTCGATACCTAACGGCAGAACAATTTTTAAAAATGCTACTTTTTATATTTAAAAAAAATTAAAAAGTAATTGCGCAAAGAAAAGGACACTCTACGAATGACTAACCGACTGGCCGACCGCGGTGGCCGATGGGACTGAGGCGCTCCAGTCACGGTCTGGCGGCCACTACGGTCGGTGGTTCGAATCCCCCCTCGGGCATGGATGTTTGTGCCGTCTTTAGTATAAGCTAGTTCAAAAGTAGTTTTTAAGTTTAGGGACTGATGACCCCGTAGTTAACTCCCATAAGCTATACAAATATTTGAACATTTCTAACCGACTGCCCGTAGCATCATAGTCCACTGGGACTCGTCATGTGGGTACACTCGTCATAGGATGATATAAAAACAGCACATTCAGAAACTGTAAACATAGATACTAAATGTTGCCAAATATTATAGGTATTAACAAAAGACTGTTTACTGATTTCGAAAGATGCTTCAGTCGCCTTAAAAGTGTGCTTCGAAAAACAAAACGAATTTAAAATAACATATTGAGCGAATCTTACATTTTTTAATCCTGACTGTTTACTGCAAACATTTATATATGAATGGTTATAAAAGTACCTCATGATGCACAATCATCCGACAGGCGTGAAAAGAAATTGACCCATGTCGGACTTGAACCCAGGTCTCCTGCACGGAAACCTCGCATCTTGCCGATTTCTTTTTTTTTTTTTTTTCTTTTTCTGTAGGTAGTTCTTTTCCTTGCGGACGCGGGTCGGTTTTGGTCATTGTTGTTCGGTGTGTTGTTGGCTCAGCTTTTTTTTTTTTATTACAGAGGGCAATGAGCCTTCTGACCGGGCGCGCTGAGCCACGGCGCCCGGTCTATTAGACCACGCTGTCTCGCTGAGCGGTAACCACCATGTATAATTAGACGCGTTATGCTTGGTATTTTGTTTCGAATTTGATTTCGATTTTCTTATAAATCAAGGCCCATTGGAACAAATCCTTTTAACTTGATGGTCTGGAGGAATTCCCTCACAACATACCTACGACCCTTCATATACCGTTGGTACCATCTTGGTGTTCCCCTTTTATGATGCAAGCTCTCCAATAAAGAGATGTTTCGTTGTATTTTGCGAACACTTTAGCAATAAACTGAATCTCTAGCGGACATTCCAAGCATTGTGACGATATTTTTCGTGATACGCGGAAAACTGTTTATAGAAGGGAAAGAGGTAGCCTTGAAGTTCACTTATTATGGAAAATTTTTGACGAGTTCTTAATGGGAGACTGAAAATGGACTTACATTTATGGGGAAGAGGAGGCCTAGTAGACCACTACGAAATGGACAATAAGTCCAAAAGAAAAGCGAAAAAGCATCTCCTGTACCAGTCAATAATGTACGGTATGACAGATATGACAATATGTTGTCACTTGACAGATTACTGACCAATAGGAATTCGCAAGTTTTGTCTTCAGACGTACTTGACTGTAAAATGTGGAAATAATCGGACTGTTCCGAACTTTGCACCAAAAAGACTTGTTTCCACACGTTTCACATGAATAATAATCTTTAACGGATCCAACTGAGGCTAATTTTTCCTTGGTGATTTTATTTTTCAAATGTTCAAATGTTTGTAAATCTTATACGACTTAACTACGGGGTCATCAGTGCCTAAACTTACAAACTACTTTTGAACCACCTTATACTAAAGACGGTACAAATATCCATGCCCGAGGGGGGATTCGAACCCCCGACCGTAGTGGCCGTGCAGACCGTGACTGAAGCGCCTCAGTCTCCTGAGTCTCCTTTGTGTAATTATGAAACACACTGACGTATGGAACACTCTCCCATCTCAGAAATCGCACTGCGAAGCACGAGTGCGCGAAATTCGATTCACCCTGCATATCGAATGTTGCGGTTACGCACCGAAGACGCAGTAATATAATTGATTTTCATCAGGAAATACATTCACTCAGAATGCAGCATAGTATTAATTTACATCGTCTGCAGACATTGGGAAGTTGTCATGTATTTACAAACTATCTTACAGTATTTATTCTAGTAATACTAGTTTAGTCACACTTAAACTAACACACCATCGTATAATGAGACATCAAGTACGCAAATTTAGTTATTGACGGGTTCGTATGCACTGTGAGAAACTTTATATGTGCTGTAAACCGATCTAGGAAAGAAATTGTAACGTCCAAAGATATAACGATGTTACATATAGACTTACAGGGTAAAAAGGAGTAATGCCCAGTGTATAGAGATTAGGTATTAACATTTTGCTGTTCATGATATGAGGCCATTCGATTCAGTTGGAGTCACATTCCCCGTTAGAGGGCACTCATATATGCAAAGTGACACGGACATGGCTCTGGTAAACCAAAACACACCAGCAGAGACTCCTTGGCAGTGAAATGAGGCGATTACAACTGTGAGAAGTAAGCTCACTCCATATGAGGCTGTCGATATGGACCGCCGCGGCGGAGCGGCCGAGCGCATTGAGGCGCTATGCAACGATGCACGAGGCCGTCGGAGCTTCGAATCCCCCCCTCGGGCATGGATGCTAGTTCATAAGTAGTTAGAGACTGATGACCCCGCAGTGAAGTCCCATAAGCTCTAAAACCGTTGAACATTTTTATATGGACCTTCCAATGTTTCGATACTGGACATATTTTTTTTCTCCACTCTACACTAAAAGTGTCATCTGACCAATAAGGGAAATACCAATTCCAGTACCTTCAAACAGAGATATTGAGTACCTAACTACTTACCACAGAAGTAGGTCTTTGGCTGTTGTTGTTGCCGGTGAAAACAAATCGACAGGAAAACGAAAGAAGAAAACTCCGGCAACCAAAAACAGAAAATCTGCTACAAGAGAAGCCATCAAGAAGGAAAGGAAAGAAAAAATTGCTGCCTGTAAATCTTTAGCAAAAGCCAATCAGCCTGGAGAGCTTTTACTTCCAAAAGAATCAAGCGAGGAACCATTGAAAATATCCAAAGCCATGTACAAGGTTCTGCAGGACCTTAAACCTCTGTCGATGGAAGGGAGAGCATTTTTTGGACGTTCTTAAATGTGATGAATAATCGATCTTATTTTCAAGATAGGCCTACTGTTAATGGTTCAATTGCATGTATTAATATGTTCAAGAAGTTATTAACTTTTAAATAGGCCTTATTTCTTAAAAGTCCTCAATTCGCTATGTAATATTAACTTCTGTTTATTTTAAATCAATAAGTCGATTATTGACATTCGCCCTTTTTAACGTGTGGAAACCTGTTTCTATGTATAAATGTGCAAGTAATCTCAATGTTTATTGCAATATGTGGTTTTTTTGCCTGATGACCATTTTCTAACAATTGTTTGAAAGGTTATTTTATAGATACGTATACATTGAGTTAAAATTTGTGCTGTTGCCGGGATTCGAATCCGGGACCTCCTACTTACTAAGTAGGCGCTTTAGATTTTTTTCTTTTTTACCTCTATGCGCAGTTCTCTTAGTTGCGGTTGCTGATCGTTTTACTTCGTTCTTGTTCGGTGTGTTCTTGGCTCAGCTTTTTTATTACAAATGGCGTTCAGCCCTCTGACCGGGCGCGCTGAGCCACGGCGCCCGGCACCACTCAGCTAAGACAGCGTTGCAGCCAAAGCGACTACACGGACTATCTTAAAGCACGTCTCCCTCCACACCACATACTTCAATTCTGCCTCATGTTCCCTGTGAAATGCGTATCAAATTGCCAGGGCTCTCCTATATTGGAATAGCACCGCAGGAAAGAACGCGAATGGGAACAAATCCCGCCTTGTTCCTCAGGCCGAGGTGACATAAATATCAACAATAATACATTTCCTTGAGACAATAAATGTTCAAATGTTTGTAGAGCTTATGGGACTTAACTACGGAGTCATCAGTCCTCGAGGGTTCGAATCGCCCCCTCGGGCATGGATATTTGTGCCGTCCTTAGTATTAGTTAGTTCATAAGTAGTTAGTAGGATTAGGGACTGATGACCCGTAGTTAAGTCCCATAAGCTACACAAACATTTGAACATTTTGTCATCAGTCCCTAAACTTACAAACTACTTATGAACTAGCTAATACTAAAGACGGCACAAATATCATGCCCGAGGGGGGATTCGAACCCCCGTCCGTAGTGGCCGTGCAGACTGTGACTGGCGCGCCGCAGACGGCTCGGCCACCGCGGCAGGCTAGAGACAATATTGTCTCTTTACACCACAGGTATTAAACATAAGGAGAGGCATTGAATTAAAATTTTGCTGTGGCCTGTATTCGAACCTGGGCCCTCGTAATTACTAGGTAGGCGCTTTAGACCATTCGCGTTCTTTGCTGTGGTGCTATTCCAATATAGGAGAACCCTGGAAATTTGATACGCATTTCACAGGGAACATGAGGCAGAATTAAAGTATATGGTGTGGAGGCAGACGTGCTTTAAGACAGTCCGTGTAGTCAAATGTTCAAATGTTTGTTAAGCTTATGGGACTTAACTACGGGGTCATCACTCCCTAAACTTACAAACTACTTATGAACTACTTACGAACTAGGACGGCACAAATATCCATGCCCGAGGGGGATTCGAACCCCCGACCGTAGTGGCCGTGCTGACCGTGACTGGAGCGCCTCAGTCACCTCGGCCACCGCGGCCGGCTCCGTGTAGTCGCTTTGCCTGCAACGCTGTGTTAGCTGAGTGGTCTGCTGGGCGCCGTGGCTCAGCGCGCCCGGTCAGGGGAAAGAACCCGCTCTGTAATAAGATAGCTGAGCCAAATATTCAACGAACAATCATGAACGAACTGGAACAACAAGCGAAAAGCATAGATCTAGCTGAAGAAAAAAAAAAAAAAAAAAAAACCTCTAGTAAGTAGGAGGTCCCGTGTTTGAATCCTGGCCACAACACAAATTTTAATTCAAGGCCTCTCCTTATGTTTAATACCTTTGGTATACAAAGACAATATTGTCTCAAGGAAATGTATTATTGTTGATATTTTGGAAGCGTTTGAAAACATTAGGGAAGGAAGGAAGTTTAGGGTTTAGCGTCCCCGTGCCCTTTGAAAGGAACCATCCCGGCATTTGCCTGGAGCGATTTAGGTAAATCGCGGAAAATCTAAATCTGGATGGCCGGAGGTGGATTTGAACCACCATCCTCCCGAATGCTAGTCAAGTGTCTTACCACTGCGCCACCTCGCTCGGTTTTGAAAACACTAATTCGTCGTTCTATCAAAATCTAGTTTCTGTGACATTTCCCCTTTCTCCCCTGGTGTCTTCATATGTAGAAGGGTGTCTCGGGGGGGGGGGGGGGGGGGGGGACCGGGGCGTGCGCTTTCCGCCTGCGCCTCTCGCAGAAGTACACCGAATTGTCTTATTGGACGCCGAGCGTGAGGGAGGAGGGGGGGCCGCTGAAACATCGACGTGCCACCACTATCAAGATCCGGCACTCAAAGAAGTGAACTCCCAGGCATCTGAAGCACCAGCTGCCACTGACTGAGGGTTTAAATTTCGGGCACCTTTTGGACACACACAGAAGACGAAGCTTGAAAACAGTAGGCGGTGAAGGTCGCCTCGCTCACGACTGGCTGGACTCCGGCTGCCAGCAGCCAGCAGGCGACCACCTGAGAAAGGCGGCGTAATTTCCGGCTTGGCGGCCTTTGTGCGTCGGCCATTTGTTGGACGCCTGTGATCTCGGGCAAAGTGTTCCCGCCGCCAGCGCCCTCATCCGTCATGCCGCCTATCTCTACGGCGGAGCCTCTCCTCCGGGAGCTCTAACTCGAGGCGGTAAATTTTCCGCGAGTTTTGATGTGATATTCACTCCCGGCCTGTCGAAGGGAAGCGGAGAACGATTTACAAAAAAGGGCGGGAAAAATTGAAAGAGTTCAGGTCGGGGGTAATTTCCGACGAGGTGCAGAGAGCTCTGGGAAATATTGTTGGGGAGAAGGGCGGTGGGGGATGTACTACTACTCAGAGAGCCCGACAAGAAAATTCTACATAACGTCAACATCTGTGAAGCGCATCAATTGTGTACTGTGCGCGCGGTCTGTCTACGAATAAAATATGAGCATCTGGAATATCAGACCAACTGTAACACCGGATTGAGGAGTTTCTAGATAACAGAACGCAGCGTGTCATAATCGACATCTACATGGGATACTCTGCAAATCACATTTAAGTGCCTGGCAGAAGGTTCATCGAACCACCTTTATACTATTCATCTTCTATTCCACTCTCAAATAGCGCGCGGGAAGAAATAACATCTGAATCTCTCCGTTCGAGCTCTGATATCTCGTATTTTATACTGATGATCTTTTCTACCTATGTAAGTGGCAGTCAAAAATATATTTTCGCATTCGGAGGAGAATTTTGATGATTGGAGTTTCACAGCCATAAACGCCGTTGTTGTAATGATTCCCATCGCAGGTCCTGTAACATTTCCGTAACGCTGTCTCCCTTGTATCGTGACAATACGAAACGAGCTGCCCTTCTTTGGACTCTTTCGATGTCCTCCGTCAAACCCACCTGATAAGAACCCAACATTAGGCAGCAATACTCCAAAAATGGACGGATAAGCGTAGTGTATGCAGTCTCTTTTGTAGTTCTGTTGCATGTTTTAAGGGTTCTGCCCATAAAATGCAGTCTCTGGTTCGCCTTTCCCACGACATTATCTACGTGTTCTTTCCAGTTTAAGTCTGAAGTAATAGTAATTCCTAAATATTTTGTGGAGTTTATGGCCTTCACTTTTGATTGATTTATTTTATAAACAAAATTTAACGGATTTCTTTTCGTACTCATGAGGACGAATTCACGCTTCGCATTCGCAATTGCCAACTTTTACACCATAGTGATATCTTATTTAGAACGTTCTGCAGTTGGTTTTGACCTTCAGATGATTTTACTAGACGGTAAATGACGGCGTCATCTGCAAACAACCTGAGAGAGCTGCTTAGATTTTCTCCCAAATCATTTATGTAAATAAGGGACAGCAAAGGACCCATGACACTACCCTGTGGAACGCCGGATATTATCTCTCTTTTAGTCGATGCCTTACCATCGATTACTACAAACTGTGTCCTCTCTGACAGGAAATCGCCTATCCAGTTGCAAATTTGGGGCGATATACCATAACCACGCAATTTGATTAACGGAGAGGAGTCTTCAGACAAAATGATCTCAAGCGTGACACAGCGGTCTGTAATAAGACATTTGCTCTTCACTGTATGTATAAAACACCTCGTGCCATGTTTAGGCTGTGTTCACAGTGGCTCCGATGGACAGTGACGGTCAAAATAACAGAGCCACCTGGCAAAGGTTTGGAATAAAGTGGATATTTTGTACTAGATATTTTTGTACTATTTTGGGAACTAAATTTTGCGTTATACAGGAACCATTACAACAGTCACATTGTAACACAGTCAGTTATACGGAAAACACAACACAAAATAATCATTAATATTCAAAAGAATACCAGACTGCAGGGTCAAAACATAGAGACAATAGAGTTTTATTAAATTTACTGGAACTATGCTTTTTGCTTAGGAGTGCATTAGTTCTTCGTGGGGTAACCCTCACATTTGAGGATTGTCCTGCACCTCTTAGTCACAGAGTCTACTAAAGGCCTGCAATCGTCGCTACTGATCGTATACCAGGCTCTCTGGATTTATTTCCAAATTTATCCAAATACGTACCTTTTGAGCGATCAGTTCACTTGTCTACGACCTCCCGTAAGTTCCCAATGGGTGATGCGTCAGGGGTTTGAGGTGGTCACTCTAATACTTCGATATTCAGATCTTGAAAAAAATATCCTACCTTATGATCCTTGCAGTATGCTTTAGATTGTTATCTTGCTGAAATTTCCATTTCAGTGGCATTTTCTCTTCAACATAAGGCAGCATAACATTTGCCAAGATGTCTTTGTACATTTCTGCTTTCATTATGCTGCTGATACTGTGTATTGGACCAATGCCGTACCATGAAAAACATCCCCATATCGTAACACTTCCGCCACCGTATTTCACAGTTTCTAAAGTATACTTGGGGTTAAATTCATGGTTTGGTGGGCGGCACACATAGACTTTTCCGCTTGAGGCAAACTTATTACACTTGGATTCAATGGACCAAAGGATGTTCCTCCACCAAATATTAAGGCTTTTTTCCTGGCAAAGGCCAACCTTTTAGAAACCCTAGCCTTTGAAACATGCGCCCATTCAATTTTGCAGATCTCAGTCGTCTTTGAATCGTTGAGGTTGATGGTTCAGCATCATGTTTGTCGTTAAACAAAATGGCTTTCAGTCGTGGTGTTGAGAGAAATGGGTCTTTCTTTACTTCCCTAGTGATGAGTGTGTATACATGAGCAGTAGTTACACGAGGTCACCTCCCTCCTCCCTCCCCCCCTTGTTCCCCACCGGCGGATTTGTTTGTTTTGACCGTCTAACAGCGTTCTGGACTCGTTTGCGCGCGAAACGTGTAGATCTTTGGCTATTTGATTCATGGACATCCAACTTTTGAACATTACAATACGCTCATCATCAATTGCATGCTTTGCTCTGACCATCTACAAGAATGTAAACAAAACCAAACGCCAATTTATACACAAAACAACTGCCAAAAATCAATTGAACGGAACTGTGTAAAACGGCTCTATTATTTTGACGCATAAAATTCTTACCTATATGTCTCTTTTCGCACGTCTAGCTCAAATGATTCCTTTCGTACGACTACAGATAGCAGCGACGTCTTCCCTGATATTGTCTAAAATGGACTGACAACACGGCAGTTGTCAACCTTTCGCGAACTAATAGATATCCTAGCCCTTTATCTCGCCAATAGGTGTGGCTCTATTATTTTGACCGCTACTGTAGGTGGGTTTTACCGACGACAGACATCGGCGGAAAATGGCAGATCGTTTCAGATCAGTACTCCACTGTGGACACGGTCACAGTGTAGCCGGTCTCATTGCCCAAACGCAGAGAATTCCGACGACATTCGGTGAAATTCAATTTGTTTCCTTCGGGCAAATGATCGACGTTCTCACACAGTACACCACAGAATGTACTTTAGAAATCATATCATAGAAAAGCGCATAATCTATGACATATGATGTCATAAAAAGTTAGGTTCATGTAAAAGCCCTCATCACTCATCAACTTGCGATTTACTACTTAGTTACTACTAACTGTATTGAGGAGTAACTAAATCTACTGACGACATACTGAGATGTGCATATACCATTGAATTTACCTTCGAAATCGGAGGTCAAGCACATTTGAATTTACAAAACGCGATTTAGTGTAACTATATTAACGTGGCGTGTCTAGTATGGTTGTTCCAAATAGGCACAGATTTTTAATACATTTATTTGGCCAATTTTAATGTTTTCTCCCTGTGGTAGTAGTTCAAACGACGCAGTAGGTAAAGAAATTCTGTTAAATTGACACGCGCTGTTTATAAGTTTACATTTCTTGGGAAAATGTCTCGATCTTCCTTGTATTTTCGTTTCATTAGTAAACATAGTTACTTTTCCTCAAGCCAGAGTGACCTTATTCAATATGTCCCCAATTTTCTTATCGATTTCTTCTGTAGTTCTTATCGATTGACAACCTGTCAATGCTTGATCAGTGAGTCTGCAAGATAGAGTTACGTAGCATCAAGCTGTCAGTCTGTCGGGATTAAAATTTCACGGCTGCAGAGCACGTCATGCTGTAAAATGTCAGTAGCGAAATAAAACCGTCCCTTTGGGACCACGGTTGAAGTGGGTCCACTAGTTGGAACGGGAGGTCACTCCAAAACCGCGGCCCTAGAGATTTATTCAGCCGGCGACATTTTTACAGCGTGGTGCGCTCTGCAGCCATAAAACGTTTTGTAAAGTGGTTGAAAGAAAAACATCGTATATATGACTGCCCTTGCTGTGTTTGGAATCATAGTATAAAGGCGTCGTCGTTTTAGGGCGCTCAACAGCGAGGTCATCTGCGCTCATAGTATGAATAGTGTGTCGCGAATCTCACACACTATATTCACGACCTACCAAATTATTTCGTTCATTATTGCTTTCATAGGTGGCATGAAGAAACATTTCATTTGCCACTAACAAAGGTAGATGAACTTATGCTAAACATAGAAAAAACGGGAAAGACTGTGAGGTGACTTTATTCGCATATACACATTATCATAACGTTCTACTTCAAAAACGAAGTAAAATTTTAGTTACAATTCCTATACATTTCTTTTATGTTACTCTCTCATTCATTGCTGTTGTCTACGTAGATTTTCAATATCATTCTTTCGACAAACATCGATAAGTAAAATTTCGATAATTTTTTTTTTTTTTTTTTTTTTTTTTTTTTTTTCAAATACTCTTCAAAACTTAGGGATCTCAGGCACTCGCTAAGTCAAAATAATCACAATGTATATTCGTTTATAAAGTACGGAAAAAATAAAATAAAGTTACTGTAAAGGTTGCCGAGTTGCCATTTGCTAGAACATGTGAAGTTCATGTTTATTATTGATTGAGGCGCTAGTGACATACATCTGCTTTCTGTTAGACACAGCCGCGCTGAACACCCCGTATATTATTAGTAACAACGTTTTGTAAAGTGGTTGAAAGAAAAACAACATGTATATAACTGCCCTTGCTATGTTTGGAGTCATAGTATAAAGGCGGTGTCGTTGTAGGGCGCTCAACAGCGAGGTTATCAGCGCTCATTGTATGAATAGTGTGTTGCGAATCTCACACACTATATTCACAACCTGCCAAATTATTTCGTTCATTATTGCCTAACTCATTGGTGGCATGAAGAAACACTTCATTTGCCACTAACAAAGGTAGATGAACTGATGCTAAACATAGAAAAAACGGGAAAGACTGTGCGGTGATTTTATTCGCATATACACATTATCATACGTTCTACTTCAACAAAGAAGAAAAATTTTAGTTACAATTCCTATACATTTCTTTTATGTTACTCTCTCATTCATTGCTGTTGTCTACGTAGATTTTCAATATCATTTTTTCGACAAACATCGATAAGTAAATTTTCGAGTACATTTTTTTAAATTAATCTACAAAACTTAGGGATCTCAGGCCCCTTCAAATCAGGAATTATACACAGTTTTCATTACATGTTGGAAGGTCTTACATTTAACGGAACGTCAGACTATTAGAAAATAGTATTAGGTAAATGGTACATACTGAACTCGCTAAGTCAAAATAATCACAATGTGTATTCGTTTATAAAGTACGGAAGAAATAAAATAAAGTTACTGTAAAGGTTGCCGAGTTGCCATTTGCTAGAACATGTGAAGTTCATGTTTATTATCGATTGGAGCGCTAGTGACATACATATGCTTTCTGTTAGACACAGCCGCGCTGAACACCCCGTATATTCTTAGTAACAACACTGTTCCTAAAATTTGATTAGACCCGCATAATCCTAAACCACCCACCAATTCTAACGGGAACCTGCTCCAATCCCATCATGTTATTAGAGATGTGTCCAACTTCCAGGCAAATAGAAATTGGTAGACAGAGAAATTGCTTTCCTTTCCTAAATACTTGGTCATCTGGAGCTCCCTCTTGGGGCACTTTCGTGTCTCACCACGCCCTACATGTACCGTAAATTTGGAGGAATTCGGCGATGAGGAGTAGGCATCCTGTCCTTGTAAATGACGCTTTTCAAAAGCACGCTGAAACACGGACTAAAGCTTTTCCACCACAAGGAAATTTACTGTATTCGAACTGAGAATATGTTCAAGAATTCTTCAGCAGATGGATGTTCTTCCAGTGGCGTAACTATGGGGGTGGGATGATGGGGATAGAACCCCCTCTCCCCAGAACCCGAAAAATAAATAGAGAGAATAAGAGAGAGAGAGGGGGGGGGGAAGAAAAGAAATTGTATAACAGCAATCTGGTAAAGGTAAAGATTTGGAACTTGGGGTGTTTTACCATAAGCTTTCATTGGAAGGGAGTGAATTACTTTCTTGAACGAGAGTGGTAGATAGTTGTCTGAAAACTGACTAAAATTTTGCTCGTTAACCAGATCTATCCCCCCCCCCCCCCTTAAAGCCAAGTCCTAGTTACGCCACTGTGTTCTACATCTACATGGGATACTCTGTAAATCACATTTAAGTGCCTGGTAGAGGGTTTCTCGAACCACCTTTATACTATTCATCCACCACTCCACTCTCGAATAGCGCGCGGGAAGAAAGAACATCTGAATCTCTCCGTTCGAGTCCTGATTTCTCGTATTTTATTCTGATGATCAAATGTTTGTAAACTTACCAACTACTTATGAATTAGCTAATACTAAGGACGGCACAAATATCCATGCCCGAGGGGGATTCGAACCCCCGACCATAGTGACCGTGAAGACTGTGACTGCTGCTCCGCAGAGCGCTCGACAACCGCTGCCGGCTTATTCTGATGATCATTTCTAACTATGTAGGTGAAAGTCAACAATACTGTACATTTTATAATTCGGAGGAGAATGTTGCCGATTGGCGATAAGCCGATTGCCGATAAGCGTCGTTGTTATAATGATCCCCATCCCAGATCCTGTATCATTTCCGTGACGCTGTCGCGCCGGCCGCTGTGGCCGAGGGGACTAAGGCGCTCCAGTCACGGTCTGCACGGCCACTACGGTCGGGGGTTCGAATCCCCCCTTGGGCATGGATATTTGTGTCGTCCTTAGTATTAGCTAGTTCATAAGTAATTTGTAAGTTTAGGGACTGATGACCCCATAGTTAAGTCCCATAAGCTCTACAAACATTTCAACATTTGACGCTGTCGCCCTTGTATCGTGACAATACAAAACGAGCTGTCCTTCTTTGGACTCTTTCGATGGCTTCCGTCAAACCCACCTGATAAGGATCCCACACTGGGCAGCAATACTTCAAATGACGACGGACAAGCGTAGTGTATGCAGTCTCTTTAGTAGTTCTGTTCCATCTTTTAAGGGTTCTGCAAATAAAACGCAGTCTCTGGTTCGTCTTTCCTACGACATTATCTAAGTGTTCTTTCTAGTTCCTGGGGCATGGGTGTGTGTGTTGTCCTTAGCTTAGTTTACCTAGGTTTAAGTAGTTTGTAAGCTACGGACTGATGACCACGCAGTTTGGTCCGATAGAATTACAAACATTACATCTTTCTAGTTTAAATGGGATGTAATAGTAATTACTAGGTATTTAGTGGAGTTTACGGCCTTCTAATTGGATTCATTTATCTTGTAAACAAAGTTTAACGGATTTCTTTTGGTACTCGTGTGGTCGACTTCACACTTCTCATTATTTAGAGTCAATTGCCCATTTTACACCGTATTGATATCTTAGTTAGATTGTTCTGTAGTTGGTTTTGATCTTCAAATGATTTTACTGGATGGTAAATGACGGCGTAATCTGCAAACAACCTAAGAGAGTTGCTCAGATTTTCTCCCAGATGATTCATGTAAAAGGAACGGCAGAGGACCAATAACACTACCCTCTGTCGCAGTCGATACCTTACCATCGATAACTACAAACTGTGCCCTATCTGACAGGAAATCCTCTATCCAGTCGCAAGTCTGGGGTCGCGGCGGAATAGCCGCGCGTACTGAAGCGCCGTGCTGCGGTACGTGCAGCCTTCCACCATCGAGGGTTCAATTCACACCTCAGGCATGGGTGTTTGTGTTGTCCTTAGTTTAGTTTACCTTAAATTAAGTAGTTTGTAAGCTAGGGACTGATAACCAAGCAGTTGAGTCCCACAGATTTAATAACATTTGAACATTTTTGAACAAATCTGGAGCGATATTTCATAACCACGCAATATGATTAAGAGCCGTTTGTGAGGCGTGATGACAAAAGCCTTCTGGAAATTATAAATACGGAATCAAGTTTAGAACTTTTGTCGACAGCACTCATGTTAAAGCTGCCGGTCTGAAATTATGATTTTCTGTTCTTTTACCTTTCTTATACACGTGAGATACATGCAGTTCTTCCACAGTCACCTGGGACTTTGAACTGGATCATAAATACGCGATAAATATAAATGGGAATGTCTGTTCGGTGTACGCTTATCACGTCTGACCCACAAGACATAAAGAGTTAAAAATTTGTACAGTTACTAATGTCTACACGGGGAAGCCTTTAGGCTCGGTTTTATGGCGATCGGATAGCTATTTGTCTATACATATTAATGTGAATATCTGTTCGGTGTACGCTTGTCACGTTCGAACGACAAGATGTAGAGACTTAAATATTTGTACAGTTACTAATTTATACCTGAGGAAGGTTTTAGGCGCGGTTTTATAGCAAATTTGAAGAATATAACGTGAAATGCGGAACAATAATTACTCTTTGAAAATTATATTTATTCTTTGAAAATGGTTTATTGGTTGCATTGTTGCTTGAGGGTTGATAATGACAAAACGGTGAAGTATATTGGGATGGAAAGTTATCGGTGTATATAAAATTTTAGGTGTGTATGTGTGTTAATATTTCGCTCTGCAGAGAAAATCACAGGACGCAAACGAATGGTCTGTGCGTAATTGTTGTCTGAAGTCTCCCGTTGTATACCATAGTAGTTACATGCCGATACCTATAAGGGGGTAGAAGATATGGTGGTTGAAAGTCGTCAAATTATTAAAAAAAAAAAAAAGAAAATGCTGACTGAAGGCCAGCGATAACGTTTGCGACTCTATAGCAAGGAGGTTACATACAGTGAATCGTGATGCCACAGACCATATCTTTGGTCTATGCGTGCTACAATGTCTTCAGCTCTTTCTCTGGAAGGATAAGCATACGAATAATGAAATATAAGAATAAATAAATGAAGCAGTAAAAAAGAAATTTCTTTTAATACGTATCTTTAAAAAATCGATTTGACTTTTCACGCATTACATCAAGTGATCGATCTGTGATATTATTACAATCATTATTGTTGAATTTTGTGATTGGATTCTTCGAAACGAATGCATCATGAAGCACTTCAAATAATTTTCAATTTTTATTTTAATGTTGATAAAAAATGTTTGTTTCTAAAGAAGGTATTCTTTTTCATTTGATCCTTCAAAACCAGTCTCTCAGCACACTACTGAAAGATAGCTTATCTATCATAATCAACCAACACGCGAGCGGAGCCGCGGTTTTAAGCTAGTACGCGATAAATACAAGCTAAGTAAGGGGCTGATAGCATAAAGTATTGGTCACCGCTAGAGACCATTTCACGCACGATTACACCCATCTTTTGAGTTTTCCCTTGAGTACCATTAACTGAAGTGTAAGGTGAACTTGAGGTGCCAGCAAGTGCTTGCAGTAAGAGCACGTGTGTTTGGTGTGCCGCAGATATCGTGGGTGCGGCGGCGCGACTGGCACATCCTGACGTCGGGGCTGTTCACGTACACCAACGACGAGCGCTTCCAGGTGCTGCACGCCGAGGGCTCCGACGACTGGACGCTGCAGATCAAGTACGTGCAGAAGAGGGACAACGGCACCTACGAGTGCCAGGTGAGTACCCGCGCACAGCGACTCAGCTACTGCTCCACCGCCAGCGTAGCCCCTTCAGGGTGCATGTGAGTACCATCTGAACTTGATTCCTTGTCTCTGTACTCCCAAAAGGCTTACCTCAATGTACTTCGCAAAAATGATCCATGACTTTTTATCAAAGGATGGATGGGTGAATGGATGGATAGTTAGGATTATTTGGGTACAGGACAACTAGGTCTTCAGCGTTCTTACAAACCAACGAGTGCAAAGAGGAAACGGTTAACAAGAAACAAGAGAACGAGATGTAGTGAAACTAGTCAGACTGTTTGGGCAGCTAAACAAACATACAAAAACGTCGTTGCATAGCAGCACTGTAAGCTGGAAAACTTAAAACACAGTACTAGAGTATCGTGGCTGACTGATCACCGTATGAAGTATTTGGTTAACGTTACAGTAAAATATATTACATCACCTGTTGTTTTTCGTCCACGCCGTCAGCTCGCCCGCAGTTATTATTTCTTAGGTCTTCATTTGCTCGCCTGCCATTTTTATTTAAATTCAAATGTTCAAATGTTTGTATAGCTTATGGGACTTAACTACGGGGTCATCAGTCCCTAAACTTACAAACTACTTACGAACTAGTTAACACTAAGGACGGCACTAATATCCATGCCCGAGGGGGGATTCGAACCCCCGACCGTAGTGGCCGTGCAGACCGTGACTGAGCGCCTCAGTCCCCTCAGCCACCGCGGCCGACCATTTTTATTTAACCATATATATTAAATTTGCAAGGTTCTTCCAGTTCAAATGAACTACAAATAAGTGACTACATGATGTATTATTGTTTATTGCATCGGCAGCTTACGCTGACTGACAACATAGTAAGTAAATGAGTACTTGGCAAGGTCAAGAGTGAATTGCTTTTCTCATTCACGCGTATTCCAGCGGACGTCGTCCAGAGCACACCTCTCCAGTAGCGTAGCAGTAATTTTTCAGTTGTAAGTGTAACCGGCTTCTCTCTAGAAGCTACATATTTTTACTTTTCAGTGCGTTTTCCCTTGAGTGCATTAAATTTATTGTGTGCTCGCGTTTTTGTTTGATTCATATTCGCGTTAAATATCTGGTTAGTGTATTATTCCGCCGTGTGAATCGCGTCGCGATAGTCGTCTGTCTTTGTTTTCTGATTAGAAGCGACATATAGTTTTTTGATTTTCGTCTACACTTTCTCGTCTCAATTTGTAAAGTTATACTGAGCTGTCGTGCGTATTGGATTCACATCCGCGTTCTAACGAACAGTTTAGTTTTCCTTTGAACGCATCGCGACTGTAGTTTTTGTTTTTGTTGGCACTGTAATCATGAATAGGGACTGTGACTGCTGTGTGCGGATGCAGTCTGAGCTGGTGACACTTCGCTCCCAGCTTCAAGCTGTGTTAACTTCGGTTGCACAGTTGGAAGCTGCGATCGATGGGCGTCGTTGTTGTTGGCCGGCGGTGGGGACCGAACGGACTCCCGTCGTCTCCACCGATCGGCCTGCGGCAGCGACATGCCCTGAAACTGCTAGCAGTGAGGCAGACATCCCACCCGTGGTTGCGTGGGAGGTTGCTCCAGTGCGTGGCAGGAGGCGCAAGACATTCCGGGGGACCGATCGTGAGGCCTCCCCGGTTCGTCTTGCGAACAGGTTTGAGGCGCTGTCTGCTCAGGACGACGTTCCTGAGTCGGATGGTGTCTCTCACCCTGTCACCACCCAGCCTGCAACATCCGCGCTTTCACAGAGGGTGGGTTTACTTGTAGTTGGGAGCTCCAACGTTAGGCGGGTGATGGAGCCCCTTAGAGAGATGGCTGCCAAGGAGGGGAAGAAGGCCAACGTGCACTCCGTGTGCATACCGGGTGGAGTCATTCCAGATGTGGAACGGGTCCTCCCGGATGCCATGAAGGGTACGGGGTGCAGCCAACTGCAGGTGGTGGCTCACGTCGGTACCAATGATGTGTGTCGTTTCGGATCTGAAGAGATCCTCTCAGGTTTCGAGCGGCTAACTGAAGTGGTAAAGACTGTCAGTCTTGCTTGCAAGTTGAAAGCAGAGCTCACCATCTGCAGCATAGTTGACAGGACCGACTGTGGTCCTCTGATACAGAGCCGAGTGGAGGGTCTGAATCAGAGGCTCAGACGGTTCTGCGACGGTGTAGGCTGCAGATTCCTTGACTTGCGCCATCGGGTGGTGGGTTTCCGGGTTCCGCTGAATAGGTCAGGAGTCCACTACACGCAGGAAGCGGCTACACGGGTAGCGGGGGCTGTGTGGCGTGGACTGGGCGGTTTTTTAGGATAAAGAGCTTCGGGGAAATAGAAAATGGGCAATCTCAAAGGGTTCAGGTGGATCACAGGAGAAATGTAGATCCGGAAACTATCGGTATAACAGTTGTAAATTGTCGTAGCTGTGTCGGGAAAGTTCCAGAACTGCAAGCGTTAATAGAAAGCACCGAAACACACATCATTATAGGCAGCGAAAGTTGGCTCAAGCCGGAAATAAGTTCAGAAGAAGTATTTTCAAAAGATCTATCGGTATTCAGAAAGGATAGATTAAACAAAATAGGTGGGGGCGTGTTTGTCGCCGTCAAAAGTAGTATTTCATGTAGCGAAGTTGAAGTTGATAGTTCGTGCGAGCTATTATGGGTAGAGGTTGTACCCGAAAATCGTAAGAAGTTAATAATCGGTTCCTTTTACCGGCCTCCCGACTCTGACGATACAATAGCAGAAAGGTTCAAAGAAAACCTGAGTCTAATTACAAAAACGTACCCGACTCACACGATAATAGTAGGTGGTGATTTTAATTTACCCTCGATCTGTTGGCGAAATTATATTTTCAAATCAGGAGGTAGGCATAAAACATCGTCCGAAATTGTACTCAACGCATTCTCTGAGAATTACTTCGAACAATTAGTTCATGAGCCAACTAGAATTGTAAATGGATGTGAAAACACACTTGCTCTCTTAGCAACAAATAATCCTGAGCTCATAATGAGCATCAAATCGGATACAGGTATTAGTGAACACAGAGCTGTAGTAGCGAAATTGAATATCGAAAGTCCCAAAGTTACCAAAAATAAACGCAAAGTATATTTGTTCAGGAAAGCAGATAGAAACAAAATACATTGCTTCTTGAAAGACAACTTCCACTAGTTTCTAACACTAAACGTAGGTGTAGACCAGATGTGGCTCAAATTCAAAGAAGTGGTATCGACAGCAATTGAAAGTTTTATACCTAATAAATTAATAAAAGAAGGAGGCGATCCCCCTTGGTACACAAAACAGGTTAGGACACTGTTGCAAAAGCAAAGGAAAAGGCATACTAAATTTAAACGAACACGAAATCCCCAGGATTTGCGATTGTACTCAGAAGCTCGAAATTTAGCGAGGATTTCAATGCGAGATGCCTACAACATTTATCACAACGAAACTCTTTCTCGTAATTTGACTGAAAACCCAAAGAGATTTTGGTCATATGTTAAATATACTCGGGGAAAGTCACAAACAATACCTTCACTACGTGATAGTAATGGCGATCCTGCCGATGACAGCGCTACTAAAGCAGAGTTACTAAACTTAGCTTTTAGAAACTCATTCACTAAAGAAGACGAAACCAATATTCCAGATTTCGAATTACGAACAGATGCCGTAATGAGTAACATAGAAGTAGATATCATCGGAGTACTGCAGCAACTAAAATCACTTAATAAGAACAAGTCTTCTGGTCCGGATTGTATACCCATTAGATTTATATCTGATTATGCTGAAGCGATAGCTCCTTACTTAACAGTCATATACAACCGCTCTCTCATAGAAGGATCTGTACCAAAAGATTGGAAAGTTGCACAGGTCACACCTATATTCAAGAAAGGCAGTAGGAGTAACCCACTAAACTACAGGCCTATTTCATTGACGTCAATTTGCAGCAGGGTTTTGGAACATATCCTGTATTCAAATATTATGAATTATCTCGAACAGAACGATCTATTGACCCAAGGTCAACACGGATTTAGAAAATATCGTTCATGCGAAACACAACTAGCTCTATATTCACACGAAGTGATGGGTGCTATCGACAAAGGTTCGCAAATCGATTCCGTATTTCTTGATTTCCAGAAAGGTTTTGACACCGTACCTCACAAACGGCTTTTAATCAAATTGCGTGGTTATGGTATATCGCCCCAAATTTGCAATTGGATAGGGGATTTCTTGTCAGAGAGGACACAGTTCGTAGTAATCGATGGTAAGGCATCGACTAAAACAGAGGTGATATCGGGCGTTCCACAAGGTAGTGTTATTGGTCCTCTGCTATTCCTTATTTACATAAACGATTTAGGGGAAAATCTAAGTAGCTCTCTTAGGTTGTTTGCAGATGACGCCGTCATTTACCGTCTAGTAAAATCATCTGAAGATCAAAACCAACTGCAGAACGATCTGAATAAGATATCAGTATGGTGTAAAAATTGGCAATTGACTCTAAATAATGAGAAGTGTGAAGTCGTCCACATGAGTACGAAAAGAAATCCGTTAAACTTTGTTTACAACATAAATCAATCAAATGTGAACACCGTAAACTCCACAAAATACCTAGGAATCACTATTACTTCAGACTTAAACTTGAAAGAACACGTAGATAATGTCGTGGGAAAGGCGAACCAGAGACTGCGTTTTATTGGCAGAACCCTTAAAAGCTGCAACAGAACTACTAAAGAAACTGCATACACTGCGCTTGTCCGTCAATTTTTGGAGTATTGCAGCCCAGTGTGGGATCCTTATCAGGTGGGTTTGACGGAGGACATCGAAAGAGTCCAAAGAAGGGCAGCTCGTTTCGTATTGTCACGATACAGGGGAGACAGCGTTACGGAAATGATACAGGATCTGGGATGGGAATCATTACAACAACGGCGCTTATCGCTGAGGCGTGGGTTACTTGCGAAACTCCAATCGCCAACATTCTCCTCCGAATGCGAAAATATATTGTTGACTCCCACTTACATAGGTAGAAATGATCATCAGAATAAAATAAGAGAAATCAGAGCTCGAACAGAGAGATTCAGGTGTTCTTTCTTCCCGCGCGCTATTCGAGAATGGAATGGGAGATAAATAGTATAATTGTGGTTCGATGAACCCTCTGCCAGGCACTTAAATGTGATTTGCAGAGTATCCCATGTAGATGTAGATGTAGATGTAGACTATATGTTCTACAACATTCTAGAAGAAATCTGTTACAATGTAGTTAAAGAGTTTCGTTATCTGCCAAACATACATTAACCTTCACAAATAAGAAGTACAGTAAAATCTTGAGTATAAACTAAAATATTTATAAAGATTTTGCAAACTAAATAAAAGAAAGATATTAGGTGTATAAGCAAGTTACGACTAGAGCAATGCCGGTTTTATTTACATAATTTAGATTGGATATTCTTCGACAATAACAAAACTTCGACATAGTTGAACTATGACAAATTGTTAACTGGATTACAAATTACGTCTGGAAATGTTAGTGATAAAATATATTAACAAACATTCATTATTGCACCATATTGGAACTACTTATAATTATAAACTGTTTACGAACAGAAATAATTTAACAAAGTGATCTGCAAAGCAAACGTATGGTTATGCTAAAGCATTTACATACTGTATACATAAGCAGCCGGTAAATAAATTCATAGTTTTACAAAGTCAAGACGTAATTGAAATTGTTTTGGGTAGCCAGATGTTCACTTTACCTAACAAGCGGCTTCCTTTCCTGGGAAAGAGCGACCGTAAAATCAGTAAAACTGTTATTAGGAAAAACAAAGAGTATGATCACATGCCAGTTTTTAAAATTTTTAATATTTATCCATGTGTGCGGTTTCTATCTTGGTACGACAATCATCAGATCTTTAAAAACTCTATTATGAAATCTGGGAGTGTCGATGAAATAGTCGCAATGAGGCGAAGATGATCAGTGATCAGTGTTTGTTATCGCACAATAGCGGCCTGTGCACTGGCACTATCAAAATGTTCAAATGCTTGTATAGCTTATGGGACTTAACTACGATGCCATAAGTCCCTAAACTTAGAATCTACTTATGAACTAGCTAACACTAAGGACGGCACAAATATCCATGCCTGAGGTGGGATTCGATCCCCCAACCGTAGTGGCCGTTCAGACCGTGACTGGAGCGCCTCAGTCCCCTCGGCCACCGCGGCCGGCACTGGCACTATCACCGCTTTTATCATGGATTTATCAAGGGCCTGATAAAATTCTTAACGTGACCGAAACTGGTCATTTAATAGGCATTAAAAATTTTAACAACTTCGTGCAATTATTAACCTTTATGCTTTGATCATATTTTTACACTTAATCGTTATAGATAGTCCCTGAAATTTTTGCTGGCAAATTTTCAATATATATGACTACACATGTAAAATTTTAAACGAGAGGTGCATGGAATAGGTAACTGATGCTTGAATAACTTTTTTAAGTCCCCAGACATATTTTGCACTGCACATTATCTGCACAGTTGTGACACTTTTAGAAATAACCGACACACTCTACTCTCTTAGAGTTGCACATTTCATGCGATCCATGTTTTTATGTTTACATTTACCAAGTTCTGACATATGTAAACATCTAGAGGACGGCGCTTCGTCCTTAACGACTATATAAAAGAGCAGATCTCTGGCGCAGACGTTAGATCCGGTACTGATGCTGCAACGGCAGGTTATCGCGATTTAAGCGAGTTTGAACGTGGTGTTAAAGTCTGTGCACGAGAGATGGGACACAGCATCTCGGAGGTAGCGTTCAGGCGGGCATTTTCCCTCACAACCATTTCACGAATGCACCGTGAATACTGAGAATTCGGTAAAACATCAAATCTCTGACATCACTGCAAGAATGGAACCGACGACGACTGAAGAGAATCTTTCAACGTGACAGAAGTAAGAGTGATGTCAGGTGTGCCACAGGCGAGTGTAGTGGGTCCGTTGCTGTTCACAGTATATATAAACGACCTTGCGGATACCATCGGAAGTTCACTGAGGCTTTTTGCGGATGATGCTGTAGTATATAAAGAGTTTGTAACAATGGAAAATTGTGTTGAAATGCAGGAAGGATCTGCATCGTATTGACGCATGTTGTAGGGAATGGCAATTGAAGCTCAATGCAGACAAGTGTAATGTGCTTCGAATACATAGAAAGAAAGATCCTTTATCATTTAGCTGGTCAGCAAGTGGAAGCAGTTAATTCCATAAATTATCTGGGAGTAGGCGTTAGGAACGCCCATATAAAATTAATCGTTGGTACAGCAGACATCAGACTTAGTTTCATTGGAAGAATCTTACGAAAACGCAGTCCGAAAACAAAGAAAGTAGGTTCCAGTATACTTGTTCGCCCACTGTTTGAATACTGCTTTCTGGTGTGGGATCCGTAACAGGTGAGGTTAATAGAGGAGGTAGAGAAGATCCAACGGAAAGCAGCGCTCTTCGTTACAGGATCATTTGGTAATCGTGAAAGCGTCATGAATATCATTGATTATCTCCAGTCGAAGACTCTGCTTGAGAGGCGCTCTGCAAACTGGTATTTTACAACAATGATATTCAGAAGTCATCTCCAAAACGAAACGTAGTAGTTGTAACATGTGGAAATTGTGTTTAGTTTGGTTGTTTGTTTGGGACAGAGGTACCAAACTGCTAATGTCGTAAGTATCCCGACGGGGAGGGGAAGGTGTGAGGATAGGGAAGGAGGGAAACGGAAAGGAAATGCAGTCCAGGAAGGAAAGAAGGGAGAAATACTGCATTAGATCGGGACCCCGTGCTCAACACGCAAGTACTCACGAAAGAACCGTGAGCCCCCCTGAAGGCTGGAACTTGTATAGAACAAGAACCTACTTTACATCTCACTACTTCAATTTAATACCCCACCACGACACAGTCTTGTTATTGAAAACAGCGAAGAGAAACGTCAGGGACGAGACGGGGCAGTCAAATTAAGTGGGGAAGAAAAAACCTGAACAATTGGGAAGTGTTGAATCCAGCTGGTGGAGGGGAGAGACTATAGGGACCCCTTTCCAACCCGCAGAGCATGACGAAAGCCCCCAAATATGATTTTTTCAGGTCTCTAATTATATGTCTCTTCTAAGAATTACATAACCAAGCATAGATCGGGACATGCAACAACTTTTTATTTAGAGATCACTTTTAGGTGTGATGCCACAAAATTTCTATGAGTTGCTGAGCCAACCCCAGACTAAAATATTAGCCACTGTAAGAGGGTATTGTGAACACGGATCTTCGCAGTACAACACCGCACCGTCACCACACAATATAACCACGATGCCGTAGCCTTTCCATATTGCTCAATCATCTTTAGCCTGAACCGGTCACTGTTTCTGTTTTGCTTTTCTATTAGTTCTTTACACATTATTTTTGTTCTCATGCATGACCTGTTTAAAGTATGGAAAGTACTATCCACTTGAGTATCTCCTCACTAAATCTGATGGTCGGGCGACGAGGGAGGGGGGGGGGGGGGGGGGAGAATGGCGAGGTCTCTTGCAAGGAGATTGCCTACGCTAAGCTTTTTCCTACTTTCCTGGTGTTCTTATGGCACATGATGTTCTTACCCGCTATGAATGGCGGAAGACATCGAAAAACTTCGAAAACACATAATAAATGACGCGACCTATAGACTTGAATGTGAGGAACAAGTTATATCAGTGCGCTTTTATTACCATTATCTTCTGAATACCATTAAACTTTATCGATCCTTTCAGATAACCTTACTTTTTTTTCTCAGTTGATACAAACGTTACGTGTATCATGCCTTCTGCAGAATTACTCCCACTTCTGCAAATTATAAATTCGTCGAAAATCTCAAGAATTAAAATAAGTATCATATCGAACCCGCGAACCCCCATAAGGTCAAAAGTAACGCACTGTAAAAAGAAGGGACTTTACGTGTAATAAATGTAAAGTGCACAAAAGCACATGGAAAAAGATTAATTCCAAGAAGTACGGAATAGCTTTTATTCGCTTACGTGTCTCATATACTACACTCGACCGATATACATTTACTGTGCTCCAGTTAGCTAGTTGCAGAAATAGACCCGCAAACTTGGAGTAGTGTGCCGCGGGGCTTCGTGTTCGTAGGAGAGGAAGCCGCCGTGATAACTCGCAACTACGTACTGTTCGAAGTGGTGCTACCGGCGAGCTACGGTAGTAAAACGATAACTTCACAAAGAGAAACCATACGAGCTTGGCACGAAGTTTCACACAACTGGAACAACTTCTGCAAAGTGGAGGTTACAATTCTGGGATCTGTATTTCAAAGGTTTCTAGCTCTGATGGAGCTGTGTTCTCCAGTTACGAGTAACCTCACATGAATTGTTACGGTGCTAGTGTGTAGGTACTGTGATTCGTGGACGACTGCGATGCAACCTACCTAGTCAGTCAGTAGTACTGGCCAAAAGCGATACAACAACTGACCTGTCTAAAAGCTCGTCATAATTATAGAGACATTTATGTAGCTAATGCTGTGAGATACAAGAGGTCCTATTATGGTCCTCTCCATTTCTTGACGTACGTACGTATATCTGAAATCACGCGAAAGAGATGATTGAGCAAATGGTACTGTGCAGTGTTATTAGCGGCGTTAGCATGAAGATGTCGGAAAACTGTCATCTCATATCAATGCACAAATGGCATTTTTTTTCGTAGGAATAAAACAGATGAAAGTTACTGTGAGATTACACAATTAATTTAATTCAAAATCTGAGATTGCTTATTGTCGACGCAGATATCTTCACTTTTCAAAGTGAGACTTTGTAAGTTCAGCTGACTTTACAAACTGCGAGTCATTGCTGTTAGTTACAACAAAACCTGAAAGTTTGTTTCGTCTGTTTCAACAATTCAATCTAAATGATTAATTATGGATTACGAACTGCTATTAGAATAATCTGTGATGACAGGTAATGTGCTTCATGTACGCAGTACTTTAGGGAGATCATTAGAGTTCGATCCATATCCTCTTCAGTCTCCAGGTATCATACATGATACCTCTAGGTTTTATTTTTTTCTTCGGCGCCCACCCGGCTGAACGTTTTCTGGTCTGTGGTATCATGTACTATAGACTTCGTGCTTGCTGCAGCTTATCTTTTCGTCCTTCTCGTGAATGCTAACAGGTGACAGCAACGTCTGAAAACTTCGGATTCCGCAGCTTCACAACATGTCTCGACGAAATAAAGGTTAAGATATGTTTTTTCCTAATTAAATGTGTTTTTACATGCCTAAATATATTTTCGAAAGTGTACAGACTTCCCTCAGTTAATACCTAACTGTAAATCGACGTAATAAAAGATTATAAAGCTTTCGGGTATGATATATGATACCTCGGGATTCAATGCCGACTTTGTTACGTCAGTGGAAGTGAGGTTATATATATAAAATTTTTTTTCGCTTGATTCCCAGGGTTGACTGATGATGAGCTCT
Source organism: Locusta migratoria (assembly GCA_026315105.1). Lineage (NCBI taxonomy): Eukaryota > Metazoa > Arthropoda > Insecta > Orthoptera > Acrididae > Locusta > Locusta migratoria. The sequence goes on along the minus strand of CM048748.1, from coordinate 320,987,900 downwards.
TTGAATTGGTAAACAAAATCAATCCAGATGATTCTGACATAGAAATTGATGAATCTGATGATGAAGATTCTGTTTTAATGCAAATAAATAAAACTGAAGAAAGTTCATGTCCAAGTTCGTCGCCCATGTGTGGTAAAGTCATACGATACCAACATGGGAGGTGTAGACCCATTAGACAAGATGTTGAGGAAATATGCCACGAGAGCCAAGACCTACAAGTGGACTATTAGAGTGATTCTTCACTTCATGGATTTTGCAATGGTTGCAATACAGGGAGAGTGCAATGCAAAATGGTATTGCAAAGAAACATACAATGCCATACTACCAGCTCAAACTTGATATTGCTGAAAACTTAATATATTTCCACAAAAGGTCAAGTTTGCAGATGGAACTGTGGAGCAAAAACCAGACTTAATATTGATCCCAAGAAGGAAGGAGGCCAAGATGTGCCCTTCCACTACCACCAATGGAGATAAGGCAAGCAAGTATGCATCATTTGCCTGAAATGATGAACCATATTCAGAAGAACAGGTCTAAATGCTGGACAGAAGGCTGCTAAGGCCTCACATTTGTACATTATGAGAAGTGTAAAGTCTTCCTTTGCTTCACTACTGACAGGAATTGTTTCAACAAATTCCTCAAAACATAAAATTATTTAGGACTTCTAAAACAAACTCCTTTCTAATACATGAGATAAAATGAAAAAGGCAACAAAAATTTGAAATTTTGTAATGGTAATTTTGTTTGAAAATTTTGAATTGTTTACTTATAATTATGAAAAGTTTGTATTTTGAAATATTATTAAATGCTGTAGCAAATGAGAACTATAAGCGTAATGTTTGTGACGATTTATTTTTTTAATAAAGCAAGATGAAACTACATAATTTTGTGTGTGTGTGTAACTGGCCTGCTCAAGTCCTGAAGTATCCTATATGATACCAACTATAAAAAATCAGTATGCTTGCAAGATTTTTTGGACTGTAATTTATTGTTAATTACCGTTAAAATAAACCAAATAGCACAAAAGTAGTTCATTTACATTTGCAATATGTGCTCGGGACTGAAGAGGATGTGCATCAAATTTGAGAGTTTTAGTAGATTTCAAAAACGAACTTCATTATTGACTGAATGACACTGGCGTTGGAATATTTCCCCTTGGATAAAGATACAAAGGATAGTGCTCATCATGTTTTCACTTCCAAAACAGGAAAATCTCAAAACTGAACATTTACATCCACGAATCAACATCAATGGTGTTTATTTTCTGGATTGCAGATTTGAATTGATAGCAAAAATTTAGTTTTATTATCCAATCACTAAAATTTATAAAATATACAGTCAAAAGTCACTTTAGAACCTGATCATAAGATGTGTGGGGAAAGGAAATTTAAGTAAGTAACAAAATCTGCAAAACGAATGACAATAAAAAATGTTATTCTTCACTAACGAGAGACTGGTGTATCTCATATGTAAAGTTATTACCTCTTTTGTTGAAATAGTATGTTTCAGTTCATTGGGGAAAATATGTGTTTCATAACTGGTATAACACTACAACTAGTGCCAAAGTAAAACTAGCATTTCCTTTCTGGGTAATAATGAAGGAGTGAGTGGTAAATATATTTTTAAAATATAAGCTCTACAAAGAACAATTAAACTCAACAGGGACGGGATAAGAGTCAGAGTCATAGACGAATTAATTAATGGAGACAACTTTGGGGGAGCTGTGAGAAAAAGTTTCTCCGTAAAAGTGGGTGATAATCATAATAAATGAAGACTAATAGGTATCTACATTTTTGGCACAGAAGGAGCTGATATACAGTACGAGAATGTTTTGTATCACATTTCAGTACCAAAAAGGAGCAGCTACATTTCTATCAAATCAAGAAATGAGCCTATTTTCATAACCTAACTCAGTAAACATAATAAAATATTTTGCTCTTATACAGCAAGTAGTAATGAGATAGAGGCCACTTCTGACATTGAAGGACGTTTCTGGTAATTCACAATGCACTTCTGGAAATAAAATTACAGTTAGAATTTCCAATTCTCTCGAGATTTATTGCTGTTACCCTGCATATGGAGACCAATAGATCATGCTGCATGGAGATGCAAGGAGTCGATCCACACTAAAACACTCGTTTCAGTACGGCATGGAGCCACCACGTGCGGCAATAGAGGCATTGATTTTGGCATCCATCCGATCATATAGTTGTCGAATGTCTTAAGAGGCATTGTACCACGCCTGTTGACTTAGTTCTGCAAGACGCTTAGGTTGAAGAGCTGCACTTTTCATTTGTTGTCCTATCATACAAGTGCGGAGATCTTGCTGTGCAGAAAATTTGCTGCACGTTTTGCAGAGCACGTTGAATAACATGCATAGTGTGCGGGTGAGCATTATCCTGTAGGAACGATGTATCACCAGGCTGTTGAATGATATTGGATCTTAAAACCCTCTGCACGTATCCAGCGCTGTTCACAGGTCTCTCTATAAACAATAAAAAATGTTCAAATGTTTATTAAGCTTAAGGGACTTAACTACGGGGTCATCAGTCCCTAAGCTTACAAACTACTTATGAACTAGCTAACACTAAGGACGGCACAAATATCCATCCCGTGCCCGTAATCTTGGGTGACCTTTATTGTCGCTTCCATAAAATGTATTATGCTAACCGTCATAAATTACTATGGCTCGGCAGATTATTATTAGTAGCTATGGTGGTACCCGTCATCGAAGCTCAGTGCATACTTATACTCAGTGTACGACAGGATGGATCTCGAACTGGCACACGATTTTTTCCGAGCCTTAACTTTGGAGTGCAACGACTAGTTCTGCCGTCGGTAGTTTAACTGAAAGTCTCCACGTCCCGACTGTACACCAAGTAGGTTCCTGCTGATGCCATAGCCTATGTATCATATGCAACCACTCGCTCAGCGAAAGTTCCGTACCCAAAGACTGGAAATTTGGACTGGTCACTACAATTTTTTTTTTTTTTTAAGCAATAGGAGTAATACGCAAAATTACAGTCATGAATCATTGAAGTCCATTGCAGAAGGATTTTACAGCACATACTTTCCTCGAATGTCATGAACCACCTTGAAGAGTATGGCCTATGGACAAATATTTAACAAGGATCCAGAAAGTGTTCCTGTGAAACGCACATGATCTGATGAGTGCTAACGGCGAGAGATGTGAAATAGATTCCCAGTTTCTAGATTTCTCAAAACATTTTGACACTGTTCCTCACAAGCATTATCTGAGCAATTGGGTGCTTATGGAATATCGATTCAGTTGTGCGATTGCATTCGTGATTTCTTGACAGAAAGGACACAATACGATGTAATCGAGTAGAACAGAAGTGATATGTGGCGTTCCCAAAGAAAAGTACTATAGGGCCCCTATTGTTACTTACATTTGTAAACAATTTAGGAGACTGTGTAGCTGTCTGTTGGTGAATGATGCTTTTATTTATCGGTTAGCAATGCCACCATGTGCGGCTCGGACAGCGGTAGAGTGTCAGACTACAAATCCAAAAGTCACTGGTTCGAACCGCCTCCATGTCCTAGGATTTTTATCTGTCACTTTCCTCTTCTTTCAGCTCTGGTAGTGTTGCTGATGTGAAAAATATCGAGTATCACCGTGGTTTGGAACCCACGTTAAACTGTAGGTCCCCCTATAACTGGCTGGGTAAGTCAGTTTGAAGGTCGGAGGAAGGCAACTGCATACCACCTCCAAACAGGACCATGCCTAGTAAAGCACTGTGGTGTTCAAACCAATCTTCGGATTGTTGACTGCTTTCTTTTTAATGTCATCAGAAGATCAAAGCAACTTCAAAATGCCGTAGACAAGATATCTGCGTGGCGCAACAATACGCAGTTGAACTTATTAATGATAAGTGTGAAGTCATCCACATAACCACTAAAGGAAATCCGTTAGATTTCATTTACACAATAAATCTGTCAAACTCCAGGCCATCGATTCAAGTAAATACCTACGAATAATAATTACAAACTTAAATTGGAAAGATGAGATAGAAAATAGTATTGGGTATGGGGAACTAAAAAGGTACTTTTCATTGCCAGAACACTTAGAAGATACAACAGTTCTATTAAAGAAACTGCCTACGCCGCGGTGGAGTACCCGAGCGGTATAAGGTGTTTCGCTGCGGAGCGCGCGGTTGCTCCTCCCTGCGGCATGGGTGTATGTGTGTTTGTGTGTGTGTGTGTGTGTGTGTGTTGCCCTTAGGTTAAATTTACCTAGGTTTAAGTAGTTTGTAAGCTGCGGACTGATGACCACGCAGTTTGGTTCGATAGATTTACAAACATTTGAACATTTTTGAAACCGGCTACACTAAACTTGTGCGCCATATTTTGGAGTATTGCTGCGAATTGTCGGATCTGCACCAGGTGTGACTGACGGACGATTTAGAGAAAATGCACAGAATGGCGGCTCGCTCTGTATTATCGCGATATAAGAGAGAGAGTGGCACGGAAATGATGCACGAATTGGGGTGGAAATCTTTTTTTTTTTTTTTTAAGGCGTTATTTATTGCGACGAAAACTGTTTGCGAAATTTCACGAATTTTCTCTTCCGATTGCGAACGTATCATGTTAGTACGCACCTACATACGGAGGCATGATCATTATCATAAAATAAAGATAAATGAGATCGAAAACGAAAAGATTTTGATGTTCCTTTGACCTGCGAGCTATTAGAGAATGGAACTGTAGAGAAATATAATAAAGCCGTTTCCATGAACTCTCTGCCCTGCATCTCGATGTGACTTGCAGAGTATTTACATAGGTAGGTGTAATGAAAGTCGTTCGGCGATCGACCTGAATAGAGGCCAGGATCCACTAGTGTGTCGCGACCCACAGCTTGGGAACCACTGCCTGCACTGGACGATAAGTCCACATGCCAGTGTAACGAGATAAAGCCCTGCGTACGCAGCTCACATGCAAACCGGCAGCCTTGCGACTCATCCCTATCCATTCCACACTGCACTGTGTCTGCAGTCATTTCGTCGAAAACAGGAAGTTTAACAGAGAGCCGTTACCCTTCCTCGCAGCCTTGTTTTTGCCGTCCTAATGCCATCAGTAATAGCGTTGCCTGGTAACGAGATGAACGGAGGAACAAAAAAAAAAAAACAACAACGTTGTGCCCGGAACCTGTTACGCGTCAAACGTGGAGAGGAAGGTGGTCTCGGTGGAGGCGGCCGGAAGAGCTCGCGCCGTTGCTTTTCCTGTGGGGAAAGTTCAATCTCGGGCCTGGAGGCAGCAGAAGTGGGTGCGGGACGGGGTTGCTTGGGGGTTGGGGTTTTAGGGGGTGGGAGTTGGGGGTGCAGAAACAGCGGCAATCGCAGAGCACGGGCGGCGCGGTGCTCTTCATTACGGTGCGATCGCGGCGCGGCCCCGGGCCTAGTTATTAAATAAGTCGGTGCGTGGCGGAGAGAGTCGCGCTCGGCGCCCAAATTGAATTAGTCTGGTGGCGCCGCGGGCGACCGGGACGAGAAGCGCGAGGCCCGCAGCCGACTATATCCCGTCTTTGGCTCAGGCTCCCAGACTGTTATTAAGCGTACCCGAGCACTGCGACCTATCCACAAACGAAATATCCTGTATTCCGTGGATAAGCTCGAAACCTTAAAACGTGCGCCGCTCGTCGCGTGGTTGCAAGTATCTCTGCTTACAGACCAGGCGGTACCAGGGTCGACAATCGGCAACGCAGGTATGAGCTGAAACGTGGTGTAAGGAGTCAAGAAATACCGACTTCCTTTCATGTCATCTCCATGTTTTTGTTGTTGTTGATGTCGCCTTCAGTGCGGGGACTGGTTTGATGCAGCTCTCCACTCTACTCTATCCTGAGCAAGAGCCACGGTGGAGTAGCCGAGCGGTCTAAGGTGCCTCGCTGCGGAGCGCGCGGTTGCTCGCCGTCGGAGGTTCGAGTCCTCCCTGGGGCATGGGTGTGTGTCTGTGTGTTGTTCGTAGGTTAGTTTACCTTAGTTTATGTAGTTTGTAAGCTACGGACTGATGACCACGCAGTTTGGTCCGATAGATTCACAAACATTTGAACATTTGAACCTGAGCAAGGCTCTTCAAAAAATGTTCAAATGTTGTAAAGCTCATGGGACTTAACTACGGGGTCATCAGTCCCTAAACTTACAAACTACTTATGAACTACTTACGAACTAGGACGGCACAAATACCCATTCCCGAGGGGGGATTCGAACCCCCGAACGTAGTGGCCGTGCAGACCGTGACTGAAGCGCCTCAGTCCCCTCGGCCACCGCGGCCGGCAAGCAAGCCTCTTCATCTCCACATAAGAACGCCAACCTACTTCTGTTGGAATCTGCTTAGTGTATCCATCTCTTGGTTTTCCTCTGTGGTTTTTACCCCACACACTTCCCTCCAATGCTAAATTCACAATTCCTTGCCGGCCGCGGTGGCCGAGGAGACTAAGGCGCTCCAGTCACGGTCTGCACGGCCACTACTGTCGGGGGTTCGAATCCCCCCTCGGGCATGGATACTTGTGCCGTCCTAGTTCGTAAATAGTTCATAAGTAGTTTGTAAGTTTAGGGACTGATGACCCCTTAGTTAGGTCCCATAAGCTGTACAAGCATTTGGACATTTGATCACAATTCCTTGATGTGTAAGAATGTGTTCGAACAATGGATCCCTTCTTTTAGTCAAGGTATTCCAAAAATTCTTTTTCTCCCCAATTTTATTCAGTACCTCATCATTCACCCACCCAATCCTTCAGCATTCTTCTGTAGCACCACATTTCAAAAGCCTCTATCCTCATCCTGTCCGCACTGTTTATCGTCCATGTTTCACTCCCATACAAGGCAACACTCCACACAAAGATCTTCAGAAAGGACTTCCTTAGGCTTAAATCAATATTCGATGTTAACAAATTTCTCTTTTTCAAAAACGCTTTTCTACCCATTGCCATTCTGCATTTTATATCCACACTACTGAGACCAACGTTTGCTATTTTACTGCCCAAGTAACAAAACTCATCTAGCACCTTTATTGTTTCCTTATCTTATCTAATTCCTTCAGCATCACCTGATTTTCTTAGACTGCACTCCATTACCCTTGTTTTGCTCTTCTTAATGTTCATCTTATACACAGCTTATAACAAACTGTCTATTACGTTCAACTGCTCAACTGCTCTTCCTGGTCTTTTGCATTACAATATCTCCGGCAAAACGCAATGTTTTTTTTTTTTTTTTTTTCACCCTGAACTTTAATTCCTTCCCCAACGTTCTCCTTGCTTTCTTCTACAGTTGAAACAACGTACAAATTGAATAATATTGGAAAAAGGCCACAACCCTGTCTTATTCCCTTCGCAACGACTGCATCCTTTTCATGCCCATCAACTCTGATAACTTCTGTATGGTTTTTGTACAAGTTGTAAATAATCTTCCATTCCTTGTTTCTTACTCCTGCTTGCTTCAGAACTTGAAACTCTTCATTCCAGTCAACAATGTCAAAAGCTTTCTCCAAATGTACAAAAGCTAGAAATGTAGGTTTGTCTTTCCTTAATCTATCTTCTAAAATAAGCCGTAAAGTGATATTGCCTCCCGAGTTCCCACATTTCTCCTGAACCCACACTGATCTTCCCTGAGGCCGGCTTCCAACGCGGCATAGGCGGCGCGTCCTATGTGGTCACTGGTTCAGTGATCCCACAGAAAAATCCCGTTCTGAGAAAAAAGTAAATAAATAAACAAAATAAAAAAGTTTATATATTTTAGACGATGTTACAGCTTTCAATCAATGAAATAAATAGCAATTTGGGATCAGTTATGGCTGCTAGGTTTAGATGGAATACCAAAGCGCGGCGAATGAAAATTTGTGGCCGGTCGGGATTCGAATCCGGGATCTCCTGCTTACAAGGCAGACGCGTTGACCACTTCGCCACCGAGGACACAGTGAGGACTCTCACTGCAGAGGACTCTTCCCTGCACGTCTCCTGCCACACCCAAATCTCCATTCGCCATGCTGTCTCTTTCCTATACCACAGCATATTTGTTCTGTAATGCTCGCAGCCACAATACTGTATTCCCGCATCAGGGAGAACAAACCATGAGGTATGGAGACACCATTAATTGTCGTCAGGACCCCGGCCTCGGCTTGTATACAACTATATATTTTTGACGATGTTACAGCGTTCAATCAATGAAATAAATCGCAATTTGCGCAAAACACTCTTTTGGTCTGCCTGTGGTGACGACACTGTTTGTTTGCCTTTGTAGTGACCGCGATGTTATTCGATGAGAGTAATTAGTGGCTAATTGTCGTATTGCAAAGTGGCAAAAACAGCTGTGCGCAGTGCTCAGTACTGAGTCGTAGCCTTGACCTGTAATTTAGGCACTTTCACAGGGCGAGAAGTGAATATTTTTACCAATCCACTATAATTAGTTGACATCTGCAGGCGATAGTGAGAAGGTACAACGGTGGGTTGGTTTGTTGAATCAGTGTAACCTGCCAACTTAGTTTTGGAGATCTATCAAGACTGCAGTGGTAAATTTCAAAGGTCACATACCCGAAGCCCTGGATCACCAAAGGAAAGTTTTTGGTGTGTACTTAGACCTTTCCAAAGCTTTAGATTGTGTTTGTCACAAAATTCTTCTACATCAACTAGACTGCTATGGCATAAGAGAGAAAACTGCTGATATTATAAAACCTTTTGTGGAAAACAGGAAAGAAAGTGTGGAAATAAAACACAAATCTGCTAACCCCGAAAAAAAAAGTATACTCTAAACTTCTGCTGGTAAAATATGGTGTAGCAGAAGGTTCTCCTCATCATATTGTACGTAAATGACATGCCAATTTCAGTAAATGAAAAAGTGATTATGTATGCTGATGACACAACCTTACTAGTGTGTAGCGGTTCAGTTTTAGATTTAGAAAATAAGTCCAGTTTTGTCATACAAACAGCAGAAAGATATTTTAGAGAAAATAATCTACTCATAAACACAAAGAAAACAAAATGTACAAATTTTGAAATAACCAGAAAAAACAGCTCTGAAAATTTTATTATAAATGTTGGCGTACAGCTTTAGACGAAGTGGACTGAAATAGGTTTCTGGGAATAGAGGTGGAAAAATATCTGATGTGGGAAAACCATATTAATAAAATCTGCTCAAAAATTAGCACTAATATATTTTTAATGAAAAAAATGTATTGTACGGTGGACACAGAGACTTTACTAATAATGTACTATGGATTATTTACCCACACATATTAAATGATATACCAGTATGGGGAGGAGCAGCTGATGTACATATTCAGGGAATTTTAAAACGGCAAAATAAAGCGATCAGATGCATTGCGAAATTTACACCACGTGATTCATGTAAAAATAAGTACAAAGAAATAAAAATACTGACAGTGCCAAGTGTGTACATATGAGACTATATGTCTACTTTTTAAAATAAAAAATACAAAAGCAACAAAGACTTACAAGAAATAGGGAAAATTATCATTCACTAGAAAAAGGCTAAAACTGACAGATAGAGACCCTGTAAATGCTGGGTGCCTATTATCTTTTGCAACCAAGCAAATCGGCTATTGATGGATGTTAGCCACATCAACATCTTTTTTGGGATTCCATTATTAATTAATCCCTGGAAATCTGATGAATCTAAACAGTCTCTACCAACTACTGAGAGGTCAGCTGAGTTCCGCAGTATCACCGTCGACGGCACTGCTGCCAGGGACTCTGACATGTCTGTCACGAGGTCTTTTCTTTTCTCTCTCATTACCAGGGTGGAGCAGGCTGGAAGCGATTCAGGTGCTCTTGAGCATACAGTATTGGTACATTTAACGAAGATAACAAGAATACAATGGAGTACAAAAGGAGAAATGACACATAACATGTCAAAAAATTTAAGATATGCTGCTTGTAAATGGAGTGACAGATGTGAAATTTCTGTAATAATAAGACAAAGCGACGAAAACAGTGAAACACAACACTGTAGGACTCATGTACATGGACATTTAAAATACACAAGCGTCGGCGTCAATATGGCTGTTCGCAGTTTCATTAAAAAAGAGTGATTTGTTTCACTCCGACAGGAGCACAGACGATGCATACGGTAATGATAAAGGAATGTGATGAGTGTAGATGGGGAAGGAGCAAAGGAGCAAGGGGGGAGGGAGTGGGGGAGAGGGGGATGGAGCAGTGGAGGGTTGATGGGTAGGGAGGGGGCGGGAAGAGGAAGAAGGGGCCACAGGGCCATGTGAGAAAGGAGGGGGAATGGGACGTCGCAGGAAGTTCTTTTAATTTAACGACCGTAAGACAAACGACGTGGAGTTCAGTTTCAGACTGACGCAGACGAAGGATTCGGAACGCTCTGTAATTATTGCGTTAGAAAATTGCAATTTCCTTAAGTTGGAAGGTCAGTAGTTAGACTGAGGTGGTACGGACGGAAGGGGAGGGACAGAGAAAAGTGCAGGGCTGCAAGTACAGAAATGAGTTCTCTTAGCGGCCAACAAAAGGGTGTCCGAACTAATAAAAGGTTCATCGACTTTGTGTGGAAGGAACAAATTAAACATCACAGGAACATTAGGAATTCTAAGAAAACGTTGAATCTATCAATTTTGTGATGGAATATCACTTGTTTACCTATGAAAGTGAATCAAATTAATCTGAATGTACACATTGTTAAGACAATATTTGAAACTCCTCAACACATTTGTCATTCCTGAATTATTCCCTATTCTGAAACACTTCCCGTTCCTCAAGATAATTTCCGCAGCAGTTTTTGAGTGAAGTATTTTTCTGCTTAATTTGTCTAAATTAAATTCGAGGATCAGTAATTTTTGCGCGTCCATTACAATCATCTACGCCATATGTGCACAGCGATGCATATTTAGGAAACTCAGATTCAACGTTTACAACAAGGCTCCCCAATATAATTAATTAAAACACATCTTGAGTCAAAAGGAATAACAAGAATAAAGGAAGGAAAAATGAGTGACAAGTGTTATCGTCTCTTCGGAAACGTGCTTACAGGAGATGAAGTAGAAGCCAGGATTGTCTTGTTAACGATGGGGAACGAAATCGACCGTACCCCTTTACTAGAACCGATCTGGTATTTTCCTGAAGTGATTTATAGATAACGCAAATACAAATCGTTATAGTTGAAGACGGATTTTAACCGCCATCCACCAGAAAACGATTCCGGTATGGTAACCAATCGGCGTTTTGAATAAAGCTAGACGATGCTTTTCTGAATCAGAGGAAATTCCTTCAGTAATATAAACTTCCTTCAGTAATATTAAAGTGTACAAATGACGCTCTTTAGCAAGCGGACGCATCAAGTACAGGGTAATTATAATTTAAGTTACAACTTCAAAACGCTGTAAAATTAACACCTCGGCTCAGAATGACGTCAAACTGCAGCGGAATATTGTCGCAGAAGTGGGAATACGACTACAAATGACAGATGAATCATACAACAATGTATAAGGAGTACGTTAGACGATAAACAAAGTGTACTACTCAGTTTTCATGGGTGTACAAGTGTGAGACTGTTCGTTATGTAACCCCATGCACCACGGCAAGGTCATATCACATCGGATGGTAAAATCGGTTTTTAATTGTCCTTAGGCCAAAACCAACATAAAAACATCAATCACATCAATTTTTATTTGTCGTGAGGCCAAACACCGCATAAGGAACATATGTCAAAATGAAATCGGTTTTATCATTTCCACGTGCCTGGCGCAAAACATGTTCCAAATGCAACCGTTTTTTTGCAACCAGTTGAAATCGAGAAACAGCATGTTCCAAAACTAATCCAAATCTTTCCGGGGTCATGTTCAGAATTTGATGTGCGATAGATGCCTTCATTGAAGCAAAGTTCGCAATTCCAACACTGAACATGTCACCTTTCCGATAGCTCCACATCCAGAAGTCAAACGGATTAAGATCAGGCGGCCAGGACGGCCAGGCTATAGGAAAATGACGACTGATAATCCTAGCACTTCCTCAACGGCGCTTCAGCGACTGAATAACTCGATTTGCAGTGTGCGGAGATGCACCATCTTGCATAAAAATGATCCAGTCCACACGTCCACGCTGTTGTAGACCCGGAATGACATGGTTGCGTAGAAGACACTCATAGCGCTTACCAGTGACGGTAAAGCTAACACACCCGAAAGCACATGTCTCTTCCAAAAAAAGATTGTCCTGTGACAAATGATGCCGTAAACTCGCACCACATAGTGGCCTTGTCATGACGGTGTAGTACTGGTTAATTTACATGTGGATTTTCTGTTGCCCATATTCAACAGTTATATGTATTGACATAGGCCTATCTTGTCAGATGGAAGTGGGTTTCGTTGGTCCACAAAATCTTCCAGTGCCATTCATCGTCCACTTCCATGCTAGCAAGAAATTTTAAAGCAAATGACTGCTAACAGTTCAACTGGAAGCAACTGGTGCACATGGGTAGGGGCGGCTCCACAACGGCCTTTTGAGGGGGGAGGGGGGGGGGCGGGGGTTGGTGAAAGAATTCTCATCCTCATCTCTAAACTTTGGCTCAGTAGAAAGGGTCTAGCCACCCCATTTTACCCCAAGCCCATTAAACAAAAGTCTCACAGATTTGAAGAAGCATTTCACAGTCGAAGCACGCTAGCTTCATTATCGAAGGAAAAAAAAAGCTGCTGGGAGGGGGGGGGGTGCGAACGACCCTTCGCTGCCCCGCACCCCCCTTGGATCCTCCTATGCACATGGGTAATTTTGAATAGATGGCAAAGAAGGATTTTACCCACCACGATGACAGGTTTTTTTCAGTGTTGGGGCAATTTTCCGAGCAGCATACGTATGTACACCACCGCTCGACTTCTCGTGCATCGCTGCGGCCACTTCTTCCACTGACGTCGAGCCGGCCGCGATGGCCGAGGAGACTGAAGCGCTTCCAGTCACGGTCTGCACGGCCACTACGGTCGGGGGTACTAATTCCACCTCGGGCATGGATATTTGTGCCGTCCTTAGTGTAAGCTAGTTGATAAGTAGTTTGTAAGCTTAGGGACTGATAACACCGTAGTTAAGTCCCGTAAGTTCTACAAACATTTGAATATTTTGAACACTGACGTCGAATCAGCTCGTTTCCTCCTCTACGACGTTGCACACCGAAGGAAACCGTCTTTTAGAATTTGAGGAAGACTAGTGGATCCGTGCGAATACTTCGCGCCGTTAGTGGAATGACAAAAGAGTAAAAAAATGAAAAAAATGGAAGTAGCGCGAATGTTCTCGGTAAGAAGAAATGCATACTGTAAACCATCAGCTGTTTATTATTTTTCCAAACTTCTACCGGTTTCGGTTATAAACCATCTTCACGGAAGAGAACTAGACAGACTGATTAAACAGGTGCATTATATGCCTCCTTATGCATACTGGCATGCATGTCACACAATAAAAATAAATAAGACGTCAATAGGCATCAAGTCTTGGTTAAAAACATAAAAGCAATGCCAGGCTGTGTGATGGTGAACCAAGGTCTATTTTTGTTTTTGTTTTACTACTCCAGGAACATCTAAGTTTCGCATGCTGGCAGCTGTTCTTGGATTGAATACTGTAGTGTTCACTTCATCTTCTTTGGTGAAAGAATTTCGGAAAGCTGTGTTGAGTAATTCTGCCTTAGCAGTACTGTCGTCGGTAGTATTACCATTGCTATCGCGTTGTGGTTCGATGAACCCTCTGCCAGGCACTTGAATGTGATTTGCAGAGTATCCCATGTTGATGTAGATGTAGACGCCATTCTGACATTATATTCACCTTGTACTTTTCGTGAGTCTATATTTAAATTCTCCTTACTAATCTTTGAATTTAGTTTCAGAATTGCTCACCAGATGATATTTTACATTATGAGCCACGTGGTAAAGCCGATTATTTATTGTTAGAATTGATAGCAAAATTATTTCAAACAAGCCTCATAATATACGAAATTAACAACAAATCTCTACCTAATTTAAATTACTTCTATACATTAAACCGCATTGAATTTAGTTTCAAAAGACTGATTTAATATTATCCGCTTCTCAGCTACGTAGCTAATCACGCAGCGCAACGTCCGTGTTTATAGATGTAACCAATGCAAATGGCCTTCAGACATGCATGCATAAATAACGGACATTTGCATTGTTACATCGATACCCACGGACGCTGCACATCGTATTTAAGTCCAAAACAAAGAACCCAACATTTGTGAATAAATGTCTCTACCTGTGTTCATATTACATCATAGAATATAATTCATTAGTAGTAGAAAATGTTCGAATATGGAAGTCTGGGTCGCTCCGCAATGCGTGCACAGGTAGGATAATGGCTACCGCCACCACTCTAGAAAAGTCTTAAATCTGGATTTGAATCACACTCCCGCACAAATTTTTACATGCCGCCAGAAAATATCAGATTGATGCTAATGCAAATTGTCTTCTGCGGATTTTTTTATTTTTTTTTTATTTTTTACAAAATGTTCTTCATTATTATAATATTCATTAAAGATTATTCTGTATTCTTTGAATTTGTATGTGTGTGTGGCGCGGGGGGGGGGGGGGGGGGGGAAGGAATGCGTGTGTTAGTGTGAGCGTTCGTATATATTTTATGCAAAAGCGTGCCGGAGTTTCCAGAAAGTTTATCTATTTATACGGCAGTCGATAAGCTTGAAAATAGCTAATCCCTAAATGTATTGCTTAAGGATTTCCGACCAACACCGATTTACTATGGTTTATCGCACTAACGTTTGTACACATTTCTCACGAACTACTTGCTCGAATCAAGTACATAAGTAGTTTTATATTCTTCAAGGTGTATGACTTGTATTACAGTAGCACTACTGTTATGGCCGTAGAAATCCAGATACCCTAAACGTGTATACTAATTAGCTGGCACTAGAAAATCAACATCTAAATATCCGTGAAATTTTGACAGATATTAATCTATTATATTTAAATGAAGTGATGTAATTGCATGTGTCATTGACATATGTGTATTAACTTAAGGGAGGATGCTAAATATAGCGAAAAATTTAATAGTTCGGTAAAATAAATTTGTAGTCGGTAAATTGATTTTGTAGTACTGACTTTTTATTCACTTCCAACTACTTTTCTTCAATCTTCACAGCCCATAATCAGGAAACAAGTGACTAGCGTCGAGAAAAGAGGCTAGTTCTTTGACTTTCAAACATTTTCCCCAAATATATTACATAAACACAAGGTCTTACGTTACGACGTTAATTGAGAATTTTTCACTTTCTTCTCAAGTTAGAAATTGTGTTCAATAAACTTGCTTATTTAATTTATTAATATTTGGTTTAAAAAGTCCAAATTTATACACATTACCTATGACCCGTATTTTGAACAGCCAAATTGATACTTGTTACATTTGTTGTGCGTCAGCTATTTCGGTTTACATGTCGTGTTACATTTGAATATGGGATACTTAATCACACTGCATTGTAGTTGTTCAATTTATATATTGATTTTACATTAGGTTTCTTGTGGTGAACAAGGTAGATAAAGTAACTGTGTATATTGATGTAGCAGTTTAGTTGTGTAAGGTATACAAAATACTAAATAAAATGGAAGTGTGATGGTTGAAACAGGTCAGACTCTATATTTTCAACACACATACTGGAGAAAGGACACGCATATCAAATCCAGATAGTAGTCCTACATATAGCCAACAAAGGTACAAAACGAATAATCTTTGAAGCAGTTCAAATAAACAAACATGTAGCCAAAAATCCTTATCAGCTTCTAAATGACCAAACTACAGCTGACAACAACCACACTATTAGACTTCACAGAATAGAATTCAGCCAGTCACTTACCAAATAACATATCACCCATCACACTTCCATTTTATTTAGTATGTCATGCACAATACTCAATTAAAACTACTGCTACACCAATGTAAACAGTTACTTTACGTATCTTTTTCATTTGACAGTTCAAAACACTGATAACGACCACACAAAAGTACATACCATTCACTAAAAAAAGTATTACGTGTTTGAGGTAGGATAAGTAATGTACATAATTTTGGACTTTCAGAAACCAAATGTTAATAAATGAAGATTAATAAGTGTATTGTATTCCTAAACCAAATGTTAATAAATGAAAATTAACAATTTTATTGAACTTAACAAGTCTATTATTACTTGTACGTTTAGTGAGCCATATTTTCTTTGCAAATTCTTTATGGATTGGTTTTGTGATTACCGCTTTGGTGGAATGCGTGACGCGATATGGTAATATCGTCCAAGTGTTAGGAATTTGGGATATTGTCAACCTACAGATAGCGTACTATCTATGTCTACCCTTCAATAATGACTGTTTAAAGCCAGATGGCTCATTGTGAGAACCAAAGAGGCGCTTTGCCATGGAGATGCTCTCCCAACGGAACGTATTTAAAAAGGGTTCAAATTTTGATCTCTAGATTGTCAGGATCAACCTTTCGGAAAACTGCCACACAATTGGAATGCTGAGTCAGTTGTGCACCAATGCTGGTTGCAATGGTCACTTGAACATTCAAACAAACGGGAGACGTTCTGAAAGTTCACGCAGCATTAGAACGTCCGCAAGATCGTCGTAAAACTAAGGGTATCAGTATCAGATACTACAGATACCATATCAGGTTTGTGAGTCCTGAAAAGTCAGAAAGAGCTGACGCCAAATATTTACTGGTGGTGGAATCACGGATAGCCCGTCTTCCAAATGTTCAAATGTTTGCAGAGCTTATGGGACTTAACTACGGGGTCATCAGTCCCTAAACTTACAAACGACTTATGAACTAGCTAATACTAAGTACGGCACAAATATCCATGCCCGAGGTGGGATTCGAACCCCCGACCGTAGTGGCCGTGCAGACTGCGACTGACGCACCGCGGTACGCTCGGCCACCGCGGCCGGCGCCCGTCTTCCACTGATGCCACAGAAAGGACGTTCAGGGCTTTATCGGAGCCGTGGTCTTTAGCGATAAACCATATATAGCCTGCACGAAAGTAATGGTCGTGTGCACGTACGTCGTAGACCTACCGAGCTACGTTTCGTAGGGTGCATGCGTGGTATATACGCTGTCCCCACCCCAATGGTTCTGGGGATCAGTAAGGTAAATATCTCGTTCACTTATGCTGTTTGTGAAAGCAACTCTGACTAGCGCACTGTAACTGCAGGATGTTGTTAAGACATGGTCCTTTGCCATTCTCGCAAAGGGAAGGTGATGTGTTGCTCCAACATGAAAATACTCGCCCACACTTGACCGTTTTTAGTTGGTTAACTCTTATATTTTTATTTTTAGAATTAGTCATTAATTTTTCTACAATACAGTCAGAATCGACAACTAAGATGTGTGTAAGTGGCAAAATTACAGAACATCGGCTGGCTGTAGTATGTAACGTTTAAGTTATAATTAGTAGGTGATTTATGGATATAGCTAGTTGTAGTATATCCTCTTTCTGACCGAATATTCATCCTCTTAGAATTACCAGCGAAATAGCTACAGAATGTGTCGATGACGTCGTGAGTGGATTAGGGAAAAATTTATGTACGATCGACTTTCCGTGGGCACTGCCTTGCTTCCCGATAGTACACTTACGATAAAATAGAAAAATTGGTGTAAAACAGTAGTATATCTGGACAGAAGATGTATCAATACACTGTTTCCTTGTCATGAGCACCATGTGTAACATATATATATATATATATATATATATATATATATATATATATATATATATATATATATATATATTGCTCAGAATAATTAAGGAATCAGTTGAGATATCAAGTTCGGAAGTATTGCCACCCGCAGAATGAACTACAATAGTGCGACGTCTTTCTGTAGGATCTATAGAGTGGAGACAGAAACATTACGGCAACCGAGATAGTGGTAATAACAGATAGTTGCTGTAGAGGTGATTGGTGTTAACTTGTGTTCACTCTACCAAATGTATTACATAAGCAATTAGGTTCAGATAGTGTAGTGAGCTAGTAATGCAATGTTACAACAACGTGACTTCCACGAAGCAATGGCATGGAGAGCCATAGGAAGTTGGAAGCGGGACAATCACAGAGGGAGATGGCTGCAGCTATTGGAGTTTCAAATGTTCAAATGTTTGTAAAGCTTATGGGACTTAACTACGGGGTCATCAGTCCCTAAACTTACAAACTACTTACGAACTACTTACGAACTAGGACGGCACAAATATCCATGCCCGAGGTGGGATTCGAACCCCCGACCGTAGTGGCCGTGCAGACCGTGACTGAAGCGCCTCAGTCCCCTCGGCCACCGCGGCCGGCTATTGGAGTTTCCCAAAGTGTGGTTTCAAGGACCTGGACGCGATGTCAGACAAAAGGAACCATTAAAAGAAGGTTAGATCAAGGTCGTCCACGGTAACTTCAACAAGAGATGACCGTTATCTCCAGTTGACAGCCCGTCGAGGTAGGAGGCTGAGTTCAACGCAGCTGAAACGCACCCTGCAGGCAGCAACAGGATGATTAATATCAATACAAACAGTCCGAAATCGCTTTTGGGAATTTGGTTTCAGCGCGCGGAGGCCTGAGTTGTGTGTCCTATTAAAGACAGGACATCGTCTATACCGCAGAAACTGGGCAGAGGAACCTCAGAATTGAGGTCGTAACGAATGGCGCCGGGTTCTGTTCACAGGTGAATCACGATTTGGAGCTCAGCCGGACAATCATCGTTCACTCCACTGGATAGAACGAGAAGCTTGTAATAATCCTGGTTATGTGCGGGAAATATCACTGTATCAAGGTGATGAACAAACTGTGTGGTCAGGAGTCGGTATTGGCGGACGTACCGACCTCTATGTCGTTCGGAATAGCGCTTTAGCAGCTTAGAGGTATAGAAATGAGATCTATCGATCTATTGTTGAGCCCTACTATGGTGCCATAGGCAACAGGTTTCTTCTAGTAGACGATAACGCTCGTCCCAACAGAGCTGCACTGTAAGTTATATTGATGATCATACAAATGACGGGGCAATGATCCTTTCATCGATGCGGAGGCACTCCTACGCCCTTACTCTTACGGTAATTAGTTAACAAAAACGAGTTTGAATTCTAGTGGGCAGGGTAAAGTTGAGAATTTATATCTGACGGAATGGGTACTTGAGTAATTCCGTGCACGTGTGGTGATCGCTGTGTCCTCAGTGGTGTAGGAGTCAACGCAACTGTGAAACTGCCTAGAAAGGAGGAGACCCGGGCTTGAATCCCGGCTGGGTGCCATTTTAAACATTGTCCTTTTATAGTTAATGTTATATATTCCGTGTATATGAAGAACTGCACTGGTCGACAACATGCTTGAAGCTGAGGAAAGTGACGAAAATGAGATTCAGATTGTTTACCAGACTTAAAGTCGATTGAGCATGTCTAGGATACACTTGGCAGACGCATTGCAGCCTGATTATCATTTCCCACAACGGTTGCAGAGCTTGATATTGCATTCATGGTAGAATGGCCAAATATCTCCCAAGATCTGATTGTTAATCGCATACTGTCCATGCCACGGAGGTGTGGAACCGTCCTGGCCGTACGAGGTGAATACACATCATATTAGAGGGTAACGGGCACTATTACCGTAGTTCTGTAATATTGCGCTTTTTTTAATCCCATCAGGTGTTGGTGTGGTTGTTAATGTTCGGGGCCGCTTTTAAAGTTTCACTTGCGTTGTAATATTACGGAGAAGTACTTTGGAAGACCAGGCACATTTATATAATTTTATATAAAACAGATAAAAAAAAGTAGAATCTGACTTTAAAGTTTAGCGGCGGTGGTAATTTGGAATAAAAGCAACACCTGAGCACAATATTACATAAATAAATTAACAGATTAAGTTGTTGTCTTTCTCATCGAAATACGTGCATCAGGTTGACTGGATGTAGCAGTTGAGGCTGTAAAACTCTTGGTGCATTGTGTAAAATGATGCTTGGTTTGCTTAGAGCGGATTGTGCCAACTATTAAGTTAACTTTTGTGACGAAAGACTGTTTAAATCGATCGGATTTCGTTTAATTCCGAAGATTTCCTTGCAGGCATTACTACAAAGTCACATTAATGAAAGTTACAGATAATGATACCTAGAAGTTGCTAGTAAATTATAGATACAAGTCCAACAACGGCTCCAAGCATCATGTCACATAATCAAGATTACTGCTGGAAAAATAGAAACACTTCATGAATTATTAAAAGAGGGGTCATTTTAAATAAGTAAAAGATTTCAAATGAACTGATTATATTTTCATCATTTTTCATAGTGAAGAAATACCTGATGTTCGTCTGTCCTCAACGAGCGATAAAACTTGAAAGACGAAGTGCACAACCGCGTTCTGGGCAGCCTGTAAAAGACAGATGAACACCAAAAATATATGAAGAGCATAATTAGCTGCCAGAGAAAGCGGTGGTCAGCAACAAGCGTCGTAGATATATTGTTTACTGAATAAAAATATCAATGAAATGCTACAGCTCCAAGGTGCTTCGCTCCAAGTAAATGCCATGTAAACCCCAAGTACAGTGTTTAGACAACAGAATAACGTAACGTTATTTTTGTGTCCCAGCCTCGTCGCCACTTTTGTGTCTCGTTTCTGCCGGTAGTCGTAGGTGTCGGAGGCCGAGTAGAAAGAGACCGACACAGGAATAAAGGATGCACGCGTGTGCAGGTACGCAGGTGACCAGCCAGTGGGACAGCAGAAACTAGAAACACTAGGCTAAATTAGAACGAGATACATATTTCATAGAGAGATTACAATACTTATCTTTCATAAGTTTCATGACTGCAGAACGCTGATACATTAACTAGTTGAGGCCTGCCTACTGATGATTCCTAGTGCCTATCCAATAGCCAAGTCTTAACTGGTGCCTATCTGATTCCCAAGTGAACGATGCAGTCCAGTGTTGGCCACGAGCGAAGTTGCAGCAGAGGTCGGTCGTGGCTGACGTCGTAATAACGCCACGCCGTGCGTGCATGGCGGCGCGCGGCGAAAGTACATGGCGCGCACTTTAGACTTGTGCGACACCACAGTTATCACTCACAAATTACAACTGTAACCGATATCTGAAGAAAAGGCTTCACTGGTACCCTCAAAACAACAGCAACAAAAGGCGTCACCATATGTATACTGTGTAATAAACCCTCAATTGTTTCGAGCAGTGTACCTATTTCATTAAAGACGTCATAAATTTCTTGATTCTTGTATATCTGTGGTGGTAGAATGACTTAAGGACAGGTGACACTGTGTAAACTGACCGCCTGCAACCGCCGCAGTGTGCAGAGCGACCCCATCGCATCCGCGGCGGTGTCTCCGGCATCTGCTGTGTGCGGCGCTGGGGGCGCGGCGGCTGCATTATTCAGACAGCACGGGCCAGATGTTTCTTTTAGGGAGCGCTCGTCTAGCTAATGGAGTCTGCAGGCGCTCGCTAATTCCGTCTCATTTGTGCTTTTAGTGTCCCAAGTGCTTTCAGCCGACCGGTGTGTTCCACTGTGCTACAAAAATATCCTGCTGCTCCTTTTTCCACTTACTTGAGAGTACCAGTGCATTTCTTGTCTATTACGGTAAGACATTAAGGACGCCTGCTCCTTTACGTCACTTTCGGTCGCGCCGGTACCGTGTAAATAATTATGTTACGTGTTGAGAGACAAGGCCGATAAGAAAGCGTATCTTCGGTCTCTGATGTGCTGTTAGACATACTCTTGGTTCGCGGTCCTTACACTTGTTATGGTACTATAAATCGGCGTTTCCCGGGTATTTATTAATTCCAGCCTTGAGTTAGTACTTTTCATATCACTTCTCTCTCTGTCCATCTCTTTTTCTTTATAACATGTTATATTTCTCAGAGAATTTATAAGAATCTAGATGACCCGGTAAACTTCGTACCACTTACCTCTTAATATAAACCATATTAATTTAAATCATATGTATTTTACACCCAGTAGCTCTATAAAGGCATCATCAGAGAGTCCTAGTATCGGCTCCATAATGGGCAGAAAGAGTGGACAAATCACGCACACATGTCCAGGATAATGTTCATGTCTCATTCGTGGAAGTTCAGGAAACGTTTAAACGGTGATAAGATTGCGCGGTAAATTTAGATTTAAAACATGTAAAATAATGACTTGGTTGTTGTGTTGGGTGCGTTCAGAAATATACTTTGAAACAGTATATGAGCTGTCAAAGATAAAAATGAATTGCTCTCCGTTAGTTTCGCTAAGACTCGAGAACGGCTGAACCGACTTAGCTATATATCATTACATAAACCACTGAATCTATTGTGATGAAATGTGGTGTGGGGACAGCTTGAGCGCTGAAGTACCGGATAAGATACTTTAGAACGTGTGTAATTCAAGATATTTTTGATTTGAACTATATAAAGCGAAATATCGAACAATAATTACTCTCTGGAAAAGATATTTACTCTTTGACTTCTTAAGTAATTTTTAGAAGTTGTAATTAACTTTTAAATATGCATTGTCCCTTTTGTAAAAAGTGAATAGAACGTCAGAACAACAGAAGTACCTGTCAGTTTTCCACAAATTTTCCTATTTTATTGCCAACTATTCCAAACTTTTACTTCCATCAAACCTTCCTCACGCTTTGAATGTCGAATGCGCGAAATTTTATCGCAATCATTTTAATTGTATTTATGTTACAAAGAATTTTTTTTCTGAATTTTCCAATTTTCTGGGAAAATTTTCCAAAATATTTATTTCATAAGAGCATTACTCTTGCTTTGAAGTCAAATATGCAAAATTTTATCGCCTTCAGACGATTGATATTGATATCCCATTGACAAAAGCTCTTTCAGTTTCTTGCGAATTTTCTAATTTTCCGGCTAACTTACCGAAATTTTTAGTTCATAAGAACGTTCATCTTTCGTTGAACGTCAAATGATCAAAATCTTCTCGCAATCGGATGAACGGTTCTCAACTTATAACTTATAGCGTTGAGTACATTTAGTAACACATTGAAGGAGGAACTTGGTTCGAATTTTGCGACTTTCCTTATTAACTGTACCTATTTTTTGTTTACTGAAAACTTTTCCAAGACCATAATGAACTACCCCTCTCTCTCGTGCGAACAGTCACGCAATTTCAGTTTTTTCTCAGATTTTCCAATTTTCCGGTAGATTTACCAAACATTTATTTCATACAAACCTTGACCTGTCAAGCGGTACTCAAGTGATGCTCTTACAGCCATGTGGTAATTGATATTTGTTCAAGGAAAATAAATCGCTTTCAATTTTCTCTACTTTCCGGACGAATTTTCCAAATTTTTATTTGATGCGAACCGTACTCTTGCTTTTTACATGAAATGTACAAAATTTTATCGCAATTGGACGAACGCTATTGGTAACTCACTGGAAACAGTTGTTTCAGTTTTTTCCCGATTTTCCTCTTTTCCGGACAACTTTTCCATACTTTATCACTGTTTAAACCTTCCTAGACTTAGGAGAATATTTCAAAACAAAAATTAGCCACATCGGTTCAGCCGTTCTGGAGTTCTGGATAGCGAGACTAACGAACAGCAATAAGGCTGTCTTGAATAATATACATTTTACGTGCAGCATCCAAGCGAAGAAAGTTAATAATCAAAATACAAACGGTATGTAACATTCATACACTCATTTAATTCAAAACTTATTACTTGTCCAGGATCCGATATGAATAAATTCTTTGGTGAGCAGACACCTGAGCAAATGACGTAACGTTATACGTGTGAGAAACATGGAAACGTCAAATCCACTCAGCAGTATTTAATAGATTACCCTGTGATTAATTAATCTTAATAGAAAATGCAAGTCTTTCTGGAAACTACTCTCTCTTGAAGTTGAAAGGTAGATCTGTCGGAAATAAGGAGTACCCGTTAGATGTACACTGCTTCATTCTCTCCTTTCCTTTTAGCTCAATATATGTCCATTGCTTTCATTCAAGTTTGTCAATAGAAGTATCATGTTTCAGGAATTTCCTTACTTTGACTGGAATACAGGTGTGTCTTAGTAGTAAATACGTAAATGTGTTCAAGCGTGGCAGACAGCGGGATCGCAGTATATATAATCTCATATTCATTGAATTATATTTTGTACAATTGTATAATTTTACAGTTGTACATTCATTTGTGTAAATGCTCTATGTCGGTAAAATCTTGCGAATACAGGCAGTAGTAAAGAAGTAATAGATTAAAGCCTGATGTGTGATGAGGAGGTTTTCCGTGAACAATACTGTTAATCACCTAATATCTCATGAACAGGTATCATACTGTGATATACTTTCGAAGGTACATTCAGCTGTATGTATCTTACTGTATGTAAAATATCCTGCGAGTACAATTTGTTGTGGAGAAATTATAAATTGTAACGTCATACTAACTGCCGCATTTTTACTCCATGAACAGTGAAATAGTAGGAAGCAACATACGTTTTTTCTTTCATCACTTTGATGTGGTTGCCAGCAAAAAAAAGGATTATAAACATTTGAAATCATGTTTTAAGTTTGTTGCAAGTCGGTAACTACTCTCATTCTCTTACAATGTGTGAATAAACTCTCGTCGCATTATGTGGCAGTTTTATGCAACTCAAATTGTTTATGACGGTATATCTTCTGAACCATGTGTTGTATGGTATGTGGTTATTACTCCTACGACAATTGTTACCTCACGGTAAGATCAATTGGTGTTAAGATTTGGTTGCCAACTGAGCGCTAAAGGTTAGCTCTTGCTGCTATACGCTTAACTGTGCCTCCAATTCCATCACACAGTGATTTCCCATGGCTTGTTCCGGAAAAATTCCATTCGCCAGTAATGCCAAAATCATTTTTATGATGGCAAAGCTTTAGGAAGATCTTAAAATATTTGTAATATGCAGAAGAACTATCGCTAAAATAATGAATATGTTTAATTTCTTTAAAACTGTACTTCAGCGAGTTAATCAAGTACGTTAAAAACACATGCAGTGCAACTGTGCCATGTCGAAGCCAATCAGTGATTGTGCGGTGAAATACTGATTACCCATACCATTTAACGACATACAGTGCCACAAAAGGACTAAAAGCAGTAAAGGAACGTTCCTTAGAAGAACAAGATTTGCTTACTAGACGGAGTAGTTCACACACTACTGAAAATGCTCAAATATGCTTCCATCATGAAACTTTACTCCTACAAAGATTTGAAATTTGTAGGCAAAATTGTTGCACCTTACCCGAAGAAAAATGGAAATCTGTTTTTCTAATAGATTGAAATGTGCTCTGTTGAATGGTGTCAATAAAAAAAAGTGGTAGGTGTCCATTTTGAGATACATGAATTTTAACACGGCTATATTTCGATACATGTATGATTTTTAGCAAGTTTACAGGATGGTAGCAAAGTCATTAAACACCGAAGCCAGAACAAAATTTTTGATATACTAAACGCCCATACAGACAGTAGTTTGAGAAAAGACCAGATCCACAGCGCACTTTCTCCACTATGCCCTGGTTAAACTATGGGCAAATTTTTTGCGACATGATTTGTTGCCCACATTGAACTGAGATTCTGCCAAATGCATTGCTTTCTGAACTCAATCAGCATCATTTGCGTGTAGAGCACAAAATGTTGTACCACTATACTAAGAACCAAGGGTATTTCTCTTTTACATCAGGAACAGTGCAATTCTAAACTTGAAGATTTCTTCGCGACTTGTCAGTGTCGGTAAAAGTGGTCTTCACAAAAATGGCCCAAGTACGTGAACCAAGTTACAGGTGAGCCCGAAACTTGGCATACGTTCATATCGGGCGCTCAGGTACATACTGTACAAATTCATTAAAATTGTAGATGGTCGAGTTGGGAGATTCGTGTAAGCTGGGACACTAACCTACATACAATGGGAATGACAGAAAAGGGCCCTAAATGTGGGATCTGTGATGACGGTGATGAAACTGCTTCACATCTAATCTTCGGATGCATTGTATTGGAGAGTAAAAGGCACAGAACATATGGAACAACCAGACCCGAAAAAAATTGTCTAATAAAGAACTGTTAAAGGGACTCCTTGCACTGTTCAAGGGCATTGGTCGGCTTTACTAGATATACATGGAGCGATACCGTTCAATAAACTTAGTTTCGGTGCGGGCAGTGGCGGGTTGGACCAAGACTGTTTTGGCTTCCCTGAGAAAATCAAATCAAATCAAGCTGGGACACTTGACGTGGAATAACCCCACTCTCAACACATCGTTAGCCGAGCCACTAGAACTCTCGGCACAGCCACACACACACCCAGTCTCTCGTCAACGAACTCTCTCTGCCCCGTCCATACACCACGCCGCTCTTGACGCCCTCTAGTGATCAGGTCGAACTCACTCTCCATTCCACCAGAGATATACATGTCCAGCAAGTACACTTCGTAACTATGCCGACGGCACGGCACAAGTTTATTAAATATTAATCAAAATATGATCCCACTCTGGCGGCCGACCTCCTTATACATCAGCCAATCAGCGTGAGGTACAGACAACTCGCGGATCTTTTCTACATTCCTTCCCACGGGAACCGAACGTGCTGGTAGCACCTGTTACGCTTCTCACACTACCTGTGCCATCCGTCAGTTACTGGTTCAAACCTGTTATACGGAAGCGATTCTCAAAGCTGAATATGATGGCTGTAAGTCTAAAATATTACAGTGACAGTTGTGAGTAAGGCGGGCAGCCGACTTCGGTTTATTGAGAGGATTTTGGGAAGATGTACTTCACCTGTAAAGGAGACCGCGTGTAGAACGCTTGTGTGGCCACGTCTTGAGTATTGCTCAAGTGTTTGGGACCCGCAGAAGATCAGTTTAAAGGAAGATATAGAGGCTGTTCAGAGGCGAGCAGCTAGATTTGTTACCGGTAGGTTCGACCAATGGGCGAGTGTCACGGAAATGCTCCGGCAACTCAATTGGGAATCGCTCGAAGAAAGACGACGTTCTTTTCGTAAATTTCTGTTGAGTAAATTTAGAAGGCCGGAATTTGAAGCTGGGTGTAGTACGATCTTGCTGCCGCCTACTTACATTTCGCGTAAAGATCACAAAGAGAAGATAAGAGAAATTAGGGCTCGTACGGAGGCATATAGGCATTCTTTTTTCCTCGTTCCGTTGGGAGTGGAATAGGAAAGGAAATGCTAGTAGTAGTACAGTGTACCCTCCGCCACGCACCTCACGGTGAATTGCGGAGTATGTATGTAGATGTAAGTGTAAATGTAGAAAGATAGTGAAAGAGAGTGATAGAGTGCTAGAGAGGGGGGGAAGGGGGTTGCAATCTGTAGAAAGGAAAGATAACAGTAAAACAAAGCAAAAATGTGTAAAAGCATGGCAGTGAGTGAGAAGCGACACTTTTCAACTGTGTTGCTGGAAATCCTGAGTAGAGAGACGGCGTCGTGCAGCGACAAGGCACTCTCGGACGGTAAGCGCCGTTAATGGAGGGCCGTAATTTTTGCGAGACCTGAGCTGCTAATTGCTATGCGGGGCCCGGGAGGCTGCGAAAGGTGAGCGCCGCGCCTCGCTGGCGCGTCGGCCGCTGCGGACTCCGGCCTCTGCGGTTACCGACTGCCTGCCGACCCACTGTGCGCGGTCCCCTCTAATCAGAGCAATTAACGCGCCCTCATTCCGTCCACTGACTGGCCGAGATGTACACATACGCAAAAGAACCGCGCGACAAGTGCAGCGGAACGTACCGATCCAAATAGGGTAACAGTTAACAGTGCGACAGAAACATAATTTCCCGCCGCTACCGAATATTCGGCTCCTCATCTAGTTTCGGCGAAACTGAACCCGATATTTACGTATTTATGTAAAAATTTCGGTACATTTAGGTTATATCACAAATCAATATGAGAGATGGCAGTCCATCTCTCATCTTCATTGATTAACTAACTTAAACCCGCGGCTCTGCTCGCTTGTTTGTTGATGATAGATAAGCTATCTTTCAGTAGTGCGCTATTTATTTATTATTATATTTCCTTATTCGTATGCTTATCCTTACAGAGAAAGAGCTGAAGACATTGTAACACGCATAGACCAAAGATATGGTCTGTGGCATCTCGTTTCGTTGTATGTAACCACCTTGCTATAGAATCGCAAACGTCATCGCTGGCCTTCAGTCCGAATTTTTTTATAATTTGATGACTCTCAACCACCATATCTTCCACCCCCCTTATAGCTATTGGCTTGGAACTGTGGTCTACAACGGGAGACTTCGGACAACAATTACACACAGACCTTTCGTTTGAGTTCTGTAGTTTTCACTGAAGAGCGAAATATTAACACACACACACGTAGAATTTTATATACACCGATTACTTTCCATCCCAATATTCTCCACCCTTTTATCATTATCAACCCTCAAGCAACAATGCAACTAATAAAACCATTTTCGAAGAGTAAATATAATTTAGAAACAGTAATTATTGTTCCGCATTTCGCGTTATATTCTTCAAATTACTGAATATCTATCACATCGCTATAAAACTATGCCTAAAACCTCCCTCAGGTATAAGTTAGTAATTGTACAAATATTTTAGTCTCTGCGTCTTGTTGTTCGGACGTGATAAGCGTACACCAAACAGACATTCACATTCCGATCGCCATAAAACCTTGCCTAAAGCCTTCCCCGGGTAGACATTAGTAGCTGTACAAATTTTTAGCTCTTTATGTCTTGTGGTTCAGACGTGATAAACGTACACCGAACAGATATTCACATTTATAGATATAGACTAGCTGAAAATGTGGCGTTGCCCTGGTATTTATTCATTTGTATAAGGGCTGTATGTCTGGAAAAGTCTTGGGAATACAATTAGTACTAAAGAAGTAATAGATTAAAATTTCGTGCGTGATGGGGCGGTTTCTCATGAACGTTACTGTTTATGTGCTTGTATGTCATGAACAACATGTCGTACTGTGAAACAATTTAGAAGGTACATTCAACTATATGCGTGTATACTGTCTGTAAAGTTTCCTGCTGCTACAATTTGTAGTGTACAAATTATAAATTGTAACGTCATACCGAATGCCTTTATTTTAGTCCATAAACAACGGAAAAGAAGTATGGGAGAGACTTTTCTCCTTTCATCAATTTGCTATGGTTTTCAGCGAGAAAAAGTGTAATAAATGTTTGAAATTACGCTTAAAGTTTGTTGCAAGTCGCTAAGTACTCTCATTCTCATGCAGCTTATTTATAAAATCTCGTCGCATTATGTGGCTGTTCTTAGCGATTCCTATTGTTTATAACGTCATGTCTTCTGAGCCATGTATCGTACGTGATTATTAACGCTGCAGCAATTGTTAACTTACGGTAACGAATATGTGTACCAAATTTGGTTGAAATCGGTTTAGTGGGTTAGGAGAAAATGAGCTACATTATCGCTTACTGCATCAGTTTTTCGCGCTTATCATTGTTTATGGCGTCATATCTCGTGAACTAGGCCTATGGATCGTACATGATTCTTACACTTACGGCGACCGACCTCACGGATTGAAGCTTACGTGTACAAAATTTCATAAAGATTTGAATAAAGCTGTAGATTTGTATGCAATGCGTACACACACACACACACACACACACACACACACACACACAAACACACAGACACTCTGCTTTATATATCAGATGATTCAACATTACAGTAATCATGTAATTAGTTCATTACTCGTAATTTACTGTTGCTGGAATATTGGAGCAGGGCTGTTTTACGTGAGAATAGGGAGTTGTTTGGCGGTTTCGGTGAAGGAGGAACGTCTGGCGGGCTTAATTCCAGAGTGTGGCCGACTTTGGCTTCCGGTACCTGCTGGCTCGCCGTCCCAGAGGTCCGAGGATTGAGTAGCACCAAACTACAGGAGAGACCTTGGGCCGAGGGCTTGTAAAAATGTTCGCCGAGCTTTCCAAATTGTGGAAGGAGGAAAGCGAGTATTGTGTGAGCTATTAAAGAGCCAATCTCGCTGATTTTGAGAAAAGATAACACCGCGCCAAGACGTCCCCTCTGCTTTCTCGAGGGAGAGAGTCCAAATCGCGTTTCCTAAAAAACGACAGCTCTGAGAATCAATCTGCGGAGCGATGTCAAGGAGGCTTTTGATAACGGAAAATTTCCTACACAGCCCGGGCTGGGAGTGCGTCCAGTGCACGATTACAGAAAACTTGAGAATCGCGCCAAGAAGAGTTAAGGGCAAAGGTAGCCGTCTCCGATTGGCTGCTGGGTAGAGCGTCAGATTTTCGGAATCGGCCAGGGGTACGTGAAATTCAATGCCCGGTGATACGAAGCTTGAATCTGGTTGGCTTTCTGAAAATAAAAAAGCGGCGTTTTTCGGGTGGTCTTCCGCAGCAGACTGTGTGAGAATGGACTTTGCTTCATTGTCTCCTTGGGTGTGAATGTGGATATATGCTTGTTTAGCCAATTCTTGGACTTAGTAACTTGTACAAGTTTCAGAGTGCGCTCTGAGATTTGAACTAGTACTGATAGTTCTCATTTGGTGAACTTTCCGTAATTTTGCATGAAGTACCGGATAAGAATTCCTTGAAAACTATACAGGACGTTTGTACTGATTTTGCAAGTGTCCGGAGATAGTGGGGCCCAAATGGCTTAATGTGTTGTTTGCGCAACCCCCTCCTTCTTTGCCCGCCACAGTTGTGTAGACAACTTCTGAAATGTCGTGCTTGTGATATGTGTCAATTTTACCGTCGTCATGTGCTGAATCTTTAGAATGTTATAAGGTGGTCGATGATCGACACATGGGAATTAAGATTTTTGAATTCCTGCAGTAAATATGAACCACACGTTAAATCGTGCCTAGAGTCTATCATGACTGGCTGAATGGTAGCACAGTCCACATCAGAGGATCTATGTCATCGAGCCACCATAGGGGACCATGACCGGAGACCTCGGAGAAGAATCGTCAATAGTGAGAGAAGGGCCTCAGTAGAAAAAATATCACGTGTCAATTCAACACTGGACGTCCCAGACACGATTCCTCCATCAGAAGCCGTAGGGAGAGTGGTTCCGTTAAGGGTACGGTGTTATTGTTAGAAGAACGTCATCACGCAAAACAGTTTGCATATCTTGCCAGTAATGAGCCATTGACAGTGAAATAATCGCGCAATGCGATATAGTCCGGCACCTTGAACCCTACACTTCCTTCTCCTTTTGCATGATACACTACGACGGATCAAAATTTGAACGGCATCATGACGATGGGAGGCATAGTGTGTGGAGCAGACAACATGAAAAGATAGATGCCGCCTTATAAGAAGCTGTGCTCAGAGGCCGTGTTGTCACTGTTATGGTTTGGGGTGCATGTTACTGCGTTCTTCTGGAACGCACTTTGAATGGATACCATCATGGATGACTGCTCTGGGGCCATCACCCGTTTCTGGCCTTCCAGTAGCCTGACGGTTGTGTGGTAGTTCTTCGGGCTTTCCCAGTAATCTGATGACACCGTTAAGGAAATGGTCTTTTGTCGGATTTCAGCGTCGTTCTTGCACGATATTTCGATAATGTAGCTCATTAGCGTCATCAGGTGTTAACCGAGAATGCTGTTGGAGTGTCACGACGAGTCCAGTACTTACACATGCGGCTTTCTTCCTCGATGGTCATTTCCAGGCGTACTCCCTGCGATTAGCGCCCACTGGACGTGTCGCTAGGCCTTCCATCTTGTTTCTGTTCTTCTGGCGTTGTGTTTTTGTTAGATGAAGTTCTGGCAATTACCCCTGTGGTCCGCAACCGATGGACGCGGTCTTAGGCGTTCCATCTTCAATCTGGTGCGTCTAGAAAACTGTCTAGAGCGTGTTTTCCATGTCCACATTGACAATTATTGTTTCTTTGGAGAATATCTGCTGACCCCGCTGTGTTTTTAGTAGTTCGAGTGCAGGATCTCATAAGCTACTGAATTCCAACCCATATTCACAGTTAATGAGATTTTCCATCACCTTTTACTTCCGAATCTGTGTTAACACTGTCCTGGTTTCGTAATATTTCATGGAATAATTATATGCCATAAAGTGCTTAGCAATTGTTAATTTTTTTTCTGGCCTGTCTTAGTCTCGTGTGCCTTTTATGTTCCTTGCAACTAGTGTGCACTGTTCTGGTTGTTTTGCCAGTGCATATTAACCCACATTTGCAGGGTATATGATAAATTTCTGGTTTACCTGGTTATTGGTGTTTAATGCCACGGTTCGAGAAAAGTGCAGGAGAGGTACTGAGATCGCCAACGCAGAGCTTGGATTTTAACCCCATCGAGCACGTATTTGATGTCATGTTAACGCAGGAGGACAAACCAGTAATGGCTGCCGGTTTGCAAACGATTTTGTGTCAGCTACGTCAAGAGGCATACCAGGAACTTAAACAGACTCACTTCCACGGCGCACAGTGCTCTAAATCCCGAAAAGCTGGCCAAAAGTAGATACATTTTTTGTCTATGGTCTTTTAGTGGAAACAGTTGTAGTGCTACATTATTGTGACCTTAAACAAGGAATAATATTCGCTGACTGGCTGAGGAACTCATTACGTTTGTCACCATCGGTCCTACCGCATTAATTACTCATCTCGCGTCGAAAGTAACAGAAGTCGAAACGCGTGTTGGATCACGAAAAGGTGATGAATTTGGATCCTGCAAAATGGATTTTGGTTCACAATGTAAGTACAATTTAAACTAGTCGCACGAAATTGTTTCTGATTTTGTATGAAATAGTAAATCATAAACGAAAAATAGTGGTATTCTTCGTCACGTTCTGAGATGTCATGCTAAATAAGAAATAAGTCATTAACCCTCTGACAGCCTCGGCTCGTAAACTGAATGTAAATTAAACTGAGGGAGAGACACTCAAAAATGTTCAAATGTTTGTGTAGCTTATGGGACTTAACTACGGAGTCATCAGTCCCTAAACTTACAAACTACTTATGAACTAGCTAACACTAAGGACGGCACAAATATCCATGCCCGAGGGGGGAGTCGAACCCCCGACCGTAGTGGCCGTGCAGACCGTGACTGAAGCGCCTCAGTCCCCTCGGCCACCGCGGCCGGCGGGAGAGAGACTGAATTAAAGTTTTTGCCCTGGCTGGAATTCGTACCTTGGACGTCCTACTTTCTAGGCAGGGTCTATAACCACTGACTATTTTAAAGCACGTCTTCCTCCGCAATACCAACTTCAATTCTATAAAGTCCTTGGACACCTTCATAAGTTGGAAGAGTGAAGGGAAAATTGAAAAGTGATGATGGGAACAGAAATTTGATGTGGGGCCGCAACTTTTGGAGTGAATGTCATTCATGGCCACCATCTTCAAATAAGCCATTTTTTTTATTTTAATATTTATGATTATTATTATTTTATTTATTTATTTATTTTATGGAAAAAGGTGTGTATTACACATCAAATAACACTCACTTGAGCTCAGGAATTTAGTGGTGTACTTTGTCATTGTCTATCTTGTACAGCATAAAAGTTCAAAGTTGCGAAATTACCGTCATATAGACTGCTACAACACATGTTGTACAAGATCTACGTTTTGTCCATTCCGTGTAACGCACAACTGTAGTCGTCGCAACCACTCTGACTGCACACGGAAGAGAGTGTCTCCTGAAATTTGGTCACAGGCGTGCTGTATGGGTTCCTCCAGGTGTCTCAAATCACGGATGCGCTCAGCACATTCTATCTGCTTAAGGTGTCCCCATAGATAAAAATCAAGGGGCGTTAAGTCTCGGTATCTAGGCGGCCACTCCACGGGACGACGGCGACCAGTCGATTTCCCTGGCAGTTCTTCATCCAACCATTTACGGACACCAATGCCATAGAGTGGAGAGGCTCCATCGTGCTGAAAATAAGATGGGAGAATGGCGTCAGCGTTCAGTGTGGAAGGGAACACAAGGTCCTGCAGTAGCATCAGATACGGTGGTGCAGTTAAGGTGTTGTAAATTAAAAATGGGCTAATGATGCAGGTGTCCAATATGCCACACCACACCATCAGCTTCGGATATGCGTCATTCCAGAGTCGACAATTATGTCGATAAACCTCCTCAAGCAAAGTGAAATACGCCTCGTCGCAGCACAGTATGCCCTTGGCAAACGAAGGATCCAGTTCGTGTGGTTCAGTAGCCCACAGGGAGAACTCCAACCGGCGATCAGAGTCATTCTCGTTAAGTTTATGTTGCATCTGCAGCTTGTAAGAATGCCACTTATTGGTGTGCAATATCCGGACAAGGGAGGTTTGGGTTATTCCAAATGCTAGGGCCACACGAAGGGTACTTCGTTTAGGACTTTTCACAACTGACGCAAGAAACGCAGTTGCAGTTTCCTAAATGGTGGCAGTCCTAGGTTGGCTACTACGTGCCCTGTCTTGAACAGAGCCCGTCCCCCGGAATTTGGTGATCACGTGGGCCACCGTGCTGTGTGATACCAGTTCTCTGTCTGAGTACCGTCTGTTGTCGTCAGCTGCTATTGTTCGGTAGATGCGTTCCGCTAATGGAAGGATGATTTTGATCTTCTGCTCACGTGTCAGACCCATTTTAGATCACCTGGAGCAAAGGGTGGCAAGAGTCAGTATCAAGGTAACTTTGACCATTAAGAACTTCTAAACTGTGCAAGATAGGCAATAACAAATTACACCACTAAATTCCAAGCTCAATCGAGTGTTATCGGATGTGTCATACACCCCCATTTCCATTTAAAAAGAATGACTTGAATCCAAAATGGCGGATTTCAAGATGGCGGCCATGAATGTCATTCACTCCAAAAGTTGCGGCCCCACATGAAACCTCTGTTCCCATCACCACTTTTCAATTTTCCCATTAATCTTCCACTTATGAAGGTGTCCGCGGACTTTTGACTCGCCTGTACTTATTAGTGGTGCCAATGCCCTCCAATAGCGGATACCACCCCAGCAATGAACGTTAATGGGAACGATCCCGCTTTAATCCTGAGGCATAGGTAATATATATGTAAATATATAGGGGAACATGAGGCAGAATTAATAATTGTGTTTTGCAGGGAGACGTGCCTTAAGATAGTCCGTGCAGTTGCCATACCCACCGAGTAATAGTGGCTTAGTGATTATAGCGCCTTTATAATAAAGAGGTCCCAGATTTATATCCCAGCCATGGCACAAATTTTAATTCGATACTTCTCCTTCGGTGTAATGTCTATGCTGTATATTCGGAGAAAATATGTCCCTGGACAATGATTTATTATTTGATATTTACGAATAGAAATTATAGCTTGGACATATCCAAAAACTATCTTCAAATGGGAGCGACTTTGTTTTTAGTCATGACATTAAAGTATGTATCTATTACGAGACGATCGCGAAGGCGCACTGTTTCCCTTCGTTGTATTAGGAACGGCAGAGCGTTATGTTTTTATATATTTTTCACCGCCTCTGTAAGCTCTCGCGGGTATGAGTTTGCGCCGACGACACTCCTATCTCGCGCAGCACTGTCTCGGCTCGGCTCGGCTCGGCTCGGCCCCGCTCGGGTGGTCGGTCCGCGGCCCTGGTGAATAAGTGACAGCTCGGCGTTAATACTGCAGCGCGCCGTGCAGTATTAAACGCGGCCACCTGCCAAGCTGTCACGTCCCGACAATACGCAGCAGCGGGGCCGTCGCGGCGGCCCGGGGTCGTATCTTCTGCGGCTCCGTCTACCGCTCGCCACGGACCCGTCTTCCAGTGTTTCTATGGTGCAAATTGTACCTTCTATTACGGAAGACGTTTTAACAGTTGTTTTTGTAGTGGTCGTCAGTCCGCAGACTGGTTTTATGCAGCTCTCCACGCTACCCTGTCCTGTGCAAGTCTCTTCATCTGAGAATACGTTCGGCAACCTACATCCTTTTGAATCTGCTTACTATATTCGTCCCTCAGTCTCCGATTTTTACCCCACACGCTTCCTTCTAATGCTAAGTTGACAATTCCTTGATGTCTCAGAATGTGTCCAACCAATCTATCGCTTCTCTTAGTCAGGATATGCCAGAAACACTTTTTATACCCGATTACGTTAAGCACGTCGTCATTAGTTATGCGATCTACCCATCTAATTTTCATCATTCGTCTATAGCACCACATGTCAAAAGCTTCTATCATTTTTTTATCTGAATTCCTTATCGTCCACAATTCACTCCCATACAATGCTACACTCCAGACGAATGCTTTCAGAAAGGAGTTCCTAACATTTAAATAAATATTGCATGCTAGTCGGCCGCGGTGGCCGAGGGGACTGAGGCGCTCCAGTCACGGTCTGCACGGCCACTACGGTCGGGGGTTCGAATCCCCCCTCGGGCATGGATATTTGTGCCGTCCTAGTTCTTAAGTAGTTCATAAGTAGTTTGTAAGTTTAGGGACTTATGACCCCGTAGTTAAGTCCCATAAGCTTTACAAACATTTGAACATTTGATTGGATGTTAAAAAGTTTCGTTTCTTTAGAAACGCTTTTCTTCCCATAGCCATTCTGCATTTTTTATCTTCTTTACTTCGGCCATCAGAAGTTACCTTGCTACCCAAATAACAAAATTCATCTACTTTTATTATTGTCTCATTACCTAATCTAAATCCTTCAGCATCGCCTGATTTTCTGACATTGCATTCCATGTTTGAACTGTAGCAGTTTTAACATTATCAGTACGGATACTATTAAGCAGTTGTTAACTTTTATCAAAAGATGGAAACACAGAGAGATTTAGGCCGTATCCTACGTGAGCGGCAAATGCAAGTTACAGATTCAAGCGACAAATCTCAGCCGCGTGTAGGATTACCGGTCAGTCCTACACGAGCGACATCTGCTGCGTTGCACGTCAGACGCGGCAGCTGGCGACGTATGAGATTAAAATCTGCCTGAATCTTGTCGCTGTCACACACGCTACAAAGTGTCGAGTTTCGCTGAGAATCGTCTGCTTGTAGAGTTTATAAGGGATGTTCCAAGGATTCTGCGAGATAATAATCTCTGTAGTTTCTGAAACTGCAACTGTTTCTGAAATTACATAATACAGAACTGAAGTTGTCCATTTAATGAAGCATTTTGATTTCGATAAGAAATTACCTAAAAAATCTAGCCAGTAAATTTTCTTTTGGAATTAATACACGACTGAAGCTAAATTTTTAAATCGTTTGTAATATTTCAGTCTTCTGTATTTTTATTGTGAGTGGTACTTTGATTTACACTGTGATGAACGTGTTCTGAACAATTAATCGCATTTGTCTGCATTATGCATTTGCAGTAACAACAAAGAGAGAGAGAGAGAGAGAGAGAGAGAGAGAGAGAGAGAGAGATTTCACTAGGATGTCAAACGAGATGCATGTAAAATTGCGTTTCTGAGTAAAATCTTTTGATATAATGTTACATTAGGAATTTAATGTCTTTGGTACAGCGACATACTTGTGTTTACAATTAAAGATAAACTATATTGGTAAAACATTTAAAAAATTGTGGTACTTTGTAAAAAGAATATATAAAAGTTTACACCAATGGCACACGGAAGGGTTGCAGATACAGGAATTAAAATATAAGTCAACAAAATTTCGGCCAACCAATGGCAAAAAAAAATAGTTAACATGCATAACTTTTGACCAAGGTTTCGGTAAAAGTAATTTTCCCTTCTTCAGAAGTATTACCTAATAAAATACACAAATCATATGAATAATAGTAAAATACACCAATGTTTCTGAAATAAGTAAGAAATTAAAATTACAGGATTTGATGAGAATGTACTTACATTTAGCTCACATTAAAATAGTTGTTAAATAAAATGTGGATGACTCCATGTCAGAGAATAAAAAGTAAAATTCAAAATATATATACAACATAAAATTGTGGAGCACGGCCATACAAAGGTGCTCAATATTTTAATGTGAGCTAAATGTAAGTACATTCTAATCTAATGCTGTAATTTTAATTTCTTACTTATTTTAGAAACATTTATGAATTTTACTATTCATAGGATTTGTGTATTATATTTTATTAGGTAATACTTCTGAAGAAGGCAAAATTACTTTTCCCTAGGTCAAGGTTTATGCATGTAAACCATTGTTATGCAACTGGTCGGCTGCAATTTGGTCGACTTTTGGAACGTGTTCCACAGCTGCTTAACTGCACCCATGTTTAAAATTTCAAAATATAAGATGGTACGAAATGGAAAAAGCGACGGAAAAACGTAAAACATAGTCACCCTGCGCTACCCCGGCTTTCTCATTAACGACGTAGTCGAAAGTATCACTACTCGTAGTTGTTCTTCAGAAGAATTTGGCTGATGATCTTCATAGTGAAAGCAGCATAGTGAAGGCAGCAGAGGACAAAATAGGTAGAAAGGCAAGACCTACAAAAATCCTTGGATATCACAGGAAATACTAAATTAAATTGATGAAAGGAGAAAATATAAAAATGCAGTAAATGAAACAGGCAAAATGACTAAATGACTAAAAAATGAGATTTAGAGGAAGTGCAAAATGGCTAAGCAGGAGTGGCTAGAAGCCAAATGCAAATCTGTAGAAGAATGTATAAGTAGGGGAAAATTAGATACCGCCTACAGGAAAATAAAAGAGACATTTGGGGACAAGAAAAGCAACTCTACGAATTTCAAAAACTCAGATGGGAAACCAGTTCTCAGCAAAGAAGGGATAGCTGAAAGGTGGAAAGAGTACATAGAGCAGCTCTACAAAGGAAATGATGTTGTAGGAAGGGAAGAGGAAGTAGATCGCCTTGAAAGACCTAGGTCGGAACAAGGCCCCAGGAGTAGATGACGTACCCTCAGAGCTACTAAAGTCTCTGGGAGAGCCAGCCACGACAAAACTATTTCAACTGGTGTGTAGGATGTATGATACAGGAGAAATACCCTCAGACTTTAAGAAAAATTTAATAATCCTCATTCCAAAGAAATCAGGCGCAGACAGGTGTGAAAATTACAGAACAATCAGTTTGATAAGTCATGATTGCAAAATTTTAACACGAATTATCTACAGGAGAATGGAAAAGCTGGTAGAAGCTGACCTCGGGGAAGATCAGTTTGGATTCAGGAGGAACATAGGAACCCGGGACGCAATACTCACTTTAAGTCTTATCTTAGAAGATAGATTAAGGAAAGGCAAACCTACATTTTTAGCTTTTGTAGATTTGGAGAAAGCATTTGACAATGTTGACTGGAATACACTCTTTCATATTCTGAAGTCAGCAGGGGTAAAATATAGGGAAAAGCCGGCCGCGGTGGCCGAGGGGACTGAGGCGCTCCAGTCACGGTCTGCACGGCCTCTACGGTCGGGGGTTCGAATCCCCCCTCGGGCATGGATATTTGTGCCGTCCTAGTTCGTAAGTAGTTCATAAGTAGTTTGTAAGTTTAGGGACTGATAACCCCGTAGTTAAGTCCCATAAGCTTAACAAACATTTGAACATTTGAGAATACCTATTACACAGTTGTAGGCGCCTCTTATAAGGGTGGAGGTACACGGAAGGGATGGAAGGGATTACTCTTTGCTGCATTACAGCATCTCAATAATTAAGATATGACAAGCTTTGTCCGCCGGGCCTTAACCATTTAGCTGTCCGAACGCTCATCTCATACACCCCCCCCCCCCCCCCGTTTCGTGCTCTATGTAATCCCTCTTCCCTCTCCTTGGTACTCCCCTTACGCTCGAGGCAAGAGATCGAACGATCCTTATGAGAATGGCAAACCACATCCATTTGTATCTGTTTACTATATTCCCTCCAATGCTAAATTCACGATTCCTTTCTGTCTAGTAATGTTCCCTACCAACAGATCACTTCTTTTAGTGAACTTATGCCTAAAATTCCTCTTTTCTCCCCAATTTATACAGTACGTCATTAATTGTGCGATCTATCCACCTAATTTTCAGTATTCTTCTGTAGCACAACATTTCAAAACCCTGTATCTTCTTCCTTTGTAACTATTTATCGTCCATGTTGCACTCCTGTACAAGCCGAAACTCCACACAAATGCCTTCAGAAAAGACTATCTTACACATAAATTAATACTCGATGTTAGTAAATTCCTCTTTTTCAAAAACGCTTTTCTTCCCATTGGCATTCTGCATTTTATATACTGCGACCATCGTATGTTATTTTACTGCCCAAGTAACAAAATTAATCTACTACCTTTCTTTGTTTCGTTAGCTAATGTAATTCCTTCAGCGTCACCTGATTTAATTAGAGTGCAATGAGAATTACGAGATAAACAAGGGGAGGAAAGAGGAGGCTATAGAGGAAAGTTGAATATTAGACTGACTGACGAAAGATAGGAATAAATAAATACCCGAGCAAAGTTGGGTTTCCATCTTGTCACATAATAATTATTTAGAGTATAGTTTTTGATCTACGACATTGCAGTCGTCTAGTACACCTAATGAATGCTGATTAAATGATACACTTCGTGTTAATAGATAATTACATGTTTTACTTTCAACTACCTGGCAGTACCCTTCTCCTCGTCAGTTTTCTCAGTTTCTTTCGAAGTGTCATTACAACAGAAACGCTGGCAACAGTCGACAATATCTGTGGACGTAAAGAGCGAAAGCATTTATAGAATTACCATCCCATATTCCGGTGCGTCCAGAGGACTGTCTTTTCCGGAGAACAGAAGGATGACAACGCGCACCATTATTTAAAACTTCTCACCTCCGCACAAACCGGTGCTATCACATTTTCCGCCGTCAGCTCGAATAGCTCAAAGCAGTAATAAAGAATTCTAATCTCAACTCCTACGAATGGGTGTTGGTGAATAAAAAAAAAAAAAGAAAACACTGGCGTTTTATTGCAGCCGTAATGATCTGTGCTGTGGCGCTCGTATTTCAGCCCCCCCCCTCCCCCCCCCCCCCCCCCCCGCTCTCGAGCGCGGAACAAATTCCGTCTGAGCTTCCTGTGTCCGCCGCACCTCATCCTCCGCCGTGCGCCGTTCATCGCCGCTGTGTGATATTCGAGAGCTGAAGAGGAGTTTTAATTCTGAAACAGCGCGCCGCTGAAATGGGCTTTTGATTCGCGCTCTCCGCCGCCGGCTCGGCCGCAAGCGATCGCCCGCTCACTGGCGGCAAAGCGCGGTCGTCGCCGCCGCGTGCCGATTTTAATGCTCCCGAAAACCCCGCCGTTACAGGCGTTAGACTTCCTGCTCATTTTTCACGAGCGAAACGGCTGGGAAATGTTTCGCCTGCGCTCGCCAGAGCTTTAATTTTGCGTGCTTTCCAATCCGCGGCTTGTGGAATGGCGTGTCAGTCCGTGTCATTTCAACGAGACCAGACAAAACTTAAGGATACATCCCTTACAAATGTGTAAATATACAGCTAAAAAAACTGCTCTGTTTTAGCTTGTTTTAGACTGAAAGTGTTGGTAGGGGTATGCAACCTTCATTGTAAAGTCTTCATAATGATTCTAAAATTGCTGGAGATTGCTTGAATAATCAACAGATGTTATCAGTAGATTAATTTTCAATTCACATCATATTTCGGGCGTAGCCCATCATCTGGTGATGTGTCAATGACATATATATACAGCCAATTAAGTATATACACAAAATTCTTTGCAATTTATAATTAACATATGAAATATTTTTATAGTTTTACATAATTCGGAATTACATACCAATATTATATACATTTTGATTTGTTGTGTTACAAAAAGGTACAGCCAAACTTTCATGAAACATTCCTCACACACAAAGAAAGAAAATATGTTATGTGGACATGTGTCCGGAAACGCTTAATTTCCATGTTAGAGCTCATTTTAGTATTTCTCTTTAAACGTAAATTGAAATAATTCGTGCAGACAACTGTCAAAATATCCAATTGTTTCGTTAGTATACTGTACATTTATGGAGGCATTTGAAAGCTCTTGTCTATGCAATTCTGGTATCAACTGTAGAGACTCTTCGTGGTCGTATTGTCGACGGTTGTGACACAATATGCCATTGTATAGTGCTGCATCAGTGCATCAGGGATTCCATGCGACGGAGGGTGGATGCATGTATCCTCGCTAACGGAGGATAATTTGAACATTTCCTGTAACAAAGTGTTTGAAGTCACGCTGGTAGTTCTATTACTGTGTGTTTCCACTCCATGATTAATGTGATTTGAAGAAAAGTAATAAAATGAGCTTTAACATGGAAATTGAGCGTTTCCGGACACATGTCAACATAACATATTTTCTTTCTTTGTGTGTGAGGAATGTTTCCTGAAAATATAGCCGTACCTTTTTGTAATACCCTGCATATATATTAGAAAATAAAGATTGTATGGCAAACTATTATGTGAGTATCATGGAAGTTAGAGTAGAGGCCGAACAGTTGCCTTATTTATTCCAGATACAACGTCAAATAAAGTACATCATTTTTGCAAATATGGTATTTATTTTATTTTTGATATTTATTTAAAATGATGCACTTTATTTTGACCTTGTATCTTGAATAAATAACGCAACTGTTCAGCCTCTATTCTAAATTCTATGTTACTCCCATAATAATTTGCCATACAATCTTTATTTTCTAAACTATTTTATACATATATTATCTTTATTTTATATAAATATTGTCTTCATAACAACTGATGTTCATTCTTATTTATCAATACAAAATAACAGTATTTTATATGACAAATTTTAATACATCAAATCTAAATTTATATAATATCGGTATGTAATTCCAAATTATGTAAAACTATAAAAATATGTCATATGGTAATAATAAATTGCAAATAATTTTGTGTATATAATTAATTGGCTGTATATGTATCTTATTGACAGATCGACAGATGATAGGCTACGCCCGAAACATCTTGTGAATTGAAAATTAATCTACTGATAACATCTTTTGATTATTCAAGCAATCTCCAGCAATTTTAGAATCATTAAAATTTTGCTCTGTTTTATTTGTCATATACTAATACTGCATCAAATTACAGTTTTTTCGTTAGGTGCGACTTAACAGCCATCAAATATTTTATAGAAAGCACTTTAAAATCTAAGGAGAGGCATTGAATTAAAATTTTTTCTGTGTCCGGGATTCAAACCCGGGACCTCCTACTTACTAGGTAGACGCTTTATACCACTTTTTTTTTGTATTAAAAAAAGTGACGAACGGGACTCAATTCAACGACCAACGAATACAGGGCTCGGGCGCTAATCACTTTTTTTAATGGTGGGAACAGTGACGTTACACAATGCATCCATTTATTTGCAAACTGAAGCCTTTATTATAATCATGAAATCAAATGAAGTCCGTACCCCATCTGAAAGAAATTTGTCAACTAAAACAGAATGTGCCTCGCCATAGTGGGAAAATAACTATATAAATGATATCATTTCCGGAATGCTTCATCATTCGAGGCATATCGTTACTTAAAGACATATAACGTAAACTAAACTGAGGCCTCCTCTGTTAGCGCTCACCATCCGGTCGGTGTTCCTGGGTGATCTTCACCACTCAGCTAACACAGCGTTACAGACAAAGCGACTACACAGACTGTCTTAAAGCACGTCTCACTCCACACCACACACTTTTATTCTGCCTCAGTGTTCCCTGTGAAATACGCATC
Source organism: Locusta migratoria (assembly GCA_026315105.1). Taxonomy (NCBI): domain Eukaryota; kingdom Metazoa; phylum Arthropoda; class Insecta; order Orthoptera; family Acrididae; genus Locusta; species Locusta migratoria. Next base: position 320,944,383 of record CM048748.1, on the reverse strand, counting down.
AAATTGCCAGGGCTCTCCTGTATTGGAATAGCACCCTAGCAAAGAACGTGAATGGGAACAATCCCTCCTTGTTCCTCAGGCCGAGGTGATATAAATATCACCTCCTTGAGACAACATTGTCTTGTTTTACCAAAGGTATTAAATTTAAGGAGAGGCATTGATAGGTATTTAACGGGGAACAATGAGGCACAATTAAAGTATGTGGAGTGGAGCGAGACGAGCTTTAACAGTGTCTGTGTAGTCGCTAAAATTATGTCACATCCTGTATGGTTATAATAGCTGTCCCGATTATCGCCCCCGCGTCTAATTTCGCCTACTCGTGTCTCCTACTACTGTATGCAATCTTTGTGTTTAGCAAACTTTAGAAGCAATTTGACCTACGGAAATCACAGGAGGGTGGTTTTTGGAAGTATTCATTCGATTGACGATCAAATTCAGAAACAGTGGGGTTGATAAACAGGAAAATAAATGTCGTAAGTGATGCATCGGGCTCTTTTTTACTATTACTCGATATTCTTTATCGCTATAAATACGCCTCCATCTTCAGTGTTCAGCCTATCATAGTGATATAAGTTCCTAGCACAGTTTAGAGCCGGCCGCGGTGGCCGAGGGGATGAGGCGCTCCAGTCACGGTCTGCACGGTCACTACGGTCGGGGGTTCGAATCCCCCCTCGGGCATGGATATTTGTGCTGTCCTAGTTCGTAAGTAGTTCATAAGTAGTTTGTAAGTTTAGCGACTGATGACCCCGTAGTTAAGTCCCATAGACTCTACAAACATTTGAACATTTGAACACAGTTTAGAATTTCAATACGATTGCTATCAGGATGCCACCAGCCTTCCGTCTGTAGTGTTTTGTAGAAACTGTGACCATTTATAAGCGAGTGCAGCTCTGGGTTCTTTCTATAGACATTAAAGTAATTAACGATTAGTGTATTGACATTCTCCGCTCTGTTATTGCAAACGCAATCCTGCTTTGAAATAGAATGTGAATTTTCGGACTTGGAGAAAGATTACTTTTAATAGCCTTGTTAGCACCCCACACGTTCTTCGCTACACTAATAGCTGCTCGCTGCGCGTATTGCACTACTGACGTATTCAGGGTTATACTTCGATTCTTCACACGACAACGGAGATCGACAAATTGGCACCGAAGATGGTCACAGAATCGTCTGAGCCTCTCCTTCGCCCTTCCACCCGGCTCCAAACACAAGGACCATGATTTTACTGAACACATTCTCCGAAAATTATCTCGAGCAATTAATTCATGAACCCACTAGAATGGTAAATGGTTGTGAGAACGTACTTGACCTCCTAGCAAGAAATAATCCAGAGCTAATCAACTACATTATAACAGACACAGGTATACCAAATCCATCAAAATTAAAGGAAAAGTATATTTACCCAAAAAACAGATAAAAATTCGTTTATCGCTTTCCTGAGTGAGAATTTCTAGTCTTTCGAAAATGTTCAAATGTTTGTTAAGCTTATGGGACTTCACTGCGAGGTCATCAGTCCCTACACTTACAAACTACTTATGAACGAACTCACACTAAAGACTACACAAATATCCATGGCTGAGGGAGGATTCGAACCTCAGACACGGTAGACCATGCGATCCGCAAAGTGGCGCTCTAGACTACTCGGATACTCTGATCATTATTTCCGCAAGGCGGCCCATCACCCGCATAACACATTAGTTCTAAATGATAAGCAAACTCACTCGATGCGCTTGTCCAACTGTCTCCACCGTCGTTACGTAAAAGTATAGAATTTCAAGAAAACTACAACAGGTTTAACTCCAAATATGTATGCTACAGCAGCGGTTCCCAATCCATGGTCCGTAGGCAGCTTTGCACTGGATGTTCAACCTTGTTCGAGAGTCGAAGTCAGAAAACAACAGCTTGTAATATTTCTGGCTTGCAACCATGAAATTCGCTTTCATTAGAGCAGATCAAAACAGAGCTGTATGCAGCTTACGAAGAACGGCGTGAGTTACTAATAACAGCTGTTACAGTACTGTACTTACTTACCTACTATTTCCGGGGGAAGGGCTGCCAGAAGTTTTAGTGCTCTGATGTGTTTGATCAGTGCGTGTGGAGCCCAGGCACCGAAACTAATTTCCTCTTTGATCAATATTAGATATATTTTTCATGATTGAATCGCATTGTTCTCTCACTCCAGTTTCGGCAGTCATCACGGGCAGAACCGCTGTCCGATGCGTTTGGTCATAGAATATCAGTTAATTATATAAAAGAGCATTTTTTAAGCAACTTAAATCGTCAGTGTTAATTAGATACAGTGGAAATCCAAACACAGGTGGTTAATTGTACATTTTCTGCGAAAATAAACAAAGTGGCATCCTTTGAATAATTTATTACCAGACTGGTTCGTCGCTAATTATCCTAACCGGCTAAACATAAATAATCAGAGATCTGCGTGCCGTCTTCTGTGCTGGGGTCAACAGCTTGCTGATAATTATTTTGTTCTTAATAATTTTTTTAAAATCATTTTAGTGAGCGTGCATTCCACTCAGTCCGATGAAATAAACTAGGCACCTTGTGAGTACTGTACATTCATTACAACCGAAATCAGTTACTAGAAATCCATTGCAACATGAAGAAGGTAAAAGGAAGGTGGATGTAAGAATTTTCATCCTCCCGCCGTAAGCTTCATGTGTGTCACTCAACAGTCGTCGATGTCACGGAATACATAGTTACCTGAAGTAGCAAAATTGTACAAAATATCTTATAGATAAAAAGACAGGGGAAAAAATACCGTGTGTTTAATAGAATTCCCACTGGTATATTTTCAGAACAAATCGAAAAGTTCAGTGTGCATATTACATAAGACCTTCTGGGCCTGATATCCAACACCTCCGTGTATCATTTATGGTTTTGGACAGTGTTATAGATGTGCATCTTCATGTTTTCGCGGCGCAATGACTGTTCAAAGAAGTTTTTAGGCGTGCAGCCTCATAAAGCTTATTTCTTCTAATATTTCGGCTGAGAAACGTTCAGCCATCTTCAGAGAGAGTCGGAAGACTGACGCTCCAGCACGCGCTTCGTGCTACTGCGCGTGCGGCCACAGATACAACAAGGCGCTAAAGACGTTACTCGGCGGCAAGGAAGTACACGTATGTGTAAATTATGTCTGTGGCTGCATGGTCGACAACTGTGGAGAAATCGATGTATTATGATCTGTGCTGTGGCGGCGTCTTTCTAAAACCGAGTGGTTCAGTTCTCCAAGACTCTATGGACTCCCAAAGATCCACAAAAAGGATGTCCCATTGCGTCCTATAGTGAGCAACATTGGCTCTCCTAACTATGATTGTGCAAAACATTTAGCGTTGTTATTAAGGCCATTGGTGGGAAAATGTGCTCATCACATACGTAACTCCGCTGACTTCATTGCCAAACTAAAATCTTTGAAATTGGACAGCTGTGACTTGTTAGTCAGCTTTGATGTAGTGTCCTTATTTACCAAGGTTCCTCTTTTAGACTCATTATTTCTTATTGGCAAGAACTTTGACAAAGAGATTTCAGCTTTGTTTAAACATGTCATGACCTCGACATATTTTTTATTCAATAACGAGTTCCTTGAACAAACTGACGGTGTCGCCGTGGGTAGTCCCTTGTACCCATTGGTGGTCAACATGTTTATGGAGGACTTCGAGGAAAAGGTGCTGGAATCTGCCAGATTGAAGCCCACAGTGTTCTGGAGGTATGTTGATGACATTTGTTGTGTGGCCTCACGGTGAAGATAAGTTACAAGAATTTTTAAACCACCTGAATTCCATCCATAACCAAATCCAGTTTACAATGGAAGTCGAAAAAGAGGGATGCCTTCCATTTCTGGATATAATGGTACGACGTAAAGACGATGGCACCTTAGGACATTCAGTATACTGATTTATACTTACATGCAAATAGCTGCCATCATCCATCCCAGACGATGAGTGTTCTTAGAACACTGGTCCATAGAGCACACGTCATTGCTGATGAGAGCAGTCTGCAGGACGAGCTTCTACACCTGAAGAGAGTCTTTGAAGCAAACGGGTACTCTGCACAACAGATAGATAAGGCACTACGTACGAAGGAAACGGTACGTGCAAAGAATACAGAAGATGATGCAAAAAGTTTTAAATCTATGGCTTTTCTGCCATATGTTGAGAGGCTGTCGTCGAAAATCGGACGGATTATGAACAAACACGATGATAAAGTAATTTTTCGACCCCCACCAAAGACAGCAGCACTTTTGGGTTCTATCAAGGATGATTTGGAGCTCCGGAAGGCCGGGGTTTACAAGATCCCATGTGAATGTGGCCTTTCGTACATGGGACAGACGACAGGTACAGTCCAGGAAAGATGCACGGAACACCAGAGATATACCCGTCTTTTACAACCAAATAAATCGGCAGTGGCAGAGCACTGTATTGATACTGGACACTCCATGACGTACTAAAACGTCAAAATTTTAGCTTCCACTTCATCTTTCTGGGATTCAGTAGTGAAAGAAGCAATAGAAATTCGCTTGGGACGAATTTAATTAACAGAGACAGTGGCTTCAGTTTAGATAAATAATGGAATCCAGCACTTTCTTTAATAAATGTACAAAGACGCCGCCACAGCACAGGTCATAATACTCGATTTCTCCACAGTAATCGATCATGCAGCCACAGACATAATTTACACATACGTGTACCTCCTTGCCGCCGAATAACGTCTTTGGCGCCTTGTTGTATCTGTGGCCGCACGCGCAGTAGCACAAAGCGCGTGCTGGAGCGTCAGTCTTCGACTCTCTCTGAAGATGGCTGAACGTTTCTCAGCCGAAATATTAGAAGAAGTAAGCTTTATGCGGCTGCACGCCCGAAACTTCTTTGAACAGTGTTATAGATAATTACAACAGGGGATGCCGGAACAGTCTACATGCAGATGCGGCTTTAATGGGATTTGTTAGTCGGCCGCGGTGGCCGAGGGGACTGAGGCGCTTCAGTCACGGTCTGCACGGCCACTACTGTCGGGGGTCCGAATCCCCCCTTGGGCATGGATATTTGTGCCGTCTTTAGTCTTAGCTAGTTCATAAGTAGTTTGTAAGCTTAGGGACTGATGACCCCGTAGTTGTACAAACATTTGAACATTTTTGATTTTTGGGATTTGTTAACTGCAGGAACATAACATACGTTGCACATATATGGGTGTCTCATACTACGTCCTCATATTTTTTCCTTGAATAGACAGCTGTTGGGCACATACGCTCTCTTTCTTTTATCAATGTCGGTGGGTGGCACAGCAAGAAAGTTGGGGAACCGCTACCAGACCAAACCAATAGAGAAGACGGTTAGGAATACTTTTCAACTCGCTTTACGCCTTATCGAGTCTCCGGCGTGATGAACACGGCGATGAAAGCCATCTCTGCGCCCGCGACCGCGACGGCGACCGCGGAGGCTTATCTGGCAGCCGTTGGCAGCCCTGCCGGCTTCCGGTCGGCGGCGCCAGAACACTGGCGCGGCGGCCGCCGGCTGGCGCCAGCCCGCCAGCCTGTTGGCTCAACTCGGGACGTGGCGGCCAACTTGGTGATCCTCAGATTTGGGCTCCGCTCGTTAGCGCCCGCCAGCCCCGGGCCCGGCGGATCAGACGGAAGCCATTAACCGTTAACGCCACTTAGCCACAAGTTTTCCTCGTTGCCAATTTGGCGATTGCCGCTACAGCGGAGGAGACGTTCTGCTTAAATGCGGCGCGTTTCCGCCTTCTTGCGTCATCTAGCCTTACAGGTACTGCCTCTGCTCGCTTAGCGAAAATGGGTGCCCGCTGCAGGGTGAAATAAACGTACCTGCCAACTCTCCCGATTTAGGCAGGAGTCTTCTGATTTTTCAGTTTTTCTCCCACCTCCTGATTTTGCCATTATTTCTCCAGATTTTTACCTTTTATCCTAAAACCCATGTTTTGTTTATTGGCTAATGGTCAAAAGTCCTTTGTTCACTTATCAGTTTAAATACGTATCGAAATTCATAGAAATTAGGAGTTTATAATGATTATTTGCAAGTATGTGGCAAGGGCAAAAAACATGTAGAGTTTCGATGTGCACTTTTTGAATGTGTTGTTTTGTTACAGTTAGTAAGGGAAATCACTTCAGTGGCTTTTTAATCAATGGAAATATTTTGACGGGATAGTTAGGAGCATCAGTTTCGTTCGCGAATTGCAGAAAGAACCACTTTCACGTAAACAACTATTTTACGTGATTAGGGTATTTCGGTTCATTGGTATGTGTTCCAGTATGGCAAAAAACATAATCACTTTTTTAAGCAGTATTCGGAACTTTATTTGCATTTTGTACTCTTTATTGATGTGATATTTCCACATCAGTTGATGGAAATACTGATGTGCCGGAATGCATGCAGAGAAAATGAAAATTGTGTTACAATAAAACACTGAAATTGCTGAGAAAAGTGGCAGTGATCATGTGGTACATGTTGAGTGCTTATTTAGATTTTTATTTTTATTTTAGAGTATTCTTTACTAATTAAGTGTGATGACCATGTGGGTCATTTGTTCCATAAAATGTTCCAAGGTAGCAGTGTAGCAGGACAGATACAGCTGTGAACTTTTTTGTTTTAATCAAAAAATCAATCACTACCTGGACTGGCTACAAATAAGGATGTAATCAACAATTGGGTTAATGCAAGTGCTTTTTGTAACCATTGTGTAGCATTGCGAGATGATAGGAATAAACTAAAATCAGTTGTCTTAAGGTTTATAGTAAAGTGCGCCGCTCTTTTTGATAGAGCATATCTCCCGATTTTTCTAAGAATCTCCCGATTTTTTAAACTGGATCTTCTGTTTTTTATGTTTTGAAGTTGGCAGATATGAATAAACGTTGACTCCTGGCTGCTATTAAATAATCCGATATTTCTTCACCAAAGAAGACATGGCAAGTACTGAATTCGTAGGAAGAACAGTTGACAGCAGTGGCGCAGGGGCGGGTGGGAGGGGGTGTAATGCGGCTTAAGCCCCCCCCTCCCAGAACCACCCATTTTTTTATTTTATTAACTTTTATTATTTTCAATTTTAATTTTTCTTTGAAACAGGTCGGCACCGAAAATTTGAAATAGTACACAAGTAATAAATCACAACGTAACTATAATTTTCCAAGCACAAGTGAACGTGCCAATGGGTCGCCAACGTGATGCAGCCACTGAGAACGTTTTCTGCTGTTTCTGTGAGGGGTTTTAATGCCGCCACGACCAGCTTTGATGCTGGCGTTATTCTTCAAAATGTTCAAATGTTTGTAAATCTATTGGACCAAACTGCGTGGTCATCAATACGAACTACTTAAACCTAGGTAAACTAACCTAAGGACAAACACAGCCGGCCGCATTGGCCGAGGGGACTGAGGCGCTCTAGTCACGGTCTGCACGGTCACTACAGTCGGGGGTTCGAATCCCCCCTCGGGCATGGTTATTTGTGCCGTCCTTAGTTTTAGCTAGTTCATAAGTAGTTTGTAAGCTTAGGGACTGATGACCGCATACTTAAGTCCCATAAGTTCTACAAACATTTGAATTTTTTGAATTTGACAAACACAAACACCCATGCCCCAGGGAGGACACGAACCTCCGCAGTGAGAACGCTTTAGACTGCTCGGCTACTCCACCGCGGCGCGCTATTCTTACTGCTATGCTGAAGTTACCAGCCGATTGTTCATATGCTGCTAAGCAGGTCAGCGACGCCACCGAGTGGAATCTTATGTACAACAATAGGGTTATTTTAGTTCGCTTTTTACACGTAATGTTAATTAAACTGTAATGACCTATCTCTTTGGCTAGTAGCATAGAAGCTCCTTAATTATTTTACGAGCTGATTATATACACTCTATTTCCACCACGTTGCTCCTCTTCCACATTCAAATGCGAGCGTATACTCATTTTCTTTCTTGTGGAATTGTTTTCGTAGAATAATTTGTTAAGTAACAAAAAGTGTAAAAATAAGTCATAGATTAATACATTCAATAGGCTTTATTTTTTAAAAAAGTGTGCCCCCCGTCCCCCTGAACCAAATCCTGGTTGCGTCACTGGCTGCCAGCAAGCGTAATTTACAAGTAGACACTCCTGGAATATTAAATCAATCATTACTTAACGAAAGTAAGTGTCGCGATTGCGATTGTATACCAATTAAGTTACTTTCAGAGTACGTTGATACAGTAGTCCCATACATAACTATCAGCCGGCCGCGGTGGCCGAGGGGACTGATGCGCTCCAGTCACGGTCTGCACGGCCACCGCGGTCGGGGGTTCGAATCCCCCCTTGGGCATGGATATTTGTGACGTCCTTAGTATTAAGTAGTTCATAGTCAGTTTGTAAGTTTAGGGACTGATGACCCCGTAGTCGAGTCCCATAAGCTATACAAACATTTGAACATTTGAACATAACTATCATATACAACTGCTCGCTTAGCGAAAGATCCGTACCCAAAGACGAAAGTTGCACAGGTCACTCCAGCATTCAAGAAAGGCAATAGGAGTGATCCGCAAAATTACGTCGGCCGCATTGGCCGAGCGGTCTGCGGCGCGCCAGTTCAAATATTCAAATGTTTGGTAAGCTTAAGGGACTTAACTACGGGGTCATCAGTCCCTTAACTTACAAACTACTTATCAACTACCCACAACTAAGGACGGCACAAATATCCATGCCCGAGGGGGGATTCGAACCCCCGACCGTAGTGGCCGTGCAGACCGTGACTGAAGCGTCTCAGTCCCATCGGCTACCGTGGCCGGCGGCGCGCCAGTCAGGTTCTGCACGGCCACTACGGTCGGGGGTTCAAATCCCCCTCCCCCCTCTGGCATGGATATTTGTACCGTCCTTAGTATTAGTTAGTTCATAAGTAGTTTGTAAGATTAGAGACTGATGACCCCGTAGTTAAGTCCTATAATCTCTACAAACATTTTTTCGCAAAATTACAAGCCTCTATCATTGACGTCGATTTGCAGGAAGATTTTAGAACATATACTTTCCTCAAATATTATTAACTACGTCGAAGAAAACGACTTATTATTCCTTAGTCAGCACGGATTCAGAAATAATCGTTCTTGTGTAACCCAGCGAACTCATTACTCATAGCCGTGCACACTGATGCGCCGTACTGTGGTGCGCGTGTCCGTTCGCCGTCGAGGATTCGAGTCCTCCTTCGGGTATGGGTGTATGTGATGTCCTTAGGTTAGTTTACCTTAGTTTAAGTAATAACCAAGCAGTTGAGTCCTGTAGATTTACAAACATTTCTACTTTTTTATTTTTTATTTATTTTATTATTACTATTTTTTACACTGTCAGAAAGAACACAGTGTGTTGTATTTGTCGAGTAAGTCATCGAGCAGAACAGAAGTGCTGTCTGGCTTTCCACAGGGAAGTGTATTAGGACCCCTACTGTTCCTTATTTTTATAAAAGATTTAGGAGACAATCTAAGTAGCTGTCTTAGACTGGACAGTCTAAGAGAGCTACTCAGATTGTCGTGGATGGCACTGTCATTTATTGGTTAGTAATGTCACAACAAGATCAAATGCAACTACAAAATTATTTAGATTACGTATCTGCATGGTGCAAAAATTGGCAATTGAGCCTTAATAATGAGAAGTGTTAAGACATCCATATGACCACTAAAAGAAATCCGTTAATCTTCATTTACACGATAAATCAGTCAAACCTACAGTCCTTAAATTCAACTGAATACCTAGGAGTAACAATTACAAACAACTTACATTGAAAAGAACACATAGAATATATTGTAGGGAAAGCCAATCAAAGACTACGTTTCGTTGGCAGAACACTTAGAAGATGCAACAGTTCAACTAAAGAAACTGCGTACACCACACTTGCGCGTCCTATTTTGAAGTATTGTTGCGCATTGTGCCTGACTGACGATTTAGAGAAAGTACAGAGAAGGGCAGCTCGTTTTGTATTATTGCTATATAGGGGAGAGACTTTCAAGGAAATGATACCCGATTTGGGGTGGAAATTATTAAAAGAAAGGCGTTACTCGTTGCGACGAGATCTATTTGCTAAATTTCTTTCATCAACTTTCTCTTCAGAATGCGAAAATATATTGTTAGCACTCACGATTATCATAATAAAGTGAGAGGAATCACATAGGAAACAGAAAGATTACGTGTTCCTTTTTTCCCGCGAGCTATTACAGAATGTAACTGTAGATAAATATCATTAAACGATTGGATTAACCCTCTGCCATGCACTTCAATGTGACTTGCAGAGTATTGATGTAGATGTAGATGAATGGATAGTTAGAGCATTTTCGAGTGGGTTTTACTTATACATCATGAATAAAAATGTCCGCTGCAGCTGTTTTACTACCAACTGTGACATGTCTGAAAGGAAATCACGAAGTCAGTAACACAACTAAAACGTTTCTCATCAGGCACGTAGCTGATTAAAAGTTACTTGTGCGCAACGATGTTAAAAGCTTCCTGAAAATCTAACTTTCTGTAAGAGAGTAGTAAAATGAAGAAATGTAGTGCATACTGGTCTTAATGCTAAATCTTAATACTGATAGGCAACTATGTCAAAAGCTTCCTGAAAATCGAACTTTTTGTAAGAGAGTAGTAGAATGAAGAAATGTAGTGCATACTGGTCTTAATGCTAAATTTTAATACTGATAGATCAGGAGAGACCATAATGTGTCGACTTTCTTATCCAGAAGCTTTGTAGCCGTTTGAAATCATTTGCACAATACTTAGCGTTGCACTGGATGAAGTATCCTATCAGTACAAAGAATACTTCACAAAATATTGTGAAAATATTTATTGTACAGCGTTCTATCTTCGCTTCCCGGTAGTAATAACAATGTATACCATCTGCAAAAGACTTTAATATTACATGAGTATTTCAACAGAACGAGCATCACATGTATCTCGTCAATATTTGGAATTAATTTCCATTTCGCTATATGAGGACAAGCTGTATGTGAGGATGTGATACAGCCTTTTCATTGTTTCTCTATAATTTGAAATTCTAATTTCTTTTGTGTTCCTCATTCAGTACTCGGTTCGTTAGGATTATCAGATAAAAGCTATTTTTTCAGTGATTGTGCCTCTTTTACTTCTGCGATTTTTATTCAGTCTATACTGTGCAATTGCAGAAAGCTGACAACGTGTGTTCTAGCAGTACTTCATAGTCACTATAATCATATATTCTTAAATAACTAACGGTCATTACAAACATTTACTAGATTAGCTGCATCTTAAAGGTGTGGACGAAAATATTGTTATTATAATGTATATAAAGTGGAAGAGGCCAGATTTTTATTTTATTTTATTTTTTTTATTTATCTTTTTAAATATTTTTTTGTCATTCATACAAATTTAAAGTTTTATACCATTATTTATGAAATTTTACACACTTAACTATACAAACTATGAGAAGTATCATTGTCTTCATAAGATCTTGTAGGCTGAATGGCGGGTGCTACTTTACAACAGTCTTATTACACGGATCAACACAATTAGAGGATCAGTTGAGATATCTAAGTTCAGAATTATTGTCGTCGACAGCATGAACTAAAATGGTTCGACGTCTTTCTGTCGGTTCTACGGAGTGGAAACAACAACATTACTGCAACCAAGATTGTGGTAATAACAGAAATTTGCTGCAGCGAGGTTTGGCTCTGACTTGTGCTTACTCTATGAAACGTACTACACAAACATTTGGGTTTCGGCTGCTGAAATCTGGGAAATGAGTAGTCGAATCTTTTATCACGAAACAATAAATTCTGACAGGTATGTGAACAATATCCTGCATTCATTTTTTTGAAGTACTTACACCCAACGAAAAGCTGTGCGGTTATTTCATGCAGGACAATGCAAGACCACACATTGACAATGCTTCTATGGCAGCAGGATGATAGGATAGTTGACTGGCCTCCTCGTTCTCCAGATCTAAATCCCTGTGACTTTTATCTTTAAGGAATGTTAAAAGACAAGGTCTATGCAAGCAATCCCCATACACTCGAATAGTTGAAAGACTGGATTCGACTAGTCATTTCCCAGATTTCGGCAGCAGAAATTCGTCGAGTGTTTGCAAATGTGTTCAAGAGATGTCAGGCCGCTCTTTCCATAGAGGGACATAATTTTGAACATCTACTGTAAATAAAGGTAAGCTTAGCTTAATCAAATGGCAATAATTTTTAGACTTTAACTCAGTGTATGCGCCTGCGGCCCAATTGAGTGGGAGCCGTACCGCGCGATCCGCGGACGCCTGGCAGGCGTCTTTCGTGAGACACCCTGTATTAAACATATTTTAATAAATGCCATACACTTCAAATGCCAAAGAATACGAAGCTTTTCCATGGAATCTACAAGTATCTCAGAAGATATACGACAAACGTTGATGCTGAGCTGTTTCTTATTTCGAGTTATATACTTCAAATAAACAGATATCTTGAATTACACAAATTAGTTGACCCAAGCGAATAATTCGCACTCTATACTGATTAGTCACAGATAGCTAAGACAGTAATGGAGAAGAGGCAAACTGCAAGTACATATGAATAAAAGATAATAAACTTTGAATGGTAGTAACAAATATTAGTTTCATTTTAAGAAAACTTATTAAATGGAATATGATTAATTTTGGAAACACACAAAAAATCCGATATTGACTGTTTCACGTTTATTTTATGAAAATTTAGTCATTTTACAAAATTCATTTAATTCGCGCATTACACAACGCTTGCTTGAGCGAAGTGAACAATTCTAACAGCTGTTGTGCATCGACGTGTGAAACAGAAATCTCGTAATAAACTACCCTTGCATAAAGCATCTAAACAACTGTAAGAGCTGTCTGTCGTGGGTGTTGATTAAATTAAATTATTTGTGTATTTTTTGTCGTTGGATCAACGTGTAAAGCCGAAATCGTATGATAAACTATGCTTGCATCACTGAAGATTTTTGGCAAGAATAAAGAATCTCAACAACTGCAAGATCTTTCGTTTATTTAGTTAAACATATTGTAAATAGATGGCACTTTCTACGTTACTTTATATCGGCTGCGCAAACAAAGTTCAGACTCCCACGGTTGCTGATAGGACCAATCGTAAATACGTCTCCCATTTCCGATCGTTTGCCGGGTATCAACTTAGATCGTATGAACAGTACATTTTCTTTCAGAATTAATTTTTTTGGTAAAAATTGTAACTTCAAAGTATCTGCGTATTTTGCGTCATTTCTAGAGAACAAAACCTATAAAATGACACCTCAATCATTAATTTTGGATAAGCAATACGGGAGATATGGCGTACCCACAAGAAAAGGATGAGAAATAATATATAAGATGATTCTAAAGTACCCTGTGGCCTTCTTCAGCTTTAACTATTTGGATACCCAATTTTATCTTAATCGGTTAAGTGGTTTGGTCATGAAAGTGTAACAGACAGAGCTTCTTTCGCATTTATAATATTAGTACGGATTAGCGTGGAATTATGAAGAAGGTGTATTGCACAACGAGCCACCGTATGGTGCATGTTGCATTGTACATTACAGCAGAGCTACACAGAGTGTACAAACATGTTCAAATGTTTGTAAAACTAAGGGACTTATCTTCGCTGGTCATCAGTACCGCCACGGCGGAGTGGTCGACCGCTGTTCAGTATACTAGATTTAAAACAGTGATTTATGGGTATTGTCTAATTTCTGTCACATTCCCTGTTACAACGTACGAGTAACTACATGCTGTACAAATAGCATTCTGCTGACAAATGGACATCATTCATGACGGGTTACTTCAAACTTACTTCAAACCTGGTGAAACGTTGTTGTGATGCCTCGTGTAAGGAGTAGAAATGCGTACCATCACATTTCCGACTTTGTTAATGGTCGGATTGTAGCCTATCGCGATTGCGGTTTATCGTAGCGCGACATTGCTGCTCGCGTTGGTCGCGATCCAGTGACTGTCAGCAGACTATGGAATCCATGGGTTCTGAAGGGCAATACGGAACGTCGTGCTGGATCCCAACGGCTTCGTATCACTAGCAGTTGAGACGACAGGCATCTTATCCGCATGGCTGTAACGGATCGTCAAGCCACGTCTCGATCCCTGAGCAACAGATGGGGACGTTTGCAACACAACAACAACAAAAATGTTCAAATGTTTGTATAGTCTATGGGACTTAACTACGGGGTCATCAGTCCCTAAACTTACAAACTACTTATGAACTACTTACGAACTAGGACGGCACAAATATCCATGCCCGAGGGGGGATTCGAACCCCAGACCGTAGTGGCCGTGAAGACCGTGACTGGAGCGCCTTAGTCCCCTCGGCCACCGCGGCCGGCAACACAACAACCATCTGAACGAACAGTTCGACGACGTTTGCAGCAGCATGGACTATCAGCTCATAGACCATGGCTGCGGTTAACCTTGACGCTGCATCACAGACAGGAGAGCATGCGATAGCGTACGCAACGACGAACCTGGGTGTACGAATGGCAAAACGGTATTTTTAGTATGAATTCAGGTTCTGTTTACAGCATCATGATGGTGTACTCGTCATCGCCATACTGGCGCAATACCCGGCGTGATGGTATGGGGTGCCATTGTTTACACGTCTCGGTCTCCTCTTGTTCCCATCGACGGCACTTCGAACAGTGGCCGTTACATTTCAGACGTGTTACGACCCGTGACTCTACCGTTTATTCGATCCCTGTGAAATCCTTGCGACTGCATGTTGCAGGGCCTGTACGGGCCTCTCTGGTTACGGAAAAATGTCGACTGCTGCCCTGGCCAGCACATTCTCCAGATCTCTCACCAATTGAAAATGTCTGGTGAATATTGGCCGAGCAACTGGCTCGTCAAAATACGCCAGTCACTACTCTTGATGAGCTATGGTATCGTGTTGAAGCTGCATGGGCATCTGTACCTGTACGCGCCATCCAAGCTCAGTTTGATTCAATGCCCAGGCGTATCAAACGGCCTGAGTTGGTTGTTCTGGGTACTAATTTCTCAGGATCTATGCACCAAAATTGCGTGAAAATGTAATCACATGTCAGTTCTAGTATAATATATTTGTCTAATGAATACCCGTTTATCATCTGCATTTCTTCTTAGTGTAGCAATATTAATGGCCAGTAGTGTATATAAATATCTTGAGGATGTATCATGAATATCTGTTCAATTTTCTATTATGAGTTATTGAGATATTTGCGACTCACGGTGAAAACGCGGCTAAAAATCAAATTTTGTGCAAAAATATGATATTTTTGAACCTCAGGAAGTCAGTAACGGATAAATACATCGAAAAAAGTTAGAAAGTTTTTGAGAATATCATCATGAGAACATATCTTAAAAATTTCGACTATCTGTTATGAATATTAAGTATCCACATGACTATCATCATAATTCGTATTTTTGGTACGCAAAAATCATGATTTTTCGCGAATTTCTCAAGAACACCAATGAATAAGTGATTTTCTGCTAAGCCGTTTATAGTCCACCATAGACCACACGTAAGGTACAAACACCGATCGCTTTGGTCAATTTAGACGGGCTTCAGGAAGTGGGTAACTTTGAAAAATTGTCGGTGTACTGTAGAGCAGCTACAGTATTTCAATTTTTCTAATATGTATACAAATGATCACGAGGCGAAATGCTATCCAGAACGCTTTACCCCATGACTCTGATCAACAAGACCCGAGATATGGTCCCCAGAAAAATCTTGAATTCGCATGCGGAGTTTATGAAACATACTGATACCGCGCATTGTTGCACTGCTTTCCGAAACGAATCCGCCCGGCGGATTAACGAAGGGGGTCGGAGTGCCGGCCAGCCTAGATGTGGTGTTTAGGTAGTTTCCCAAATCCGCCTAGGTGAATACCAGGCTGGTCCCCAAGTCCCACCTTAGTTACACAATTCGTAAACATTTAGTAACACTTAATACTTTCACACATATAACTATATACGCAGACATTGGGGTAGACATTGCCTCTCAGGGTTCATGGGTGGCGACAGGAAGGGCAGCCGATCACCCCGTAAATATTAACACGCCAAATACAGATTAAACGAAGCCGACCCTGCATGTGCGGGAACATGGGTAAAGAGAAAAAAAGAAGAAGATTAATACCGCGCACTGCCGTGATGATTTACAATGTGATTAATGTGATTTATGACGCGACACGAGACATAATGTCTTCCAACACGGCATTTCCCTTTTTCATACTGTGCAATAAGACCCTGCAAGCCACTGAAGTTTAGGAGATGTATCCCACTTAGGGAAACTTACTATTACAAATGCCCCTCCAAAGTTCGCTGCTTAGGGATTATAGTTCACTCTTAAGAAAGCGTCAATCTGTCAAAAATTTCTTACTTTCTTTTTTCTAATGCTTCCAGAAGCCTCGAAAAGCGAGTTCACATAATTGAGTATGGCCAGGACACATCGGAATAAAGTGGAGTGGGGATTACCAGCATATGCCTAAAAGCAAAGGAAACGTCCCGAAAGTGTTTGTAAGTAACGGAGAACTGGAATGATGTTAATTTATTCTTGGAATTATTTCTCTTTGAGTACGTTCATCCAGATTTTTTTTTTTCTTAGATCAGTTCGGTGGGGATATAGGAAGTTGTTTGATTTGGAACCTTTTGCTGTGTTGGAACAAGCAAATATGTAATAGTAGGAAGAAGTCTAAGCATAGACTGGTGCAGTCGGTGCCGTTGAGTGTAGACCTGCTTAAAATACACTTTACGTTATCCGGCTCATTCTCCGGGTTAATTTGCTAAGTCAGTTGCGGACCAGTCACAACTGTGACGTGATCGGTTACGTTTTGTGTGCTGATGCCTTCTCCTAAATTTCGCTGCGACTCATATTTACTGGTCTCTTACAAGCAGTTGATACTAGTGTATTTTATATTTTGACTAACATGAGTATCGGATTTTAGAATTTTTTCACATTTATGATACGTGAAGTTCAGAACTCAAATAACAATCATCCAAAGCCATTCGACGCAACTCTCAAAAACTCTCGAGAAAAAAGACTTTGAAATTTTACAATTAGATGTAAGTACCATAAATTATAACAGCTGTAGCATCTGTCGGTATGGCTGAAGTGGATGCCGGATTTGCGCGCCCGGTCAGAGGGCTGAGCGCTTTCTGTAATAATTATAAAATAATAATAATAAAAACAAAAGCTGAGCCAAGAACACAACGAACAAATAGGATCAGCACCCGCACGGGACTGAACTACCAATAGAGCAAAGAAATGAAAAATTGGCAGAGCTCTGGCCTCCTAACACTACGGTTGATGTCTCGAATCCCGCCGTGTCATATATATATATATATATATATATATATATATATATATATATATATATATATATATATATATATATTACTTAAACAATTTTAATATGTAATGGTAAGTTTAAGAAATTCGCACGTATTTTAGTTTACTCGTAATTTTCCATATTTTATAAAACGTTGTTAGTAATGACGGTTTCAATAAAAAATCATAACAAGGTACATTTTTTCTACCATGAAGTAAAAAATTTAATTAAGCGCATGCAAAGCTATGCCTTCCTGATCGAAAGAGGACGTGAAATTAGTAACGGTGAAGATTGCATCAATCCCATTCAGCTATTCATCACAATCAGTCCTCACCACCCTTCGGTGGAATGATCAGGTATGCGTGGTTCGTTTCTAAACTGTGCGATACGAGAGAAATCTATATGAAAATAAATGAAGTTTGTTTTCCGGTTGACATATCAAAGACAAATTGCGACTGTAAAAATGCAGCATTTGTACTATGTACTCGATGCCGTGAAAATTATTATGTTTTAACGATGCTTAAAAGCCTGGCATTTTCGAGACCACATCAAAATGAAGGATTTTTTTATTTGTCAGTATTGCCACAAATGTGGAATATGTACTTTTTTGTTTCCTTTTTTTAAATTAAATCATAATTTTATAAATTATATAAAATTACGAATAAACAAACGTGCATTGTTCATAAAAATTACGAAAGCATTATTTGTCACAGTGCGATTCGAGCCACCGACTCTTTTTGTGACGCTAGAACGCTACCACCTTCTTTATATGGTAGTTCTCTTCCTTGCGGTCGGTGGTCGTGTCAAAGTCGGTTTTCTCGAGAATTTTTGAAAGTTGATTATTTGAGCTTCTTAACTTCACGTACCGTAAATACCAAAAATTCTAAGATCTGATAGCCTGTTAAACAACATGACCACATTGTAAGTTTTATGCGACCAGATGACTATGAAATAGTTAATCGACCCGGACGTCAGTAAATTAATCAATCATATTGCGTCCTTGGCGTTTTCCTTTCGATGATAATTAATACATACTGATCGCTTTCGTCCTACGATGTCAGGTAATGTCAACATATTTGCTGTAATTATTACGTGTAATTTTTCCGAAACGCATGAAATAGGAAGCAATGACTCCTAAAACATGCTGCAACCTATGCAAGATCGTGCAGTCGCATTCGAGGTAGTGGTGGAGATTCTGCATTCCAAAGCAACCAAGTGTGGCGAGTGGGCAGTGTACGAGACTGTGTCCACCTTACACACAGTAGTGAGGCACGGCTGCAGGGCAAATCCGCTCTCCTGTGTTGACTCGCTGAGCAGTAGCTGTGTCGCCGCAACTGGGCACACTACATTCGTCAGCAGCGCGTCATTAGCGCCGCCAGAGGCAGGTAAACAACCACTGTAGGCCCAACGCCGTGGACCGCCGAATATCAGATGCTGGCAGCACAAGCCGGTAGCGGAGTGCATCTGTATCGGTTAGGAGACTCAACTGCCTAAGAATAGAAAACACCGTTTTCGACATTGTATGCCGCAAACAGTAAAATTGCGAAAGAGATTCTGAAGGACCTCAAATAGTTAGATGTGTAGAGATTCGA
Source organism: Locusta migratoria (assembly GCA_026315105.1). Lineage (NCBI taxonomy): Eukaryota > Metazoa > Arthropoda > Insecta > Orthoptera > Acrididae > Locusta > Locusta migratoria. The sequence goes on along the minus strand of CM048748.1, from coordinate 320,925,485 downwards.
ATAGCCGCGCAGGAGTGGTCGTGCGGTCTATGGCGGATTGTCCGGACGCTCCCTGTCGGAGATTCGATCCCCTCTCAGTCACCAGGGTTTTTATGTTGTTCATAAAAATTGTTGTTCATTGTTAATCGAGACAGCGGATTTCAAATAAATGCTGCATGGAATCCTGTAATTGAAAAACTTCGTAGTCGGCGTAGTTTCCTGCAACTGAATGACAGTGATAATCGAACTGATATCGAAGCGGCAAGCCTCCACCACGGAGGGCGCTCTGAGCAGCGTACGTAGTTGTAGTGAACGCGCACGCTAAGTACGCGCATGCGCACTGTCGACTGAATTGGGCATAAATAGCACAGCTCAGTGCGTCTTCGCCAGTACTTCGGCGGTACTCACCTGAAGATGGCCAGAAGACTCTGCGCCGAAATATCGTGGCAGGAAGTTACTGACATCCGGCAGTTCGCCCGAGATTTTATGAAAATTGTTCATAGTAGTTTGTAAGTATAATTTTCTTGGACTCAAACAAGTGTCGGTACAAAGGCAAAATCTGAGATTCGCTTTGGAAATTCCGAACTACAGAATTGGATAGAACTCGGTACGGGCCTTTGAAATGGAAAGAAATTTGCATGAACAGGAAGAAGGTAGACTCATACCACCCCGTTCCTTGTTCAGCTGGGAATAATATTACACAGACATTTTCAGTATGGTGACAAATATACACTTTCTTCCATTTGAAAATCAAGTAACCATGTAAAGGATAATCGGGAAATTAAAGTCGCCGTGGCGGAGCGGCCGAGTGCATTGAGGCGCTATGCTACGATACGCGAGGCATACATCCATTTGTAAATCTATTGGACCCGATTGCGTGGTCATCAGTCCGTAGCTTACAAACTACTTAAACTAAGGTAAACTAACCTAAGGACAACACACACACACCTATGCCCAAGGGAGGACTCGAACCTCCAACGGCGAGCAATCTCCCGCTCCGCAGCGAGGCGCTTTAGACTGCTCAGCTCTTTATTAATCTACATCTACATAGATACTCTACAAATCACATTTAAGTGCCTGACAGAGGGTTCATTAATCACTTTCATAAGCTATCTCAACCGTTCCATTATTAATAGCGCGCGGGAAGAAAGAACACCTAAATCGTTCTGTTTTCGATCTGTTTCTCTCTTTTTTTTTTTTTTTTTTTTTTTTTTTTTTTTTTTTTTTTTTTTTTTTTTTTTTTTCGGGTGGTCATGACTCCCTATGTATATGGGTGTTAGCAAAATATTTTCACATTCAGAAGTGAAAGTCAGTGATTGAAATTTCGCAAACAGATCACGCTGCAACGAATAACGTCTTACTTTTAATGATTTCCTCCTCAAATCGTGGAACATTTCCGTGACGCTTTCCGCCCTGTCACGTGATAAAGCAAAACGAGCTGCCCTTCTCTGAACCTTCTCAGTGTCTTCCGTCAGTCCCACCTGGTAAAGGTCCCACACTGCGCAACAGTACCAAGGAGTGGGCGCACAAGTGTGATTTAGGCAGTCTGTTTGGTGGAGCTGTTGCATCTTCGAAGCGTTTTGCCAATGAAACGTAACATTTCGGTCGCCTTCCCCATAATGTTTCCGATGTGTTCTCTCCAGACTAAGGTATTCGTAAGTGTAACTCCAAGGTATTTGGTAGAATTTACGACGTTAAGGTTTGACTTATTTATCGTGTAATTGACGTTCAGCCGATTTATTTTAGTGGTAATTCATTATTTAGTGTTAATTGTCAATTTTAGCACCATGTAGAAATTTTGTCTAAATCGGTTTGCAGTTGCTTTAATCCTCTGTTGACTTCACTAACCGATAAACGACAGCATAATCAGCGAACAATCTAAGGGAGCTATTCAGAGTGTCTCCTAAACAGTTTGAAAACACAAGGAAGAGTAGTGGACTTATAACTCTTTCCTGGGGAACGCCAGTTATCACTTCTGTTTCACTCGATGACTTACCGTCAGTTACTACGAACTGTGTCCTTTCTGACAGGAAATCGTGAATCCAATCACACGATTTGGGCGTTATTCCAATAGCACGCAATTTCATTAGAAGTCGCTTGTGAGGTACAGTGTCAAAAGCCGTCCGGAAATCCAGAAATATGAAATCGATTTGAGATCCCTTGTCGATGGCACTTATCACTTCATGTGAATAAAGGGCAAGCTGTGTTTCTCAAGAGCGATACTTTCTGAAACCTTGTTGACTATTGGTTAATAGGTCGTTCACTTCGAGATAGTTGGTAAAATTCGAACAAAGTATATGTTCCAAAATCCTACTGAAATGAGATTGGCCTATAGTTTCGGGGATCACTCCTATTGCCTTTCTTGAATGTTGGGGTGAATTGGGCAACTTTCCAGTCTTTGGGTACGGATCTTTCGCTGAATGATCGGTTGTATATGATAGCTAAGTATGGAGTTATTCCATCAGCATACTCAGAGGAATCTAGTTAGTATACAATCTGGCCCGGAAGATTTGTTTTTGTTTAGTGACTTAATTTGTTTTACTACTCCAGGAGCATCTACTTCTAAATTTCGCATGCTGGCAACTGTTCTTGATTTGAATTCTGGATTTTTCACATAGTTTTCTGCAAGATTACGAGACAGGATTTCGTTGTGGAAACTACTATAAGCTTGTCGCACTGAAGTCCGCGCTAGGTTGCGAGTTTCTGTAAAATATTGCCAGTCTTGGGGATTCTCTGTGTTTTTAAAACTTGCATGCGTTTTTCTTTGCTTCTGCAACAGTGATCTCACCTGATTTGTGTACCACAGGGTCAGCCCCCTCTTTTATTAATTTATTTGGTAGAAATCTCTCGATTGCTACTGATATTATGTCTTTGAAAGAAAGCCACAACTGATCTACACTCGCATTAATGAACATGCTTAAGTTGTTGCAAGCTACATTTGTTGCAAATATCAGTAAGACCCACAACAATTTAAAGCCAAACATGATGGCGTTTCACATACACAAAGAATTATGCATAATTTAATTTACCCTATCACATCCACTTTCACACTGTAAAATGCTTTTACTTTATGAAATTAGATGACACAGACTAAATGAAGAACTTCTACGGTGAAACAGGTTGATTGATAAAGAAACATAAAATGAAGCTTAAGGCTTAAAATTATGTCTTCCAAATATATAAAAGCTCTAGATAGTTACCAACAGTGGCGGGGCGTACTATTTGTTCACTGGCGCCCCTGCGGATAGGCCGAGCGCATTGAGGCGCTATGCTGCGATGCGCGAGGAAGTTCCCCGTCGGGGTTCGAATCCCCCCTCGTTGCATGGGTGTTTGTGCTGTTTTTAGTTTAAGTTAGGTTATAAGTAGCTTGTAAGTTTAGAGACTGATGACCCAGCAGTTAAGTCCCATAAGCTTAACAAACATTTGAACATTTTTTTGTTCACCGGTTCAGTGAACTCCCAGAAGAAAGCTCGTCGTGAAAACAAAGTAAATAAATAAAATAAAAAGTGTTTTTCACTTATCATTCTTCTATCAGATCATTTTATATGCACATTCAAAGAATTTTTATCGCATGAGAAACGTCTTATGTCGCAGAGACAACACATTTACGAGTCGGAGCGCGACCGCCAAATAAAGTGCGGCTGAGGTTCAAATTCTCTCCTGAACCCCCTGGAGGCAGCATATGGGCGCATCCGCGGCAGGGAGGAGCTAGGAGAAACGCCGCTTTCAACATTAGTTTTGGAGCTGGTAGAGACGCCAGCTTCTGGCTGTTCGAGTTCTGGCGGTTACGCACGAATGGATCGAAGCAAAACAACGGAGCTACTTCGCACCTCGGTTTGCGCAAACGCAAATCCTCCATGAATGCTGCATCTAAGCCTGACATTTGTTTTTGACGGATTGAAGATTTATCAAAAACATGTCATATTTGGTAAAATATCTCATAAGTATCAATTAAAGTCTCATCAACTGTAAAAGTTTTCAGAGGATACAATCATGAGTAATAATAAAGCACTACTATCTAGCAAGAGTAGTGTGGTTAGCGGCACGCACAACAGCAGTGCAATTTTTTGACGTACTTTTTTAAGAGATTACAATAAACAAAACTTAGTCAATAGGCATGGTTTTACAAGAGCTCCTAAACAAAAGCTTCCAACCATTACTGTAAATTGATTTCCTGAGAACATGTATCCAATTCTACACAACGCCTTTGAAAAGAGGTGTATCTTGAAAAGAATTAATATGTATACACACATTTTTTAAATTCAAGTAATCGAAAGCGTCTCTATAGAAGTTTTTAAATTTATTAGGAATGAAACATTTGACACATGTGGCGCAACTTCATATTACAGTATCTCAAACTGTACAACTTGCATTTCTCATGATTAAAATCATCTAAATTATTTGGTATTGGAATAGGTGATTACTTACGTCAACTTATTAGAAGATGGTACACTACGAAAGCCACATTGATCATCATGAAAAATCGTTTAAAATAAAGGGATTGAAGCGATTAATCGCAAAATATGTCAATAGAAAGACTGAAGCATTTTGGGATACGATGCGAGTTAAGATGGCCATGGAGTGAAGGAATCTGTTTAATAATTTTTAATTCATAAAGGTGAATAGATGGGGCATAACAGCTTTCAGATAATTGCAGAACGACATGTTGACCAAAGCTGTTTATTAAATCTCAATGCTACCGGTTTCGGTTTTGTACCATTGTCAAGCGTTAGCAGAGATTAGCTAATAGCTTAACATGTCGGAATATAAAAATACAAAATTATAACAGAAGTATTCATTGTCATTGCTCAAGTTATTGTCACAGTAGAAAACTTTTAACCTGTGTCGGACTGTAGATAACTTGAGCAATGACAACGAATACTTCTGTTATAATTTTGTATTTTTATATTCCGACATGTTAAGCTATAGCTATTCTCTGCTAACGCTTGACAATGGTACAAAACCGAAACCGGTAGCATTGAGATTTAATAAACAGCTATGGTCAACATGTCGGTCTGCAATTTTTAATTCGTCACGTAATTTTTTGGTTTACCACGGGTTGTAGATGAAGTAAATATCTAGTTTTGGAAGCCGCGTGAATGTGGCCCCATGGTCTAAGGAATCATGTTACGCACTGGGTGGTCGCTCCCGTTGGAGTTTCTAGTTCGCCCTCGGGCATGGGTGTGTGCGTTATCCTTATTGTAAGTTTTTATAGGTAGTCTGTAAGTCTAGGGGCTATTGATCCTGTAGGTTTGCAAACATTTGAACAATTTTTAGTCTGGAAAAGTGATATGTAGTGAGTAATAAAGAATGAGGTTTTAAGAATTTTTAACCTATTTTTCGATTGCTCTCTAAACCAATCAAAGGAAACCACAAATAAACAATCGATAAAACGTTTTAAGCTCTACCGATTTCTAGTTTGACAGTTCTCGATCAGAGCAGATAAAGAAAAATAAACTATTTTAAATAAAAATTTGGTATTTGTAATGTCTTTGTTCGAAGTTCAACAAATTGAAACTTTCAATTCCTTATACACACTCATTTCTTGTTTGACGAAATATTTTTTTAGAGCAGATGTTTATGAGAAATCATTTGTCATAAGTGTTTAATTTTATTAGTGCGGACAGTTACTGTCATTGTGTACATACGGCAGATTTTGAATCACTATCCTTCAATTCCAGGTGAATAAGATACCCGCTTTAATTCCATCAGCAAGACATACTTTTTAGGATTCAAGAAGAACTTTGGATCATTCAAATGCCTCTTGATGTCATCATTTTGGTACAAGATCTTGAGCTCTATTGATCACAACGTATTTATACAAAACAAATAAATTTGTCTCAACGTAAAGAAGCAACAAACTAAAGATTTCTTTAATGAAATGCAGCTTCTTCGAGAGTCATTGAAAACCAATTTGAATCAAACTAAAGTAGTTGGCGAAGCAGTTGGTATTACATCAGACATCTGACTTTGTTTTAAAAAATAAACTTAGTGTAGATAAACAGGATCTTGAATAACTTCAGCTGGTAGAATCAAGTGAGTTCCGATTATCTGTTTTTCTTCCTGTTTTACATTTCCTCGTGGCAAACGTGACAACACGATTTACAAGATGTGAATAAATTTGTGATATGTTTTCACCAGGTTTGGAATTCACAGACCTCGAAGTGATGACATGTAAGTGAAAACGATCAATCTTGTCTCAAATATTCTTCCAACTTACCAGATTCAGACAGATTAGTTGGACAAATTCTACACATGAATAGCGTCCATAGTACACTATTCGATTCAGAAAAGGACCCGATGAAGCTTCTCAACTCCATATGTTAGAAAAACCTTCGGGCAATTTTACTGAAACTTTGTACTGCAATTAGACTTTCTCGTACCTTTCCAGCAACAGTGTCTGCGGCTGAAAGGTAGTTTAGTGAACTGGCGAACTTGGGAAAGGAGCACGACAGGCCAAAGCAATTTTAGCAATTGTGAATGAGTTGGGCAAAACTGTTGAGGTTTCCGATGTAATTGTTCATTTCAGTCAGAAGAAAGAGCGGAAGACTGTTATGAATAGTCTTGTTTTGTAGGTAGTGTCTATGACTGACATAGATTGTAATATTAGTTTCTTTAATAATTTTTATTTTAACCATTGAATGATAAATAAGTGTTCTTAATGTGACTATTTTTAAAAAAAGTAAATAAAGTCCACTAGGGACTAATAACAAAGTGTAATTATACCCTGTATTTTCTGGTTAAGGGGAGTCGTACCACCCAAAAGACAAAATTTCACAGTTATACTTTTATGCAAATTATGAAAATATGGGTGTTTATGCTTAATGTGGTGTTGGTTTTTTTGAAATATTCGAATATTCACTATTTTAATTCTTTTTTAATTATGCAGCATACAGTGAAAAATTTGATAGTTTTGTTTTTCATCATTTCGCATATTGGCAGTGATATATGGAACTAAATAGTCTAGAAGTCTGTGATTCCTTTTGTTTTGTAGAGAACTGTCCCTTTCGTATGTCGACTACGCTAGCAATACTTCGCATTAAACTCTTTCAACTGTACATTCGTTTGTGTTTGACAACAACAGTTATCCTATAGCCGTGGTTTAGTTTCTGTGTTTGCTGGAAGGTCAGTCTTTGAATGTGGTGTTTCTGAAGCTGTTCTTACTACTAATGATGGCTATTCTGGAAGACTACAGGTATTGGATTATCTTGGAATTGCCGGCCGCGGTGGCCGAGGGGTCTAAGGCGCTTCAGTCACGGTCTTCATGGCCACTACGGTCGGGGGTTCGAATACCCCCTGGGGCATGGATATTTGTGCCGTCCTTAGTGTTAGCTAGTTCATAAGTTGTTTGTAAGTTTAGGGCTGATGACCCCGTAGTTAAGTCCCTTAAGCTTTACAAACATTTGAACATTTTATCTTGGAATTCATAAAGGTTACAACACCACTAAACGTCTGATGGTCCTGGACCGACTGCGAATCATGGAGGCAGAGGTTGCAACAAACAATATATCCAAGACAAGGAGAGCAAGGAGAGCAAGGTTGCAACAAACAATATATCCAAGACAAGGAGAGCAGCACTAGGTGAGGAAGGTGAAGGAGGAGACGAGGACTACCATCAAGGAGGATCCTGAAATATTTTTTATGTATCATTTGGATGTGTATTAACCCGCTCGGTTAGCCGTATGGTCTAATGCACTGCTATCGAAGACGGGGAAGCGAAATGGCCCCGGCACATTAATAAAGTGGTTCGGAGTGCCGGCCAGCCTAAATGTGGTTTTTAGTCTGTTTTCCATATCCCCCTAGGTGAATACCGGGCTGGTCCCCAAGTCCGGCCTCAGTTACACGATTCGCAAACATTTCGTAGCACTTTACACTTTCACACATATAACACTACACGCCCACGTTTTGGGTACACATTTTCTCCCGGAGGGCATGGGATGCCGACAGGAAGGGCTCCCGGCCACCCTGTAACTATGAACACGCCAAATCCGGATTTATTGAAGACGACCCTGCATGCGTGGGAACATGTCCAAAGAGAAAGAAAGAGTTGGCTGGTGCTTCAGATGACTGGGGGTTCACTCCTTGGAGTGCCGGATATTGATAGTGACGGCGCCACCCCCCCCCCCCCCCCATCCCACCCCATTCAGCGTGTCGATGTTTCGGCGAGCCCCCCCCCCCCCCCCTCTACCCCATCCGCTCGACGTCCAAAGAGACAATTTGCTGCACCGCTACGAGTGTCGCCGGGGAAAAGCGCCTCTGTTCCCCCCCCCCCCCCCTCTTAGATGATTTCCGTTGAAAGATCTGAAGAATATATTACCTCGGTTTGCTTGCGCTTGCTTCAGTTAGTGCTGGGGCGTCAGTCTACCAAGCTTCTTTATTTCACACTTTTCTTACAAGCTTAAAGCTGAGAAATTTGTTTCTGAAAGATACTGAACGATGTTAATTTTTCTTTGATAATAAAAACCAAGAACATATGAATATGCACATGAACACTAAGACACAGTTACTGATTGTACAGTGAAGTGACTGTAACAAAATGAATATGTTACGATGAAGAGACAAGCTACCTTCGGGTCACATTACAGTGTAAGCAGTACCCCTTCCTAACCTTACGCAAGCGCGTTCTCGGTGCGTTTCTAAAAGACAGGAAACGGTGCTGAATAGTGAATCTACAGACGATAGAAACTTGAAATTTGTAGACGTTGTTTACCTTAGACTGTAGGGATCATCGAGTTTTCGATATTCCCAACCGAAAGTGGGAAGTGGTAGAGTGGCAGAGTGCCAAACTACAAATCCAAGGGTCCCGGGTTCGATCCCTGTCCAGAATGATGTTATCAATCAGTTCTTGAGGGATAGTTGGCCATTCTTGTGCGCCTCGGTTGCACAGTGGTAGAGTGCCAGACTATGAATCCAAAGGTCACGGGTTCGATCCCCGTCAGGTTCTAGGATTTTTATCTGTCACTTTCCACTTATTTCACCTCTGGCAGTATTGCTGATGTGAAAAATACCGAGTAGCACCGCGGTTAGGAACCCACATTAAACTGTAGGTGCCCCTATAGCAGTTATAGGCATGCCACTTTCAAACAGGACCATGCCTAGTAAAGCACTGTGGTGTTCACACCAATCTTCGGATTGTTGACTGCTTTACCTTCAAGTGGGTGAAACAGGGGAAGTGGATGAACATTTTTTATTTTATTTTTAAATACGTCGCTGATTAGATTTGGAGGCAAGAAGTACAAAACATCGGATTTAGATTTTTCATCGGAATTTTAAAAACACGTGTTTCGATATTTTTGGAAATTAAAACCACTGAGCGAGTGAAATAAGACAAAATATTTTAAAGGCGCTACTAAGAATAATGTGATGCTAGAAATGCGAAATTTTGGATTTGGAACAATGGTTAGAATTATAAAAAATATATGTGTTTCGGGATGTTTAGAATTTTGCCATCAATGGTGCGATAGAGAGTGGGAAGTTATAACAAAACACTTATGTGGGAAAGCATTTTTAATGCTAAATCTATAAAAATATACGAGGCGCGTTCAGAAAGTAAGTTCCGTTTCAATTTATCTCCGCTGCAGTGCTGCGATTGCAGTTCCGCACATGCGCTACAGACGATGTGTATCAAGGAGAAGAACGTGCGCCATCTTTGTTCTGCTTGTTTGAAATGTCGGCGTTGATTGAAAATCCCGCCGCCTGTGAAATCAGGTCGGTGATTTGGTTTCTGAATACGAGGAAAATTTGCGATATTTACGGATCAGATTCGATGAGTGATTCGATGGTGAGAAGACGGATCCGACAGTTCAATGGCGGGCGTAGTGATGTGCACGATGAAGAACGAAGTGGGCGTCCACCTTTGGTTACAGAAGAACTGATTACGCGATTGTGAAAAGAGCCAGGAAAACCGTATGTTTCCAATTAGTGCTGTCGCTATGGACGACGAGCTGAAAGAAACTGTTTCCAACTGGTTGAAGACACAGGCGGCAGATTTTTATCAAGAAGGTATACAAAACCTCGTGCCACGCTATGACAAATGCCTGCAAAATTTCGACAGTTATGTGGAGTAGTAGCTTAAGAGTTGTAGAATTTTGTGCAATAAAATTTCTTCTGTATCTGCGTACAATTTCATTTTATTACCAAACGGAGCTAACTTTCTGGACGTGCGTCGTATATATAGAAGTAGTATCAACCAATTCAGACCATCCAGTCTACACGTGCGAAGCAGCAGCAATTAAGCTAGTTAAGTTCTAAAAGCAGAATTGGTAACAAATAACGGGACTGTAAAATAGAAAGGGGGTCCAGTTCTAATTCCGGATCCAGGGCCCGTAATCGAATGGTGGGTGCCACGAGTTCAGGTTCCATCGCAGGCCATGGGTTTAGGTACCATCGCAGTGGCTCCATGGCGCGGGAAGAAGCAGACGGCGTACAAGGCTGGCGAGAGCAGCCGCCACCGCCGGCGCCGCAGAGCAAGTGTCCGCTTGGCAGTCTTTGGCTGGCCTCCCGATTAGCCCCGCGACTCATAAAAAAGCCGGCGGCCGCCTCTGCCGGCCGGTAACGAGCAAAACCCCACCACGTGATCAACACCTGCTCGTTAGGGTCACTCCTCCCCTAATTACGGCGCCAAATTAATTCTCGCCAGGCGCCGCGCCGCGCATGCGCACTAAATGAAAAGCGCGAGGTCGCGCCGCCGCGGCTGCCACCGCGACCTCCCGCGCCGCACGCACCCTGCCCTGCCCTGCTCCGGGCCTCGCTAGTTCTAATTATCTTCGTTATGTTTTGTAACAAGGTTTTAGGTCCTTCCCCTCGGCTACCAACTCTCTCTCTCTCTCAGTACCTGTTTCTCCTCTCGGCTTTCCCTCTCTCTCTCTTTGGCGGCATGAAAATTGCGTTACATTTGCCGGTAATGCGACCCTAGGAATGCGGTTGCTGCGCCATTGCGCGTTTGCCCATCTGCGGCAGACCTGTATACCGGGCAACACGGAACCGCCGCGAAATGCGGCTAATTAAATTACGCCCCTCGTAATTAATGGAAGGCCCGCACGGCAGAGTCTCGGCGACGTATCGCGTCGGCGAGAGTCAACTCTCCGCTCCACCCAGCGGCGGCGGCGGTGGTTACTGGAGGATGCTTACGTCGATGGGATCGGGACAATCTGTTTACAGCTGTCGGCCAACGCACCATTAGTGGATCCTGTAAACTGCCTCCGGCTGTAAGTAGAGTTGCGCTGATGTTTCCAAACGCGTTATAAGAGGCTCAGGCATCAACAGCAAGTAACTAGCGAGTGAAGAGTGAAGTATTAAACAGTGAACATTTGCGTGTTGTTACATTCATTTCTGTAGACACACCCCATAGTTTCTTATTACCACTGCTTATTTCTGTAACAATAATAATATGATTTTCTGTTACATAGCACTTAATTGAGGAACATGACTCCATAGTCATGGAACAAGTCAGTACATGAAATTTTAACACAAGAATGGAAATATAAAAACTTATAGTCCTATACACATGACAATCTTCAAAATTCAGGAGCCCTACTGCGGAGCACGCGATTGCTCCTCGTCGGAGGTTCGAGGACTCTCTCAGGCATGAGTGTTTATATGTTGTCCTTAGTTTAGTTAGTTATTTTAAGTTGTTTGTAAGCATAGGTACTGCTAACCTCAGTATTTAAGTCCCATAGATTTACAAACATTTGCCGGCCGCTGTGGCCGAGCGTTCTGCGGGGGTCAGTCACAGTCTGCACGGCCACTACGGTGGGGGGTTTGAATCCCCCCCTCGGGCATGGATATTTCAAATGTTCAAATGTTTGTAAATCTATCGGACCAAACTGCGTGGTCATCAGTCCGTAGCTTACAAACTAAGGACAACACACACACCCATGCCCAAGGAAGGACTCGAATCAAATGTTTCAAATCAAATGTTTGTTAAGCTTAAGGGACTTAACTGCGGGATCATCAGTCCCTAAACTTACAAACTACTTATGAACTACCTTATACTAAAGACGACACAAATATCCATGCCCGAGGGGGATTCGAATCCCCGACCGTAGCGGCCGTGCAGACCGTGACTGGCGCGCCGCAGTCCCCTCGGCCAACGCGTCCGGCGGGAGGACTCGAATCTCCAACGGCGAGCAAGCGCGCCATGACAATCTTAAGCCTCAGTAAAAAGAATCAGTAACAAACAAAAGGAATTAGATTCATTTCTTTAATTTTTGCGGAGTTCCTCCACAGAATAAAAGGTATGAGCTACGAGGTAATTCTTCAATTTAGAGTTAAAAGCGCGTCGGATAGTACAAAGATTCTTGAGTTCTTGTGGCAGCTTATTGAAAATGGAATGTGCAGATTACTGCACAAGAGTCAAGGAGGTGTGGTTCAAATGCAGATTCGATTTCTGTCCAGTATTCGCCGAGTAGAAGCTAATAACTCGCGGGGATAAGTTCATATTGTTAACAACAAACGACATTAAATAACGCCACTGTCAGAATTCACAGACTTCTGAAAAGAGGTCGACACGAAGTTCGCGAACTTACGCCACGTATTGCTCGAACGTCCATGTCTGATCCAAAAATATCTTTTCTGTATTAGTCGAGTTACCCCAAAAAATAAGCAGTACGTCATAGGTGAATGGAAGTAAGCGTAGCAGACTTCTTTTCGTGTTGAAAAATATCTTATTTCAGATACTGTTCAAATGTTAAATTAAGCAGAATTTAGTTTTTGAATAAGAAAATGTTCAAATGTTTGTAGAACTTATGGGACTTAACTACGTGATCATCAGTCCCTAAGCTTACAAACTACTTACGAACTAAGACTAAGGACGGCACAAATATCCATGCCCGAGGGCGTATTCGAACCCCCGACCATAGTGGCCGTGCAGAACGTGACTGAAGCGCCTCAGTCCCCTCGGCCACCGCGGCCGGCTTTGAATAAGATCCTGAACATGAGCTTTCCACGACAACTTATTATCTATCTGAACAACTAAAAATTTGAACTGTTCAGTTTCACTTATCATACGCCCCTTAAGTGTAATCAAAATGTCATCGTTTGTTAAATTGTGTTTTAGATTTTGTAGAAAACTGAGTTCTACTGTGATTTAACATCAATTTATTTTCTACAAGCCATTAACGTATCTCTCGAACTGCATTATTTCATACGGTGCCAATATTACAAAGAACATCCTCCACTATAAAACTGACATCATCAACAAACAAAAATATTTTACAATTACCTGTTATACTCGATGGCATAAGATTTATATAAATAAGAAGCAGCAGCAGTCCCAATACAGACCCCTGGGGGACCCCACACTTGACTGGGTCCTATTGTAACTGTACATCATAGGCATTTTCAACACTGCGGGGAATTACCTTCAGCTGTCTGTTATTAAAGTAAGAGGTGAACCAGTATTAAGATATTTCAATCTCTGGCATTATTTAAAAATTGATGGTGAATCGGCCTAGATCGTAGGTGAGAGGTTTAGATTTGTTATAGAACCATCCTAAGACCTACGGCTGGAAAGATACCGCTGACAGGCGAGGATCATTCAAATGTTTTGTGCAATAATTCATGGGTAGAGTCTGTAGTAGAGATTTAATAAATTAACGGCAAAGAATTCTGTAGTAAATAAATACAGCAACCAGCCACACTTCCACAACATCACTTACGGCACCGTTACTAGTCCCAGGCGTGGGACAGTTGTGTTGAGTCCAGATGATATTGACATTGGTTTCCTAAAATAACCATTTTTTGTGAAATATATATTTTTTTACGGCGAATCAATTGTTGAAAGAGATGTCGTGATTCCAGGCGGTCGTAATGAACTTCATTCCACGAAATTTCCTCATTGGCTCACCTGAAGATGACTGGTACGCATCCAGTCCACATATCGTGGAATGAAACTTACGACTACAACGCAATCCGGAAAGCTCTTTCAACAACAATGCTTCTGTCAATATATACATTTGAATTTTTGTACACTTCTGTCTCAAATATGCTTCCATTGTTTATATGTGATAATAAAATGTATCTATGCTCTTTACATTGAACTTACTGCATGAAAACTCTCATTTACATATTATAGGAAGACGATATCGTTTTTGCATCGCTCCAGGTTCATCTATGAGCCATTTTAAATTCAAGATTGCGGCATTCATTTACAGTAGCTGTTGATTCGATGCGGCAAGGAATATTATATGTTTACATATACGAAATAGTTAACGATAGGGTGCAACTGCAAGATCATTCTGATCATTTTAAAATTTATACTTAATTTTTATTCTTTCACTTCATAAGAATACTGTTAATGGCCGTTGAATAAACTTTTCTCTGTAAGAAATTATTTTTACAGTTTGAATTATGATTGTTGTAAGAAATTTTGGGAGTACAATTGGTTTCTTAACTCTAGTTGATCATTCAAGATGCATTGTATATTTCAGTTTTTTTCTAATAAATAATTTGTACTACTTTTCCTAACAAAATATTCATTTCTAGGCTTCCTTGAATTACAAGATTGTGTTCCTGTGCCCGGCCAAGTGAATAGCAAAAATTGAGCTATAACGGATGTTGAGGCTGAGACTTCCATGTGTTCTCTATATCCTGCAGTAAATTTCTGTGCAGTTTATCTAGTGTAAAATTTGGGTCAAATTGATCAAATTAATATACAAATACCTGGAATATGTACTAGTTCCTTTAAATTATTTTGTCTTTCAACTTATACAACATTGTCGGAAGGAATCGAAATTTGCAGCCACATTCACAATAAACTGGTTTCCTGAATAATCAACTAAAATTAAGAATCAAATGTAAATAAAGAATTTCATACAAATACTATAATTTCAACCCTAAATTAATAATTTACCGTGGAAGGAATTTTTCTTCACTGATAATTTAATGTATTTTTCTAATGTAAAAATAAATAAATATGTATAAGTAAAAATTAAACGTATTTCAAAATTATCAGAATTATCTTTATAGCTGCACTCTACAAGTATGGCATATCTGTAAACGTTTCATGTTCTTTGATGCATCGAATCAACAGCTGATGTGAATAAACACCATCTAGAATTTAATATAGCTCAGACACCAACATAGAATGATACAAAAAATCATATCTCTATTAAAATATATAGCGGAACGGTTCCTATGACCACAAATACAATGTATCACCCTGTGTAAACAATAATGCAAGTTTAAAACGTGGTTAAATTTGGAACTGAAACGAAAAGAAAAAGACTGTAATCCGTATACTCACAAAACTTTGTAATATTAAAACATCAATGTAAAAGCATCTGGACTCAACATCAGCGTAGTCCCGAAACTAGTAGGGTGAGGTGGCACAATTGCGATAATTTCGGATAAATGTAATTGTAAATGGAGATATATTAACAAAAGAAATAGTTTTAACTATGGAACTTGTTCTTGCATGTTTAATGAATATCTAACACAAATATTAGACAGTTAAAGTGTTAGTATAAACATAAAAAAGGTTACAAAATTGAGAAAAATCGATAGAAAAAGTAGCACATTTCGTGGTACCAAACATTGCATTTTTGGCAGCGAATCCAGGAACCCTTAGCTACTGATTTATAAGAGCGCATTAGACTAGTACCTCTTAACAGGAATGAAATTATATTTCTGTAGCACAGAGTGGTGTATTCTTGGAAAAGACAGGAGGAGTTGTAGAAACCTGCTACACTAAAACGCCACACACAGGCAAGTGCTACCAACACTACGAGACTGACAAATATCGTGAAACCTTATGTTGATCGGAATTGTACCTGTATCGAATTTGTACCGCCCTACCCAGTCAGTGCAATAAATCGTTTTATGAAATGCGTGGTTTTGGTTTCTGTATTTATTTACTACAGTGTACTACGAAACATCTGCGGTGCTCTGAAGCAAGAGTAGCTAAAACAGAACCGAAGAATATAAGGCATGTATTCACATTTGTGAACATTAATCAGTAGCAGATGCACAATTTATCGGCGACAAACAAACATTTGCACCGGTAGAGTATCCGAATCCGGCTTTCCGGCGGTTGCGTTAATCATTACGTGATCCGAGCACACCAACTTTTACATCCATAAACCACGGATTATCTGCTACCCGTGGGTGCTCGTACATATTTCATTATGTAATTACCGGACAGGCAGAGAAGTTTATTAGAAATATCGCATGGCATCTCTCCCTGTTCGAGATTTACATAAGCGAATATACGAGCGGTCGTGGAGTCCGCCTGTATGTCGTGTGGGTATAGCGTAATGGTTAAGGAGACCGTTCGTGATGAGTGGGGAATCCAGGTTTGAATCACCATGAGACATCTATTTTCATGTTAGCAATAAATTGTAGAGCTGATGGAGATTCAAATTTGCAATCCGGATGCACGTATTCTTGCCAGCTGTGGTCGCCGCCGTATACATGCATACATCCCTGAAAGTCATTTGCACTGGTTACATTGAAATTGTAAATGGGCAGTTTTTTATACGACTTATCGTTTATGACCTCTTGTCCTGAATGAAGTACCGTGCCAGGACATAATTTCGACGGAACAATAATTGTAGAATAAAGCAGCCCAACAAGTTGCACTTTGTTGAGATACTTGATCCAGATTTCGGCACCAACTATGGGTGCCTTCATCATAAGATTAAAATTATTACCTAGAAATAAATTATCCAGTA
The DNA here is from genome assembly GCA_026315105.1 of Locusta migratoria. Lineage (NCBI taxonomy): Eukaryota > Metazoa > Arthropoda > Insecta > Orthoptera > Acrididae > Locusta > Locusta migratoria. Next base: position 320,908,836 of record CM048748.1, on the reverse strand, counting down.
CATTAACAAACATTAGTATGAAATACTTTACACAAATAATTTTTTACATACAAAGCCATATGTAGAAATACGTACTCACATGAGACATAAAGGTATGAGCGATATGGTCAAGTTCAAAAGATAAATAACACTGTAATACATGCTAGCCATTAATACCGATCATGTGAAAGACGAAAAACATTACATACTGTGAATAAGCAGTTAACAACTATCTATAACGAACTACATGATTAAATCTCTCTCACTTGTGAGCTTCAAAACGAACACTCAAGGCAACTCAATTACCTTGATTGGACTCTATCCATAATTGATGATAAAATTTCTCTTAACATTTTCCGCAAAGAAACGTGAACTGATAAAATCATTCCAGCCTCCTCTACACACCCGCTTTCACCCAAAAAATCCTTTTTCCCATCCTTCGATACACAGAGCTGTATCCACATCTCTATCTAAAGAAAATCTTGATTCCGATATTAGGCTGATCAAAACCATTGCTGTGAAGAGTAGCTATGAACCTATTTTAGTAGATGATCAAAAAGATAAAAAGTACTTATTTATTCCTTTTCTGGGTCCCGTATCTCATAGAATACGACGTCTTCTTATTAATAAGTATAATTGCAATGTAACCTTTTCTACCCCCAACAGCGTTAAGAGTAATCTCATTCATAATTTGAAATTTTATGAGCCGCCTTTACAAATTTCCGGCGTCTATAAAATTACTACATATTACATTGGACATACTGGACGATCTGTTGCTAGCAGATGTAAAGAACACTGTCTAGGGAAAAAGGGTACTAACGTTTACAACTCTTCCTTTGTCGACCATTTGCTAATTGCAAGTCACAAAGCAAACGACGTTCAGGATGTTAGTATTTTGCATAGAGAAAGTAAAGGGAAGAAACTCTATATTCCTGAGGAATTGGAAATTTCCAAACATATTTCTTTGAAAGATAATTTCATTCCCAACGAGCAGCTACATTTACGCAATAAAGATTTCTTCGGTGCTTTTAAGCCGTTACTCGGTGATCCCGAATTTTGTCGTTTTCGCTTGGGTTTTTCATATATCTCCGGTTATAATATTTTCTACTTCCATTTAATATGTTATTCACTGTTTAATAGGCTGATTACCCCGTAGGTAAGTCCCTTATGCTTAACAGACATTAACTGTTTTAATAAGCCTGTAACTTCAAGCCTTGCCTGTAATTTTACTACTTATCTGGAAACTTCTGTATAACGCAACATTTTATGTTAAAACTGTGGTGTATTTGAAGATTTCTGTACCCAAATTTTGTACATCAACTAATATTATATAAGAAAAATACTGTTGTTAACTGCTTATTCACAGAATGTAATATTTTTCGTCTTCCACATGATCTGTATTAATGCTTCTGTTACTCATAAGCACTAAGTGATGGCGCCAATGTACTGCGCATACGCCTCGCCGCAATTGTGGCCGCAGTTGGCTAGCGAGCAGTACGACAGCCCGACAACGGTTAATGTTCAAATGTTTGTAAGACTTGAGGGACTTAACTGCGGGGCATCAGTCCCTAAACTTACAAACTAGTTATGAACTACCTTATACTAAAGACGACATAAACATCCATGCCCGAGGGGGGATTCGAACCCCCGACGGCGGACAGCCGTGCGCACCGCAACACGGCGCTTCAGCACGCACGGCTAATCCGCCGCAGCAACAATCGTTATTCGCTGTTTTGTAAAAGTTGACTTACTAGCCTCTGGCTAGCATGTGTTCCAGTGTTGTTTATGTTTTGGACTTGAGCATACCGCTCATACGTTTATGTCTCATGTGAGTACGTATTTCTACATATGGCTTTGTATATATAAAAAATTTCTTGTATAAACTATTTCATACCTCTGTCTATTTACTCAATAATTCATTTCAAGGCAATAATTTTAATCTTCAGATGAAGGCACCCATAGTTGGTGCTGAAATCTAGATCAAGTATCTAAAGAAAGTGCAATTTGTTTGGCTGCTTTATTCTATAAGTATTGTAAACGTAGTAGGTTGCCACAATTTTTGACAATATATGTTTAAAATCTTACATTTCGAGGGAACATAAAGTGGTATATACGCATATTGCCTGTAAAATGTTCCAAGATTACACTTATAAGGGGCCATCAGTATTGTAGAAAACGGATTTTGATGTGTCTCGGATATCTTGTAGAGAGACCCACCCTGAGTATATCTACCCGATCTTTTAGCGACGGGCATTGGTTTTCGCGAATATTGATGTTGAAGTTTACTGCGCACAGTAAGACGCGAAACATTAGCCGTGTTTCGATACAGTGAGCGTGGCGCAGTGGTTAAGATCTACAGCTACTACGCTGAAGGTAACGGTTCCTCGTGTCCTGTCCATCTTTTCGCTTATTTTTTAAATCAGAATCGTCCGACATTTTTGCATTTTATTTTACACAATATAAAAAATAGTGCACATTGTGAAGAAATTAGTAGGAAATATTCAGTTTTTCCGCAGTAATTTTCACGTCATTATTACAGAATCTTACTCGCTATTGCCTGCTTCGCTTGTTATACCATAACAGAAATCCTGATGATATTTGTCAACTGAAACAGTAGCTTCCAGCTCGTGGCCACGACTGCTGCACCGTTCACTTGGGACTGAGATAGGCAGCAGTTAAGACTTGGCTATCGGATAGGCACTAGGAATCATCAATAGGCATGTCTCTATCTAAACTATGTATCAGCATTCTGCAGACAAGAACTATGTAAAAGTTAAGTATCACCAAGACTCCACGAAATATATATCTTGTTCTAATTTAGCCTAGTGTTCTAGTTTCTGCTGTGCCACTGGCTGGTCACCTCCGTACCTGCACAAGCGTGCATCCTTTATTCCTGTGTCGGTCTCTTTCTACTCAGCCACCGACCCCTACATCAACCGGCGGAAACGAGACACAAAACCAAGAACCCGACGTCATAAAATAATTTTGTGATGTGTTTATGGCAGGCGAGCTACTAGATCTTCGAGACCACTGAACATTTTCAACAGGTGATGTATAGAAAAATGTGGCTTTAAAATATGTCAAGTAAAAAAAAGCGCCACACGCTCCATTTTCACCATCAACAGAACATGCTCTGCTATCGGTATACTACGCCTCCCACTTCACTGGGAACGGGTTCTAAACAACGCTGGTGACTTACTTTGAAGGAAAATAACAGGTTCAAACATGTAATGCTTTTGTATAGGTTGCGAATAAAATATATTTGCTACTATTTAAGTTCCAACCAAAGTATGTACGAAACCCAACAAATGTGAAGGTCTCCTTTCAGACAATGGTGTCATTTTTCTACCGAAAAGAGCCAGCTGCCGCCTCTCCCCCCCCCCCCTCACGGATAGCCTGCGTGTGACATTGATGGCCTTATGGTGAACGTTCAGACTCACGCTGAAAATTTCTGACATGCTTGAAAAACCTCCCCAACGTGCGGCTTGAACAATGTGACGTTGTAGCTGTCCGGCTGCCTTGCAGCAGAAACACGTGAACGGCATGGGTGTGTGTGTTTGTGCGTAGATTAGTTTACCTGGGTTTAAGTAGTTTGTAAGCTACGGACTGATGACCACGCAGTTTGGTCCGATAGATTTACAGACATTTGAACAATTTTAGATCTTCATTCTTGGTGTACAAGGACTCGTTGGCATTACTGTTTGAGGTAGCAATGGAATTGGGATATTGCAGTGCCCTTTGTAGAGAGAAACCTTTTATTCTTTTGCTTTTGGCATTTCAGTGTCCAACAAGAACACTGCTGCTTTTCGTTCACGACGGCTCGAGACATTCCGATTATGCAAATGCCTTCACGATTCAATCGATACCTCTCAGCGCGGCCGCGTGACCGACACCGGATACTGTCGCGGCTCTCACACTCTTGAAGAGGTTCTCGAAAATCCCATTTGGCTGCGGATTCTTATTTCCATACGAGCGCCCTTAACCTCGTCCGGGCACGGCGCGCGAGCTGCGGAAGTATTGTGCGCGTCGGCGACCGTGACAGGCTGGGCGCGTCGAGTTACGCCGTCGGTGAGGAAGACCGTCCTGTGGAAGCGGAGCGCCAGCGTCCGGTGACGCATGCGCCTAATCCGCGCACCGTGACCGCTGGAGTGCAGGGTGGCGGGGTAGGGGAGGGAGGTGGAGGAGTGGCCACACGACCAGAGGCTGAAGTCGCCGTCTGCGCCGGGGAAAATTCCTCCGTGCGGCCATCAGCAAAGCCACTTCCGCTCGGCAAACAAAATTACCGACATCAAAGTCCGGCGGCCACTCGGAGGCCAGCTCCGCCGCCAGCCGCCTCCGGCCGTCCAGAAATTCGATAGCGGCAGCCCTGGCTGGAGGATTGGGGGCGGCGGCGGCCGCCAGGGCGGCGCACCTAGGCGGCGAGGCGCGGCGCGCTGACAGCTGCCGATAGCCGAGCAGAGCCAAGCCGGCTGCGTGACGTCACTCAGTTAATACCGCCACGTCACGGCTGTATCTTGTCATCTTACCTCGCAGGATATAGTCGCGCCGAGCGAACCCCGGGGTTAAGCCGCGGGGCGCGGGCGAGGAACTGGTGACGTCACAGCCTGGAATTCCTCGTCCCGCCTATAGTTAAAGGTCTGCGCGGATAAGAAAAGTGTTATCCGCATCTGCGCCACATCCGCAAGGCCAATATTCAAATGTTTGTAGAGCTTATGGGACCTAACTACGGGGTTAATCAGTCCCTAAACTTACAAACTACTTAAAGGTAAAGCAGTCAACAATCCGGAGATTGGTTTGAACACCACAGTGCTTTACTAGGCATGGTCCTATTTGGAGGTGGTATGCCGTTGCCTTCCTCAGACCTTCGAACTGACTTTCCCAGCCAGTTATACGGGGACCTACAGTTTAACGTGGGTTCCGAACCACGGTGCTACTCGGTAATTTTCACATGAGCATTACTGCCAGAGGTGAAAGAAGTGGAAAGTGACAGATAAAAATCCTAGGTCCTGGCGAACCCGCGACCTTTGGATTTGTAGTCTGGCACTCTACCACTGTGCAATCGAGGCGCACACAAACTACTTATGAACTCAAATGTTCAAATGTTTGTTAAGCTTATGGGACTTAACTACGGGGTCATCAGTCCCTAAACTTACAAACTACTTATGAACTACTTACGAACTAGGACGGCACAAATATCCATGCCCGAGGGGGGATTCGAACCCCCGACCGTCGTGGCCGTGCTGACCGTGACTGGAGCGCCTCAGTCACCTCGGCCACCGCGGCCGGCACTTATGAACTAGGTAATACTAAGGACGGCAGAAATATCCATGCCCGAGGGGGGATTCGAACCCCCGACCGTAGTGGCCGTGCAGACCGTGACTGGAGCGCCTCAGTCCCCTCGGCCACCGCGGCCGGCACGCAAGGCCAATATCCGCAACTGCATCCGCGGCACTTTATCCGCATCTGAAAGTTCGTTATCCGTATCTGCAGATATTAAAGGGTAATAGTAATAAATAACAGTATTTAAAACCATAGTATGTAAAGATATAATTATTTTATATTCACAGATTATATGACATCAACTGCGAATGGGCAAAGCTGAAAATGTGGACCCAGACGGGATACGAGCGCGGGTCTCCTGCTTTCTAGGCACTTGCGCCGATAACCTACACCACTGGGGACACCTGCAAGGACTATCTAAGTACGCCTTCCGTCAGACTAAACTTCCCAGCTTCACCCTGCCCACAGCACTCAAACTCGTGGTTATGAAACTAATTCCCGTAAGAGTAAGGGGCACAAACTTGCCCATGGCTCCCCACTAACGAAAGGATCATTGCCCGTCACCGGCAATATATATATATGGCGTCTGTTCTGAAAGAACTGACGTCACTTCTGATCCTGCCGAGGCCAACGAGAAAGACAGGCCGCAGCGCGCCTGTCAAATCACGTAAGCAAGGTAGGCCTGAGCCGGCGTGATAGCTTGCTCAGTGGCCCGCTGCTACGAGGCAGTGGGCTGTGCCCTAGTGCCCGGCCTATCCGCTAGCGATCGCGCCGGCTCAGGCCTACCTTGCTTACGTGATTTGACAGGCGCACCGCGACCTGTCTCTCTCGTTGGCCTCGTGATCCTGCAGTTGTTATTGTTTCATATTCAGAAAATATGACATCAACTGCGAATGGGCAAAGCTGAAAATGTGTACCCACCCGGGATTCGAACCCGTTTGAAGTTTTCAGCTAACACTTCGACAGGCGTACTGGATTGATAACTCACTCTTTATGCGGATATAACACGCGGATATCCGAGTCGCTCACAATTTTATCCTCAAAGTAAGATATACTGCGGATATCCGCGGATATATACATGGATTTTCGCATCCACTCAGACCTCTACTTATACTCCTGTATCCATAGGCGTAGCCAGGATTTCATTTCAGGAGGGGTTTTCATCAAATGAACATCGTAAAAAAGTGACGTGATATCTATTACTAAAATGACTCAATACAGACTTACATGCCTCTCGATTTTCTTCGAACAGGTGCACTCCTGGGTACATTAATGCTTCCGTAAACTATCGAAAACCTCCATGAAGGCACTGACCGTCTTGCCTCACAGTGGGATAAATCCGTTAACAGTTATGGCTATTTTTTCATAATAATGAATAGTTTACAAAATTCTTTTTCTGTTTGTCTCGTTATACTGGCCGCCCTGAATCGACCAAGTCGATTTATAGAGCGTATTCGAATGCAGTCGTAAAGTCGTACCTGGAACAAAATAAACTTTTAGGTGCAAACCCACATGAACTCGGTACTATTGCCGAAATCGCTAGCGCATTTTCTCAGCATGATTCATCTCTTATTGTTGGTTATCACCGAAACACGCTGCCACTGTTATAGTTCTTTCGATTTCTCTTTATCCTTACGGCACCTAATTGTGTCCGCAACTCGTCAGTAGAATTCCGATGACCTTGCTGCGGAGTGCGCGCTTGCTGCCCATCGGAGGTTCGAGTCATCCCTCAAGCACGGATGTGTGTTGTCCTTAGTAGTTTTTAAGTCTAGGTACCGATGACCATTGCAGTTTGGGCCCATAGCTTTATAAACATTTAAAATTTCAATTCTACCAACCGGCTTAGAAACAAGTTAATTCATTGCTGCTTCCCTAAAACTTACTTGAAACAAAGCAATTGTTTCATCATTTCGTGACGAAATGAACATCATGCCAGAATATCCATTAATCTCATAATCAGGACACACCCACAGTGGACTATGCTTGTAAGGGAAAAATAGCGTTTCATAACACGAATGAGCAGTTGAACAAAAAGGAAAACCGTGACTCTGAAGAAAGTACTCGGCAAAAAGAATAATAAAGGAATGATATATGCTCTGTCCCATTAGGATTATTAAAAGAGGATGGAAAACGAACAAAAATAACAGATGATCACGTTTAACACACTGAAAAGGCAGTAATTTGACATATATATTACATTGCAGTCTCTTCGATGACCATACTTATTTTTTCTGCTTTGTAAAAATTTCGGGAAGGATTTGAACCCCTAAAACTTTCCTCTGGCTACGCCCATAACTGTATCTCTAACGTCGGTCAGTTGAGAATTTTTGAACACACACCCTATTATGTTCGGGTAGCCTGTAATGACTTTTCTGGAGACTAGAAATATGCTCTGTAGGAATCAGCAAGGATTTCGGAAAAGGTGATCGTGTGAAACCCAGCTCGCGCTATTCGTCCACGAGAGAATGAACTATAATGAACGTGATAATCTAACAATATTCTTCTTAGTACTTACCACTATTTCAGGTCAGTGACCGAAAATTGCAGTTTTGGAGTTTTTACTCACGCCAAGAATGTCTCTGTCACCACTGCAGTCCAGTGTCGGTGGCTATTCCCGGCGTGACCTCAGCAAAGTGTGTCTTTATTACCCTTTAACATTCTGCTGAATAGCATGTACATGTCACGAAATCACGTCCTCGGAATTGTGTTCGGAAATGGGTGTTGACTGAGAAGGACCGGAAATGAGATTCACGGCTCGAGAATCAAAGTAGCTTCCAAACCCGACAGGAGTTTTCACGCAGAGTAAATGACGTCCCATCCTAGCTAGTTTTCTAGAGAATACTGCGACAGGAACTTTGTGCAATGAACAGTGCAATTAGGTCACCTCCCTACAAGCCATTTACGATGAAGTACTACAAAGCTTCAGCGCTGAAATGGCATAGGTTAACGTGGGCAGCAGGTGACTGGCGAAACTTACAATGGTCAGACTAATCACGTTTTGGTCTTTGTTCAACTGACGCACGTCGCAAATTGCACCGATGGCCAAATGCAGCATTTCATTCTGCATGTGTTGTAGTTCAGGTGCTAGTCGGAGGTTGGTTTGTGATGTGTTCAGTGAGGTAACGGCTAACATCAACGAGCGTATCAAATATTTTAAATGATCAGATATAGTCTTACGAGTCAACATTTACGTGATGATTGTACTGTTGATATTACCATTCTCTAGTCATCAACACAAATACTCGTACGACCGGAATAATATGATATCCTATTTATTTATTTATTTTTTCAAAAATTTCGGAACTACATTACATCATCAATAGCCAGCAGAGTGACCTAGTTGAACCCTAGAACAAATACGTCAACATTTGTTGGGCCAGCTCACATCATCGTTACCGCAGTTTGATGGCAATGCGGGCTCAAAAACTCGCCGAGAGGCTGATTCTAGATGCGACGTTCCCTCGTAACCTACTACGATCACATCTTAACAGAAACAATGTGATTATCAAGTCAGCCGGTGCTATTACTCGCTAATTTTTGTTATGATATCAGTAGATATGATTTTCCGGCGATATTTACAATCTATTACCATTAGGTAATGCCGAAACTGTTAGTATCGTGCCATGTTTTAACATTAGGAGGACCAGCGATAGCGAATGACCGGTACAGGTAATTTTTAACGTGGACGAGTTTATTTTTCAGTTTTACTTGTGGAATTAATTCAGTTCAATACTTTCAAAAGACACTAGAGTATTGTGCTTACTTTACTAATGTGCTACTCTAAGATATTTATAGAAATTTTATTTAATTAAAAAAAATGTATTGCCGCGCGGGAGTACACCAGCGGTCTGGAGCGCCACGTTACGGATCGCGCGGCCTCCTCCGTCGGGGGTTCGAATCTCTTTTCCGGCATGGATGTATGTATTTTCCTTAGGTTAGTTTAACTAAGTTTAAGTTGTTTGTAATTCTGTGAACTGATAACCAAAGAATTTTGGTCCCATAGAATTACAAAGAAAAAGCCGATTGAGGTAACTAAAACATCGGCTGCAGTCTCTTCACTTCCAATTTCTGGATGTGTTTCTTTTCGATTCCTTCGCCCGGTGGGAGAAGCAATTTGTGCTGACACTGGAATAGAATCAGACAGTGCTGAGGTATCTGTCTGTTACTGTATCGGTTGTGAATATTCATCTTGCGCATCTGACGATTCACCATGTTGTGCATAAATATTCTGTACCAACTAATCACTTGATCATTACATTCAAAGTTATCATATCCTTCGGAATGTTCTTCTGGTAAACCACTGAATAATTTAGTAATTCTTGATCTGAACGAAGATACTGATGCGTCATAATGAGGAGAGCTAAACTTCTGCAGAGCACAACAACGTACTATAAAAGAACAGCAGCAAAGTATGCCCAGTCAGCTACGACATCAAGAATAACGGAAAGAGAGAGAGAGAGGGAAGGAGAACATAGTAGCGAATGAAAAATCAAAAGTGTTGCGCCATTTCGGACTTGGACCGTAGAAAGATTTTACCTGTCAAGCAGAGCAGTTGTGATCCTTCAAGGTAAATATAATGTAAAACAAATTCGCAGTTGAAGTCATATATTCTGTGAATAAGAAAACAGTAACAACTGCAGGATCAGAAGTGACGTCTGTTCTTTCGGAATAGACGCCACATATGTCAGTAACAGGCAATGATGCTTCCGTTAGTGGGGAGGGGTGGAAAAGTTTGCAGCCCTTACTCTTACGGGAATTAGTACATAGTGACTACGAATTCGAGTACTGTGGGCAGGATAAAGCTCGAAATTTGTGTCTGACGGGAGGCGTGCTTAGGTAGTCCTTGCAGGTGCGGTGATCACTGTGTCCCCAGTGGTGTATGGGTCATTGCAACTGCCTAGAAAGCACGATACTCCTGGGTACACATTTTCAGCATTGCCCATTCGCAGTTGAAGTCATATATTCTGTGAATATGATGATTCAATTAATTTTTGCAGTTGTGACATTATACGGGAATAATAGACCACCAAAATACATTAAAAGTCACGAAATATAAGGTCGCTACATTAAAGCGAACAAGATTAATTAAACATTGAATAATGCTCACCGGTCACATTGAGCAGCCGGTGAGCTACAAGAGATATGGTTACTTACGAAAGAATACAGATCCTTACCTTCCAGGTGAAATAGAGAGTAAGTCGTATTTACGCCCTGATGAACTGCGCTGTGCTTCCTAGCAACACTAATAAGGAATTGATTAAGTTTGAACAGAAAAGCACAAACAGCAGCGAGACTTCACCCCACTAAAACATACAGTGCTTCATAGCTCCATGGCAGTCATATAGCGGTCCTCGATCCCCTCCCCACCCTACTGCACTACCATCATCGAACCAGACACTGCAGTTCTACGGCGTTTTCTTTCCGTTACGGGCCACTTGGGCACTCCTCAGAGCAGTACTCCATAGTCTGCGTGAAGTGTAGGACGCAGAGTGTGTGAAACAATTTCTGGCGTAGTCTATTTGAGGTTGAAGATGGGAACCGGCTAGCATTCGCCGAGGGAGACAGAATACAGTAAAACTACTTCAAAAACCAATAAAAACACCGTAACGCTGGCCGGCACTCTGTTCCCACGTTGCCAGTCCACCGGGCGGACTGGAATGTGTGCCTGCACGACTCCCTGAAATGTTCAAATGTTTGTAAATCTATGGGACTTAAATACTGAGGTTTTCAGAATCAATGCTTACAAACTACTTAAATTAACATAAGGAGAGGCACTGAATTAAAATTTATGCTGTGGCCGGGATTCGAACCCGGGACCTCCCACTTACTAGGTAGGTGCTTTAGACCGCTTTTTTTTTTTTTTTTTTTTTTTTTTTTTTTTTTTTTTTTTTTTTTTTTTTTTTTGTGCTCTGTGGGTAGTTCCGTTCATTGCGAACGCTGATCATTTTTGTTCGTTTGTGTTCGTAGTGTTCTTGGCTCAGCTTTTTTATTGCAGAGGGCGTTGAGCCCTCTGACCGGGCGCGCTGAGCCACGGCGCCCGGCTAACCGCTCAGCTGATACAGTGTTGTAGCCAAAGCAACTACACGGACTGTCTTAAAGCACGTCTCACTCCACACCATATACTTTAATTCTGCCTGCTGTTCCCTGTGAAATGCGTATCAATTTTCAAGGACTCTCCTACATTATCTAGTAATTAGGAGGTCCCGGGTTCGAATCCCGGCCACAGCATAAATTTTAATTCATTGCCTCTCCTTATGTTGAATAACTTTGGTATAACGAGACAATGTTGTCTCAAGGAATGGTATTATTTTTTGATACTTGTTGTTGTTGTTGTGGTCTTCAGTCCGGAGACTGGTTTGATGCAGTTCTCCACAATACCCTATCCTGAGCAAGCCTCTTCATCTCCACATAAGAACGGCAACCTACATCTGTCTGAATCTGCTTACTGTATCCATCTCTTGGTCTTCCTCTGCGATTTTTACCCCACACACTTCCCTCTAATGCTAAATTCACAATTCCTTGATGTCTAAGAATGTGTCCCACCAATCTATCCCTTCTTTTAGTCAAGGTATGCCAGAAATTTCTTTTCTCCCCAATTCTGTTCAGTACCTCCTCATTAGTTACGCGATCCACCCACCTAATCTTCAGCATTCTTCTGTAGCACCATATTTCAAAAGCCTCAATCCTCTTCCTGTCCGCACTGTTTATCGTCCATGTCTCACTCCCATACAAGGCAACACTCCATACAAATGCCCTCAGAAAGGACTTCCTTAGGCTTAAATCAATATTCGATGTTAACAAATTTCTCTTTTTCAAGAACGCTTTTCTACCCATTGCCATTCTGCATTTTATATCCTCTGTACTGCGACCATCATTTGTTATTTTACTGACCAAGTAACAAAACTCATCTACCTCCTTTATTGCTTCGTTACCTAATCTAATTCCTTCAGCATCACCTGATTTTCTTACACTGCACTCCATTACCCTAGTTTTGCTCTTGTTAATGTTCATCTTATATGCACCTTTCAGCACACTGTCCATTCCGTTCAATTGCTCTTCCAGGTCCTTTGCTGTATCTGACAGGACTACTATGTCGTCAGCAAAACGCAATGTTTTTAATTGTTCCCCCTGAACTTTTATTACTTCACCAAATTTCTCATTGCTTTCCTTTATAGCTTGTTCAATGTACAAATTGAATAACATTGGAGAAAGGCTACAACCCTGTCTCACTCCCTTCCCAACCACTGCATCCCTTTCATGCCCTTCAGCTCTGACAACCGCTGTCTGGTTTTTGTACAAGTTGTAAATAACCTTGCGCTCCCTATATTTTACTCCTGCTTGCTTCAGAACTTGAAAGAGTTTATTCCAATCAACATTGTCAAAAGCCTTCTCCAAATCTACAAAAGCTAGAAATGTAGGTTTGCCTTTTCTTAATCTATCTTCTAGGATAAGCCGTAAAGTGAGTATTGCCTCCCGAGTTCCTACATTTCTCCTGAACCCAAACTGATCTTCCCCGAGGTCGGCTTCTACCAGTTTTTCCATCCTTCTGTATATAATTCGTGTTAATATTTTGCAACCATGACTTATTAAACTGATGGTTCTGTAGTTTTCACACCTGTCTGCACCTGCTTTCTTTGGAATGGGGATTATAACATTTTTCTTAAAGTCTGAGGGTACTTCGCCTGTCTCATACATCTTACACACCAGGTGAAACAGGTTTGTCATGGCTGGTTCTCCCAGAGACTTCAGTAGCTCTGAGGGAATATCATCTACTCCAGGGGCCTTGTTTCGACTTAGGTCTTTCAGGGCTCTGTCAAATTCTTCTCTCAGTACAGTATCTCCTATTTCATCTTCATCTACATCCTCTTCCCTTCCTACAATATTGTCTCGAAGTTCATTTCCTTTGTAGAGCACCTCTATATACTCTTTCCACCTTTCAGCTTTCCCTTCTTTGCTGAGAACTGGTTTTCCATCCGTGTCCTTGATATTCATAGAGCTGTTTTTCTTATCTCCAAATGTTTCTTTTATTTTCCTGTAGGCTGCATCTATTTTTCCCCTATTTATACATTCCTCTACATCCTTGCATTTGCCTTCTAGCCACTCCTGCTTAGCCATTTTGCACTTCCTGTCAATCTCATTTCTTAGTCGTCTGTACTCCATTTTGCCTGTTTCATTAACTGCATTTTTATATTTTCTCCTTTCATCGATTAAATTTAGTATCTCCTGTGATATACAAGGATTTTTCGTAGGTCTTGCCTTCCTACCTATTTTGTCCTCTGCTACTTTCACTATTTCATCTCTCAATTTTACCCATTCCTCCTCTACTGCTTTATTTTCCCTTGTTTCTGTCAATTGTTGCCTAAAGCTCCCTCTGAAGTTCTTAAGAACCTCAGGTTCCTTCAATTTATCCAGGTCCCATCTCCTTATTTTCCTACCTTTTTGTAGTTTCTTCAGTTTCAGCCTACAGTTCATAACCAACAAGTTATGGTCGGAGTCTATATCTGCCCCTGGGTACGTCTTACACTGTAAAACCTGGTTCCGAAATCTATGTCTTACCATTATAAAATCTATCTGGTATCTCCCGGTGTCTCCTGGTCTCTTCCACGTATATAACCTTCTTTTGTGATTCTTGAACCAGGTGTTTGTTATAACTAAATTATGTTCCGTGCAAAATTCTACCAGGCGGCTTCCTCTTTCATTCCTTTTGCCCAGACCATATTCACCTACTATCTTCCCTTCCCTTCCTTGTCCCACTACCGAATTCCAGTCTCCCATAACAATTAAGTTTTCCTCTCCCTTAATTGTCTGAATAATTTCCTTTAGCTCCTCATATATTTCTTCGATTTCCTCATCATCGGCAGAGCTAGTTGGCATATAAACCTGTACTACTGTTGTCGGTGTTGGCTTCGTATCTATCTTGACAATGATAATGCGATCACTGTGCTGGTCATAGTAGTTTACCCGCATTCCTATTTTCTTATTCATTATCAATCCTACTCCTGTGATACCCCCAATTGATTTTGTATTTATAATCCTGTATTCACCTGACCAGAAATCCTGTTCATCCTGCCACCGAACTTCACTAATCCCCACTATATCTAACTTCAACCTATCCATTTCCCTTTTTAAATTTTCTAATTTTCCTACTCGATTAAGGGATCTAACATTCCACGCTCCGACCCGTAGAATGCCAGTATTGTCTTTCCTGATGATCACATCCTCCTGGGTAGTCCCCGCCCGGAGATCCGAATGGGGGACTATTTTACCTCCGGAATATTTTACCCGAGAGGATGCCATCATCATATGTTCATACAGTAGAGCTGCATGTCCTCGGGAAAGGTAACGGCTGTAGTTTCCCCTTGCTTTCAGCCGTTCGCAGTAGCTGTGTGGCAAAGCCACATTAGCTGATGTTACAAGGCCAGCTCAGTCAATCATCCAGACTGTTGCCCCTGTAACTACTGAAAAGGCTGCTGCCCCTCTTCAGGAACCACACGTTTGTCTGGCCTCTCCACAGATACCCCTCCGCTGTGGTTGCACCTACGGTACGGCTATCTGTATCGTTGAGGCACGCAAGCCACCCCACCTCGGCAATGTCTGTTTTGATACTTAAATTAACTAAACTAAGGACAACATATAAACACTCATGCCCGAGGGAGGACTCGAGCCTCCGACGGGGAGCAATCGAGTGCTCCGCGGCAGGCGTCTTAGAACTCTCGATATTATACCGCGCTATTGTCCGTCGGTCTTCGGAGAAGAATCCAACGAACTAAGAAGCGAGATAAGTTTGGCATAATCGGCCCCTGCTCCTAGTCCGTCGGCTGCTCCTAGTCGTCAGCTCTTTTGGCCTTTTGCTACCGCTACTAAAATATCTCTTTTTTATGACAGCTTTTTTATATAATGAATCAGTATTGCCAAAGCGTGTGCTATTACCCGTATTTTGGGCAATTTGACATCAAATACTTAGGCAAATAAACCAGTTATTTACACGAATGGGTGATACAATGGTATTCAACTACATCGCATACAGATTACTCGTAGTACTTTATTTTTAAAATAGATTTCTTGTGGCAGTGAACTATGAAACTAAAGCTGAGCTACATCTCAGCTCGAAATGAAGGTAACTGGCAGAAGGGAATCAAGCGATTCAGCGCGCTCTCGCTGTTCCCCGTCAGTCTCCGGAAAAGGAACGGACGAACTAAGAGGCGAGGGATCTGCGAACTAGTTCGCGTAGTTCGCCTGTGGGAGCGTTCTTCCGAACTAGCTCGTTCGCGAACTGTACAAGACTACATCACTCCCCCAACAGGAAAGCACTGTTTTAAACAGCGCAGCTTACCCGGCTCATAGCAGAAATACTGTTATATGAGTTAACAACTAAGAGAGACATTAAAGAAACTTCCACTCTGCAGCGGAGTGTGCGCCGATATGAAATTTCCTGACAGATTAAAATTGTGTGCCGGAACCGGGACTCGAACCTGGGACCATTTCCTTTCGCGGGCAAGCGCTCTACCACTGAGCTACCCCGACACGACTCACGACACCGCCACACAACTTCAATTCTGCCAGTACCTCGCCTCCTACTTTCCAAACTTCACAGAAGCTCTCCTGCGCTTGCCCGCGAAAGGCAAAGGTCCCAGGTTCGAGTCCCGGTTCCGGCACACAATTTTAATCTGCCAGAAAGTTTCAAGACAGACATTGTTTTGCCTCCTGCTACATTTTCTTCCTTTAATCATTGTCTCACTTAAACAGATCAGTGTTGCGTACCACTTACCGAAATTCCACACTTTTAAGATGTGTCAGGTGGCGCCAGACCTCATTTAGCACATTTAGGCTGAAAGTGTTTGGTATACAAGAGCTGCGATGTCTGCGAGCCACGCCGCTTTCGGCGTGCCGCGGCGCTGCAACAGTGAAAGAAGTGCCTTTCGGCCGGGAGGCAGCGTGCCGTGTAATTATCCCGTGTAGCGTGTATTTAAAGCCCGGCTATCGGCGGACGTGGTAATCGGCGGGCGAGCGGCGGATAGCTTATTTGTGGGTAATGAAGGAGGGCGAGTCGATAGTTTAACTCGCGACAGGAGCGGCCGTGGCGTGCGCGCCGCTCGTAAAGCCAATTGCACGGGGGTAGGAGGGAGGGGGCGTGTTGCTAGTCCAAGTTTGTTCCAGCCGACGCCATATGTAGCCGCTCTGTAACTGCCGAGCTCTCTGCCTGCCTCTTTAACGCAAAGGATGCAAACGTTATTTTTGGCTATATTGCGGCACTGAAATAATACGAGGCGCGTCCAGAAAGTAAGTTCCGTTTGGTAATAGAATGAAATTGTACATAGAAATAGAAGAAATTTTATTGCACAAAATTCTACAAATCTTAAACTACTTTTCCACATAACGGCCTAAATTGTGCAGGCATTTGTCATACCGTGGCACCAGGTTTTGTATACCTTCTTCATAGAAATCTGCCGCCTGTGTCTTCAACCAGTTGGAAACAGTTTCTTTCAGCTGGTCGGCATTGGTGAAGTGATGACCGCCAAGGAAAGACTTGAGATGTAATAACAGACGAAAGTCGCTAGGAGCGAGGTCAGGGCTGTACGGAGGATGGTCAAACACGCTCCAGCCAAATCCCTGTAGCAGATTTTTCGTCACATTTGCAGTGTGTGGTCGTGCGTTGTCATCAAGCAAAACAAACACCTTTTGACAGTAGTTCCCGGCGCTTATTCTGAATTGCTCGGTGCAATTTCCGAAGTGTCCCGCAATAAGCATCTGCTTTGATTGTTTGACCACGCGGAAAGATGTCAGTGAGTAGGATGCCTTTCCAGTCTCAGAACACTGTGCACATCATTTTCCGAGATGTCATGATTTGTTTCGGCTTTATCTTTGGTGGAGATGAAGTGTGCCTAAATTCCATTGATTGCCGCTTACTCTCAGGGGTGTCGTAAGAAACCCACATTTCACCTCCTGTGACTATCCGTCTCAGAAATTCTTCGCCGCTTTCAGCATAACGGGTCAAAAACTCAAGTGAACTACCCATCCGTTGTGTTTTGTGTTCCTCAGTGAGAATCTTTGGTATCCAACGTGAGCAAAGTTTACAGAATTTCAGTTGTTTGGTGATCGTGAAATTTGGGGAAGTCCATAGCGAGAGTACTAATTGTAAACCTACGGTTTTCCTGGATCTTGTCATCAGTCGCGTGAACCAGTTCTTCTGTAACCAAAGGTGGACGCCCACTTCGTTCTTCATCGTGCACATCACTACTCCCGCCATTGAACTGTCGGACTAATCTTCTCACAATCGAATCATTCATTGCATTTGGTCCGTAAACATCGCAAATTTGCCGATAAATTTCACTTGGTTTCACTTTCTTCGCATTCAGAAACCGAATCACCGACCTGATTTCACAGACGGCGGGATTTTCAATCAAAGCCGACATTTCAAACAAGCATAACAAAGCGTACGTAACTGACAGCGATCTCCAAATGGCGCACGTTCTTCTCCTTGATACACATCGTCTATAGCGCATGTGTGGAACTGCAATAGCAGCGCTGCAGCGGAGATAAATTGAAACGGAACTTACTTTCTTGGCGCGCCTCGTATAGCAGGTACAGGTGAAATGTTTGGCCGCACTGGGTTTCGAACCCTGGTTTTCCACTTTGCGTCAGTGTTCTTGTTAACCGGAAGTTATGATGTTTGTAAATATAAAGGTCTTAACTATGTTGGTCATCAGTCCCTAGGCTTACACACTACATTAACTTAAAGTAACTTATGCTAAGGACAACACAAAACCTTCATGCCCGAGGGAGGACTCGAATCCCCGACGGCAAACAGCCGCGTGCACCGCACCAGGGTGTCTTAGTGGGAACACTATTATGGTCTAAATGTTATAGAAAATTAATTATGTCGGGACCATAGGGACCTGATGTCATACATCTAATCACTGATTACGATAATGTGCTGGAATATAACTAAAATTCTTCTGTGTTTACAGCAGTGTCATTTGCTTCTGTTTCAAGTATTATCATTTATGAAATAAGATAGAAGGTAAATTAGATAAATTTTTCTCAGTTACTCTTGACGACGCAATTGATGTATATTAGGTAAAACAAAGTCCATGGAACGTTTCTAACTTCTGAGGATGGTTTAGAGTTACAATCGAGCTTGCTGGACATTTGAATGGATTCCAAGAAAAAGTGATAAACACGTTTTCACCTGGATTGTTCTTTCAAGGTTTCGCTAATCGACTACATTGAAATCTTTCACAAGTGTATCAGATATCAAAGAACGCATTTTTCTTCCTACGCTTTGAAATGTCTTTCTTCTTTTTCCATAGTCGATCGATATAATATTCCTATAACAAATGAGGGAGACTATCTAATGTTTCTGCGAAGCGCTGAAATTCCGTATTCCGTTTGGTGAATACCTTATATCGCTGTGAACTGGCTTCACTTTTCCAGGCGACAGAATATTCAGCCAAGTGAAAGGAGAAGCCAGTACTGTTAGATTCCATGGCGTTATTTTCAGTTCCGTTCTTCATTCTGCCACAGATTCATCCCTCTCTGATATGTTATTTAATACAGGACTGTTGCAAACCTGTGCTTTCGCCGTTAGCTGCTGTGTAAGAAAAAGTAATCTACTCCAAAAGATTAAGAAAAGCAGAGTTGACAAGTGTGGAATAATATGGAAACATGATTCATGACCAAAATATAAATAAAATAAGAATTACACGTCTCTCTGTACAATTTTGGAGTCTTTTTGGTAGCAACTTTTAGATGAATATGATGTAAAATATTGGACATGGTAATGGGGCAGTTACAAAATAAATTCAGGAACACGGATTCACCGATATTTCTGAACTTTTATATGTTCATATTTTTGCTCTGTAAAAATAGTGTTACCCTGAACTTCAATTACAATCATTAAGTTTTAAAATAATTGTTTATGTAGTTTAACGTACTAAAACTCACCGATAGTGGTCACCTATATTTTAGGACAAAATCAAATGTTCAAACGTTTCTCAATCTAACGTAAGTCTCTGTTCAGGTCATCGGTCTCGATACTTACGAACTAATTAAACTACGCGCCACCGATAACATGGCGCCCAGATCGAATCCATTTCCGTGTGGCCGGATAAATTTCGTGATAGGAGGGTTCTCGATATGTGTAAGTTTATTGTCAAATGGATTCTAAACTGCATACAGTGAAATTATAAAACTGAACAATGGATTGTGCTAATTACTGTATCCTGTAACATAATCCAGACATCTGTCAGCTACAGAACATAGTCGACCGATAGAATATTTGTATAATAAACGAAGCCAAGTATCTAAGGTTTCTGGAAAGTGCTGGAATTCCGTATTCCATTCCGTTAAAGCTTTTTATCGTTATCAACTGCCTTCGCTTTTCCAGAAGAAAAGATATTCAGCCAAGTGTACTCAAACTCTGCATCAGCTTACAAATGTATATCTAATATCATTACAAGGAATCTTGTATGGCAGAAAAGATATGAGTTTTACGATCCTGTAAATAAATTTGCAACAATGAATATTTTATATTTGAAGAAGAAAAAAAAATGTTCAAATGTTTGTAAAGTCTATGGGACTTAACTACGGGTCATCAGTCCCTAAACTTACAAACTACTTATGAACTACTTACGAACTAGGACGGCACAAATATCCATGCCCGAGGGGGGATTCGAACCCCCGACCGTAGTGGGCGTACAGACCGTGACTGGAGCGCCTCAGTCTCCTCGGCCACCGCGGCCGGCTTTGAAGAAGACATTCCTTTGTATCTGCTTACCTTCACGTTAAGTTCAGTATCCACCACTGCTCATTTGAGTACACGGAGCATTTTTGCAACACTTGCACGTCGATCGAAATTACCGGAAAACACCAACCAGTAAACACTACACTGCAGTGTCGTTACTGACAATGGATAGCTGTAAAGAAGTCAGACATGAAAATTTATAGGTTTATATATAAACTAAATAAGAAAAATAGTGGTCTCACAGAATTCAGTGAAATTTTAATCGATACTTAACATCGATTGAATTTTTTCGCAATGACATTGTATAAACTATTATTTTGTGTAAACATTTCGATACCTGTGAAGTGCGCAGAACAGTTAAATTAATGTTTATTTTCCCTAGCATTAAATGCTTACGCACATGTGAAGATCACATATGCGTAAGGCGTAAAATGCTCTTGATACGTCAATGATAAACCGTAAAAACGGACCGATAACCGTCGCTGTTTAGTCCCTTCCATAAACCAACAACAACCGTAAAACCGTGACAGTCAATGTCGGTATAGCGCTGGTGGGGGCGAAAATTCATATCAAAGTTACAATAAGACCGTTGAACCGAGATTGCGTAGTGCTCGGCTAGACGTAATTACATTTGTAGTTTCGTAGATATTTCCCTCGAGGGTTGATCCACGTCATATTATAAAACATTTCCAACGGGTCCCTCACGGTCGTTGCAGCTTTCATCAACTACTTTGTTTGTTAAGCAAACATCAAACATGATGAAGGCTCCGAGAGGCAGGCAAACTGTTGGAAATATTTTATGATGTGACGCAGTGTAGCCAACCACTCAGCAGGACTTTCTGTGCAATATTGTCAGATGCAGCCACTCGCGTCACCCGTATTCTCACAGCATAAATAACGTGAAGGCGGCAAAAACTACTTTATACTTTACGGAAGGGAGAAAGGTGGAGCTGCAAATGAAAAAAAAAAATTACTTAGCTTTGTATTACTCAACACAATGTAAGGGACCGACTTTTAGAAAAATATTCATATAAACACTGGAGGTCAAAGTAATAATATAGGACGCTTCTTGCGGCAATTCAACGTCTGTGCCATGATACTACAGTGGATCTAATATATTTCATATTCCCAGTCACTACACGGGAACCTCCGTTTTATATTACTGTGCTGCTCTGGCGCTATACAATAGGTTTTAGGAGAGCTGCCAGCATTTTGTGAATGTAATTTTCAACTCCATTGCTGTTCATCTTATGACCATACACGATTCTGTAAGGTTTTCATATTCCCAATCACTACGTGTAATCCTCCGTTTTATATTACTGTGCTGCTCTGACAATATACAATGGCTTTTTAGAAGGCTGTTATCATTTAGTGAATGTAATTTGCGACTCCATTGCTGTTCATAATGTGCCCCTCCACGGTTCGGTATGTTTTTAACCTACACAATATGTTTTATATGCGTACCAAACAACTATCTTCTGTGAAACGACAACGTTCTGTTATGTAACTCTGTCAATGTAGACAAGTGGTATTTTTCTGAGCAGGAATATGTAATTAATGGAACTCCACGAGAAACAATTTTACTGTTAATTCCCAGTTGTATAAATTCCCTCCGCCTGTGCTAGCAATAGACTGGTCCTTTCAATGTAATATCAGCACAGTAGATTTCTCCAGTTGATATAAAATAACTGGCGACACTGTAAATAACATTCTTATGTTGTCGCTAAATTTTTTTTTGCAAATTGTTTACTTGTAATAATTAGAAAGTATGGCAAACATCGTATTAATTTCCACTCACATAATTGTATATCATTGGAAATCAATTTAACTCTTTCTTCCCACATTATGATTTCAGCTTTAGAAAAAATTAAAATTCAGGGTTTCTGTATTAATGCAGTGCAATAAAAATCACAATGTGTGTTTTAAAATTTTTGATCGAACTATTGTTTTATGTCATGTATTTCATGCACAACACAGACGTTTGTATCGAGGTATTTTATTACTTGGGACTTATTTTGTTGATAATTAACATTGCCAGATCAATAATGCTAGCATAATCTTCGCCACAGCTCCAAAGACAAGCCATTTCACTGTGAAATAAAATAAGATGAACTACTCTCATTTTCACACTAACAGCCACATACAGACGGCAACGTAACACAACCTCCAAGTCGGACATATTAATGCCTCAGAAGTGGCTGCTCGCCGTACCAAGCGACTAAATGTTCATCATCAACAACGTGACTTTGAGGACTGATACACAAAATACGGTGTAAATCATGTTTTCATATATTGTTGTCGAGGAATATCAATGCGAATGAGAGGGTTAATACTTTAATAAAAGATAATAACTTAGGAAGGAGCTTGATACTTCACAGTGCAGATATTGATGGCAAATGTAATAGGAGGTAACACATTGCAAATAAATTCTTCTGCAAGTGTTGACATTGCCTTCAGTTTTTTTCAGATTTGTGAGAATACAAAAGTTTGATAACGCAGTTAATACACAGAGAAACAAAACAGCCTTATTTCTGTTTTAAACAACCACTTATGGCAACGTGAGGATGATTTATCTCTTCTCATCCTTAGGAATATTACTGGGATGAAGAAAAAATAATAATAATAAAATCGTGTGGCTGATTGGCCTGGTACAAGTCTTTCAATTGGATGTCACTTGGCGACTTGCGTGTTCTTAGCCTACCCCAGTTACCAAACGGGGAAAGGGGACCAACAGCTTAACGTGTAATCCGAACCACGTGTCGGTTTTGGCGACTCCTCACATCGTTGTGAGATGAAGGATAAGTTAAAACCCATAATGAAAAAATCCGAAGTCCGACCGGGTTTCGAACTCGTGTCCCTTCGGCTTCCAGTCGAGCGCTTTACCCCAACACCACCTTTTTATTTATTCCTTCGGGCCCGACGGGATGACGTAATGGTTACACAGGTAGAGAAATGTTATTGAAAGATTTCGTTATGTAGATGTTGATTCGGAGCAGAGAAAATCAGGTGATGCTGAAGGAATCAGGTTAGGTAATGAGACAATGAATCGTAGATGAGTTTTGTTATTTGGGTATCAAGATAAATTCTGATGGCCGAAGTAAAGAAGATATAAAATGCAGAATGGCTATCGAAAGAAAAGCATTTCTGAAGAAGCGAAGTTTGTTGACATCCAATATTAGTTTAAATGTTCTGAAGTCCTTTCTGAAAGCATTTTTTCTAGAGTGCAGCATTGTATGGAAATGAAACGTGGACAATAAGGAGTTCAGACAAAAAGATAATAGAAGCTTTCGAAGTGTGGTGCTACAGACGAATGACGAAGATTAGATGGATAGATAACATAACTAACAAGGAGGTCCTCAAGAGACTTGGTGAGAAAAGTTTTTCCTAGCATATCCTGACAAAGAGAAGGGATAGGTTGGTGGGACACATTTTGAGACATCAAGGAATCATCAACTTAGCGTTAGAAGGAAGTGTGAGAGGTAAAAATCGTACAGGGATATCGAGGAATGAATACAGTAAGCAGATTCAAAAGGATGTAGGTTGCCGTACGTATTCTCAGATGAAGAGGCTTGCACAAGACAGGGTACCGTGGAGAGCTGCATCAAACAAGTCTGCGGACCGAAGACCACAACAAAAACATTCACATATCAAAACAGAGCCCCTTGGTTGATAGTACGACTTTCGCAGACTGGTTTATGGAACTTATCGCAGCCTCTGTTAAAGTTCGTTAGTGAAGTGAGTGGCAACTTGAAGACAGGATTTCAATCACTAGACAACACACCAACTCATCCATCGTGTGAAATCTTAAATGGAAAACACAATTTCATCAAAGTGATGTTTCTTCCATGTAAGGTAAGCACATACATCAAGTTGATATTGAGACTTTCAAGGAGGAGAAAGTGAACAAAGGCAGGGTAGAGGGGGTGATGGACAAACAGAGGAGAGAAAAGGCAGGGCACGTGCAAAGGATGCAGTAGCACAGGGCCCCGCGCAGAAACATAACTTTAAATCTGTGATCCGTCACTTTTTTTTATCTTAAACTATATTTAACGTAATTAATGTAACCGAAGTGTACACACATTGCAACACGACCATGTCGACTGGAGTGCGTGACACATTTAGAAAATTATGCCTGTATCGGAGTCGAAGGAACTGACGAGCTTTAGCAATATCCAGTGTCGTAACATGACTGTTGCTCGTGTTTAAATTTCGAGGCACGCGATTCATTGTTTCTCAGCGCCTCTCCGCGCCCTTTCCACTCATCGCGGAGACTCATAATCAAGCATGCCATTCGTCCGCTAGCAGACGCTTCCCCACAAGACAGGTTGTTCCAGCTTCAGCGTGAATAATCTCGAACAGAATCATCTATTGACTCAAGGATTTAGAAAATATTGTTCCTGCGAAACACAACTTGCTCTTTATTCATACGAAGTGATGAGTGTTATCGACAAGGGTTGTCATATATACATTTTCCAGGAGTGGTTATTGATCGAAGGTCAACACGAATTTAGAAACTATCGTTCATGCGAAAGACAACTACCTCTTTCTTCACACGAAGTGATGGGTGCTATGGTCAAAGGTTCGCAAATCGATTCCGTATTTCTTGATTTCCAGAAGGCTTTTGATACCGTACCTCACAAACGGCTTTTAATCAAATTGCCTGGTTATGGTATATTGCCCCAAAATATCGAACGGATAGGGGATTTCCTGTCAAAGAGAGCATAGGTTGTAGTAATCGACGGTAAAGCGTCGACTAAAACAGAATGATATCGGGCGTTCCACAGCATAGTGTTATTGGTCGTCTGTTGTTCCTTATTTATATAAACGATTTGGGAGACTATCTAAGTAGCTCTCTTAGGTTGTTTGCAGATGACGCCGTCATTTACCGTCTACTAAAATCATCTGAAGATCAAAACCAACTGCAGAACTTTCTGAATAAGATATCACTATGGTGTTAAGATTGGCAATTGACTCCAAATAATGAGAAGTGTGAAATTGTCCACATGAGTACGAAAAGAAACCCGTTAAACTTTGTTTACAAGATAAATCAATCAAAAGTGAAGGTCGTAAACTCAACAAAATACTTAGGAATTACTACTACTTCAGACTTAAACTGGAAGGAACACGTAGATAATGCCGTGGGAAACGCGAGACAGAGACTGCGTTTTACTGGCAGAACCCTTAAAACATGCAACAGAACTACTCAAGAAACTGCATACACTACGCTTGTCCGTCCTTTCTTGGAGTACTGCCGCCCAGTGTAGGATCCTTATCAGGTGGGTTTCACGGAGGACATCGAAAGAATCCAAAGAAGGGCAGCTCGTTTTGTATTGACACGATACAGGGGAGACAGCGTTACGGAAATGATACAGCATCTGGGATGAGAATTATTAAAACAACGCCGATTATCGCTGCGGCGTGGGCTACTTACGAATCTCCAATCGGCAGCATTCTCCTCCGAATGCGAAAATATATTGTTGACTCCCACTTACGTAGGTATAAATGATCATCAGAATAAAATACGAGAAATCAGAGCTCGAACAGAGAGATTCAGGTGTTCTTTCTTCCCGCACGCTGTTCGAGAATGGAATGAGAGATAAATAGTATAAAAGTGGTTCGATGAACCATCTGCCAGGCACTTAAATGTGATTTGCAGAGTATCCCATGTAGATGTAGATGTAGCTGAGACACGATCCTTGTGAGTAGTCAACATTTTACCTCTGGCAAATAAAAAACGAAGAAAAACTATCTGGCAGATTAAAAGTGTGTGGCGAAACCGCGTCCCGAAGCTGGGACTTTCGCCTTTCGCTTGCAATATCTCTACCACTGATCTATCGAGAAAGAAAAATCCCTTAGGCTGTGGCTAAGCTGTGTCTTTACCATATCCTTTCTTGCAGGAGTGCTAGTCTTGCAAGGTACACAGGAGAACTGTGAAGTTTGGAATGGAGCAGGCGAGGCACTGGCAGAAGTAACGTTGTGAAGTCGGACCGTGGGTGGTGTCAGGTAGCTCAGTGGTAGAGCGATTGCCCGCGAAAGGCAAAGGTCCCAGGTTCGAGTCCCGGTACCAGCACACAATTTTAATCTGCCAGGAAGTTTCATATTAGCGCACACTCCGCTATAGAGTGAGTTTCATTCAGGAAAATAAGTGTTCGTATGGCTTTTATTGGCCAGGATATCCCATCGGGATTCGGTCGCTTGATGCAAGATTTTTCAGTGACGCCACTTCGGTGACTTGGGTGTCGATGGTGCGGAAGTGATGACGACACACACACACACACACACACACACACACACACACACACACACACACACACACACACACAACACCCAGTCTGCTGCCGGGAATCGAACCTGCGCCTTTGAATTGGTATTCAGAGACGCTGCCACTCAGCTACAAAGGTGTACAGATAAATAGGAAAATTAATTTCAAATATTTATCGACCTTCTGAAATTTATTTGCTTATTATTATATCAGAAACAGCATCTCGCAAGAACCCCTGTCTTTCCTTGACATGTTGTCACTGGAACACGACGGGATACCAAAATTGAGTTTTGAAGATATTACTTATTAACTGGCACACAGAAAAAAAGCAAGGAAAAGATGTTTTGTGTCAATCGTGTAAAGGAAAAGAGCCTTCGTGTTTATCACCTACAAACAATTTAATCTTTATATATAAATCAGTGTGTCAGTGTGTATGTTTGTGTGTATGTATTGAATACAAATCTAGAGTTTTGTTCCAATCTTTATGAAATATTACACACGTAAGATTCAATCCATGATGACGGTCGCCGTAAGTTTAAAGATCACACACTACACATAGTTCAAGAGATATGACGTCATAAACAATTAGATGCGAAAAAACTGTTGCGTCAAGGGACAATGTTGCTCATTTCCTCGCAAACCATTGGACCAATTTCAACCAAATTTGATACATATATTCCTTACCGTAAGTTAACAGTTACTGCAGGGATAGCAATCACATACGACAGGTTCAGGTGATAAGACCTCATAAACAATAGGAACGCAAAATACTGCCACATAATGCGATGAGACTTTATTCATTCACTGATTGAGAATGAGAATATTTAGTGACTTGCAAAAACTTTAAAGATATTTCTAACCTTTAATTTTTTTCTTTCACTGGCAACCACAGTAAAATAATGATATGAAAAAAGTTTCTCGCTTACTATTTTTCCGCTGTTCATGGACTAAAATTACGCCATTCGGTATAACGTTACAATTTATATTTTCTACAGTACAAATTGTAGCCGTAAGAAATTTTACGGACAGTATACACACATATAGCTGAATGTACCTTCGAAATTGTAACAGTACGACACGTAGTTCATGAGATGAGAACACATAAACAGTAAAGTTCATGGAAAACTGTCCCATCATGCATCAAGTTTTAATCTATTACTTCTTTACTATTAATTGTATTCGCAACAGATTTTACAGACATACAACACTTATACAAATGAATATATACCTGAAAAATTATAGCCGAGGTGGCGTAGCCGAGCGGTCTAAAGCGCCTCGCTGCGGAGCGCGCGGTTTCTCGCCGTCGGAGGTTCGAGTCCTCTCTGGGCATGGGTGTGTGTGTTATCCTTAAGTTTAGTTTACCTTAGTGTAAGTAGTTTGTAAGCTATGGACTGATGACCACGCAGTTTGGTACGATAGATTCAAAACTTTTTTTTTTAACTATACAATTGTACAACGTATAAATCAGTAAATATGTCATCTTACGAATTTAATATATCATTTCTTTTTTTAATTAATATCTTCCTTTCTTCGGATACTGCACTTATAAGTTTGTACATTATGCAAGACAGCATTATTTCTGATATATTCTCCGGTAAGTATACCATCTTTTTAGAAAAAAAAAGGAGATGGACAGAGAGAGAAGGGTTAGGAGAAGTACTAACTCAAGGCAAGAATGAATAAATACCGGATTTTAAGTTAGTATCTTATAAATACAGAGCATGGCAAGTGCTGAAAGTATGTATGTCCTGAACAATACTTGTGAACCTTTTTCGATTTTAAATTTCATTGAAATGGAGGGATTCCGATAGCTACGTTTGTTTTATTAACATTTTAGTAACGGCCATACTTATTTAGATTGCTTCTCCGGTTACCTATTTTCTTACCACAACAGTAGGTCTGCTGGAGTAAGTTTCTTGTTATATTATTAGTATGTCAATGACGAAGTGCAGTATTCTTTCGAACGTGACAAAGGTGAGTAACCTCTGCTGAAGGGGAGGGGAGGTAAGTTTTGTACAGTGCCCGCGCAAGGTGTGGCCAGCTCTTGGAAGACGAAATGGATTACCCGGGCAAAGCCGAGGTTGCATCTAGTCTCCCATTCTTACTTTATGAGCAAATGTTGCCATGAGGGGAAGGCACGTAAAGCTTTTCCCTTCTGACCCCTAAAGAGGACAATAAACAGAGAGCAATCTGTTGCCCGGTGACAATGCTCGGATTACGGTAATGAAGGAGAGTCTCCATTACGGTTTTTCTTCTTTTGTTACGTCAGGCTGTTGCATCGTAACTGAGGCCGGACGCAGCGCTTGTAATCTCTGAAAGAGCACGGGCGCGCTGCTCAGCTGATGAACAATCGGGGGGCGCCGCACCGCTTAGGGTTCCCCAACCCCTGCGCAAACTGTTTTCAATTTAAATTCAGAGCGAGCGGCAGTTGCAGTAAGCGAGCAGTTCCCTCCCCGGCGCGCAGGGAGGGGTCGCCGAACGCACGCGCTAATGGACTAGCGGGGATTAACCCCTTCGGGGACCCGGAAGACGCGTAATGAGGGAAAGCCACCTCGCAGCCACCCCCCACCCCCTGCTACCCTCGCGGTACACGCCGCAGCGCGCCGCTGATGGTCGCCTAGCCGCCCGTCTTAACGAGCAAGAGGTCGAGGCAGCGGGGAGGCGGTCGCTCCGCTTTGTTCCCGTATCACAGGTTCTACTTTGTAATTAATTTCACAGTAGCGTGCCGCAGCCGACGTTTACGCAATAGCCGGAGAGAAATTTTATTCTCGATGGATATCACTCTCGTCTCTCGTCTCATTAAATATACTATTAAAACTTCAGTCACACTCAACCATAGTTGACATCACCGGCAAAAAATCAAATCAAATCAAATGTTTCAAATGTTTGTATAGCTTATGGGACTTAACTACGGGGTCATCAGTCCCTAAATTTACAAACTACTTATGAACTAACTAAGACTAAGGACGGCACAAATATCCATGCCCGAGGGGGGATTCGAACCCCCGACCGTAATGGCCGTGCAGACCGTGACTGGCGCGCCTCAGTCTCCTACGCCACCACGGCCGGCGGCAAAAAATCCAAACAATTAACAGAAACTTGGGATCGCATTCGGCGTGTCCAACGCCCACTTGAAACAACCTCCTAGGAAGCCGTTATTTTTTTAACAATTATCCAAAACGAATGAAATAAATCGCCATTTGCGATCAGTTATGGCTTAACTGTACTAGGTTTAGATGGAATACCCGAGTGCGATGAATGAAAATTTGTGCCCGGCCGGGATTCGAACCCAGGATCTCTTGCTTACTAGGCAGACGCGTTGACCACTCCGCCTCCGAGGTCAGAGTGACCAGCTCGAATGCAGAGGACTCTTCCCTGCACGTCTCCCGCCACACCCAAATCTCAATTCGCCACGCTGCCTCTTTCCTATTACCACAGCCTATTGTTCTGTAATGCTCGCAGTGTGAAATAAAGAAGCTAACTAGACCGTCGCCTCAGCTCGAGTTGAAGGAAGAGCGAACAAGCCGAGGCCGAGGTAAGACATTCTGCAGATCCTTTACTGAAAATACATCTGAAGTGTGTGTGACGTGAGGGGGGGGGGTTGGAGAAAGGCGGACACACGTGAAGTACGTGGTGTAATGCACCTGAAAACACTCTCTGCTCCTCCTTTTGCTATTCCCAAAGGAGAAACATATCAATGTATGTATCCATTAAAGATATAGCGAACGCGGCAGTCTTCGCAGTTGCTAAATAGCTAAATTAATAAAATAAACCGCAATTGCGATCAGTTATGGCTTAACTGTACTAGGTTTAGAAGGAATACCAAAGTGCGACGAATGAAAATTTGTGCCCGGCCGGGATCTCCTGCTTACTAGGCAGACGTGTTGACCAGTGCGCCTCCGAGGTCACAGTGACCAGCCCGACTGCGGAGGACTCTTCCCTGCACGTCTCCCGCCACACCCAAATCTCAATTCGCCACACTGTTTCTTTCCTATTACCACAGTCTATTTGTTCTGTAATGCTCGCAGCCACAATAACGCTGTTACGTCGTCAAAAATGTACAATTATAGACCAGCCGAGACTGGGCTCCTGACGACAATTAATTGTGTCTCGATACCTCATGGTCTGTTCTCCCTGATGCGGGAATACAGTATTGTGACTGCGAACATTACGGAACAAATAGGCTGTGGTAATAGGAAAGAGACAGCGAGGCGAATGGAGATTTGGATGTGGCGGGAGACGTGCGGGGAAGAGTCCTCTGCAGTCGGGCTGGTCACTGTGTCCTCGGTGGCGGAGTGGTCAACGCGTTTGCCTAGTAAGCAGGAGATCCATTTTCATTCACCGCACTTTGGTATTCCGTCTAAACCTAGTACAGTGAAGCCATAACTGATCGCAAACTGCGATTTATTTCATTCATTGAACGCTGTAACGTCGTCAAAAATGTATAATTGTATTATCCTAAACAGCTGTCTGTTACTCTCATATTTTCCCACTGAGTGGAAGCCGTCACGAATTGCACCTATACCGAAACCTGAAAACAACCCACGAGAACCTGTCACTCATAGACCCATAAGCTAGTTACCGACTAGGTCCAAGTCCTTTGAAAGGATCATTCTACATGGAAACCTGTGGCGGCGCGTCGTATGTGTTCGCTGGTTCAGTGAAACCCCGGAAAAAAGCTCGTCCTGAAAAACATGTCAATACATAAATGAAATGTATTTTTAAACTATCATTATTCGTTTCGTTTTTCTATTAGATCATTTTATGTGCACATTCGAAGTATTTTTATCACATAAGAACCGTTTTAGAGAGCATATGGGCGCTCCCTCCGCAGGAAGGGGTGAGGGGAATCGCCGATTTTAACATTGGCGTTGGAGCTGGTAGGGACGCCAGCTCCAGACTACTCCAGCTACAGAGGTTACGCACGAATGGTCCGAAAGCAAGACAATGGAGCTACTGCGCACCTCGCCCTACAAATGAGCAAATCCTCCATTAATGCAACATCCACCATTCATATATGTTTTTGGCGCGTTGAAGATTAATCAAAAACATCTCATATTTGGTAAAATAACTTATGACTATAAATTGAAGACGTTTAAACTGTAAAAGCGTTCGCATCATCAATAATAATAAAGTTATTACTCACCACCTAGCAAGAATTGCCGTGTGGTTAGTGGCTTTTGTATTGTTAGTTACCACATATCTTTGGATGCTTTTGCCGATGTGTCGTGAGTTTGAGGATAAACGACATTTATACTCTTTGTTGTAACAGATATTTGACTCTTGGAAAAGATGTGGGGGATTGAAGACTTTGCGCATGCTTAAGGCTAGGAATCGGTGCTGCTTACAGTGTCACGTGACCCGAAGGTCACTTAACAGTGTATTCAGTTACTGTGTTTTAGTGTTCATGTGCATATTCATATGCTCTCGTTGTATATTTTCAAAGAAAAATGAACAATATTCAGTATGTTTCAGAAACATATTACTCACAATCAGTTATAAGCTTGGAAGAAAAATGTGAAGTAAAAAAGCTTACTAGACCGACGCCTCAGCTCGAGTTGAAGGAAGAGCAAACAAGCCGAGGTAAAACATTCTGCAGATCCTTTACTGAAAATACTACCCAGATCGGGCACTGAAAGAATTGAACCCCCAGTCATCTGAAGCACCAGCCGCCACTGATCGAAACATAATTCCACTGTAAGAACACGAGGTATTAAGACAGATCAATACGCTTTTCAACCTCATCTACGGGTGGAAAATCAACAGTCTGGTATTCGAACACTCTATGAAGGCATACCACAAGGATCTGTTTTATCCCCGACACTGTTTATATATAAACTACCTACCGACCGCCCGACAATTTGCAATTGCTCAGTTTACAGATGATACTGCACTCGTGGCTAGCATTAGACGTATGACCGCCGGCATCATCAGACTCCAAAGTGAACCTACACTTACTGAAAATTGGGCACACCAAAACAGGATCAAGATAAATGCCGACAAACCAAGGCGATAATGGTCAACCGACGGCGACCTGATCTACGAAATAATCGACACATAAAACACGCAAGTACCCCTTAGTCTTGACAGTTCCGATACCTTGGAGTGCAACTCGATAATAAATTAACGAATGAACAACACATTTTCCTTAAAGAAAGAAATGGTAAAATAAATCCATAAACTGTTTCCATTATTGCACAGTACCCAGATGGCCACACAGACCAAAATACGTTTGTACAAAAGCACAATCCTACCTGCAATGACACACGGGTGATCTTGGTGAATAACACCGCCCAGCATGTTGCAAATAATGCAAAACAAGTGCTTCAGAGTTATTCTAGGAGTCCCAATAAGGGCCAGAAAGAGAGAGTTATATGACGAAGTGCGTATGGACACTACACAAGACCTTATAATCAAACACACAACGACCTTACTACAAAAAGTAAAAATCCTTAGACCGACCACCAGGACACAGTAAACCAGCGAGATAGCTACATATGAGAGTTCCACGTAGAATTATTGAAATTCCACAGTAACAGAAAGCACAGGACCTCCAATACTAAATATGACCACCATCTGAGTAGGACGAAAGAGGAAAAGCTCAAAAGTTCTGCTAACGCAGAACTAATGTTATTATGATCAATTGACTTGGAACACATGAAGCACAGCCTTCAAAGAAGACAGCACTTCAGAGGTGACCTTAATATCTTGAGACATCAGGTGTTATGATTTGAATGATAAGGTATAGCAACAGTAACGGTTTTTCAAGTGTAGTCTGACGCGTTGCATGAACATACTACGATTTCGAGCTATTACTGGAGATGATGATCGCGTGGCTTTTAAGGCCGTTAGACACCAACTGGTATCGTGTTCGATATTTCTGGTACAAGTCTTTTTAGATATCATCACTTCAGTTAATTGCGTGTCAAATTATTGGAGAAGCAACCATGTTACAAAAATGGATTGAGGAGGTTTTGCGAGATTTGATGGATGTGACCAATTTCAATTTTAAGTAAGAGACATAGTAGTATGGAATTGGTATAATCAGAGAAAGGAGGGAGGAACACGTGAACTATGAGACCATTGGAATAAATACCATATTTACTCGGCTATAGTACCCGCGTTTTCCCCAATTTTCTTCAACTTCAGAAATTCAATAGTACATTCGTTTGGTTCAGGATGGGCAAAATCTTCTAACAATTTTATCGCACTTTTATTGAAATGCCCATTTCATTAAAACGTATCATATATATATATATATATATATATATATATATATATATATATATATATATATATATATATATATATATATATATATGTGTGTGTGTGTGTGTGTGTGTGTGTGTGTGTGTGTGTTATTAAATGTATCATAGTTCCCATCGCTATTTTTACATGGCTGGCAGTTCGTGGCTACGAGGAGCTTTGAGCTGTTACAAGTAAACACCGGAAATACGAAAATTGCATAACGGTAATTTCTTTTTAATGCTGATGCACGACTATTGTTTTAAAAGATGACATAAAGGTCATTCTCCCATCGCTGGTACCTGTTTCCGTATGTTATGCACACTATATATCTAAATTCAGCAGTGCGATACTGAATGGAGAGTTGGGGTTTGGTTAATGAGCTATTGTTACCGATGTTGTAAAATTGTATTGTTCCAGGAGTCAACGGCAGGTCTGCGTCAATTAGTGATGCAGAATTTCACGTAACTAACAAATTCATCATTTTTTTTAGATTTTCTTACATTTCGTATTTAACCTAAAAAATTAAGAGAAGAGGACTATAGGCGTTTGGGTACTACAGCCGAGTTAATACAGTAGTTAGATGAGCAACGCCAGTTTTTCGGCTATTTATACAGAGAATCTGGCCTAAGAGAACAATGATGAAGATAAGAAACTGGCGTAGAAATAGTGGAGGTGATAACATCTACATACATACTCCGCAATCCACCGTAAGGTGCGTGGCGGAGGGTACACTGTACCAGTGCTAAGTATTTCCCTTCCTATTCCACTCCCAAATAGGAATAGGTGAAAAAGAATGCTTATATGTCTCCGTACGAACCCTAATTTCTCTTCTCTTGCTTTTATAATTAGCGAAATCTAAGTAGGCGCCAGGAAGATCGTTCTACACTCAGCTAAATTTCCGTGACACTCGCGCATTTGTCGAACCTACCATTAACGAATCTAGCTGCTCGCCTCTGAACCGCTTCTATGTCTTCTTTTAAACTGGTCTGCTGCGGGTCCCAAACACTTGAGCAATACTCAAGCCATGGACATAAAAGCGTTTTATGCGCAGTCTCCATTACAGATGAAGTATATCTAACTCAAAATTGTCCTAATAAACCGAAGTCGGCTGTCAGACTTACAATTGCCCGTACATGTTCGTTCCATTTCATATCGCTCTGCAATGTTACGCCATGATATTTGAACGACGCGACAGCATCAAGAAGCTCACTACTAATGCTGTATTCGAACATTATGGGATTGTTTTTCCTACTGGTGCGCATCACCTTACATTTTTCTACATTTAGAGCTAGCTGCCATTCTTCGAACCAACTAGAAATTTTGTCTACGTCATCCTGTATGCTATTACAGTCAATTAAAGACAACACCCTCCCATACACCACAGCATCATCAGCAAACAGCCGCAAATTACAACTTAATCTGTCCATCAGATCATTTATATAGATACTTTCCTGGGGGTACGCCTGACGATACACTCGCCTCTGATGAACACTCGTCGTCGAGAACAACGAACTGCATTCTATTACTTATGAAGTCTTCCAGCCAGTCACAAATCTGTGAACCTGTTCCATATTCCTGTATCTCAGTTAGCAGTCTGCAGTGTGGCACAGCATCAAACGACTTTTCGAAACCGAAAAAACACAATTTTCCTATTGCCCTTCATCCATGGCTCGCAAGATGTTATGTAAGAAAAGAAACAGCTGAGTTTCACATCAACAATGTTTTCTAAACCCGTGCTGACTCATAGAAAGAAGCTTTTCCGTCTGAAGGATATTTACTATATTGGAACTGATAGTATGCTCCAAAATTCTACAAGAAACTGATGTCAACGATATTGGCCTGTAACTATATGCTTCAGTTCTCTTTCCTTTCCTATAAAATGGAGTCACCTGCGCTTTTTACCGATCACTGGGAACTTAGCAATGAATTAAAGAGTCGCGATAATTGCAAGCTAAGCAAGGATCCAATTCTGCAGAATACTCTTTGTAAAACCGAACTGGTATTCCATCCGGACCAGCAGACTTTTTCGTATTTAGCCCTCTCAGCCGCTTATCTACACCGGAAATACCTATTACTATGTCCTCCATTTCGTAGTTAGTACGTAGACCAAATGATGGCACATTTGTGCGGTCCTCCTGCGTGAAAGATTTTTTAAAGGTGAAATTTATAACTTAAGTTTTCCGTTTACTTTCTTCTATTACTGACCCGGAATGATCAACGAGTGACTGGATAGTGGGCTTTGACCCGCTTATCTATTTTATATAGGACCAGAATTTTTTCGGGTTCTCGGAAAAGTTATTTGCTAAGGTATGGCTGGGGTAATTATTGTAAGCTTCGCGCATCGAACTTTTTATAGACGCACGAATCTCCACTAACTTTTGCCTGTCATCATTCGTGTGTTCTTTCTTGAACCCAGAGTGCAACAGCCTTCGCTTTCTCAGTAGCTTTCTGACATTATTATTACACCATGGTGGATCTTTCCATCCTTAATCGAATTTACAGGCACATATTTCTCTAACCCTTTACTAACAATGCATTATATTTAGTCCACAATTCCTGTACATCCACTGAACCGGAACCAAACGATGTCCATTCATTTTCTAAGTACGATCCTAAAAATTGCTTATCGGCTCTTCCACAGAAACACACGCTCCTTGCCTTCTTGATTGCTTTATTAACTTTATGAACGTTGAGAGATTACAGGATGGACTGTATGTAGGTTGTTATATTCAGTTCCAGTAGGTATTTAGCAATTACGAAGTATTGACATGTTTGCTTCATGCTTACAAAAAAAAAAGTAAAGTTTTACGAATTACGTAGAGAAAATAACATTCATTACCTGACAAAAGTAGTGAATTGTATCAATGGTGAAAGTTCCAAAATTTGTGCCATGCCGCTGTTCTAAACCGAGTTCTTTACTTAGAAGGCAGTTTTTCTGAACACTAGCCAAAACTGTCACAGCTACTCCAGGACCTACCCAAGAACCCTTCGGCTAGTTGTAAATCCCCATGTTAATCACACTATGCTGACGTCTTGCTGATTCTCCTCATTTCTCGGGGCATTTCGCCGGCCCACGTAACTGTCCCAGGTTTCGGTGCTTTTACATTAAGGGGGCAGCTCGACCTATTCACCGTAATATAGTGTGTACGTTCTGTGTCCACCTGTTATTGCTTTTATTAGTTCTCAGATACCAGATGCGGCATTTAGTTGTAATGGTTCAAACGAAGAGGAAGAGGACTATTTGAACAACTCACTGGTGCCATGGTATCATAATAGAATAACATTGCACATTGTTCTCTTCATCTGAATCCCGCATCTGTAATGCTACTGGCACCTTATTAATTCGTTTCTCTCCATTAAAATGTCACATGGAAATAACACAGAGCACTGCTTTTATTTTATGACTGACAATGGGGGGCCATGATGTTCGGATCATGAATGGTCTTCAAATTTTGTACCCTTGCAGCTGATCATTAGGAAAATATTAAGGCACAATACTTAAACGATTTTGAGTAAATCGCAGTAATTGTTTCCTTGCGTCGAACGTGAAACCGTGTGCTGCAGCTTTAAGTAACCCATAAGCAAGAGAAATCGGTGGTCCAGTGGTAACCCTCCTTAGCGCCCCCTGGAATAAAATGCGGAGCCAAATCCTCAACTAACAACCCAGAACTAAAAAGAACAAAGGACCGCAAAACATCGATAAAAATCAGCTTTCTGGCTTTTCAATCAGTGGAGCGCCAGTTCGATCCTAACTCATACCGTAGTTTTTCCTTCAACACTGACCATATTAGTTTATACATATTACATTTCAAAGAAATTTAGCTTAAAATTGTGTAGTTTTATAGACATTTATTGAATGACCAATATTATTTGTCTTTTTCGACATGTGAACGACCAAACTCATAAGATTTTCCGAGAACTGTATACTTGTTATGATTTCTGAAATCCCTTACTCATGCATTCGGGACAGCACTGGTCGCTTCGACCTGCAGACACAGGTCGCACTTGTCTACAACAAGGGGAGTGACTGACACATTTTGGCAGAGAATCTGCATAGCGGTGAGGAGCTGCTAGTGTAGCAAGAACGAACGGTGTACGGACGACGTTTTCACAATAACATTTTCCTGGAAAAATAGGGGTGACTCTCGCTTTTCCGACTACTGCGGATGGTGACAACCATGTGTTGAAATGCGGTTTAGAAACGTCAGTTAAAAGATGCATTTGTGTACTGTGAGAGTGTTGCACATATACGCGTTTCTTTTTTATAACAAGATATCTTTTCAGTTATATGACTAGTGTTGAAGAAAAAATAAATAAAAACAATGGACGGTTTAAAGTAGGATTGAACTGGGAACAATCGTTTGAAAAGCCAAAACCCTAACCATTGGATCACCGCTCTCTGTTACGCATGGGTCACTTATACCTCCAACACACGTTTACATGTTCGACGCGTGAAACTATTATTGCGATTCTCTGCAAATCGTTCCAGATTGCGTCTGAGTCCCTGCACATTATGTTTTCCTAATGATCTGTTAAAAGTGTACAAAGTTTGAGGAAAATCCATACTCCGAATTTCGTGGCCTCCCGTTGTGAGTGTAATTCTAACCATGGTATAATGCGGTTGACAGTGTTCGTTGTACAAAGCTGTGCCTTGCGATATGCAATAAGGCACAAACTGAAAAACTCCTCAAATGTATAATCTTTCGGACAAATCCTTCTACTAAAAACGTTGTTTCCTTGTGGTCTGGTTTGATACACATTTCCATGCTAACTTATTATGTGTACGTCTCTTCACCTCTAAATAAGAACGGAAACGCACTGACTTCTCTGTCTACCTCTGCGATTTCAACCCCAACACTTCCCTTCAATGCCAAATTGATGATTGCTTGATGTCTAAGGATGTATTCAAGCAATCGATCTGTTCTTTTAGTCGAGGTATGCCAGAAATTTGTTTTCTCCACAGTTCTGTTCATTATTTAGTTTCTAGTTACATGGTGAACCCATCTAATATTCAGAATCCTCCAGTAGCTTTAAATTTCAAAAGCATCTACCACTTTTTTGTCAGAACTTCTTATCGTCCATATTTCTCATCCGTATAAGACTAAACTGCAGACAATTGCCTTCATAAAAGACGTTCTAATATATAAATCAATATTCGATGTAAACAAATTCCTCTTCTTCAGAAATTCTTTTCATCCCATAGCTTTTCCAGGTTTTGCATTTTTTTCTATCTTGGCCATCATTACTTTCTTTGCTAAACAAATAATAAGACCTATTTATTACTTTCATTGTCTCATTACGAAATATAACTCTTTCAGCAGTTCCTGATTTTCTCAGACTACATTCCCAAAATAGGAAACTCATACGAAGTCACAGAAGCACTTCTTGTACAGTCACGGCCACTTAACCCGAGCGTTGGAACCCGATTTATGTGCTTGTGTGAATGGTATGTATTTTATATTTGGGAAGAAAGACTTTATTTCAAAAGTTTAAAGTGTTTTTCATTGTACCAATGATCGATTAGAAGCCTCTATATATTGAGTAGGAATTTATGCCATCTATTTTTTTAAAGATGATAATCCATAAATAAACTTTGCCGTGTGGTGATGACCTCACGTTTTGAAGCGCCGCGTTACGGATCCCGCGACCACTCCTGTCGGAGGTTCGATTCCTCCCTCGCTAAGGGGCGCGTGTGTTGTCTTTAGTATAAATTAGTTTCAGCAGTTTTCAAGTTTGGACCGCAAGGATTATAAAAAATTGACCCAATAATTTTCGTAAAAGCCAGGGAAAAATTAAATTAAGAGCGTACTTATGCCATTCCTTATTTTAATTTTCATGTTTTATAATGAATTCAGGCTTTTTAATCCAATTTTATGTTCTCGTCGAGGTACGTGCCAGAATTAAACATCATAGAAGTACGAAAATGCGGTGTAATGGGGTCTGTCAGTAGCTGCACACGCCAGACAGCAGAAGAAAGCAGAAGAGAGATTAATTACGTTCTGAATGTAGTAATCTGTTATCACACTTGTAATTGGAGGTCGTGATCCGGTTTCAGGAGGCTCAGACGGGCTTTGCAAAGAGATCAACAGCAAACAGCCACCACGTGAAGTTCTAATGAGCCGGAACAGAGGGATGGAAGCGCAGAGAGGAGCGTTGTGCTGACGCGGGTGAATATCATCTCACTAGCGGCTTGTTAAGAGATCACAAATACGCTAATTAGCTCTTCTTGTCAATAAGGCACCGATGGCGAAGCACGCCAGACGGCAAACGTAATTTCACCTGAGTACTGGAGTTAGTTTCTACAAGAGCCCTTTTCTTCAGCTCTCGCAGCGAAGAGTGCAGCGAATGTTATCCCACATTTTGACTTAAATACGTATTAAACATCATCACATTCTCAATTATTCATATGTAGCCTATTTGTTATGGATTTATTCAACACTGACATTCTATACTTCTATTACTCTTCTATTACTATAGATATTTCTTTACGATATTCACCAGCAAAATGGTTAAGTCAAATGTCCTGTCACATATCAACATCTACATAAATACTCTGCAAGTAAAACTGAAGTGCATGGCAGATAGTTCATCGAACCGCTTTTACGATGTTTCTCTACAGTTCAATTATCTAAAATCTTGCGGAAAAAAAGCAACAACTAAATCTTTCAGTTTTCGATCTGATTTCTCCTTTGTAGGTGGGTGCTAACAAAATCTGTTCGCATTCAGAAGAGAAAGTTGTGAAAGAAATTTCTTAAATAGATCTCGTCGCGACGAGTTAATCCTTTCTTTTAATGATTTCCATCCTAACATTTGCATCATTTCCGTGACACTCTCTCAACTATATCGCGATAATACAAAACGAGCCGGCCGCGTTGGCCGACGGGACTGAGGCGCTCCAGTCACAGTCTGCACGGCCACTACGGTCGGGGTTTCGAATCCCCCCTCGGGCATGGTTATTTGAGCCGTCCTTAGTATTAGTTAGTTCATAAGTAGTTTGTAAGTTTAGGGACTGACGACCCCGTAGTTAAATCCCATAAGCTCTACAAACATTTGAAAATTTGAACAAAACGAGCTGCCATTCCCTGTACTTTCTCTAATACTGAAAGACCGAACGCTACCCTATTCATTCTATAAATTGGTACCCCCAATGCAGAACCCTGAAGTAAACATCCATATAAAGTGAAATTTGCAGCATAAGTATGCGACGAAAGGAGATGCACAAACACTATGTGATCAAAAGTATCGGAACTCCCCCACAAAACATAAGTTTTTCATATTACGTGCGTTGTGCTGCCACTTACTGTCAGGTAATCCAAATAAGCGATCTCAGTAGTCATTAGACATCGTTAAAGAGTAGAATAGGGCACTCCGTGGATTTCAAAGACATCCAAAGTGGTCAGTTGATTGGGTGTCACTTACGTTAAAGGTGTATACGCTAGATTTCCAACCACCACGAGGTCCACTGTTTTTGATGTGATAGTGAAGTGGAAACGTGAAGGGACATGCCAGCACGAAAGCGTACATGCCGGCAGTAATTTGAAAAGGGCCGTAACTTGTAATAGGCGTACATCTTTACAGACTATCACAACGGAATTCCAAACTACCCAGGATCCACTCCAAGTGCTATGACAGGAGGGAGGTGAGAAAACTTGGATTCCATGGTCGAGCGACTGCCCATAAGCCACGCATCACGTAGGTCAATGCAAAATGACACTTCGTTTCGTATTATGAGCGTAAACATTGGAGGATAGAACAGTCGCAAAACGTTGTGTGGAGTGACAGATCACGATACACAATATGGCGATCCGATGGCAGGGTGTGGGCATGGCTAATGCCCTGTGAACGCCATTTGCCAGCGTGTGTAGTGCTAACAGTAAAATTCGGAGACGTGGTGTTACGGTGTGATCGTGCTTTTCATGCGGGTAGGGGGCGACTGTTTTGCGTGGCACTATCACAGCAGAGGCCAACACTGATGTTTCAAGCACCATCTTACTTCCACTGTTGAAGAACAATTCGTGGGCGGCAACTGCATCTTTCAATACAATCCAGCACCTGTTCATAATGAACAGCCATTGGCGGAGTGGTTACATGACAAAAACATCCGTGTAACAGGCTGGGTTGCCCATATTCCTGTCGTGAATCCTATATAACTCATCTGGGATGTTTTGGAACGTCAGTACTATACCAGGCCTCACCGAGCTTCATCGATATCTCTCCTCAGTGCAGCACTCCGTGATGAATAGTCTGCCATTCCCCAAGAGAACTTACAACACCTGATTGAACTTATGCCTAAGAGAATCGAAGCTGTCATCACCACTAAGGGTGGGCCAACACCATGTTGAATTCCAGCATTACCGATGGAGGGCGCCATGAAGTTCTATCATTACCATCCTGGTGTCCGGATACTTCTAATCATATAGTTTATATTGCATTCCACAACTCCGATGATAGTGACTTAGCCTAGAGCATTGTACATAGGGGGAAAATATGACTAGGAGAAGACACCGTACTGCCTTCTCACTTTAGGGTGTTTGTTTTATGTATGCAGTATCAGTATGCCTAATAGAAGTCAGTGAACGTACTTCGGACATGTTTAGGATTGGAACCGAGCAAGAATAGTCGCCTACAGGAATACCGAATGATCTATTAGGAAGTAGGAGTTCAATATGGACTTAACCAATCAATTGTATCTCACATCTTCAATTTCTGGATGCAGGACGGAACGATAGACTGAAGATACTGATTGCACCCACCTCGTTGGACCACTACACATGATTACCAGCACAATGAGCGTATGGCACTGATGGATCTCTCTGACACGTCGTGTATCCCATCACAACAAATTCTGTCGGTTACGCAATAAGCAGTGTTAGAACGTACCATTTGGCATCGTTCAAGGCGACCATTGCAGAGTTTATCATAGAGTCAACACCAGAGGAATCTGCACTGGCAGTGGGACAAACTGACGCACTTGGACAACCAAATGGAACTAAATTGTCTTTATCAACAATCAAGACGCTGGTGCACTACCAGCCTGTTCGTACTGAAGTCTAAAGACACATGGTGAAGAACTGTTGAATTGTTGCCTTACACAGAGATATGCTGGTCTTGCATCAGGGAGGTTGATTTGGACTAGTATCGGATTCCACTCCATCATCCAATAGGATGTATTGATGTCAAACTAACCTTCCAGCGCTACATCTCTGTAATTTTGGAGCCGGCGGTGCTCCTATACCTTTGGACCTTGTCACCCATCACTTTGCAGCAAAATAATGTGCTACCATACGTGGTGTAGAAGATGTCAGGGAGTAGCGGCCCTGGGATGTAGGGTGCAAAACAGTGCTTTCAATGAATGCTTTTAGTGATTCCCTCGATACAGCATTCCTCTGCTGTGAGTCAACAGGCTTGTGCCCACCAAAATCTAACTCAGTGAGTCGAGCGCCACAAGAGGTGATGGCCTAGTTGCAGTAGCTCTGCTGTGGACCACGACATGGCCCAACAGCGCTGATTGCCACAGAACCTCCAGGCGGACGCGGCAATAGCGTTGATCAGCACTGCATCTGACACTGGAGTGCCCATCCTCTGAATGAAGTGCCGTCTCGTGGCATGGTCGCCCGTGGACAAATGGCAGCGTTCCGGCGTTGTTCTGCAACAACCTGTGATACCCTCAGCAACACACCTACCACTATTTATACCACTTTCCCCAGTGTACGTTTACATCTTGCTTTGGCTTTTTGTCAGGCGTGGCCCAGCGTTACCGACTTACGTAGGTGGCTGCCATTCGCAGTTGAGTAAATTATTTTCACACTAGACAGGGACACACATCGCCAACGGTCACCGTTAACTGCTGCTTGATCTCTGCGAATTGCTTCGAGTTATATGATTCACAATAGTTTCAGGTTCAAGACTTCTTCGTCACCCATCAGATTGGATGTCGCCTTTGCTTTCCTGTTTCTCGTTATATCCTACTTATGAAAAATGCCATGTCATAATTGTGGAACTAATGCCCTGGGGTATATAACCCACCAACGTTGGCATTATGTGGAAGCAGGATGGACTGCTATGTTCCAACTACATATCCAGCCACCCTTTCACAAAATTCAGAGACTTTTAGCAGCAGCTACAGCCAACAATGGTGGCAACAATTCACTTTGATTTCATCATCCTCTGCACTTCACATGGACTGTATTTTCAATTATGTGATCTACCTACAACGAGTTGCATCCAAACTAAATTTGTCTGAGATAACTCCAGTCCTTCTTGATGTTGCATTCTCGATTGACAGAAGTTTACAAAGTAGTATTCGTCACACATGTAACTTGCAAATTCCAAAGATATTTCGATACCAGATTACAGTTCAATACTGTTGCGGATACGTGATTCGCAAAATATAAACGACATCCAGCTTTAAATGTAATGAATCGTGCAGCCAAGTTATGCATTTCAATTTACATCATCAGGCCACAGAATAGATTCACATATTGCCTTTTTAAACACATACGATCGGATTAACAACGAACTGTAATCCCATGTGCGTCAGAAACATTTTAGCGACATAGCGACCCAAAACGAAATCAAGACCTCTCTGTTTACATTGAAACAACGCTGCCTCGTTTTACTAAAAGAAAGGTCAAAGTCTATTTCTGCTACGGAGTTATTAGTTCCATAACGTCCGTCCTAGGTTAATACATTCTGCTTCTTGACCTTTTGTGAAACACTGATTTGTAAGTGACACTTACAGAAATAAGAGTTACAATATGCCAGTTAAGGTACCAGCTATTTATCGATGGCTTTAGTGATACAGCATTATCCTTATATCATAAAGAGCGTCTCAAACACATCTCTTTATCGCACAAAGATAAACAAGAATGTTCACTGTGCGTGCTGATTAATTGCCATGTATCATCAATTTCACAGAGGAATCTTATGTTTGGGAAACGCCGTTTCCTTTATAAACGATCGGATGACATCCAACATTTTCTACTCGATCGTGGTTCATAGAATCCTATAGGTAGACGAGCTCAGAAAATTTATTACCTAACTTCGCGCATGTAATGAATACGGTTTCGATTATGTCCGAAAGAGCAGACACCATTCATATAATTGTATATGCTACGACATGCTATGTACTTAGTTTTATGTATGTTTACAAAACCAGTCCAAGTCTTCCCCTGAATCTAGACGAGGAAGAGGGAGAGTGAAATGGTCAAATAATCAACTGCTTGTTAAGCTACGGGACCAAACTGTAGTGGTCATCTACCTTAGCTACAGATATCTGTTCAAAGTCTAAATTTATTGATGGGGTCTTGCCATTTACTGTGTGAAAT
Organism: Locusta migratoria; assembly: GCA_026315105.1. NCBI lineage: Eukaryota > Metazoa > Arthropoda > Insecta > Orthoptera > Acrididae > Locusta > Locusta migratoria. The sequence continues at coordinate 320,863,997 of CM048748.1, read as the reverse complement.
TGTATAGGCTAGGTTTTATCAAAGTTTGATGAGAGTACATTTTTAGAGAACCACTTAATAATTTTCTGAAAGACATCATTTACAATTTCTCAGTTAATTCCTATTTGTGAGGCGTCATAGATATACTTGTATCGTCAGCAAAAAGAACTAGCTTAGGATATTCGAGAATATAGAATGGCAAGTCATTAATAGATACTAAGAACAGCAAGACCGAACCTTGTGGGATCCCATCTTGATAGATCTGCAGTCAGAGGAATTAATTGTTTCTTCCATATTATATGAAGAGCTTATTTCAACTTACTGCTCTCTTCCAGTTATCTATGATTTAAACCATTTGTGTGCTGTTCGACTCATACCACAATACTTAAGCTTATCTAGAAGAAGCGGATGATTTGCACAATCAAAAGCCTTCGACAGATCACTAAATATCACAATGGGTGGTGATGTTTGGTTATTCAAAGCATTTAATATTTCATAGTGAAGGTATATATAGCATTTTGTTTTAGAAAAGCTCTTTTGAAAACAAAACTGACATTTTGTTAGAACTTTATTTTTACTAATATGTGAAGTTACTCGAGAATACATAAATTTTTCCAAAAATTTGGATAAAGCTGTCAGACATGAGATGGGAGGTAGTTGTTTACATCAGAAGTATCCCCTTTTCTATGCAAAGGCTTAACGATAGCATATTTTAGTCTATCCGGGAAAATACCCTGCTTTAATGAGCTATTACATATATGGATAAGAATCCTACTTATGTCTTGGGAACAAGCTTTTGTGACATTTTACGCTTGAGATTATTTATTATTTTCCTAATTTCTGGAGAGGTGGGAGGAATTTCAATTGTATCAAATTGTGTAAGTAAGGCCTCTTCCATTAACTGCCTTGCTACTTCTAAAGAACATTTAGATCCTATTTTCTCTACAACATTTCAAAAGTAATCATTAAAAATGTTTTCAACTTATGACGTTTTGTAACTAAACTTTTATTTTGTTTTGCTGGTAATACCCTCTTTCCATGCTCTTGGATGCCCTGTCTCCCTTTCAATAATATTCCAAATTGTATTAAATTTATTATCAGAGAAACTAATCTCAGACATGATGCACATGCGTCTGGATTTTTAATAACTTTTCTTCATAAAGCACAGTAGTTTTTATAATATTTGATTGTTTCTGGGTTATTACTCTTTCTTGCAGATATATACAGTTCCCTTTTTCGGTTAGAAGAAATACTTCTCTTCAATTCTTCTCTCACAGAAATAACACAGCTTTTAATTATTTTTTTTTTAGTTTATTTTATAACCATGGTTCTGTGTAAGATTTTACGTTTTCTCTTCATGTATCAGCAACAGTGGATTGACATGTCTTGTTAGAATGATCGACACTATCCTGTCTAATATTGCTTCACTGCCACTTGTAGCGGCACAGGAAAATAGGTTAACTAGAGGGGAATGTTTTTCCTGCATTCCACAATAGAGAAGAAGCAGTACTGCATATTGTCAACTCAACCACAGCTGATACTAGTATGATTACAAATATAAAAAATACTTACAATAATGGAGAAAATAAATTGTTTCGTGTCTGCATGAAATTTTACATTTGAAAATGAAAAGGAGAATTTTTTTTTTAGATTTTACTTACATATTTATACAATTTTTAACATTCCGTTAAAATATCCTTCTTTTGCTTCCGTGCAGGTTCAAGTCATACTACTTCTCACTGCAGTTTTTACTTTACTGGCATGCATGAAGTTCCAGGGAACAGGATATTGGAATATTAATATGTTTCAATAACTAAATAGTCTTGTGTGCCGGCCGCGGTGGCCGAGGAGACTGAGGCGCTTCAGTCACGGTCTGCAAGGCCACTACGGTCGGGGGTTCGAATCCCCCCTCGGGCATGGATGTTTGTGCCGTCTTTAGTATAAGGTAGTTCATAAGTAGTTTGTAAGTTTAGGGACTGATGGCCCCGTAGTCGAGTCCCATAAGCTATACAAACATTTTAGTCTTTTGTGAAATTTTCTGACATGATCTTTAACCACGTGTTACCCCGTGTCATTAATCAATTTGTAAGCGTTATATAATTACTTTCAGGTTTCTTAAAACGTGCCTACACACTATTTGCATGACAGTAATCGCTATCGTATTCCATTATTTATTTTTTATATTACAAAAGAAGAAAATACGTAAAATACCTACACTTTATAAGGTGGTCAACAGGAATCACTTACTAGTTATAAAAATGGTGAACCATCCCATATTTTGACGATATTTCAGGAAAAGTTGGCAAAAAATTGAAATAACGGAATTGTAGATCCTCGTTTTACAACTCCGCTGTCGCGGTGGAGTGGAAGAGCGCTCTAAGTCGCCTTGCTGCGGAGTGCGCGTTTGCTCACCGTCGGAGCTTAGAACCCTCCCTCTGGCATGTATGTGTGTGTATGTGTGTGTGTGTATTTTGACCAGTTTTGTCCATTGAAACCATCATTCAACCCGTCTTTTCACCGTTCTCGCACCATCAAGGCAATGTGCTTTTCCAACAGGACAATGGACGTGCACACGTATCCAGTACACCTCAACATGCTCTTCTCGGTGTACGTCAACTACCCTGCTCGTCACTATCCCCAGATCTGTCCCCCATTGAGCATGTATGGGGCCGGATAAAATGTCATGTTGGCGCGCTCTACACGACTGGCAAGAGATCTGGTGCAACTGAGGCATTAGATAGAAACTGCATTGCAGGCCATACCGTAAGACTTCATTCGGCACATCTACAACCGTCTTCATGACAAATTTTCGCCATACATTGCTGCAAAAGGAAGGTATACACGATACTAGCGTCGACATTGTGCACACTCTGCTGACTATTTTGACGTGCGTATAGTTCTGACTGCGTGATCGTCTTTTGTATACATTATCAATAATGTGTCAACGTAATTTAGCTCTGCTGTGTTGACGAATTAATGGTGTTCTTTCATTTTGCAGGAGTGTGTATTGTGTATGGTATCTGTCATGATCGCCTAACTGTTTGCGCAGTGTACGTGAAGGTTCTACACCGGGAAGAAATAGGAAATGCATTAAATATTTTAGAGGAACTTTCAATTTTCAGGGCTTTAAAGAATGACCCCTAAAATATTCTTAACTGCCAAGCAGAATTACGTCACGGTAACCTACTGGCTAATTTTGACTTTCTAAAGAATGACGTTTCTTAACTTTTCTAGGGTTCTAACGAGTAATTTTTTTGCATATAATTTAAGCCTGTTGGACCTTGAGATGGAAAACTGCTAGGTATGAATTCTAGTAGTTAAGTATTATAGTATCCTGATGCACGGCTAGTCCCCACCATTTAAAGTAGGCGCTCGTCAATCGAGACACGCGTCGGTGCGCATGCGCGTCTCTTGGCGTTGAGCTCAGTCGCAACTCGTGTCCAGTATGATGGTGGCAGCAACAACTCCTCTCCTCCTAGCTGACTGCCTTGGAGGCCAGTTCTCTAGCTGATTTTAATATTGTTTTACCCCCTGACGCGGCTTTCATACTGAATATCGTTCTTAGTGTTTTATATCAGAGCTAGGCCATTAGCTGATGAAAATTTACTGTTTTAAGTATGTGATTTTTTTTCGGTTTTTAATATATGTTGAAGGAGCCCCACTTTTTGAAGAAGGAGATTTTATAAATGGTTATATAGGCAAGTTGCTTAAAACTGTAGAATAATAATGGGGATCAGCTAGTATAGAGTCAAAGTAACATATGGTTAAGAAATAAGCACCTGATGATACAAATTTAATTTGCGAAACCAGTCGTGAGTTCTTAGTAAAGAATTTTTAACAGTCGCAGTGGTGTGTTATCAACAAAATGAATCAATTCGACTGTGGTTGCCCAATGAATAAAGTATTATTTTAGCTCTGTTGGGGAAATATTCCTAATTTATTTAGTTACCTAATGACAGGTATTTCATTCCTTTAGAGAAAATTGAAAGTTATTCGCTCTACAATAGCTACATTAATGACTTACACAGCCTCCGCTGGAGACAGCATCCGCAGCGTGGCCAGTTACTCCTGCGGTCTCTGCTGGCGTCGACCTCCCTCGCGTGGTGGACTTTGCAGGGCACGTGCAGCGAGTCCGCGGCTGATATCAAATTAGAGTGACGGAGATTAATGCAGCCTGCGGGCGCAGGGAGCCACCCCAGGGAAATTCCCGCAGCCGCCGCCGCCGCCGCCGCCGCCCCACTTTCCGGCCCAGCCTATGATTATTGGATGACTGTATTCTTCTGCTCACCGCCACGGGCCGAGCCGTGTTTACACCCGAGCAGGGGCGGGTGGGAGGGGTCGTTGTTTTACCACACGTGCCGTCCTCCCACAGACCTGTTACTCCTTCTTTCAATTACGGTGTTGACTCTACAGCTCTCTGTTGCTTCTTGACTAAGGTAAAAATAAAAGGACCGAAACACGGCGACTACCATGAGTTACGTGTAGGATGAGGTAATCAGTTTAAGGCTGTGGCGTGACATGTCTGCAACTACATATACTTACAGGGTGGACCATTGATAGCGACCGTGCCAAATATCACGAAATAAGCATCAAACGAAAAAACTACAAAGAACAAAACTTTTCTAGCTTGATGGGGGAAAACTGATGGCGCTATGATTGGCTCGCTAGATGGCGCTGACATCAAACTAATATCAACTGCATTTTTCAAAAATAGGTACCCGCATTTTTAGTACATATTCGTCTAGTCTATAACTATAAATGTGAATGTCTGTTTTGGGTACGTTTATCACGTCTGAACCACAAGACATGAAGAGCTAACAATTTGTACGGTTACTAATGTTTACCAGGAGAAGGCTTTAGAAACGATTTTATGGCGATCGGATAGCTATTTATCTATATATATATATATATATATATATATATATATATATATATATATATATATATATATATATATATATATTAATGTGAATGTCTGTTCGGTGTACGCTTATCACGTCCGAACGACAAGACTTAGAGACTTAAATATTTGTACAGTTACTAATTTATACCCGAGGATGGTATTAGGCACGGTTTTATACCGATCTGATAGATATTTAGTAATTTGAAGAATATAACGCGAAATGCGGAACAATAATTACACTTTAAAAATTATATTTACTCTTTGAAAATGATTTTATTGGTTGCATTGTTGCTTGAGGGTTGATAATGATAAATGGGTGGAGTATATTGGGATGTATATAAAATTCTACATGTGCCTATGTTAATATTTCGCTCTGCAGCGAAAACAACACCACGCAAACGAATGGTCTATGTGTAATTGTTGTCCGAAGTCTCCCGTTGTACACCTTAGCAGTTCCATGCCGATAGCTATAAGGGGGTAGAAGATATGGTGGTTGAAAGTCGTCAAATTATTTAAAAAATTCTGACTGATGGCCAGCGATGACGTTTGCGACTCTATAGCAAGGAGGTTACATACAGCGAAATGTGATGGCACAGACCATATCTTTGGTATATGCGTGCTACAATGTATTCAGCTCTTTCTCTGTAAGGATAAGCATACGAATAAGGAAATATAAGAATAAATAAATAAAGCAGTAGAAAAGAAATTTCTTTTAATACATCTCTTTAAAAAATCGATTTGATGATTCGCGCATTACATCATATGATCGATCTGTGATATTATTACAATCATTATTGTTGAATTTCGTGATTGGAGTCTTCGAAACGAGTGCATTTTGACGTGTGATTTGATATACACTACTTAATTTCCTGATAAACGGTAAGTCCATAGACTTCTACAGTCTGCTAGGAATATTTTTCAGTTCCGCTTTATCAGCGACATTTCCTAAAAAATGAGTGAAATTAATTACAATAATTTAATTCTTATTTACCTTAATGGATAAATGTGCATTGCGTTACTTTACATATATTACAACAGTCCATATACTTTCAATAGATCACATTCAGACAACATGCCTCGGAAAAGGAAAACGTCATTATCAAGAAACACAGTTAGAGCAAAACGTATTAAAAACGTCTTTATCAAGAAACACTGTTGGAGCAAAACATATTAAAACATCAGCACACTACTGAAAGATAGCGTATCTATCATGATCAACCAACACGCGAGTGGAGCCGCGGGTTTAAGCTAGTACGTAAATAAATATGAATATTTTATTTGTAACACTTTTTTCGCTTTGTGATAGATGGCGTTGTAATAATCACAAACGTACCACTACGTGGTATCACGTAACATTTCGCCAGTGCGGACGGTATTTGGTTCGTGATACATTACTCGTGTTAAAATGGGTCGTTTACAAATTCCAGAAAAGGTCGATGCGGCTATTACGTGTGGCTAGTGTGATAAAAATCCCCAACGGGCCTGTACTATGTATGTTGATCGTTATCCTCGAGGACATCATTCAAGTGTCCGGACCTTTCGTCGGATAGTTACGTCATTCAAAGAGACAGGAAGTGTTCAGCCATAATTGAAACGTCAACCACGACCTGCAACAAATGCTGATGCCCAAGTAAGTGTTTTAGCTGCAGTTGCGGCTAATCCGCACATCAGAAGCAGACAAACTGAGTGAGAATCGGAAATCGGAAATCTCAAAAACGTCGGTGTTGAGAATTCTACATCAACATAAATTTCACCCGTACAATATTTCTATTCACCAGGATTTGTATGGTGTAGACTTTGAACACCGTGTACAGTTTTGCTACTGAGCACAAAGTAAATTACGGGACGATAACAGAGTTTTTCGCGCGTTCTGTTTAGTGACGAACAGAGGTAATGTGAACAGGCATAATATGCACTATTGGGCAACGGGAAATCCACGATGTCAGTGAGAAGTGGAACATCAGCGACCTTGACGGGTTAATGTATGATGCGGAATTATTGGAGGAAGGATAATTGGCCCATATTTTATCGAAGTCAATCTAGTTGGTGCAATGCAGACTAATTTTCTACTAATTTTACTGCAAGATATTCCACTGCATGACAGAATGGCGATGTACTTTCAACATGATGGATGTCTGACACATGGCTCGCGTGCAGTTCAAGCGGTCTAAATGGAATATTTCATGACAGGTGGATTAGTAGTAGAAGTACCATACCGGATCTTACATCCACGGATTCCTTCTGTGGGGAAAATTGAAGGTTATTTGTTTTTGTGATTCACCGACAACGCCTGAAAACATGCATCAGAGCATTGTCTATGCATGTGAGAACATTACTGACAGCGAACTACTCGCTGTTGATTGGAATTGCGTTATGCGTATTACAAATGCATTGAAGTTGGACATATTGAGCATTTATTGAAGTCATGAGATAATTACAGGTAATCACGCAGTAACAGTATGCGTGCTCATAATGTATGGTAATTTCAGAAAAGTAAATGTATCACACTAGAACAACTGAAATAAAGTTCAAACGTACCTACGTTTTGTGTTTTAATTGAAAAAACCTACCTGTTACTTAGGGTTCGTCTAAAATTGTCAGCAATATGTTTGTGATAGATGGCGCTGTAATATTCACAAAGCGAAAAAAGTGTTCCAAGTAAAACATTCGTATTTATTTACGTACTATACGAGTGTGTAATATAAATGGTGGTACCTATTTTTTAAAAATGCGGTTATTATCCGTTTTACCTATGGCAACGCCATCTAGCGGGCCAACCATAGTGCCATCTGTTTTCCCCCTTCAAGCTAGAAAAGTTTTGTTCTGAGTAGCTTTCTCGATTGATGCTTATTTCGTGAGATATTTGGACCGGTCACTATCAATGGACAACCCTGTATAGACTGCGAGACACACCACACGGTGCGTAAAGGAAAGTACCTTTTACCAATACTCCTCATCAGTTCCACTCCTAATTAGAACAACGTAAACATGAATTAGTACATAAATAATTTCTCCACTGGTCAGAACAAATAGGGGATCAGTTGAAATAATTAGATTCTGAAGTAATGTCATCAGCAGAATGAACTAAAGTGACCTATTTGGTGCATCTACTTAATGGAGACAACAACATTACTACAACAGAAATAGTGGTGATAACAAAAAACTGCTGCAGATGGGTTGGTGTTGAATTGTGCTTACTGTACGAGACGATTTACACCATCAGTAGGGTTCAGATAGTATAGTAAGCAGGTAGGGAAATACAACAAAACGCGACTTACCCGAACCTATGACATGGAGAGCTATAACAGGATGCAAGCGGGACCGACACAGGGAGGCGGCTGCAGCCATTGGAGTGTCCCAAAGTGTATAGTCCAGGACATGGACGTGATTTAAGACAACAGCAACCGTTAAGAGATCGCAAGGTAGTCCATGAGTAACATCAGCAAGACATAACCGCTACCTCCGGTTAACACCCCGTCGAGACAGGAAGCTGAATGCAAGTCAACTGCAACGCACCCTCCAGGCAGAAACAGGACACACAATATCGCGACAACCAGTTCGAAATCGCCTTCGGGAATGTGGCCTGTTATGATATTGATTTTTGTTGTTGTGTGTATTGAAATTGATCGTGGTTGTATTAAACAACTATGCAATATCGATTATCTGTATGCCCATAAATCATCAACGTGAATTGTGCCCAATAATAATACTACTTCGATGAGCGACTCCTCCCTATCCACACCTCTCCCTGATATATTTTTCTATCCATGATACATTGTATCTTCAGAAAAATTGTGAATGATGGTACCTCGACTGTATTCCCCACGAAAATCCGAGCATGACTGAAAAAGTGATCAAAAATGTCTCTGCCCGTCGCAAATAATTGGTAATATCTCCATTAGAATACCTATCCCTCATATTCCTTTCGGCAATTATATTCTTATAAAGGTATCATGGTTCAAGAAAAAATTAGAAGTGGTTCTATTAATTTCAGAAAAAAAAGACACTATCATAACTCTGAAAGTTTCTTCAAGCGGATATAATAGTGCATTTTTCAGAAGTAATCCTTACCAGCTTGAAATGCATGTTTCTGATGCATTCACTTTCTTAATGTCACGCGTAAGCCATTTGCATGGTATTGGTAAATATTTTTTCGAAATAATTTGAACCTCAGTATCTCATTGGAAGAAATAGACGTTTACGTACAAACGATATTTTTTCGTTTCCGAAAATATTTATGCTTTATCAAGATACACCCCAAAATCGATTGTGCTTGGATGCCAAATGTGTTAACAGATGACATTCCACCCGATATGAAACACATTATTCGGTTTAAGTAACCTACTCTCCGAAATAATTGAAGGCTTGATTTTATTTTAGTTATTCGTCACAGTTACTATGCAGCTCAAATTAAGCAAAGTATTGCATATGTTTTAAAGAGTTTAGAGAGGTAAAAAACCAATAAGTATACACACATTTTTCTCTTAGCTATACATGGCAGAGTATCAAATTCAGAAGAGAGACCGAAATTTTATTTAAAACTGAGAGGACAATAATATAGCAATACATTCTCGAGATATTTGTTTCATATACCGCAGATGGAACCTCGCGGTGTGCCCACATCTGTTTAATGAGAAATACTTATAATTCGATTTCAAGAACACTATTCTATGAGAAATTTCATTTAGACATCATGCTGTATGATACATCCTTTTGATAAACTGATGGATTTCTTTTTATCATTTATCGCACCCTGCATAAAAACGTATCGACGCGCAGAAAGAAACTTTCACATCTTTGCTGATACACAGAATTTGTTTTCTATAAGCAGCACACCCCAATGTTCCAAAGAAAAGAAGAAAACCAACTGAAAAATGATCCTGTCTGAGCAGAGACACTGACAGAACCAGGTTCCGCAGTCCTCATCCATCTTTGTCACCAAAATGTTGGCATGCAAACGTATTCGCTCTCTTTTAACACAGAACATCCTAAATTATTTAACCGGTCTCTCATCGTAAAGAAGGTTTCATGCACAACATTCCCTTTAAATGAAGTTGATAGATCTTCTAAATGCAGACAAGTTGTTGACAAGGAAGCTCATAAGAGATCCATTATCACTGCAATATAAAATTGAAGTGTTTAACTATCACTGTTGCCCAATCATATGCTCCTTTGCAACCATCATATTAGTATGGAAATTTATATCAATAATAGTCAGGCAGATGAGTCAATTTCTAATGATGGGGCTGTACACATCAAGTACTTTCATTAGCACATCACAAGTACTATTAGCTGTAATAAATATGCGTAGTCTTACGCAGCAGGAAATACAGATACCTACACATCATCTACGTCCATAATGCATACGTAGTGATGCTAATATTAAAATAGTAAATGTAGGTAAAAGTTAGTTGTGGATCCTAGCACCATTTTTCATATCATCTGTTTGGCTCCCTTTGAACTTTAAGATGCAGGTTATTTTTACGATTCCAAATGTGGGCGAAATACCACTCTGACTTACAATATACGTCACGTGTCCGTGAAATCACAGCTCAAAACCGTTTACATGTTTCATTATAAACGAAATTAAAATGTTTAATGAAGATACTGACTGCAGCAGGACTGGATCAATACTACAATCAGTAATCAGGGTTTGAGTACATTACACAGTACGTTGTGTAGCAACAGACATAATTGTGCTGTAGTAGCACTGTAATTATCACCCAGAAGGAGCCTATCGAGTTTTTTGATTACTATAGTAACGATCAGTTATTTATCAATGTCAGTGACAAGATAATATAAACATTTAATTTGAAAATCATGACATTTTATAGAAAACAGAAAATTTTATAACAGACAAGAATACAAATTTTATTACTTCTTGTTTAAGTTAAGCGGTTTAGGTCCTGCCAAAATGCATATTCAAATGCTGACAGTCGTAGAAAATAGCACATTGTTTTTAACAAGTGAATTTGTCAGTTTAATAGGTTTATGAATTGGCTTCGACATTTTAACTCGTCAGTTATTAAAAATTTTGTTTTTACAAAAAAATTCAAAGAAAGCATAGTAATTACACGAGACCGAAATGAAACTGCTTCTAAAATAAGAGTTGAATATGTCCTTTAATCGATATATACTTTTTGATTGACGCAAAGCGCATTAAAAGGACTAGCTCCTAAATTTTGCTTTATACGTTACTTAGACTAACTTAATTTTTATACATAAACTCTGGAAAGATTTCGGAAAAATCAAGGAAATTTAATCAGCCAGTAGATGGCTACCACGAATACAAGAACAGGAATATTTTACTCGCCTTTTCCGTTATCTTGATTGTGTCTGTCTTCGATTCAACCAAGTTGAAATGCGAGTTTTGGCGGAATTTCACAAATATCGTAGTAAGTCTCCATACATGCATGCTTCCACAATAAACTTGGTCATTAGTCTATTCCAGAAGAGACTTCTACACCCTGTTCTCCGTCTTCTCATACCCTCTGTTATTAATACAATCTTGAATATCTTTAGATAGTCCTCTTCGATGAGTGTACCGTATCCTGTGCAAATATGAATAGCCATGCAAACATGGAGCAAATCCAACGTTGTAGTAAACATGAACAATGTTTGCAATACTTTGCAAAAGTTCCTTTACTTGCTGGAATTTTAAGGCGTATTTGTTAGTAGGGTTACTTTACTTTTATGTTAGGTAATATTACCTCTGGGAGACTATATAGATTTTTATGTAACTATTTCCAGGCGACATAACTTAAAAATATAGGCTATATTGTGTCTATGAAAGCCTGTTTAATGAAAAAAGATATTCTGCTATGATACCATGTCCAAATAATTGCCATAGTATCAAGTCTGGTGGTTGTGGTATGTCAAAGATGTACTAATATTAACATTAACAGACAGTTAGTTGTGACTACTGAGTAGCATAGTTGATCATTAATTTGGGCAACATTATCAAAGGACTAACAGCGATCTTTTTAGAGATATTTATATTGAATGAAGTTACTTTCTTATCTACCTTAGGTCAACTTCAGAACATATACATGACCCACATGGCTGGTGCTTATATCTGCAGGGTTCCGTGGGTGCACTCTCTAGCTGCAAGTTGGTACCTACTCAGTTACCAGCATGAACCATGGGAACACGGAAGATGTCAGCACCAGCCACATGGGCTACATGTATGTTCTAAAGTCGACCTAAGATAAGCTCGAAACCAGTAAAAAAATAACCTATTGTAACCTACAATATTTTTCAACATTAACAGTTGACAATGTCTCCGCCGGCCGTGGTGGCCTCGAGGACTGAGGCGCTCCAGTCACGGTCTGCACGACCACCACGGTCGGGGGTTCGAATCCCCCCTCGGGCATGGATATTTGTGCCGTCCTTAGTATCAGCTAGTTCGTAAGTAGTTTGTAAGTTTAGGGACTGATGACCCCGTAGCATGGATATTTGTGCCGTCCTTAGTATAAGCTAGTTCGTAAGTAGTTTGTAAGTTTAGGGACTGATGACCCCGTAGTTATGTCCCATAAGCTTATCAAACATTTGAACATTTTTTTTGACAATGTCTCCCAATATAAGTTCACAAAGGTAACGTCGAAGTCTCAGTAATTACTATATCTATTATGTGTTCATACAACTACAAATTGGTGTATATTATCCGCAAGATACTCATGAGAACCTTAGAAAGGAACTGAGAATTACTTATTACTATACAATTAAAATTGAATTTTATTAACAATAGATAATGCTGGTGTCATCGGTCAGTAGTTATCATCAGAACTACATACTGCACCACATTGGGCCCCACAACATAAGCGACAACCTACTTCATAACCATCTAAAGTGTTTTCATTAACATTTTCATATACCTTTGGCTACATGATATTTTCATTTAAACATCATACTCAATTGTATGACATATATTGATACTTGTTAATACACAATCAATTACTGTGAAGTCATGTGTCACTTTGCCAAATTTCAGCAGTGAGGCAACTCCCAGTTTTCTGATAAATCTCTGATTTTACGCTAAAACTCATATCATGTTAATTAAGAAAAATGGGCAGCATTGCACTGCGACAGGCGGCAGGGAATATTTCAGCCTTGGCGGGGCGCTCTCGAGTACCACACTGCTGTAAATCTCCGGGTATCATAGCCCACGTTCACAAAGCCGTGCATATGTCGTTCCCCCGTTCCACCCCCTCGCAGCCAGAGCCCTCATTCTGCTGTAGCACTGGGTCCTGCGGCAGATGATAACTGAGCTGTCACACAGGCGGCAGGAACGTATTTGCAAAGGGATAGTGTGCACTGTCAGGCGCCTGCAAAATATCCACGTAGCGACTGTGAAAATTGAGCGGTACTTCACCACATGAAATATTTCTGCACGACATGCAAGCTAAAACATGAAATTGCATTATTTCTCCAGAGTCGAGATAATCACACGACGTCCCCAGTTGTTAGTTTCTTTCGATTAATTTTTCGAAACGGTTTTGTAAGTTGACAGACTCCTTCTAAAGGGAAGAGATACATAGCCTTGATCATCAAGAAGAAAAAACAGAGTAAACATTTATATTAGTCAGGAGGAAACTGCCATTACATATTGTGAGGCTGTTCTGTGCCTATATTGAAAGTTTATTAGATGCAAAAATGAATAATACCTGATAAAATCAATTTGTAAATTATTTCACAAATATTTACAGTTTCATTCTTACAGTATATTGCGGAGAGAGTTCAACGAAATATTTCTTATCAACATGTTCAAGTAACTATCACTGTCGAGGGAGTGCTTAGATTTGTTTCCTTTTGTAGACAGGAACATATTTATAGTGCAGTTTGGATGTTAATTCAAGAGATATGTCCCATATCAGTGTCATGCGAATTCGTTCAATCGGTATTAATTTACAAGAATACAAAAACGTGAATAATAGCAAGTATTACTAGAACTACAGATAGCATAGCTGCTTGCAGGTAGCAATTTATGCACGTTATAATGATATTTCCGTTTCTGCAATCTGTTCACTCTGCAGGTTTATGATTCATCATCCGTCAGTGGAATAGGATTCAGCCATATAGTTATTGATTTAGAAAAGGATTTAAATATTTTACTATAAAGGGTTAGTCACGCAAGACGTGAAATGTTATCCATATCGAAACGCGTTTTGCGGTACACACTGTAACGCCAAAGAACACATGTATTTTAGTTTGTGACGATTTTAGCACCGGTATCAAGTGACATATTAAAGCAAGAACTATTTTATTAGAAATTGAACCGCTTACTTTTTATAATTGCGTTTAACAGCTTTTTAGAAGACAATTACAGGGATACATCGTTTCTTAATGTTGACGTTGAAAACTGTCGTACAAAATTTCAAGAAATGCCCTAGAGTTTGTGGCCGGAATCGGCGTTATCAATGCAACCACTGCCTAGCAGACGTCACGAGTCAGGTTGCGTAATTGTATACTGTAAAGTTGGCCTACGCGATTACACTAATAATTTGCTCCCCCTTGAACATCTACAATGGATGCAGGTTCACTTACGAATGTTGTATGTGGACATATCACATAGGCAACAATCTATCGTATCATAAAGAGCTTAGAAAAACCACTTTACATTTATCTTCAACGATGTACGTGAGCTGAAATAGAGGTATCAGCTGTTCATTCTTCGAAATCAAAGAGGTCTTATACACTCCAAAAAGCAAGTACTGTATCAGATATCTAATGTAAGGGAGGAACAATTGCCCAATCGTTTCCTGTACGTGTCTGTGTGCTTCTAAGCAATATAATACATGCTATCAGACAACTGTCTCAACCTACACTGCTCTACATTATAGCATATGGGTCACATTAATTGAACTAAACATTTGATTAAAAATAATTTCCTGACCACCTGTACACCAAAAAATAAATATTCTTCGTAACGAAATGATCTCTCACGCTGAAAGTAAGTGTGTAATCGCAGTGTTACGAAGTACGTGCAACATACGATGTCGTCTAAATGGACATTGTAGTGCAATTTAGTACACACGTAACTGTAATAATTTACTAACAATACTTTAGTAACCACAGAAAGCACACAACATTTCGTACACCTCACAAAACACAACTTTGTCCTTTATTTCAACACGTGATCAAAATGTTGACCATGGAATGAAAGGCACATTTTCAATCGCCATTCGTACGAACGTTGAACAGTTGTAATTACTCCCGACATAAGCTGCATCTGTGAGTAAACCTGCCCCCCTCCCGCCCCCTCAAAGAAACAAATTAAGGGGGAGGGCAAAATCGGGGGCCTCTCAGGTCATTTTACAACAGAGTTTTTCTTCCAGTATTTTCGTTGCAACAGGGGACGAGTGAGATGGACATCCACTTAGCAGCCACATACATTTTCGAATAACCAGTGATACCTCCTCTAGAAGAAGTGGCAGAATGTTTATATGGAAATGTGCTTACGAATGTCCATTCAACACGCCTGAGATGAATAGAATTGTTTATGATATTGATCCATACGGCCTTTGATGTTACGAATATGAAAATGTTGTGCTACATACAAATGCTGAAGATTACATGGGTACATTGTTGCACTAAATGAGAAGGTGCTGAACAGAATTAAGGAGAAAAGAAGTTCCTGGCTTATCCTAATACAGAAGGGATAGGTTGGTGGGACACATTCTGAGATATCAACGATTCGTCAACCTACCACTAGAGGGAATGTGTGGGGTAAAAATCGCAGAGGGAGACCGAGGGACGAATACAGTGAGCAGATTATAAAGGTTGTTGCTAGCTATCGTTAGATGAAAAGGCTTGAACAGGACAGGGTAGCTTGGAGAGCTTCATCAAACCAATCTGCGGACTGAAGACCACAACAACATAAAGGCCAAGATCTCTTGTTGAATATTTCAGATAACTGGTTTTGATAAACTTCGTTGTCATCTTTAGATCTCTTCTATGTAGAGTGAAAAAGTTAGGAAAAAATGTGTTGTGTGATTGTCTTGAAAAATGACGAGCTACGGCATATGATTTTAAATTACGACACATCTAGTATATATATATATATATATATATATATATATATATATATATATATATATATATATATATGTAATACAGTACATTTAAGCTATGTATGTGACTTTTCCAAAATGCTTTTGTCATCTTTCTTTTCAAATGTTTGTTAAGCTCATCAGTCCCTACACTTACAAACTACGTATAAACTAACTTATACTAAAGACAGCACAAACATCCCTGCCCGAGGGCTGATTCGAATCCCCGAATAGGAACAGCCTCGGCAATCGGAGCTTAGCGCCCCAATGCGCTCGGCCACTCTGTCGAGTCCATCTTTCTATCTGAACTTCTAATCGTCCCGTCCAATGCTACATTCCAGAAAAATGCTTTTAGAAAGACTTCCCAACATTTAAATTAAAATTTGAGGTAAAAAATATGAGCATCTTGGTTGTTTCACCTACTGACAATTGAAGACATTTTGTGGATATCGTTTTGTAATAAGCACAACAGACAGTGATATCCAGCTGTCGATTATTCCGCAACGTTTCGCCATACTTCTGGGACACAATGGATCGAGAACTCACCCGGATGTCTCGATTTCGTTTTCGTGTGCTGACCACGAACTTTTTTCCATTTTTTCCTTCCTTTTTCTTCTCTCTCAGTAAACACTGCCGGTTCTCGTGGAGGAGTATTACTGGGTCCGACTGTAAATATCGTCGAGGCTGAGTGTGGACTGTTGGGGATAAGGTGAGAGGCACGGTTTTGGCGTATTGCAGAGGGAGAGCTTCAGTGTGGTTCGCAGTGCCAGAAGCTTCTGCGGCAGCAGTGGTGGTGAGCCCTGGTGGTAGGGTTGGAGTGAACACAGCAAAAGAAAGATATGGGCGGAGCGGGAGGACAGCGGAAAACCACACCAAGCCGTCCGCCCCGGTCGTATTGACTTCTGGCTTAGCGACCTGAATACAAAACGGAGCAGCGGCCGTGCAGGCGCAGCTATACTGTGCCGCGACGCGTTGCGCTGGGTTGCCTACGCGCGCAGGGGCTGGTTCGCGTTGCCATAAAGTGGCGCCGGTGGCGGGACAGATCGGCGAGTATTTCACGTTGCGCGTGGGACGACCCCGCGCAGCTGCGTCGATTTACAGCCCGAGTAATTCGATAACGCCGGCCTGGGCCGCGGCTCATTTCCCGGCGACGCCAAAGCCACGGGCGTTGGCCGGCGAGCACTCGACTGTAAAACGCGTCCGCAAAAAAAGAGAGCGAAAAAAGGGGGAGTGAAAAAGTCTGCCTGCTGCCTGAAAGCCTTTTGTTACAACTCTCCCTCGTACCCCAGAGTTACATTTACGACTTCCCCACTTTACAGTGGTGTTGCCTTTCAATCCGTGTGCCATAGACACATCAAAGTATACTTCCACATTCGGTGATACGATCCACATCAAAAAATGGAATACCAAATAAACGTAAACAGGTGTATTCGTTTGCTTCTAGTTTTTTTTAGATATCCACTGGTTTATTCCAATCTTGATGAAATATCGACCTTCAAATTGTGAGGGTGGTGAATCTTTAGATGACGAAGCGTAAGAGGCTTTTGACACCATACCTCACAAACGACTTTTAATCAAATGGAGTGGTTATGGAATATCGACCCAGATTTGTGACTGGATTGGGGATTTCCTGTCAGAGAGGACACAGTTTGTAGTAACTGATGGTAAGGCATCAGAGGTGATATCCGGCGTCCCACAGGGTAGTATTATTTGTCTTCTATTGTTCCTTATCTACAAAACGATGTGGGAGAAAATCTGAGCAGATCTCTTAGGTTGTTTGCAAATGACGCCGTCATTTATCGTCTAGTAAAGTCATCTGAAGATCAAAACCAAATGGAAAGAACACGAAGATGATGAAGTAGGAAAGGCAAACTTGGATTGCGTTTTATTGGCAGAACACTTAAAAGATGCAACGGAACTACTAAAGAGACTGTATACACCACTCTCGTCCGTCCTCATTTGGAGTACTGCTGCCCAGTGTCGGTTCCTTTTCTGACGGAAGACATCGAAAGAGTTCAAAGAAGGGCTGACCCGTTTTGTATTGCCACGATACAGGGGAGACATAGTCACGGATATGTCACAGGATCTGGGATGGAAATCATTAAAACAACGGCGTTTATAACTGTCGCGTGGTCTACTTACGAAACTCCAATCGCCAACAATCTCCTCCTAATGCAAAGATATATTGTTGACTCCCACCTACATAGATTGAAATGATCATCGGAATAAAATACGAAAAATTTGAGGTCGAACGAAGGGATTCAAATGTTCTTTCTTCCCGTGCGCTATTCGAGAATGGAATGGTAGATGAATTGTATAAAGGTGGTTCGATGAACCCACTGCCAGGCAGTTAAATGTGGTTTGCAGAGTATGCCTTGTAGATGTAGATGTACATCGATGTAGCCGTTCACATGCTCCATTCAGTCTTCTCTCGTCATTCCCACATATTTCAGAGCCGTGAAGAAATACAGTTTTAGGCCATCTGTTTATTTCGGGCGAAAGGTGCACACTTGCGTAAAACCATGGGTTTACAACTAATTGAAATCATTTGTGTAAACGTTGAATAATGCATCCATACACTATTCGAAAGACTACTAGCGTGGCAATACACACTTCCAGTCAAGTATGGCAGATGTAATCGGTGGTCAACACTATGGATGCAATTGACTTTACAAAATGAAATATTACGATCCTGACCGATCATTTAATCACTGTAATCGCTGAATCTGCAAAACGTTTTCTAAAAGAAATAAAAATCTCATCGTCTCGTAATTCCGTACTTTGGGTTTGCGCATTGAAGTACACATAAGGGGACTTCAATCCATGGCTGTTGTAATTTTTGTTCCTGCTGTCCTTATTCCTTCAATTTTTTTTAAAGTGTTTTGAATCGAAAGATCTTTTAATGTAATACCCTTGATGTAAGTAATGTATTTTTCAGTAATTTAAAAAGTCTCGAAACTCCTCAGTCACTTTTTTTCAAATGCGTTGCATTTCAGAAAATATACTATCCTTATCAATAATTTTTGCACCAGCTCCATTTCAGCAATGTAATAGACAGAAGAGTGCTCCTTTATTTGTAAAACAATTAATACCTTATGTCTACAGTTGCGAGTAACTCTTTTACTCTCAATAACTCGTTACAATGTAACTATACCGTTCTTATTACCAAATTTCCACACACCGTCAGTTATAAATAACACATTTTGAGAATTCACACGCTTCTCCTCTGTCATCCCCATTTATATTGTGACGAAATATAGCCATACTACCTCTACATGTCCAAACAGCCACTGGATCTGTGTGTGAACTTCCTGTATTACATGAACAAGCAGTGAAGGGTAAACAGCGCAGATATCGGATTTCTGCCCAGCTGCATAAAAATTGCCATGCTACGCTTACTGCTGCCAACGAGCGATGCGCTAACAAGTCGAGATGGCAAGCACGAAACCCGCATATCTCAATTGCCTGCGGTATGACACACTGTATACAACTCTGCGCAATAAAAGAGATCAAAATCTATCGTATTCCATCTATGCAATATACGAGGAGAAGCGGAAAGAGTATCACGTAATTTGTGACGTGATTCTGCAGGCTCTGCCGATGACGAGGAGAATGATAAAATATATTAGGAGGCAAAGGAAATTATTCAGACAATTAAGGGAGTGGAAATATTAATTGTGATAGGGGACTAGAATTCGGTTGTAGGAAAAGGAAGGGAAGGAAGAATAGTAGGTGAATATGGACGGTGAAATGAATGGAAGAGAAAGCCGCCTGGTAGAATTTGCATCAGCAAAATTTAATCATAACACATACTTGGTTCAAGAATCAAGAATGAAGGTTGTGTACATGGAAGAGGCCATGAAACACCGCAAGGTACCAGACTGCTTTTATAATGGTAAGACAGATTTCTGAACGAGGTCTTAAACCGTAAGACGTATTGGGCAGAAATAGAGTGTGACAATATCTTATTGGTCATGAACTGTAGACTGAAAGAAAAAAAACTGGAGAAAGGTAGGAAAATAAGGATGTGAGACGTGGATAAATTGTAGGAACATGAAGGTTTTCAGAATTTCAGAGGGAACGTTAGGCAACAATTAACAGAACCGGGGGAATAAAACACCAGAAAATGAATGGGTTACATTAAGAAATTACATGGTGAAGGCAGGAGAGGACCAAATAGGTAGAAAAGCAAAGGTAGTAAGACCTAAAAACCATAGATTTCACAGGAAATACTAGTTTTAATAGATAAAAGGCGATAATATAAAAATCCAGTAAATGTAGCAGAAAAACTGAGTACGGACGACTAAGAAATGAGACTGACAGGAAGTGAAAAATGGCTAAACCTATGTGGCTAGGAGGCAAATGCAATTCTTTACTATAATTTATAACTAGGGGAAAATTGATACTGCCTACAGCAAAATAAAAGAGACATTTAGAGATAAGAAAACAGCGCTATGAGTATCAAGAACTCAGAAAACCAGTCGTCAGCAAAGAAGGGAAAACTGAAAGGTGGAAAGAGTACTAGAGGGGCACTAAAAAGGAAATGAACTTATAATTATGAAGGAAGGGAAGAGGAAGTAGATGAAGATGAAATAGGAGATACTATACTGAGAGGTAAATTTGACAGAGCCCTGAAAGACATATTTCGGTTCAAGGCCCCTGGAGCTACTGAAGTCTCTGGGAGAGTCAGCCATGACAAAACTATTTCAGCTGGTGTGTTTCTAGATTTTTTAGATTTCGAGAAAGTTTTTGACAATGTCTATTGGAATACCATCTTTCAAATTCTGAAGTCAGCTTGGGTAAATACTGGGAAAGGAGGGTTATTTCCAACTTGTACAAAAGCCAAATCGCAGTTACTAGAGTCGAAGTGCATGAAAGTGAAGCATTGGTTGGGAAGGCAGTAAGACAGGGTTGCAGCCTTTCTCTATGTTAATGAACACTGTACATCGAGCAAGCTGTGAAGGAAAGCAAACAAATTTGGAGACAGGATTAAAGTTCAGGGTGAAGAAATAAAAGCATTGCGTTTTGCTGATGACATTGTATTTCTGTCAGAGACAACAAGACCCCTGGAAGAGCGATTGAATGGAATGCACAGTGTGTTGAAGGGAGCGTATAAGATGAACATTAAAAAGAGCAAAACAAGGGTAATGGATTGCAGTCTAAGAACGTCAGGGGACGCTGAAGGAATTAGATTAGATAATGAAATAATAATGGTGGTTGTTGACTTTTGTTACTTGGGTAATAAAATAACAAACGACGGTAGCAGTACAGAGGACATAAAATACGGAATGGCAATGGGAAGAGGAATTTACTAACGTCAAATATTAATTTAAGGGAATGAATTTTTTTCTGAAGGCATTTATTTGGAGTGTTGCCTTGTACAGGAGTGGAATGTGGGCAATGAATAGTTCAGACAAGAAGAGGGTAGAGACGTTTGAAATGTGGTGCTACAGAAGAATGCTCAAGATTAGGTGGATAGATCGCATAACTAATGAGGAGGTACTGAACAAAATTGGGGAAAAAGTAATTTTTGGCATACTTTGAATAAAAGAAGGGATCAATTGATAGGTTAGACATGAAGTAATCGTGGATTTAGCTTTGAAGAGATATGTGTGGCGTAAAAAACGCAGAGGGAGACCTAGAGACGAAGACAGGAAGCAGATTAAAACTGATATGTGTTGCCATTCTTATGAGGAGATGAAGACGCTTGCTCAGAATAGAGTAAGGTGGAAAGCTGCATCAAACGAGTCTCCGCACTGGAGAAGGTAATAATAACATTTTACAAGTGAAAATAAACCGACAGAATCGTGTCGCTAAGATTATACTGGGCTTTGTACCGCATCGTTAATACATAAAAATCGACCTATATTTTCGCCATTGTTGCAAACTGTCTTATTTTGGGCGTCGTGCCTATTGACGAGCAAAGCATACAGTAGAAGGCCACTTACAATATTGGCAGAAACATCGGTGCAATTTGATGTATTGCCTATTCGGTTCAACGCTCAGGATAATGCTCTTCACCTTGTCAGCGGCATCAAAATCTGCCGTCTATTACAAAATCCTGTTAACATTCGTCCGATTTTTGATCGTTTGGGTCGTGGTGGAGTGACTGAGCGTTCTAAGGCGCCTTGCTGCGGAGCGCGCGTTTGCTCGTCCTCGGAGGTTCCATTCCTCCCTCGGGCATGGGTGTTTCTAAAGTACTAAGCGA
Organism: Locusta migratoria; assembly: GCA_026315105.1. Lineage (NCBI taxonomy): Eukaryota > Metazoa > Arthropoda > Insecta > Orthoptera > Acrididae > Locusta > Locusta migratoria. The sequence continues at coordinate 320,841,859 of CM048748.1, read as the reverse complement.
CAAACATTTTCACTTTCATCATTTTGCTGCATTTCTCAGCGAGAGAAAGTTTCTTAATTGTTCGAATTTATGTTTAAAGTTTCTTGCAAGTCGCTAAAATAGTGGACTGATACAGTCACACTATCACGTGTCGCAAGACGTGGAATTTTTTATTGTTCATGACGTCATATCTCCTGAACTATCGGCGCTATCGCAAAATCCTTTCTTAGCTGCTGTATTCTACCTATAAACTACATTCCTGCCACATTTCAGCTTCATAAGAGAAGTAGTTTGATGATGAGATTTCGTGTTTTGTAATTGAGTGAGTGAGTGAATGAGTATAGATTCGCTTTTATATAGATAAAGATAATTAATCAATCTATACTCTATAGTTTCTGGCATATCCTGACTAAGAGATTGGATAGATTGGTTGTACACATTCTGAGATATCAAGTAATTGTCAACTTAGCATTAGAAGGAAGCGTGTGGGGTAAAAATCGTAGAGGGAACCCGAGGGACGAATATAGTAACCAGATTCAAAAGGATGTGGGTTGCCGAACGTATTCTCAGATGAAGAGTCTTGCACAGGACAGGGTAGCGTGGAGAGCTGCATCAAACCAGTTTGCGGACTGAAGACCACAACAACAACATAGTCTGGGAGTAGGAATTCCCCGGTATATTGCTGTATATGCTACTTTTTGCTCTAGTTGAAAATGCAAGTTCGGCAAAGCATGATCGTTTTGCACAGGCGCCGGAGAAATATAATATAAATAGAGTAAACATGAAATTTTAAACCGATGTAGTGTACTAATATTTTATACATACCTATAGTAACCGCTACCATCTTGTAGAAGTGAATTTCTTTACCTCACTAGCAAAGTATTCACTCACAAACCGAGAGTAAATTTTCCTTGCTTTCACAGCGTCGCGTGTGCTCTCGACGAAGGTCACCTTTGAACTGACGTAACACGACAGGTATCGAAGGTGGCGACCTATCCTTCTGGGCCACGGTGGAGTAGCCGAGCGGTCTACAGCGTCTCGCTGCAGAGCGCGCGGTTGCTCGCCGTGGAGGTTCGAGTCCTCCCTGGGGCATGAATGTGTGTGTTGTCCTTAGGTTAGTTTAGTTTAAGTAGTTTGTAAGCTACGGACTGATAACCACGCAGTTTGGTCCGATAGAATTACAAACATTTGAACTTTTTTCTCCAAAAATGTTTAAAATGTTCAAATGTTTGTATAGCTTATGGGACTTAACTACGGGGTCATCAGTCCCTAAACTTACAAACTACTTATGAACTAGCTAATCCTAAGTACGGCACAAATATACATGCCCGAGGGGGGATTCGAACCCCCGACCGTAGTGGCCATGCAGACCGTGACTGGAGTGCCTCAGTCCCTCGGCCACCGCTGCCTTTCCTTCTGGAAATAGATGCACCAATCCTTCCCCTACTCAACCCGCCCATCAAAATTCCGTGAACCGTAAATTCATTTTTCGGGGTTTTGGCCACGTTTTGGGGATTCTGTCCCACTGTGCATCGCCAAGGAGATCACGTGAGCGCGTTTAATAGCACTCGTGACCGTTAAAAATAGATTCCTCAGCCGGACACTGTGCGCGAGGTGGGCGAGAGCCTGCGGCGTTTTTACTTGTTGTCCAGGCGGGCTGATGAATGGGTAATGGTGGACCGGCGCTCTACCTGTCGTGGCGGGGTCAGCGAGCGGAGCGCGCCTGTCCCGCCTCTCTCAGCCTCCGCCCCCACCCCCGCCCCCGCCCCGCCCCCACGCCGCCTCCGCCTCCACCTCCAGCTCGGCCTCGGCCGCGGCCGTTAATATTGATGAGGCATTAATATTTGAGGCGCGCTGGCCGCCTGGGCCACGCCCGGCCGCTGGGGACGGCGCGCGGCCGCCGCATCTGCCCGTCCCAGGGACCGCCTGCTCCCTGCTGCCTGCCTGCTCTGCCCCCACACGACTGCGACTACTTCTGGACACGTGCCGCGAAGCCGCACGGCGAACTTTGCGACCAGAAGTGGACGGCGATGGTCCACTCATCCCCCAGTCTGAACTACACGACTCGACACCGCTGGAAGATGATGTGAGCATGGCCTCCACATTGGATTGCGGGCCCTGGACCCAGAAACGGGCCCTCCACCTGTCTTTACTGTTGTGTGCAGTAGTTTGTGACTCCAAGTTTTTATCTTGACCCTGAGGCAGGCGCGCTTAAGATTGTTTCGTCAGCGGGCGCGTGCGGCACTCAGTACCGCCTACATTTAAATACATAGAAAAGCTATTTTTTTTTAATTTTTGCGTGGAATTGATTATTTATTGTGTATAACATCATTCTTAACAGCAAATTTTAATATCAACTGTATACATATATAGAGGGTGCATGGGAAAATTAAAATTGTTACAGTATATCTGACATAAGTTTCCAGGATATTTCGTAACCGCTACTTTAGTAACAAATTCTAAATAAATTATAACCACAGATATGATTCCATTGTTTACCAGTGTTAAAGCAAGTTTTACCAAAAAAGTGTAATATGTATAAAATATTTGTAGTAATAATAAGGAATAACGCAGACAGTAAATAAGTATCAAGAATAACAAACTTTCTTCCTCAGAGAATCTCTGCAATCATTATATGTGACAACTTTGTGGCAATGTTGCTTGTAAACGAATCTTTTGCAGATATTGCAAGTAACAGTAGTTTTATTTTTTTTTTCCACGACAAATATGGCACCTCCCACACCTTCTTACAGTCTCATCATGATTGGCGGGAAATGATCGATGAGGTGACAGAAATTCTTGACTATCTCTTGGTAGAGCTGAGCCCTTTCTTACAAATGGCAGTGGATCAGAGCCGAGGCCAGGTTTGTTAGATAGGTTCTTCTTCTGAATCTTTTCTCTGGATTGTTTGCAAAGAACAAGGCCTGGGAATTTATCTCAGAAATTTTCAGATAGCGTAAAAACAATGCTAAGGGCCATCTTCTTGTCATAATTACCGTAATCTTCTTCGTCAGATGATTGCAGGAGAAGACGCTCAATTTCTTCTGGTGTTAGTAAAAAAAATGTTCAAATGTTTGTATAGCTTATGGGACTTAACTATGGGGTCATCAGTCCCTAAACTTACAAACCACTTATGAACTAGCTAACACTAAGGACGGCACAAATATCCATGCCCGAAGGGGGATTCGAACCTCCGACCGTAGTGGCCGTGCAGCCCGTGACTGACGCGTCTCAGTCCCCTCGGCCACCGCGGCCGGCTGGTGTTAGTCCTTTCCTTTGTGTGGACCTGGGAGACAAAATAATTCTAATACCAAAGCAATGTTAATAACTAAATCATCACACACCCACAGAGTTGTAAGACAAAAAACTTCTAATCGTCAAAACATCCGGCAGTGGTACGGCTACATGTACTTACATTACCGGGCGCGTGCGGTACGCAGTGCCGTCGCGGTGCAGTCTTCAACTCCACAGGTCAGTGGTGAGTATATTGGTGGCGCAGTAATGTTGTTGGGCGCGTGACTAAACAATCGAAACATATCTAGCACCATTGTTGCGTGCTCAGCATGCTGACGTAATTATTGAAAGAAAACCAAATTGGCGGCACTGTATGCCGCCACGCGACCGCCGGAGGGTTAATCATGCTCATTTTAGAATATACTTTAACTTCGTATAACCAAGTATAAATCTGATACGCTAGTCTTCATTTATACAATTATTTTTCTTTAAATTGAGACTTCACTTACAATGACCACAGCAGGCCAGTATTCAGAATTTTGTAACGAGAGAGAAGGGGTGACGTATATTCTAACTTGTGAAGCTTTACAACATAAGTTGAATAAAAGGCGCAGATGTATTTCAATAGAGACAATATTACATTTTATTCAATACAAATCTCGAAGGAACAACTTCAGGATACTTTTGGATTACTTTACCTAGAATTAGGTGAATAGTGGGGCTTTTTGGGAAGGGGGGATTCATCCCCTTCACCCCTACCCCCCGCCCTGGGCCACAGCCAGCCCTAGTTTAGCGTAACAGAACACTTTTTCGTACTTCTGGCAGACGCTGCGCCAGGTAAGGCGGAATTGCTGTACACGCGTGAAAATCTCATCTTCGCAGGAAGTTGGCCAAAAAGGAAAAAAGTAATAATTTACTCTCGTCAGTAATATTGATTTCACAGTTTCTACGGCAAGCTGTGTTTTGTCACTTGTCCACATATTATTCATGTGGTGAAAATATCCTTTCAGTAATAGCATTATTTCAGGAAAGGCATTCTGTCTGAAATGAGAAATAATATCAATCTTTCTTTGACCTGGAAAAATGGTTTTGACAATCTATTCGCTGATTTTGTCTGGTGTTGTTTGTGCGCGTACGCTCAGTGGACACAGTTTGAAACGGTTTCGACAGTTTGTGATAAGCACCACAAGTCTAACAAACCTTTTGTCAAACAGTTTCCCATAATAATTAAAACTAATAATAAAATACACCGATAAAGGAGAGACAAATTTCTAAATCGGGACATAATTGTTAAATCCGGGAGAAATAGGTGTACCGAATTACCTTTGAAAAAATTTGTGACAGACACCCAAAAATCGTGACTGTCCCGAAAAAATCGGTACGGTTCGTCACGTTAGTTAATACACACATACAATACCAGTCAGTGGCAATAACTAAAAGCATCTATCGAAGTAATCGTTTAAGATAAGTGGTTTATCATAAATATCTTCTACAATTACCTGTAGAATCTTCTAAAATTTCGTTGCATGAAAAACATTCAATATGTTTCTTTCTAGTTTGTTTTTAATTTCAGAAACCAAATAATTGAATCATTTAGGGTTGGGCTCGGGCCCCCTTCAGCACCGGGCCCTGGACCCATGGGTCAACCCAGCCCCACCCTTGTGGGGGCCAAGGATGTGAGAGATCTTGCTACATTTGAAAGGTAGACATGTTAGATTGTATATCTCAGACTCATATCCAAAGACGTTGTAAAATAGACTCCCTAACAGCGCTGCTGTCGCGGGATAATTTGAACGTTCGGCCGACCGCCATGATAGTGGCAAGCGACAAATAAATAAAAGTGTTGTTAGGAGTTAAACTGTGCATATTATAGCTACTGCTGTATATACAGGACGGTCCATTAATAGTGACCGGACCAAATATCTCACGAAATAAGCATTAAACGAAAAAACTACAAAGAACAAAGCTTTTATAGCTTGAAGAGGAAAAACAGATGGTGCTATGTTTGGCACGCTAGATGGCTCTGCCATAGTCAACCGGTTAACAACTGCATTTTTTTATTACATATTCGTCTAGTACGTAAATAAATAAGATTTTTTTAAAATGTTTTCTTCGCTTTACGATAGATTGCTCTGTAATATTCCCAAATATATTGCTCAAAATTTTTGACGAACAGTGGGTAACAGGTAGGTTTTTAAAATTAAAACACAGAACGTAGGTACGTTTGAACATTAATTCCCTTGTTCCTGTGTGATACATGTACTTTTGTGAAATTATCATACATTATGAGAACACATGCTGTTACTGCGTGATTACCTGTAATTACCTTATGACTTCAATAACTTCAATGCATTTGGCTGTAAGCGTGACGAAATTAATTTCAACGGCGAGTAGTTCGCCTCCAGTAATGTTCTCACGTCCATTGACAATGCGCTGACGCAAGTTTTCAGGCGTTGTCGGCGACTCACGATACCAAATATCTTTCAAATTTCCCCACAGAAATAAATCCGGAGGTATCAGATACGGTGAACGTGCCGACCATGGTATGGTGCTTCTACGACCAATCCACCTGTCATTAAATATTCTGTTTAAGGCCCCTCCAACCGGCCGCGTGCCATGTGCCGGACATCCATTATGTTGAAAGTACATCGCCATTCTGTAATGCAGTGAAACATTTTGTAGGAAATTCGGTAGAATATTATGTAAGAAATCACCATACATTGCATCATTTAGATTCCCATCGTTAAAATAGAGGCCAATTATCCTTCCTCCCATAATGCTGCACCATATATTAACCAGCCAAGGTCGCTGATGTTCGCAGCCATCGTGGATTTTCCATCGCCCAGTAGTCCATATTATGACGGTTTACGTTACCTCTGTTTGTGAAAGACGCTTCGTCACTAAACAGTACGCTTGAAAAAAAAATCTGTTCTCGTTCCGTAATTTATTTTGTGCCCAGTGGCAAAACCGTACATGTTATTCAAAGTCTACGCCATGCAAATCCTGGTGCATAAAAAAGTGGTATGGCTGGAATTTATGTTGATGTAGAGTTCTCAACACCAACGTTATTGAGATTCCAGATTCTCGTTCAATATATCTGCTACAGATGTGCGGATTAGCTGCAGCTGCAGCTAAAACATTTACTTGGGCATCATCGTTTGTTGCAGGTCGTGGCTGACGTTTCACTTGTGGCTGATCACTTCCTGTATCTTTAAATATCGTAACTATCCGACGAAAGATCCTGACACTTGTATAAGGTCTTCCAGGATAACGATCAACATACATGGCACAGGCCCGTTGGGCATTTTGATCACAATAGCCATACAATAATACCATATTGACCTTTTCTGCAGTTGATAAACGGTTCATTTTAACACGAGCAATGTATCACGAAGCAAATACTGACCGCACTAGCGAAATGTTACGCTATATCACGTACTTATACGTTTCTGACTATTACAACGCCATCTATCACAAAGCGCAGAAAGTATTCCAAATAAAACATTCATATTTATTTACGTACTACACGAGTATATAATAAAATTGGGGGTACCTATTAAAAAAAAATGCAGTTGATATCCGTTTAACCTATGGCAGCGCCATCTAGCGGGCCAACCATAGCGCCAGAAGTTTTCTCCTTTCAAGCTAGAAAAGTTTTTTTTTCCCTTTGTAGTTTTTTCGTTTGTTGCTTATTTTTTTGCCCGGTCACTATCAATGGACCACCCTGTACACTCAGCTGATAGTCACGTCTGTACTGATTGACTATTGTAGTCAACATGAAACACTATGCTGAAGAGCTGTTCAGCACTTAATTGCGTTAATCGTGTTGAGAAAGTAATAAAATGAACGAATACCATCTTCCCATTTATATTTGTCAGGAATACAAGTGCCCCTACTACTTGTGTTCAGAGCTAATTACTCTTGCTTAACAGTCTGTTAGTCAAGGCGATATAGGATTGAATGATATAAATATCAGACTTTTACAGTACTGGTAGCTCTTCAGAACGAGCTGCCTTAGACAGTACTGGTGGACAGGAAGTTCAAAAAGTTTCTTTTTAAGTTTGTGTAAAATAACTATTTGTGACCGGGGGTGGGGGTGGGGGGTACGAGATAAGTGCCCTCGCTGCAGTTCGAATTTTTGTTTATGAATTTAATACTAGCAACTTGTATCACAGAATTTAAACGTAATTTGCTTTACAAATAAGTATAACAACGGAAAGGGGTTTGCAGAACTGTATATAGTTTCTTATACGAATGACACCTAGCCACACTGGATGCATATTGTGAAGTTAAACCCAATGTCGACAGATGCTGACTCTTGAGCAGTTCACACTACTGTAAGGTATTTCGCTTACAACATTAAGAATGCTAATATTTGTGGTAGATACCCTAAAGCTAAAGTTTGATGTGCTTAGTTAAGACAAAGTTATAGGATAATTCGTCTAAGTTATAGGATAATTCGTCTTCTTAACACAATTTGGTAGTAGCTGGTTACTGTATTCACAAGGGAAGACGCTGTTTTACAATTATGTATCTGATAGGATATTTCATTTTCACAGTCTGTTTTTAACATTAGCTTTTTCATGCGGCCCTATATTACTTTTTGAGGCTATAAAATATCTAAATAATGGCGAATACAACAGGCACTCAGTCATAGACGTAAAGTGTTGTGAAACTCTTCTGAAGTTAATGTTTGTACAAAAGTTTCAAGATCGTGGAATATACTGAGAAACTGCCGGAAAATAGTGTCTGACGATAAATTCCGTTTATATGCTGCACTTAGACGCTAAAAAAATAAATGTTATAATTCGGTTTAGTTAGGAAGAAGAAACTCTGTTGGCCAATTTCTACACCGTATATGTAATAAATTTACACACAACCAATAGTTGCTGTATATTCAAAGAGTCTGAAGCTGTTTTGTAGTTATATAATTAAATGAGAAATAGTTCTCGCGACTTTTCTCGAACCTATGGTCTTGTTGATCAACAAGCACTATCGTGAGAATCTGCACTGCTACTGTCGTAGCTTGAAATTAAGGTACTAGTGATGCAGTTTGTTTGGAAGATAAAAATTAGTAAAACATAAAGATGGAATATCTTAGGCGTCTCTCAAAAACTTCGTCTTACAGGACCATTTATTTACGGGTATTCGTTAATTGCGCATATGCCAGACGTTGTTATATTCCGTTACTGATAGCAGGTTTATTCCACAAAACATCCACAAAGTACGAATTTTTATTTAAAATTAGATCAACCTCGGAAACCAACAGCTCCGCAGCTTTAGCGACGTCAAACAACACAACAACAGGTCAAGGGATTATGTGGTATTATCAATAAAAACTGAACGTTTAATTAACAGAATTCTACTCATCTGCATAATTAAATCATTTTTCAAATCAACTTCTTTTATCGGCGATTTATCGAATTAACACATTTCATATGGATTTGGGGCCATCATTAAAATGCGCCGTGAAAGAGGTGTTTACATATGAGTGCTTCCATTTGCCTTTTGGCTCCCACGCACACACAAAAATTATCTACAGAATTTCCCTGAATGGCAGATAATACTGTGTACACAGTCGAACAAAAACAGTAGTTATAAGAATCACAAGGCTATAAAACACTATTAGAGGCGGCGCTAGATTAGAAAAATTGTTTTTGTGTGATCCTGAGGTTAAGAGAATAGTAAGATGCTGTCCAGATTTTAGTTATGTATAATATAAACTTCCAGCAACACGGCTTTCCATTATATAGAAACAAGGTTTCCATAAATAATTCGGCTGACTAAGGATAGTTTTAAGTAACACATCTATATGATTCACTGGATATCTAACTATCGTTGAAGTCGTCATTTCTCAATTATTTTGCACGTAAATTGCAATTCACGTACACTACTCTATAAAGTCTGCTACTGTAAGCATAGTGCTCGGGATTATTATTTAGTCGCAACACTGCTGTGGAGACACAATGTAGTGGAATCTACTACTGTCGCTGATAGCACACATTATTGGCATACCTACCTTACCTCCGAGCAAATGGATTCGTCCGTCCCACCTCAGCAGTGTGCTTATAATTGAGAGAAACACTCGTTAGCGTGCGCTCTAACGTAACGGCGTCATTGTTTTCGAAACAGGAACAACTGTCTTCGATTAAGATTGAATGTGTCAGAGCTCACCTCAGTGTCATCAAGGTCTTGAAGAGGCATGTGGGGAATCGGCATTGCCGTACAGAACAGTAGCACGTTGAGTAAAAGCCTTCAACGAAGGTCGGCGAACTGTGGCAGACATGTATCGGCCAGTTCATCCTGGCTTCTCTGAAGAAGAAGAAGAGGATACTGTTGCCGCGTTAGTGTACAGTGATCGACACAAGACGATTCGCGAGCTCGCCCACGATACCGGATTAGTGCATACGACTATATTTCACTCCTGATAAAACGTCTGGGCATGTGAAAAATTGCATCATGTTGGGTTCCGCATGAACTGATGGAAATGCAGAAGTGGATGCATTATGACGCTGCTCAGACGCTGCTAAGAGCGCGAGGAAGTAGTTTTCTGACGGCGTATTGTAACAATGGACGAGACATGTGCCACATAGTACGAGCCAAAACTGAAACACTAATCCAACGAATGGTGTCATTATGGGTCACCGCGAAAATCAAAAGTGCGCCAGAGCCCCAGTTTTGTGAAAGTTATGGTGATTCTCTTATATGGAATTGAGCTGCGGTGGAGTAGCCGAGCGGTCTAAAGCGCCTCGTTGCGGAACGCGCGGTTTCTCGCCGTGGAGGTTCGAGTCTTCCCTGGGGCATGGGTGTGTGTGTTTGTCCGTAGGTTAGTTTACCTAGGTTTAAGTAGTTTGTAAGCTACGGACTGATGACCACGCAGTTTGGTCCGATAGATTTACAACCATTTGAAAAAAAATGACATTGATGATGTTATCCTAACGCATTACGTTCCTCCACGGCAGACCTTCAATACACAGTATTACTGTTCGTTATTGGAGCATCACCTGCGACCAGCTTTGCGAAAAAAGTGGCAACACTTTCTTCGCGATCCACTACCATTTTGCACGACAATGTGCGGACGCATACAGTGCAAGGGGTGGCTGTTCTGTTCGGTCGATGGGACTGGAAAGTACTGTACCATCTACAATATTCCTTGCACTTAAGTCCTTGTGACTTTTATTTGATTACGAAGATGAAGAAACCACTTCGTGGCATTTGCTTCAGAACTGTTCCAGAGATCCGACAAGCAGTAGACCGCTCCAAAATGTTCAAATGTTTGTTAAGCTTAGGGGACTTAACTGCAGGGTCATCAGTCCCTAAACTTAGAAACTACTTATGAACTACCTGATGCTAAAGATTAGACAAACATCCATTCACGAGGGGGGATTCGAACCCCCGGCGGGGAACAGCCTCGCACATCGGAACATAGCGCCTCAATGAGCTCGGCCAATCCGCCGCGGCTAGACCGCTCCATTCGCAACATCAACAGAACAGGCTCAGATAACGGTATATTTAGCCTTCCACATTGTTGGCAACGGGCTCTACACAACGCTGGTGGCTATTTCGAAGGACACCAACAGGTGCATACATGTAACGCTTTCGTATCGGTTGTGAATAAATATTTGTCACTATTTAATTTCCAACCCTCCAATGTTCGATAATGTCTACTAAGAAATTGTGATTCTTATGGGGCCAATAGATGGCGTCAGATTGATTACGGAGATGGGATGAAGTGTTTTCGATGTGTTGTTGTGTTGTGGTCTTCAGTCCGGAGACTGGTTTGATGCAGCTCTCCACAATACCCTATCCTGAGCAAGCCTCTTCATCTCCACATAAGAATGGCAACCTACATCTGTCTGAATCTGCTTAGTGTATCCATCTCTTGGCCTTCCCCTGCGATTTTTTCCCCACACAGTTCCCTCCAACGCTAAATTAACAATTCCTTGATGTCTAAGAATGTGTCCTACTAATCTATCCCTTCTTTTAGTCAAGATATGCCAGATATTCCTTTTCTCCCCAATTCTGATCAGTACCTCCTCATTCGTTACGCGATCCACCCACCTAATCTTCAGCATTCTTCTGTAGCACCATATTTCAAAAGCCTCAATCCTCTTCCTGTCCGCACTCTTTATCGTCCATGTCTCACTCCCATACAAGGCAACACTCCATACAAATGCCTTCAGAAAGGACTTCCTTAGGCTTAAATCAATATTCGATGTTAACAAATTTCTCTTTTTCAAGAACGCGTTTCTACCCACTGCCATTCTGCATTTTATATCCTCTGTACTGCGGCCATCATTTGTTATTTTACTGCCCAAGTAACAAAACTGATCTACCTCCTTTATTGCTTTGTTTCCCAATCTAATTTCTTCAGCATCACCTGATTTTCTTACACTGCACTCCATTACCCTAGTTTTGCCCTTGTTAATGTTCATCCTATATGCACCTTTCAGCACACTGTCCATTCCATTCAATTGCTCATCCAGGTCCTTTGCTGTATCTGACAGAAATACTATGTCGTCGGCAAAACGCAATGTTTTTAATTCTTCAACCTGAATTTTAATTCCTTCTCCAAATTTCTCCTTGCTTTCCTTTATAGCTTGCTCAATGTACAAATTGAAAAACAATGGAGAAGGACTACAACCCTGTCTTACTCCCTTTCCAACCACTGCATCCCTTTCATGCCCTTCAACTCTGACAATCGCTGTCTGGTTTTTGTAGAAGTTGTAAATAACCTTGCTCTCCCTATATTTTACTCCTGCTTGCTTCAGAACTTTAAAGAGTTTATTCCAATCAACATTGTCAAAATCCTTCTCCAAATCTACAAAAGCTAGAAATATAGGTTTGCCTTTTCTTAATCTATCTTCTATGATAAGCCGTAAAGTGAGTATTGCCTCCCGTGTTCCTACATTTTTCGTGAACCCAAACTGATCTTCCCCGAGGTCGGCTTCTACCAGCTTTTCCATCCTTCTGTATATAATTCGTGTTAATATTTTGCAACCATGACTTATTAAACTGATGGTTCTGTAGTTTTCACCTGTCTGCACCTGATTTCTTTGGAATGGGGATTATAACATTTTACTTAAAGTCTTAGGGTACTTCGCCTGTCTCATACATCTTACACACCAGGTGAAACAGGTTTGTCATGGCTGGTTCTCCCACAGACTTCAGTAGCTCTGAGGGAATATAATCTACTCCAGGGGACTTGTTTCGATGTAGGTCTTTCAGGGCTCTGTCAAATTCTTCTCTCAGTACAGTATCTCCTATTTCATTTCTCTCGAAGTTCATTTCCTTTGTAGAGCCCCTCTATATACTCTTTCCACCTTTCAGCTTTCCCTTCTTTGCTGAGAACTGGTTTTCCATCAGTGTCCTTGATATTCATAGAGCTGTTTTTCTTATCTCCGAATGTCTCTTTTATTTTCCTGTAGGTTGTATCTATTTTTCCCCTATTTATACATGCTTCTACATCCTTACATTTGCCTTCTAGCCACTCCTGCTTAGCCATTTTGCACTTCCTGTCAATCTCAATTCTTAGTCGTCTGTACTCCATTTTGCCTGTTTCATTTACTGCATTTTTATATTTTCTCCTTTCATCGATTAAATTTAGTATCTCCTGTGATATCCAAGAATATTTTGTAGGTCTTGCCTTCCTACCTATTTTGTCCTCTACTGCCTTCACTATTTCATCTCTTAATTTTACCCATTCCTCCTCTACTGTTTTATTTTCCCCTTTTTCTGTCAATTGTTGCCTAAAGCTCCCTCTGAAATTCTTAAGAACTTCAGGTTCCTTCAATTTATCCAGGTCCCATCTCCGTATTTTCCTATCTTTTTGTAGTTTCTTCAGTTTCAGCCTACAGTTCATAACCAACAAGTTATGGTCAGAGTCTATATCTGCCCCTGGGTATGTCTTACACTGTAGAACCTGGTTCCGAAATCTATGTCTTACCTTTATAAAATCTATCTGGTATCTCCCGGTGTCTCCTGGTCTTTTCCACGTATACAACCTTCTTTTGTGATTCTTAAACCAGGTGTTTGTTATAACTAAATTATGTTCTGTAAAAAATTCTACCAGGCGACTGCCTCTTTCATTCATTTTGCCCAGAACCATATTCACCTACTCTCTTCCCTTCCCTTCCTTGTCCTACTACCGAATTCCAGTCTCCCATCACAATTAAGTTTTCCTCTCCCTTAATTGTCTGAATAATTTCCTTTAGCTCCTCATATATTTCTTCGATTTCCTCATCATCAGCAGAGCTAGTTGGCATATAAAACTGTACTACTGTTGTCGGTGTTGGCTTCGTATCTATCTTGACAATGATAATGCGATCACTGTGCTGGTCATAGTAGTTTATCCGCATTCCTATTTTCTTATTCATTATCAATCCTACTCCTGTGATACCCGATAACCCTTGGTATAGTGATCATTTTTAAACGTATCAGAAGAATCGGTATAGTGTAGCTCTCTTAGTGTAAACGTTCAAAATTTAAACATTACATTATTCCTACAGCTAGCCAACAGAAAATCGCTTTGTTTTTGAACATTACCTGTGGTCTATGGTGAACTTTATACGGCTTATAGAGTCTACATTTGTTTATTCGCTACTCCTAAGAAAACTGTGGCAAACCATGATTTTTGAGTACAAACACTTGGAATTGTAGTGATGTGAACATTTTTATTCTTTGACTAGCTGTAAACCCGGCGTTGTCCAGGTGTTTATTTATTTATTCACGCCTTGAGTACTCCTATTTCTTCTCTCTCTGTCCATCTCCTGCTTTCTAATAACATGTTATATTTATTGGATAATATATATGAAATAAGTCTGTCGTGTGTAAATATAAAATTTTAAGTACAGTATCCAAACAAAGAAAGTCTGTAATCAAAATACAAATGATATGTAACATTCATAAATTCTTTTAATCCACAACTATATTATGAACAATATTTCTTGTTACTTGTCCAGGATCTAATACGAATAATTTCTTTGGTGAGAAAGTGACAAAGTTGTAAGAAACATGGTCATGCCAAATCCACTCCACAGCGTCGAATAGATTGCCCTGTAGTGTACTGCTCATAATAGAAAATGCAAGTCTCATTGGAAATTACATTCTCTTGAAGATAAATCCAGATCTGTCATAAATAATGGGTATTCGTTGGATGCACTCTGTTTCATTATCTTCCTTTCGTTATAACTATATAGAAGTCTATTCCTATCGCCTGCATCTATGTACGCTTCAGAGCTCAAAACCATTGTCCTGAGGTGCTCCCCGCTCCCCTTGGCCAAAGACTTACCAACCACATTCACACCCGAGATATTATGTACTGTTTTGTCATTTGTTATTCAAATTAAATATCTTTTATTTCACGTTTTGTAAATTGTTTTAGAAAGCCCCCCACCAGGCTGACAAAAAGTAGTAATTTTCCGCCCCCTCTCAGAAATTTCAATGACGCAGTTTGCGTCTTAAACTCCCCCCCCCCCCCCCCAACCCATGTGAGTACCTCTGCTACTGTCAGCTTTCCAGGAATTTCCTCACTGGAATACGTGTTGCAATGATGTGACAGGTTTTTCCCATCGCAATATATACGACACGCAAGAGTAGCCGAGTGGTATGGAGCACCACATTGTGGGTCGCGTGGTCTCCCGCATCGGAGGTTCGAATCCTCCATCGGGCATGGATGTGTTGTGTTGTTTTTAGTATAAGTTAGTTCATAAGTATTTTGTAAGTTTATGGACTGATGACCCCAAAGTTAAGTCCCATAAACTTAACAAAAACTTGAGCAGTATATACGATCTCATATTTATTGAATTATCTGTAGTACAATTGTGTAATTTTGCAGTTATATATTCATTTGTATAAGTGCTGTATGTTGATAAATTACGTGTCGGAATGTGATATAATTTAGAAGGTACATTCAACTACATGCGTGTATACTGCCTCTAAAATTTCCTGTCGCTACAATTTGTAGTGTTCAAATTATAAATTGTAACGTCATACCGAGAGGCGTAGTTTTACTCAATAAACAGCGGAAAAGTATTAAGCGAGAAACTGTTTCCCTTTAATCATTTTACTATGGTTGCCAGCGAGGAAAAGTTTAATAAAGGTTTGAAATTATGTTTAAACTTTCTTGCAAGTCGCTAAGTACTGTCATTCTCATACAGTGTATTTCGAAAGTCTCGCCGCTTTACATGTTATTTTTTTGCAATTTCTATTGGTTATGACAGTATATCTTTTGCACCATGTGCCCTATGTGATTCTTAACACTGCAGCAATTGTTCTCACGGTAAGGAATGTGTCTACCAAATTTAGTTGAAATCGGTCAGATGGTTTAGGAGACAATGAGCAGCATTGTCACAAAATGCAGCAGTTTTTCGCGCATCTCATCGTTTATGACGTCATATCTCGTGAACCATATATCGTATGTGATTGTTATACTTACGGCGACCATCCTCATGGATTAAAGCTTACGTGTACAAAATTTCATAAAGATTGGAACAACACTGTAAGTTTGTAAGCAACACGTACAAACATACGGACACTCTGGTTTATATATTAGAAGATGATAATCGTCGAAATTTTTATCAGATGTTCTTAAGATTATATTATCAAACAACTATTTTAATTTAATTATTTTTGGTGTATTTCCGTCCGTTATCGAAATCCTGTGGTTCAAATTTCCCATACCTACAAAATTGCCAAATCTGGTATTAAGCCGTTTTTGCAAAGCGGTCCGAAAATAGCTAACTAGGCATAGCATGTGGCTCAAGGATTAATAATACATCGAGATAAACTGCTAACCGCGGTATAATATCCATGCGTTTTAAGGCTCCTTGCTACTGTGCGCGCGGCCGTTCCCGTCGGAGGATCACGTCCTCCCTCGGGCGTGTGTGTGTGTGTGTGTGTGTGTGTGTGTGTGTGTGTGTGTGTGTGTTTGTTTGTGTTGTTCTTAGAATGAATTAGTTTAAGTTGATCGGATGTTTGGGGACCGATGACCACTGAAGTTGGTGCCACAACTTTACAAACATTTAAACATTTGAATTAACTGCTACGGAGTTTGTCAGTAAAGCAGTTCTGTTATGGGAAAAGGTATTTTGTGGCAGAAAACATTCAGTATTAAAGATGTTTCATTTATAATCACTTGACATAATGTAGTCCTACTCCGGCAGTTGCTGTTCGAGCAGAAAACGTTGCGTTGTGGCTTGAATGGTCTGCTTTAAGTTTAGATGTGGTCTGCCACGCCATATCCGGATATCAACACGCTACCACACTGGGACCAACAAGCAAGTCAATATCAGCGTTCCAATTTCAAAGTCAGCACAAAAACTGCCAGTGAAGCATTACTTTTATTTTTTATCATATACGTAGGCCTATAGATATTTGAAAGCTGTCTACTAAAGCTAAAATTTTATTCTTCACGTAGGCTATACAATATTATCTGGCTTATGTTTCATGGAAGTCAACTGCACATACTTGATAGTATACAGAAATATAGAGTCAGGTCACTTCAATGTAATTTCTGTCTTTTCAGCCTCGCCCTTCACTGTAGATTTTCAAGAAGTGGCATGTTCGAATATTCTTCGCATGCTGTTGACATGTTTCCAAATAGAAATTTTCTGATATCCTAAAACAGTTTCAATTATCAGATTTATACGTCAAATAGTGTTTACAAAACTACTGTTTACAAGGAATTTCAAAACCTGTTTTTTTTTTGCTATACATTATGTGAGTACTACGTAGATATAAATCAGCAGTCAGCATAGTTGACTCTCGTAACTCATTAGCATAATTCCCGCGAGTTTCTGTCATTAGTAAATTCTCTCTTCCATTCCTCTTTTCTGTATGTTAATGTCCATTTTAACTAACGCCATGTGTATTCCTTAGTCAAAGGGATCAGCATTCCCTTTATCTCAACTGATGTTGCGCAATCCTTTAGGCAAACAAAAAAGGAAATTTAGTTGTGGTACAAGCAAATTATACGAAGAGGTCAGTGTATTGCATTGGATTCCGTCTATGACGTCTAGTATTTTTTTTTTTTTTTTTTTTTTTTTTTAAGAGAAAAAAAGTTGACATTCCATAGATAGAAAGTACAGAAATTGTGTGTAAGAATAGAAGTTATAATACTGTACTTGAAATTTCGTGGTAGTTAGATACTGCAGGTGTGGAGATTTGTACAGATTAATAAAAAATAATAAGGTACTGAAAAGACAGAAAGAGAAAGGAAGGAAGACTAATATTTAAAGTTTCCCCGAATTTGTGGTCATCAGAGATGGAACATATTCTCTCATAATTTCATTGAGGATGGGAGAAGGAAACAGATCGTGGCGTTTCAAAGGGATCGTTCAGTCAATGAAAATGTAGAAAAAGAATATAAATAACTCAGACGAAACAAAGCATAATTTATTCGTTTAAGAGTACATTCGATTTCTCGTTGTTGTATTCAAATAATATTTGCTTCCTCCTCACATCGGACAAAGTAGCCAGGAGACAGGAATCTAATTCAGGAATACGGAGGTTCAAATCCGTCTCCGAAAACCAGACGATTGGCCTCCGACACTTCCGTAAACGATCTGGGCAGCTGCAGGGATGGTTCGTTTGAAAAGACATTGTCGATTTATTTTCACATCTTTGAACCAATCCGAACATGTGCTCCGTATCTGATACCTTGATGTCGACGGGACGTAAAACTACAGCATACCTTCTTGTTACTACTTGAGGGAAAGTTTTATTGTGCATAATCCGAAGTTGACCTCATTTGTAATACCGAAGTTTATATGAAAAATGTTTTCTTTACTACAAATCTACGGTTACCTAATACAACTCATCCTTCAGATCTTTCTGCAACGTAAGAACGGGTTGACAATAATAAGAGGCCTTATATAAACTACAAATAGAGTACTTACTCGTTTATTGTAAATACAGAGTAGTAAATTATTATCATGAAAAACTTTCAGTACATACTAGTTCACAAGAGATCCTAAAGAAGTTCAAACCAAACTTTGATACGCAGTCGAAACTATCTCTACATTTTTCTGAAATTTTTAGCCGCTTCATTTGATGTGAACGTGTGTTTTCAATTTTCCAATCGTATGCGCTGGAAAAACAAATTCTCTCGTCCGTTCTCTGTAATCTGCGGTATAAACGGTTATAACAATTCCGATACATGCACTTGTGAGACGACGCTATTGTTAAAGAAAACGGCCGAAAGTACGTTATTTAGAAGTTCCACCCTTATACGCTCACTTACAGGTCAAGTAAAGGCACTGCAAAGTGTTCGCTGGGATTGTCCGGTGATGAATAATGTACGTTTTGAGAATTCACTTGCCAGCTAAGGTGGACCATTCTGCATCTAACTAAATATTTGGATTCAAATAACCAACAGAGATATGCATGAGAAATATTGACAATTGCGTTGTCGTCGTGCGTAAACCTTATGTCTAAATATTCACATCACTCTTGTATGATTTCTTACGTGACTACCGCACCATGTTCTATCATGACGTTAGTTTGCTCGTGTTAAAGTGAGAGAACAGGCGTCTATTTGATTTCCTTGGACTTCATACATCAGTTTCGTGAATAATTTCAATGTTTTACGACGGAAAACTTCTGTTTCCCTAAAATCAGTGAGCAATTTAATAAAAAAAAACATTATGCGCGAGCATCTGATTCAAATTGTGAGGTTTGCGATAAAATAGTCATTGTTTTGAACGACTAGATGCTAAATAAGTTTACCGAACGAAGTGACGCAGTGGATGGTGGTTCAAATCCACTTCTGGCCATCCACATTTAGGTTTTCCGTGATTTCCATAAATCACTCCAGAAAAATTCCGAATGGTTCCTTTCAAAGGGTACAGCCGATTTCCTACCCAAACCTTCATTCTCCCTTCTTCTTTTATTCAGTGCACAACCGCGCATGGCCAGTTCCAGCGTACAGATACCATAATCAATTTATGGGAAAAAGAAAGGAGGCTGATCAGGATACTAGGTGAATTTTATGATAATAAACGGACCCATGCAAGTAAAAATATCGTACCTGACTGAGTAACCAAGGATTTCACAGTCATATTAATATACACGTTGAGAACCCACGTCGGTGAGGTGTGTGCAGTTGTGAATTCGTCAGTAAGCGTCACCATACATGGGTCCTGCGAAGTTTCTTTCACGCAAAAGCAGACAGCCATACTCAGCTGGTAAGCTGCATTCTTTTTGCGACTACACCTCTACCGTAAAATTATTGCAAGACATTAACAGAAGCATGTCAGTTTTCATTATGCAAGATATAAGACTTGTACCCCTAGTGCGCTGCACTAGAAAGCAGATAATTCATAGGGACGATATTCTGTCCTGTGGAAAGGAGTCCAATGCCAACAAGCGCTGCGTGGAGGCGTGGTTCGCCGCGGACGATGGAGTGGGGTGAGGCTAACTGAGTCCCGTCCTAAGTTTGTGCCGGAGCTCGTTAAAGTTCTGCCGCGAGTTGTTTTGTTCCCGGAATGTCTTTGCTGCTCTGAGACACCGCCAAGATGTGGGACTATTCTTGTCCTCTCTGAACAGTCTTCCTGTACCTACCTGCTCCTTTTGACTCCGGAGTACGGGAATTGAGTTGTTCGTCCCAAGACTCTGAACAAGCCAGACCAACGCAAATACATCTCAATTCGTTTGCTCTCGCGAAGAACTTTGTTGCACCCTGAAGATCTTAAGAGTAAGAATCACTAGTCACATATTAATGTTCAAGGAAACGATGTAGATTGCCTTGGCACAGGCAGCGCGATTTTCATGTGCATGTCTCCAGTTCTGTGGCTGAAAAACTACATCTGGTCGCAGAGGTGCGGTTCCTCGAGGGAGACGCTTGTTCAATGGAATTTTGTCGAACTGTTATCTGCGAGTTTACAAGAATAACTCGGGCGTCTAACCTCTGGTTGTCGGAAGTGCACTCGCGCTCTCCTGATAATTAAGTTTTAGTCTAGGACAACGTCCCAGAATTAAACTAAGCCGGCCGCGGTGGCCGAGGTGACTGAGGCGCTCCAGTCACGGTCAGCACGGCCACTACGGTCGGGGGTTCGAATCCCCCCTCAGCCATGGATATTTGTGTCGTCCTAGTTTGTAAGTAGTTCATAAGTAGTTTGTAAGTTTAGGGACTGATGACCCTGTAGTTGGGTCCCATAAAAAAAAAAAAAAAAATAAAAAAAAAACTAAATTGGTCCCAATCCCTCGGTTCCGATGAAGGTTTTCCGGAGATTCTTCTTGGTTGTAACGCATATGTCGGAACTGTCAGCCCCTCCCCTTATTCCCAATTCGGGTTCCCTTTGCTCCACTATCAACTTGTCTGATAATTGGGTGAACAGAATCGCGAATCCTTATATGGGCCGGATCTCAAACAGCGCGCTCCACTCCTCGAAGTGTAGATTGAAAAGCATAAAAAACTACGTCGGTGCTGTTAATTTTGACAATACCTGAAAGTAACGTTTTAGAATAAACTTACTATTAACCCATAGTTCGCAACGGAAGTTAAAGGAGGGCCTTCACACACAACTGTTTTATAGATTTCTATACCTCCGTCTCATAGGATCAGTTATTCATGATATTATATTTTAAAGAACAAGTCCGTCGCTACTGTTAAAATCCTTTATTGAAGGACACAAGACAGGTTTCGCATTTTAAATTGGCATCGTGAGCTGTTAAAATTGAGCTGTTTACAAATGAAAAAAAAAACTTTCAGAATTTAAGCATTGTTAACATTAATCTAAAAACATAATGGCATGTGTCTACTTACGTCCAATCATTAAAAAGATCTGACATGAAATCGGATGGTGCTTATTCCCTCTCATTTAAATCCAGGTGTCATTCAAATATTTGTATAAAATCATTAAAAATCTGTTAACTCAACGGAAAGGCGTCCATAATTTGAAACTTAGTGGCAAGATTCGCAGCCATCCACGTATACAAAATTCCGTAAAAAGAATCACATTAGTGAGGTAGTGGCAATAACGTAAAAATGCTTTTCTGAAAACGAACTTCCGCTATCTAACCGCGTCTGAAAGGTTAAAGCCGCAATCATTAAGTTGTTACATTTACCTTCTGTGATGATGGTCTCCGGAGGCATCGTGTTGTTAACGGTCTCCGCCTGGCCCCTGGTCGCAGGCCTTAGCGCAGCTTAACGCGGAAAGTCGCGCATGCGCAGTGTCGCAATTACTGGACATACCGACTCGATTTAAATGATGTGGAATGGTTGCACATTTTGTAATACATTATAGAAAAGTAGAATTAAACTGTTACATTTAAAGTGCATTTTCCCCAAAAAATACTACTGATATTCTCTTATACTATTCATACAATGTTGAGGTGTTAACCTGCTCCAGTTTTTATTGTCAGCGCATGAAATTTCAAATACCATAAAATGTCTTTTACATTAAAGGCAAAGTCATTCACTTAATAAAACCTTTTAAAAGGAATAAAGACATATAAAACATTTAGTCTTGTAAATAATAAAAATTAGCCAGGGAGTGTCCATGGCGTAGAGCAGTCTGGAAGTTAAGGGCGTTTTCAAGTGATCACTATAGGGTTTTAAATTTTTCTGTGTCTTCTAAGTTATTCAAGAAATTCCTTTCTTTTTACCAGGTAAAGTACTTTGAGATTGTTAGCAATATGCGAGACTATATGTCTCGTTTTCTGCAATTGCGCACTCAAAGCGGATCTAGCACTAAATGTGCACATGTAGTTGTTTTGGTCTTCAGTCTGGAGACTGGTTTGATGCAACTCTCCACCTTACTCTATCCTGAGCAAGCCTCTTCATCTCCTCATAAGAACGGCAACTTACATCCATTTGAATTTGCTTACTATATTCATCTCCTGACCTCCCTTTGCGATTTTTACGCCACACACTTCCTTCCAACGCTAAATTCACAATTCCTTGATGTCTACGAATGTGTCCTACCAATCGATCCCTTCTTTTAGTCAAGGTCTGACAGAAATTCATTTTCTCCCTAATTCTGTTCAGTACCTCCTCATAGTTACACGATCCACTTACCTAATCTTCAGCTTTCTTCTGTAAAACAACATTCCAAAAGCCTCTATCCTCTTCATGTCCACACTATTTATCGTCCATGTTTCACTCCCATACAAGGCAACACTCCACACAAATGTCTTCAGAAAGGACTTCCTTATGATTAAATTAATATTCGATGTTAACCAATTTCTCTTTTCCAAAAACGCTTTTCTTCCCATTGCCATTCTGCTTTTTACATCCTCTGTACTGCGACCATCATATGTTATTTTACTGCTCAAGTAACGAAACTCATTTACCACCTTTATTGATTCGTTACATAATTTAAATCCTTCAGCATCGCCTGATTTTCTAAGACTGCGTTCCATTACCCTTGTTTTGCTCTTGTTAATGTTCATCTTATATGCTCCTTTCAACACACTGTCCATTCCGTTCTGTTGCTCCTCCAGGTCCTTTGATGTTTCTGACAGAATTAATATGTCATCAGCAAACCGCAAGGTTTTTATTTCTTTACCCTGAACTTTAGTTCCTTCTCCCCATATGCTCCTCAAATTTTACTTCAGAATTTCTGTTTGGCAAATATAATAAGTGCGGTCATCACAAGAAATGCTGTACATGCCAGGACTCTAGGTTCCTCAGTATGTTCATACCTTTTACCAATATTTCTTATTCATGAATTAATTTCTCCTAACCAAGAAGTCAAATATATGCAAGGTACCGAAACAGTTACTGCTCGAACGGTAGTGCCAGGCAAGTAGGGGATCGCACGTCGTTTGTTTGCAGTGCATGCCCTTATGTGGTTCTTCGAAATGCTGTATAATATAGCTTTTGCGTCCTCCCCTGAGGCACGTTTACCTCAGTTGTTGCAGCGGCCCCTCCAAAACCTGCGGCTTGATTATGTGGCTTAGTTTCCATCGAATTTCATGCCGTTCGTGCTCATAGAAGACGTCCTGGCATGTTGCTGGGAGGCTCTCAAGCCGCGGTGGAGTGGCAGAGCGCTCTAAGGCGCTTTGCTGCGCAGCGCGAGGTTGCTCATCGTCGGAGAGGCGCGATCTGTCTCGGACATGGGTGTGTGTGTGTGTTTATCCCTAGGTAATTATAAGCCAGGACAGATGACAGGAGTACTTGAGTCCCATAGATTCACAAAAATTTGAACATTTTTGGGCCCTCAGTATGATGTAGGCAGTCGATGTACAGACGTCCAGTGTGTGGACGTGAAGTATCTTTTTGGAAAAATGTTCCAGAGTGCTGTTCCCTGAGGGAACGATATTCTCTGACATGTCGCCGTCCCAATGTTTGTCGAAGTAGAGTAGAGGTGACCTGAAGGCATATCCTGTGGATCCCCACACCATGAGGGAACGATATTCTCTGACAAGTCGCCGTCCCAATGTTTGTCGAAGTAGAGTAGAGGTGACCTGAAGGCATATCCTGTGGATCCCCACACCATGTTGCCAGTAGTATCCCAAATATTGGTAGTATGTAGCCTATGCTCTCGACGCCGCCAAACCCGAACCCGATGGTCGGCGGAGGTCATGGAGAAGCGGGAATCGTTACTGAACATTACATGACGCCACCACTGCTATGTCCATGCCGTCGAGGCACGTCCCCAGGCCAAACGCACGCGTTGGAGTTCTGATCTCAGCGGACGCATGTCCAGTACGATCCAAATCCGGCAGGTGCGATTCGTCGAGAGACTGCGCATGAAATCACAGGATGATTTAGGACCTCTAGGTCATGTTCTCATACGATCAGTGACAAGTTCATCAGATCGCACGTTCTGGGCTAAACCATACTACGGCTCTTCTTCTGGGTGGTGGTCCTTGGTCTATCCCAACTTGCACGACGTGACTGGAGGCTGTCATGTACCAAGTGATTCCAGTATTGGGCCACTGTGACTTCGAAAACGCTCACATCCTGGCCAACTGCGCGACAGGACCATCTCGTTTCACGTAGCGGAACAATGCGACCTTAGGTTAAAGGCGTGACCATGATGGTCACATCAGTGTTTGGCGAGATCGCGGTGAACGCATATTGGAAGGGTGTTTTCGTCATCGCATACTGGCGTATCACCTGGCGTGATGGTATGGAGTGCCATTGGTTACACGTCTCGGACACTTCTTGTTCGTATCGACGGCACTTTGAACAGTGGCTGTCACATTTCAGATGTGTAACGACCCGTGGCACTACCCTTCATTCGATCCCTGCGAAAGCCTACATTTTCACCAGGATAATGCACAAACGGATGTTGCCGGTCCTGTACGGGCCTTTCTGGATATGGAACAAGTTCTACTGCTGCCTTGACCAGCGCATTCTCCAGATCTCTCACCAATTAAAAACGTCTGGTCAATGATGGTGGAGCAACTGGCTCGTCACAATACGCCCGTCACTACTCTTGATGAACTGTGCTATCGTGTTGAAGCTGCATGAGCATCTGTACCTGTACATGCCTTCCAAGCTCTGTTTGACTCAATGCTCTGGCGTATCAAGGCCGTTATTACGGCCAGAGGTGGTGGGTCTGCGTACTGATTTATCAGGATCTATGCACCCAAATTGCGTGAAAATGTAGTCACTTGACAATTCTCGTATATTTGTCCAATGGATACCGGTTTTATCATCTGCATTTCTTCCGGTGTAACAATTTTAATGACCAGTAGTATAGCTATCAAAGGTTGGTTTCATGAAACTCGACACACGACATGTTGATTATAGGGATATGTGCGTCAGTAATTCTTTCTGGTCACAGGTCTCCACGGGGACGGGCATCATGTCTCACTTCGTCAACTTGCATATCGTGGTGCCCGAGGCGTTCATCCTGGGCAGCGGAGAGCACCACGTAGACGTCGGCAGTGGCATCAGCCTCGTCTGCATCATAGAGAAGGTGAGTACAAGTTCCCCTCCATCCTGTACCATAGAGAATTTTTCGATCCCTCACCAGTATCTGATAGCGCATTTCCAGCAATATTTTATAAATAGTCATATGTTACAGAAATTTCTAAAAACTGTGTCGAGTTGAACTGGTCAATAAAGGTCAAAATCCTTTTCTTTGTCTCCCGTCTTCTAATCTACCACCAAATACTAGTGTCGCTGTAACGAATCGTGTTTATTCCAAAGGGAACAATAACATCAGTTACATTCTCAGTGGTATTTTACATCTCATTATAACAATGAATCGTAATTCACCCTTATTTATTTCTAAATTACTGTAAATATAATGATGTAGTTTAACAATATGAAGTGGACAGTTAACAACTCACTGCAAATGTGTATGTCGAACTGCGACAAGCATATGAAAAGACATTCATTAACACTGTATTCCAGATTTTGACCATTAGCCTTCGCCAGAAATAAAATCACTCAAGTTTTTCTAGATATACGGAAAGCTCATGACACGGTACCTCACAACTGTCTTCCAATCAAATTGCATGCTTTTGGATTAACGCCACCGTTGTGCGATTGTATTTGTGATTTCTTGTCAGAAAGCATACAGCACACTATAACTGACGGTAAGTCATCGAGCACAAGAGAAGTGATATCTGGTGTTCCAAAGGGAAGTGTTACAGGTCGCCTCAAAAGTAATTCAGTTTCATCAGCAAAACTTCACGTATTCATGAAATGCAAGAAATGTTCTGTATAATCACTATCGTGTTGGTCCCTACATCTGCCGATTTCGTTTTCACGGTAGAAATCAATTGTGCCATGGAGAGCAAGATGTCTTTTGCGGATGTTACAGAAATTTCTAAAAGCAGTGTCCAGTTGAACCCACTGGTCAAGAAAGGTCTAAATCCTTTTTTTTCTCCCGTCTTCTAATCTACCACCAAATACAAGTATAGCTATAACGAATCTCGTTTCTTCCAAAGGAAACAATAACATCAGTTACATTCTCAGTGGTATTTTACATCTCATTATAACAATGAATCGTAATTCACCCTTATTTATTCCTAAATTACTGTAAATATAATTCTGAATTTTTTACGGTACTATCACATACGGATGAATGTGTCGACGTGTAAATGTCCGTATCAACACGATTCTTTACTTTATCGTGCCATGAATTTTTTTAAGTTCACTATCATTGGTCACTCAGCCTTCTTTGAAGTGAAACATCACCGAATTTACTTTCTTCACACCACACCACACCAACACCGCAAGTGTACATCTCACAGGCTGTCATACGACGGACAATGCAAATGTAGCCAACTCTCGTGGCAAAATACACAGCATTCTCGTCGCATAAACTAGAGTTCTACGTATCGTCTATTGCTGCCATCTGTAAGAAACATAGTACACTTCTATATTAAGCCATTCTGTTACGTTTCTATTTGTGCTTCGTCTTGGGTAAAATCGGAGACATCAAAAATTGACTGCACTACGTGTAAGCTGGACACAATATTGACAACCGGAAAACTCAAACTCATCACATCAGGGGTGTGCAACGACTATCGGTATTTTAAAATGAGGCGAAAACAAAGGCTTGTGAAACGGTTCCTGTTTCGTAATTGAAATAAGTCAGACTGGTGCTGGAAGATTTTACTTGGCTTTGGTCTCACTGCATCTACGTTATTACACCACGTGTACTCTGCACACTGTATTCAAACATCATAATCTTCCTTTAATTCCGATACATCAATTAAAATAAAACATATATGTAAAGGAAGTATCTGTTTTAGAAGTTTGCGGTGTTAAGTGTTAAGATTGAAACGTACGTATAGGGAAAGCTATTGATATATCAGCCACAATTCCCAGATTTTAATTTTTCCTGAACACCACCACCTCTGATAATCTGCCTACATCACACCTGTAACAGATTAGGTATACAGTTTTCACGTCTTAAGGAATGTGCTTAACTCTTCAGAAGGGAAACAATTCATAATATTCACATAAACGAACGTTTGATATTGGCGATTAATTATTGTGAATAAGAAACAATTCCGTAAAATTTAGTTGCAGCCAATTACGTAGGATAAAGAACGACTTTTTAATTTTACTCGACTCACCAAGGGAATATTAATATCAGAAATAGCGAACAAGGATCGTATTACATATGAGTGTGTACATGGTCGTAAGTTTCTTACTTCTGACTAAAAACTAAGAAAATGGGCAACTTATACATAAAATAGAGATCGGCACAGAGTCCTTAACAATTATGCGCCCGCGCATTGTAGTGCAAATCCGTGGGTGGGTTGCGGAGAAAGTGATGTCGCTTCTTTCGCAAAGTTTAATTCCATGTGACTTTAATTTGATTCCGAAGATAAAGAAATCACTTCGTGGCATTCACTTAAGATCGTGGTCGAAGAAACATATTTGCTCCTGGCGTTTCGTCCAGAGCTGCGCTGAACATCTTCAGAGGTGCTACTGGTAGCGGTGAGTCTTGACGACTGACGAGTCGGGCGTCGGAGAGCGGTATAAATACTGTCTAAAAGGGGGCGTGGTCAAGTGTCCACGGGCGCAGCAGACATAAGCCTTGTCAAAGGTAAAACATATATCTACATATCCACGACTGTACAGAGAAGCATTCGAAATATACAAACATGGGGATAATTTTAATAGAAAGGAAGAAGCAACGAAACTTAATGACATATGGACTGTGGCTCTTC
This sequence comes from Locusta migratoria, assembly GCA_026315105.1. Classification (NCBI taxonomy): domain Eukaryota; kingdom Metazoa; phylum Arthropoda; class Insecta; order Orthoptera; family Acrididae; genus Locusta; species Locusta migratoria. The sequence goes on along the minus strand of CM048748.1, from coordinate 320,814,058 downwards.
AGAGTAGGTAGTTACGCTTTTATCTTTGACCATCAACTATCGAAAGTTATGTTTTATCTTTGACAAGGCTTATCTCTGCTGCGCATATGAATACTTGACCACGCCCCCTTTTAGACAGTATTTATACTGCTCTCCGATGCCCGAATCGTCAGTCTGCAAGACTCACCGCTACCAGTAGCACCTCTGAAGATGTCCAGCGTAGCTCCTGACGAAACTTCAGGAGCAGATATGTTTCTTCGACCACGACCATATAACCCGGAAGATTCAACAGCAATATTTTCAGCCGGTCGTGAAAGCCTTCACTGCATTCACTTAAGAATTGTTCCAGAGATTCGACAGGCGGTAAACCGCTCCATTCGCGCCATTAATAGAACAGGCTGTGCTAACGGAATACTATGCCTTCCACATCGCTTGCATCGGGTTCTGCACAACGCTGGTGACTACTTTGAAGGATAGTAACGGGTGCAAACATGTAACGCTTTTGTATCGATTGGGAATAAATTGTTATCACAATCTAAGTTCAGACCCTCGTGTAATTTGCGAAGCAAATATGTAGATTTGGTATCAAAGAAAGATTAGAAAAAGTGCGAAATGAGATGAATTAATGACTAGGTAGTAGTTACACACCATTTTATCATAGAAAGCACCTATGGATTTCTTCGAGTTGCCATAGCAGGATCAGATTTGGAGCTATGTATTGTTAAAAGACTGTCAGTTCACAACCATTCCCCGCTCGAGTTGTTAAGTAGGTAAGATGTAGATAGAGAGAATAGAACCTGACCGTGGAAAAAGGTAAACTACGACAAAGAAACATCTGACAGCGATTCGCTTTAAGTATAACAATATTACTTAGAAATAAATTTTATTAGGCGGAGAAAAAAATACAGGTTGTTGGTTTAAATGGCAGGCGTATATCACGGATGCAGTAGCAGGTGGCGCTCCCTTCCACGTAACGTCGTATTCGGAAATAATCAAAGCGTCTCTCTGGTTTTGTTTCGTTAATTCGCTGACCAGCGGGCCGGCCCGGTTTGGTGGGAATGGCGCTTCCAGCGGGCCTTTAATAAAGCAGTACATTACACTGCGAATTTCCATTTGCTGTATTGGTTCAATCATGAGTGACCAACTCATTGTGTCAGGTTTATTTGGGGGCGCGTGCGCATGCAGCCTTTCTGTTCCGTAGCGACAGCGAGGGCCAGCCAGCCAGCCAGCCAGCCAGCCAGCGCTTTTGTGGCTTCCAAAAAGAAACGGCCGGCCACGCCACAGAGAGCACCCTCTCTGTATAATTATCTCTGGGCGCGGATTAAAAGTAATGATAACGATGTTAACAAACGAATAAACGTTTTTTATTCATTATCTTTATCTGTTTGTTCATTACAGCTGAATTTACACTGGTTTTAATTGTAAGTGGAATTGAGGTGGTTTCCTTTAGTCATTAAAATGATTGCTTTAGAGTCACTAATAAACTCGTCATGGTGGTAGTGCATTGTACAAAACCATATTTTTACTTTGCTTTCGCGTCCAGCACGTATAAAGAATATTATTTATATCGCGACGCACTAGTCCCTTCTTTAAACACTCTCTTTGTCTGAAAGGGTATCATGATGAACATAAACAGCATCTCAGTTTCATTGCAAACGTGTACATATATACAATGGGTTGAGCCGATAAGGAAATTTTATTTTACGAAACGGATAGCACAGTGGTAGAGTGCCAAACTACAAATCTAAAGGTCGCTGGTTCGATCCCCGATGGATCCTACGATTTTTTATCTGTCACTTTCCACTTCTTTCAACTCTGGCAGTGTTGATGTGAAAAATATCGAGTAGCACCGTGGTACGGAACCCACGTTAAACTGTAGGTCCCCCTATAACTGGCTGGGTAAGTCAGTTCGAAGGTCGGTGGAAGGCAACGGCATACCACCTCCAAACAGGACCATGCCAAGCAGAGCGCTGTGGTGTTCAAACCAATCTTCGGATTGTTGACTGCTTTACTTTTTTTAGGGGATTTCCTGTCATAGAGGACACAGTTTGTAGTAATAGATGATAAAGAATCAAGTAAATATAAGGGTGTTAAATACGTAGGTCATCAGTCCCTAGGCTTACAAACTACTTGTACTAATTTAAAGCAACTTATTCCAAGAACAACACAAACACCCATGCCCGAGGGAGGACTCGAACCCCGACGGCGAACGGCCGCGCGCACCGCAGCAGCGCGCCTTAGTGCGCACGGCTATTCTTACGCGGCAAAATAATGGCCTTTGTTTGAATTTTTTAAGTTAAACTTTCAAATAAAACTCACCTTGTTTTTTTTTTTGTGCATTATGCGTGGTTGAAATAAGGTAAATGAATTGAAATCAGGAAAATAACATTATATTTTCCGTATTTGAACTGTCTTAGAAAAAAAAAACACAAATTGAACACTGTTTTTCCATTTTGGCAGTGTAATTCTTGGCGCGTTTACGTACAAAAAAAATTCAGACTCACTTGGAGTTGATTAACAGGTGTGAACAGTTGTGGAACACGCTGAACCGTGGCGTAATACCTCAATAAACAGTGATCGGTTCTGTTTCTAATCGGGTAACAGCTGTAACAGATGCAAGACATTGGGATAAAAACTGACTCAAATTATTCCCGCGTTGTTGATAAATCTAAAAGAAGAAGAGAAATAGCCGTGTGTGGACGAATTTCAAAAGTTCATACCTCCTGAACAAAGTTAGTGTATTTTCTTTCATGGACGAGAAGATGATACTCTGTTCGTCGAAAACTTTAATTACTAGTGATTTCGCACGAATGTGAAAAAACAACACTATTCTATTATACAGGAACCTGTATTAACTGATATTGGACAGGTATCTCCTGCCTCGAGTTCAGCAAATGGTATAGCACAAGGCATTGTTTTTGGGTCGTCTGAACAATCAGTATTACAAGAAAAATTACAAGTAGTTAAGTTGTGATGGCACTGCGACGAACAATGGATGAGGGAATGGTGTCATTCAACGAATAGAAAAGCCGGTAGGCTGCTTGCTACACTGAAATGTATGCGTCCTACATTTTATTGGGCTTCTTTTCCGCCATATTTTCTCATAAATTGACGGTCAAACTGCAGGGCCCAAATCTGGCTGGACGAATCGAGTAGCAGCTAAGCTGTCGCGTAAAACTCCACGTCGCCCGCTAAGAATCCGTAGCTCGTTCGATTACTGATATAGACAGAAATTTCTTCAGCATGGCCAATCGTATCCTCACGAAATTTCAAATGGAATCACCTTGGAGTACCATTGACTTGGCAAATCGGGACACTGGCCATTCTCCTATTCCAGGTTGTTAACTGCAGCCAATCCAGTCATTAGGTTGTATATAAGTTCGTCGGATCCCTCCGAAAAACAAAGAGTTGGTATAATTTTAAACCCATCCATGCCCTTGTTGTTTGCCACAAAACAGAGCAAGTATTTAACTGACAGACTGAAACATTTCTTTGAAGCAATTCAAACATCACGTTATTTATCCGATGAATTACTTGTAGTCGAGCGAGTAATACAACGATATGCAATCTTTACTCACCCAGAAAATGTCCTGCTGGCAATGATTGCTGATGAAAGGGAACATATTCTGGAACTCGGTTACGAAATGATATTGATGGGAACACACACTGTCCTAACCTAGAAGACAGAAATTTCGTACCACTGAAGAAAAACTTTCAGGCTTCTGATTACTTTGAAATTGCTGATTGGGGTTCTTGTGTGGTGTATTCTCCCCCCCATGCTGCGAGACTTAAATGAAGATTATCTTAAATCACTAAACTGTTCTGACACAGCCGGCCGCGGTGGCCGAGGAGACTGAGGCGCTCCAGTCACGGTCTGCACGGTCACTACGGTCGGGGGTTCGAATCCCCCCTCGGGCATGGATATTTGTGCCGTCCTTAGTGTAAGCTAGTACATAAGTAGTTTGTAAGTTTAGGGACTGATGACCCCGTAGTTAAGTCCCATCGACGTTACAAACATTATTATTACATTATTGTTCTGACACAAAGCTCATCAGAGCAATGCAAAAGTTTTCCTGTCACACACAAGCCGTGAAGAGGTGCGTCAAACTAGTGACTGAGGCTTCATACAAAATATGTGGACAGAAAGCTAGAGATGGCTATGTCCGAGTAACACTTCAGTCTAGACCGCTTGTGCCTCATTTCTACAAAATATCAGACTTTCAATGTCTTCTGGATTAACAGTAACAGAAAAACGCAGCAAGCCAAGGAATTGGGTAAATATCACACTTGACCTAACAATTAGCTGGAAGTGGGTAGCGTGTGGGTGGGACTTGATGTGAGAAACCTCCATGTGGGTCGTTCTTCTCTAGCAAAACGAGCGAGAGTTGCACAGCGAAAATTGCAAAATACTGCTCTGTTGTCTCTGACAAAGTTACTCTGTCGTCAGCAAACCGCAAGGGTTGTAGTCCCTCTCCTTGAACTGTAATTCCCTCTCCAAATTTATCCTTGCATTCCTTCACAGCTTGCTCAATGTACAGATTGAACAAGACTGGAGGAAGATTACTCCCTTCCCAATCACTGCGACCCTTTTAATGATCTTTGACTCTAATAATTTTTGCCTGGTGTCTGTACAAGTTGAATATAGCTTTCCGCTCCCTGTATTTTATCCCTGCTACCTTCAGAAGCTGAAATAGTGTATTCCAGTCAACTTAGCCTGACACAGTAATTCTAGTTTATAAAGGATCTATTTCTCTTTACGGCAACAATAAACAGATACAAAGATTGCAATTCGGCATGATTACAACTCAAACATCATTCGACAGATTATGAACTAACGACTTTCATCCACTTTCAAACCACACAAAGAGCTAGAAAGTCGTCTGCATATTTGTGACTTTTGGCCTCACCAAAGGGTGTTCGTAATATTACTACTGTGGATATTTTACATATCTCATCGGCAAGTTCGATGTTTATGTCTGCAGACGACAGACACAACACTATCAATGGAATCTCCTTTTTCTATGCAAAAAAGGGTCTTGCGTATAGTAGTCCCATTATTTATTAACTGGATAATTACTGATTACCCTTGAATGAGACGACAGTAGGATTTCCCAGGATGGTTCGCAGGGTAATATTTAAATTTTGGACTTTTTTTTTTTTTTTTTTCTATGACGATATCCTCCTGAGTAATCCCCGCTCTGATATCCGAATGGGAGACTATTTTACCTCCGGAATATTTTACCCGAGAGGATGCCATCATCATATATTCATACAGCAGTCCTGCATGACATCGGGAAAATAAACAGCTGTAGTTCGCCTTTGCTTTCGGCCGGTCGCAGTAACTGCATGGCTAAGCCATGTTAGCTGATATTACAAAGCCAGGTCAATAAATCATCTAGACTGTTGCCCCTGTACCTACTGAAAAGGCTGCTGCCCCTCTTCAGGAACGACACGTGTTTATGATCTCTCCACAGATACCCCCCCCCCCCGCTGTGGTTGCACCTATGGTACGGCTATCTGTATCGCTGAGGCAATGTCTGTGCTATAACACATAAATAGTTTCGTCTTGCTCGTGTCATATGACGTCACGCTAAGCATGATCTAGTGACGTAGCGTTCTCGATCAGTTGACCTAATGTTCAAATGTAGTGATCTTTAAGCTTTAATTTCAGAAAAATAACAGAACTTCTTTAAGAATATTGGCTGAAATTGCTAATTGCTAATTGAACGTTAGAATTATTCGGAATAACAAAAATTCGAACTACATTTCAACGTCGGAATAAAAACTGTTACGCAGTTACGCCGTGCCAGCGGTTGTGCGGCTGTCATTACTTTGCGCTGAGCGCACAGTAGGCGTGTGTGCAGTGCGCAGCCGCTTCAGCCGCTGCACCAGTATTGCCGATCGCCGTCCTCGCTCGCCCCGCGCGTGCCCTCCGGCCGCAGTGGCGAGAGGGGTGCGATCTGCCATCCATCAGGCGTCGCCTCGATGCGACGTCATTACCCCCTCCCTGCCTCCCGCGCCCCTCCCCTTCCTATCTGCACCACTGATTGATTGGCTAACCGCAGCGGCGCTGTCCCCCGCCGTCACGCCGGGTTCATCGACTCGTCTCGTGTGCGTCACTCATAACGAAATGAGCTACGTTCCTCACTGAATTCCTGCACCCTCTGATCATCGCGGTGAAGCGCTTCCTAATGACTGAACACGAGTCGGTATCAAGGACGTTAACCAGTACACGTTCCTGAGTTTATACTGTCCACGTGCGCATTACGAATTGCTCGGCTGTGATGTGATAACAGCACACGTTGAACAGCGTTTTGTTATACGTACCCGCGCCACATCTGCACACGGACAAATGATGGATAGCAAATAGATACACACAGTCTGCGTTACCTGTTCCGTACACACAAAGCTATTGAATTTCACCTACAACAGACACCTCTGAACGCTTGGAGCTGCTCGAAAGAATGCTTGGAACAGCACTAGAACATAAAAGTAACAGTGGTGTGTATCATTACTATGAAAAACGTCATTTTCTGTAACAAGTGAAATTTTAATAGAGAGACTCTTATTAGAAATGGTATCTTATCCATAGGAGGGACATTATACCATATTCAATGACTTATTGCCTCATTACATTTTCAATCAAAAGGTCCAAAAACCTACCTTTTTTCAAGAAATTATGGTAGTTCTGAACAGACAAATCGAACACATATGATAGTTTTATTTACCTGGTGTCAGTTCTTTCCAGACATGCAGACACCATTAATTTTGTTGACACTAACCATATAAATAATTGAATATCTGCCCCAAGAGGCAATTGACACAGTGCGGACGCATTAATACGCTCGATTCCAGGCGGGAATCCATTACAAGCTGCTAGCTAGTGGAATCAAGTGGGCAGAAACCATTACGATCCTACTGTGCTACAGGGTGAGAATTTGGGTTGGAAGGGAAGCGTGCCTGGATAGCTTCATTGGTTAAGGCGTCCGATGGCCCAAAACAGGAAATCCGGGTTCTAATCTCAATCCAGCACAAATTTTCATCTTAGACATTGGATTTATTACAATTCCTTGGAAGGGTCGAAATGCTTAACTATTTTGAATTCGACATCTTATTCTCAAAGTAGCTACGCGAAATATCAATAAAGTGGTGTATACGTAGTGTAACTACGTGCACATGCCACTAAAGTGACTTATCATATCCAAAACCACTTCTTCAATTACGCAGTAAAATATAAAAAAAACTACACTACATTTTAAAATCATGTTTTGTGTATGTCAATGTCATTACACGCCTTTCGCCAAGCATACTGAAACGCAGTTTTATACCTCGGTGCAGAAGATCGAGTGAAGTTCAATGAAGGAATAAAGATCACGTATCACTTCTACTTTGCTTCAACCACATCATCCATCTCTCGTACCTGAACTTCGAGGACTAATATAAGCACTATGTGGTGTTTATACTGCATGTGTTTTGCACTATAATTAATTTAAAAAAATGTTTGTGAAACTTAAGGGACTTACAAACCACTTATGAACTACCCTATACTAAAGACGACACTAACATCCATGCCCGACGGGGGATTCCAACTCACGACCGTAGCGGCCGTGCAGACTGTGACTGGTGCGCCGCAGACTGTTCGGCCACTGCGGCCGGCAATTAATTTAAGTTTTTGGGTTTGGACAATTTTTATTGAAAACGTAACGACACTTTGAAGTCATTGTATTACTTATAATATTCCTGATATGAGTTATTATCGTTCACTTTGTTCGTCTCTATTAAAATAGTCGTGGTAGAGTGCAACGTTTTACGTGGAAATGACAAAGACCACTGCTTTCTAAATTTTACTGATGATGGAATGTTGTTATAAGATTGGGTCTCTACTATTCCAATATTTCAAGGTGCTGGGTAACCCTTGTTAGTGGTTGCTAAACTCAAAATGTTATCTTAACAAATTATGTCGCCTGGCGTATTCCCAGCCTCACAAGGTCTCCTGCTGGATTGATCTTAGAAAGGCAACTGTCCATAGCTGGGATACGAGATTTTTTTCCTTTCATACACAACTCTGCCCACAGACGACAGGGGAAACTTACTTTCGAACTCCCATTCGTAGTTTGCATCAAAACCAGTGCGACACATAACAGTGTTGTTTTATCATGGCAAAGACGCTGGCAGAGAAATAGCATTGCTTCACATGAGTGTCTGGTAATTCTTAACGCGTAGTTTGGCTTACAAACCGTAAATATATGTGAGCTCTTCGGGTTCGTGTTAAAAGGGAATGGGTTTACGTCAGTAAGGGTCTGCTTGGTATTATGGAGGACCAAACTTTTTCACCACGGGTAATATTCACTAACAAAACTACAATTCATGCTAGCGGTAATGTAAACCGACATAATATACGCATATGGACACTCCAGAACTTTCACGTCATTATACTCGTAAAGCAGGAAAGAGAAATAGCTAATGTTAACGTTTTCCAGTTGTTCCTCGTAAAAAACTATACGATCCCATTTTCTTTAAATAAATGATTTAAACAATGACAGGAATTTATCGCCTTCAAATTATGCTGAGTAGCTATGCTCCAAAACATCAGGGTTCCTCCGATGGCCATGGTGGAGTAGCCGCGGTATATAAGGTGCCTCGCGCGCGCGGTTGCTCGCCTTCGGAGGTTCGAGTCCTCCCTGGGGCATGGGTGTTTGTGTTGTCTTTAGGTCAGTTTGTTTAAGTAATTTGTAAGCCTATGGACTAAAAACCTTCATTTTCCAACAGGATGAACACCATTCTGGCACAACGACGTATATTGCCTTAGGCTAAATTTTGCGCACGACATCCGGGACACTGCCTTCTATTCACAGTCCCCAAGATCGCAAGATCTAACGCCATTTGATGACATTTTTTTGTATGATTGGGGATGTGTGAAGGAAGTGTGCTTATCTTCCCTTTAGCTGGTGACAGTGGAGAATGGAGAATAGGCTATCAGCCTCCCTAATGTCTGTAAGAGCAGATACATCGTTTGGAGTATATGACTAATTTCGCTCTTTACTAGATCTTTATGGTCCTCTTGCTGGTGGTCATGTAGAGCTTCCTTAATGATATTCACACAGCGTAGCGTCTTCTGAATATTTTGTAATCCATCCCATATTTGTAGTACAACTGCCATAGTGGTCAGAAAGGCTTCCCAGTAAGCAGCAAGATCTGGGTTCGAACCCCACTCCTGGAGTACTTTCGACTTCCCCTCCCCCCCCCTACTTGATGTAATTCATCACACTTTGTCATATAACGGTGTAAAAATTTCTTCACGTCGTGACTGACAGCAGCTGCAGAAACTAAACAATTTCTACTCTTAAAGACATGTCAGAAATAATACATACGCACACGTACATATTTATATATGAAGCAGGGTGTCCGTGTGTTTGTGTGTACGTATTGCATACAAATCTTCAGTTATCTTTCAATCTTTATGAAATGTTTCACACGTAAGCTTCAATCCATGAGGACGGTCGCATTAAGCGTGAAGATCACGTATAACACCTCGTTCACGAGATATGATGTCATAAACAATGAGATGCGAGAAAAACTGCTGCATTACGCGACAGTGTCGCATAGTTCCTCCTGAACCACTGGACCGATTTCAACCAAATTTGGTACACATATTCCTCACCGTGTGGTACCAATTCTGTAATTGTAAGAGCCGCATAGACCCCACGTTTGAAGGTTCTGTATCTACTGCAAGTCACACTGAAGTGCATGCCAGAGGGTTCATCGATCCGCTTTTAAGATGTTCTCTAAAGTACCATTCACTAATAGCTCGCGGGAAAAAGGAATACCTTAACCTTTCCGTTTTCGATCTAATTACTTTTATTTTATTTTGATGATCATGTCTTCCTATCTAGGTGGGAGCTAACAAAATAAGTTGGCATTCAGAAGAGAAAGATGGTGCAAAAAAGTTCGCAACAGATCTCGATGGAACGAGTGACGTCTTTGTTTCAATGATTTCCACCCTAACTCGTCCATCATTCCCGTGACACTCTCCCCCCTATATCGCGATGATACAAAGCGAGGTGCCCTTCTCTGAACATTCTCCAAATCATTTGTCAGACCCACTTGGTGGGGATCCCACAATGCGCAGCAATGCTTCAAAATAGGACGCAAGTGTGGTGTAGGCAGCTTCTGTTGTTCTTTCTAACAATTCTGCGAACGATACGTCGTGTTTGGTTCGCTTTCCCTAAAATATCTTGTATGTCTTATTTCTAATTTAAGTTGTTTGTAATTGTTCCAAAATGTTCAAATGTTTGTATAGCTTAAGGGACTTAACTACGGGATCATCAGTTCCTAAACTTACAAACTTTCTATGAACTAACTAAGACTAAATACGGCACAAATATCCATGCCCGATGGGCGATTCGAACCCCCAACCGTAGTGGCCGTGCAGATCGTGACTCAGACCCCTCGGCCACCGCGGCCGGCGTAATTGTTCCTCCTCAGTACTCAATTGATTTTACGGCCTGTAGTTTTAACTGATTCTTTTAGTGGTCATATGGATGACTTCACACTTATCATTGTTGTTGTTATGGTCTTCAGTCCGGAGACTGGTTTGATGCAGCTCTCCACCCTACTCTATCCTGAGCAAGCCTTTTCATCTCCTCATAAGAACGGCAACCCACATCCACTTGAATCTGCTTACTATACGCGTCTCTTGGTCTCCCTCTGCGATTTTTACCCCACACACTTCCCTCCAATGCTAAATTTACGATTCCCCGATGTCTAAGAACGTGTCCTACCAAGCGATCCCTTCTTTTAGTCAGGGTATGCCAAAAATTCCTTTTCTCACCAATTCTATTCAGTACCTCTTCATTAGTTATGCGATATACCCACCTAATCTTCAGCATTCTTCTGTAGCACCACATTTCAAAAGCCTCTATTCTCTTCCTGTCCGCACTGCTTATCGTCCATGTTTCACTCCCGTACAAGGCAACACTCCACACAAATGCCTTCAGAAAAGACTTCCTTACCCTTAAATTAATATTCGATGTTAGCAAATTTCTCTTTTTCAAAAATGCTTTTCTTCCCATTGCCATTTTGCATTTTATATCCTCTGTACTGCGACCATCGCATGTTATTTTACTACCCAAGTAACAAAACTCATCTACCACCTTCATTGTTTCGTTACCTAATCTAATTCCTTCAGCATCGCCCGACTTTCTAAGACCGCATTCCATTATTTTTGTTTTGCTCTTGTTAATGTTCATTTTATACGCTCTCTTCAACACCCTGTCCATTCCATTCAACTGCTCTTCCAGGTCCTTCGCTGTCTCTGACAGAATTACAATGTCATCAGCAAAACGCAATGTTTTTATTTCTTCCCCCTGAACTTTAATCCCTATTCCAAATTTTTCCTTACTTTCTTTCACCGCCTGCTCGATATACAAATTGAATAACATTGGAGAAAGGCTACAACCCTGTCTTACTCCCTTCCCAACTGATGCTTCCCTTTCATGCCCTTCGAGTCTAATAACTGCGGTCTGGCTTTTGTACAAGTTGTAAATAACTCTCCTTTCCCTATATTTTACCCCTGCTGACTTCAGAATTTGAAAGAGTGTATTCCAGTCAACATTGTCAAATGCTTTCTCCAAATCTACAAAAGCTAAAAATGTAGGTTTGCCTTTTCTTAATCTATCTTCTAAGATAAGACGTAAAGTGAGTATTGCCTCCCGGGTTCCTATGTTCCTCCTGAATCCAAACTGATCTTCCCCAAGGTCAGCTTCTACCAGCTTTTCCATTCTCCTGTAGATAATTCGTGTTAAAATTTTGCAACCATGACTTATCAAACTGATGGTTCTGTAATTTTCACACCTGTCTGCGCCTGATTTCTTTGGAATGGGGATTATTACATTTTTCTTAAAGTCTGAGGGCATTTCGCCTGTCTCGAACATCCTACACACCAGTTCAAATAGTCTTGTCATGGCTGGTTCTCCCAGAGACTTCAGTAGCTCTGAGGGTATGTCATCTACTCCTGGGGCCTTGTTCCGACCTAGGTCTTTCTCATTATTAAGGGTCAATTGCCATTTCTTCACCGGGCAGACGTCTAAATTATTTTGCAGTTGTTTCTGATCTTCAATCGACAAGTGACAGCATCATTCGCGAACAACCTAAGAGAGCTACTCAGATTATCTCCTAAATCGTTTATAAAAAATAAATAAGTGTAGGGGCCCTATAACACTTCCCTGGTGAACGCCAGATATTACTTTTGTTGTATTCGATGACTTTGCGTCAATTACAACGTACTGTGTTCTTTCTGACGGAAAATCACGAATCCAATCGCACAATTGTGGCGATATTCCATAAGCGCACACTTTGATTAGAAGACGCTTGTGAGGTAGTGTCCAAAGTCTTCCGTAAATCTAGAAACACGGAATCTGACCTCCCTTGTCGATAGCACTCATCACATTGTGACGTATTTTTGCACTACACTAAAGCCACATTATGAATACATCACCTTGTATTTCTTGGTCGTTCAGAGATCTCGTAGATTTCGTTGCTCGCCTGCCATTAAATCATCAAGAAAATATCAGGACGTCGGATTATTTAAAAGTCATGGAAACTACTAATATGACACGTTTCATTTTATACACATGTATTTTTCATTCTTGATGAAGCACATAAACAGAAATAATACATCTTTAAGACTGCTTGTTACTGACTATGACAAACGTATTACTGATTAAGACCAACTTAATATTGATTGCGTTCGACCCATTGACTGTTTTAAGACTTCATGAGTACTGATTGCGTTCGCGTCAATTCGCGGGTATTAATACATATTATATTTTCGAGAACATTCTAGAACACGGAAATTATAAAGTTATATATTAAATAATATGTTCATGAAACATAAATAAATTGTTCATCAAGAAAAGATAAGAAAAATTATGATTTTCGTATCAAAATAAAACAATACAAAAAATCTAAAATAAATAACAATTAGCGCAGTATTAATATATGTTTACATTATTTAAAATGGTTAAATTTTGTAATTTTACGGTCAGCGAAGTGTTACATTTTGGTCAATACATTACAGAACACCAGGTAGTGCTGTTATAAAATGCTTATCTCTATCTATAAATGTGAATGTCTGTTCGATGTACGTTTATCACGTCTGAACCACAAGACATAAAGAACTAAAAATTTGTACAGTTACTAATGTCTACCCGGGGAAGGCTTTAGGCGCGGTTTTATGGCGATCGGATAGCTATTTATCTATATATATATATTAATGTAAATATCTGTTCCGTGTACGCTTATCATATCCGAACGACAAGACGCAGAGACTTAAATATTTGTACAGACACTAATTTATCCCTGAGGAAGGTTGTAGGCACGGTTTTATAGCGATCTGATAGATATTTAGTAATTTGACGAATATAATGCTAAATGCGGAACAATAATTACTCTTTGAAAATTATATTTACTCTTTGAAAATGGTTTTATTGGTTGCTTTGTTGCTTTGTTGCTAATGATAAAAGGGTGGAGTATATTAGGAGGAACGTAATCGGTGTATATAAAATTCTACGTGTGTGTGAGTTAATATTTCGGTCTGCAGCGAAAACTACAGAACGCAAACGAATGGTCTGTGTGTAATTCTTGTCCGAAGTCTCCCGTTGTACACCATAGCAGTTCCATGCCGTTAGCTATAAGGGGGGGGGGGGGGTTTAAGATATGGTCGCTGAAAGTTGTCAAATTATAAAAAGATTCGGACTGAAGAACAGCGATGACGTTTGCGACTCTATAGCAAGGAGATTACATGCAGCGAAACGTGATGCCCCAGACCATATCTTTGGTCTGTGCGTGCTACAACGTCATCCGCTCTTTCTCTGTAAGATTAAGTTTACGAATAAGGAAATAGAAGAATAAGTAAATAAAGCAGTAAAGAAAGAAAGTTCTTTTAATACATCTCTTTAAAAAAATCGATTTGACGTTTCGCGCATTATCTATCATAATCAACCAACATGCGAGCGGAGCCGCAGGTTTAAGCTAGTATAATATAAATGTGGAATATTAGGTTACAATACCACGACCAAAGATGGTATCATACTTTGCATTAATCCAAATAAACGGGACTTTCCAGGCCATATACATTACAACATCTAGTGAGTAAAGAGCTGGCTGTGTTTCACAAGAATGATACTTTCTGAATCCGTATTGATTCTAGGTCAATAGGTCGTTCTTTTCGAGCTATTTCATTATATTTGAGGAAATTATATGTTCTAAAATTCTGGTGCAAACCGGCGTCAGTGATATAGGCTTTAATTTTGCGGATCACTACTATTGCCTTTCTTAAATATTGGGATCAGCTAAATTTTCCAGCTTACCTGAACCACTTATTTTAACACATTTAATACCATGCCCGTACGCCATACGGGAGCGCAAGTTTCGGCCGTGTGGACGGCACCCGTATCCCGTACGGGCGCCGATTTCACGGTCGCTGAAAGGTGTTTTTCACCGCACCACATGGCTGGTGGCTGCAAGATAACTCCAGGAAATCATATTTTGTCCACTAGATGAAGCAGCAGTCGATGTGTTCTGTGTATCAATTACACGGGTAGAATATCTGTCAGTATAGCGAACGGTTCATTGACAGTTTTTCCAACAGTAAATTTACGATTGTGTACGAGCGTTTCAAGCGACAATGGCAGCTAGAGGCCTCCTGGAAACTGAAGTTCTGGACATTTTATTGGGAGGAAATGACTCTGATATTGATGTGACGACGACAGTAATTACAAGAGAGAAAGTGTTTCAAGTGACGAATCAGGTAAGAGTTTATTTCTCAATTTTGTTGCTAATGTATACGGTGAATTTACGGAACACAGCCTCAGCTTCCAGTATTTTATTCAGCATCTGGAGCCACTTGTTTCCGAGCAGAAACTGATGTTTGCGACTGATTTTTGGACTATTTTTGTGACGGTGTTATCCGAAATATAACGACAGAGACAACAGATATGCAGGTACGAAAATTGACGCATGAAATGCGAAATGAAATAAAAAAGAATTCTTTGTGGCACAAAGCATGTTATGAAATGTAAAAGTTTTTTCCATGTGAAGGTTTCTAAAGTTTTTGCGAATGCTAGTACACCTCTACCGGAGCAATCAATACATATAAGCTTACATTTTTCCTAATCTATAAAGAATGGGGTTTCAAATAATGTTAGAAATTTGCCTTTCAGGCTCTTAGTTACTGTACAATTATTCATTAACGCTACATAAAAATCGCCAGTCCACCTGGACAGTCGAGGCACATACAGGGTGTTTCACTAAGTGTGTTTGCCTCTGTAACTCATAAAATAATAGGTGACGGGAAATTTTAATGCGGTAGGTCAACACAAGAAATGTTACACTTCCTGCGGAGCTATGAACATAGTTTATTGTATCATTTTACAAAGAGTTACACCACATAGATATAATTAAATGGAACAATAGTTTTTTCTATCGTGCATTGGATCGTTGAAACCAGCTGCGTCCAAATCAATTTAAACTACGTTCCTATCCCTGTTGGTTTGGGAGATACAACAATTCAAAGTTTCAGGGGCAGATACCACAAGCAGTGCGCATAATGCAATGCGCCTTCTAAATGGGGTGCGGCCGAGTTGTAACGTCGCCGGTGTCACAGAGCGAGAAGCTTCCTCGATGCGCTGTTAGACTGCCGACTGTCGGCGCACACGGCCGTATACCCAAAAGTTAGAGCCACACAAACAACCGGGGCTCAATATATCACAGTTACTGACATCGAATGACGATGACATACACGAACAATGAGTACGTTGACATGTTGCTGATGCTCGGCAGCACCACATTTAGAAGGCGCATTGCATTATGCGCAGCGGTTGTGGTATCTGCCCCTAAAACTTTGAATGGTTGTATCTCCCAAACTAACAGTGATAGGAATGTAGTTTAAATTGATTTGGACGCAGCTGGTTTCAACGAATCCAATGCGCGATAGAAAAACTATTGTTCCCTTTAAAAAATTACATGTTTGTGCCGTAACTCTTTGGAAAATGATACAATAAACTATGTTCATAGCTCCGCAGAAAGTGTAACATTTCTTGTGTTGACCTACCGCATTAAAATTTCCGTCACCTAATTATTTTATAAGTTACAGAGGCAAACACACTTAGTGAAACACCCTGTATATATGACTATCGACCATACCGTGTATGAACTGCAGCTTATACGTGAATGACACTGCTTTTGTCACATCTGGTAGAATCATCGACCAACTAACAACCCGAGCGCAATGACAGATCGACGTCATGGAGGAGTGGGCGCAAGTTAACAAAACAACGATCAGCGCTGTGTAAACGGCAGCCGTCCTCTTCACGAAGAAACGTCGTCCAGACTTAAGGTACACCACTGAGGTTTGGAGGCCAGTATATACCTTTGGCGCCTCCCACACAATATCTGGGGGTGATATTTGATAATTCCGTGACCTTCAAGGAAAATACGGAAGCACACCCTGAAAATGCTGAATACCTTAGCACCTCTCTTCGCCACCAGAAACCTGAACATCAAAACCAAATACCGTCTCTATAAATCGACGGTACAACCGAAATTAATGAATGACTGAGCAGCATGGGGAGTTACCTGCGATTCAAACATCAAACCTTTAGAAACTGTCCCGAATTAATACCTACGGTGGACCCTGGGGGCACCGCGCTACACAGGGACCTATGAACTGCACACTGCTCTTTTATAAGTTACAGAGGCAAACACACTTAGTTCAAACGTTCAAATGTTTGTAAAGCTTATGGGACTTAACTACGGGGTCATCAGTCCCTAAACTTACAAACTACTTATGAACTAACTAAGACTAAGTACGGCACAAATATCCATGCCCGAGGGGGGATTCGAACCCCCGACCGTAGTGGCCGTGCAGACCGTGACTGGTGCGCCTCAGTCCCCTCGGCCACCGCGGCCGGCTACAAGATACGGGCGCCGTCCACACGGCCGAAACTTGGGCGTCTGTATGGCGTACGGGCATAGTGTTGAATGTGTTAAAGTAAGTGGTTCAGCTATTCTGGAAAATTTAGCTGATCCCAATATTTAACCCTTAACCCGAAACATCGGTCTCTCAGACCGCGTGTTTATTTTCAAAGGTGGAGTGTGGCAGCCTGTATATAGCAGTGTGGAATGTGTTAACTTCTTCCCACAATTGCCTTACTCGTAAATTGTGCCCCAGTAGTGCCATAACTTTGGCGTTAACGACCGCTACTATTGCGGGCGGCAGCTTTCTACTGTGCGTGGAGCGCTTCTTCTGGTCTGGGAAGCTGACAGCGGCGCAGTCGGAGGTCGGCTGCGCGATGCGCGATGCGCGTTTAAGCCGCTGGGACGGCGGGCCTAACTGGCGGGGACAGGCCCCGCGGCGAGCGATAAATCCGACCCGGAGGCCGTGTAATTGGTTCCGGCTCTTTCGCGACCCGGCGCCCGCGCCCGCTCGCCACGCCCAATTACAAGCGGGCGTCGCTGGGCCGGCGACACCGCCCTCCCCTCTGCCATTGTTCCGAGCAGCGCGGCTACCCACCGCTCGTGTCGCGGCGCGCTGGTCGCTGCAGTCCGCCTGCGGCAGCGCTTACTGCCGACACTTCCTCTGCAAGGGCTTTCCGTTCACTGTGGGTTATGGATTAATTCCACCGCCGTGATTCACTGTACCCTGTACCGACCCACAGGTGGTTCAACAACAGATGTGGTCTCATCTACAACAGTCACTCCTCTCCTTCCTCTTACTTACCGGAAAATCGCTGTCTTCTACACAGCTCAAAACAATTAGGGGATCAGATGAGATACACAGTATACACTCCTGGAAAATGGAAAGAGAACACCATGAATTCGTCGATCTGCAATGGGGACGGCCGTAGAGGACTCGATGGGTGTGGGGTAGTGGCAGATAGAGTCGTGGTGCCCGGGAAAAATACAATTTATTTCTTTATTAGTTTCTTGTGGTTGAGTGGCTCCTCTGCCCGTGGCTCGGGCAGGCGTTGCGAGTGGCAGGCGGAAGCGCCAGCTAAGGCGTCAGGCCGGCCGGCAGACGCAGCTCGGATTCCGCCGAGCCTAGCTGACAGCAACACGCCGGCTGAAGCTGCCGTTAGAGTCACGCGCCACCTTCTGCTGGAAGCTCCGCGGCCACCGACCCCGCTCAGATGTAGGCTGACGACGTCACGCTGCCTACCGGCGTCGTGGTGTCGCCGCAGTTGAGTAGCCCAGCGGTCTAAAGCACCTCACTGCGGAACGCGCGGTTGCTGGCCGTTCGAGTCCTCCCTGGGGCATGGGTGTGTGTGTTTGTCCGTAGGTTAGTTTACCTAGGTTTAAGTAGTTTGTAAGTTACGGACTGATCACCACGCAGTTTGGTCCGATAGATTTACAGACATTTGAACATTTCGTGGTGTCTGGCGGCACCCGCTGTGGAAACCCTGCCTCCAGCCCAGCCCGCGTGATGACGTCGGAGGAGTGGCGGCCTGCCATAGCCGCGCCGATGAATGTCCTCACTTCGACGCCCGCTGTCGGTGGCGTACTGCCCTGTTCGGTCACGGCGGCATACCATCAGCCAATGGTCTCAGGGCGGAAACCGCGTCGTCCCAGTTTCCGGGTGACTGCCATCTGCAGACTTGTTTTGACACCTTCTGCTTCTGCCGCCTTATGCTGCTAGAACATGTACTCGCGAAAACCACCATATAACTTCACTTGTTAACTGATAAAATTAACAAATATCTCCATGCCTCTACTGATCCAGCACAGAAAAATTTCATTGGCGCATTCTTGAGGATGTATACAACACACGATCACAAAGGCAGGGCCATACCCTCGGGATTACAGTCACCAGACTGTGCTCAATGTCGGCATTAGTACCCTGTATGCCCTCCTTTTGCAGCAATGCAAGCTGTAATTCTTCCAAGGAGACGATCTTAGAGGTGCAGAATGTGGTCCTGTGTAATGGGCTGCCATGTAGTTTCCACGTGGTGGCTCAGTTGGGCCACATTGCATGCCGCTCATGTAGACCGCTCAACATGACGTTTCATGCGGTCGCAAACATGCTCAATGGGGGAGAGATCTGGGGATAGTATTGTCTAGGGTAGTTGACATACACCTTGAAGAGCACGTCGAGTAGTACGGGATACATGTGGACGTCTATTGACTTGGCGGCGGCAGGGTAATCGAGCGCAATGAGGCGCTATGCTCTGATGCACGAGGCCATTCACAGTCGGAGATTCGAATTCTCCCTCACGCATGGATATTTTGGTTGTCTTTCGTACAAGTTATTTTATAAGTACTTTGTAAGTTTAGGGACTGATGTCCCCGCAGTTAAGTCCCATAAGCTTACCAACATTTGAACATTTTTGTATTGTCCTGATGGAAAAGCATATCGCCTTGTTGGTGCATAAATGGTAGCAATACGGGTTGAATGGTGGTTTCAGTGTACCTTGCACTGTTCAGTTTTCTTTAGACGATGACTAGAGGAGAACGGCTAGTGTAGGATATGGCTCCTCACACAATGATGCACGCTCATACGTTCCATTATTATGTCTTCCACTCACGCCCCAAAATCGTTCAGCGCACCTCCATTGGTGTCATGTTAGGCGCTCGCTCACTAAGGGACAAAATGACACTCGTCGTCTTCAGTAATAAGAGTCGCTGCTGCTTCAGTGCCAATTGTGATCTTACGCGTGTATGGTGTCGTACAGGGAAGTGGAAAAATCTGGAGTTAACGAGATAGAGACAATCGGGGCCGACACCTGGCATCATAGTGTGGGGAGCCATATCCTACACCAGCCGTTCTCCTCTGGTGACCGTCGAGGCTAAACTGCACACTACACGGTATACTATAACTATCATTCAACCCGTCTTGCTACCGTTCATACACCAACAAGGCGATATACTTTTCCAACAGGACAATGAACGTCCATACGTATCCCGTACAAACCCGCGTACTCTTGTAGGTATACGTCAACTACCCTGCCCATCATTATCCCCAGATCTGTCCCCCATTGAGAATGTTTGGGACCGGTTGGAACGTCGCGTTTGGTATTCTGTATGAACGGCACGAAATCTTCCCCAACTGATTCACCAGGTGGAAACTGTGTAGTAGCCGTACCGCAAGACTATATTCGGTACCTCCACGATCGTCCCCATAGGAGAATTACAGCTTGTATTAATGCAAAAGTAGAATATACACGATAGTAACGTCGACATTGCTCACGAAGTGGTGGCTTTACTCAAGTGCGTATTGCTTTGCCTGTGTGATCGTGTATTGTATACATCCTCAAGAATGCGTCAATAAAATTTCTTTCTGATGCGTCGACGAACTCATGGTGTTCTCTTTCATTTTCCAGGAGTGTACATATGGTTACGTATTTTATTCAGATACTAATTATAATTGTAATTTGCGTGTGATACAGTACAATATCTTGCTGTTTTAACTCTCTACTTGCAGTTTCATGGCGTTTACTTAGAACGTACTAGCAAGGTGCTGTCATCATAGTTAAAAAGTAATTCTCCTTGCCCTCTGTTATGGCGTGAAATCACCTTGGATGGCCACAAAGTTACAAACCTGCGTGCCTCGACAGTAGATCAACAAACTCTTGAAGGATTTTTGGACATGCTTACATGTGTGCAATGTCCAGCTCTGCAACCGCTATGGGGGATGCTGGTTTTGCTGCAATGCGTCTGCCATGTGCATCCCAGACATGGTAAATCGGGTTTAAATCCGGTGAACAAACTGGCCACTCTATTCGTTCATTTCCCTCAGCTTCGAGCATGTTGTCCACCAGTGCACGTCTGTGGGAAAGAGATTTATCGTCCACCAGAAGGAACCCTTCTCCTATGGCACCAGCGTAGGGTACACCAAAAGGTCGAAGGATCTCGTCTCTATACCTGAGCCATTCTAAACAACACGGACGTCCGTACGTCCGCCAATATTGACTCCTGCTACACCGTACGTCCACCACCATGGCGTGGTGATGTTTGCTGCACATAACAGGACTGCTATTCATATGAGGGAATGACAATTGCCCGCCTGAACAGAAAATCTTGACTCAGAACAGAACAAGGCGCCATCCGTCACGACTCTAAACCAGATGTTCTTCCGCCCAGTCTCTGCGTGCTTCACGGTGTCGTGTTTTTAATGCGACACATAACATAGGCCTTTTTTCGTAGTGGCCAAGGTCCCCGTTATCTCTAATCGCGTACAGGTCCTGGAAATTGTGATTTTGGACACTCTAATAGTTGCAGCCACCTACCTCTATGTCTGTTTCGCTCCCAGCCTTACAATGGCTCTCCATGCCATAGGTTCGCGCAAGTCGTGTTGGTGTTGCATTCCACTTCCTAAACCCAAATGCTTGAGTAATGCGTTTGGTAAACACAAGTCAACATCAACTTTCTGTTGTTACCACAATATCGGTTGCCTTGATGTTGTTATTTCCACTCTGTAGAACCAAAAGAAAGACATGTAACCGTTACAGTTCATTCTGCTAATGACACTACTATGGAAACTAGTTATCTCAATTGATCCCCTAATTGGTTTGACCAGTGTACTTGGCCGTTTGAACGACTATTGTTGTATATATATACGGTGAACCACCTAACACTTGCACAGAAATTATTGCGGATACGGAAATTGCGATTGATGTGCGGTTTTCACAGAATGGATTGGTAGTCAAGGACTCATATTGTTAGCCAATAAACAGATTGTAAAAATACCTAGAAAGTGTATTTTTCATACAAACATACAATTTTTGAAATCCACCATTTTTTTTCTATCATGCACTGCAATTTTTGACACCAGCTGTGTACAAAGAATTTTGAATGACATTTTAATCACGTTTAGTTTGGCAGCTAACAGCCATTCAAAGTTTTGGGGGCGGAGGCTACGACAGCGTAGCTGAATGTCTGGTGGTCATGAGACAGTGGACCGTGCCCTAGGGGCTAGCCTCTCAGCCAGTTAGCAACGCTATCGCAGCCTCCGTCCCCCATAGTTCGAATGGTTGTAACTGCCAAACTAAACGTGATAAAAATGTCATTCAAAATTCTCTGTACACAGCTGGTGTCAAATATTCCAGTGCATGGTATGAACAACCATTGTTCCACTTAAAACCTGTATGTCTGCATAAAAATACGCTTTCTAAGTAATATTATAATCTGTTTGTTGGCTAAAAAGACGAGCCCCTGACTACCAATCCATTCTGTGCAAACAACACATGAATCACACCTTTCGTTTCCGCAATATTTACGGTGCAAGTGTTAGGTGGTTCACCCTGTATATTGGTACGGCATGTGCTAAAAGATCAGCCGCCGAGCTTCTGAATTGTTATCTATGTTGTCGAGTTACGATCCTTGTTTCAGTGCAGGTGCGAACAAGGGCCGCACTTCTGACGTGAATACGAGGCCTGCCGTGAGCCGTGAAGATCAATGATCGAAAAAGGACATGTGACAGTTTTGGTTTGGGGGGGGGGGGTACACATAGAGATATACTTCTTTAACACATCCATACATAACCCAATACGTGTATTTTGTGTTTGGAAAATACTGCATAGTTTGGTCTACACATAACGATCGCGTGACGTTCGGCAACTCTCCTAAATCAAAGACATTAAAGGGTAAAGGTGAAGCAATGAATTAAAATTTGTGATGCGGCCGGGAATCGAACCCAGATCTCCATGCTTGCTAGGCAGAGTCTTGCCGTTAGACCACCGCACCACTAACGATTAAGCCACAACGTAATAGTATAAGCACGATTTCCCTCCACGTCACAAACTTTAATTCGGCTTCAGTGTTCCATAGATTATTGCCACTTCTGCCAAGGCTCTCCATGCAGCTGATTAGCATTTCGGCAATGGACATTCCCGCATTTAACCTTAGGCAAAGGTGATATAAATATAAATCGAAATTCAGAAACACTGAAACGGTTTTTCGTCTCGAACATGTCAAAGGCATTAAGAATAAAGGTGAAGCAGTGAATTAAAACGTCTGCCTAGTAAGCATGGATGTCCAGGTTCTCATCACAAATTTTAATTCATTGCTTCACCATTATTCTTAATGTCTTTGACGCGTTAGAGATGAAAAACTGTCTCAGGGTTTCTGAATTTCACCTAAATCAGCCTCCGGGTGTAACACTCGATTACGGCAATTTTACCTGCTACCGAGGAGGGAGTATTCATGAAGTTGCTGGGCATGAAAGCAAACCTGTGTGGTTCGACGAGGCAATATAGAGCCATACTTCTCTAACAGATTCGTACATAGCCCAATACAGGTATGTTGTGTTTGGAAAATACTGCTCAGTTTGATCTACACATGAAGATCGCGTGACGTTCGGCAACTCTCCTAAATCAGTTTCCGCACCAAACATGCGTTTTCGACAATTTCTGCCTGCTACCGAGGTGGGGGTATTCCATATTCATGCTTGAATCGGTCGCCCGGTCTGGTGAAAAGTGATGTAATGGTCATCTAGGTGTACTTTCTGCAAGACGCGCGTTGTTATTTCTGAATTGCGCTTGCATGTTGCGAGGAGTTCGTGACTTAACGATCAATTGCATTACTTATTTTAAAATCTTTTGAGTGGTTCCAATGATCTTGTAAGTACATGGACCAAAACTAGGGCGAAGAACCTGGGACTAAAATAAAATGCTAAAAAGTCACAAGTAATCGTAGACACCCATCAGAAATTAGTAAGTTCAGAATTACGTGACTAGGTACTTCCAATTAAACTTGAAGGCATCCCAATACCATATCAAAAACAGTTAACAATATGAGTCTCATTATCGATGAACATTTAAATTTGGCAGATACTACCGTCGCTGTATTCATGAAGACTTCCGCCTGCCTCTACGTCATTAAAAAGTTTCGTAACATCATTTCACAAGATGTAAAATGCAGACTAGTGGAATCACTCGTTCTACCAAACCTTCACTGATGTAGTATGATTCAGCATGGTACTAGTAGCGAAAATGCGAACGGTTACAGTTAACAATAATGTGTGTGTACTGTATATATGAAACATACGTCGATATGACGATATTAGTGCCTCATGCACCCAGTTAGGGTGGCTACGGCTAGACAAACTACGGGAGTGCCACACGCTGTTCCATCATCTGCTCACTGAGCAAGCACCCCTGTATCTCGCCTGAGATTTTTCGTGCCATCATAATATCAACACAAGGTCCCACTTATCTAGTAACCTAACTGTGCCCGTTTATAGAACGAAAACATTTGCAAACTCCTTCGCTGTCTCTGCTGTTCGCCTCTGGAACAAGCTGCCCTGCTCTCTTTGCACGATTCAGTCTTCTGCTACGTTTAAGAAAAAGTTGAAACACTTCCTTATGTCACCCTCTTAAAACTCTCGCCAAAAACTCAAGTACGCAGTCAAGTTTCTCTCTGTGTGATAGTAGAATCAAAGCTCTTCTTTCTGTTGCTTCTCTTCCTCCTCGCCGCGGTGGAGTAGCCGAGCAGTCTAAGGCGCCTCGCTGCGGAGCGCGCGGTTGCTCGCCGTCGGAGGTTCGAGTCTTCCCTGGTGCATGGGTGTGTGTGTTGTCCTTAGGTTAGTTTATCTTAGTTTAAGTAGTTTTTAAGCTACGGACTGATGACCACGCAGTTTGGTCCGATAGATTTACAAATATTTGAATATTTTTTCTTCCTCCTCTTTCTTTCACCATGAGTATTATTACACTCATTTTTCTCCCCCTTTCCCAAGCCTTCCTCCATTCCCATTGCTGCTAGCAGCCATGATTAAAACCTTTCTGCATTGTAAAACTTATTGATCAAATACGACCATAAACTGTGTGTATGTCGTTTTGTTAGTTGTTCTGATTGAAAATTTTAATTTTTGTAGGTTCAGTATAACTTCTGTATTATTGGATATCTAAAATATACAGAACGCCGGGTTAGGTGTAAGAGAGGGCCGAAAGGCCCCTATCTTGCCTGGTTAAAGAAATGGGTATATAAATAACTACATCATATTGTGCTGATGAGTTCTTTACTACCATTTACCTAGTGACTGAAGTGGGAGATGCAAAATGGATTATAGGGTCAGCCTACAAAAAGTTGCTGATATTAAATGCAGTCCAATCTTAGAGTACACCGACCTTCTATGAAAAAAATTCAGGTTTTGCTACATGCAGACAACAAAGAAAGTTACTTAAACACAAACAGAACGCCGCAGTTGATACAAGGGCTATTGGGAACAGATCCCCGATAGAATTGTAATCTTTATCTCTCAATAAAAAGGAATAGGGAAAGTTAATTACCTCAGTAATTCATCCTGAAATCTGGTGTAATATGGAAAATACAATTAATTAATGACATGAACACTGCCGTGAAGTATATAACGCTATACTAGAACAAAATATTGCAGGTGGTAAGAAATTTAAAGTTCAGACCATAGCTTTCAAAATACCTGTAAAATGAAAGAGTAAGCAAGAAAGTTACAAAATGATGTAATGGTTGTGAATCAAACGAATAAAATTGTTGCGGTCATCAGTCTCTACACTTACGAACTACTGGACAAACTAACGTAAGAACAAGATTAAGGCACCCATACCAAAGGACGTTACGACTGAGTATAAAATAAAATATAAAATTTGAGTTCTTTCAAGACATGATTAAATTGTAGCAGCTCATACATTTTCTCTTAAATTAAATATGTAAATTCTAGAGTTCATACACCTGTAAGTATGGTTTGTATGCTGTGCAAAATTCATCAAAGAATCTCTCTCACTTATGAAGAAAAGATTACCTTCTGTAAACTATGGCGACAGGTTCCTTGCACCTGAACAAGCATAAAATGTCCAGTAAGCATATGACCTCTGAAATGCACACCTGAAGAAGTATTAGCACTTGTACATCTTAGTCACTGTGAAACACATTTCTTCAACCGCAATCGCTTTCCTTTCCATATTTAACTAGGAGGTAGTTTGGACAAAAACAATAGGAAGAGTCAAGTAAACAGGGATTATAAACTGTCTAAGAATTAAAAACATTGCGTTTTGCCGACGACATAGTAATTCTGTCAGAGACATCAAAGGACCTGAAAGAGCAGTTGAACGGAATGGACAGTGTGCTGAAAGGTGCATATAAAATGAACATTAACAAGAGCAAAGCTAGGGTAATGGAGTGCAATCTAAGAAAATCAGGTGATGCTGAAGGAATTAGATTAAGTAACGAAACAATAAAGGAGGTAGATGAGTTTTGTTACTTGGGCAGTAAAATAACAAATGATGGTCGCAGTACAGAGGACATATAATGCAGAATGGCAATGGGTAGAAAAAAGTTCTTAAAAAAGAGAAATTTGTTGACATCGAATATTGAATTAAGCTTAAGGAAGTCCTTTCTGAAGGCATTTGTATGGAGTGTTGCCTTGCATGGGAGTGAAACAAGGAACGATAAACAGTGCGGACAGGAAGAGGATAGAGGCTTTTCAAATGGGTGCTACAGAAGGCTGATGAGGATTAGATCGGTGGATTGCATAACTAATGAGGAGGTACTGAACAGAATTGGGGAGAAAAGGAATTTCAGACATACCTTGACTAATAGAAGGGATCGATTGGTAGCACATATTCTTAGACATCAAGGAATTGTGAATTTAGCGTTGGAGGGAAGTGTGTGGGGTAAAAACGGCAGAGGAAGACCAAGAGATGGATACAGTAAGCAGATTCAGACAGATGTAGGTTGCCATTCTTATGTGGAGTTGAATAGTCTTGCTCAGGATAGGGTATTGTGGAGAACTGCATCAAACCAGTCTCCGAACTAAAGACCACAACAACAACAACACTTTAAGACCTATGAGCTATTGTTCTTTAGAAAAGATCTGTCTCACACAAGTGAAGACGAATAAGGATCGGTTACTCTTAAGGTATGTGTTTTCCAGTCTACCTTGACTTGTTTCTTAACATTTCGTGTAAAGGCTACTCAAAAGAAAAGGAGAACGCTGGATAAAAATTGGTAAATTATTAATTCAAAAGCAAAAGCAGTAACTGTCAATAAATTTATTCCCCAGGAAAACAAGATGGTAGCTAACTTCTTGGAAGAAAGTTTGCGACCAGGCGGGAGTAGCCGTGCGCTCTAAGGAGCCTTGCTGAGGAAAGCACTACTGCTCCCCATCGGAGGTTCGAGTCTTCCCTTGGGCGTGTGTGTGTGTGTGCGTGTGTGTGTGTTGTCTTTGGCATAGGTTAGCTTGTAAGTAGAGGGACAGATGATCACTGCAGTCTGATCCATATGTTTACAAACATTTGAACATTTTTGGGGTCCTCAGTATGCTGTAGGCAGTCGCTGGAAAGACGTCAAGTGGTTGGCGGTGCAGTATCTTTTTGGAACACTGTTTCAGATTACTGTTTCGTGAGGGGTAGCATGTGAAGACACGCAATATTCTGTGACGTATCGCCATGCCATCAATGTTTGTCGAAGAATGAGTGGAGTTGACATGAAGGCATATCCTGTGGTTCCCCACACCATGTTGTCAGTGGTTTTCGAAACATTGGAAGGATGTAGCCTCCGTCCTTGATGGCACCAAACTTCAGGCCCGATGGTCGTCGGAGGTTGTGGAGAATCGGGAATCGTTACTGAACATAACGCGTCACCATCACTCCTATGTCTATGTCGTCGGGTCACGTCACCAGTCCGAAGGTGAGTGAGGATTTTCTCAGTGGACACATGTCCAGCAGGACTTAAACCTGGCACATGCGATTCCTCACGACACTGCGCATGAAATCATAGGATTTTGTAGGGCCTCCAGCTCATGTCCTCAGACGGCCAGTGTGAAGCTCAAAACGTTTGCGGTTGTCAACGGAAACATGATTTTACCCAACATTGAGTAATGTCCTTCATGGACCCAAAAATATGAAAATAAGATGGAGACCGTTGGTAATTGTACTGAGGCTGTCTAAGGCCTTCTCAGAGAAAGCTCTGAATCGGATTGGAAACAACCTTTGCAGACTGCGACGCCCCTTCTCCTGCAACAGATTGATGTCATTTGGACAACGTACAGCCCTAATATCTTCACGTAATTTACGCAATTTTGAAGCGATGAAGAAAGTATTCACGACGGTCTGTTTGGTACCTACGAAGTGTGACTACAATATTGATCCCGCAGATACTCACAAATATTTTTCCTTTAAGGCACCGACGATCTTGTTTCAGTGCTTTAAACTCACACATAAATCAAATCAAATCAAATAAATTTCTGTTATTTATCTTGCAAGATCAGGTTTAATACAAGAGTTTATATTTAAGGGTTAATTATATTGTGCAGGATAGTGATGTCACGTCAGTGATATGTAAAAATATTATCTGGAAACGACGTCTGTTGAGAAGTGCCAGCTATGTTGCTGGAGCAACTGCAGTTAGCTCGGCACCATACATTCGGCGATCGTCGGCCCTAGAAATATTAATCTAATCTGGTTTTTCCCATGCTCAAAGAACAGTGTTGGGATGACAGATTCTTTTCTTGATGAAAGAAGCAGTGGTATACACAGCACTGGTGGATTTATCATAAAGTTCACTCTCATTAAAGTATTGAACATGTAGCAGCAGATTCGCTTGTATATCCACTAAGATCGAGCAAGGTGGCTCAGTGGTAACACACTGGACTCGTATTCGGAAGGCTGGTGGTTCAATTCCACCTCCGGTCATTCAGATTTAGGTTTTCTGTGATTTCCCTAAATCACTCCAGGCAAATGCCGGAAGGATTCCTTTTAAAGAGGACAGCCGAATTCGTTTCCCCATCTTTACCCCAAAAATTCCTAGCGTGAGCTCCGTCTCTAATGACCACGCTGTCAACGGGAAATTAAGATTCCTTCTTTCCTATATCCACAAATGTTCCCAAGATGTTTTCTGACACACACACTGATCCCTCCAAAATGACTGTGAGGTCCAAAGTACTAAAGAGAAATGCATACCTTTTCATTGGGTGATTTTATTCCAGTTCACTGTCTAGGAACTCGTCAAATCTCGAATACATAATCTTCCTTTATATAAATAAGCCGAATTACTTCCCAATACTAGAAGATAATTCAGAAGAAGCACGTTCAATTCAAATGTTTGGTAAGCTTAAGGGACTCAACTGCGGGGTCATCAGTCCTTAAACTTACAAACTACTTATGAACTACCTTATACTAAAGACGGTACAAACAACCATGCCCGAGGGGGGATTCGAACCCCCGATGGGGAACGGCCTCGCGCATTGTAACATAGCGCCTCAATGCGCTCGGCCACTCCGCAGCGGCAAGAAGCAAGTTACCTATACATCAGCTCAAGATGTATATGATCGAATTCTAGAATAGAAGTTCTGCATTAGTTTTTTTACATACAGAACTAAGCATAGGAAAGCTTCCAAACAATTGACAGAATGACGGTAATCTTTGATCGGGGTGCACAGCATATATATGAATGCACAGTGGTTGATAATGAAAGTAAGCCGGCCGCGATGGCCGAGGAGACTAAGGCGCTCCAGTCGCGGTCTGCACGGCCACTACGGTCGGGGGTTCGAATCCCTCCTCGGGCATGGATATTTGTGCCGTCCTAGTTCGTAAGTAGTTCATAAGCAGTTTGTAAGTTTAGGGACTGATGACCCCGTAGTTAAGTCCCATAAGCTTTACAAACATTTGAACATTTGAACATTTGTTCTTCTACCATCTGTTTCGTTTTCATTTAATTACAATTTATATATGGAAGTTCGATAAATGTTCGAGAATTCACTGGCATCAAGATTAATGAGATACTTTACGCGACTGTGTCAGGAAATAGATGAAGGGACAATGGTACCCAAAGTACTCTCTGCAACACACTTTGATGTGCATTGAGGAGTATGGATGTATACGTACAATTCGAATGAAATTCCGTTACCAACGATCTAACATAGATTTAAAATATGATAAAAAATAGCTGTTTCTGCTTTTGGAGTAGGTTACCGCAATGCTCTAGAAGCAATTGCCTGCTTGTATTTTGAAGATAAATTCTAATGCGTAATTTCCGGGAAGGCCAATTCCAGGCCATAATTCCTGGATTATTATCAATTTTCATGATATGCATTGCGTTACTACTATTTGCTGTGAACAGTTTACCACCGCCCTCGTCGAATGATCATCTCGTAACGTAGCCTATAGCAGATCGCCTTTATTCATCTCCAAGAAACGCAGACGCTTATTTGAGAGATTCCAGAAACGAACACTATAGAAAGAATTTATGCGTCAGAATTACAAGGGAGGAGCGTGCTTTACTGGAAGTAATGGCGAAGTGACGACTTCCGTATCTACTTTGCTCTGCTAGGAGACCTCGTCCCGAGACAAGCGGCTGACCTCGGCGTTCACTGCCTGGGGACACGTAACCCCCACTAACCGACGGGAACGTCGTCACTCCAAGGATATCCGCTGCGGGGCAAGCTTGATTAAGGGCTGTTCCCCCGTACAGAGCACCTGGTACCAGACAGAGAACATTCTGCGAGGAAGTGACATGTATGATGGCGCAGAGAGTAGTTCAAATTCAGCTCGAAAGTTGATTAAAAATGAAACTTAAAACACGCACATGGTACTCTAGAAAAGAATTATATTGAAGACGGGCGATTATCAGAACACAGGTTTAGAAAATTTCGTTCTTGTGAAATAAAATTTGCACTCTATTTTCAGACAGTAATCAGTTAGTTCGATAGGGGATCTCAACTTCATCCCGTATTTCTGTATTTCCAGAATGGTTTCCAATCCGTTCCTTACAAAAGACTTTTAAACAAATTGCTTGCATATCAAGTATCATCTCAGTTCTGCGACTGGATCCGTTGATATTCTATTAGAAATGACACATTTCGTTTAAATCTATCCAAAATCCATTGTGGTTGAAGTGGTAACTGGTGTTCTCCAAGGAAATGTCATATGCTCTCTCTAAGAATGTAACTGGGCGGAGATAACCTGAACAGCTGTCTTAGGCTGTTGACAAATGATACTGTCATTTACGGTCTAGTGTTGTTAACAGAATATCTATGATAATTGTAAAATGATCTGGACAAAATAAAGTTTTGTGCGAAAATCGGCAATTATTTACCTCGAAATTTCTTAACCTTTTTATTACAACGATAAATGAAAGTTATCTCAATTTAGTTTCGTTATTCACGTGATTTCTTGATATTATAGGTGACAAGAGTTAAATCTGCTGTTGAAAATTCATCCTATCTTCCGGGATTGCTATTCCTGAAAGATTCACAGAGAACTTCTGTGAAGTATGGAAAGTAGGAGGTGAGACACTGGCAGACGTAAGGTCGTTAGGACGGGCCGTGAAGAGTGCCGGGATAGCTCAATCTGTGGAGCGCTTGCCCACAAAAGGCAAAGGTCCCTGGTTCGTATCCTGGTCTCGGCACGCAATTTTAATCTACCAGGAAGTTTAATATCGGGATTCGTTAGACCACACAAATCTTTGCCACTGCCACTTTGCCACTGCACCAACGTGGCAACGCTAACGTGCGCATTTCTGTCGCAGTTTCCGACGGTGTGGTGTTAACATTGGCAAATGCGTAGGTCGCCTTTTATCTTTATGAGTGTTCGGGGTGTTTTTCGTTCACTCATATTTGTTCTTTGCCTGTATTAAAGTTCCTCCACAGTTCCTGTCCTGTATTACCAGTCTGCCCAGAAGACGAGGTCAGATATCCGTAATGGGGTGGCTGGCCAACTCCACGACTTGTGGACGTGGTTTCACCCGAGTTTCGCCAGCCACTTCTTGAAGGCCACAGTACTCCTCGAACACCTGACAGGTACTGCACATACACTCTTGAAATATTAAAAAACAAAAACACCATGAATTAGTCGACAAACTAGAAGCTAATTCTGTTGGCATGTTCTTCAGGGTGTATAAAACACACGAAGATACAGAGCCATATTCACGTGAGTACAGTTATCAGAACATTCACAATGTCGGCGTTAGATCCGTGTATACCCTCCTTTTGCAGTACTGGAAGGCGCAACTCTCCCCTAGAGACGATCGCAGCGTTGCCGAATGTAGTCTTGTGGGATGGCCTGTCACGCAGTTTTTACCTCATGCCCTAGTTGGGTCAGATTTCGTGCCGTTCGTTTACACCCTAAAGAGCACATTGGTGGTATGGGATACATGTCAACGTGCATTGTACTGTTGGAAAATTTTTTCGTCTTGTTACCTTGGATGAACGTTAGCAAGACGGGTTGAATAATGGTTTCAATGTACCGTACACTGTGCAATGTACACTCAACGAATGCCAGAGGAGAACGGCCAGTGTAAGATAAGGCTCCTCAAACCATGATCAAGATGATCCGTGCATCTTCCTCTCACGCCCCAACAATGTTGAGTCCGCCTCCGGAAGTCTTATGGAAGGACGAATGGAGACTTGCCGTCTTCAGTGATGAGAGTCGCTTCTGTTTTGGTGCCGATGATGATCCAACGCGTGTGTGACGTGAGGCGAGCGCGAAAATCTAATGTATCCGACAGAGGCACATGGGGCCGGCACCCGAGATCATGGTGTGGTGAGCCGTATCCTACTATGGGCAATATCTTTTGGTGATCGTTCTGGAAACATAGAAAATTGCAGGGTACTCTGAAAACCTCGTTCAACCCATCTTGCTACCGTTCATGCAAGACAACAAGGTGATAAGATTTTCCAACAGAATAAAGGCAGTCTATAAATATCACGTACTACCCAACGTGTTCTTCAAGCTGTACGTTAATCATCCGCGCCTGCACGATGCCCAGATCTGACCCCCACTGAACATGTTTGGGATCGATTAAACGTCACCCGTCCCTGTCTTCACGTCTGTCTGTCTCACTTTAACCCTTTCCCGCACATGCAGGGTCGGCACTGAGTTAAACGCGGATTTGGCATGTGTTAGTATCTACAAGGTGGTCGGATGCCGTTCCTGCCGCCACCCCATGCCCCCCAGGAGGAAATGTGTATCCCAAATGCCTCCGTATAGCGTTATAGGTGTATGAAACTGTAAAGTGTTACGAAATGTTTACGAATCGTGTAACTGAGGCGGGAGTTGAGGACCAGTCTGGTATTCACCTAGGGGGATGTGAAAAACTGGCTAAAAACCACCTCCAGACTAGCCGACAATCCGACCCCCTTTCGTTAACCCGCCAGGCGGATAGCACCAGGACCGATACGCCTCCCCGGAAAGCGGTGCGTTAGACCACACGGCTAACCGAGCGGGTTGTCGCGGTCTTCACGACCGGCACAAAATCTGTCACAGCTGAGACATTAGGAGGAAGCTTCATCACAGTTCATTCCTGTAAACTACATTCGGTATCTCTACGATCGTCTTCATGGGAGAGATGCAGCTTGCATTGCTGCGAAATTGGGGTTATATACGTTGTAGTGACGACATTGCACACGTTAGCGTGATTGTACTCACTAGCGGAGGACTCTGTCTATG
Organism: Locusta migratoria; assembly: GCA_026315105.1. Lineage (NCBI taxonomy): Eukaryota > Metazoa > Arthropoda > Insecta > Orthoptera > Acrididae > Locusta > Locusta migratoria. The sequence continues at coordinate 320,780,669 of CM048748.1, read as the reverse complement.
TCATCATCCGCTGAATGCATACTCAAGAATGCGTCAATACATTTTCCCTATTCTGGGTCGACGAGTTCATTTTCAGGAGTGTAAAAGTCATCTTTTTAATTTTACATTAAAACTTCTGGGGTTAATAAAAATATTCTCTGAAGTAAAAGGTTCTTATATGAACTTATATACAGGGTGAATCACCTAAGCACCGCAAATATTGAGGAAACGGAAAGAGCGATTGGTGTACGCTTTTCACAGAATGGATTGGTAGTCATGGGCTCGTATATTCAGCCAAAAAACAGATTGTAATATTACTTACAACGTGTATTTTTTATGCAAACATACAGTTTTTAAATGGAACAATGGTTGTTTCTAACATGCACTGGAATTTCTGACCCAAGCTCTGTACAAGCAATTTTGAATGACTTTTTACCACATTTGGTTTGGCAGCTACAACCGTTCAGAGTTTCGGGGGCGGAGGCTGCGATAGCGTAGCTGACTGGCTAGCCACTGGGGCACAGCCCACTGTCTCATGACCACCAGCCAGTGCGCTACGCTATTGTAGCCTCCGCCCCCAAACCTTTGAATGGTTGTAGCTGCCAAACTAAACGTGATAAAAATTTAATTCAAAATTCTTTGTACACAGCTGGTACATGATAGAAACGACCATTGTTCCAATTTTTTTAAATGTATGTTTGCATAAAAAATACACTTTCTAGGTACTTTTACAATATGTTTATTGGCTAACAATACGAGTCCTTGGCTACCAGTCTATTCTATGAAAACCGGACATCAATCGCGCTTTCCGTTTCCGCAATATTTCCGGTGCAATTGTTAGGTGATTCACCCTGTATAATGTTGCCGAGTGACAAAATAACCTCGTTTGCCGAGTAGGTACATGGTAAACCGCTCTGTGAAACTGCAGACGTAACTATATCACCGAAAAAAGTTATATTGTTGAAATATGCAACTAGGAATGAAAAATAAATTGTCTATGAGACTGTCCCCATCATGAACGGAATTGGTATTCTCTGTCACGAATAAGTCGGCTATCACGAAACAGAACACCAGGCTGATGAATTTTACCTGCTTAAGAACCGCTTCCTGAATGTCAACATCGCTTTTCAAGTGGCGGCGTGGCTAATGCTTTCCTCGCGGTTCGAAGAGATGGGACTCTTAGGAGGCTTTCCACTACCGACGATTCGAAACGCCGGATCAAGTCACGCTTAAACGAGGCGGTGGACGGTCGTCTGATGTTGTGCAATAACTGGATATGACACGCTTACTTCGAATTTATTTCCGCCACCATTTCAACGTGGGGCAATAACTGGTTGCATTAACGGTCTCTCAATACTAGAGGAAATAAAGCACACATTGTGCCCGAAAAGATGGTAGCTATAAATTTTTTCACTGATACCATTGCGTGTAACATTTATTGGAAGGCTGTGAATGACGTTACACTGACATTGATGCTTATCGAGTCTTTTATATGCACTTCGAATGTAGTTCACACGGAATATACACTCACGAAAGACTTGAATGCCTCACTTCTTGACCCACTCTGTGCTTCAAATATGATTCATCAGTTTTTCTGAATGAACATAAAACAATTGCACTGCTGGATATTAAATTTTCCACAAAGGAAGGATACCAAATACAGTAAAGAAATTGATCAATGTCTTATTTAAGCAATTGTCAGCAGTATTCATGTATTTTATAAATATGAATATGTTGGCTGTGACATGATTGTCGTGTTGTATTTAGCCAAAGAATCGCTCTAAAGCTATGATACATGGGCAGATGCTTAATCGACCCATTATTTATTTTTCCACAATTTCGAACGTTTTTGTGTACCCTTGCCTCAAACGATCTATCACGTCAAGGTAAAACTCCTTATTCACCTTGCGACCTTGAGGCAAAAATTATGCACTATGCCATGGTATTATTATTATTATTATTATTATTATTATTATTATTATTATTATTATTATTATTATTTAAGAAAACAAAAACTGTGAACAAAACTTTGACATTTGATCGAATTTGACGGACTTTTTTCTGTCTTGGTTCTCCGGGATTCTTCCCTCGGATGATTGGGGTTAGGTTTCGACGTGGTAACCATAAAACCATGTTTGGTCACTTGATATGACGCTTTTGATTAGATCAGTATCGTCATTGACCTCATTCAAGAGCTACTGATCGATGGTCATGCAACGGTTCTTCTGGTCAGAATTGATAAGTTTTGGAACAAACTTCTCTGAGATCCGTCTCTTTCACAAAACATACGAAATAATTGCATGACTCGAACTGATCGATATGCCAACATCTTCAGCAACGTATCTGACGATAATCAGACGATATCCCGAAAAAATTATTTTCAAACCTTCAACTTTATCATTTGTTGTTGCTGTACTGGGGCGCCCTGATATTGGCATCACCGTATGCCATCGTCAATATTTCAAGCACTTTAGAGAATTTGACTATTTTTCACACAAAATTTGATGCAAACTCTTTGCTCCATTTTTATAATAATAGAAAATCTCCGAGCACACTAAAACACGTCTTCTCTTAATATCTGTCAAAAGTAAACTAAGTACGCTGTACATATGAAACTGTAAACATATGTTCGGAACATGTGTATCAACATAAACGTGTCCACACAGTTCGAAAATTCACCTTTTTGAACACACTTCGTACGGACCGTTACTCTTACGGGAATTAGTTTCATAACTACGAGTTGGAGTACTGTGAGCAGGGTGAAGCTGGGAATATGTGTCTGACGGGAAGCGTCCTTAGATGGCCCTTTCAGGTGCGGTGACCTCTGTGTCCCCAGTGGTGTAGGGGTCAGCGCAGCTGCCTAGAAAGTAGGAGACTCCGGTTCGTATCCCGGTTGGGTACACATTTTCAGCTTTTCCCATTCGCAGTTGAAGTCATATATTCTCTGAATATGAAACAATAACTACTGCAGGATCAGAAGAGACGTCTGTTTTTTCGGAACAGACGCCACATGTATATGCATTTATTTTTCTTTATTCGTACGCTTGTTGCAGAAAAACAACTAAAGAATGTGCATCACGTTTCGCTGTATATAGCCTCTTTGCTGTATATGACCTCATAGCTGATCTTTAGTCCGAATTTTATATAAGCTGACGACTTTCAGCCACAATATCTTCCACCCTCTTATAGCTGTCGACACGGAATTGCCGTGGTGTACAACTGGAGACTTTGTACTAAAACGACACAGAGAGATAGTTTGTCTCCATTGTGCAGCTTTCGCTGAAGAGCAAAATATTGACAATGACACGTGGAATTTTAAAGAAGTCGGTAACTTACAACACCCATATCTTTCACTCCCTTATCGTTATCAAACCTCTACGACCATAGTGCACAATGGGAGACTGATACCTACTACGTACCAACACTATTTGGTTATGATGTATAGTTTCGGCTGCAGAATTAAATATAGGTACAGACACCTCAATTGTTATTTGCCGTAATTGCTGGTGGATACGAGGCATCCCACTTTTAAGACTTCTTTTTTAGGAAAAACATAAATCACACCAAATACATAAATTGCAAAATAATTATAATTCGTTTGTTCAGATACATCAAATATTTAAGGCAGTGCCTTCAAGTAGTGTTCATACACTGTACGCAGACGAGTTTTTTGACAGTTTGCGCTTATTCAAACGAATATTTCGCCTATCTCTGTTTACAGTGCGCGCCGACTATATCGCGATCGTTGACGAGAGCGTCGTAAATGCTTACGACATTGAACCCAGAAAAGCAGAGCCACCTAGGTGACAGACATCGCGCCGAGTATCATTTCGCGAACTTCGCACGACGAATAAGGGGTTTTCAAGTTCAAAATGACGCGTTTTGAGAATTTATTGTGAAGCGCAAATATTTGTGTAAGTATTCTTGAGATGGTGCATAAATTGTGAGAATGATGGATGGTTTGCGTCTGTATATTGGTCGGCGCACTGTCTGGAGCACAGCATGTTATAACCTCAAAAAAATTCTCAAATATCGTCAGGCGAGACATGGACAAAGAAGTGAGCAGCGTTTCATTATTCAAATAATGAATGACGCCGTTGTAGGATTACCAAAAAAATCGATTATGATGAATGAAATTACGACGGAAGTTTCTACTTCCTGTGGAGTTACCAGTTTCAGTTACGCTTGGCACTAAAAATAGTACGAAATTCAGGAAACCTTCACTACAGAATAAAGCACCTGACGGGTATTTTTTAGCATATTACGTAGGCGCGTCCAGAAAGTAAGTTCCGTTTGGTTATATAAAACGAACGGGTACAGACACAGAAAAAGTATTGATTGTACAAAAACCTACAACTGTTAAACTACTTTTCTACATAGGTTCCGAAATTTTGTAGGCAATTGTCATAGCATGGCACAAGGTTTGTGTGCCTTTTTCATAGAATGTTGCCGCCTGTATATTCAACCATGTGGTAAAATGTTATTTTAGCTCGTCATCGTCGTTGAAGTGTTGTCCACCAAGGACAGATTTTAGGTGTAAGAAGAGGTTTGCTGTCAAAGGATTTTTTTTTCACGACAATGCCTGACCTCACACATCGAATGTGACCAAACAATTCTTACGTAAATGGCAATGGGACCTGTCTGATCATCCTCCATACAACTCGGACCTCTCTACTAGCGACTTGCATTTCTTCTTACACCTAAAATCTGTCCTTGCTGGTCAACACTTCAACGATGATAAAGAGCTGTTACCATATGGTTGAATACACAGGCAGCGACCTTCTGTGAAGGATGCATGCAAAAACTTGCGGCACGCTATGACAAGTGCCTACAAAATTTCGGCAGTTATGTGGAAAAGTAGTTTAAGAGTTGTAGAATTTTGTGCAATAAAAATTTCTTCTGTATCTGTGTACAATTTCATTTTATGACCAAACGGGACTTACTTTCTGGACGCGCCTCGTATATCAAATAAAAACCAGGAAAATGTAAGAGAGAAACTTAAAGCAAATTACCCAGCTTCATACATTATTTCCCGTATTTTACACCATTTTTTAAAATACCTTAAAAGAAATCGAACTTGTGGGTACCTACTTTAACTGGCAACCGGCGTACAAGACGAATCCACTTTCTGGACCAGTTTTCGTAGAAAAAAAATCGCACTGGCGTGTTTTACGGCCCACTTTGCAAAAACTTATAAAACCACAAATGTAAACATTTTGGACCAAAATAATAATGTAAACAATAAAAAAATAATTAATAAGAGTGCCTAAAGCCCTTTTAGGAAAAAAAAATTATAGGTAGTGGCGGGGTTTCACCCACTGACCTTCAACATCAGTCCAAAGCATTGCCCACTACGCTACAACCAACACTAAGAAGTTGCGTTCTTTAAAATCATACTATTGATGGCTGTTGTTAACTGATGCTAATATGGTATTTGTTGACACTAGATTATCATTTATCGTACAAAGAACTACGTGTTTTTTTAAGTCTTCAGTGCGCTATTGCGTTGAAATGACAACTTGTAAGTTAATATAAGAAAATCATCAAATACGCAACGCAAGATGGCGTATGCCACAGAGTATTCTGGGCGAGGAATGTCACGTGACATCTGCGAACACTACGGACGGGGGTTCGAATCCCCCCTCGGGAATGGTTATTTGTGCCGTCCTAGTTCGTAAGTAGTTCATAAGTAGTTTGTAAGTTTAGGGACTGATGACCCCGTAGTTAAGTCCCATAGACTATACAACCATTTGAACATTTGAACATCTGCGAACGGCTGGTTTTCGTTAATTCAGTGGAGGGTGTCAAAACTCTTGTTATTTTTGCAAATATCTCTCAAACGATACGAGATATGAAAAAAACATTTGGGAACAAAGCTCTAGAGAATCTTGTCCTCTACAATTTCGGTTATTCAATTTTAGTGTCAGATGAACGGTTTATATGCTATTAAAATTACATTACAATCGGCTTTTTTGGTATTACTAACGTATTTCTGGTCCGAAATATTTGAAAAAGCGAGGTTCTGGTCTCTGGTAGCCAACAATTATGTCTCTAAAATTTGGTGCCGATCGGTTGAACGGTTCGACCTAAAAAGTGGGAACACGTTACAGCCAGACAGACAACGTCAAATCGCCGTTATTTTTGCAAATATCTCTGCAACAATGCAACATATGAAAAAAACATAATAGAGCGAAGTTGTAGAGAATTTTCCTCTCTACTAATTAGGTTATTCAATTTTCTGTCAGATGAACGGTTCGCTTGCAATTACAATTATCTTACAAACGGCTTTTTTTGGTATTACTACCGTATTTTTGGCCAGAAAAATTTGAAAACGGGAGGTTCTGGTCTCTGTCGGCCTACAATTATGTCTGTAAAATTTGGTGTTGATCGGTTGAACGGTTCATCTTAAAAACGGGGAACACGCTACGGACAGACACATAGACATACATCCTAAAATCGCCGTTTTTTATGCAAATATCTCTGAAACGATACGAGATATGAAAAAAAAAACATAAGAGAGCAAAGTTGTAGAGAATTTTCTTCTCTACAAATTCAGTTATTCAATTTTCGTGTCAGGTGAATGGTTAAGCCGTTACTTTTATTTAAATTTCGAGCTGTCAAAAGACGATCGCAAAGGCCCACTTTTAGTGTTACTACCGTAACCTAAAGTGGGCCAAAAGGGCGACTTATACCAACGCCACCTAGATACAAGGCCTGTGCGCTGACTACCTAGAGTAGTCATAACACAAGCAAACTACTTGTCTTATGAAGCGCCGTGATGATTTTGAGTATACGTACACGTTGCACACTGTGTTTCAGAATGTTCTTAATGTTATTTATGTGATTCACTGTCAAATTTGTTTTGGTGTAAGATATTTATGAACTATTAGTAAAATAGCATACCGATATTGGAATCGGACGTTTCATATTAGGAATTTTGTCTCATACCAGCAATAATCTGCACGGAGAATCACATAAAAAACACGAAAAACAATCTGAAACACTGTGTGCAACGTACACGTATTCCCATACTCAGCACAATGCTACGTAAGGCAAATAGTTTGCTTGTGTTATGACTACTCTTGGTAGGCAGCGCAATGGCCTTGTATCTAGGTGGCGTTGCTTATACGCCGGCAAATACGGTATATTAAGATATATATATTCCCCATACCAAACAAAGCAGGTGCAGACAGGTGTGAAAACTACAGAACCATCAGTTTAATAAGTCATGGCTGCAAAATATTAACGCGAATTATATACAGAAGGATGGAAAAGCTGGTAGAAGCCGACCTCGGGGAAGATCAGTTTGGGTTCAGGAAAAATGTAGGAACACGGGAGGCAATACTCACTTTACGGCTTATTCTAGAAGATAGATTAAGAAAAGGCAAACCTACATTTCTAGCTTTTGTAGATTTGGAGAAGGCTTTTGACAATGTTGATTGGAATAAACTCTTTCAAGTTCTGAAGCAAGCAGGAGTAAAATATAGGGAACATAAGGTTATTTACAGCTTGTACAAAAACCAGTCAGCGGTTGTCAGAATTGAAGGGCATGAAAGGGATGCAGTGGTTGGAAAGGGGGTAAGACAGGGTTGCAGTCTTTCTCCATTGTTGTTCAATTTGTACATTGAGCAAGCTATAAAGGAAAGCAAGGAGAAATTTGGAGAAGAAATTAAAGTTCAGGGTGAAGAATTAAAAAAATTGCGTTTTGCTGACGACATAGTAATTCTGTCAGATACAGCAAAGGACCTGGAAGAGCATTTGAACGGAATGGACAGTGTGCTGAAAGGTGCATATAAGATGAACATTAACAAGAGCAAAACTAGGGTAATGGAGTGCAATGTAAGAAAATCAGGTGATGCTGAAGGAATTAGATTGGGAAACGAAGCAATAAAGGAGGTAGATGAGTTTTGTTACTCTGGCAGTAAAATAACAAATGATGGTCGCAGTACAGAGGATATAAAATGCAGAATGGCAATGGGTAGAAAATCGTTCTTGAGAAAGAGAGATTTGTTAACATCGAATATTGATTTAAACCTAAGGAAGTCCTTTCTGAAGGCATTTGTATGGAGTGTTGCCTTGTATGGGAGTGAGACATGGACGATAAACAGTGCGGATAGGAAGAGGATTGAGGCTTTTGAAATGTGGTGCTACAGAAGAATGCTGAAGATTAGGTGGGTGGATCGCGTAACTAATGAGGAGGTACTGAACAGAATTGGGGAGAAAAGGAATTTCTGGCATACCTTGACTAAAAGAAGGGATAGATTGCTAGGACACATTCTTAGACATCAAGGAATTGTGAATTTAGCGTTGGAGGGAAGTGTATGGGGAAAAATCGCAGGGGAAGACCAAGAGATGGATACAGTATGCAGATTCAGACAGATGTAGGTTGCCGTTCTTATGTGGAGATGAAGAGGCTTGCTCAGGATAGGGTATTGTGGAGAGCTGTATCAAACCAGTCTCCGGACTGAAGACCACAACAATGAAAAGTTATATGATTTGTTTTGTCTCGGCAGTGTAGTAATAGGGATTCGTCGAACAACAGGCTATAGGTTTCCTATGGAACGAGCCTACTGCGTGACAGAGCCGTGCTGCTGCTGCCTCTGCGGGCCGCGCACGCCTCCCTTCATTAGAGGGATTGCCCGGTGGGCGCGTGTCGCTGCGTGGGCTCTGCCTGGCCCAGTGGCCCTCGGTGTCGGCTGCAGGGCTGCTCACGAGCCCTTGACGCCTCTCCCTCACCTCCCCCTGCCCACCGCTGTCCCTTCCCCCGGGTGCACGCAGCCTCTCGCGCTCTCTGCTTTCGCAAGCTTCCTTTGTGCAGCGCGCCGAAAGAAATGCGAGCTCGACTTGCCGCTACTCGGCGCACGAGGAGGGAGGGCTCCCTCACAGTTCCGCACCGCAGCGCCCACCAGAGAGGGTACTGGAGGTATTATTACTTTGCCTATCTCGCCGTAATAAAAATTTGCTGTTTCGACTTGAAAATTTGACGTACTCGATTATTCGAGGGATGTTCAAATGAAAACGTACGAGACGACACTGTGGGTAGAAATGAAGTCTTTATTTAAAAGTAATCACGAGAGGCCTGTACACAATTATCCCACTGTTTAGCGATCCGAAGGATTCCCTTTTCCCCAAATTCCTGTGGCTGTGACAAGAGCCAGTCCGCTAGTGCGTCCTTCAGTTCGTCGTCTTAGTTGAAGTGCTTCCCTTTGAATGCATTATTACTGTAATTTACGCACCAGTTTTCAGTAATAAAATGTATGTGAACACGACATGTTTCGGGACGACATTATCCCATTATCAAGTTATGTAAAACAAGGAAACGTAGAATAATAAGGGCACATTATACAAACGACTGTACCACAAATATTCCAATGAAACTAACCTCCTATCTACCATACAACTAATCTGCTGCTAGGAAGCGTCGTTAAACACAATAGCTGTGTACGTACATTGTCAAAAATAAATAAAGCATTGAGCAAAACCACATGTTTCTCCGATGGCAGCAAGTATGCATTAACGGACAACTGATCCAACTTCAAATATTGTCCATATGATTAACCACTGTCGTTGGTGGCCAAAGATATTCTAGTCAAGATACCTGACATTTATTCATAAAATCAGTCAAAAATGAAAGGTTTTGTAACGGAACTGCGTTCTAAATTTTTCAGTGCAGTTAAAAGCAAGAAGTCGATATTTAGTACGTGCACACACGTCAGTGTTTCTCAATGAGGAGGTTGCTGAAATATGCCCAGTAATTATTTTAGGTAGTTCTGTCTTTTCGTTGAGCATGCTGCTGGAAACCTCTCCCAATTTATGGAGCCCAACGAATGTCGTTCAACTTTTAGGTGTTTTGCCACTGTAGATGAGCCATTCTCTCTATTACTGTGCTCTTTAAACCGCACCTTAAAATTCCTTCCCGTTTGTCCTATACACTTCATTTCACAATCATTACACTTTATTTGGTATACCCCCGCTTTCCCCATCCAGTTCTCACCTGCATCAATCTTATGCTTCAGCCTATGTTCTAATTTATTGTCTGCACAACTTGCTGCCATCGGAGAAACGTGTGATACTGCGCAATGCTTTATTTATTTTTGACAATGTACATACACAGCTATTGTGTTTAACGACGCTTCCTAGCAGCAGATAAGTTTTATGGTAGGTAGGAGGTTAGTTTCATTGGAATATTCGTGGTACAGTCGTTTGTATATAGTGCCCTTATTATTCTACGTTTCCTTATCTTACAGAACTTGATAATGGGATAATGTCGTCCCGAAACATGTCGTGTTGACATATATTTTATTATTGAAAAAAATGCTCAAATGTTTGTATAGTCTATGGGACGTAACTACGGGGTCATCAGTCCCTAAACTTACAAACTACTTATGAACTACTTACGAACTAGGTCGGCACAAATATCCATGCCCGAGGGGGGGATTCGAACCCCCGACCGTAGTGGCCGTGCAGACCGTGACTGGAGCGCCTTAGTCCCCTCGGCCACCGCGACCGGCTTTATTATTGACAACTGGTCCGTGAAGTATAGTAATAAATGTGAAACAGTTGTGTGATGGCGTCTAAACAGGTGATTGAAAACATGAAATTCACAGGGCGACTTGTCCGGGCTGCAGGGCGGATGCTCAAGTTAGTCCCATTTGAATTTGGCACACATTGTGTGACCCTATAGACATGTGAATGCGCTTTATCATGGGAAGAATCACTCCCTCCGTGAACAGCCCAGATCGTTTTCACTTGATGGATTCGCATTGGCTATGGAGTGTTTGGCACAGAGCTCCCAATAACACAGGCAGGCACATTCGCCATTTTGTTTCCCAACGAATGCTAAACATAGCATGCAGCTTATGTGAAATGTGTTATTTCCTTCCAGTTTTATGAAAAGGATACAAAAGTGATCTGAATAGAGTCTTAGATCCTTCTATTTTGAGTTTACATTCTGCTGTGTTTACATCGATGTGTGGATTAAGCTCAAAAATCGTGGGTTTACTTTACTTATTGCTGTTTTTTGTGCTGTTCAAATAAAGAATAAAGGTACAAGAAACATTTATGTAACATATAGGGCAAACTCGGCTAATTTCGCAGTACGGTACAAATCCTTTCTCTGCGAAATTGTACGAGCTGACGTAAAGTACAAAAATTGCGCCTCATATGGCAGCACCTACCAGCTATGTGTGGTCGAGAAAACAGCTACCGGAACGCATTCTTGTGGCTGTGGTGGACCTTTTTCCAGTGTGGTTGAAAATATTTTCAGTGTAGCACGTGTTCGGTGACAGCTGTCTGGTTTTCTATCGATACTGCCGATATAACCTGAAGTGTGAGTATACGACTTTTATTGATGGATTCTTCACAGGCCTCTGTTTAATTTAAGGTCTTGTTCACCGTTTTGACACTAATAGCTTTCTCATAATTCACTTTTGCCGGTAGTGAACTTCTTAATGATATGGTTAGTTGCAATATGCGTGAAGACCTCTGAAGAAAGGAAAGCAGACAGAAAAAAAATCGAAATCAAAGGATTATGTTCCAGCAGAGAGGCAGCAAGGGAAAGTGAGCACCTCAAAAGCTAGAATGGGAACCAGCAATCGTGCGAACACGTAGCTCCTTCAACAAGACGATGTACACCTATACGGAGAAGATTAATAAGAAATGTAGCAAAGGATGATAACATTTGTTCCTCATGTGGTGGAAATTAGGAAAATGATAATGATGGTCAAGAGTGGATATGTTGTTTGAAGTACGATATCTGATTTCATCTGTCTTGCGAAAGACTGAAGGCGTACAATGCTCAGTTCACATGCAGTTTATGCACTGAGTCTGATTCTGATTAACTTGAATCAGGTTTCCGATTTTAAGAACTACCTTCAATTATATTATCGAATTTAAGATTTTCTTTGTTTTATTTGTTTTGTTATTCATTTTTATGTTTAAGTATGTAATTAATTAATCATATTACCTTTGATTACATTACTTATAATAATTTAGTAATAGTAAATATAGTGAATGTTAAGTGTATGATATGTTTGGTTATATTAAATCATGTTCTGATGACACAACAGTATTTTTTAGAGTTCCAGCTGCTACTGCGAAATTACCCGAGTAGTGTTTCGAAATTGCCCGATTTCTTATTATTCCAGGTAAATTAGCACGATTTTAAGAAAGCTTTTTTATATCTGAAATTTAACTTTCAATATTTAACATTTATACCAACGAATTATACTACTTTTACATACCATTTGATACAAAAATTCCATTTGTAATATATTTCTTTTAAACACTGGAGGAGAAAAACCTTAAAACTGCGAAATTAGCCGAGTTTGCCCTACACTTCTGTTATCAAATTGCGTACTGACTGTAGCTTTTCCAAGTGACCTAAAAACTTAATACCAGCGTTGGAACTTAAATAGCGCCAACACTGCGCAGTATATTCTACTATTGTCGCTGATAGCACACATTGTTGACGTACCTACCTTAACTCCGCGCAAATGGACTCGCACGACCCACGTCACTGGCGTGGGCACAACCATGGTTAACATAGTTACTTGTGAGCGAGCGGTCTAATGTAGCGGTGTAACTATGTTTTCGAAACACGAACAACGGAGTTGGATAAACATTGAATGTGCTAGAGGTTGTACATCATAAGTTCATAACAGTGTCATCAAGGTCATCAGGAACTTACCGTGATGGTCTTACACTAACGCATTATGTTCGTCCATGGCAGACCGTCAATTCATAGTATTGCTGTTCGGTTTTGTAGCATCACCTGCGATCAGCTTTGCGAAAGAAAGGGCAACACTTTCTGCACAACCCACCCATCATTGTGGACAACAATGCGCGGGCGTATACAGAGCAAGCTGTGGCTGATCCATTCGGTCGCTGGGACTGGGTAATACTCTACCATCCACCATACTCCCCAGACTTAAGTCCTTCTGACTTTGATTTGATTCCGAAGAAGGAGGAACCACTTCGTGGCATTCGCTTCAGAACTGTTCCAGAGATTCGACATGCTGTAGACCGCTCCATTCGCAACCTCAAATGAACATGCACTACTAAAGGTTTACTACGTCCTCCACATCGCTTCAACGTGTTCTACGCAAAGCTGGTAACAACTTCGAAGGACGATAACGGGTGCAAACTTGTAACACCTTCGTATCGGTTGCCACTATTTAAGTTTCAACCCTCGTATTTTACAGTATGTGTTCCTATTGTGAAATGACGATACTGGAACTGATGAGCTTTCTCACTTTAAAAGTTTGAGATAGCTCTGAAGTGTTATGATTACTATTGAGATACAGGCGCGATGACGGCAGTTTAATTCTGCTGAAAGAGGTCATCAAAATAAAAGTTTTAAGCTATCTTGGCTTTATTTGGTTGCTGAATGTCAATATTCGATGTTTGCTCGCCGTGTGGCAATAAGTGTTTGTTAACTCTCACCCACCACCTTCTTGACTTTCTGTCAATTGCAAAAACTACAAACTGTTCATAATCTCAGCTTTATCGCTATATCCAATATTTCCACAATATTATTTCATGATTTTTGGGAAAGGTGTTTTTCTAATTTTCCCATCCTTTTCGTTGTATCTGACTTCTTCAAGAAATACAGGTGAATCAATTGTTGACAGCAATATTACAACACGTTTGTTCTTCAATACAGCGAACTGGCCTGTCAGAATTTCCTCTTTGTAATTCCTTGCGTGGTTTCAGCGTATAAAGTCCTATTCTGTGCGATGAAATCGTTCCACAGGCAAAAAGTCCATCTTTTAGATTCTGTAAAAGTGAGACGCTGGTAAAAAAATTTCCAGAATATATATGATGTGTCTTTCATTCCAAGCCTTTATACAAACCTGTAACTGAGAGAATCTCTGAGTGGGGATCAGAAATAATATGTGCAGAAAGGTAGTCCAGAATTTCCTCATCTTTCAGTCTACGAGAATACATGGTGTGAAGCTGGAAAAAAGTCGCCACAGCAACCCACGCTGCTACCCACGCTGCCACTTACTGGAGTAGAGGTTTCAAACGGAACCACCACAATAATCACGGAAGGAAATGAGTTATCTTAGCTATTATTCCAATAAATATAGTATTAACGTAAACACCACAGTATTGCGTTCTTACTACATGCACAAAAGTCACCTAACACAGACGGATACAGCCGCAATTTTAGAACAAATACCATCGCGCACAGCGTACCAAAATGTCTCCTGAAGTCAGACTGCTTGCTAGTATTTCAAAGTTTCGAAGCTGTTCCGGTGACAGCTGCTAGAGAGTAGCACCAACTGGGAGCTGCAGGGATCCACAAATGTATCGACTGCGCGTATGTCGTGAAATGAGAAAATTGGAGGTGGTTTAAAATTGAACAATTTCACCCGATAGGGATAAACACCGACATACTCCAACACCGCATACGATAATGACAAAGCACTGTCGTGTGACGTCACACAGAGTAGGCCACAATCGCATATGCGAGTGGTTGGTCGCTATTAGACAATGGACCGCATGAATAAAATGGAGTATCTACTTTACACTCTAAATTCCAGAGAACGTACTTAGGTTCGCATGAATAAAGCGAGGCAGAGAATATACTTTAACAGAGAATATTCTCAGAGGTAGTAAAAGGGTGGGGGAAGTTGCTCACAACAGAGAACGTTCTCAGATTGCGTATGAATAAAACTAGAGAAGTTTCTCAAGACCGGAGAATAGTCCCCGTTTCCTGAAGTGAGCTCTCTAACATACTTCTAGCTTAGTAACTTCTATTAAGTTTACATTTTACTGTGGTTTATAATAAAAATGACAAAATTTATGTTGCTTAGAAGGTAAAAAAGTTCTTTATACGTAATCTAAAGAAATACGAGAGAAACTAAAATGTTTATGACAATAAGAACATTTACTGTCGAGTCCCTTCCTTCAAGCATTTCACATAGTGACGAGAGTGATCTGAAAGGAGTTTTTTCTCACCAACATAGAAATGAAACACAAGTGGATTTAACTGCGTATTTTAACCGTTTGTTTGGAATGCATATATACAGTTGTAAACAGTTACATAGCAAAATAATATTGTATTTTTAAATAGGGTCGATTAATAACGCCTTATAACGTTAATTCCAAATAAAGGACGTCCCTGGACTTCGCAGTCTGTATCACAAAATAAATATTGATGCAATACCAGGTACTGAAGTACTTTTTTATTGCTACATTTACATCGGATAATCTGCAAATGACATTTAATTGCCTGGCAAAGGGTTCATCGAACCACCTTTATACTACGCATTTATCTCCCATTCTATTCTCGAATAGCGCGCGGGAAGAAAGAGCACCTGAATCTCTCCGTTCGAGCCCTGCTTTCTCGTATTTTATTCTGATGATCTTTTCTACCTATGTAAGTGGCAGTCAACAATATATTTTCGCATTCGGAAGACAATGTTGGCGATTGGAGTTTCGTAATAGCCCACGCCGCAGCGATAAGCGCCGTTGTTGTAATGATTCTCATCTCAGATCCTGTATCATTTCCGTAACGCTGTCGCCCCTGCATCGTGACAATAGAAAACGAGCTGCCCTTCTCTGGACTCTTTCGATGTCCTCCGTCAAACCCACCTGATCCCATACTGGGCAACAATACTCAAAAAAAGGACGGACAAGCTCTTGGTCATTGTACCTAAACCGGTTGGCATATTTTCGTAATCTTAACTTCTGTTATGTTAGAAATAAGCAGACACGGCAGTAAATTTAATAACTGATTAATTACATAGCTAGCAGTCTGTTTCTTGCAACAAAATCTCATGGCCTATTGCTTATGAGCAGACTTTTAGTGTAATATTTAACAAAAGTATCTCGTGTTAGAAAGCTCTGACAATGTTCACGTTGAAATAGATGAAAATGTGATGCAGTCTTAAAATTTCATTCGCAAATTGTGCTAACCCAACTTCAATAACAAAAAAGTTTCTCGCCTGACCAAAAGATTGTAAAATCGTCGGAAGAATACATTTTCGTAAAAAGTCTATATTTTAGTCTTCATAATATGCTGCTGCACAACAAACATAAATGTAAACATATTGCGTTTCTTCCTGAACACGTAGATGCGTAGTCTATTTTTGTACACTGAATAGTTTGCTTTATTGGGCTAGTTTAAAGAAATACACGATTGAACAGCTGTTCTGTGCCGACATGACAGACAAGAAGGAGGGGAGGGAGGGGGGGCAACCGAGAATGATCTTTCTGCTCATAGCATATGCTCCAGAAGTTTTTATTCATAGGAAATTGAGAACTTACTAAGAGAACGCTATTTTGCTCTGAGAATCTTCTCTGGAGCATGTGCTCTTTCTTATTCTTACGGCCCAATTTGCTCTGTTCCAGCGACGAACCAGTGAGTTACGCGATCGCAGCCTGCTCTGTTGACGTCTCACGACAGTGCTCCGGCTTTCCTATTGGCGGTTTTCCATAGTCACGTTACACACCGCCATTTTATTCGCTACAGTTCGGAGTCATCTAGCGGGAGGGTGTTACAACTTACGCCAGGAAACTGTGGAAAACAGATTATTACTCATAACACGTAATATCTCAACCGATATTGAGAATAGAGGAAACATTACTTCTCTGCACGCCCTTGTATTTGTAAGACGGGCGTGGCTTTTAAAAGCTCACTCATGATACGTAGAACATTCGTATGACTAAAGCCGTTGGCTTCCGTTAGCCAAGTCAAGGAATGCGACTCAATGGTTTATGTTGAACACACTCAAGGATGCCAACGCATCTTCCAAAAGATGTGCACTGATGAAGGAGACAGCTAGCTGTACTCTCGCCACAGTACAGTGAAGACCGTTTTCCACTGATCCAGAGTACCTGAAGCGTACTTCTGTCTCTTACACGAGTCCTCAAACTGTTTTTGATCTACCGGACCTCTATGTTCTTACAACAGCATTACGTCTACAACCAATAGTTGATTTCGGAGAGTAACATTAACAATGAGAAATGGACAATATACCTCAACATCTATGTAACGGTCGATACTGGGTAATTAACTTTCTCGGACGCAAGTAAAATGGCTCATATGTCAACGAATATTGGCTTCCACTTTTTGTGAATTTTTTGACCAGCTCCCTCGCCAGCAACAATAAGAATCTTCTTGGAAGCAGCGTGTTATAGGTTCACATCGTGTGCTGGAGAGCCTTACATGCACCCTGGTTTGACATCAGCCCCCTTCTGCTCGTATCCCCGTTGAGAGATGGGAGCGCTCCCCGCTGCCTTGTCAAGGCAGCTGAAGAGTCTCTTGAATGGAGGAGCATTGCGCTGCCGGTAAATACGTAGGCTTTCAAGCCACCTAACAGACGTCATTACATGGAAAACGCCTTGAACGAGTCGTCAAGTTGCTCAACTCTTTAGTGGTGCTACTACGATTTTAGGCTGATACTCTACGCAGAACCACCTTCCTACCTTTATTTTGGGCTTATGTTTTAAGTCGTTTAGGCGAAGGCTAGTAGGTTATTTGAATAAAACAATGACCGAATATTCTCGCACCTGTTCTTGTACTATTCTCACTAATCTAATAACGACTACGTCCACGGGGCGAGTAACATCAGTTTATTTTTTGGACCAATTTAAATGATTTATTTGAAAGGACGACATTACTCCTTCAATTTATTCCTTTTCATGTTCTTTTTGGTGAAGGTCAGTAAAAAGTTCCTCATTTAATGTGATATAGTAATTGTATATTTGAGACACATAAATTGTATAGAAAAACCGGGAATTTGACATTATTTTAATTGCTGATACAGTAGCTTCGCAACGGCAGCGACAAATGTTTTATATTAGTTTTTGTTTGATAAGTGTCGAGAAAAAAAAACAATAAAATTATTTGTCTTGTTTTGTAAATATGTAAACTTACTTCTCCAAAAAAACAAAAAAAAAACAAAAAAACAAAAAACAAAACAAAAAAGTTCAAATGTCTGTAAATCTATCGGACCATCAGTCCGTAGCCTACAAACTACTTAAACCTAGGTAAACTAACCTAAGGACAAACACATACACCCATGCCCCAGGGAGAACTCGAACCTCCACGGCGAGCAACCGCGCGCTCCGCAGCGAGACGCTTTAGACCGCTCAGCTACTCCACCGCGGCAAACTTACTTCTCGACATGGTCTTTGAGGTAAATACACTTTATAAACGATCCTCCACTTTTAACTTCTCATATATAAGGAATTTTGTCATACTCTGCAAAATACTGGTTGACTACAACTCCTCATATAATAGAAATTTGATTCTTGACAAACTAAAGATTGAAGGAAGAAGTCATGTTACTTGGAGTTGCATCTGGTGAATATACTTGTGGGAATGTACATTATCCTGCGGCAAGAATACGTCTTTACGTACAAGCAAGGCCCTTTTTTTCAGCCAAAGGACACAATATTCAAGCGAAATAATGTCAAGATATAGTTCCGCGTTTAATTTCAAATAATATATGAATATTATTTACCTGGAAACCCACAACACAGCTGATATCTACAGATTCACCGTACCAGGAAACTATCTTTGTCTTTTTCGCTACACGTCTAGAGATTTCTCTAGACGTGATCGAATCAGAGTAAGAACGTTCTGAAGTTTGTTTCTATACTTAAAAAAAATCATTGATAATCATTAACCTACGCGGTAATTAATAATTTGCGCCATGAAATCACTCGGAGATTCTGAACCGTATCGTCTGACTACTCTGAAAAATAATATTCGTCTCCCACTTTCCAATCTTTGTTTTGGCACATTCCTGATAACAAGGGACATACAGGCAATAACTCCAATGTTCTTGGCATTTTTAGACTATTAAAAACGTCAATGTATAACACTTTGCATTAGGAAACACTCACTGTCAGCTGTTATTTCTAAGACAACCCAAAAATAGCCTTGCATGCAACTGAACAGTCAAGAGCACAGCTATGATCATTATCATAGCATATCATCAGCAATTACTGACCTTTTACACCGTTGAACACGTTGAAAATTTCATGTTCCAATTTCAATTAAGTCTCCACTGCTATTAAATACTTTTTAACCCAAGTCAAACATAAAATTAAATCTGTTCTTGACAAATTTTGCTGGTTCAATGATGTCTTCTGCTGGAGAGGAATGGTTGTTGACTGGGAGCGTATAAAGACCGATTCCTTCGTTGTCGCACCTTGCTTACATGGAACGCAACCAAAAACACACAGTGCATCATACATAATAACAACAACTATAAAAATTCATTGTCGGTACAGCCAGTTTCTACGAGTACATATAAGTTACCACAACAACCATAGTTCGAACGGCGTCAGTGAGGAGAATAGTGCTGACAGCCTCGATGTCTGGTATTCTTTTAAGAATAGCAGCACACCGTTCACCAAATTCAGTCAATTGGTTTGCCTGCCGTTCTGAATTTTGTATATAGGCCTACAGATGTATCTCGGTTTCATCGAGAATCATAATTCGGTGCAGATGTCTTGTGGAATATAGTTCTTTATCGCCAGATAATGGTTCATCGAATACATAAAAGATACTGTTGACCACATTTACAGTAGCCAGAATGACAGATGAAGTGTCACGATGAGAAATAAAGATAAAGAAGGAAAGTGATAGGTCATGAAACTCTACAGTATGCGCCGTATCGGGCCTCAAGTCCATAAATAAGTAACATGAATGAATTCAAGACAATGGGCTGTGAAATACAGACTTCAGACAGAAAAATATCGTACTGTATCAAATTACAAATGTAAACAATCTCTCGATAAAATACGTTACCATATGCTTACTGTGTATGATATCTCTCCTAATTGTTTTGTGCGATGTATTTAAGATTATTCTTGAACAGTTATAGTAACGAATGTCACATGCCCAACGCCATAAGGACGCCTTCTCCCTAAATTCATTATTCTAACGTTTCTGCATCGAATCGATATTTAACAGTTTGAGAAAGCAAATTTCCATAACCGTTAGAGTCTACCTCCCAGAAAATTATATCCTGTTATAGCACAGCCCACAAAGGCCTCTATAGGCCCATCGTGTACCGACCGGCCGTCGCGTCATCCTCTGCCCGAAGGCGTCACGCGACGCGGTATGGAGGCGAATGTGGTCAGCGTCCCGCATACCCAGTCGTTGTGTCGGCTTCTCAATCAAGTAGCTCCTCAATTAGCCTCACACGGTCTCCGAGCACCCCACATACCAACAGCGCTCGACAGACCCGGACGGTTACCCATCCAAGTGCTAACCAAGTCCAACAATGCTTACCTTCGGCGATCTATCTGGAACGAGCGTATCCACTGTAGCACGGCCGTCTATCTTGGTACCATATGC
Source organism: Locusta migratoria (assembly GCA_026315105.1). Taxonomy (NCBI): domain Eukaryota; kingdom Metazoa; phylum Arthropoda; class Insecta; order Orthoptera; family Acrididae; genus Locusta; species Locusta migratoria. The sequence continues at coordinate 320,760,367 of CM048748.1, read as the reverse complement.
GACTGGAATTGGAGAAAGTGACATTGGTACACAAACTACGCTCCACAACACGCCGTGAGGTGGGTTGAGGAGTATGGATGCCGATTAAGATGTAGAAGTGGGAAAGATGTAAACAGAGGCCACCATTGTCCACTTTTGTGGGGGTAATAATAAGCAGCCCATTATTTTCTGACTCATGTCATACACTGAACTCAAATGTGATTCTAACAGAAGAAAATTTAATAAATCAGTTATCTCGGATACAAGGAAATATTAGATCGCAGAGATCAAGACTATTATTACAATACAAATATCTACATCTACAACCATACTCCCCAAGCCACCTGACGGTGTGTGGCGTTCGGGAAAATCGCTTTTTTCTCCTAGAACAATGTTATCCAAATTAATGACTCTTTTACTACTCCTGCGTCAGCAAATCATTTCCTAGTTTTCCTTTTCCATGATCTTCTCGGTTGGACACGTAAAATAAATAAATAAATATAAAATTTTTAAAAATATGGTACTTGTTACCGAGGAGCCGAAAGAGGCAGAGTTTTTATTTTATTTTTTTTTTTTTTTATTATAATGTGATGGATCCATTTCGGCTAAAGAGCCATTATTGCTAAGTTACTGACTAGAAAAGACTGACGTGTGCTATAGCATTGGTGATGTTGCATACAGGGGTGATCATGCAATGTTTCATTATGTAACAATGAAATAATTGTTCGATACCTTTGGTTCGTTGTATCGAACAGTGAAGGTTACTAAACAGGCAATAAAACAGTTTGCCGCGGTGGAGTAGACGAGCGGTCTAAAGCGTCTCGCTGCGTAGCGCGCGGTTGCTAGCCGTGGAGGTTCGAGTCCTCCCTGGGGCATGGGTGTGTGTGTGTGTGTGTGTGTGTGTTTGTCCTTAGGTTAGTTTACCTAGGTTTAAGTAGTTTGTAAGCTACGGAGTGATGACCACGCAGTTTGATCTGGTAGATTTACAAACATTTTTAAAACAGTTTCGGAAGGAAAAGTTTTGTAGGTTCTTATTGCGACAATTGAGATTCGGAGTTAAACAATTTGTGAGTGCATTTGATGGCTCACGTAAACACATTACCATTCCCACAGCTATATAATGCTGTACAAGAAATATAATTAAGACGTCATGTAAATATACCCATGTGCTGCTAGTCTATAGTTTTTTATTATAATGTGATGGGTCCATTTCGGCTAAATGGCATTATTACACAATGTCCATATGGCATACTTGTGCAATGTCCCGCTGCTTATATGGCAATAAGAAGAGTTTTGGTGTCACACATTATGTAATATAAATATCGTAAAATAAATTTGACAATATTTTTCAGCTTGTTGTTTTAACAGTTGACCAAAGATGTTGAATTTCAGCCAACTGTCAAAACAACAAGCTGAAAAAGCGTAAACATACGTTAGATACACGTACATATGCATGCTGGGCGGATGGCTCCCAGACAACTTGGTCGTTTCTGCGTACATCACACAACTGTTAAGAAATTACACGTGGACATAGGTAACACTGATCAATCAGTATACACATTACTTTGAGACAGCAATCAATGTAGACAGCTGAATACACTCTATAGTAAATTTCCAGATCTGTTCAATTCTAAAAATAATGTGACGACCATATAGGCAAAGTGGAAGAGTCCGCAGTTAGGAGCCATCAACGGAGAGACGAGAGATGGGCACGTTGTAGACGACGAAACGAATTGACGAAAATACACATATGAAACTTCCAGAGGACACACATATACATAGGCAGTTAGTAGAATATTATATCGCAAGATAAAATACTAGAGGAACGGTTGCAGGCTGTCGGTGGTACTACTGGGTACTACTCACCGCCATGCCAAACTGCTGAATGCACACAATTCGCTCAACCTATCTATCCTCTCTTCATCTAATTTCTTCTTAAATAATTTTGATTCATACTTCTGTCTTCTGATACTTGTGAAAACAGCCCACTAAGAGAAGTAAATAAAGAAAAATAAACATCCCCACGGAATGGACGCGTGGACGAAGGTATCATGCTACGGTCTGGGCTGCCGTTCCCGCCAGTGGCTAGAGTCCTCTCTCAGACATGTGTCTGTGTGTCCTTAGTTAAGGTAAAGTAGTTTGTAAGTCTAGGAGGTAATGGCCATAGCAGTTTGGCCCAATAGGTTTACAAACATTTGAACACATTGAAAAATAAATGGAAATTAAAAAAAGTAAAAACTAAACTGAAAGTTCCCCTGCAGGTGACGCGCACGAGCAACGATTTGACGGGGCACTACTTGGGGAACTAACTATGTTTCTGTTAGGATCCAACGCGCATCAGCGTCCAATAGATAATAAGAACACCTACAAAATTTAAGTGACGTGTCGTTATACTAAATCAGCAAATTATACAAAAATTTCGCGAGCTGAAAATTTCAACAGTTATGCACGCTTCTTTCAAGGTTTGCATTTTGCGTGGCAAGGAATGTTGTAATGTGGCTTCCTGCATCGTGACACTGACACTACACAGAGAGTACGTCGAGCTGAGGTGACTGCTGATATCCAGTACCTCGTTGTGCAACTCGGATGCAGGAGCTCTCTGAGCCTGCAGCACCTCCGCAGGCAGGTAAGGGAAGGAGCAAGAGGGACGCAGATCCTAGTCAGGTGTCACTCTAAGCGGATTTGAGGTCCTCCCTGTTGCTCACGGCGCCGGCTGCTGCTTCGCCGATAACTCTCGCCCTCTGGCAACAGGAGCATCAGCTAAGCCGCTTATTGTAAACTAGGCCTTACGTAAACTCAGTAAGGAACAGCGAACAATGCGTCTCGCAAGCTGAAACTGAAATACCTCAGCTGAGACGAAGTGCTTTGATATCATTTGCTACAAATAGGTGCCCACCGTTATGTATCTTAAGTGGTTTCGTCACTCAGCTGCACTTGGGTTCTGGCGGGCTGCGACCTGAAATTCGTATCCTGTGCGTGGTGGCTCTGTTGAGCGTGTTCCCATTATGGATCTTGAAGGACAAAATCAAAGTAACAGGGAGTTGAGGTGAGGGTTAGAATCGATAGCGAAAAAAATAGGTTTTAAGAATTTTGAGAGAAATCAACTGATGTTCAAATGGGAAATGTGAGTAGTGATGGAATGTGTGAAGATGGGGATGGACGAATTACATAGGTAAAGTTTCAGCTTTAGGGAAATCCTTGAACTTTTGAGGTGATCAGAGAACAGTAGCACAAAAAGATCTGATAATGTGTGTGAACTTTTCTTCATGATAAACCCTAAAACACAGTTATAGTCAGCTTCCTTTTGCATAGACTTCAGATATTCTTAATCTTATGAATGCAGTCTTCATTAGTGGGATTCACTACGGTTGTTCTAGAACTAATGACTCTGTAATATCAATTAAGAAATTTTCAAGATCAAATGTTCAAATGTCTGTAAATCTATCACTGCGTGGTCATCAGTCCGTAGCTTACAAACTACTTAAACCTAGGTAAACTAACCTACGGACAAACACACACACCCATGCCCCAGCGAGGACTCGAACATCCACGGCGAGCAACCGCGCTCTCCGCAGCGAGGTTCTTTAGACCGCTCGGCTACTCCACCGCGGCTAAGAAATTTTCCACCATTAAGTTGTATAAATATTTGTTTATGCCAATAAACTAGTTTTTATTTGAATCCATTTCGGATCGTTGTGCAGCAGCAACCGCAGATAATTTCTGTCATGAAAAGAGTATCTGTCGCGAAATAGATTGATCTTATTAGACATCGATTTCAGCTATAAAGTATCCATCATCAGTGTTATAGAATATGTCAGGACGAAGAGTTTTCACCCTCGACATCGTGCCAAGACGATGGCAATATTTGCCGCTTGACATAACTTATGATGCCTAAGGAACCTGAAAAATATGCCTAAAGGTCTTATCAAATGAAAATCTTAAGGGAATTATGACCACCAAATCAAACTATTTTACTTGGTATTCAGGGTGAAGTATAGTCCCCGCTAGTACTGTTAGGATGTCATCGCTTATGACAAAATTTGCATATCTACCATGGTCAAATACGGAGAAATTTTTAGATGGCCAAGAAAGCAAAGTTAATTATCTACGAACAAAGAGAACTGTGCAGAAAATAAACTGCCTTGGCTAAATAAACGAGCGTCCCACTACTGCGCTCATCGTTTATTTAAAACACTACACACAGATAGTTAAATGCAGTAGTTAAACCAAAGTTTTCTGAAAGACTCCATTATTTCCTCATACATTTATCATCGTACTGCTGTTAGTGCATTGAAGCAAATTTACTTTCCTTCATGACGAACTGTCTACGGTAAATAAAGTGTTCTACTTCAGCTATTACTATGTTCTGCCTAACTTGTCCAAGCAACAACAGGTTATGCTAACTGTCCCCTAGAGGATTTTCCCTTGCACCTTGGCATTACTTGGCATAGTAGCAAGCAATATTATTACCTGCTTCCCTAAACATGTATTTAAATAAAGAGTCCTACAAGTGTAAAAGATTTCTGCTGCGCACATTTCCTAGTATTCTTCTTTTTTACACTGTTTTTTAAGTTACTTGATAGCCTCTACCTTTTCGGTTGAGGTGGTTTTTTAGTGTGTACAGCATGGCTCGCTCATCCGTTATTATCTTAGTGATCAGCCGGCCATAGCATTCTGCTGTGAAATTGTACTTTTATTCCTTTTGTGAACTCCTCTGTGTATAAGTGTAGTATTTGCCTTATTTTACATTCAAGGAATTCTCTAATCCTTGTTCTGTGTTTTCGTTCTATCACATGTTACATCACTGCCTGGAACAGGGGACTGATGACCTTGTAGTTTGGTCCCCTATAAACAACAACAACAACTATGGTTTCTCCTGCCATGTGGAAAGGATAATCAAATAACAGGAACGTGTTAGTCGAATATTTAGCTTTGCGAAGTAAAAGTGATGACTTTCTGGATGCCTTGCGAGAATTGCCGTGAGGTCTAAGGCACCTTGCCTCGGATTGTGCGGTCGCTCTTCGTCGGAGGTTCGACTTATCCCTCTGGTATGTGTGTGCGTTCTTCTCAGCGCAAATTAGTTTAAATAGTTTGCAAGTCCTTTGACCGATGACCTCCACAGCTCAATCCGTTAGCTTTATAAACATTTGAACATATGACTTTCTGAATGGAGAGAGAAATTTCCGAAAAGATGCCAAATGCATTACATTAGTTGATGAGAGCTGTAGTCCTATTTACCAATAGAGCCAAAGAATGGTCAAATTGACCAAGGGAGATTAAAAGTGTCTCTGAGGGCTTATAGATCTCCACTTTTCACATCGACTGCGCAGGTTGGCGCACAGCTGTTTTGTATTTATTGTGTCTGTTTTTATTAATTTTTATCAGTGGCAGGATTTTAATATACAATATTAATCTTCTTCTTCTTCATTTTGCGTTACGGACTTTTTGGAAAACGTGTAGCCTTTTCATAGATTACATCTTTATCTTTTCGTCTCAGAACCTCTTCACCCTTTCTCTTCTTCTCTTCTCTCTGGTCTTTTCCACTGGTGGTTTTCTGTCCTTCTCCTGTATCATACCGTCCTCACGTTCAGGCATATTAGTCAGTGTATACTTGTTTCTCCAGTTTTCCTTTCCTTTTACCTTGATCCTCAATTCCAACCAATCCTTACAGAGTGCAACAACCACGTTGTTCCTGTCATTCCTCTAGTCCTCCCTATTGTTCCCCATGATCTTTTTGTTATTTTGTTCACATTCATTCTAATTACGTGAGCCGCAAACCTTGCTCTTCTGTGTCTGATTTCTCTTGATATTGTTCTCGTGTTTTGGTAGAGTTCTACCCTAGGTGTTTTCATCCATCTCACACCATCTCGTTTTAGTCCCAGTATTTTTCTCTCCCATTTCTCTAGTTGTTCTGCACCATTTCTTCCTATCGTTGTCGTCTCAGCTGCATATAATACTGCATTCCTTATCGTTGCCTTGTAGTGTCTGATCTTTGCAGCTCTGGATATATAGTTTTTTTATTGAATATATCTCCTGTCATACAGAAAGTTCTACTCATATTCTTTATCCTTTCTGTAATTTCTTCATTGATCAAGTTTCTTACTGTTATATATTAATCCAGGTATTTAAATTTGTCCACCTTTTCCACTGTTTCTACTGATGCTTTCCTATCTCCAGTGGTATTCAATGTCTTCGTCTTGTTATAGGCGATCCTCAGTCTTACCATTCTGGTTAGATTTTCTTTATCTGTCTGACTATATCGTCTGCAAAGGCTTCGCAGTCCACTTGGATCCTTTTGTCCCCGACATGTTTTAGGTATTTCCATTTTCTCGTTTGTTGTTCTCCACAGTCAGATAACTTCATCCAGTAATATATTGAACAGAATTTGTGACTATCCATCTCACAGTTTAACGCCAGTCTTGATATGGAACTCTTCTGACAACTCTCCTTTGAATCGCACGCTTGCCTTTGTGTCTGACAGAATTTCATTTATATAATGCCGCCTAGTCCTCTGTTTTTCATTATCCTTGGAAGAGTGTGTCTTTCAATGGAGTCGTATGTCCTCATGAGGTCCACGAAGATTACTAACTTCTTTTTGTTCTTTAACTCTTTCAGGCTTTGTACGCACAAGTATGCAGTTCTGGTTTCGCTCCCTTTATATCTTTGTTATTCACGCTAGGAAGTTCGGGCCTGCATCACAGAATCGTGGATGGACTGTGGTAACGTGCGCAACGTGTTTTAACTCCATGTTTCTACAATGGGTGACACCAGCAGTCAACAAAGTTGACAAAAATTCATTACAGTTACAATGGCGGCAAGAAATACTTGTTGACAAGATGTTGATATCCTTCTTTTGACATGTGAAACTATCATATCTGACAGCTATTGGATTTTACAAGATCCTGTGATGTTATTTTGTCATTTCTTTCAAAGGTATGCTACTGTAAGATGGTGTAGATCATAAAATTTGTAGTGAAGTCCCAAAACAGACAATTATGTGCGTACAAATTCTTTAATAATTTTATTTAAATGAATTACTGTATGTAGATTGCATCTTAAAAGTTCCTATCTATATTAATGTCACATCACCTACAACCTTGTTTGTGAAAGGGTTAAGGACTTCTGCTCTATCAGTTGGATCAGGATGAATATCTGTTCAGTGCATCGTCTTCTCTTCATAAATCCCGCATGACATTCTCCAAATGTGCTCTCTATCTGTTCTTCTAACCTATTGAACGGAACTTTTGGCAGTACCTTCTTAACCCTTAATAGGAATCGTTTTTTTGACGAACATAACTGGAATCGCGGGTCCATATAGACCCTTAAATAAATAAATCTACATAATTTCTATAAAAGGTATAATTAACATGCGAATGCACAATGATTGTATCGAAACAAGTTTTATTTGAAATACAAATCAGCTTGTATTGAGCAAACAATTTACATTGTGCTATTTCATTAACTTTTAAGTCGTAGGTCTTACATTCAAGGAAAATTTGTAATACCTTACTCTGGAATGCTATAGGATCAAAAAATAGCTTGGATTAAAAAAAAACTACATATACTATGGGGTTTCTCATAACTTCCCCTTAACATAAATAGGGACACTTTATGCCACCAACAAGAAACAAAAATAATGACAACGATACATGAAAGTGTACAAACGTTATCTGTATATCAGTACTTTAACTACGAATGGCACTTTTTAAACAATGCGTTTATTCTGAAAGTCGTTTACAGATGTACTTAAAGATCTGTCGCATTTTTGTGATTGTTTGCAGTCAGTTTTAGGACCACACAAATAACATCTTCCTCTTTCCCGCGAGCTACTTTCATTACAAGGTGAATTTTCTTGTTGTGGGTTGAAAATCGCTCGAATATTCTGTGTCTGCGAGATTTTCGTCTAATAATAGTTCAAAGATTTCTTTTTCAGGAAGACCCCGCTGCTTGTGGCAATAAAGTGCCTCAAACATCACAAAATAAGTCAGTATACACTGACTGGAAACAACCCGTAACTGGAATGGCGGGTCATATTGGACCCAGCGGTGGAACTTCCGTCAACTTCCAATAAATTCCAAGCGGCAAGCTCTCGGTCACTGGTGCGCCTCACACTTACTGAGATTAGACTGATACGCGAAACTAAAACTCGGCGCGTTTCGATTGTTAGACCGTTTTGTTGTTGTCGGCGAATCCACATTGACTCACGATTCCGGTTACGGATATTAAAATAAGTTCTTCATAACTGTACGGTACATATTTCAATGTATTTCTTATTACAGGCCAATTTGTTACGTGTTCACCGCATCTCGCCTAACACCTGTTTACGCCACTGTTCTTAGTGTGGCAACGTTCCTACAATGCGTAGCGTACCAGACATAAGAGAAATTTACTGACCATATTTCTCGCCTTGCTTTTTTGACAGTAGCAACAGGCTGACAGACATTTAATTCTGCAAATCGTAATCTCCTACAAAATGCGCCGTTCCGTCACTGACACCTCAGTAGGCGAGGCACTCCTCGGCCGAGCAGCGAGACGAGATCCGCCGGATTTAATTCGCGTGCCCCCGGCAGACTTGTCACATGCCTCATTCAGGCGTGTAGCGTCAGAGAACGGCCGGGTCGGGTGGCCATATTTTTCGTTTAGAGCTTCCCCCGCGCGTAGATATAAAGCTGCTCCTTTAAGACAGAAATAACTCGCCCGGTAAACGCAATACAGGCGCCATCTTTCTCGGAGCTTCATCTGGCGTCCGCGGGGATTTCCCGAGTGCACCTGTAATATTTCTTCTGGCTTTCTCCCGGGGAAGCGCCGCGCGCTCCTCCGCACGCAGCGTTCCTGTGACGTTTTATTGAGCCGTTTCTCATACTTTCACACTTTGGATAAAGACAGCCAGTTGTCTGCCGGTGAGCAGGAAATACTAACGTTTTGTTTTGTCGTAGGTAACACAGTTACCGGACAAAGATACAGCGCGACTTAAAAACCTTTCTCAAATTGACATGGCGCATTGGAAACATGCAACAAGGCTCATTAATCATACTGCGACAGGAAGTTGCAAACGCCATACGTAATCATTAAAAAGTGTTGCAGTTATTTAGTGAAACGCTACAAATGTACGTCCATTACAGGAGGCAGTCTCAGATTTATCCAGATGTTGTGACTGAAGAAAGCTACGCTGCCACAACACAAATTTCATTCACACATTCGATTCTTACACGTTCGACACAAAGTCTAAGTAGTCACTGACAGTACGACGTAAGGAAAAAACGAAAAGAGAAGTAGTTCTAGAGTTTGAAAAAAATAAATCTTCTAAATCTGCACAGAGTTCATGGCTTCACTGAATAAGTTAGCGAGAGAATTTAGGGCAACTCCGTACCAGAAAATTCCAAATGTTCAAATGTTTATAGAGCTTATGGGACTTAACTACGGGGTCATCAGTCCCTAAACTTACAAACTACTTATGAACTACCTAATACTAAGGACGGCACAAATATCCATGCCCGAGGGGGGATTCGAACCACCGACCGTAGTGGTCGTGCAGACCTTGACTGACGCGCCTCAGTCCCCTCGGCCGCCGCGACCGGCCCGTACCAGCAGTTGAGAGGTGTTTAGAGGTTTCAGCGTCAGCGGTTGTGAGCCTAGATATAGCGGCTCGGTATGGACAGAGGAGAACACTTCTTGCAGCATGGACTTCTGGCGCTCTCTGACTTCCACTAGCTCTACCTGCAAGAAGTAGGGCCCTTAATGTAGGAATTTGTTGTTGTTTGTGTGTCCCGAAATGACTTGTTTTGTTAGGTGTGAGGTACGCCTTAAGAGTAAGCGTCCAGGAACAACTTGGCGTAATGAGGGTTGCCGGCTCGTAAGGGATTTATTGGAGCCGGCATAACAGATGCACCGAGACGAGAGATGGGTTCTCGAACGCACGCTTCCAAACGAACATTTCACAAAAGTGAATTAAAAGAAGACGAACTACATACGGACGGCAATCCACCGTTGACTTAGGTATTCCTAGCAACCGGTCCCATTCGGCGGAAACCCTGAACGAGAGCGACGATTTCTATTTCCAGGAACTGCGGTCCCGGTGTGGAACAATAACGGTGACTACCAGTTTCAGAAACTGTGGGTCACTGTAAGGAAGGGTTGCGGCGACTTCCATTCCATTGCTCTTACAGCTCATTGTTCGGTATTGATCTGTCATTTTTATTTTATTTTTAATTATTTTATTTTAATGAAAGTTCCGGATTGCTGCTTATATTTTATTCAATAGTGCTACTGCTGTTGCAACAGTTTGTCATTCTCAAGCGCGTCTACGATGTTTGGTCGTTATATGCTGACATCTGGCGTAACTGTTGTATAAACTGTATGGAAATATTCACGTATTTAGTAGTTGTATAACGTTTTTAGCTGTCAGGTTTTTTTCAGCTTTTTACGCTAAAACGTTAAATTAAAGAAAACGTTTATATTTTTTTGCGTAATTAACAACAGCTCTGCCCAAGATCTTTGGTAGAGCTGTGGTTAATTAATTATTAATAATTATTATTAAGGTTATAATTGGCCTATTATCATTTTTATACTTTCAGCGGTATAGCTGGCAATATGTTTACACGTTTATGTGATTTAAACCAAGTAAAAGTTCTTATTTCCTAATTGATATTTATAATTTTTACTTTTGTCAACAACAACAGGGAAAGTTGGTAACTATTTTCATGTCAATCAGAATACTTAGCGGTATCGAAACCTGAGTAAAGTTTTACTATCACAAATTTACGGAAAATGACTGCTGTGTAGTTTATTATGGGGCGTGTTCAGACTATTTGCTCTTGACACAAGGGCCCAGGTAACGTACTGTCTGGTAGTACACGATATTATTCATAGCTGTTACTTGCTCGAGAAATTCGACGAGTTTCGGATCTCTAACATCGAAAACGAGGGTGGCCATCAACTTGCCTGCTGAGGGCACAACTCTGAAAGATTCAGGAGAAGGTAATGCCGCATGCTTCCGTATGTCTAGTTGCCTCGTTGCGTTATACAAGTGCAACATGTGTAACTTTTATGTTCAATTTTTTTAAACCAATTGGTCCAACCTGCTATGGTCATCAATGTGTCGACTTACAAACTACTTAAACTAACTTACACTAAAGAGTACACGCAGGCCCATGGCCGAAGGAAGTCTCGAAACTCCGACGGGAACGGCCGCCCAGTATGTAACATGACGCCTTAGACCACGCGACCAATCCGCGCGGATGTAACTGTTAACTGAATTTATTGTTACGTTGTTTTCAATATAAAATTTTAAAATAAATCAAAAAATCAGTTGCATGTAAAGTTTATTTGCAACTCTTGCCCTAGGTTTCGATAACATTGTTACCTTTTGCAGGAGGTAAACATCTGCCTTGAAACGTTACATGTTAGTCACATTATAAGAGGAATAGCCCAGCTTCTCTTATAGTGTGGGATTAAACCAAAAAATCGCAAGACCCGTCAGAAAGCTGCTGTTAAATGTTCAAATCTTTGTGAAGCTTAAGGGGCTTAACTGCGCGGCCATCAGTCCGTAAACATACAAACTACTTATGAACTAACTTATACTAAAGATACCACAAACATCCAGGCCCGAGGGAGGATTCGACACCCGGACGGGGAACGGTCTTGCGCATCAGAGCATAACGCTTCAGTGCGCTCGGCCACTCCGCCGCGACGCTGCCTTCTAAAATTATTCTGCAAATTACGCTGACGTATTATGTGTGTAGGGATGCTTAGGGCTAAAACCAAAGGTCAACTTTATACTCTTACATATTCATCTTAACAGTTTTTTATAATTTGAAGCTTATTCACAAGCTAGAATTATCTAAAACTGTTGCAAAACTTTCTTTTGTGAATAAATTTGCTCCACTTTTCAATAAAGAAATCCTTGTAAAAATTTGTCAGTAATCAGTCGAAAATATTTTGTTTTTTAACCAGATCTAGATTTCCGTCACTGTATGATAATTATCAATGCTTAAAACAAACAGTTAAAATTTATAAATATTGTCGACCTCCATGTTGGAGGTTAAGTGAGTATGAACGTTGCTTTTATGCACTGATAATCATCACACAGTGATCTAAATTTAGATCTGGTGAAAAAAAGACAACCAAATATTTACGTCTGATTGCTGACAATTTTCTGCAAATCGATAAGTGGTCGTAGAGCACAAGAGCCATAATGCAATTAAGCTGGATAAGAGAAATCGTTTATTAGTACAATCGCTTTAGGGATATAAATCCCATACGTTGAGAACTTATGTGGAGGAGGTTGTAGAACATTGATCCCTCACACACATTCGTACTCAAATTAATTAATGGTTGTTTTAATATAAATAGTGGGAACCTTGTATTTACAATTTGCACCTGAAGATGAGATTTAATTCCCGAAAGCGGTCGTGACCCATTGTGTACAAATAAAGTATCTCTGTATTTACAGCTGGAGTTGATTTATTAACATGGAAAAGTATTAATGATTGTAAGTCATGAAGGCTACATTCTACAAACAAGGAAAGGAAAACTTTTTTACAGAAATTTCTCTTAAAGTTGAAGCATTGAATTAAAATTTGTGCTGCGGCTGGGAATCGAACCTGGATCTCTATGTTCACTAGGCAGACGTCTTGACCAGTACAACACCGCAACACAAGGAATTAAGGCGCCTCGGAATGGTCTAAGTACAACTTCCCTCCACCTCACAAACTCTAATTCAGCTTCTGTGTTCCATGAAATATTGCGGAGATAGAGTATGTGACGTGCAGGGAAGTCGTACTTCGACTATTTCGAGGCGCCTTAATCGCAAGTGTTGCGGTGACCTAGTAGCAGCTTTAATTTACACTAAAGAAGAAATATATTCAGTTCCACTTGTATTTTAAGATGAACAGCATTCAAGAATGCTTTTTATTTTATTTAAATTTTTTTGGTACCTTTTGTGGGAAGAAGAGTACAAAGCATTATTTATTGATGTATAAATAGAAAATATAGTAATAACAAATACAAACAACGGGAAACAGTATGAAGACATTATCAAGTGGTGGATCACGGGTTAAAAGAAGACGAAATAATATTAAAACAAAATGAAATACCTGGAGGAGACTGAAACCAAGGAATCAACTCCGGAAATAACTGCGAAAGCAGACAAGAATCGAGAAGACGAAATCTGAAGCCGTCGACGATTTGAGGTCTTTTTCAAGAGAAGCCGTCGTAAGCAGTCATTTTTTTAAATAAGGGAAAAAAAGAAGAGTTCAAAAGCAATGCTATTATTTTATGAAAAAATAAGTGGCCAAGAAATCGAAGACGATTCAACTATTTTTCCATTGTCTTTTGGAAAGGCTTGAATTCAGTTAATTTTGTATTTTAAAAAATATGGCTAGGATACCAGGCTTTCACTCAGGAAGCCCGGGGTCGATTCATTTTAGAAAACAACTTTTTGTTTCTGTTTTGCTGTGGAATAAATGAAAAAATTAAAAACATAAAAAGTGGCAAAAACGTCTGTCTAGTGAGCATAGAGGTCCGGGTTCGATTTCCGCTCACAGCACAAATTTTAATTCAATGCTTCACCTTTAACTTTAATGTCTTTGACATTTTCGAGAAGCAAAACGTCTCTGGGAATATAAATTTACTAGCTGAAAACCCGGCGTTGCCCGGTTATCCATTTATTTATTTATTCCTGCCAATTTTCAGGTATATGTTCATTTGTATAAGGGCTGTCTGTCTAAAAAATCTCTTGCGAATACAGTTAGTAACAAAGAAGTAATCTATTCAACTTGGTGCGTGTTTGGGCATTATGTGCCCATATCTCATGAACTACGTGTCGTACTGTGATACAATTTAGAAGATACGCTCAACTATATGCGTGTGTACTGTTTGTAAAATTTCCTGCGGCTACAATTTGCAGTGTAGAAATTATAAATTGCAACGTCATACCGAATGCCGTAGTTTTAGTCCATGAACAGCGGAACGTTACTGTTTACGTGCTCATATCTCATGAACTACGTGTCGGAATGTGATACAATTTAGAAGTTACATTCAACTATATATGTGTATACTGTCTGTAAATTTTCCTGTCGCTACAATTTGTAGTGTTCAAATTATAAATTGTAACGTCATACCGAGAGGCGTAGTTTTACTCCATAAACAGCGGAAAAGTAGTAAACGATAAACTTTTTTTTTTCCTTTCATCATTTTACTATGGTTGCCAGCGAGAAAAAGTTTAATAAAGTTTTGAAATTATGTTTAAAGTTTGTTGCTAGTCGCTAAGTACTGTCATTCTCATACAGTGTATTTCGAAAGTCTCGCCGCATTATATGGCATTTTTTGCGATTTCTGTTGGTTATGACGTGATATCTTTTGAACCAAGTGCCGTACGTGATTCTTAACCGTGCAGAAATTGTTACCTCACGGTAAGGAATGTGTGTACCAAATTTGGTTGAAATCGGTCCAATGGTTTGGGAGAAAATGAGCAGCATTGTCGCAAAATGCAGCAGTTCTTCGCGCATCTCATTGTTTATGACGTCATATCTCGTGAACTATATATCGTTTGTGATTCTTCCACTTACCGCGACCGTCCTCATGAATTGAAGATTACGTGTACAAAATTTCATAAAGATTGAAACAAAATTGTAGATTTGTATTAAAACAGTTTAATATATTTTTGGGTAATTACAGTTTATTCTACCGATACTCAGCTTTTTTAACGCTACGATGTATAGGGGTTCTGCCCGCAGCAACATTATTTTCCTGGGGCGTCGTGGTAGAAATAAATACTCGTTAAGTACAATTTTTCACTTCTTCTTTAATTTAAATCAAAAATGGTTCTCCACCAAAACATAACAGTTTCAAAACATACACAAATTACAAAGCATCAGCACGGTAGTACTTCCATTTCAAAACACAAACTGACATAGCTTCCAGTGCTCTTCAGAAAAGCCAAAACTCGAACTCCCCCACGCAAGGCGGTGAAGCAAATATATAACATCGGCAATAATGACGTTACATTATGCATTGTTCATAACAATTGAATATACTAATTTACAAGGAACAGACACACAAAGAAAACATTTCATGTACACAAGAATAATCACAATATAAAATGAAAACTATGCATACAATAATTATAGATCGCACCTATCTTTTTAAGTTTTAATCACGCTACTTTTTGTTTGACAACAAACCAAAATGTTAAATTTCAATTAATTAATTAACGAGTACATCATACATATTCCTAACATATATTGAACTATCAATTATCTTGGCAATTCTCAAAATATACTCCAAATCTTACGGCAATCAATATATACAAAGAATAAATATATTCAAATCTCAATTATTCATTAATTAATACAATTAGCTGGTCTACACAACTTGTTTATGAGCCTAACATATATACAATGCTATTTTATTTTCACGACTTTATGCTTTACAAAAGATTTTACAATTCGTCTGTTTAAGTCTTAAAATAACATACAATGATGCAACTATTGTTTATAGAACTGTCTAGAAAGAAAATATATGAATCTCTTAATTAATGAAATCTGTCACTTGTTTTGATCACAGTATCACCGAGACACTGTCCTACACTGATTCCTAGGCTGGCTAATATGTTTATAACTTCATACGCAACATATATCACAACTGAACCACACGATTCCGGATCCGACGCAGACGGTATCGTAGGATGACATTGAGATGAGAGGACCAGGCAAACGGTATCGTACGATAACATTGAAATGAGGGGGTCAGCACTATCGTTATAGTATGCAACACGTACAAACATAAGGGCACTCTGCTTTATATATTAGATGATTAGGAATTCCTCCATTTAGTGACTGCAGCCTCTATCTTGCTGAGGTTCTGGCCACAGGTGTGCAGACTGGCACCCTGTCGGTGTTTGTGGGTTGGAACGTTGTGTGCTGAGCGCGCGCGGCCTCGCTGTTGACAGAGCCCGACGCCGCCGCAGTACGTGTTCTGGTACCACAACGACCGCATGATCAACTACGACACGGCGCGCGGCGGCATCTCGGTGGACACGGAGCCGGGCCCCAAGACGCAGTCCCGCCTCACCATCCGCAACGCGCACGACTCCGACTCCGGCAACTACACGTGCAGCGCCTCCAACACCGAGCCCGCCTCCATCTTCGTCTTCGTGTCCGAAGGTGAGTACTGCAGCTGACAACACCTGCCGCCGCTCCTGCCAGCCCGCTACTCTCGCATCACGTGAACCGAGCGAGGTGGCACAGTGGTAACACACTGGACTCGCATTCGGAAGAATGGTGGTTCAAATCCACCTCCCGCCATCCAGATTTAGTTTTCCGTGATTTCCCTAAATCACTCCAGGCAAATGCCGGGATGGTTCCTTTCAAAGGGGACGTTTGATTTTCTTCCACATCCTTTCCAAAATATTCCAAGAGTAAGCTCCGACTCTAATGACCACGCATTCGACGGGCCATTAAATTCCAAGCTTCCTCCCTTCAGTCATGTGGCGTCTTGCACTTTCTAAGGGCGAGTTATATCGTTTAGGCCAGTTGGAAGCTAACCGTCGATAATTCCTGGCTGAAAAGTTGACTGTTTCACCCAAAAGTTGCAAATCAGACCAAAATCTAGTTACATGGAACCTAAATAAAATCCATTTTCACTTTTATTAAACACTAGTTCCTTGGCCCAGAGGAAAGTTGGATTTAGCAGAACAGTTTAGCATCAAGAGAAGTTAATTCAAAAATTTCGTTATACGAGGCGCGTCCAGAAAGTAATATGCGTTTGGTTATATAAAACGAACGGGTACAGATACAGAAAAAATATTGATTTTACAAAGATCTACAACTGTTAAACTACTTTTCTACATAGCTTCCGAAATTTTGTAGGCAATTGTCAGCATGACACAAGGTTTTGTGTGCCTTTTTCATAGAATGTTGCCGCCTGTGTATTGAACCATGTGGTAACATGTTCATTCAGCTCATCATCATCGTTGAAGTGTTGTCCACCAAGGGCAGATTTTCGGTGTAAGTAGAGGAGTACTGTCAAAAGATTTTTTTTTTCACGATAATGCCTGACTTCACACACCGAATGTGACCAAACAATTCTTACGGAAATTTCAATGGGACCTGTTTGATCATGCTCCATGCAGCACGGACCTCTCTCCTATCGACTTTCATCTCTTCTTACACCTAAAATCGGTCCTTGGTGGTCAACACTTCAACTGTGATAAAGAGCTGTTAGCATAAGGTTCAATACACAGACCGGAACCTTCTGTGAAGGATGCATGCAAAAACTTGTAGCACCCTATGACAAGTGCCTACAAAATGTGGAAAAGTAGTTTAAGAGTTGTAGAATTTTGTGCAATAAAAATTTCTTCTGTATCTGTGTACAATTTCATGTTATTACCGAACGGAACTTACTTTCTGGATGCGCCTCGTATGTACTGGCATTAAAAACAGAATAAATTAGATTCAGACAAAACTTTGGCCAGAGCAGATTTCAAATTAGGAGCTACCTTTCATTTAGTCTCGGACATAAAATTGTAGTGAATTTTCTATATCGCAACGGAAATATTAAAATAGCATCTCTTTGTGGTAAAATCAAACACATAAAAGTATTATTGAAACAAAAAGGGAGGGGTTTGTTTAATTATACCGACACAATTAAATTTAAATGGCATTTATTGTTGCGAAACACAAATGTGGTCACCGATTTCTTAAATACATAAAAAAAACTTGCCACTCTTTGGTCCTGAAATAAAACAGCGTATAACTGCCCACACGCAAATAAGAAAGAGAAAGGAACCTTGGAATTTAACGTCCCGTCGACAGCGTGGTCATTAGAGACGGAGCTTACGATCGGAAGGTTTGGGTAAGGATGTGGAAGGAAATAGGCTTTGCCCTTTCAAAGGAACCATCCCGGCATTTCCTTGGAGTGATTTAGGGAAATCACGGAAAACCGAAATCTGGATGGCCGGAGTTGCTTCCGAATGCACGTCCAGTGTGCCACCTCACTCGGTCGCAAATAAGAGTTTCCCCTGATAGAATAAGTAGGTTTTAAACACTACGAAAAATTAGGAAAGGGGCTATTAAGGCGGTTATACTCTTCACGTAAGAGGAGCACATATACAATCGCCAGCCGTGGTGGCCGAGGGGAATGAGGCGCTCCAGTCACGGTCTGCACGTTCACTACGGTCGGGAGTTCGAATTCCCCTTCGGGCATGGATATTTGTGCCGTCCTTAGTATTTGTTAGTTCATAAGTAGTTTGTAAGTTTAGGGACTGATGACCCCGCCGGCCGCGGTGGCCGAGGTGACTGAGGCGCTCCAGTCACGGTCAGCACGGCCACTACGGTCGGGGGTTCGAATCCCCCCTCGGGCATGGATATTTGTGCCGTCCTAGATCGTAAGTAGTTCATAAGTAGTTTGTAAGTTTAGGGACTGATGGCCCCGTAGTCGAGTCCCATAAGCTTAACAAACATTTGAACATTTTGAACTGATGACCCCTTAGTTAAGTCCCATAAGCTATACAAACATTTGAACATTTGAACATACACAATCATACGCCAAGCGTTTGCGACACTCACCAATCTCCCAAAGCAAGACGAAGCGAACCTTCAAAAGTGATGCATGTGGGGGGCTTGGATGTTCCAGAAGACTCGTGAACAATATTCAAACAAAACTTGATTCAGACCCCACTGGACCTTTTATTCTCAAACCAGGCACATCAAACGTAATGCAAGAAAAACGTTAATAAATTCAAAAGCACTGCGGATTGAATTTGATGTGATTGGTGCTTCTTTCTGATTGGTTTTTACTAGTGGAAAGAAAAAGTAAACTGAAAGATTACTGATTAGTGGCACCCCACGTGTCACAATATTATACAAGTACAAGAAATTCCAAAATCGGAAAATTAGGGAACTGAAATATAACTTTTAACTACTTAAAATTCATGTAAAGACGAAGAGAATCACGCAATTACACACACTACCGTTTGCTTCAAAAGCCTACCTGAACAAAAAAGGAAATTTTTCCAAGTTCAGAAATTAACAGCATTCAAAAATAGTCGGGGAGAGTAGACCGCGAGTTTACTGCAATTATTCAAAAATAAATATAGAAATGCTTGTGGCCTGAAGGGCAAATACGGCTAGCACAAGGTGATGCCTTTGTCCTAGCCAGCACGCACATGACCATGACTTCTAATAGGAAACTCCATCAGAAATCCAAGATTATTCAAATTTATCATTTCCGCGTCCATCTAGAACACGGGAGAATAGTGTACACGGAATTTTATAACAAGAAACTATCTAATTTCCGTGCTGTATTACTCTAAACTAACTGGAACAATCACCAACGCACAAACAGAATGATCTTCACTCAATTTACCGTTTCTTACCAATATCAACACCAGAAAAATGATGATCAATCGCAATTCGACACATTACGATTATTCGTAATTCCATACACGCGATTAACATGAGACAGAAACTATTTCAGACAGACAAAGGTCTAACCCTAGCAAACATAGACACGGGTCCACGTAAGTCTTACCTAGGCTGGAGCTAGAATGAATGTGGTTGCTGAACACGCAGCTTAGGACTGAAAGAACTGGGAGACATTATTCGCGCACGGGATTTCCATGCCCGAGAGAGGACTAGAACCTCTGAAGGGGAGGGGACACGGTATCCGTAGCAAGGCGCCTTAAAGCTCCCGAGCGAAAATTCTGAACTGTATCAACAGTTAGAATCAGCCAATACCAGCATACAACGTAGGAGGCTCTAGTTCTATGGGCACCTATAACGAATGAACAACAGTATGCTTACCAAGAAGTTCTTCTCATTGGTTAAAAGTTACAAGACTGCAAGCCTGTGGCTTAATGAAGTACTAAAGGACTCAGATTCTGGCAGGATTTCTGATCTTGAGGTAGAAGATCGTTCCAAAATTTGTGCTATGGTAGAGTATTTGACCCCACTACGTAGAGTCCCTGATCGTCAGAGGACCCTTTCAAACGGGAGAAAGGAGAAATTATCAGCTGGGCTCAAGATGTATTGGGAAGAGAGCTTCGAAGTAGAATTAGTCAGAAGCGCTCCTTAGTAGGTATAAATCATTGATGATGATGAAAGTAACAATATTAAATATAGCAGCTTCTCTATTTGTATGATATCACACTTCTGTTACTTCCTACTGACGCTTGGAGCGGTATCATCACTTCAGCTGCGCTGTTTTCCCTATTGATTCTCGCGACTGCCTGTGTTAGACGGTAATCTAGTAGTGTTCCTATTATTTCTTTTATCCCTGCCAGTCATTGTGACGTCACGCAGTGCTACCATCGAAGTCAGAGCTAATAAATACCCAGGCTGAACCGTTCGCCATGTTTTCCCCAACATGGTTAGAATCGCGCAGCGCTAACAGCATAGAGTCCCATGCCCTGCCATCTTTCACGAGCAATTTCACAAAAAAAAAAAAAAAAAAAAAAAAAAAAAAAAAAAAAAAAAATTATCAACAACTTTTACATTACTTAAATCTTTATATGTCTGGATTTTGACGAAGTGTGCATCATTTCGTTAATAGTTAAAGTTAGTAAGACATTGGCTTTCAAGTAAGAGGTCGCATTAAGTTAGAAAACGTTTGCAATCATAAATAGGGGCTGGTATGACATTCCGTTTGGTGCACGTTAGAGGATAAGTATGTTGCTGCGGATGAAATTTTCCTAATGTATAGATCAACCTCACGGACGGATGTCATCTTGGCCAGGGTGCGTGAACTCGTTCGATCTGATCGAAGATTATCCGTGAAATGACTGCAGAAGAACTGAACATCAATCGTCTAATAATACCTCAAGATCTTGGTATGAGAAAGATTTGTGCAAAAATGATCCCCAAAAATCTCATTCCACAGCAGCGAGAAGCACGGAAAAATTTTGCAGCCGATCTGTTAAAGCAAACGCAAATCAATCCAGATTTGTTGAGCCACGCTATCACTCGTGATGAAAGTTGGTTTTTTTCAGTAATACCCAGAGACAAAACGCCAGATTTCGAAACGGTGCTCGAAAGGATCAACCAGACCAAAAATTCTCGCATGCCAAAGTCAAAAGTGAAATGCATACTAGTGTACTTTTTTTATACCAAGGAAATTGTTCACAAGGAGTGGGTGCCTTCTGGACAGACAGTTAACCAAAATTACTACAAAGAAATTTTAGAAAGACTTTGTAAAAGAGTTCTTCGTGTCTGTGCCAACACTGCTGATAATTGGATTCTGCATCACGATAATTTGCCATCCCATTCTGCTGTGTCAGTACAGCAATTTTTGACTTCAGTTTCAGTACTAGCGCAGCCACGTTATTCGCCAGATATCGCTCCGTACGACTTTTTTTTTATTTCCATGAGTTGAAACGGCGGTCAAGCGACACCATTTTCAAACAACACAAGATGTCCAAAAAGCTGTGACGACGGTCTTTGAGGATATTACAGAAGATGCGTTCCAGAAATGTTACCATCAATGGCAGAAGCGCTGGTAAAAGCGTGTCAATCAGAAGAGAACTACTTTGAAGGAAACTTCCTGGCAGATTAAAATTGTGTGCCAGAACCGGGACTCGAACCTGGGACCTTTGCCTTTCGCGGGCAAGCGCTCTACCGACTGAGCTATCACGACACGACATACGATGCCGCCCCACAACTTTACTTCCGCCAGTACCTCGCCTCCTACTTTCCAAACTTCACAGATGCTCTCCTACGGAACGTGCAAGACTAGCACTCCTGGAAGAAAGGATATGGTGGAGACATGGCTTAGCCACAGCCTAAGGGATGTTTCCAGAATGAAACTTTCACTCTGCAGCGGAGTGTGTGCTGATATGAATCTTCCTGGCAGATTAAAATTTCGTGCCGG
The DNA here is from genome assembly GCA_026315105.1 of Locusta migratoria. Taxonomy (NCBI): domain Eukaryota; kingdom Metazoa; phylum Arthropoda; class Insecta; order Orthoptera; family Acrididae; genus Locusta; species Locusta migratoria. Next base: position 320,738,524 of record CM048748.1, on the reverse strand, counting down.
AACCGGGACTCGAACCTGCGACCTCTGCCTTTCGCGGGCAAGCGCTCTACCGACTGAGGTATCCCGACACAACACACGATGCCGCCATACAACTTTACTTCTGCCTCGCCTCCTACTTTCCAAACTTCACAGATGCCCTCCTGCGGAACGTGCAAGACTAGCACTCCTGGAAGAAAGGATATGGTGGAGACATGGCTTAGCCACAGCCTAAGGGATGTTTCCAGAATGAAACCTTCACTCTGCAGCGGAGTGTGTGCTGATATGAAACTTCCTGGCAGATTAAAATTTGGTGCCGGAACCGGGACTCAAACCTGGGACCTTTGCCTTTCGCGGCTAAGCGCTCTACCGACTGAGCTATCCCGACACGACATACGATGCCGCTATTCAACTTTACTTCTGCCAGTACCTCGCCTCCTACTTTCCAAACTTCACAGAAGCTCTCCTGCGAAACATGCAAGCACTCCTGGAAGAAAGGATATGGTGGAGACATGGCTTAGACACAGCCTAAGGGATGTTTCACTCTGCAGCGGAGTGTGCGCTGATATGAAACTTCCTGGCAGAAGGTCCCAGGTTCGAGTTCCGGCACACAATTTTAATCTGCGAGGAAGTTTCTTATCAGCGCACACTCCGCTGCAGAGTGAAAGTTTCATTCTGGAAATACTTTGAAGGAGACGACTTGACTAAAATCGTAAGCAACTTTCTTTTCACATTAGTCTCCTTACTTTATTGTCGCACCTCGTAAGTTGAAGAACAAGGGCGAGAAAACAGAGCCCTGTGGGATGCCTTCTCCTGGTGATTTTAACGCAGACCGTTTTCCGTTGACTCATACAGTGAGTACTTTGCGAATGAGAGCGAGTTGAATGAAACGTCAGATACTGCTTCGACCGGAAGGTGGTAACTCCTACAGCTTGAGGAAAAAATGGCGGACAGTTCAGCTCGGGTTTATGGGAGTTTTAATCGAAATGCGGCTAGCGTGTCCTGTCCGCGGTGTGTCCAGCGGCCGGCTTCTGTGATCGATACCGCAGCGGGTGTCCGTCTGAGCGCTGGTGGAGGCGCGGCCAGCACTGGTCCGGACTGCCCTCGCTGGCCGAGTTGTCGGCAACTCGCGACGCCTCCGGCCGTATCGGCCCGCGGACCGCCGCGCCCCGTTGCCAACTTTGCAGAGAGCGGCGCGGAGCTGCGCTGCGCGAGTCAGGCCTGCGGTTTGTGTGGCAGGCCTGCGGTGGGCCCAGTGGCCGCACCGCCCTGGCTGCACGGCGTGCCGCCCACTCCCGCTGACCGCCCCAGCCGATTCATTCACTGGCCACTACCACTAGCTCTGCCCGCCGCACGCCTTCTGTGCGACATGCCGCTACCTGAGTTACAAGCGCAAAGTTACGACCAACTTACTCCTCGTAAGGCTGTGACATTTCGTCCTCCAGTGACTTGCGAACTTCAAACTTCGCCACTGAGAGCGAGAAAAGGACACCATTAACGTTCTGCAGTTGAAGCAGAATACTAAGACTTCCCGCCGGCCGCGGTGGCCGAGGGGACTGAGGCGCTCCAGCCACGGTCTGCACGGCCACTACGCTCGGGGGTTCGAATCCCCCCTCGGGCATGGATATTTGTGTTAAGTGGTTCATAAGTAATTTGTAACTTTAAGGACTGATGACCCCATAGTTAAGTCCCATAAACTATACAAACATTTAAACATTTTTTTAAAGACTTCTCGGTACAAAGAGGGCTAGTCGAACAGATGCGCAAAACTGTAGGTATCTGTCTGTGACGTTGTTCTCTAGTGAAATTTGAATATTTTTAAATAACGATTTTTACCAAGGACGTTGCTATAAAAAATTGTTGATTTCGACACCCCGTTTTCGGCTCCATTGTCAGGATAACTGTAAGTTAATGTAAAATTTAAATGGAAAAATTTAAAAATTAACCGAGGAGTTACACCTAGTTACTCTCCGGAAGTCTTTTATATTTTGCCCTCCATTGACTTACGAACTTCAAACTTCGTCAGTGATAGCGAGACAAGGACACCAGTAACTTCCTGGTACAAAGATGGCTTGTCGAACAGTTGCACAACATTGTAGGTTTCTACCAGTGACGTTCTTCTCTCGTACAGTTTTTCACATTTTTAAATAATGATTTTTACCAAGAATGCTGCTATAAATAAATTGCTTATTTCGGCAGGCCAGTTTCGGCTGAATATCCATAGTCAGGATAACTCTAAGTTAGTATAAAATTTAACTGGGAAATATAAAATTTTACTGAATAATTTCAAGTCATATATATATATAGCTATACAGAGCGATAAATCGATACTACAAGGAGAAAGAGACTAATCAATATATGTATACATAATGTATGAGGGTTGTTTGATAAGTCTGGTAAAAATAGAATAATAATTGTTTTAAAGGCGAAAACTCACTTCATTTCTCTACATAGTCTCCTTGCAAGACTATACTCTTGATGCAGCGAGTTTCCAATTGTTTCAACCCATCGGAAAAGTAAGCTTTGTCAAACTGCAAAATAGACTGTCACAGCGGTGGATACTTCCTCATTGGATGAAAATTTCTTCCCATCAAGACAAATTAAGTGTTGAAATAAGAAGTTACTCGGAGCCAAGTCAGGTGAATCGGGTGGGTGACGAACCTATTCGAAACGCAAGTTGTGCACTTTTGCTGTGTGGGCTGGAGCATTGTCCTGATGAAACAGCACTTTCTTCCGTACCAATTTTGGACGTTTTTCAATTAGTTCCTGTTTCAAACTATCCAGAAGAGCACCATAATCGGGCCCAGTTAAGAATCTGCCTTTTTCGAAATAATCTGTTGGGATTATATTCGGGGAATCCCAAAAGACAGTGGCCATCACGTTCCCAGCTTCCAAAACAGTCTTCGACTTCTTTGGTGCACTCTCCCTACTCTTTGTCCATTGTTTGGCCCGTTGTTTGGTCTCTGGAGTGTAATGGTGGATCCAAGTTTCATCCACAGTTATGAATCTGCGCAAAACGTCCTATGGATTGCGCCTGAACAGTGTGAGATTCTGAGCAGAAATGTTCTTCCTTTTCCGATTTTGGTCCAAAGTGAGCAGGCGCGGCACCTATGCGAACAGAGCTTCTTCATGGCCAGTTTTTATGGAGAATGTAATGCACTCGTTCAGTCAAGATGCCCATAATGTTAGCTATCTCGAGAACTTTCAAGCTTCATCTTCTACTACCATATCATGCACCTTATCTATGGTTACCTGTGTGGTGAGTTCAATGGGCCGACTGGAGCGTGCTCCATCTTCCGTGCTCCTCCGACCATGTTTAAAGTCCTTGATCCAAAAGTAAATGGTCTTCATTGTTGGTGCAGAACCCGCATGGACCTCATACAACTCGAATTTGAGTGAAGTGTGAATTTTGATGAAATGATGCCTGCATTGTTGACCGAAACTGCGCTCAAGTTTCCTGTGAAAACCACATGAAAGTTCGTCTTCAAAACTAGAACTTTGAAGTGCACAACGACAGACCTACTTTTATAATTTAATATTAGTATTGATATGTGAATCTTTACCCTGTGTTAACTCCTATCAGCCCCCTTTGCATGAGAGAGTGAGTGACTGTGTTTGTCAGCTATGGATTTATAATTTAACCAAGGTCAAGAGAATTCTAACCTGGGCGTTCCTCAAGCCCAGGGCCTTAAGTTTGTATTAGGGGCGACTCCTCTGGTCATGTCCGTAAGCTATGGGTGATTCGATGGCCTGAGGCCACGAGATGACACTCGTGACGTAATATCGTTTGGAAATCCGATTTGTTTCACTTATATCTGAGTTGAAATTGTATAAGGCTTCAGACGAAATGAAATTTTCTAAGCATCTTATTTCCAGTTATAATGCTGAAATCATGATCCGTGGTTATTTTAGTTCATTGGGCTTAATTTTGCTATTTTTCTGTGTTTTGCAAGGAACATTCTTTCTGTTCCTAGTATTTGTATTGTGGGAGAGGAACCAACCTCAATATGGTTAGCTACGATTAGATACATTCGTTGATAGTGTGAATATGAGTGATTGTGATTTAGTTTCGTGTGCTTACATTTGCCGCGGCGGAGAGGCCGAGAGCAAAAATAAGAAAATATCACCATATCAGTGACAGATGTTCACAAAGTCATGAGGAGATGATAAGAATATTTGAAAGATGAAAAGGATGAATACAATCGAATAACATTGTTGTAACAATGTGGAAGCAGTGAAAGAAATTGAGAAGACGAACTTTGAAGCTGTTAGTCCCTTGGAAAACACACAAATATATATATAAAATAAAGTAAAATAAATAATGTAATGGATATCAAACATCATTCAACTATTATTTTTTCAACTTTAGAGACGAGAAAAAATTTACGTTTCACTCCATAAGAAAATTTTTTACTATATTATTACTGTTTTTTCTTCATTTTGGTGCAGACTTAAATGGAAAACTGTTTGCAAAAAATGTAGAAATAGGAACTCTTGTCTTCAACATTCAAGTAAGGAAAGAGAAATTATAATTTTTTACAATTTCCAAGAAGAATATTTAATTCAAAAGAATTTGGCAATTCAGGAAAAAAAATTGGGATGGTATTTTTATTTTATTTTATTTTACACGATGTAAACTGCAAGAAGAAATTATGTAACGAAATCAGAAAAAAAAGCATTGAGGTACTATATTGCGAAGCACGAGACCGTTCCCAGTCGTGGGTTCGAATTCCCCCTCGAGCATGGATATTTGTGCCGTTTTTAGTATAAGTTAGTTCATAAGTAGTTTTTAAGTTTAGGGACTGATGAACCCGCAGTTAAGTCCCATAAGCTTGACAAGCATTTGAACATTTTATACTTACATTTATATCTGGTTTTCTTTGTGATTTTATAAGTGTGCTTTATATACTGCACCCATGAGTATATAAACCGATAACTCAGCCATTACCTCGGTGTTTTACCATTTCATTCAATAATATTTTCATCTTCCGAGTATTTTGTTTGCAATGGCTTTGCTTATTCTATTTAACTATGAATTTCGCGGCAGTCTGCTTAGTTTTCAATCTCAGAGGATTCCAGTAAACATCACGTTGCTTCGATTTCATTTCACACTTGAATATTTCATGACCTACGATTTCTTATTCCCGCTTTAAACTTAATATTAACGATTAGTCAGTTGGTAAAATTTTCTTTGCTTCGTGTATCTATTGTGCGGTGTTGCAGTTTGTTCTTGAAGCTTGAATGTGTAAACATGTTGTGTGTGTGATAGTTCCAGTTCCACCCACAGTTTAAGTTTGAGTAAATGATGCAGTAAATAACCACCAACAAATTCATGATAAGATTCTTACGTGATTGATTCTGCACACTAAAATAGTTAGTCGTTCTGTTTAAATTTTACCATTAGTAATCTTCGTCATTTTTCCTTATTCTCACTTAAGTAATAATTGTTTCACTCCTTAGGGTTTCCATTGCGCATTTGAGTCAGGAGCCGTTCACAATATATTAATGGTGAAATTCAATTATCACTTTTCCGCCTAAAGGCACATCTGTATGGTATAGACGACTATCCTCGCACTGCTTTTCTTGCATGTTATCAAAGAAATTGTGCAGGTGTAGGGCTACTAATAAAAACTAGTTCCCTATTGGTACAAGAAGGTTTAGGTGAGGATTTCAACGTGCTGCAGAGGGCTACTTCGTCAGCGCTGGAGTAACTGTGGGCAAGTTTGTGTTCTTAGGCCGTAAGTCCACACTCTACAGACCAGCCATACATGTATACACTTGATGATATATTTCAATGCTCAAGCACAGAGACAATTTGGTGTTTGCAGATGCTCTCCATAAGAATCAACATACATGCCGAAAGCAACATTGCAACGAAGCTCACTGTTTTCGTGTTCGAGACTCAGAACGCAGTAGATCCTCGTTCCCAGATATATGCTGTGTGTCTTGACTTTCGGAACGTGATCAATCTGTTACGTGTTGTCACCTAATGAATGGAATGCGAATGTAAGGAATATAAACCACCGTCTAACTGGATTGAAGAGACTCTACTGGACAGAATACAGCTTGTCATTTTCACTTGACTATGCATATGATATGAAATAGAACGATCACAATTAAATTTTTAAATGTATGGAAAACTATGGGACGCAACTGCAGTGGTCATTAGTCCCGCTTAAAAACATTTCAAAGGACGCGCTTCAACGTGGAGGACAGATTGAAGGACCCAGTAGTGGACTGGCTTTTGTCTCAACCACATGAATTCTGGAACAGGAAACCCTTCGCTCGTTAAGAAGTAAGATTGTTGTGAACGGGCCTCTGGTGATTACTTTTGAACAAAGACTTCAATACCCACAGTGTCGTTTCGCGCCTTTTCATTGGAACACTGCTCGTATTTACACCTGAACCAACGGCTCATCATTTTCCCAACCATAGCACAATGAATAACCACTTAATACATAATGTAGCAGATCAGCTAAATAACTTATTTTTTCCATTATCTCTCAAACTGATCAACATTTTACCACAAATTCATTTGTAGTTGCTTGTATACATAGTTTTACAATGCTGGTAGCTCGTCCTAGTCGTGGTGTAGTACCCGAGCGGTCTAAGGTCCCTCGCTGCGGAGCACGCGGTTGCTCGCCGTCGCAGGTACGAGTCATCCCTGGGGCATGGGTGTGTGTGTGTTTGTCCCTAGGTTAGCTTACCTTAGTTTAAGTAGTTTGTAAGCTAAGGACTGATGACCACGCAATTTGGTCCGATAGATTTACAAACATGTGAACATTTTTAGCTCCTTTGTCGTGTAAAAGTAGTCAGTCACATACTACTGTTTCATTATGAGCTACTATCTGGAAAGATGAGAGGCATAATAGAGACATTTACTGCATTGGGTACATCATGGAAGCACTATACAGGGTGTTACAAAAAGGCACGGCCAAACTTTCAGGAAACATTCCTCACACACAAAGAAAGAAAATATGTTATGTAGACATGCGTCCGGAAACGCTTAATTTCCATGTTAGAACCCATTTTAGTATTATCATTTCATACGGGATACTCTACCTGTGCTGCTAGAAATGTGCCTTTTCAATTACGACACAACATGTGGTTCATGCACGATGGAGCTCCTGCACATTTCAGTCGACGTGTTCGTACGCTTCTCAACAACGAATTCGGTGACCGATGGATTGGTAGAGGCGGACCAATTCCATGGCCTCCACGCACTCCTGACCTCAACCCTCTTAATTTTCATTTATGGGGGCATTTGAAAGCTCTTGTCTACGAAACCCCGGTACCAAATGTAGAGACTGTTCGTGCTCGTATTGTGGACTGCTGTGATACAATACATCATGCTCCAGGGCTGCATCAGCGAATCAGAGATTCCATGCGACGGAGGGTGATGCATGTATCATCACTAACGGAGGACATTTTGAACATTTCCTGTAACAAAGTGTTTGAAGTCACGCTGGTACGTTCTGTTGCTGTGTGTTTCCATCCATGATTAATGTGATTTGAAGAGAAGTAATAAAATGAGCTCTAACATGAAAATTAAGCGTTTTCGGACACATGTCCACATAAAATATTTTCTTTCTTTGTGTGTGAGGAATGTTTCCTGAAAGTTTGGCCGTACCTTTTTGTAACACCCTGTATAGTCGATCAGCTATCAACTTTTTACTGCTAGTAGTGCGTAATAACTTTAAGGAATTTTTCTTTTCAATATTTTTCTCGAAATATACGCAATAGACATTAATCGCGGTAGTTTTTATAGCTTCAAATAGAAATTCATGCTGTAAAGTGTTAATACGTATAATTAAAACGTTTTTAATTACACACAGTTCGACTTCAGTGGAAATCAGTAATTTCCTCCTTTATCTGTTGTATGCTTTTATTAAACCCTATAACTGTACAAAGCACAGCAACATACAAACGAATTACTAAGGTAATCTAAGTGTGTCCGCCGGCCACGTTCGCCGAGGGGACTGCGGCGCGCCAGTCGCGGTTTGCACGGCCACTACGGTCGGGGGTTCGAATCCTCCATCGGGCATGGATATTTGTGCCGTCCTGAGTGTTAGCTAGTTCATACGTAGTTTAGGGACTGATGACCCCGTATTTAAGTTCCATAAGCTCTACAAACATTTGAACATTTTTTTAAGTGTGAGCGTTGAATCTACTTAACCTCCTTTGATAACCATCCCTGGCTCCCTCCCTCCCTCCCCCTCCCTCCTCTTTATCTCTATCTCTCTCTCGCTCTCCCCCCCTCTCTCTCTCTCTCTCTCTCTCTGCCTTTGTCTCCTGTCTCCTTCTCTCACACCACTTCCCGCCGCAGTCCACTCCATGTACCCGTGAAGTCACGCTTCCTGCCAAAAATGTTGAAAGTATTGCGACTGTCAATGCTGTGTAATACTCTTTGTCCTCCCTCTGTATCCTCACTCTTTCAAAAAAAAAAAAAAAATAAATAAATATATAAATAAATAAATAAATAAAAATAAAAAAAAATAAAAAAAATCTTTATCTCCAAATAGAGCGAATAACTTTTTTTGGACTTACGAACCCTCTCGAACGCTCTTTTGTTGAAACTCCTACGTTTGCTAGGTCAAAACACGCAGCCTTTGGCCCGTTGGTGGCGTTGCCCTACTGGCGCCTGTATGGTGTTACTTTGCCGTCAAAAAGATCTCCCATTACGCCGCTGCATTGTGTCGCACCGACAGCAGTTTGCCGACGGCATGAAGAGGCCGCCGTTCGCCCTTTGCTGAAAGCGCGCCTGAAACACTGCGAGCGGCCGCCTTTCAGCGGCTGAAGGCTGAAGGCTGAAGGCCGCGGCCAGACAGACGCCGCGCAATTAACGGGACATTTATCACGCCCGCGATCCGCGACGTGGCGCTCGCCATTTTAATTTAATTCTCTTTTAATGAATTTCTTTTGCAACAGGGGCACGCGTTCATCTCGGCGAGCAAACCTGCACATGAGACACAAATCCGGATTTCGTTCCCTCCTCCTCCTCTTCCTTCCGCCATTCATCTCCCTGTCGCCTATCTACCTTTTTCTCTCTCCGGTCTTCTGTTTACGCACTTTCTGCCATCTCTCCCTTCCTCTCACATCGTCGCTCTAAAAAAAAATTTTTCCCGTACAGTGAAGACGTAGAGAACTTCATTTTAGTTCCTCACGAGTCCTTCGCAAATACTTCCTTCTGTCAACTCAAGCAAATACAGAACCTGCCCCGTCAAACGCTGCTTCACAAAAGTAATCTACGTAAGAAACTTCGGCGTTGCCATGTTTATTAAGAAATTTTAATACAATGGTGACAGATACGCATCCCACCGTAGCTCATATTTTTAACTTCGCAATTATATTTACAAGCTTTTATAGCGCAAAGTGTTAGTCTACAGGATGGTTAGGTCATATTTCATACTGGCCGTGTGTCAATAGATTCTCGCAGTAATTTAATGTCCTTAGTGTGAGGTAGAACTCGTTACTTTAAAGTTACCGATGGCGGAGCAAGGAACCATGTTTCCGGCCAGTTGGGACCAAAGGCGTCCGACAATAACCGATAGTACACGATCGAAACACGCTGCTCCGCATTGTACAGTCACGTTATTGTCATAGTGCAGCTGTGTATTCTTAGCGTCTGCTGAAATTGAAGGTTCAAATGTTTGCAAAGTTATTCGTCCCAATTGCAGTGGTCATTGGTCCCTAAGCTTACGAACTACTTAAACTACCTTATTGTGAGCATAATACAAACACACACACACACACACACACACACACACACACACACACACACACATGACGGAGGACTCGAACCTCCTACGGGGATTCCGCCGCGGCAGATGGATTAGGCATCCCTCTTTTACACGCAATCAATATGTTCAGAACGGAAAGTTATTTACACATCTTATAAAATTTATGTATTTATGTACCCCATCTTCTCCTAAACTAATTTACCGATTTGTAATGTAATGTTTGTAAGGTTAAGGGATCTAACGGCAGTGGCCATTGGTCCCTAAAATTACAAAGTACTTCAACGAAACTTATCAGGTACAAGACATTAACGTGCCATGCCGTGTGCATGTCACTAGGAAGGACTGATCCAGAAAAGGAGAAAGATTGAGCATTATTCCTTTAAGGCTTCTTGAAATTTAATGGAGGATAAAATTTTACAAATATAATTTCAGCACCAGTAAACTAAGATAAAAATATAATTTTAACAGACTTCCGCTTTATTTGCAACCTTAAAAATAAACCAGTGAAGCTTTCAAGCAAGATTAAAAAAATCAATTACTCAAAATCCATTTACGTTTGTACCACATAAATAGTAAACACCTTTAGTCTAAAGTTGCAAACAGCTTTACAAATATGTTCGGACGAAGATTTTGGGGTCCCACAAGATTCGGTCGTGGGTCCTTTGCTGTTCTTAATATATATTAATGACTTGCCAACTGATGAAATTGTAAACGATATATTCCAGAAAGTTATTAAGTGGTTCTCTACAAATGGATTCTCATTAAACTTTGATAAAACCCAGTATATACAGTTTCATACAGTACATGGCAAGACACCATTAATAAATTTAGACTTTGAACATAAATCTGTAGCTAAGGTAGAATATTCAAAATTTTTAGGTGTTTGCATTGATGAGGGACTGAATTGGAAGAAACATATTGAAGATCTCGTCAAACGTCTGAGTTCAGTTACTTATGCTATCAGAGTCATTGCAAAGTTTGGTGACATACATCTCAGTAAATTAGCTTACTACGCCTATTTTCATTCATTGCTTTCATATGGGATCATATTCTGGGGCAATTCAACATTGAGTAAAAAAGTATTCATTGCACAAAAGCGTGTAATCAGAATAATTGCTGGAGCCCACCCAAGAGCATCCTGCAGACATTTATTTAGGGATCCAGGGATACTCACTGTAGCTTCACAATATATATATTCACTCATGAAATTTGTTATTAACAATCCGACCCAATTCAAAAGTAATAGCAGTGTGCATAGCTCCAACACTAGGAAAAAGGATGATATTCACTATTCAAGGTTAAATCTAACTTTGGCTTAGAAAGGGGTGAATTATGCTGCCACAAAAGTCCTTGGTCACTTACCAAGTAGCATCAAAAGTCTGACAGATAGCCACCTAGTATTTAAAAAGAAATTAAAGGAATTTCTGAATGGCAACTCCTTCTACAATTTAGATGAATTTTTAGATAAAACTTAAAAAAAAGAAAAAAAGAAAAAAAAAGAAAAAAATTCTTAAAATATTGATTTTCAAGTATAGACTACATTTACTAAACTGACACGTTCCACATCATTACGAAATGTATATATATGATCTTTGGAACAAGTATTAATCTAATCTAATCTAAGTAAAAGGGGCAATCAGTAAATCTTACAAGGATAACTTCCTCTTGAACTAAGTGTTATACTACAGATTAATATTTAGAATCAGAAACTATAGGTAACAGTTTGAACACTGATGCGCTGCCTGTAAGATATGACTGTTAACAGTGTCTTCCGGCAGGCTCTAAACTCCGGTCGGCACGTTGACCAAAACACAGGCACACGGAAGATGCATCCAAGCCGCGCAGGCACATACAAAGACATAAATGACTAAAACACACCAAAACTCTTTAAGACAAAAGAAAAGATTGAATAGCAGCCGCCCTTTTATTTTATAAGGTAAAAGGAAATGGCGCCTTAATAGAAAATTACGGTTTTAACAAATTACTAAAGAATGCTTTGCAAACGAAACATGCTACTTAAAGTTGCAACGGGTATACTAGCTCGAACGTAAGTTTTATCAACATGGATACTTCACTTGGCAATAAAATACAAAAGGAAACAAATTGCATCCAAGAGGTTGGCTGAGCGTAGCATTGCTAGGTCGACATAAACACAGCAAGAAGGCACTATTTGAACAAAACGGACAGGAATCGAAGAAAGAGCTCACCACGACAGGACAAACAGGACGCTTGGAATAGCTTTAACTGTCCTGAACACTCCACTGGCTGGCTCTGTGAAAAACCACCAAAGCACGAGGGTAATTATGGCGCTCACCCAGTCTTTAACAAGTCCAAAGGCAGCAATACTCCGTCTTTTGGTAAAACCAGCAGCCGCAGTGAGATCTGGAAAGCAGAAGTTGTCACAGGCCCCACGTCTTATAGCGGATCGTTGCCGCTGGAAGAACCCTGATGTTTTCCTTTTGATCGGCGACGGATCTCGGAAACGTCTTCGCGTACGAAGCCACCTTGCAACCCAAGTGAGCCACCAGCCCCTTTTTTGTCGATCGTCCAACCACTTCACTCGCGCCATTGCCAGCCAGATTCAAAACAAACCAAAGAGGACCTCTGTCGTAGCACCAGAGATACTAGAAAGTTAGTCACGAGGTATCGACCTTGCAACACGGCTCAATATCTTAAGAGCAACATACACACCACTGCCCGAGGGAGGACTCGAACCTACGACGGAAAACGACCGCTCGCACCGCAGCGAGGTGCCTTAGTGTGCACGGCTATTCCGCCACAGCAGTATCAATTTGAACCAAACTTGGTACACATGTTCCTTACAATCGCTGCCGAGGTAACAACCACCCACGACACATATTTCAGGAGATATGATGTCATAAACAGTGACATTCAAGCTTTCGGCGCGTGACAGAGTGATTTTATTCGTCAACAATTTGAGAATGAGAGCACTTAGCGAATTGCCAACATCAAACGTAATTTCAGATCTTTACGAAAAGCCCAACAGCCCCAACAAAATGATGATAGGAAAAATTTTTCGCTTTATCTATTTCCGATGTTCATAATGTATACCTACGGCTTTTGGCATGACGTTACAAGTTATTACTTCTACACTATAAATTGTATTCTCGAAACATTTCACGTACAATACACATACATATCATTGAATGTTCCTTCGATATTATATCACAGTTCGACTTATAGTTCATGAGATATGAAGTCACAAACAATTGGTTTCATGAAAAACCACACCATCAAGCTTGAGTTTTTGATTTATTACGTCTTTATTACTAACACCAAGCACGAAATATTTTTCCGACATTAAGCATATATACCACTGAATGTACCTTCCAATTTACGTCATAGTACGACACATATTTCCGGAGGTATGACGTATGAACAATGTTTTTCCCTAATAACTCCTGCCACGTCTCCTCCTAAAATAACTGACCGATTTGAACTAAACTTGCTACACATATAGCTTGCTATCAGAGAACATTCGCTTTGGAGCTGAAAACTACCGACGACAAGAAGATATGACGTCGTAAAAGTGAGTCACAACAACGTTCCCATCACGCGAAGCGTGATTTACGAGACTTACGTAGAGAGGGGGTTTGGAAGAAGAGAGGGGGAAAGATTATGTTGTCAGAGAAAGTAGCAGAAGTTAATGGAAATACAGGAAGATGAAATCTTTTCTGAATTTTTATTTTCATTTATAACAACTGACTGGATGTCGGGTTTTGCAGATAGTAATAAATAATGTATTTTAGTTTTCGTCAGTTACTCTTAAGAGGGCTCATTAGGGTGAATGACCAACCTACACCAGCGTGTAGTACATGGTTTCAAATGTCAATCTTCCCAGTGTGGACGTCTTCATGTTAGTTATAGGATCGTACTTAAAAATTTTTATTTCATTTTAATTTCTTAGGCTCTACTGTTGAACAATGTATTAACAGCAAATTTATTTTTATCAGTTACACGCCAGACTCAAGTTATTAAATCGCAAAACAACAGTTTTATTTTAATTTCGTACGATTTTTCGTACAATTATGTATTAATAGCAAACATATTAGGAATTCGTTTCAGTATTCGAGAGTAACACTACAGGTTTTTTTTTATTCGTTTTCCTACATGAATACTACATTAAAAACGAATGTATCGTTGCTCTGAAAACGCGCTGTTGCATTGTTTGACTATAAAACAACAGTTTTATACTCTTATTGCTCATTTAGACTGTTTTTCTGTAGAAGAAAGAGTTAATAGAATGTACATTATTTGTGTTTTAGCTGCTGCATGTATACGAACTTCAGTGCAGGAACCGTTTTACATTTCAATTGACTGTAGTTATACCGCTCATGCGTCATACGAAACAACCAATAGCATAAATCCTCCGCAGTTCGCAGTGGCCTCAGCTGTAATGGCAATTGTAAAGATAAAGGGTAATAACTACAGCTCTCTCGCCTGAAGATACACATCCCATCCTAACGTAAATTGAATTTTGCTTTCAGGTAGATTAATTCTGTAGCGTGACATGATAAACACGTTTGACTATTTCTCCACTAGGCGCAATACTGTCGTTCCAAGTGCCAGATGTAAACTTTGACTTATACGTTTGATTGTGATATAACTGTGTGAATATAAACACGCTTAGGATTGAGTGAGCTTGGTGTTCATCGTGTTGAACCATACTTTGACCATTATAGTTGACAGAGAACCTACTGACACATTTGATGTAGCACTGATGCGACAACTGTACTTATATCCCCAGTCAAGCGTCGCTTATCTCTTCGTGTAAACACGTGTATGTCACAGAGCGTATTCCTTTCCGATAATTGGAATTTTCTTTCATTTCCGATTATTATTACCACCCGTGGAAGTATTCGGCACTTCTTTTGAACAACCTGCATTCGCCTTGTACTTACTGCACATTTCTCATGGGACGAATGACTTCTATAGCTTGGTCCCTTCAAAACACAAACCAAACAGAAATCTAAAACTTCTAAAGCGCTTTTCATTAATACCGTGTAACAATTGAGGTAATTCTGTAGTTTTGCAGGCTAAGCAGGTGCTTCATTACAGCTAGAGATATATGCAAAATCAGATGAGATCGTGATCTATCAACTTTCGCAAGCCATAGACAGGAGGGGAAAATATGTCTACACTCCCTCTCCCCTCCATCCCCGAACCATAGCCTTCAAGTGTTTTTATTTACAAATACTTAGAATTTGCAGATTTTTTGATACTGGCGTAAGTGATTATCTTGTACTTTCAAGATGATTCTCTCCCACCCTTCAGGAAAAGTATATGAATATATGAATCATCAGCCGTTGGCTCGGTGAATATGCAGATATTTATTTATGTAAAACGTCATAGCAACTGAAATAAAAGAAATTCTTTTGCCATACGCATTTCGCCTTTATTTGCAAGGTATCCTCAGTGGCCTCGAATAAATACAACAAAATGTTCTACAATGTTTAGTTTTTTCTCGTTTTTAGTATTTTAGGTTGTAAACAGTTTTGGCGTGTTTTCTAACTATTTTGACGTTATTAAAATTTACTATTTTCGTAGATACTAGTCCACATGTCTTAATTGTTGACTCAGGTTGCTGTGTTTCTTTCTTCCTTTATTTCATTTTGATCTTCCATTCCAGCACTTCAGCTGTTATCACAAATTTTGTTTGTATTGTGTTTTTGTTTTGGGTTATATTTCCAGCTGTTGAACATTTTTTGGCTCATCTTTCAGACATATAATGTCACCTGCATATCTGTACCAATATATAACTTAGAATCTTCCCTCTCTCTGGGGCCTACTCATTTCGGAAAACAGAAATACGAACCAGGAACTCTAAAGAAACTTCCTGTTTCCTTTCTTTCCTTGTTACCAGATATTACACTTTCGTCTTGTAGATATTCATAACGATAAAGATTCCATTTTATAAAATGACAACATCCTTCTTCGCAATTCTTCAAACACTGGATTTTATAGAGGCACCGTATCGCTCCTCTTTTAATTTATAAAATCATCCCATCTTAATCCCATAGAAAATATTTTGGGCAGTTAGAAATTCCAGAATTTGGTATCTCCATAAGACCTAATCTTCATTGAGAGGCTCGATCAAAATTGGTATCAGGAAACAAACGTCTGGACGCTCTTCCTCTTAAAAATATAGCACTTATCAAAGTGTTTGCGTGGATTCTTCTAAGTACGGCTTATGTTTTGAATGGTGAGCTTGTAATTAAGCGTAAATGCAAAGACTGTTTTTCTGGAACTAGCAATTATTAGTAAATAGATGGCAATGCGATCAATAGCTTGAATGTATACTAGACTAGCTTATATGCCCGTGCTTCGCTACAGTTGTTAAAGAAGGGCCTGTGCGTATCATGGCTTTTTAGGGTTCCGGACCTCACTCAGTTTTAAACATAAACTAACTGTAAACCCGGCGTTGCCTGGGTATTTATTTATTTCACTCTCGTAGTCCACCTCCCCTTCCCTCCTCTCTCTGCATCCATCTCTTTCTCTCCCATCTCTCTGTTCGTTTCCACCTTTCCCTCTCTCGGCAAAGTTTTCTGCAAGGTACCCTTTGTTCTGTCTTTAGACTTAGATGTGCAAAATTTCATCAATATCGAAAAAAACTAGAATTGTATGCAATAAACACAGGGTCACATTGAAAAACGCACTTCGTTGTTCTCAAATTTTCCAGTTTTAATTCACACAACCCTTGTTCTGAGAATAACGAAAACAACCCAAAAAGATCTGTGAAATCGATCGAGTGGTACTGGTTGACTTGCGTGTGGATTTTACATGGCCAATTTTCGATAATATTGTTCTAACATATCCTCTCAGAATGAAGTGCGCTTCGACTGTCCACAAAATCTTCCACAGCCGTTTATTGTCTACTTCCGTGCAAGCAAGAAATTTTAAAGTAGAAGTCTCTCTTGCTGGCAGGTCAACAGATACAACTCGTACAAATGGGTAATACTGGATTAATACGAAGGATGTTTCATAGAATTTTACTCATGGTACTCACAGGTTTGTACAATATTCTGCCAATTCTCCGTGCACTACACGTTTACAAACCGCCGCTCCACTCAACCTACATTACTGACGTCGAATCAGTTCGTTTCCTCCCTCTACCAGGTTGCACACCAAAGCAACCTATGGTTTCAAATTTTCGAATCATTTTCTCCAGACACACTGCAGTCATCGGATCAACGCCTTTTTTCATCCTCTTCAGTCTCCGGAACTCCTGCAGAGCGACTTGTGCACAGTCATAATTCTTGTAAAAGAGCTGTACAAGCAAAGAGAGATCCTTCATTGAGCCTCTCATGGCGAAAGTCTTTCAAGCAGGCCACAAGGGTATCGGATTTTAGAATCTTTTTATACTTATGTTATTTGAAGTTCAGGACATAAATAACAATCAGCAACTCTAAAAAACTATCGAGAAAATCGATTTTGAAGTTTCGAAAGCACACGTAAATACCAATATTAAATCAGTTGCAGCATGTGTCAGTGTAGCTCAGATGGTAGCGTTGTGATCTTGACAGATTTTTTTTCTTTTCGTTTGTTCGAATAGTTACACCATTTTCAAATCTATTGATGCTCTTTACGAAAAATTCACGTGTTTTTGTAATTCGATATTTTCTATATTTTATAAAATGTTGTTAATCATGATGGTTTCAATCAAATCATTTTTACAGTATTGTTACAGTGTTAGTTGACGTCAATAGCCTTTGATTGTTCATTTTGTGAAGAGCTACGGCGGTGTTTTTGAATAGTCATCTCCGTAGCTACTAATGGCTTTCCAAGCAGCTAACCTACTCAACCTTCGTATTAGGTATCGACGAGGTGTTTAGCTCGTCTACTCATAAACAAAAACTGACACAACACGTGGAATTACATATCCCAACATGTTTTATATAACTGAAATCGAAAACGAAAAAAAAAAAAAAAATCGTCACAGTGGGATTTGAACCGCCGACTACGTTGTTGTGAGTAGGCTGCCACCCAAGCTACAATGACAGATAATGATGCTGTTTCAATTAAGTTCCTACGTGTAATTGCAAACCACCAAAGTCGATTCTCGAAAATTTTGAGAGTTTTTTTCGAATGGGTTTGGCTGTTTGTTATTTAAGTTCTAAAACTTCACGTACCATAAATATAAAGAAATTCTAAAATCCGATACCCAAGTGCTCTCCTTGTCAGTCTCGAAATGAGGAATAGCCGTGTATCCGGCGCGTTTATACCAACTTCAGTCGGTCGTGCGCATGACAGGTGTTTTATTTACATATTCTGACACATTCAGCGCCATATATTGATCAATGTTTACAATATTTATTTTTCCTCTTACATACGTCTCTCCCCCTTTTCCGATAGTATTCCGTTCTAGTTTGACTTCATTCTGCCCGGTGGTGTTACTGTGGTATAGTTATGCCATGGGCCTGAAGCAGTGGAGGACTAAGGCTGTCGGAGGCCCGGGACGGCAGCAATACAAAATGAGGCCCCTCATGCACTTGAAAGTACATGTATGACTATAAAAAAGTATCTTTTGAGCTTTGGAGAACCGCAACGAAAGGCTCGGGACAGCAGTCTCGAAAAAATATCTTTTCACTTTTGGAGGCCCCAGAACAATAAGCCAATGGCGCTAAATATATATATATATATATATATATATATATATATATATATATATATATATACAAATCTATATCTACATAGGATACTCTGCAATTCACATTTAAGTGCCTGGCAGAGGGTCCATCGAACCACCGTTACACTAGCAAAAAAAATTACATCTACATGGGATACTCTGCAAATTACATTTAAGTGACTGGCAGAGGGTTCATCGAACCACCGTTATACTATTTATCTCCCATTCCATTGTCCAATAGCGCGCGGGAAGAAAGAACACCCGAATCTCTCGTTCGAGCTCTGATTTCACGTATTTTATTCTGATGATCATTTCTACATATGTAAGTGGGAGTCCACAATATATTTTCGCATTCGGAGGGGAATGTTGGAGACTGGAGTTTCGTAAGTAGCCCACGCCACAGTGATAAGCACCGTTGTTGTAATGATTCCCATCCCAGATCTTGTATAATTTCCGTGAGGCAGTCTCTCCTGTACCGTAACAATACAAAACGAGCTGCCCTTCTTTGCCCTTCGTTGTCCTCCGTCAAACCCACCTGATAAGCAT
The DNA here is from genome assembly GCA_026315105.1 of Locusta migratoria. Taxonomy (NCBI): domain Eukaryota; kingdom Metazoa; phylum Arthropoda; class Insecta; order Orthoptera; family Acrididae; genus Locusta; species Locusta migratoria. Next base: position 320,719,615 of record CM048748.1, on the reverse strand, counting down.
CCCACTCTGGGCAGCAAAACTCCAAAAAAGGACTGACGAGCGTAGTGTATGCAATCTCTTTAGTAGTTCTGTTGCATCTTTTAAGGGTCTACCAATAAAACGCAGTCTTTGGCTCGCTTTTCCCACGACATTATCTGCGTGTTCTTTACAGTTTAAGTCTGATGTAATAGTAATTCCTAGATATTTTGTGGAGTTTACGGCCTTCACTTTTGATTGATTTATCCTGTAAACAAACTTTAAGGGTTACTGTATGGTGACGAATTACTGTGATGATAATATTATCAATATTTTCTCGCAATAGCGAATTGCTTTTAGTGTCACTGTATAAGGTATGGGTGTTCTACCAAATATGAAAAATTGTGCCGGGCCGGGACCCGAACCCGGGAGTTCCGCTTTTCACGAGCGGTCGCCTTAACCACTAGGCTACCCGAAAACTACTCTAGAACCAACCCAAACTTCCATACGCCACACTGACTGCACATATGAGTCAACTGCATTCATCCATGAGCACTCGCAGGTTAATCTGTATTCCCGCACCAGGGAGAATGAAAACACCGAGGCATTAACCTACAATGTTATCGTCATTGTCTCGCTTAGGCTTCTGTTACATTACCTTATGGTGACGAATTACAGTGATGATAATATTATCAAGATTTTATCACAATAGCAAATCGCTTTTAGCGTCACTCTGTAAGCTATAGGTGTTCGGTCCTGGAGTCGTGCTCGGGTAGCCTAGTCGTAAGGCGACCGCTCGTGCAAAGCGGGAAACCCGAGTTCGGGCCGCCACAAATTTTCATATGTCACCATTTGGTAGAACACCCATACCTTATACAGTGATTACGCGATAAATCAATCAAACCTTAAAGTCGTAGATTCTGCCAAATACCTAGGAGTTACAATTAAGAACAACTTTGACTGGAGAGAACACATAGAAAATATTACGGGGAAGGCGAACCAAAGGTTACGTTTCATCGGCAGAACGCTTAGAAGATGCACCAGCTCCACCAAAGAGACTGCCTACATCACACTTGTGCGTCCTCTCCTGGAGTACTGTTGCCCCTTGTGGGACCCTCACCAGGTGGGACTGACGGAAGACATTGAGAAGGTTCAGAGAAGGGCAGCTCGGTTTGTTTTAACACGTTACGGAGGGGGGGGGGGGGGGAAGCGTCATGGAAATGTTGCAAGAATTGGGGTGGAAATCATTAAAAGAAAGACGTTATTTATTGCGGCGTGATCTGTTTGCGAAGTTTCAATCACCGACTTTTAGTTCTGAATGTGAAAATATTTTGCTAGCACCCACCTACTTAGGGAGACATGACCATCCCAATAAAATAAGAGAAATCAGATCGAAAACGGAACGATTTACGTGTTCTTTCTTCCCGCTCGCTATGAGAGAATGGAACGGTAGAGAAAAGTTATGAAAGTGGTTAAGGAACCCTCTGCTAGGCACTTAAATGTGGTTTGCAGAGTATCTATGTAGATGTAGATAGATGTAAAAGCAATTCGCTATTGCGAGAAAATATTGATAAAGTTTAACGGATTTCTTTTCGTACTCATATGGACGACTTCACATTTCTCATTATTTAGATTCAATTACCAATTTTTACACCAAAGTGATAACTTATTCAGATCGTTCTGGAAATAAAAATAAAAAAGAGGTGCTTTGGAGGCATTTGGAGACCCTCCCCCCAAGACGAGAGGACCGGGGTGGTCCCACCCCCACCCCTACCCCTTATGTTCAAATGTTTGTAAATCTTATGGGACTTAACTACGGGGTCATCAGTCCCTAAACTTACAAACTACTTATGAACTAGCTACAACTAAGGACGGCACAAATATCCATGCCCGAGAGAAGATTCGAACCCCCGACCGTAATGGCCGTGCAGAACGTGACTGGAGCGCCTCAGTTCCCTCGGCCACCGCGGCCGGCGCTTAATCTGTATTCCCGCACCAGGGAGAATGAAAACACCGAGGCATTAACCTACACTGTTATCGTCATTGCCTCGCTTAGGCATCTGTTACATTACCTTGTGGTGACTAATTACAGTGATGACAATATTATCAATATTTTCTCGCAATAACGAATTGCTTTTAGTGTCTCTAAAGGTATGGGTGTTCGGTCCTGGAGTCGTGTTCGGGTAGCCTAGTGGTTAAGGCGACCACTTGCGAAAAGCGGGTAACCCGGGTTCGGGTCCCGGCCCGGCACAAATTTTGATTTGTCACCATTTGGTAGAACACCCATATCTTATACAGTGACGCTAAAAGCAATTCCCTATTGCGAGAAAATAGGGATAAAGTTTATCGGATTTCTTTTCGTACTCATATGGACGACATAACATTTCTCATTATTTAGAGTCAATTACTAACTTTTACACCCTTGTGTGCGCCTAGGTTACACAGTGGTAGAGTACAAATCCAAAGGTCGCTGGTTCGATCCCCGCCAGGTCCTAGGATTTTTATCTGTCACTTTCCACTTCTTTCACCTCTGGCACTACTGCCCATGTGAAAAATACCGAGTAGCACCGTGGTTCGGAACCCACGTTAAACTGTAGGTCCCCCTATAACTGGCTGGGTAAGTTAGTTCGAAGGTCGGAGGAAGACAACGGCGTACCACCTCCAAACAGGACCACACCATGCCTAGGAAAGCACCGTGGTGTTAAACCAATCTTCGGATTGTGGACTGCTTTACCTGTTTTTTAGTGATAACTTATTCAGATCGTTCAGAAAAAGAAAAAAAAAGAGGTGCTTTCGAAGCATTTGGAGGCCCCCAAGACGAGAGGCCAGGAGTGGTCCGCCCCCCCCCCCCTTCTCCCCTAACGGCAGCTCTGTAAGGGAACAAACTGCGTAAAATTACGTTGTGGGGCGCTGGTAGTGAGAAATCGATCGGTAATTGACAGCTCATATTTCGCAGCCGCGGTAACAGATGGCCGACGGGCCGGGATGACACATTGTCAGCGCCGGCATGTGTTTTCGATACAGGCGGCGGGCGCGGCAGCCTGCCTGCAGTATTTGCCAGCTGGAGCTTTATTTACCCAAAACAGAACGTATTTGCCTGTTTGCCTTTCTGGGTGTCGCGGCGGCGGCGCGCCGTCCATCACGCGACTACACGGCCACGTGTCACGGCCGCGGCCGTATCGGTCGATGCGTTACGCATTGCAGTTTAACGGCCACCACCGGAGCCCGACGGCCGCACGCCTCTCTATCGCCGTATCTGGCGATGGCAAATCGACGCGGCTCTGCGTGTTCCTTACTTACCTTCTGAAATTCTTGCACCAGGAGGCCTCCTCTATGTGTCATACGTTTATTACGTCACCGACTTTAGAATGAGCTGTGACAGAAATTTCAGTATTTACGATTTTCCTGTCATAGACTGTTGTAAGAAGGTAAATGTTTGTAAAGTCTATGGGACTTAACTACGGGGTCATCAGTCCCTAAACTTACAAACTACTTATGAACTACTTACGAACCAGGACGGCACAAATATCCATGCCCGAGGGGGGATTGGAACACCCGACCGTAGTGGCCGTGCAGACCGTGACTGGAGCGCCTCAGTCTCCGCGGCCACCGTGGCCGGCATGGACTGTTAATGCAGATGTAAATCACAGACTCGTCACTTAGACATGGTAATTAAAGATTGTGACGCTGAGCGGTCTGAAGCCGCGTTACGAACTTGTGATTTCGCCGGCCGCGGTGGCCGAGGGGACTAAGGCGCTCCTAGTTCGTAAGTAGTTCATAAGTAGTTTGTAAGTTTTGGGGACTGATGACCCCGTAGTTAAGTCCCATAGACTGTACAAACATTTGAACATTTTTGAACTTGTGATTTGAAGAGAGAGGCATGTGTGGACTTACAAAATTTTCATGACTCTGACTGCAGAACTAAGTCTTTGCTTGAAAACTGATAAACTATGCACGATTAGGAACTGAAATGTTCGATTGACTACAATGATTTACGAGTGACAATTTGGAACTTTTACTGCCGGCCGCGGTGGCCGAGGTGACTGAGGCGCTCCAGTCACGGTCAGCACGGCCACTACGGTCGGGGGTTCGAATCCCCCCTCGGGCATGGATATTTGTGCAGTCCTAGTTCGTTAGTAGTTCATTAGTAGTTTGTAAGTTTAGGGACTGATGACCCCGTAGTTAAGTCCCATAAGCTTAACAAACATTTGAACTTTTTTTTTTTTTTTTTTTTTGAACTTTTACTATCGAGTGCGTGTGATACTTATAGTGCCTCTCATGAACAATAATTGGCGCAATATTCAGTTATTTACCGATATAAAAAGTAGGACCCCCTCCCCAATTTCATGTCCACAAAGAGAAATAAACTCTATTTATAAAGAATTACTTCGTGAATCTCTTCTTTATCTTAGAATCCACATTTTTGGTTATTCATAAGTTTAATTTATGTTTCCTTAGATATATTTTCGCGTCATCATATGCAGATTAATAGACTGGCTAAACTACAGATTAATTATTGATCTTATTTAAACAGATTGGGTAGCTGTTTAGGGCATAGTAGCTGACATACATAACTCACCCCTATGTACAGAGACAACAAGCCATAAACTTTTACTACCCGAGTTATGTATTGCCCAAGTCGTATTGGTGAGGACCGATAGGAAGGTCACAAATTAAGTTATTATCAGCACCGTATGCACTGAAGCTAGCAACAAAGTCTAAAGCCCCTTTTACACGAAAAAGTTTCTTGTCTCACATGTCAGTTGACTACTCAACAAGAATGGGTCTACTGTAGTGCCCCTGGCGTGCTATTCGCATACTGTTTCTCGCCTATTTTGAGTAACCGTTTTCAAATGTGTTTGGAAATCTATCGGACCAAACTGCGGCCGGCCGTGGTGGCCAATCGGTCTGCGGCGCGCCAGTCACGGTCTGCATGGCCACTACGGTCTGGTGTTCAAAAAAATGTTCAAATGTATGTTAAGCTTATGGGACTTAACTACTGGGTTATCAGTCCCTAAACTTACAAACTACTTATCAACTATCTTATACTAAGGACGGCACAAATATCCATGCCAGAGGGGGGATTCGAACCCCCGACCGTAGTGGCCGGGGCGACCGTGACTGGAGCGCCTCAGTCCCCTCGGCCACCGCGGCCGGCGTCGGGTGTTCGAATCCCCCCTAAGTCATGGATATTTGTGCCGTCTTTAGTAATAGGTAGTTCATAAATAGTTTGTAAGTTTAGGGACTGTGATGACCCCGTAGAAAGTCCCATAAGCTCTACAAACATTTGAATATTTGAACCAAACTGCGTGGTCATTAGTCCGTAGCTTACAAACTACTTAAACTAATTAATTTAGACAACATTGTCAAAGGAGAGAAACAGCGATATATATATAAGTTGTTTAAATTACGGACTCAGTTAAATTCAGGTGTTATTTTACGAAATGAGACTCGTTCTGTCAACACCTCACCCAAGGAGCTGACAAAGGTTCAGCACATTCTCATCCCCTTACGGTTTGAATAAGCCCGCAAAATACGGAAGGAACAACACTGATCAACAGAATGAGTCTGCAAAAGACTATGTAAATCACTGCATTAAACAAATGTAACGTGTATTGACACTACAAGTGGTCTGTGCTTAGAAAATTTCCATGATTTTTCCATTGCCAAAATATTGTGGATTAGTCCCTATTCGGATCTCTGGGCGGTAACTACCATTAGAGAGGTGACCATGAGGAAATGATACGTTGAGAATGTAGATGCAGACTATTTTGCCAATGAACTACTGGAAGATCCAATCAAGAAGGAACCGTTGCACCTTGGCGCGAAGTCTATGTGACAGAAGAGGACATGCCCTCAGACTTCAAGAAGAAAAAATATTCCAATCACTAGGCAACCAAGTGCGTATAAATTTAAAAAAGAAGTAATCGTCATCCCCTAATTGGTCTTCAACATTGGGAATCAAGAAAGAGCCTCTACCCCCCCCCCTCCCCAAGGTTGTTCACGGTTCTTCCGTGAGTACGTGAGTGGCGAGCACGGCGCCCCGAGCCAAAGCAGTCTTTTTCCCGTTTTTCCTCCCTGGACTGCATTTCCTTTCCCTTCAGCTACTTTCCTATCCTCACTCCTTCCCTTCCCACCGGGGGACCAATAACCTTATCAGTTACGTCCTCCTATATCAATAAACCAACTAAGAAGGTGTTTAAAACATCTATGTAGGCCTCTGCTGTCACCAATGCCCAAGGGAAAACTCGAAAAGGGACGGCGTGCAGCCGGTTGTTCTGCAGCAAGGCGCCTTATTACGCTCGGCCAGTCCATTGCCGCCACGCAAAACAACAAGGGTGCAGGCTCCCTAGAAGAAAAAAAAGGTAAAGCAGTCAACAATCCGAAGATTGGTTTGAATACCACAGTGCTTTACTAGGAGTGGTCCTGTTTGGAGATGGTACGCCGTTGCCTTCCTCCGACCTTCGAACTGAATTACCCAGCCAGTTATATAGGGACTTACAGTTTCAGTGGGTTCCGAACCACGGTGCTACTCGGCATTTTTCACATGAGCAATACTGCCAGAGGTGAAAGAAGTGGAAAGTGACAGATAAAAATCCTAGGACCTGGCATGCAACCGAGGCGCACGCAGGATCCCTACATGAAAAATATGGCAACACCACCGCCTTCTAATTTTATTTTTGGCACTGCAAAGGCTGGCAGATGTCGTTCATCGGGCATTCGCCATACCTACACCCAGCCATCGGATTGCCATATTGTGTATCGTGATTCCTCACGTTTCCACTGTTCTTTTGTCCAATGTTCATGCTCCTTACTCCAAGCGAAGCGTCTTTTGGCACTGACCTGCTTGATGTGTGGCTTCTGAGTATCCGCTCAACCACATAATCTAAGTTTCTTCACCTCCCACCTGTCATAGTACTTGGAGTGGATCCAGATGAAGTTTGGAATTCCTGTACGATGGTCTGAATTGATGATGCCTATTGCACTGCACGACCATCTCTGTGAGTAAACAGACGAGGTCGGCCCGTACGCTATCGTGCTGTACGTGTCCCTTCAGGTTTCCACTTCACTATCACATCAGTAACAGTGTACCTAGGGATGTTTAGGGGTGTGGAAACCTGACACAAGTGACACCCAATCACCTGACGACGTTCGACGTCCGTGAGTTCCGCGGAGCGTCCCATTCTGTTCTCTCACCATGTCTAATGACTACTGAGGCCGCTGATATGGAGTACCTGGCAGTAGTTCGCGAACGAACTAGTTCGGAAGAGCGCTCCCACAGGTGAACTACGCGAACTAGTTCTCAGATCCCTCGCCTCTTAGTTCGTCCGCTCCTTTTCAAAAAAACTGACGGGGAACAGCGAGAGGACGCGAGAGCAAGCAGCATCGCGTGATTCCCTCATTTCGAGCTGAGATGCAGCTCCGCCGTAGTTTCATAGTTCACTGCCACAAGAAATCTATTTCAAAAATAAAGTACTACGAGTATTAGGTATGCAAAGTAGTTGAATACCATTGTATCGCCCATTCGTGTAAATAACTGGTTTATTTGCCTAAGTATTTGATGTCAACTTGCCCAAAAATACAGGTAATAGCACACGCTTTGGCAACACCGTTTCATTATATAAAAAAGCAGTCATAAAGAAGAGCTCTTTTAGTAGCGGCAGCAAAAGCCAAAAAGAGCGGACGAACTACGAGCAGCGGACGAACTAGGAGCAGCGGACGATTATGCCAAACGTTTCTCCTTCATAGTTCGCTGGAGTCTTTTCAAATGTTCAAATGTTTGTTAAGCTTAAGGGACTTAACGACGGGGTCATCAGTCCCTAAACTTACAAACCACTTATCAACTACCTTATTCTAAGGACGGCACAAATATCCATGCCCGAGGGGGGATTCGAACCCCCGACCGTAGTGGCCGTGCAGACCGTGACTGGAGCGCCTCAGTCCCCTCGGCCACCGCGGCCGGCCTGGAGTCTTTTCCGAAGACCGATGGGCAATAGCGAGAGGGCGCGTAGCAGAATTAAAAATCACGTGTTTGCCTTCTACTGATGAGTCATTTCGAGGTGAGCGTCTGCCTGCTAGATTACATAGTTCAGTGCTACAAAATTTCTGTTTTTATGTGTTCTGCACTCTGAAATATCTGACTAATAAATTCCATAATGCCAAGATATAGAGATAACTATAAAGTTAAACGCGAGAAATTGTCCACAAACTGTTTCTTTTGGTTTGCGTGATATCGTTAGCGGCTCAAGCAGCAAGCGCATGAAGCAGCTAGGTGGGGGAACTTTACCCTCCACCTGCACGCGCAGACCACGCCGCTCAGTCGTCACTGGGAGCGGACGAACTAAAAGAGCGAACTAGTTCACGGCAGACCCGCGAACTAAAGTGAGCGCTCCCGATCGCGAACTATTATGCGCAAGTCTGCCTGGCAGTAGGAGGCAGTACAATGCACGTAATATGAAAAACGTTTGTTTTCGGAAGAGTTCGGATACTTTTGATCACGTACGTGAACCTTACTTATGTGTTTTACGGCCCAATTTAGATTTGTAGTTTATAGTTTTTGCAAACATTTTGGACCAAAATAATAATCTAAATAAAAGAAAATTAATATGATTGTCTGAAAGGCCTTTTAAGAAAAAAAATTATGTCGCGGGGAGGGGGTGTTCCGCACCACCCACCTTTTGCGTCATAGTCCAACGCGTTGCTCACTACGCTACGGCTATCAATCAAAAGATGAATCATTTAATCTCATACTATTAATGGCCGTTCTAAACTGATGCTAATATGGCATTTGTAGACACAAGATTATAATTTATCGTACGAAGAACGATGTGTTTTTGTTAATTCCTCAATGTGCCATTGCTTTGAAATAACAACGTGTAAGTTACAATAAGAAAATCATCAAATACACAACGCAAGATGGGGTATGCCAAAGAGAGTTCTGGACGGGGAATGTCACGTGACATCTCCGAACGGCTGGTTTTCATTAATTCAATGGAGGGTGTCAAATCTCCGTTATTTTTGCAAATATGTCTCAAACGATACGAGATATGAAAAAAAAACATAAGGGAGCTAAGTTGTAGTGAATTTTCTCCTCTACCAATTAGGGTATTCAATTTTCGTGTCAGATGAACGGTTCGATTGCAATTACAATTATATTACAAACGGCTTTTTTTTGTATTACTACCGTATTTTTTGTCAGAAAAATTTGAAAAAGGGAGGTTCTGGTCTCTGGCGGCCTACAATCATGTCTGTAAAATTTGGTGGGGATCGGTTGAACGGTTCGTCTTAAAAACAGGGAACACGTTACGGACAGACAGACATACATCCCAAAATCGCCGTTATTTTTGCAAATATCTTTGAAACGCTGCGAGATACGAAAAAAAATAAGACAGCAAAGTTGTAGAGAATTTTCTCCTCTAGAAATTCGGTTCATCAATTTTCGTGTCAGATGAGTAGATAGGCCGTTATTTTCATTTAAATTTCGAGCTGTCAAAAGACGATCGCAATGGCTCACATTTAGTGTTACGCCGGCCGCGGTGGCCGAGGGGACTGAGGCGCTCGAGTCACGGTCTGCACGGCTACTACAGTCGGGGGTTCTAATCACCCCTCGGGCACGGATATTTGTACCGTCCTTAGTCTTAGTTAGTTCATAGGTAGTTTGTAAGTTTAGGGACTGATGACCCCGTAGTTAAGTCCCATAAGCTATACAAACATTTGAACATTTTGAACAGACGGACAAACATCCCAAAATCGCCGTTATTTTTGCAAATATCTTTGAAACGCTGCGACATACGAAAAAAACATAAGACAGCAAAGTTGTAGAGAATTTTCTCCTCTACAAATTCGGTTATTCGATTTTCGTGTCAGATTAGTAGTTAAGCCGTTATTTTCATTTAAATTTCGAGCTGTCAAAAGACGATCGCAACGTTCAAATGTTTGTAGAGCTTATAGGACTTAACTACGGGGTCATCAGTCCCTAAACTTACAAACTACTTATGATCTAGCTACGACTAAGGACGGCACAAATATCCATGCCCGAGGGGGGATTCGAACCTCCGACCGTAGTGGTGGTGCAGACTGTGACTGACGCGCCGCAGCACGCTCGGCCACCGCCGCCGGCCGATCGCAAAGGCCCACTTTTAGCGTTACTACCGTAACCTAAAGTGGGGCCAAAACTGTATATTGCACACTGGCAATAGAAATTATTGAAAAAACTGAATGACAGTGGCTGGCGGTAAGGAGTCCGGGAAGCAGGATGTGTGTCCAGGGTGCGATTCGGCAGGTAGGGGCGGGCAGGCCGGCCGGTGATCAGGTAGCGGCCGTTTGCCGCCCCCCCCCCCTGCCCTGCTGTGCCCTGCTGTGTCGTCCCTAATGCCCGCCCGAACATCGGCGCGATAACCGTTCCATCGGAATGGCGGCGTGTACCGGCGTGGCAAACTTCCGACGCACGCCAATAACCGGTAATGGTGATGCATCGCACAGCCGCCACCGCTGCCGCCGCGCCGCGCCGCGCAGCTAAAAACCAGCCAGCCAGCCGGCGCTTAAAGGGCACGTGTCGAGTGAAACGCGACCCGGCCGCACAGTCCAGGTCGCACAGTGGTGATCCCCTGCGCGCCACGCGGCATTCTGCATTTTCAGCGGGAGCCGGCGGTAATGGATGTTTAATAGAGTGCAAACCGCAGAGCCGGGCACCGCCATCCTAGCCCGCGGCCGCAAGTGCGTGTGTGCACAGTCGCTGACACTCGAATCGAATCGGTCACTTCGATCGCAAAGCGTTGTAGTTTTGCCATTAGCCGGTGTGCGCTGCAGCAGGAATAACCGCATCAGTACAACTCTTGATACAATGGCGTACGCATACAGATAAACGCATGTGATGAACAGAGAGAATTTCAGGAAGCCTCGTTATTGAAACGTTCGTCGGTTAGAGGATGTTTCACTTTCAAAACACTAAAGACAGAAAACAACTGTTTCGAATGACGTCAAATTCGAATATTACTGACGCAGGCGGAGGGGGACGTAACGGTATAAACTGTGTTTTACAACAAACTGTTGCGTTTGTGCTCAGTCGCTGACAGCCGGCCGCGGTGGCCGAGGGGACTGAGGCGCTTCAGTCACGGTCTGCACGGCCACTACGGTCGGGGGTTCGAATCTCCCTTCGGGCATTGATAATTGTGCCGTCCTTAGTCTTAGCTAGTTCATAAGTAGTTTGTAAGCTTAGGGACTGATGACCCCGTAGGTAAGTCCCATGAGTTCTACAAAAATTTGAACATTTTGAGTCGCTGACACTCGAATCGAATCGGTCACTTCGATCGCAAAGCGTTGTAGTTTTGCCATTAGCCGGTATGCGCTGCAGCAGGAATGACCACATAAGTGCAACTCTTGATACAATGGCGTATGCATACAGATAAACGCATGTGATGAACACAGAGAGAATTCATGAAGCCTCGTTATTGAAAAGTTCATCGTTTAGTCGATGTTTCACTTCTAAAAAGCTAAAGACAGAAAACAACTGTTTCGAATGACGTCAAATTAGAATATTACTGACGCAGGCGGAGGGGGACGTAATGGCATAAAACTGTGTTTTACAACAAATTGTTCAAATGCTTGTAGAACTTATGAGACTTAACTACAGGGTCATCAGTCCCTAAACTTACAAACTACTTATGGACTAGCTTGCACTAAAGACGGCATAAACATCCATGCCCGAGGGGGGATTCAACCCCCGACAGCAGCACCCGTGCAGACCGTGACTGGCACGCCGCAGACCGCTCGGCCACCGCGGCCGGTCTGTTTTATAACGTGTGGGTCGCGATCCCCAGGAGCGTTCAACAGTCATTCTGGGGGGGGGGGGGGGGGTCGGCGACAATGATACATATTTTGATTATCCAAAATGAAGAGCCAAGATTTCAGGAGACAGTGATTGAAAATTAATTTTTATCGGCCGCCGTGGGCAAGCGGTCTGCGACACCCCAGTCACGGTCTGCACGGGCGCTACAGTCGGGGGTTCGAACCCACACTCTGGCATGGATATTTGTGCCGTCGTTAGCATTAGCTGGTTCATAAGTAGTTTATAAGTTTGGGGACTGATGACCCCGTAGTTAAGTCCCATAAGGTCTATGGGACCTTTTTAGACACATCACACGTAATGGAAGAAAAACGTTAATAAGTTCAAAAGCATTGCGGATTGAATTTTATGTGGTTGGTACTTGTTCCTGATTGGTTTTTACTAGTGGAAAGGAAGGTAAACGGAAAGATTACCGATTAGTGCGAACCCATGTGGTCGCAAAATTATATTAAGGACAAGAAATTCCAATAAACGGAAAATTAGGGAAATGAAATACAACTTTTAACTACTTAAAATTCATGTGAAGACGAGGAGAATCACGCCATTACACACACTGCCGTTTACTTGAAGAGCCTACCTAAACAAAGAACTAAACTTTTGCAAGTTCAGAAATTAACAGCATTCAAAAATAGTCGGGGAGAGTAGAACGCGAGTTTACTGCAATTATTCAGAAAGAAATATAGAAATGTTAGTGGCCTGAAGGACAAATACGGCTAGCACAAGATGATGCCTTTGTCCTAGCCAGCATGCACATGACCATGATTTCTAATGAAGTAAACACCACCAGAAATCCAAGATTATTCAAAATTATCATTTCTGCGACTATATAGAGCACGGGAGAATGGCGTACACGGAATTTTTTAACAAGAAACTATCAAATTTCCGTGCTGCATTACTCGGAAATACTTGGAACAATCACACCCGCGGTGGATTAGCCGCGCATACTGGAGCGTCGTTTTGCGGTGTGCGCGGCCGTCCGCCGTCGGGGGTTCACTTTACCCCTCGGGCATGAGTGTTTGTGTTGTCCTTAGTTTAGATTACCTTAGGTTAAGTAGTTCGAAAGCTAGGGACTAATAAGCAAGCTGTTGAGTCCCATAGATTTACAAACATTTGAACATTTGGAACAATCACAAACGCAGAAACAGAATGATCACTCAATCTACCGTTTCTTACCAAAAACAACTCCAGAAAGTTGATTATTAATCTCAATTCGACACATTGCGATTATTCGTAATTCCACACACGCGATTCACACGAGATAGAAATTATTTCAAACAGACAAAGGTCTAACCCTAAAAGCTGTGTGTGTGTTGTGGATGTTGAACCTATCGTTAAATCAGACAACAAATTGTTCATTAACACAGCAATTTGGTTTAATTATGGCCCTGATATTGATGTATATACTATTAAATAAGAAACAGTGCATTAAACTGATTATGTGCGCAACGGATATTTAAAACACAAAACAACTGTGGCAAGTCACCATTTGAAACAGACACTGACTATACTCAAAAATTTTGACTGCGAGAAAGATTAAAAAACCACAAACCACTTTCTTAATGTTTGACTGTGAGAATTTTATGCAGATCAGTTTCTGATTATTGAAATTTAGTATCATGGTCAATTAACTATCATTTACTATGGCACCAATAACGAAATCTGTTCAACAATATTATCAAAATCAATACTGCACTTTAAATCCACAAATAATTAATTATCAAATGAAGGAAGTAGGTTAATCTTCTAACTACGTAAATGAAACAGGAAAGAAAGGTCAACTTTGTTACTTATTATTAATAATCAGCACTACATTACCTGCATAATACAACTTCCTAATGACATCAAATGCAATTACCTTCATTCCAGCGGTGTTACAATACAATACAATATATATTCCAAATACAATCAAATCGACTTGCTGGCACAGCAGCCTCTGCTCTACATCGGAGCCATACACACAACTCAACCGCTCTCTAAGCGAGCTGAACCACAAGTGCTACTCTCTCTCTCTCTGCGCGAGTTACAATGCTATGCAATACATGATCTTTGCCAAAGATGAAACTTCACACAGTTAAGAACACATATCGATACACACAGTAGAAGCGATATTATACATTTTCTTGCAAGCAAGTTACTCGACACAAAACAAGAGGTACAATATTAGACATTTTCTTACAAAAATATTTTTTATGGACACGTTTCAACGCTAGCAAAAATGGACACGGGTCTAAGTTGTTGTTGTTGTTGTTGTTGGATTTTTGAAGGGACTAAACAGCAACGGTTATCAGTCCCTTGTTCCGTTCTGAGAGATAAAACAGTGTGTTAGGTGTTCCTAAGGAAACGCATTAACAAGTCAAAGAGTAAAAATCATTGGTAAATACGGGGGAAAGGATACAAGTAAAAACGAAGAAGAAAACACACCACCATTAAATCACATGATAAAAACCAGCTGCGCGAATAAAATCTAAAACACGTTCAACCATAGCAGCATCGTCTCCTAGCATAAAAGAAAGTGCAACTGGCAGATTAAAAGATTGTCGCAGGGCGATAAAAAGTGGACAATCCACCAGAATGTGGACCACTGTCAAGGGGGCGCCAGTCACACTGTGGTGCGTCCTCCCGCCGAAGAAGGTGGCCATGCGTCAGCCATGTGTGGCCGATTCGTAGGCGACAGAGAACAACAGATTCCCTACGAGACGACCGCAGTGAGGACTTCCATGCGGCCGTAGAGAGCTTCACTGCACCAAGCTTGTTGGGGTGAGCAGAGTTAGCCCACTCGTAATCCCACAGGCTACGGATCTTCCGATGGACCTCCAGTCGGAGATCGCTCTCTGGAAGACCAATAGCCAATGGACTGGAGGAAGTAGCCTGCTTGGCCAGCTGATCCACACGTTCGTTTCCAGGAATGCCGATGTGGCCTGGGGTCCAAACAAAGACCACCGAGCGACCAGACCGAACAAGCCTGGAAAGAGAGTCCTGTACGGATTGCACCAAAGGGTGTTTCGGGAAACATTTGCCGAGGGCTTGCAAACCACTAAGGGAGTCAGAACAGATGACCAGAGACTCCCCATGGCACCCTCTGAGATGTTCAAGTGTCCGATAGATGGCAACTAGTTCCGCTGTGAACACGCTACATCCACAGGGCAGTGAATGCTTTTCAGTATGCTCACCATGGACGTATGCATAGCCAGTACGGCCGTCGACCACAGAACCATCCGTGTACACGACTTCCGCGCCACAGAACGACTCTAAAACCGCCTGAAACTGGCGACGGAGACTCAGTGGCGCTACAGAGGCTTTTGATACATGAGCCAAGCCCAGCCGAAGCTGGGGACGTGAAAGTGACCAGGGAGCGATGCGGTAAGGCCTATGAAAAGCAGGAGGAATAGGAAGGGACTCAAGAGACGACAGGACGGAACGAACACGCACCGCGATCGGAAGACCCGACCTCGGTCGTCGTTGTGGAGATGGAAGTGCAGCACTTAAAAAAAGAAGCCTGCGATTCGGATGATGCGGTATCTCATGAACATGGGCAGCATAGGAGGCCAACAGCTGCCGCCGCCGAAATCGCAGGGGAAGGACTCCAGCTTCAGCTAGTAGGCTTTCCACTGGACTTGTCCGAAAGGCCCCTGTCGCTAAACGGACGCCACTGTGGAGTACTGGGTCCAAGGCCTGCAATGCAGATGGGGCTGCTGAACCATACACAAAGCTCCCGTAATCTAAGCGCGATTGAATCAGCGCCCTGTAGAGCTGCAAAAGACTTGTACGAGCGGCTCCCCAACTAGTGTGGCTGAGGCAGCGTAGAATATTGAGGTACCGCATGCACTTCTACTTGATCTGGCGAAGATGGGGCACCCAAGTGAGCCGGCTGTCGAAGAGCATGCCAAGAAATCGGTGAGTCTCTTCGACACGAAGAAGTTCATCATATAAATATAACTCTGGGTCAAAATGGACAGCGTGATGACGGCAGAAGTGCATAACCCGGGTTTTGGATGGAGAAAACTGGAACCCATGGGTTGTGGCCCACGACTGCGCTTTTCATATGGATCCCTGTAGACGCCTTTCAGCTACCCCAATGCTAGCTGAGCTGAAGTATAGGCAGAAGTCATCGGCGAACAAAGAGGAAGAAACCGATGACCCCACTGCCTCAGCAAGTCCATTGATGGCAATTAAAAATAGGGGTACACTAAGTACAGAGCCCTGTGGGACACCGTTCTCCTGGACGTGAGAGGAGCTGAGGGAAGTACCAACCCGTACCCGAAAAGACCGGAAGGAAAGAAAGTTCTGAATAAAAAGTGGGAGCGGACCTCGCAATCCCCAACCGTGCAGTGTAGCCAGAATGTGGTGGCGCCAAGTGGTATCGTAGGCCTTTCTGAGGTCAAAAAAGACGGCAACAAGGTGCTCATGCCTCCTAAATGCCGTACGAATGGCGGACTCCAGAGCCACTAAGTTGTCAACAGTGGAGCGGCCTTGGCGGAAACCCCCTTGACGTGGGGACAACAGACCCCGATGTTCAAGGATCCACATAAGCCGCCGGCTCACCATACGTTCGAATAGCTTGCACAGAGCATTGGTGAGGCTGATTGGGCGGTAACTATCAGCCACCTGTGGGTCTAAGTAAGTCTTACCTAGGAGGCGGAATGAACGCAGCTTAGAACTGAAAGAACTGGGAGAGACTAACCGCGCACAAAGAAGATTGGTACTGAACTGCTTATCACAGTTTACTGTTGAATTAAGATCCGCCTTAGTTGCGAAGTAGTGATGATGTATTTCGCCGTGACAGCTGGGCTTCGATAGATTATCTGCATGACAATTTTAACACAATAACTACTGAAGAATTAAAACCGTGAAAAAAAGGCCTGGCCTTATTTTGTGCTGACAGAATGTGTATTAAGTGGGAGAAACCTTGCAAGGCACTATTCGTGGTGTGACACAGTCCGTTGGCTTTAGGCACAGAACTGTTAATAAGATGTTCGAAAGTACGGTTGGATTTTGGTAGTTTCATAAAACCCTAATAATAATCTAATAACAGGATACAGGAAGACATGCTCGGGTAGCCTGTGATCTAATATTTGTACCGTCGTTAGCATTAGCTGGTTCATAAGTAGTTTGTACGTTTAGGGACTGATGACCGTGTAGTTAAGTCCCATAAGCTCTACAAACAGTGTCGTTAAATGGAAAATACGACAAATACGGTTGTTACTTAACACATGAGCATTGAAATAGAAAACAGTATAGTTTGAGGTCTATACTACCTGCACGTTGAGCTTCAGATGTCTGATGTCTATTAATATTTCCATTATTAGGAAATAGAACGTGGCTTCTACGAAAAGTTACTAGAATACGAAAGGAAAATGTTTCGCTTGTTGACATAAATTTTCAAAACTAGAGATAACCAAGTAATTCTCTGCCACTTACAGACTGAATTTTGGCTGAATTGTAGCATGCAAGAGGCGAAGAAGAATGTGAAACACGCTGCTGCTCTACGCCCAGAGAACGGAATTTTGCATCCAGGCTGTACTGGGATTACCGGCGTTAACGACGCAGTTTAATGCTGTTTACGGCTTCATGCCTTGTTGTGGAGATGGGGGTTATTACTCGTTGCAAGAACTTGCTGACACCCATTTAATCTCTGAAGCACCAAGACGTAGTGCTCAGAAAGTCGAAGAAATGAACGGAGAAAAGTTTCGTAACAAGTGTCATCCTGTCTACAAGAAATTTATCACCGCGGATAGAAACTTAGTGCATCTTTCAAGCCAGGGACGGTGTCTCGACAAAGACTAGTTCGCAGAACTGAATTTTAGAAGGCGGTGTTGGAGTGTGAGGAGAAAGATAAATCGGGAAACTCACCGTCTACATGTCCGTGAAATGCGATCTTTGAAAGATACCGTTTGGAGTCGTCAGTTACATGCCACTCATAAATAATGTGTGCGATTGATCATTATTATGTCATATCCATGGTGGATGACGAACAGTGATTTAAATTGACCATTTACGTCTGCATTGTAATCAACTAGCAGCTATTCAAATTTAATAAGTTATTTTATAACTAAGCGGTTTTCAGCCGTTGCAAGCCCATCACGATAACGAGGTTTTATTAGAAAATTGCTTTGTGAAACAAGTTCAGTGGGGTGACAGGGAAGTGATTGTGGCGAAAATAATGAACATTTAGGTTCAATTTAACGAAATAGGAATGAAACAAATTGAACATCATTTAGCAATTCATGACAATTTCAGAATCATAATCTACAACTTAGCCAGACCAGTCACGCACATATAGTTTTACTCTCAAGCTTCAACAAACACTCACTGATCTCTCTCTCACTCTCTCTCTCTCTGTGTGTGTGTGTGTGTGTGTGTGTGTTCCCCCCTCCCCCCCACACACACAAAGAGAGAGAGAGAGAGAGAGAGAGAGAGAGAGAGTTTTTAGGTACACTTGCTTTTAAAAAGTTTAAATGAAACGTTTTTTAAATATTTATGACAGATATAAAGGTGGCAATAAATACTTAGTGAAATCGTTCAGGAACGATGGGAAATAGGTTATGTTGTGACGCACGAAATGAAACATTGTTCAAATTATAGATATTTGGTTGGGTGACACGCACCAAGTGATAATTTGTTTCCATTAATATATCTGTTGATGCTGCTTTGCTTTTCATTTCTGTGTTAACGTCACTGCATATGGTATTTTAATTACTGTGTCCTTACCCAGCCTTCGCTTGGATTTCAGATATATTGCTGCACTGAATGATACATATCTCCTTTAAATTGGAATCTGCGGTAAACGTAAATTGTGTCAGCGGAGTATGAATCTGAAACAAGTAATTTCATTGTTTTTGCGGAGCTACGGGCAGCTTAAAGTAGTAGAGATTTTCGCGCATAAGAGCTATAAACGTGAGATGGTCCTGTTGACTCATGAACGTTATTTCAGCCAATAGGTAAAATCTGACCCTATTATATTAGAGGAACAGCAGTTTATGGCTCTTCAAAAACTGCCTTCTAATCTATAAGAATTGCTTCTTTTGTACTTTCAAAGTAACGTAGAAACCATTTTAGCTCTAATGCAGGTAATTTACTTTAGAAAGAGGATGCAATTGTGCCTTTATAATTCTGGGCCTCAACAGCGGAAATATACGATCTTCGTTACCTGTGCATCTGAAAATGTGACACCTGTCTTACTGATATTTGCAGCAATATATGAACACCCACATGTGAAGACGCAATCTTTGAATGTCCAGCTTCGATCGTTGCTATTTCTTTATATCTCGTCTTCCTCTGTATGAAGTATGGTGATCTTACCTTGGATCATTTGAGATAGGAACAAGAAATACTCTACCACTGACTCAAGGTTTTCAGTATACGAACAAAATCTACTTTTTATTATAAATAAACGTGACAAGCGGCTATTATTCTACATTCTAATTATCTTCTTACAATCATAATTTACTCTGTCCGTAGCTACCATTGAAGCAAGCCATCTCCAGGATGGTGTCTTAAACAGACTTGAGAGATTTGTCCTCCACCCTTCCTCAGAAAAAATAAGTCACGTTTCTCATAACGAGACGTTGTTTCTAACCATCGTTTCCTCCGTCTTCCTCCACTGAAGATCTATGTTCCTCTGCGAAACGCACTTTTACTCAAACAGTAGGCCGAGTATTCCATTTTGTTCATTCTGACGTGACTACCAAGTTTTCTACGTCATAAAGATAGCCTCAGTACAGGTTCTACACACTTCCCAAATTGAATAATATTCGATTTTTTTACACTGTTTCAAAATCTGAAAGACTTTTATTTTAATAAAACTAACTAATTAGATGTGAAATTATCTTAAATCTACGCTCTTCGTTCTTATTTTTTTCCTCTTATCCTTGTCCCACATACACCGATGAAGCAATATATGCTAGCCAACCTAGTGAAAATTTTCATAAATGCACTACCGGGCAGCCGAAAATCCACACCGGCTACGTGGTGCAACATAATCAGCGGAAGAGTGTAAACATATGGTGTGGAATCATAGGCAATGACATTGTGAGATCTACCTGCATTCCGGGAGTATTAAATGAACTTCATGCGAACACCATCTTACAAACATTCTACCAGTTTTTCAAGAAAAGATAACACCGGATATTCCACTGTGTAAGTGGATACTAGACCTCGGTTGACCAGCTTACTCGTACTGTATTGCAACGGAAATACCGAGTGAAAAGTGTGCTGGACGTTGGATGAGACGAAATTCTGTTGTAAAATGGCCTTCGAGTTCCCTCGATTTTATTCCTTTCGATTTGTTTCTTTGGAGTGCACTCAAAGATGCAGGCAATTATGAAGCCGAACTACGGCAGACTATATAATCACTCGTCCATTGTCCTCTGTAATTACATATGCTCATCTTTCTCTAAAACATCGATTGGAAATGTGCCTTTCTGTCAATCTTAAACAGTTTGATAAATGCTTGAAGAAAGGATAAATATGTGATTAAAATGAAACATTTATGTGATAATATGTTGGGCGGTTAGGAAATCATTGTTAGTAAACTGTCTTAATTTTACGTGTGTACGAAATTGCTTTGCAAGGTCAAGAAAGTCAATAGCGTGTACTGCATGTAGCTGGAGACACTACCACAACGCGCTTACGTTCAGCACGAAGAAACGTTCTGTTAAGTACAATATTCAGTACAATATTTATTTTGCTGTGTACAGATGGCCAACGAAGAGTTTTTTATATAAAAATTTTACTTCAAGAATAGTATCATACTTGATATAATTTAGCTTATGTTTGTTAGAGATCGCTGTCCGACAGCATGTATTTTACCATTACGAAGCACACAACCACGATCAGGAAAACATAGGTTACCTTAACGTTTGAAATTTAGTACAGCAGTTCATTTTTGCAGTGTGTCAGTCATCATCTTTGAAGAAGTAACAAAAATTCTTCTCTTAACAGTTATTTGAATGTGGATAGATACACAAACGTGAAATTGTATCCTTAAGTCCTCCATGTTACAATAGTTTCTAACTTTTGTCGTATTTACATGTACCTGCATCTAAATCTTAACCATTCATTTGGCAATGTTGCTCTAACCGAACATTAAATGTTGCGCGGTTTTCTGCAACAAGTTTCGGATGATTGCAGAATCTCCTAAAGATTGAGATTATTTTGAAAATTTTTGGAAACGGCAATGAAACATCGTTGTATATAGAGTTTAAATGGTGGTTCCAAGCCCACACTGCCCTTGTTCTAAATACCCACCAAACGTCTCATTTAACGTCCCCTGCCTCGACTCCTGTCAATCAAATACACCTACACACTTACACCTTACAATGTCTTTCATTAGTACACCGAACACCGATATATATATATATATATATATATAGGTATTTTGTCATTAGGAGGGTTTTAGAAAAAGTCTATTAAAAGTCGTATGTTTTCAGGTTATGTTATACCTACGCGTATGCATAGTAGTCCAAGATCAGGGGTAAAGTAATTAAAAAGGTTGAGGGCTACAGCTGGAAAAGCGAAGGAACAAATTCAGTGGGACCATGCGTCGTTTATTTTCGGACCAAGTACGCAAACCAGAAAACACCAGATGGGAACGTTTCTGTTTGTTGTGTGGGACGACTGTTTGATGCAGACAGAAAAGAACCAACACACTGCTATCTGTAGCATTAAGATACCACATATATAAGCATTTAAACTGTTACCTGTTGTACGTCAGTCACTTTTGACTGCCCCAAACTCTGTATATAGGTTTCACTTTCATGTTAGTTGGTTGGTTGATTTCCAAAGGTACTACATTACAAAAGGAGTAATCCACTAAATTACAGGCCTACTTCATGACGTCTATTTGCAGCAAGGGTTTGGGACATATCCTGTATTCAAACATTATGAATAATCTTGAACAGAATGATCTATTGACCCAAGGTCAACACGGATTTCGAAAATATC
Source organism: Locusta migratoria (assembly GCA_026315105.1). NCBI lineage: Eukaryota > Metazoa > Arthropoda > Insecta > Orthoptera > Acrididae > Locusta > Locusta migratoria. The sequence continues at coordinate 320,697,873 of CM048748.1, read as the reverse complement.
GTTCATGCGAAACGCAACTAGCTATTTACTCACACGAAGTGATGGGTGGTATCGACAAAGGTTCTTAAATTGTTTCCGTATTTCTTGATTGCCAGACGGCTTTTGACACCGAACCTTACAAACGGCTTTTAATCAAATTGCGTGGTTATGGTATATCGTCCCAAGTTTGCGACTGGATAGAGGATTTCCTGTCAGAGAGGACACAGTTTGTAGTAATCGATGGTAAGGCATCGACTGAAACAGAGGTGATATCGGGCGTTCTCCAGGGTAGTGTTACTGGTCCTCTGCTGTTCCTTAATTACATAAACGATTTGAGCGAAAATCTAAGCAACTCTCTTAGGTTGTTTTCAGATGACGCCGTCATTTACCTACTACTAAAACCATCTGAAGATCAAAACCAACTAAAGAACGATCTAAATAAAATCTCACGATGGTGTAAAAATTGGCAATTGACTCTAAATAATGAGAAGTGTGAAGTCGTCCATATTAATACGAAAAGAACTCCGTTAAGCCTTGTTTATAAGATAATTCAATCAAAAGTTCAATCAAAATCAAGGCCGTAAACTACACTAAATACGTAGGAATTACTATTATTTCAGACTTAAACTAGAAATTACACGTAGATAATGTCGTGGGAAGGGAAAACCAGAGATTGCGTTTTATTGGCAGAACCCTTAAAAGATTCAACAGAACTACTGCATACACTACGCATGTCCGTCCTGTTTGGAATATTGCTGCCGACTGTGGGGTCCTTATCAGGTGGTTTCACGGAGGACATCGAAAGCGTCCAAAGAAGTGCAGCTCGTTTTGTATTGTCACGATACAGGGAAGACAGCGTTACGGAAATGATACAGGATCTGGGATGGGAATCATTACAACAACAGCTCTTATCGCTGCGGCGTGGGCTACTTACGAAACTCCAATCGCCAACATTCTCCTCCGAATGCGAAAATATATTGTTGACTGCCACTTACATAGTAGAAAGGATCATCAGAATAAAATACGAGAAATCAGAGCTGGAACGGAGAGATTCAGTTGTTCTTTCTTCCCACGCGCTATTCGAGAATGGAATGGGAGATAAATACGTAGTATAAAGGTGGTTCGATGAACCCTCTGCCAGGCACTTAAATGTGATTTGCAGAGTATCCCGTGTAGATGTAGATATAGATAACTCATCACTCCTCCAGTCCTCAAATACAACATTCCTTTCCACGTCTCAACCATCCTAAAGGTATCTTACGCGACTTCCACAATGTTCCAGTCAGTTCTTAAACATGGGACTAGGAGAAGTGCAAACATGAGCAGTAAGCAGTATAGAGTACATGGCAAGTTACTGCAATAAACCTACACCATATGCATTTAGCAAGTTTAGAATTTCATGAACAGTATGTAAAAATGGGACTAGTAAATAACACCTCCTTTCATTGTAATCATATTTAATTAGTTAGACTCAAGTAACCTGACAAAAGAGTCAATGAAGATTGAAATCGAAACATTTATACAAGTATGTCATATATATGTTTTCATTTTCTTTTAAACATGACTGCGCCTCAACATCGGTTACAGGAGAGCAAATTAATAATCAGCCAACCAGTTGCAATAATAGTACTTTAATAAAGTTGACTACACTTTCGACAAATATAAGCCCTTCTTCTTCAGAAATACATGTTATACCTATAGACAATGTGACATCATAAATTACAGATTCATAATCATTATGTCTGAAATATGCGTCATACCAAGCATATTGTCTAAAATATTATGTAATACAGAATCAGAATAAAACTGTTACTTGTTATACTAGCATATCACAGTGGTTGAACATCCCTAACATCTTGGAGATGTGATTTAAGACTGAAACATACGTCAGCGCAATTGGAGTCATTCACGCCTACTGATGGGAAGCAGAGAGCGTGGATACCAGATGGGTGGTACAACCGCCATGGAACATAAACATTCAGTGGATTAAGTAGCCATATTACCTCATTTCCGTCTCCATACTGTAAGCCATGTACTAAAACAGTTTATTTTTCTTCATCCGAGAGATACGCTCTTATAATTGTTCGTTTACGCAATGTATTTCAACGGTATCTCTTAGTTGGCTTATTTTTACAATTGACCAATGTAATATTTGTTCCATAGCTTCCATCCACCCTCTCACCATCTTATTATCTAAATATTCCATTTATTAACTTCGTTATGAATTCAATGTACTTTCGTCTAATGGCTACTTAAGCCACTGAATGTTTATGTTCCACGTCGCATGCGCCACAGATTGTGGTATCCACGCTCTCTGCTTCCCATCAGTAGGCGTGAATGACTCCAAATGCGCTGACGTACCTTTCAGCCTTATATCACATTCCCTAGATCATAGGAATGTTCAACCACTGTGATATGCAAACACAGTAAATAAAAGGTTTATTCTGATTCTGTACTTCACATTGTTTCAGACCATAGGCACGGTATGACGCATATTTCAGACATAATGATTATAAATTCGTATTTTATGAAGTCACATTGTTTATAGGTATAACATGTAATTCCAACTGTAATAACAATAAATAAGATCAGAGAGCTGGGAAGGAGGAGACAGAGTATGGGGGAATGAAATGTATTTAAAAAGGGGAGATGATATAGACGCAGAGATGAAGGGGAGGAGATAGATATGGTGTGGGGTAAGAGTGAGTGGTGTGAAGGTAGGGGGAGGAGGAAATGGACAAAGTAAGGGGAAAGAAGGGATAGACATAGGGAGAAGCTACTGCGAAGCGTTGCCGGTTATGCTAGTATTTATATATTAATGAAATCTTCTCGGGTTACTAGCCGCGTCATGCCCACGAGCTTTCGACAGAGATCTGCTCTGCCATTGTCAAGTGGATGACTGTCCTTGCGCGGCCGTTGCCGTGCTTATATAGCCGCGCCGCCGCCAGTGACGTCACTGGTGCCCAGTTCCTTGACCATGTAAGGCAATGTTTTGGTCGCGCGTACGCCGCGCCCGCTTCAACTCCGCAATTATGGGATCCCAAGCCGTACTGAGCTGCAAACCGTCGTCTTTAATGAGGGTGTTTTCTGAAATTTTGATCTCTACTGCCTCTTTTATTACGCTGTCCCAGAAGCTGTTGGTCAGTTTAATAATAGATATATCGTCGAAAGCTTTCGTGGACAGTAAACCACATGACGCGGCTTCTAACCCGAGAAGATTTCATTACTGGATATCGTCGCGAAAACATACACTTATATATATTTATATATTGTTCACGACTGAACATGCAAGGTATTGAATAAGTGGCATACGTCTGGTAGTGAAAATTAATCAAATATTACCTAATAGAAATGTTGTTGTACTTATATCCCAATAGTAAACTGTACGCGCACGCGCGGTATGAGAACTTCTTTTGTTTCTCTCCCCTTTCGCCTTCTCTGTTATCTCAGGTGACAAGATGGCGGCCATACAGCGGAGGAAGACGTCGTCGGGCTCAGACGTGGACGCCGTGCTGTGGTTCGTGATCCTGCCGCTGCTCGCGCTGGCCGCCAGATAAGAGCCGCGCCCGCGACCAGCCTCGAACCCCTGACCGCCGCCAGGAGGCCGGCGCCCGCCTCTCTCTCGTCGCATCGCCGGCAACGGCACCAGTGCCATTCTAAACAAAAAGTTTTTCCACCAGTCGTGACTTTTGTCCCCCCCTTGTGCCACAGAAGTATTTCACTATTGCTTGTATTCTGACCCGATCCCAAGTGTAAATGTATTTTAAGGACAATACCGGAAGTGTAATGAAATAGAGTATGGACTTGCAGATGATTCTCTTTCGTAGGTTTTAATAAAATGTTTACTGGAAAACTGAGACTCTGACTACAGTGGAAGAGCCGCCTACACCTTTCAACGAGTTCTCTGTTCGTCAAAGTTAATCATTTTCTTCTGAAAACAGAGAGGTCCGATGGAAACCGTAGAGGCCCACGTAAGGAGAAGAAATTTGAAATTCTGTACATCAATATTTTAATTCGATGTAACTGTTACAAATTTTAAACTTTAAGCTTGAATTATTGACATTCAAAAAAAAATTTAATTACATTTAGGATAATATATTCAAATGTTGTAGCCACTCTAATTTTCTTCTTCGTTAGCTTAGCATCAATTATGTAAAGACCATAATTTTTATATCCTATGTTATCATGAGTAAAAAAAATGTGTACATAGAATCTAGATATATTGATTCGTAAAGAATTCCATTAAATCTTGAACTGGTAATTATTTTTATAACGTGACTTTTTAATGTGGAAAGTCCGATACAGATAACATATTAATTTGCGGTACATCATGTTTTTCACAAATTTTGGCAGCACTAGGTTCCTGACATCTAATATTCCAAAGGTGAGTTTATCCTCAAGTCAAAGACTGTTTTAAACATCACTATCCTTAATCAAAATATCCATGGGTGTACTGCCGGTCTACAGTGTCCAACGGGCACAATATTTCGGCGATCATACATGTCGCCATCATCAGATGAACTGACGGACTGAGCTCCTGGAAACGCGCCGGCACGGAGATCCGCACGCTACGGCGCGTTTCCAGGAGCTTAGTCCGTCAGTTCACCTGATGATGGCGACATGTATGATCGCCGAAATATTGTGCCCATTGGACACTGTAGACCGTCACTACACCCGTGGATACTTTTATTATCAAATACGCCGGGAGAAACTCAAGAATCACATCACTATCCTTCGTTACTCAAAATTCTGAACGCACTTACCATTACAAAGGAATCTATAGTTTAACTTTGACATCAAACCGTGGAGGCGTAATACCAGTTTGATTTCCAAATTCAAGACTAATCTCTACAGACAAGTTCATGAATTGTTGCCATTACACAGTTCAGTAACACATTTTACATTCATTGTACAATATCACGACTATATTGTTACACTTGAAAAGATCGTGTATTCTACACATTGACATCAGGTATCAGATACAGACAATACACGAGACAACAGCGTCCTTACTTCTGAAAACAAGAGGAATCAGCAAGGAGCGAAGTTGCTGAATCATCGACTACAATTATTACTTTTATTTCAAACGTGTCAGAGAAATTACAACAAATCAAATTCTCCATAACCATATTATTTGTATCTAGCGCCTACAATGACTACAGTTGAATAATACGGATTACTAAAATGTTTCATCTATGTGGGAAGCACTTCATTCCATCCTTAACATCAATTACGAAGGGCTTCTTTTGCACAGAAAGGGGTGAATTATGCTGCCACAAAAGTCTTTCTTCACTTAGCAAACAGCATCAAAAGCGTGACAGACAGCCAACAAGCATTTAAAAATAAATTAAAAGAATTTCTGCATGGCAACTCCTTCTACACTATACATGAATTTTTAGATATAAATGAGTAAATTTGAAAAAACAAAAGAAAAAGAAAACTAAACAAATCATAATAATAAAAATTGTGTCATGTAATATTTAGTAAAAGTAATAATTTGTAAAGACATCTTTCATTAACCTGACACGTTCCACATCATTACGAAGTGTCGTTTTCATTGATCTATGGAAAAAGTACAAATCTAATCAAACAACTCAAATGAAAGTTCCGTTGACCAGAAGTATAGCGTGTTGAACTTTTCTTTTATAAAGAGAGTACGTACGTTTTTAAGTCAACAAAATGCTATGATTTTAGGACGGAAAGCATGGGCCATTCAAATGACCTCCTTATACTGTAGACAAAGACAATAGGGGAATCCAGGGGCGGAAGGGAGCTACAACCCCCTCCCCCAATCTAAAATTCCGTAATCAAATCCATTCCAATTCGGTATAAAAGCATTTCCACCGCCTTCCCGAAACCAAAACTCTGGATCCGCCACTGGATTCAACAACACAGCGCATCCTGGAGGAGGTGGGAAAAAATCACCAATAATATTTATGTCGATTACTCTACTTTACAAATGTGATATAGGCGTTGCCAAACCTGACACTACAGGATATATTTAAGATAGAAGTGCTCGCTTTAATGTACATTTGGAAAAAGGTTTAAGTGTAGTGGCTAACACAACAAATAATAGTTTGTCCATTGAGAAATTTTGTTTGCTGCTTTGTTTCCTTTCAAGTTACAGTGGATCCTACACCACCCATTCACCCCTTCTGAAATCGAAGGGGGTATTATGAATACTAATTTGATTACCTCCTACTAGTAAGTTCTGTATGCTATGACGGATCGAATGGCATTTACTACTGCCGTTGCCCACCCGATGTGGTCTGTTCCGATCAATGTCGTTTTCTTTTAAATTAAATGGCATATATTTTAATTGATTTCTATTCTATGTCGAATACTGTGGAGGTTTTGTTGAAAATCACTTCTTCTAAATCCACCCCTAAGTGCATTCTGTAATGTGTTGCTCTATCTGTAAAGTGGGCATGCATAGATTATTTGGTAATGTTAGATATTCAGACCAAATAAGAAACACAAATCTAACATTTTGATATGTTATTAAGGTACGTACAGAGTATCCAAGAGTACCTTGAGACCCAAGGCAATGGCCTATGTAGTAACATGAGCCGACATGGATTATGAGTAGTGTATGATTAGATTAGTACTTTTCCATAGATCATGAATACGACACTTCGTAATTATGTGGAACGTGTCATTTTAGTGAAAGGTGTCTTTACAAATTATTACCTTGTACTAAATATTACATGACACAATTTATTTTTATTTTATTTATTAATTTTTGACTTTCTTTTTTCCTTTATGTGTTTATTTATCTATTTTAGATGCATTAACACACATACTCGAGCTTATAATCTGGAATGAATCAGTTCACCATTTGATACGTACCTAAGACATTTGCACTGGACGTTTAAGTGAAGTTGCACATGTACGGAGTACTTAATACAAAGTTACTCCTGTCTTCACGTGCTACTACATTACTAGTTATGATACTGTCCTAGGTTTCCATTTCCACTCATGGTTTATTACTGCCAAGCAGCTATTGAAATTATTCTGATTCTAGGCGAGTGCCGGAATGTTGCTGTGCAACCGAAGAATTATGTCGGGAGCGTTTCACACAAAGTTTTCTGTCCGTCTCTATAAGTAGAAGAATTCCTGATATAGAATATTCCGATATAGTTACCTCTGCTCATATTGCCCCAACGACAGTTCTAAACGCAGAGAAAGAAACTCTTGTTTATCGAAAAGTACAATTCGCCGAATTTTGCGCGAATTTTGTATTATATGAGTACCCCTTACCTGCGTAACTTCACTTAACACGTCCAATGCAGAACTTTCAGGTATCAACTTATAAACTGATTCAGTCCAGTTTACAAGCTCGTGCGCGCGTGTGTGTGTGTGTGTGTGTGTGTGTGTGTGTGTTACTAAGATTCCACGTTGGTCCGTATAACTATATGGTCGATTACCTTGCGTTTCAAGGTACTACTGGATACTCGATATGCATCTTAATAATATACTACAATTCTAGTTTTGTGTAACTTATTTGGCTCTAGTGCAACTTCATTAAGTAATCTATATATGCCACTTTACAGAAGTCATTTCTTTTTTGGGGAGCGGGGGGAGAATGACGATTTAGAAGAACGATTTTTAACGAAACTTCAGTTTTCGGTATAGACTCTATCAATAAAAAATGTACTTCATTCAATTTAAAAGAAAACGACTGCTGGTCAAAATAGCCCACTTACGGAGGGAATGGGAAGTTGCAAATGCCACCATTCGATCCGCCATTTTGTACTGTACTTCCTACTAGGAGGCACTGCATTTTACATTTAATAAGACACTCTGTATTTCAGAAGAGGTAAACGGATGATGTATAGGCTACTAATTTCATAAATCCACTCCCCTGTTACGTTAAATAAAAATATATGTTAGCCCTAGTGTCCTCAAAATCACTGTCAATCTTTAGACTGTATCAGACATTTAATGCTAAGACATCTCCAAACATCTATTGACCTTTGACTGCTGCTAACAGGCGAATGGTGAACTTCTTCTTTTAAAAAATAATAGTATTGGCCTGTGGTACGAAAGTAGGAAAAAAACTATAAAAAATTTAGCTTTTTAACTTCAGTTATGCGTTCCATGGTATTTTTTTCTGATGTCGCGCCATTAACATTTCTGTAGGTCGTAGTTTCGTTCTTCTCTTGCCTCTTAGCGTCCAGTAATGGTACATGGCTTGACGATCACTATATAATTTTCATGACGCTCATCGTCGGTTTCTTCCTTGATTCATTTGAATGTTGTCCAGTATGTAGTGGTTAGTGCTGTGTCAATGCGAAATGTAAGCAGAGCTTGCACAACAAGGAACATGAATTAGACTAAGGTGAGAGAAGCTTAAAGTTTAGCTTCTCTAACCCATTTTATGTAACGTTTCTGGACTAGCGCTGCCAATTTCCATGAAAGAAAATCATTTCTTTTCATGTTAAGTGTACGTTGCGATTAATGTACGGATCGAGGTTCTCGAAATGGGGTGGCCCTCATGGGAGGGTTTGGGCAGGGAAAGCAGAAAGCAGGTTCAGCAATGAGACAACAGCAGACCAACCAGAAACACTGAAAGCAAGCACAGCCATTGACTTCCAAACCCAGAACGACTGCGACGTTTACCGATCGAGACGGGGATGCCACGTATCCCAAAACGTCCGCAGTATATCACCTGTCGTTTTCATAAGCAACAGGTATATAACGCCATAACGTAACTTCAAGGTAAGTGTCTAGGTAGTATGTTATATTTTATGGTTTTCATGATTATACTCATACGTTACAAAAATCTGTCATTTGATTGATTCATCACATTACGAATATCTCCAGTCTCAGATATCAGTATGGTCCAGTCTGCAAAAATGTTGAGAAATTTTATGAAACTAGCTAAACTTGGTAATAGTTTTATACTATTCTGTTTTAAGACTTAAGGTATTCTGCACTGATTCCCAAGAAAAGTAAAACTCATGAAAACTCAGGTACAATATGGTCACAATAAGAACTTCCCACAAACTCAATTAAATCAGACAGTAATTAGAGCAACAAGAAGGGCTTATATGCAAGAGATAACAAAAATTAAGAAATTAGTCACGTGTGAAAATGATATCATATTTCACAGTCACAGTCACATGATCAATCAGTGGGCTGTTAGCCAACATCAACTTAAATATAATTTGCAACAAAATATTTGAAAACATAGTGGAACCCAAATAATACAGAACAATACACTGTTAGCGATATATAGGTAACATCATATGCCTTCCAGAAGTAATCACTTTCTACGGAACAAGTTGTCTACAAAACTTTAAACCATAATCTCTCTTCTCCCTTGTAAATGAAACACCCAACCGTTCACAGCAACTCTGCAGTGACATAATCACATTTCAGACAGAGATTAAATTCACCATCGTTTCAGAGAAAGTCAAAAAGCTGGGAAATTGTTCGCAACTGATGGTTACAGAAGGTTATTTCCTCTATTTCTGATACTCACGCTAGGTGATGGAACGTTTGTAAACCGCTTTGTAACACACAAAACTCTGAAATGACATTTATTGAAGAAATGCCTTTCATATTATGGACAGAGCCTGAAAGAATTGTGAAAGAGCCAGTTGGGACAAATTATTAGTTGTTGGTTTCATACAGTGAATGTGTACAAAAACGTGAATACGTAAAAATGTTGAAAAATTGAGAAGAATATGTGACAGAGAGGTTTTGCCTACAGTTTGAGTCAGTTAGAAGACTAAGTCAGGAGCAAGACAGTTTAGTATTGAGAAATTTTAAATGTACAGTGTACATCTTTGTTTCATTAGGATGAATTCGTTTTCTATACAGTTACCGAAAAGTATTATACAATTCGAATCATTAAATTCAAATTCGTCCCACATCATCCACGCATTCTCGGATGGTGACCCCCAATGAATTAAAATTCTATTTCACAGTCCTGAGCGAGTGCAAAATGGCATCAAACACAATTCGCAGTGTCCAGGGCCAAAACGTTTGATGCAGTTTGCACATTTAACACTGACACTTTTCAGTTCATCGAAGAATTTACAAACAATCCAATGTTTTGTAACAGGTGTTAATGATGCATATCACGCTGTGGTTTCTAATATCAAAAACATCGCTGTTTTTTCGTCTGCAGGCAATAGTCATTATGTTTATGGAATAAGTGACAAAGCTAGCAAAGAGTATGAGAACAGAATCAACAATGTCAAGGTATATGTGATACACCAGGCGGGAGGTAGGTAAAGTACTACTAATGAAGAGAAAGTAATGCTGGTGAAACGCCAACAGTGTATAAAAAGTGATAGCACATCGTTCTTAGCTTTCAAAAGCAGTGCTCAGAAACAGTCTGAAAAGCCTGTAAGGGAATTTGAGGTTACTTCATGATGAGACATACTTCTCAACAAAATATTCCTCATATTGCACTGTTTTCGACTGAAGTTCCATTGAAGTTAGACAACCCGGTCTTCGTCTACGTAAATTAAGGCAATCTGACAAAGGTGGTGTTCTTAGCATGCTCTTTGTTCAATTATGTGATACTGAAGAAACAAAAAGACGGTAGCTAGGAGCCTGCTGAGCCATTGGCTCCAGTTCAAACCTTTTTTCTTTCTCTTGAGCCATGTTCCCTTACAAGCAGGGTCGGCTTTGGTAAACGTATTTGGCGCGTTAATATTTACAGGGTGGCAGGATGCCCTTCCTGTCACCACCCATGCCCCCGGGAGGAAATGTGTAGCCCAAATGTCTGTGCATAGTATTAGAAGTTTGAAAACTGTACAATGTTTTCGAATCGTGTAACTCATTCGGGGCTTGGGGACCAGCCCAGTATTCACCTATGGGGATGTGGAAAACCGCCTAAAAGCACGTCCAGGCTGACCGGCACTCAGACTCCCTTCGTCAATCCGCCAGGCGGATTCGAACCGGGGCCGGAACGCCTTCCCGTCTCGGAAAGTGTTGCGTTAGACCACACATCTCACCGAGCGTCAAATGATCAATTTCTGTATCGCTTTCTTGTTTGTATTGAGGAAACCAAACAAGGAATAGCTTTTGCGACACTATCACTGGCAGGTGAGTTTTAGTGCATAATGAGCTGATTGGCTATTTCCAATTTCAATCATAATTACAGTGCTATTACGACGCCTATTCAGCACAACAAATCAGTTTGTCTCTACACATTTATATCTGAGCACAAGCTACCCTGCAACACCCTTAGAAGATTATCAGTTTGTTTCTGACCACCATGAGTAAATTGCATTTAATCAGTTCACATAATTTTTTTTCTTCTGAATAACCAAAATATTCAAAATTTCGACATCCAGATAACCTACAGTCGAGGCTAGTCACGATAAACGATGTTACCATTCATAACTTCGATAAATATAAACAGTGATTGCAGACACGACTCTGGGATCTTATTGAACTTTTCCTATTGGAGATCATCGTTTTTGACAACTTAAAGTCAGTGGAACTCTTCATGAAAATAATGGTAAAGTTTATAACGTCATGCAGGCACCAACTAACACGCTGAATTCAGTTTGAAAATTCCTAATAGCTGTTCCACACTCAATGCAATTTATACTGCATAAGAATGACGAATAACTACACAAACAGTACACAATCTTATCCGTTACTCACGTCGTTGACATTCGTCATCCACATAAATTTTCCGCTCTATTTTGTCTGACTGGGTTGCATTTTCAGTACCTTTCCATTGCTACTTCGTCTGTTAGCCTCAGCCATCGCTGACTTCCAGTTTCGCAAGTTACAGTGTTTATCAAAAATATAATTGTAGCATGGAGGATACTGTTGTTGCGATCACAATCGAAGTAAGTGTATGAGCCTTCATTGTTGTTATAGAGTCTATGTACATTTCATGTGCATAATTTGTGACATGCTGTAACTGGTCGCGTAGTTCATCTAAGATTTACATAATATTCTCTTCATTTCACTTTGTGGAAGTGATTTCAAAGGGGAAAAGACCTCGGACATAGTCCAGTAGAGACTATCATTTATGGCTGGAACGGTTACCTGAGCTGCGTTATGAGGTGACAGTGATATTACTGACTCAGATAATAAGCATTGTCTATATGAAACTCCCACGATTCTAGAGCAGAACGGAAATATCTGAAAGAAGTGGGATGAGAATCACAGGAAGAAGTAATTCAAGAAAAAGACTCTTTTTATTGCTATGTGGAAAAGATGGAACAACTAGTGAACTTCGTTTCGAAGAAGAACATGACATAAAGCAACTGGTAGATGATGTACTGCATGAAAAAAATGGATATGTATGGATCATTTGAAACATGTATATGTAAACCATTATACCAAATAATTACGTGATAATATCCGGTTTGTTTGCACTTTATCATGTAAATTACTGTACATACTAATTAGCAAGGTACTTAAATAAAAAAATTGTTGTTTAGATATGTATATATACGTCAGTATTCAGTCGGAAAGCAGATGTAACTTTCCTATCGGAAAATGGAAACTTATTGACTTCTACCACAAATTGCTAGAGTTTATTAAATTGTGTCAGTATATTAAATTTAGATATAATAGAAAATCATAAAATCATTCACATACACCGTTCAGAGTATCGAAATGAATATCGAAATTCTGGATGTCACCTGTCATCTGCGCGAGCAACGGCGTCAGGAATTACTGCGAGAGTGACAGAGGGTCAAGAATGTCTTAAAAATTCAGCTTAAAAACTTAGCTTATCCATCGAAACCGACCTGCTGCGATTGCTGAGATTTAGACAATAGTTTCATGATGTAATGGTGATGATAAAAGGTAGCCAGTATCTTTTGTTACAGGGTGATTTCGTATTTAAAATTGGTATTACTTTTTTGTGTATGGAAAGGTATACTCTTCTTAACGAGAAGATCAGAAGAGGTCAGAAACTGTACAGTTTTCAAGTTAAAGGACAGTGTCTCAGTATAGTAAGTCTTTTGAGGCGCATTTGCAGCTTTCTTCAATGGAACGGATATTTCATCTTATAAATCAGGATAATCGAATTTAAAAAAAGTGATAAATATCTTTTGTAGACGTTCCGATTCAAATTATGTACCCAAAATAGCACAAAAGGTGCTGATTCTCCTCTTGTCTGTGGCATTGAACTAAACACTTGACAGAACTGATCAAACCAAACAATGGGAATCATTCCTGGCATGTAGTATGAAGTACATCAATTTCCTTTTCTGACATTTATTTATTTGCTTTATTTCTTCACACTCACAAATGAACCAAAAGGAAACTTTACATCTATGCAACCAAACAAAACATACACACTACTATGAACTTAGAAAAATTTGATATACTCTACAATGACAATATATCATTTGAAGTTAATGTATGTATAGCAACAGTACCACCACAAACCTATCAACATCATCAAACAGAACTGAAAGCAACAAAATGACATTACATTCAAGAAATTAAAAAAAATAAACACTTGTCAAAATTATTTCTCATTTGCCTGACATTATTACTTAACAAGGTGGATACCCCATTGTCTCAGCAATCAGTGAGCTCATAAGCAAGTCATTTTAAATAGCATTTGTATCAAAATATTTGAAAACAATGTACATTTAGTGTTATATAGGTAGAATTGCATGACTTATAGACGAAATCAGTCTCTAATGAGTATGTTAACAATGGTATGCTAAACCATAATTTTTCTTCTCCTGGCTGGATAAAACACGTGATAATAAAAACAGCTCAACAAGGACATAATCCTATTTCAATTACAGATAAAATTCACTGATGTATCCAAACAAAAAGATATGTGAATTTGTCAGCTATCACACACATACACACAGATGCAAGAACCAACACCATCACTAACAGCCAAACCTCAGAACTAAACACATTTAATTTACCACAATAAGTAAATAAATAAATAAAATTACCTGTTGCAAATAGATTAAAAACAGGAATAACATGCACACTGAAGCACAAATTTAAAACAAAAATAAAACCTTTATCATAACCATGGTAATGAAAGAAAAACAAACCACCATAGGCATGACGAACACAAACTTTCATCATATCCATAAATGAAGCATCCACAATGACAAACAAGTTCACACACCCCAATACAACAACTAAGAATTTCTCAAGTTCATCCACATTTTCAAAGCAAAATTTATATAGGAAACAAAGTATACAAAAGAGACAGAGGACAGTTCACTGTAACACAGAAAAACAATGCATCTTAAATCTATCAAGTTATCAGTTAAGTTCACTAAGTCTTCTGTCTGTTCTTGGTAGAACAAATTCATCATGAAAATTAAAATACACAGTTTTGTGTTTATTCTACAGGTTTGTTTATTTTCTTAATGGATTTTCAGCTTCTTAGGCCATTGTGTCTGATGATAGCCTAAGAAACACAAAACTCTGTATTTTAATTACTGGTTAAGATAGAAACTTTGTTTAAAATGGACAGGCATGCAGAAATTTCAACATGAAATACGCTACACATGAGAGGCACATAAGGTGTGAACCAAAAATTCATGCATTTGAAATGTTCAAATGTTTGTATAGCTTAAGAGACTTAAGTACGGGGTCATCAGTCCCTAAATCAGTACTGAATCTATTCTCATCAATGGACATTTCATGATGGTGGAAGAGGTTATGGACTATTTAGATAATATAGAAAATGTATCTGCAAGAGAAGGACAAAACCAGGAACACAATTCCAATTCAAGTTATTATTAAATACAGTGCTAATAATACAAAAACAAATAATTCAAATTTGTATGATTCAGAAGAGCAAATCTCCAAATATGGTTCCAGTAGCTACAGGTTCAAATGACCGCAAAATCCGCTCAGTAGTTATAGAATGAGAAAATCTAATATTGCTTTGCACTGCATACATCCAGAAGAAAAGATTTTTTTTAATACATATTCCTTTTGGCTGTACATAGAGCATTTACTATGATAATGCAGCAATGTTGGCAGATTGATTAAAAGTACTTTAATGTGGATCATTATCACAATACCTAGGAAAAAAGATATGCTTGATGTGACACAATTTCCTCTTTAACACTGAAAGAAGTATTCCAGTTTTCTTTATAATTAGAATGTCATATCTGGTTAGCGAGAGTTGCTAATCACATATGGAAACCTGATCTACCAAAAACTTTGATGTTAATTGTTAGTTGTTTCCCAGATACACAAAATAAATATATAAGATTTCCTCACTTGACTTCAAAATATGAGATGATTTCCATTTCCATTTCTCGATTTGATTTCTTCTTCTCTCTTTCTAGTTCCACTATCTATGATATCCTTCCAACCACCCTATTTTTCTAAATCCATTGGGAGCAATATACACATAAAACACAACACTATAAGGCCACTGTGCACTGCTAACAATAACGATTTGGTTGTTGTTGTTTGGATATTTTATGGGGACAAAACTGCGGAGGTCATCAGTCCCCGATTTGACTCATGCAGTGTAGAACAATACAAGAAGATGACAATGTTGTATAATCCTTTAATTATTGTAAGCTTTGACATGTGTTAAATTCGACAGTATTGTCAAATTATAGGAAATGAAAGCATGATGAAACATTTGACATTCTGATTCATTCAGCTGTATGGCCAACATACAATTGGTTTTAACCATCCATTTTCAACATATTGCAGTGTTACAGTAGAGAAATAGATGAAATATGAATACAGGAGCATGTACAGGCAGTGGCAGATACAGATTTTTTTTCTGGAGGGGGGGGGGCGATGTTCATGCGGCTGAGGAAGGTGAACATGTCCTCAAGGGCTTTGTGAGACTAATTTTAAAACACACACACACACACACACACACACACACACACACACACACACATATACACTATCAGTTTCTGTGCACTGTGGCGTCATTTTCAAATGTCTATGACCATAAAAATATTACAATGATTCAGTCTCATTGGTGTACATTTTCTAAATTTATCACAAAATAATGACAGAAAATTTAGAACCTGAATGCCCTGTCTTCAGGTGTGGACACACTTGTTTCATCTTTCATCATCATAAAGGATGAAACACTTGCCAACAGCTGAAGACAGGGCTTCCAGGATCTAAATTTAATTCCATATGTAACAGTTTCTGAGCCTCACCCGATGGGTATATGCGAACCCCTAAACAGAGGACGCCATCATAAAGGATGAAACACTTGCCAACAGCTGAAGATAGGGCTTCCAGAATCTAAATTTAATTCCATATGTAACAGTTTCTGAGCCTCACCAGACGGGTATATGCGAACCCCTAAACAGAGGACGCCATGGGAAATTTGCATTGGTTTCTGTACATATACACAACTTCGGAATAACTGGACTATAAGACTGAATATGACTGACCACTTGAAAAGTCAATACATTTGAAAAACAACAGTTTTGTAGAATAATGCCACAGGATTATGATATTAAATGAGCCAAATGACTTAATGGTGATTTTAAAACAAGTAACAATAAAAAAAAGTATAAACAAGAAAGAAGGAAGGAAAGAAAGTAAGAATCTTCGAATGTTTGCAATCTCAAGGGCCCAACCTGCTAAGAACATCGGTCCCCAGTTTTACAAGCTACTTAAACTAATTCATTTTATGGACAACACACAAACCCATGCCCGATGAAGGACTTGAAGCTCTGGTGGGAGTGCCCGCGTACTTTGCTACTTCATGCCCAAGATCATGTGGCCATTCAGGTGCAGCACACATGGTTCGATTGTCATTTTGGTGAATATAGTGTTCTGATACTTATTTTTATTTTGTGGTCAATTATTAAATTGTTCACTGTTTAATGTGGTTGAATCATTTTAATATTTTTTTAATCATAGGAACTTGAGAATGAAGTCATAGTGCACCGAAACTAGAACTGCATTGGAAATTAAATGTAAGTATATAAATTTAACAAGATGATTTTACCTGGTGATACCAGCAGCAGAAAACATCTGCACTAATTACATATCAGCACATACTCTTGACACAGACTGAAAATTTAATTCTGAAAATTACAGTAGACTGTGTTTGTAGAAGAAAATCCTTTGTGTAAAATGTATAGAAAAATATGGTTCAAATTTGTATTTTGCTCCAATAACTGAATAATGGAAACATGTTGGTTCAAATGTTCAAATATTTGTATAGCTTATGGGACTTAAAATCAGGGTCATTAGCCCCTAAACTTACAAACTACTTACGAACTAGCTTACACTAAGGACGACACAAATATCCATGCCCGAGGGGGGATTCGAACCCCCGACTGTAGTGGCCGTGCAGACCGTGACTGGAGTGTCTCAGTCCCCTCAGCCACTGCGGCCGGCTTGCTTCAAATAAAACTATTTATAATGGGAGGCAGTACTATCTCTTTAGTGTCTAGGAAAAGAATCCAGAGAGATAAAACGTTTACTGTAAACACCTGAATGCGCCAGCCTAAATGCAGCCCTTGAAATTTACAGTTTTGTCCACACAGTTAATTCCTTGATTTATGTATGAGTAAAACATACACCATATCCCATTTATCTTCCAAACAATCACGAAACTATAGACTACTTTTGATTCTTATACTAAATTACTGACGAAAGAAAGCAAGAAGCAATTAAATGGAAGAATAACACAAAAAGTCAAATTACGTTATGTTAATGACTAGGATCTTGCATTTTTAAACTCACAGTTACAGGTTGTCTGTAAGTAAAAGTTAATTTTTCTAATGCTGAGATACTTTCCCTCCCTTTCTTCCTCACCTTCCCTCCCTCTCTCCCCCATCTCGCTCTTTCGCTCTCTCGTTTTGCTTGTCTGTCTCTGTCTCTCTCTCCCCCCCCCCTCTCTCTCTCTCTCATTTTTCGTCGTTCTGTCTGGTGGAGGGGGGAGGTATGTGCCTCTGTGTCGCCCCCTCCCTGTATCTGCCCTTGTGTAGAGGACATAAAATACCTGCAAATGTTATATCAAACTGAAATTTTTCCAGAAGCAAACAATGTCCATTTTGATTAATTACGACTTACAGCAATATACAAGTAGTACCACATTCCAAAACCATAAAGGAAAGGAAAAAAAAGCCAAATAATACATAGACACTGCAGTGGTACCCTGTTCTAACAACACACTGAAGATAGAGAAATTTCTCCAAACTTCTTTGTGTGTAATTGGTTTCTTCAATGTATAGCTATATTACCGTATTATATACTACATTTAATGTAATCCATCAGAAACGATAACTGGTAAGAGCAACATTATAGTTTGAGCAATATCATTAAGCAACTATATTCGATTATGAATTCAGTGTATAGTAAAGAAGAGATCAATATCACTGGCATATAGAACTATATGTAAAAGAAATTAATTCTTCTCAGTCTCCTACCACACAGTTAATTAATCACTTCAAAAACCATCCAAAGGCTTTCGACTTCAGGAGCTATCTGTATAATGCGAAAATAGGATCTAGCATATGGATAATAAATATTTTACTTACAGTACTTGGCACTGCATAGTTTTCAAGGTGTCTGATATCCCACACAGATGACTAACCGAGTAAAGAAAACACACTTTTTCACAAACCACTATTGTTTCATAACTGACATTTACCTATATTATAAATGTAGTAATCCCCATTCCAAAGAAAGCAGGTGCAGACAGGTGTCAAAATTACAGAACCATCAGTTTAATAAGTCATGCTTGCAAATTTTTAACACGACTTATTTACAGAAGGATGGAAAAGTTGGTAGAAGCCGACCTTGGGGAAGATCAAGTTGGATTCAGGAGAAATGTAGGAACTCGGGAGGCAATCCTGACTTTACGGCTTATCTTAGAAGATAGATTAAGGAAAGGCAAACCTACATTTCTAGCTTTTGTATATTTGGAGAAAGTTTTTGATAATGTTGATTGGAATACATTCTTCCAGATCTTGAAATGAGCAAGAGTAAAATATAGGGAATGGAAGGTTATTTACAACTTGTACAAAAGCCAGACAGCAGTTATCAGAGTTGAAGGGCACGAAAGAGATGCAGAGCTTGGGAAGGGTGTAAGACAGGGTTGTAGCCTTTCTCCAATGTTGTTCAGTTTGTACATTGAGCAATATATAAAGGAAAGCAAGGAAAAATTTGGAGAAGGAATTAAAGTTCAGGGTGAAGAAATACAAACATTGCATTTTGTCGATGACATTGGAATTCTGTCACAGATAGCAAAGGACTTGGAGGAGCAATTGAACGGAATGGACAGTGTGTTGAAAGGAGCATATAAGATGAACGTTAGCAAGAGCAAAACAAGGGTAATGGAGTGCAGCCTAAGAAAATCAGGTGATGCTGAAGGAATTAGATTAGGTAACGAAACAATAAAGGAGGTAGATGAGTTTTGGTACTTGGGCAGTAAAATAAAAAATTATGGTCGCAGTACAGAGGATATAAAATGCAGAATGGCAATGGGAAGAAAAGCGTTTTTGAAAAAGAGAAATTTATTAACATCGAACACTAAGTTAAGCATAAGGAAATCCTTTCTGAAGGCATTTGTCTGGAGTGTTGCTTTGTATGGGAGTGAAACATGAACGATAAACAGTGCGGACAGGAAGAGGATAGAGGCTTTTGAAATGTGGTGTTACAGAAGAATGCTGAAGATTAGCTGGGTTGATTGTGTAACTAATGAGGAGGAGAAAAGGAATTTCTGGTATACCTTGACTAAAAGAAGAGATCGTTTAGTATGATACATTCTTAGACATCAAGGAATTGTGAAATTAGCGTTGGAGGGAAGTGTGTGGGGGTAAAAATCGCAGAGGGAGACCAAGAGATGAATATAGTAAGCAAATTTAAATGGATGTAGGTTGCCGTTCTTATGAGGAGGTGAAGAGGCTTGCTCAGGATATATTAGGTTGGAGAGCTGCATCAAACCAGCCTCCGGACTGAAGACCATTGTCTTTTCTGCTTCTATGCCAAATTTTTGGTCTGTCAGATTATTGTGGCATTGATATACCTGTTGACTACTTTATCTGATGTTTGTTAAGGTTAACGGATCATCAGTCCCAAAACGAAGAAACTACTTGTACTAAAGACAGCACTAACATCGATGCCTGAGGGAGGATTCGAACACTGGATGGGGAATGGCCTCGTGCATCAAAGCATAGCACCTTAATGCGCTTGGCCACTCTACCTCGGCACTCTATGTGAACCCATTTGTTTGTGTAATTCGTTTGGTAAACACAAGTCAATGCCAACCCCCTCAGTAGCAACTTTGTTATTACCTATATCTCGGTGACAAATTGTTGTCTCCACTCTGTAGAACCAACAAAAAGAGTTAGAATCACTTTCCTTCATTCTGCTGAAAATACTTTAGAACCTAGATATCTCAACTGATCCCCTAATTGCTTTGGTCAGCATTTATTACACAGGAAAAAAAGCATTGTTGTAAATTCACATAATATGTTACAGCCTATTTCATTATTCATGTGAAATTAATTAACAGTATTGAATTTTATATCATTGTAATAATGCTACCTGAGATGAAGACTCGCACAATATTGATCACACAAGTATACGGGGGTGGGTCTGGAGAGCCGGATCAATGTAAACGAAAATGGTGGTATCACAGTTTGGGTATTCTGTACATTTCAAAAATTGTTGTCGACATTAAAAAACATATTCTGTAACAGATATCTCACTACAAAGGTTACCAGTTACTTTTAATGGTATCCAGTGGGCATCCAAACACTTTCATTCTAAAGGTACAGATAGCGTTTTCAACTACATTCTGGCAATCTTGTAGTAGCGTTTCGTCTTTCTGCAAAAAGGGCGAAAAAGGTGTTCAGATCGTCAGCACAGGACTAAAACTATAACAAGATACTACAGGTTATTATATTAATTATGCATTGATTCACCTAAAACGTACCCCAAGTGCGATAAACGTTTTTCAGGAAAACCATTTGTGAAATAGCAGACGTCAGGTTTGTGAGGTTTACTCGAGACATTTAAGTGATATTGGAGACATGTGGTACTGAATATGCTTTTTTTTAACCAGTCTCTGTAGTAATATAAGTTTCTATTTATTTATTTATTTATTTATTTATTTTTAATAGAATTCTGGAAAGAGTCCATTAAGTATATTTGAACGATAAACATTGTGTATTGTCATATAAAATTAATTCCCATTGCCACATTTTGAAATACAAATAAGTAATTCTTCAGTGTTATATCTCATACTGAGGATATTTATATCGTTATGTGAATCATTAAATATTTCGTATTTCAAAAATCGATCAGTAGAGAGGCAAAATTAAATTACACATAAATATACAAACTGTTGTTATCAGGCAGAGACACAAAAAGGAAAGAAAGTGTTGAACAGGATAAGTGTACCACAGACATTGTTGAGTGTGGGGTGGCTTGCATGCCTCAACAGTACGAATAGCCATACCGTAGGTGCAACCATAGAGGACAGGTATCTGTGGGGAGGCCAGCCGTACATGTGGTTCCTGAAGAGGGGCAGCATCCTTTTCAGTAGTTACAGTGGCAACAGTCTGGATCATTGACTGAGCTGACCTTGTAGCATCACCTATCATAGCTTCACCATGCAGTTAATGCGAACAGCTGAAAGCAAGGGGAAACTACATCGTTAATTTTCGTGAGGACATGAAGATATACGTATGAACATATGATGATGGCATCCTTTAGGAGAAAATATTCCTGAAGTAAAATAGTCCCCAATTCGGATCTCCAGGCATCAAGAAAAACAATGCAATATACTGATTGAAGAAAATATTAAAAGAAAAATGGATAGGTTAATGTTAGATATGGTGGGGATTAGTGAAGTTCAGTGGCAGGATGAACAGGATTTTTTGTTAGGTGAGTACATGGTTATAAATACGAAATCAGTTGGAAGTAAAGCAGGAGTAGGTCTGATTATGAATAAGAGAATAGGAATGTGGGTAAGTTACTATGAACATCATAGTGAACACATTATTGTAGTAAAGACAGACACGAATCAAACACTGACCACATGAGTACACGTATATGATAACTAGCTCTGCCGATGATAAGGAGATGAAAGAAATATATGAGGAAATAAAAGGAGTTATTCAGGCCATTAAAGAATAAGAACACTTAATTCTGATGGGGGACTGGATCTTGGTAGTAGGAAAGGGAAGAGAAGGAAATGTAGTAGGTGAATATGGACTCGGGGAAAAGAATGAAACAGGAGATCGTCTCATAGAATTTTGTGCAGAGCATAATTTAATCAACACAAACTCTTGGTTTAATCACATATTTTTGGAAACTTTTTTTTCACTTTGTGGGATTATCAAAAAGCACTCCTATTTATAACAGTCTTGAGTGCAACGGATTATTTATTTAGTAAATTCGTTTGGGTCCTTATTTTGGACCATCTTCAGGATTGTAGCTCCATTGGTGTTGTGTAGCTGGGCAGGTGCTTTGGAGGCTTCTAAAGCATCACATTGAAATGTGACGCTTTAGAATATTCCGAATCACCTGGCCAGCTTGACAACATCAATGGAGCTACAGTCATGAAGATGGCACAAAATAAGGACCGAAACTTGTTGACTAAATAAATATTCCCCTACACTCTACACTGTTTTTATATATAAAAAAAGGTAAAGCAGTCATCAATCCGAAGATTGGTTTGAACACCACAGTGCTTTACTAGGCATGGTCCTGTTTGGACGTGGTATGCCGTTGCCTTCCTCCTTTTTTATATAAACTTGAATAAATCAGCATGAAAGAAGGGTGTATACGTGGAAGAGACCAGGAGACACTGCGAGGTACAATATTGACTTTATAATGGTAAGGTAAAGGTTTACAAACAAGTTTTTGAAATGTAATACATACACAGAGGCAGATATAGACTCTCACCATAACTTACTCATTACGAGGTGTACATTAAAACTTAAGAGACTGCAAACAGGTAGGAAATTGAGGAGATGGAACCTGGACAAACTGAAGGAACAAGAGGTGATTGAAAGAGCAATAGGCAAGGATTGTCTGAAACAGAGGAAACTAAAACAGTAAATAGCAATGGGTAGCTCGCATAGAGAGAGAAAGAGTAGTGAAGGCCACAGAGTATGATATAGGCAGAAGGACAAGGCCTAATAGAAATCCTTGGATAACACAGGAGATACTGAACGTAATTGATGAACGGAGAAAATATAAAAATGCAGCAAGTGAAGCAGGTAAATGGAGCACAGATGTGTGGAAAATGCGGTTGACACAAAGTACAGACTGACTAAGCAGGAAAATAAAGGAGACATTCGGAGACAAGAAAAGCAGCGGTATTAATATCAAGAAGTCAGATGAAAAACCTGTACTAAGCAAAGAAGGGAAAGCTGAAAGTTGTAAGGAATATATAGAACGCCTGTACAAAGGAAATAAACTTGAAGACAATATTCTAGAAATGGAAGACAAAGTAGAAAAAGATAAGTTAGGAGTTACTATACTGCACGAAAATTTGACAGAGCACTAAAAGATCTGAGTAGAAACAAGGCCTCTGGAGTAGATTGTGTTCCATTTGAAATGCTATCATCGTTAGGATAGCCAGTAATGAAGAAATTGTTCCACCTAGTGTACAAGATGTATGAGGCCTGGGAAAAACCCTCCGACTTTAAGAAGAATACAGAGACTCCAATACTTAAGAAAGAAAGTGCAGATAAATGTGGAAATTACAGAATTATCAGCTTAGCAAGTCATCAATTTGGACTTAGCTGAAATATTTGAATTTGTGAGGAAATACATTAAGAGTTATCTTGGAAGATAGGTTAAGGAAAGGGAAACCCATGTTTTTAGCATTTGTGGATATGGAGCAAGCTTATGGCAACGTTGACTGGAATACACTTTATCAGATTCTGGAGTTAGCAGGGACAAAATATTGGGAGCGAAGAGCTATATTCGACTTGTACACAAACCACACAGCAACTACCACAGTCGAAGGGCATGAAAGGGTCGCAGTGGTTGGGAAGGGAGTAAGACAAGATTGTAGCGTTTTCCCAATGATCTTCAATCTGTACATTGACCAAGTTGTAAGGAACGCAAAGAGAAGTTTGGTGAGGGAATTAAAGTCCAGGGAGATGACATAGTAATTCCTTCAGAGACAGCTAAGGATCTCGAAGAGCAAGCCGACGAAATACATAGTGTCTTAAAAGGACGGTATAAGATAAACATTAACGTGAGTGAAATGAGTGTAATGGAATATAGTGTCAGAAAATCAGGCAATGCTGAAGGAATTACGTTAGGTAACGAGACATTGTTGTAGTAGTACATGGGTTTCGTTATTTACGTAGCAAAATAACTTCTGATGGCTGAAGTAGAGAAGATATAAAATGCAGGATGGCTATGGGAAGAAAAGGGTTTCTGAAGAAGCGAAATTTGTTGATAACCACTATTAGCTTAAATGTTCCAATGTCTGTAAAGCTTATGGGACTTAGCTGTGGGGTCATCGGTCTCTAGACTTACAAACTACTTATGAACTACTTGAACTACTTATACTAATGACAGCACAAACATCCATGCCCGAGGGAGATTCGTACCCCCGATGGGGAACGGCATTGGACATCACAGCATTGCGCCTCAATGCGATTGGACACTCTGCCACATTGGGTTTAAATGTTAGGAAGTCCTTTCTGAAAGGATTTGTGTGAAGTGTAGCATTGTATGGGACTAAAATATGGACGATAAGGAGATCAGACAAAAATATGGTTGAAGGTTTCGAAATGTGGTGTTACAGACGAATTATGAAGATTAGATGAGTAGTTCACGTAACTAATGAGGAGGTGCTTAACAGAATTTGGGATAAAAGGTGTTTCTGGCATATCCTGACTAAGGGAAGAGATAAGTTAATGGGACACATTGTGAGCCATCAAGGAATCGTCAACTTAGCATTAGAAGGGAGATGTGGGTTAAAGATCGTCGAGGGAGATCGAGGAACGAATACAGCAAGCAGATTCAGAAGAATATAGTTTGCTGTACATATTCTCAGATGAAGAGGCTTGCACAGAACAGTGTAGCGTGGAGAGTTGCATCAAATCAGTCTGCAGACTGAAGACCACAACGAAACCAACAAGAAAATGGTAAATGAAACACCTCCAAGGCTCTTTCACAGTATTTCGAACACTCACTGTCTCCACAGGACTAACATATAATTTTCATGCAACTATAAAATGTTGACTTATCTGATTTGCCTGAAAAACTTATTTATTTCTAGTGTCCCTGTGATACTGTGGCGATGCTGGTGAATTAGGAGGATTCTGTTTCTGGTAAGTTGTGGAAATATAAATGTAAAAGCAAGGTAAGTGTTGTTCACTCCTACAGTATCTTTCAAGTTAATACTAATGAAAATTGTATATCTTCAATGGGCACAAATGATTTGAAAATACAGATTTATAAATCATTAATTACTAGTGAGTGACTATAAGTTTATGAATTTCTGTTACTAATTTATCTTTAACATAAAATTTTATTCGTAAATTAACAAAGGCAATAATGTTCACAGCATAGGCAGAAATGTGTTAATAAAGTCATCGAAGTACATTTCTTTCCCTTTAATTCTATTTAATGTTCAGTCTTATTTCATTGCATTAAGAATTACTATAACAGGGTCCATTTTCAAATCAAAAACAAAGCAAAACTGAGCGAAATTTCCAATACACTTAATTGAAGACACATATAGAATTCACCAAAGTAATTAGATCCACAACGAACCTTCGCTGTTATAGAAAACATCACAGGATTATGTGAGGTAATACTTACTGTATGATTTATTTTAAAAAGACAGGCAGTGTAAGGACGAACCTAAATTTATAGCTTTTGTAGATTTGCAGAAAGCTACTGACTGGTGTTTGAATACACTCAAAATGTTTGAAGATAGTAGTGTTACAATAGGCCTATAAGGAACTAAATGCTGTGTACAGTTTCTACAGAAACTGGACAGCATTTGCAAGAATCTAAGAGATTGAGAGTGATGTAGTAGTTATGAAAGGTGTAACATAGCTTTGTAGCCTTTCCATAATGTTATGCGATTTTTATGTTGTAGAATGAATAACAGATATAACACAATGAACAACATAGAGGTGGTAAAATTAAGAAAGTGCAATTACTTGGAATATCTAGAACTGAATGAATAGATGAGTTTTAATACTACAATAAAACGAATCAATTGTGTAATTAACTTAACAAAAATCTCGAAGAGTACATGACGAACATTGACTTGACATTTTTACATAAAATCCAATTGAATATTAATATGCCTGTAAATCATATATTACTGTACTATATAAAATATATACATATACAGTAAGTATGTTTTACTACAGATCTCTGATATGTTCTTTACTGATATACTTCAAATTTCATCAATACTCCAACATGATGACAGGCATGCAGCACCTGTATTTTAACACCTGTAATACTTATGTATGTAGATAATATGTAAGCAAAATAGCATTAACAAATATATAATTGTATGTCTTTAGTGGTTTACTTAAAACATTTTACATAATACCCTAATTAATACTGAGAGAGAGAGAGAGCCATAATCTCTATATTTTTGTTATACACATATACTAATATTTATTTAACATAGTATATAGAAAATAGTTGAAAATATTGAAAATTTATTGACAGCTTTTTCTCAAATTTCCCTGAAAAAATAATGCACAGTGAGAAATAGGGAATGTGTGCATTTAGTTGGCAATGTACATACATGTTATTCATTAGAACTGATTCCAAGACAGATAATGCCAGGCTGTGATGTGAATGTGAGAAGGATCGTTGCCTTCTTCACAGTATGTTTAAACGATTATGGTGGGACAGGTAAGTAATTCCAGAAATTGCATCGCCTATATTTTGTTCTTATATATGTTTGCAAATATAAACAAATATTTTCAAACAACTTATAGCTATTCTGCAAGATGACATCGTTGATCACCGCCGATATTTCGTCAGGAGCACACCCCACCACTGTCAAGGCACAACTGCACTCAAGGAAGCAATGTGCAAGCGAATTTAAGACCTCAGTTTGCAACAAGTGTAGTTGTGCCTTGAGAATGGCAGGGTGTGCTCCTGTCTAAATATTGTGGTGGTTGATTACATCACCCAGCAGCATACCCATACGCTGTTTGAAAACTCTGCTGGGAAAATTTAAGGTTTCACATAAACTACTTACACAAAATAAAGTTGTTTGGTTTTTTCATCAACAATAAGTTTACAAAAACTAGGGTAGCAGTATTTATGATTGGCTTAATTTATATTTGGAATGTTGCCACATGACCTGAATCACTGAAAAATGTGTAATTCTACTCAATTTGTATTTTTTGTTTCAATAAACGTTTCGAAAGAGAAAATACACTTATTGGTGGAAAAAGTTTTAACTTTCTTACTAAGTCTTTTGTATTTATGTAACTGCATTTGCAGTTGTCAGTCTTGACATACATGTCAATCAAGAAATTGTCACTCACATCAGTAGCAAAATTCAACATGAAAGAATCTTGACTGCAAAATAAGGAAACACAAAACATACATCCCCTTGAGATTGTATTTACAAAACAAAGATATGACAGAGATGTGTGAACAGTAATAAAAAATGTGTAATAGTTTTGGGGTGTGTGACCAAATTTGCTACCATTTCGTTGAGAAATCAGTACTGAGAGAACTGTTAATATTGAGTTCTTATCAAAAATCTCATAAACTCATAACGCATATCTAAAGCAAATACAATGATCTAGCATTCCTATGCAGCCATTGTGCCTGCCACAATCCAGATGTGTGCATCACATTTCTCAGCAACACCACAATTACTGTATGACAATGTGCAAGATAGTAACTGGGTTGAAGTAGGCAGGAAGACTATAAGAGATAATAAATCAACAGAAAACAATTTAAGATTGAAGACTAATATTAATTTTACAACACTCATATAACGTCAGCAGCCACTTATTATGGAGGGCGACTGCAGATAGAGCGACAAGAAAGTAACATTACAATTATGTAGTGTTAAAAGCAACAGAAGATTAATTGCCTTATATATATTTCTGCCAACCAGTTTCGGTTACCATGCCACCATCTTAAGTCCTCTACAATTATAAATAACAATTGCAAGTGTCTTATTGTTATATAGATATGCAGCAATATAGATAATAACATAGTATAATGTAAGTATATAATATAAAAACTACGGCAATTTTAGTATGCCAAAGATTATTTATGAATGTGCAAAGAGTTGAATTAATTAAAATTCGTCAGATGAGTGAATGTCATACATTAATAATGATCAGTAGTAAATGATGTTCACAATAATTGGTGTAAAGTAACAGGTACTATCGGATCATATATATTCAAGTACATCAGATTAATATGACTGTGCATATACTGGAGGACATCTCAAAATAAAATGGAAATTAATTTGGAACCTCTCAAAAACAAGAATGTGTTTGTATGAGAACTCAAAATGAAAAACTATTACAGTCCAATCAAAAGGTTGTTGAACAATTGCTGTGCAAAGTATTGAATATAATAACAAAATGTACCATATTATGAAATGAATCCTTCATGTACCAAAACAATGTTAGTAGGTGTGATACATAAATGAAATATGATTCAGAATATTTTTATCTGATAGCAAACTCCAAATACAATCCAAGATATATCATGTTCAACAATTATACATACTACATTTCCAATAATTTCCCTCTTACTATTATTCATCTGGTAAAATGGATAATGGTTTAATAAGATATATTTGGGATTGTATTACAATTTTTCTATTTTATATATATAATTTTCTAAATATTATTTAATTTCGCTGATTTAATTACCTGATAGACCAGACACTTAAACCTTCACATATAGTTATACCTAATGAGATTATGTGCTGCATGAAGCATTACTAATATGGTACATTTTGTTATTATATTCAGTACTTTTCAGACCAATTATTTGAGATCATTTTGATTGGACTATCGTCGTTTCACATTTTGATACGCACACATTCACTCCTTAAATGAGTTTAAGGCTTGTGATGTTCATGACATACTAGTGTAGACATTTTCAGGCGTCTTTTCACATATCCACAATCGTATTAATGAGGTACACCTGAATATGTATGATCCAATAGTATAAATAGCTTCATGCTACTATACACCACTCGTTATGACCATCATTCCCTACTTATTACCGTTAACACATTGAAATTGTGTGTAAATGACTCTGGATAGGGCAGCTGGACTGCTGATTTTAACAAGTTTATCGAAAATTACAACTTTCTATCCACAAATGCAATAACTGAGTTGGCTGTCTCATTTGAAGCAATGAAATACATTTATCTATTCCAAAAAATTATTATAAAATATTAAAATTAGGCGATACACAGTTTTTTAGTAAATCTTGTTTTTAATTTTTTTTAAAGTACCTTGTACATATGATTTCCTCTTCTCCATCAGAATCGTTTATTTCGTCTTCCACGGCATTGAAAACATCGCTCTCATGTAAATTACCCATATTGAGAATATGCAGAGTGCAAAGGAAGCAGATAGCACACAAAAGCATTGTAGGACTCAACAGATTGGTTACCAACAGAGGGCAGGTTATGCAGTGGCAGCTACTAAGTTTTTAGCATAGCATGAGTCAGACTTGGACTACCACTGAAAGAGTCTGGCTCAGGTGCTATCCACAATGTGTTAATATCTGACAAATTTTAATTACTTCCAAGATGGTTGACCATTCCATTCTTTACATATATCATACACAAGGTAATCTTATGTGACTTTCAAAGGACAAAGTTGATTTGTATACCTTACATAACATTGTAATGTCAGCAGTACATGGTGTTTGCTGTTTCCCAAAAAACTATTTTCTCTTTTCCCACTACCTATGTTTTTTAGCGGTGGAGAACAATATTCCTTTTCAGCAGCCAAACAATTATGTTTTTGACTATTAAGTTCTATTTATTTTACAGTATCCTGATAATTACAATATTCTGTACTCTACAGTTTTTCATTTCTTGTAAGCATCCATTAATAACCACTACCATTTATTTAGCTAGTTTCATTTTACCAGAGGAACATGAGTATTTCTTTTTTTTTCTTTTTACTAATTATTTATACACATACTGTACCTACTCTTAAAATAAAGTTTTACTATTATTTTATATACTTACATTGTACTATGCCATTTTATATATTACTGTATTTCTATGTAATATTGAGTCACCGCATTTTGATATTTCTAGATGTAGGTCCCGAAGAAGGTGACATGTACACCAGAATTGGTTTTCAGTAATAAACCAAACAAATGAAAAAATGAAATTACTGCTACTGGTGATTTTAATACTACTTATATATGCAGCTGAAGCGTTATTTATTTACTACAGGATAGAATAAACTACCTGTACAATTTTTTCTCCATTCATTTGTTCAATACATAGTTCAATTTCAAAAAAAATTATCTGGATCAGATTCATTTCTTAACATATTTAACCAGAAACATCCTTTTATCTCTTTAAAAATGTACGCATATAGTTCTTTTACAGCAAAAGATAAGAATGTTAACATCAAATCAACAATCACTAAAACGTAATAACAGATAAAAATGAAGTAAAATTTCATTTTTAGATTAAACATATGTACAATGCTATTAAACATAACTACTATCCTTACTGATTGTGTAACTGGAGTGGTCCCTCCAGTAGCATGTATACCCATGACGCCTATCATGTCAAGAGACTTCAATTCCTCAATTAGTATTTCCTTTGCAATAGTAATGAACAATCCTGCAGTTCTGAGGGTAAACAGAGAGGAGAGGCTGAAGTGGTCGGTGGAGAGATGAAGAAGTGGACTAAGCATACGGAGACTAGGAAAGAGGAGGAGATCGATAAGAAAGGGTGAAGACGAGGATACAGGTAAAGGAGGAGGGAACAAGAAATTGACAGAGGAAGATGAAGGAGTATTGAATGGTTAATATTACATAGGGCCCACAGCATAGTAAAGGTCAACAAGTGAAATAATAATAAACCAAATTGCTGCTAATTAATGTTATTTATTTGAATATAACAATCCCATTTTGGTTTAAACTCCCATTTTCAAGTGACCTGCATTATAGAGACGTGGTACTAAATTTGAATAATTATTTTGTTGTAGTATAATATTAAAATATAGAGCTCAACATTCACTTATATTTATGTCCAGATAGTCTGACATTCATAAGACATCTAAGGCTTCTGTATATTCAAAATATTAATACTAATTTGGTGGTTTGATAGTTGCAGCCATAATCTCATATATTTACAAGGCATCTAACCATCATATTTAAGTTACTGGAATTTGTATGACCTTTGGAAGTATTTTTAGTTTGTGCTAATAATTTATGGATGCTAATAATATGGACACATTGCTGTTGTTTTATTTTATATGTATATATTAATTTTGTATGTTTTCAATTAATTTTTAAATAGGTTTTTCTAAGTTGCGTTTTTGTTTCCAAAGAGTGCATAGGCATATATGTTCAATTGACTGTTAGTTTGTGTTATCTATGGATTTTTGTTATATGGAGGATACTCTTTTCCATCCTCAAAAATTTCAATAAAGCTTCATTGATAAAGTCCAGCTATGTCTTTCTCCCATTGTGACCTTTTTCTGCCAATGGCACTTTTTCTATTTCTCCCACTATCATTGTCTTTATACACATCCATATCACTGACTTCTTCTCTTTGACTGACATCGTCTATGTCTCAGTCTTTTCTGTCACTGTTTCCTTCTCACTGATATCTTCATTCACCATACCTTCCATTCTAGAGATGACTTTGCATATGATTTCTTCCAGCTTGTACCCCATAGGCCAGGTAGCTTTACATGAGTTTTGCTGTCATGGTTACTATCTCTAGCCATTTATCTTTTTTGAACCACTGTCTTTTCCTATCACGATTGTCTTCTCACTGTCTCACTCCAACTAGCACTGATTGTTTTGTACTTAATAACAAAAACCCACGAATGTGTCGGAATATCAAAATTTTTTGTCAGGAAGCGGAGTGATGATTGAAGCATCTGGTTCCACACTTTCAAACAGGACATTTGCCATTTTTTAGCACTGGTGGAATTATATTTTAGCTGGTTCCCTCATCCTCTTTGCTTCAGCAAGGTGTGTTGCAATATACAACAAGGTCTGTACATAACTAAGGATTCCACTATGTCTTCATAAGCTTTGATGTATTTATCAAAAGCGTATAGCAAATAATAAACAGACATTCGGTCATTTAGCGAGAGAATATATAAGACCATGATAAATCATAAATCATATTTCTTCATTGGACAGATTTCTTAAAATGGGGTGATTGGTACTTCGTAAAGTCTGCCAAGTTCACATAGACAGAAGTGGGAAAACGTTGTAGGTTCGTTCGTCAGATATGAAACAAATATCTCGATAATACAGTGAGATAATTATCTGCTCTTTATTTACCTGACGTAAAATCAACGCAATGTGTTTTTATAGCTGTTAATTGTAAGATGAAATGTAGTATGTCATTTAATTTAATGATACACAGTAACTCTGACGAATAACAAAAATTTAATTATGCTTTCCCTGAGCGAAGGAATGAAACTATGCAATTTGCGAAAATCTAATCTTTTGTCCAAGTAGACATATTAAAATTGGATGATACCTTTCAAATCGGCAAAAACACCACCTCTCAGTTCAATTGGCACTTTTCTTACCAAAACATAATCGGTTTTCTGATGAATGTTGATAATGAATATAGAATTTCGAATTTGAGAAAATGACTTTACTAGGATAAGAGATTGTGGATGGTAAGGAATTGCTGTCGCTATTCCTGAGAAATATATGCTAATAATTGTCTTTATTAAACATTTCAACATAATAACAGGCTTGCCTCTGTTGACTCTGTGTCTAGGTTAACATTCTGAGATTGGCCTTAGGCCAGTATTACACTATCAAGTTATTGGACAAGTAACTGAATGAAACAGTTGGATGAAATATTGCTCCTATGCTTTGACAAAGAAATCAGATGAAGAGGGGGTATTACTCTACTATCCAATATTTTGTCAAAGTTGCTTCAAAACGGAGTTATTATAACCCACCATTCGTGACACAATGATATGTGCACTATATTCTTATAACCTCCTACTGGCGAACTGCAATTGTTTCTTCATTCTTGTTGTCTATCAATATTCTGTAGCAATTTACTGACAGTTGAAACAGTATAAACATTGCTTATTCCAACTTGTTTGATAACAGACATTTCCTTCCTCCTTTCATCCTCTCGTAATGGGTGTTTCAATACAAGCCACGTGGCCCTCCTTTAGACTTGTACATTGGACCTGACTATCTAACGCCAGACGACCTGACTTTAGGTAGTTTGTTTACAGGCCACCTATTTGATCCATAGAAGAACTTACCTAAGTGTTCACTTTCACTTCCGATGTGCATGAATATAAAGTAAATTTTAAGCAAAGAAAACATAGTTACCAGAAAAACTTTATTGGCGACAGGTACAACAGATTTAGAGCTATTTATCCACAAAGTGCACTAAATAACTGAGGTACTTCTCATATTGTGGGATTGTATTGCTATGAGTAGAATACAGCCGCCTTTTAATGGAAGCAGCATCAGCAGCTTTTTGTCGTTGTCAAAACGTTGCCCGGAGGTCAAGAACTTCTTGGTGCGCAAGAAAATATGGAAAACGCTGGTAAAAAGATCATGATTGTATACTGGATGATCGAAAAGCTCCCAACCGAACTTTTACGAAACAGCCGAGTCGTATGGGAACTATCAC
This sequence comes from Locusta migratoria, assembly GCA_026315105.1. Lineage (NCBI taxonomy): Eukaryota > Metazoa > Arthropoda > Insecta > Orthoptera > Acrididae > Locusta > Locusta migratoria. The sequence continues at coordinate 320,664,140 of CM048748.1, read as the reverse complement.
TGCCGCTAAGCATTACACTCCTCTTGTTTGGGATCGTCAAAGTTTCCGCATTGTTCAGACACGGCGACAATAGCGCGATTACAGAATTGCGCGGTGCCCGAGCGGTTTTTATTTACTTGATTATCGTCGTAACTGTTCACACGTAACCGCGGGGCTAGTCCAATCGCGCAGTAGCCGCATTTCAATCACCAGAAAATACTGGGTGATCAAAAAGCAGTATAACATTGAAAACTTAATAAGTCACGGAATAATGTAGATAGAAAGGTAAAAATTGATAATGTTTGGAATGACATTGGGTTTTATTAGAACAAAAAAAAGTATTGCTAGACACGTGAAAGATTCTTGGGCGCGTCGTTTGGTGATGATCGTGTGCTCAGCCGCCATCACCTGATGGCCTCCCAGGTCCCCAGACCTCAGTCCGTGCGATTATTGGCTTTGGGGTTACCTGAAGTCGGAAGTGTATCGTGGTCGACCGACATCTCTAGGCATGCTAAAAGACAACATCCGATGCCAATGCCTCACCATAACTGTTCACAACATTATTCCTCGACTACAGCTATTGTTGAGGAATGATGGTGAACATATTGTGCATTTCCTCTAAAGAACATCAGCTTTGCCTTGTCTTAATTTGTGATCAGATGAAGCGCCATCTGTCGGACATTTTTTGAACTTTTTTCCCCTAATAAAACGACATGCATGTCATTCCAAGCATGTGTGTCAATTCCTGTGTGTCAATTTTTACATCTCTATCTACATTATTCCGTGATTTATTAAGTTTTCAGATTTATACTGACTTTTTGATCATCTGGTACAATCGCGCAGCACCCGCGGGGTTCTATTTCTGTGGAATCCTGTAGGAGCGTTTAGTTTGGTTGAGGGCACCGCGCGGTTGGGACGTTTCAGTGCTACAAGCTTTCAGTGGATCGCTTCGACCCTAAATTATTTATTTATGAAGTTGAGTAGCGACCTGCATTATGGGATCTTCAGAGCGACGAATATTCGAATAAAACTGCCAAAAACCAAGCTTGATAAGAGTTGGTGGATACATTTGGAAATAATGAAGATACGTTGGATAAAAAATATTTTTCCTACGTAGGCGTTTATTAAACAAAAATGAATATACATAGAATCATAAATTACTGCAACCAGTCGCCTTTTTTTTTCTTCTTAATGAAGATTTATTAAACCATAACCGGTTTCAAGCTGCCTAGCAGCTCATCATCAGATGGTGTACATTTAGTTCAAATGACATTCGTATCTGTGGCAGGGCAGAAAACGAGAAAAAAGTAAACATTAATTTTGGTATGCTACACTGAGTAATTACAGTATAAGTCTGTCTTCAAGATGTTACTTACAGTTATGCGTTTCACATTTGATTTGTCCATATTTGGTCCGCTTTTGGATAGTATTCCACAACACTTTCCTTCCATCAGTTATACATTTAGTGCAAATTACATTTGTATCTGTGGCAGGGCAGAAAACGAGAAAAAAGTAAACACTAATTCTGGCATGCTACACTGAATAATTACAATATAAGTCTGTCTTCAAGAAGTTACTTACAGTTATGCGTTTCACATTTAATTTGTCCATATCTTCATTAAGAAGAAAAAAAAGTCGACTGGGTTCAGTAATTACTGAAACCTATTCCAAGATACAGTCGCAGGTTCCAACACAATGGATAAAAGTTTTACATAGAATCATATTTTTCTCTCATGTGTGTTTCAGAACTTGAAATATCTTCTCTGACTAATTGAAGTAGCTCGTCAAAATAATTCATTGACATTCTCAAATAGGTCAAAGAATTTTTCTCCATACATTCTTAATATAGGGTACAACGTTACGAATTGGCCATGTATGAGCCCATCATTTATTATAGGATGCATCCAGTATTGCCTTTTTATATCTGCTGCGATGCTTTAACCGCGCGATTATCGCCGTGACTGAACACGGCCTACGAGCTGAGGACGACTGTTACTCACGGGATTTATTCACAGGCGACAGACGTCTATGAAACAAGAATAAGAAAATTTATCCCACAAGAAGCTAGTGTATAAATCCTCTTCTTAACTATGTGGACAAATAAAGGGAAATCTAATTTGTGGAGGCGGTTGGTAACTTAGATCACGGACGGGCTTTTAAGGTGACCAATAAAGTCGGCTGGTTTCTTTTTCTCGTTTTCATATCTTTAGACTTGAAATATGCCTCCTTGATTTTTTTATGATGCCAAGATTTCGAATCAGTCGTGACGTCTACATAGATATGTTTTCTGTACACGTTTAACGTCTCTTCCGTCTCTCGCATTAAAGATAATTTGTGAAAATTGGTAGATACTTTATTTCTCTGCCCCACTGTAAAACTAATATTAGTGTTAAGGCGATCACTCCGCTGTGTAATTAGCATCGCTTTCATCTACTTCAACTAATAAAACACCATTATCCGTATAGCGGTAATAGAAGAGAACTTTGCAGGATATTGCAGGTTTGTTAATGAAGAATTTCTGTCTTAAATGGGCAAGGTAAAGAAAACATCAGCGAAATTACTGGATAGGAGATTTCCGCTTGTTATCCCTGCTGGTTAGTTGCATGCTTTACAATTAAGTTGCTCAGTAAACGCCGGCCAGGGCACACGCGACAGCAGCAGCAGCTCCTCTACATTGTAAGATAACCGGCTTCTTAATAGAAGCGACTTATTTTCATTTCGTGTGTGCTTTCTTTTTACAGTTCTTAAATCTTTAGTGTGCTCGCGTGTTTATTTACTAAGAATCGCGTTTAGTTGTCAGTTCAGTTGTTCTTTTGATTTATTAGCTTGATTATATATTTTTCAGATTCGCCGTTAATAAAAAGTTTAGTGTTAAAACCATATTTTCGAAGCTCACTGTTTATCAAACTTCTGTGTCCTCAGATGTACTTACTTGAAAAAAAAAACCAAGGTTTTTAGAATGGCTAGGAACTGTGACCGCTGTGAACGGATGGAGGCAGAGTTGGCGACTCTTCGCTCGCAGCTTCAGGCGGCGTTGGCTTCGCTGGCAACGTTTGAGACTGCGGTGGGTGGGCGCCGCTGTTGTGGGCCGCTCGCGGGGGTGCAGCAGACGCCCTGTGCATCTCTTGTGCCCTACGATCGGCCTGCGGCTGTGACCAGCCCGCTCACTGCCCGCGAGGAGGTAGCCCCCCCAATCCGTGGTGGATTGGGAGGTCTCCTCAGCACGTGTCAGGCGGCGTAAGACTTCCCGGGGGACCGAAGTGGAGGCCTCCCCGGTTAGTCTTGCCAACAGATTCGCGGCGCTGTCTGTGGCAGAGGATGTTCCTGACGCAGATGGTGTCGCTTGTCCTGTACTCGCCCCGCTGCCTTCAAGATCCGGGCACTCACAGAGGGTGGGTTTGATAGTAGTTGGGAGCTCCAACGTTAGGCGGGTGATGGAGCCCCTTAGGAAAATGGCTGCTAGGGAGGGGAAGAAATCCAATTTGCACTCCGTGTAGATACCGGGGGGAGTCATTCCAGATGTGGAACGGGTCCTTCTGGATGCCATGAAGAGCACAGGGTGCAGCAAGCTGCAAGTGGTGGCTCATGTCGGGACCAATGATGTGTGTCGCTTTGGATCGGAAGAGATCCTCTCTTGTTTTGAGCGCCTATCAGAAGTGGTAAAGACTGCCAGTCTTACTTGCAAGATAAAAGCGGAGCTCACCATCTGTAGCATTGTCGACGGGACTGACTGCGGAACTTTGGTTCAGAGCGAGTGGAGAGTCTAAATCAGAGGCTCAAACGGTGCTGCGACCGTGTGAGCTGCAGACTCCTCGACTTGCGCCCAAGGGTGGTGGGTTTTCAGGTTCCGCTAAATAGGTAAGGAGTCCACTACACTCAGGAAGTGGCTACACGGGTAGCGGGGGCTGTGTGGGGTAGACTGGGCGTTTTTTTAGGATAGAGGGCCTCGGGAATACACGAAATGGGTTTCAAAGGGGGCAGGTCAGACACAGGAAGAAAGCAAATCTAGAAACCATTGGTATAACAGTTGTAAATTGTCGTAGCTGAATTGGGAAAGTTCCAGAGCTCCAAGCGCTGATAGAAAGTACTGAGGCACAAATCGTTATAGGTTCTGAAAGCTGGCTGACGCCTGAGATAAGTTCGGGCGAAATTTTTTCAAAGGGCCAAATGGTCTTCAGAAAGGATAGAGTAAATAAAAAAGGGGGTGGCGTGTTTATTGCTGTTACTAACGGTTTATGCTGCAGCGAAATTGAGACAGATACTTCCTGTGAGTTGGATCTTTTTATCGGCCCCCTGACTCAGACGATGCGGTTGCCGAAATGTTCAAAGAAAGCTTGAATCACATTTCAAATAGGTATCCGAAGCATACTGTTATAATCGATGGCGACTTTAATTTACCCTCGATATGTTGGCATAATTACGTATTCAAAACCGGCGGCAAATATAAAACGTTGTCCGAACTAGTTCTGAATGCTTTTTCTGAAAACTACTTCGAACAGTTAGTTCATTAACCCACTAGAATAGTAAGTGGTTGCGAAAATACCCTTGATCTCCTAGCAACAAATAATCCTGAGCTAGTAAAGAGCATCGAAACAGATACAGGGATTAGCGAACATCGAGTTGTAGTAGCTAGACTGGATGTCGAAATGCCCAAATGCATCATAAATAAACGAAAAATATATCTATTCAATAAAGCAGATAACAATTCGCTTCATGCTTTTCTGAGTGATAGTCTGCAGTCTTTCAAAACTAAAAATGCGAGTGTAGATCAATTGTGGCTTACTTTCAGAGACATAATATCAGTAGCAATCGAGAGATTTATACCAAATAAATTAATAAAAAAGGGGGCTGACCCCACGTGGTACACAAAACAGGTCAGATCACTGTTGCAGAAACAAAGAAAAACGCATGCAAAATTTAAAAAGACACAGAATCCACAAGACTGGCAATCTTTTACTGAAACTCGCAACCTAGCGCGGACATCAATGCGAGAAGCCTATAGTAGTTACCACAACGAAATTCTGTCTCGTAATCTTGCAGAAAATCCAAAGAAATTCTGGTCATATGTGAAGTACACTAGCGGCAAAACACAAACAATACCTTCACTACGCGATAGCAATGGTAATACTACCGAAGACAGTACTGCTAAAGCAGAATTACTAACCACAGTTTTCCGAAATTCGTTCACCAAAGAAGACGAAGTGAACACTCCAGTATTCAATCCAAGAACAGCTGCCAGCATGCGAAACTTAGAAGTAGATGTTCCTGGAGTAGTAAAACAACTTAAGTCACTAAACAAAAAATAAGTTTTCCGGGCCGGATTGTATACCAACTGGATTCCTCTCAGAATATGCTGATGTAATAGCTCCGTACTTAGCGATAATTTACAACCGATCACTCAGCGAAAGATCTGTATCCAAAGACTGGAAAGTTGCCCAAGTTACTCCAATATTCAAGAAAGGCAATAGGAGTGATCCCCAAAATTACAGGCCTACCTCATTGACGTCGATTTGCAGTAGGATTTTGGAACATATACTTTGTTCGAATATTATGAACTACCTCGAACAGAACGACCTGCTTACCAGTAGTCAATACGGATTCAGAAAGTATCACTCTTGCGAAACACAGTTTGCCCTTTATTCACATGAAGTGTTAAGTGCCATCGACAAGTGATCTCAAATCGATTCCATATTTCTGGATTTCAGTAAGGCGTTTGACACTGTACCCTACAACCAGCTTCTTATGAAATTGCGTGCTTATGGAATATCTCCCCAATTGTGCGGTTGGATTCACGATTTCCTATCAGAAACAACACAGTTCGTTGTAATTGACGGTAAGTCATCGAGTGAAACAGAAGTGATATCTGGCGTTCCACAGGAAAGCGTTATAGGTCCCCTACTTTTCCTCGTGTTTATAAACGATTTAGGAGACAATCTGAATAGCTCCCTTAGGCTGTTGGCGGATGATGCTGTCGTTTATCGGTTAGTGAAGTCAACAGAGGATCAAAAGCAACTGCAAAGCGATTTAGACAAAATTTCTGCATGGTGCGAAAATTGGCAATTGACACTAAATAAAGAAAAGTGTGAAGTAATACACATGACCATTAAAAGAAATCCGCTGAACTTCAATTACGCGATAAATCAGTCAAACCTTAAGGTCGTAGATTCTACCAAATACCTAGGAGTTACAATTACGAACAACTTTGACTGGAGAGAACACATAGAAAATATTGTGGAGAACGCGAACCAGAGGTTAAGTTTCATCGGCAGAACGCTTCGAAGATGCAGCAGCTCCACCAAAGAGACTGCCTACACACACTTGTGCGTCCTCTCCTGGAGTACTGTTGCCCCTTGTGGGACGCTCACCAGGTGGGACTGACGGAAGATATTGAGAAGGTTCAGAGAAGGGCAGCTCGTTTTGTTTCATCACGTTACGGGGGGGGGGGGGGGGAAGCGTCACTGAATTGTTGCACGAATTGGGGTGGAAATAATTAAAAGAAAGACGTTATTCATTGCGGCGTGATCTCTTTGCGAAGTTTCAATCACCGACTTTTACTTCTGAATGTGAAAATATTTTGCTAGCACCCACCTACTTAGAGAGACATGACCATCCCAATAAAATAAGAGAAATCAGATCGAAAACGGAACGATTGAGGTGTTCTTTCTTCCCGCGCGCTATTAGAGAATGGAGCGGTAGAGAAAAGTTATGAAAGCGGTTAATGAACCCTCTGCCAGGCACTTGAATGGGATTTGCAGAGTATCTATGTAGATGTAGATGTAGAATCGTGGATTGGTGTAGGATGACATTAATTACAAAAAAAAAGTTCAAATGTTTGTTAAGCTTATGGGACTTAACTACGGGGTCATTAGTCCCTAAACTTACAAACTACTTATGAACTACCTGATAGTAAAAACGGCACAAATATCCATGCCCGAGGGGGGATTCGAACCCCCGACCGTAGTGGCCGTGCAGACCGTGACTGAAGCGCCTCAGTCTCCACGGCCACCGCGGCCGGCATTAATTACAGAGTCTCCATTGAAGTAAAGATAGTTATTTCTAACCCATTCATTATTTAAATGACGAGACGACGCAGCCGCCGCGGGGTACACGGTTCGAGCCTTTATTCGACTATATCAACTTCGCAGTTCTCTTCTTAAATCATCACAGGAGAATATCTTAGCAGTAACTGGGAGGAGAGCATGGGTAATTGCTCTCTTGTGGTTGTATTAATGGATAACTGTTTTTTCTTCATAGCCCTCGATATTGACGGAATTTTAAACCAACAGTGATCGGACACACTTATTAAGCAGAGTTTTGTATTTCAGCATTCAAGAAAATATTTCGAATCCTGTAATATATTCAAAACTCAGTGAGTAACTCCATGGCATGCATCCTGACTTGTTCAGATATGAAATAAAGTAAGAATATTCATTTCACATCTTAAATTCATTTCCTAAATGTATTTTGCAAATAGCAAATTACACTGTTTAAACGGCCGGCCGCGGTGGCCGCGGGGACTGAGGCGCTTCAGTCACGGTCTGCACGGCCACTACGGTCGGGGGTTCGAATCCCCCCTCGGGCATGGATATTTGTGCCGTCCTAGTCCGTAAGTAGTTCATAAGTAGTTTGTAAGTTTAGGGACTGATGACCCCGTAGTTAAGTCCCATAAGCTTAACAAACATTTGAACATTTATTTCTGTTTAAACGATACTTAATTAAGTAACATACAAAAGGAGAGTTTTGTATAATTATTTATTACGGCAACAAAGTAAGTGCGGTAACGTTACGTTTACCCACATGCTCATTTCATTCGTAAAATAAATAAATAAAATAAAATAAAATAATAATAATAATAATAATTTGCAAACGGAAATTCGAAGGCTCTGTGTAAGAATAGCGCACGTCAGTGAGCTGAAAGAGGAAGAGCAGCAGGTATTTTTTTGCTAGACTCAAATCCTACATCCATAGTGAAGTGAGTGCGTTATTCGTAACAGTTCACTGACTGGAATATTTACATCAGAATCGGCAACAAGCGAAAACTAGTAACATTAGTTCAGGTCCCTGAGGCAGTCCTGGCTTGACTCTTGTCTCTGACGAAAACTCGACATCGAGAACAACGCACAGGGTTCTGTTACTTCGGAATTCTACGTGCCACTCACATATCCGTGAGCTTATTTCATCGTTATCAGCGTGAAGTGCGGCACAATGTGAAAGGCCTTTTGCAAATCAAGGAAAATGCAGTCTGCCGGTTTCCCTTCATCTATGGCTCGCACGTTATCCTGTGAAAAAAAAGCTAGAATTACACGAAAATGGTTAAACGAGAAAAAGAGATAATGTCGCTTTTTTAGATGTGGGACTGTGTTGAAAATCATGTAGTGGACTGATAACGGATATAATAGTTTTATGCATAACTGCCGAGAAGAAAACATCTTTAATAGCTGACAAGAGGAAGACACAGGAAGGTATGATAGGACTACAAGAAGTTGTTTCCATAAAACCTTAGAGAGCTTTGGGGACCATAAATGCGCGACAAATTATAATGTGTCGAACTTACAAGTATGAGTAATTTTTGAAAGCATTTTTTGAAACAGCGATCTTAAAAATTTTAATAATTAAAATAAGACAGTCTAGATCGCAATTTGTTGCTTATATTACTGGCAACCGCTTTCGGTAATATAGAACCATCTTCAGGCCTTTGGCACCTTGTTGGTGGACGGTGGCAGTGGCAGGAGCCTGCTCCACCAAGAAGGTGCCAAAGGCCTGAAGATGGTTCTATAGAGCCGAAACCAGTTGCCAGTAATAAACGCAACAAATTGCAATCTAGACTGTCTTATTTTAATTATTAACAATTATGAGGTTTGGACCATAAGTGAGGGAATACTGTCGTCTGATGCAAACTTTTCAATTTAGAGTATCCTTCACCTAATGTCAGTGAACGTGAGGTTCCGTCTCTAATAAAGTCAATGTCGACGTGTTGTTAAATACTAAGCCACCTCATTTATTTTTACTGAGGTCAGTTAAAACGTTTTGGATGCATATGTAGACAAACTAAAGTTTATTCGAAACACTGCGAGGTTTTTTTTTTTTTTTTTTTTTTTTTTTTTTTTTTTTTTTTTTTTTTTTTTTTTATCAGTGAAATTTCATATGTTGCACAATTTGAATTAGGGTGACATCCTTCTTACTTATTTTCATAGGTTTTCCAGACGTATTACCACCAATGTAAATATATTACTTCGATAAATGGATGATCAGTGTCAATACTCGTATTTTAAAATAAATCTTTTTGTGGACATACTGCAAAAAGAAGATATTGGGTCCGTTGATTTAGCTGTGCATTCCGTACCACGAAGCGTATCACATGTCTTAAGGTTACTGTTAAGTCCATAACTCCCACCCTAAATGCAAGTAGAGTGATAACTACGTTTGGATAATTGCACCGGAGAGCTCTTAGAGTGAGAACTACACTTAACTAATTTCATCCAGATGAATTATATCCATTTTCTCATACGGAATGCTGTGTTTCCAAAAATGGCCCAAGAAGTTAACGAAATTTTACTTACGTGGTGCAAAGTACCTCATTGACACTGCTGTTGAAAATTAAAGGAAAATATGGAAATTTGGGTAATCGTTGGATCATTTTGCCACCAAATGGTAGAATCAAGTGACAGTAAAGTAGAAACAACATGAAGAATACAGAACGAAAAAAAGCGGTAAAATAAATAAGGGAAAACAAGAAGTTTCTCTTAGTTTTTCCGGCTTAGCGCACTTAGCCACACATCTGTATATGATGAGATGTGATCACTTCAGGCAGCAATACACGCATTACAACGACGGACCATGCTGCTCATACTGAGACAATAACAACTGTCCTTGCACAGCTGCATGTTCGTCTTGGTAAGTGGTTACTGGATGGTTATCTAATGCAGCCCGTCTTCCTGGTGTGTCCCAGATATGCCCTACCAGTTTCAGATCTAAAGATGAACCAGGAAACGCCATGCGTGCTATAAGGTAAGGGCGCCAAATTTCGTTCAAACCAAAATGTTCAAATGTTTGTAGAGCTTATGGGACTTTACTACGGGGTCATAAGTCACTAAACTTACAAACTACTTATGAACTATCTTATACTAAAGAAGGCACAAACATCCATGCCCGAGGGGGTATTCGAACCCCCGACGGGGAACGGCCTCGCGCATCGTAGCATAGCGCCTCAATGCGCTCGGCCGCTCCGCCGCGTCGCTAAATTCCGTCCCCCAGTCTGTTTTTGACCTCTGCATACCATATCTTTAAATCAATGATTCCAAAATAATTTATGTAACACCACCAACTAAGCCTACACATGGTATTTAGCTCAAAATGTATCAGAAATGATTTGTAATCTTTACAGAAAAAAACTTCAAAACCAATGTACTTTTACCAAACTTGAAAAAGTGGTTATATTTTCGTCCTCTACTAACACGTGTTTTAAAAGAGATACTCACAGCTTAAAAACAAGGTAATAATAAGAAAGACATGCTACAATTTTTATTTGTATCAGATATAGGTTACAAACTTTTTGCACAAAAAATATTGTTTAACAACAGTACGATTACTTTTTACCCTCCATAACAAGAGTCGCAAGTAAAATTTCTTTTGTTCTTTTTTCCTGAGCACATTGCGTGTTGCCACATAGAACATTGAGTGCAACGCAGTACGCACCCATTTTTCCCCATGAGTGTCTTGAGAAAAACGTTTTAGGCAAATGGGGCACTCAGCATCGTTATACTCGCTTCCACTTCAATTTTGAAATCGGACTTCACAATCGTCATCAGAGTTACTGGAGATCTTCAATTTTGTTTTCGTTTTTAATGGTTTCTTTACCTTTTCTGGCATTGTCTTCGGAATTAGATCTAACTATTTTTCCACATTACACTTGGTTTTCTCTTGGGATTGCTGTAGTTGCATCTTGTAAGGTGAGCGTCTAATAAGAGAAGCCCTACCTCGTCGCTTAAATGAAGATGAATGGATAACCGACACCCCAACAATATATCTTGACCTAACTGCTGTTAACGCTCGCATCTGTGTGCTGGTTGAAGGTTGAGCGGCTGGAAAGGCAGGCAGTATAGCTGTGCTTGTGAGGGTTGATTTTTTGCATGTAGGTCAGGAGCTGAGGAGGGTTCTGCAATCGCCGAAAAGTCTTCTGGGCCAGACACATTCGGATTGTAAGGCAGAATCTCAGTATTCTTAAAACCATTCATGAAAGTTTTTACAACCGCTGCCTTTTCATAGGCTTCATTCAATAGCTGTAAATTGTGCAGGTTACCAAAACTCTTGCCCAGATGGTTAGACAGGCAGTTTTCTATTGCCCGTGCAAGAAGAGGAAAATGAACGACACACCGAGAGTCTGCAGTTTTGAAGTGGAGTGAGGGGGCAAGCAGACTATGGCAACACCATTATCACGAGCAATGTTAATCAGATTCACATTGCGAGAATGTGAATAGTGTCCGTGCAATATCAACACAATAGGATCTTCCTTTGGTGACTCTACAATTGAAATGAAACGTCGAAACCATTTTTCAAAACGATGTGATCCACCCAGACTCATTAGCTGCTCCTATTAACCCGGGTGGAGCTCCATCCATGAGTTCGTTCTTCGTGGGCTTTCTGGGAAAAACATGCACAAAACAACCGTCACTAGTGCACCTCTCTCTGCGGATGACAGTTTGCGCACAGACTTCTTGCCTTTCATAGCAACGAACGTACTTTGTGTTGCACCACTGTGATGCCAGTTTCATCTACGTTGAACAATTTAAGTGGATTAAATTGTATTTTCTCCAACTCACACTTCAAAATAGAGAAAAAGTGATTAACACTTTCCGCGTTGAAATATTGTACCCTAACTAGTGACAAGAGTTGCGGCGTTCGTATAGAAAGTGTCGGATATTTCGGAAGAAACAGACGCAGCAACATTCGTCCAGATGCTTTTTGTCCGACTGAAAATGGGTGAGAAATATTATTCCACATAAGAAGCTGAAATGCCATTCGCCTAAGCTCATTCAGAGTAAGGCCATATAAATTATTCTCCATGTCGTTACAATAAGACACCAACTCAGCCTCTAACTGGTTTTATACCAATAGCTGTTTCAATTAACTCTTCAGCACTTTTACCTTCTCCTTTCTTTATATAATCCTTGAGAGTTGCCCTAAGTAAACTAAATTTCTTACTCGCAGCTTTATATCCCATTCCTTGTATCTCAATGCAGCTGTTGCCGATTTCATCGTCTCTCCGTCCCAATTCTTCCTAGACGCCATCTAAAACAAAATGAAAAAGTATGTTCCAAATTTCGTCCCCTCGACGAATTTAGGAACAGGTGGGGGGACGCAAATAGAAACATCGCACTTGCCAATTTGGTAGCTTCCTACACTAAGTGAAGTAAAACAAAGATTGGAAAAGGCTCAGATCATTCAGTTTATAGCTTACCATAAATATGTCAAATACAACTACATAAAGACATTACAATAATTCTAAAAGAGCATTTTCAAATAGTATTTCGAGAACTGACCTTCCGACAAACGAAAATATGTTTTCTCAAACGATCACGAAGAGGTCTGGACGCAACAAAATTTCACAACTAACTGGTGGCCTTGAGTACAACTGACGAAAACTATCACCGATGGCACTCCTAGCGGCAGAACGGATAACCTCAGGGGGACGAAATTAGGAACGGGGACAAAATTTAGCACCTTGCCTTAAATTTCGTTTCCCAGAAGAAATTAATCACTCGCGATCCAAGAGGTTAAGCATCATCCACCAACCACAAATCCGGCGACTAGGAAACGGCACTGGTAACTCCCGAGTATAATAATGGGCCTACGAAATTGCAGATCTATATCATTGGCATCAGTTTGCTGTAGAATTCTTGAAATGTAATCAATTTAAGAACTTTTCTTGAGAAATAAATGCTTCTGTCCATGCATCAGCACAGCTTTAGGAAGCATCGCCGTGGCGGAGTGGCCGAGCGCATTGAGGCGCTATGCTACGATGCGCGAGGCCGTTCTCCGTCAAAGGTTCGAATCCTCCTTCGGGCATGGATATTTGTGTTGTCTTTAGTATAAGTTAGTTTATAAGGAGTTTTTAAGGACTGATGACCCCGCAGTTAAGACCCATAAGCTTAACAAACATTAAACATTAGGAAGCATCGATTCGTGCGGAACCCAGCTTGCCCTTTTTTTTTTCATGACATCTTGCGTGCTTTGGATTAACTGCAACGGGCAGATTGCATATTTTTCGATTTCAGAAAGGCGGTACCACACTACAGACAGCTAACGAATTTACGAGCTTATGGAATAGGTACTCAAATAAGGGACTTGAAAACTACTTAAGTAATGGAACCCAGTACGTTGTTTACGATGGTGTGAGTTCATCAGAGGCTAGGGTATCGTCAGGGGTGCCCCTGGGAAGTATGATAGGACCGCTATTATTTTCTACCTCTGACGGACAGAGTGAGTTGCAATCTGCGACTGTTTGCTGATGATGCTGTGGTGTACAGGAGGGTGTTGGCATTCAATGACTGTTTTTGCTTGCAACATGACTTGGACCAAAAGGAATAGCAACTAGCGCGATATGTAGGAGAAAGTTAAGTGATGGAGATGAGTAGGGGAAACAATCCCGTAATGTTCGAATACAGCATTAGTAGTGTGCTGCTTGACAGTCGCGTCAATTAAATATCTAGGCTTAAAGCTGCACAACGATATGGAAATAACATATAACAACAGTTGTGGGAATGGCGAACGGTTATCTTCGGTTTATTGGGAGAATTTTGAAAAGGTGTAATTCGACTGTAAGGGAGACCGTGTATAAAACGCTTGTACGGCCCCGTCTTGAGTATTGGACAGGTGTTTGGGATCCGCACCAGATCGGTTTAAAGGAAGATATAGAAGCAGTTCACAGGCGGGCTGCTAGATTTGTAACTGATAGATTCGATCTATACGCTAGTGTTACTGAAATGCTTCGGGAGCCTAAATGGGAGTCGCTGGAGGGAAGGCGACGTACTTTTCGAGAAACACTTTCGCAGATATGTTGAGCGCCGGAATTTGAAGCTCACAGCAGAAAGATTCTGCTGCCGCCAACCTACATTTCGCGTATAAAGACCACCAACATAAGGTAGGAGAGAGATTAGGGCTCGAACGGAGGCAAACAAACGTTCGTTTTCCCATCGTTCTATATGGGAGTTGAACAGGAAAGTAAGTAACTTGTAGTGGTACTTAGTACCCCCCACGACGCACCTTTGTGTGGACTGCCATGTAGATGTAGAGATTAGTTCCAATGAACTCTTCATTATACCCGACAGTTGTTAAACTTTGTCGATTCTCCTGTAAAATGAAGACGTGTTCGGATGGTCAACATAATCCCGCCCCACACCAATAGTGACCCTTCCCGATATCGAAGACTTTCCATTATGTTCCAGTTCCGAAATCATATTCTACGTTCCCTGCAGACACGAATCCGTCAAGAACCAATCTCCACACCAAATCGAGATTTACATGGGAAAGTAATATTGTCTATCCAAGTGGCATGTTGATAACGTCCCTCATATGAATACGTTTCAGGATTACTCCGATATTAGGTCTCTGACAATGGAGGCAACTACCGGAAATATCTCGACACTGTACGTAAAACTCTTATAGTGGGGACTGTGATATATATATATATATATATATATATATATATATATATATATATATATATATATATCAGTTGCGTGCGATACATAGGCGATAACGACGTGCCCCTACAGTCAAATAATGATACTCCCTCTCTGATGTCAGCCGTGCTCGATCTTGCCCTGGTCTTCGGAACACAGAACTATTCACATTCAGCAATAGGTTACATCTGATCGAGACTCTCCTTGTTTCACTCTTCTTATGGTCATCCACAGCAGAGGGTCTGCTGGTAGTTATCTCTGTCTCATACTGCACCGCCTCTGAATGTGTACATAGTGGATGTGGATGTGGAACTTCCCATAAAATCCTACTGCATTTGATAGGAACTGTATCATGCGATGCTTGTACGGACGTTAACAGTTTCTATCGTCACATCGTGAGTGGGTCACTGGACAATAAATGAGAAAGTACGGGGAAGTTAAATTACACGTTCAAATAACAATGATGTAATTCATTAATTAAAACTTCCGAGCTAAGCTGCCGTGGTCCATCTGTAAAACGTCTTTCTCCCGACATTTCGTTACCTACTATGGGCAATATCTTCAGAGTCGACGTCGGCCTGCTGGCGCTGGAGGTGTCGCTTATATAGACAGCATAGAGGGCACCACGTCTTGTCAGGAGCTGCCGACTACGGAGCTGTCTCTGACCAGCGTCTTCTCTTCCGTTTACAGCTAATCGATGGACACATAGTTGGTGCAAAGTCGACCGCCATACATTATCTAATTTTAAACCTTCGTTATTGTCTAAAACGTTCAAATGTTTGTAAATCTGTCGGACTCAACTGCGTGGTTATTAGTCCGTAGCTTACAAGCTACTTAAACTAAGTTAAACTAACCAAGAACAACACACACATCCATGCCCGAGGGAGGATTCGAGCCTCCGACGCGGGAGGTCTCGCGATCCGCAACGTGGCGCTCCAGACCGCTCGACTACCCCCGCGCGGCCTCCTTGTTATCTACTGACATTATTGTGGTGCTTCTGGATCTGTATGGTTTCTCTATACATGCGTGTATAATAATGCGAGGACGTTGCTAGACCACTCTTTTCGCTAATTTGTATTTAATGATCACCGTTTGTAAAGCCATGTTCCGCTACAGATGATTTTTTGGTGTGTTCCAATCGTCAATTCCTTTTATGTTTCATGAAGCGGGTATTAACACTTCTTTTTGTTGTTCCAATAAACGCGTAAACGACGGCATGGGAGTTTATACATCCCATGCGTTGCTAGGGAGTCTCGTGTATCTTTCACCGATTTTAAACATACATTAATCTTCTTGGTAGGTCTCCTGCGTCTTTGCGGTGAGTTGTAAACCACCCTCATTATATTGTAGAGAACAGCCACTCTTTTGATATCGCGTCCACTCGTGTGATGAATAACCTAATATTTGACATTATAAAACCTCGTTGTGATCATCATCATCATCATCATCATAAGAGACTGTTTATGCCTTTCAGCGATCAGTCTGGAGCATAGTACCTCTAATAAAATTCCTACATGATCCCCTATTCAATGCTAACATTGATGCCTCGTCTGATGTTATGCCTTTTACTTCAAAATCATTCTGCACCGAATCTAAGTACTTTCTTCTTGGTCTACCTTGACTCCTCTTACCCTCTACTGCCGAGCTCATGAGTCTCTTAGGTAACCTTGCTTCTCCCATGCGTGTAACATGACCCCAACATCTCAGTCTGTTCGCTCTAAATGCTTCATCTATGGTGTTCATTCCCAGTTCTTCTTTGATTTCCTCATTATGGACACTCTCCTGCCATTCGTCCCATCTATTAATACCTGCAATCATTCTTGCTACTTTCATATCTGTAACCTCTACCTTATGAATAAGGTAACCTGTATCCACTCCACATTCACTCCCATACAACAAAGTTGGTCGAAAGATAGAGCGGTGCACTGCTAACTTAGTCTTGGATCTTACTTCCTTCTTGCAGAAGAGACTAGATATTAGCTGAGCACTCACTGCATTAGCTTTGCTGCACCATGATTCCAATTCTTTCACTATGTTGCCATCCTGTGAAAAAATACATCCCAGGTACTTGAAACTGTCTACCTGTTCTAACTTTGATCGTCCTATTTGGCACTCAATCTGTTTAAATCTCCCTCCCATAGACATTACTTTCGTTTTGGAGATGCTGATCTTCATATTATAATCCTTGCACCTCTGATCGAGCTCTGAAATACTAGTTTGCAACCTTTCAATATGCCGTAACAATTAAGTCATCTGCATATGCGAAACTATTTTGTTTCGACCTATTTTAATTCCGCCCTGCCAGTCGATTGTTTTTAACATATGATCCATGAATAGTATGAACAACAGTGGTGACAGGCTACAGCTTTGTCTTAACCCTGAAACTACCTTGAACCATGAGCTTAATTTGCCATCTACTCTAACTGCTGCCTGTTAGTCTACGTAATGACCTTTAATTGCCTGCAGAAGTTTGCCTCTTATACAACAATCTTGTAGAACTGTCAGTAGCTTCCTCCTAGGAACACGGTCATAAGCCTTTTTTAGATCTATGAAACATAGATACAATTCCCTGTTCCACTCATAGCACTTTTCCCTTTACCTGCCGTAAGCTAAAGATCTGGTCCTGACAGCCTCTAAGAGACCTAAACCCACACTGATTTTCATCTAAATTGTCCTCAATTAATACTCGCACTCTCCTTTCAACAATTCCCTGAGAATATTTTGCCTACAACGCCAATTTTTATTCACAGTCTATTCTTACCTTTTATGTTGTGTTTGACTAATAGGTTTTATCTAATATGACCACTGTAATTTTAACACTTTTAGTTATACTGACTCCTGTTTGTCTCAGCTAGATGTATTTTATTTGATGCATTTTACCATTCAGTTTTAACACCTTGTAATTATTTTAACTATATGTTAAATTGACATGATTTTCCATTTTCAATCTCTTTATATGTAATTTTGCTGATTATTTCATCTATGTGTTTGTGCACATTAATTACGTTTATTTTTTGAATAGTTTATCCATGAAGATGGTCTATTGACCGAAACTGCGTGTGTTAAGTGCCAAGTGTTGAATCGCTATAGTATTCGGAGTGCCTGTAATCGTGTAACTGCATTGAAAATGGAAAGTCGTCGAACAACGCGCAGCACCGCCAACGGCCAGTCCGGCGAGGGTGCAGCAGGCGAGCCGGTGCCGGCGACCGCGGCCGCGCCGCCCGCCACCGCCGACATCGCCGCACTCGTCAGGGCTGAGGTAAGTGCCGCGCTGCAGGCGGAGGGCGCGCTCGCCACCGTGGTCCAGACCATCACCGACGCCGTCACTGCCTCAGTGACGCTCAAAATACAGCAGACGCTCGACAAGAATGCCAGCGAGATATGCGCTCTGAAAAAGACCCTGGAGGATACCGCAGGCAGAGCACGATCTCTCGAGCAGAAGCTAATCGAGAGAACAGATGAGCTCGAACAATATCAGAGACGTAACAACCTAAGACTGTTCGGGATTCCAGAAAATAGTAGTGAAAACACCGATGAAATCGTAGTGAAGCTGGCCACTGAAAAGCTAGGGGTGCAGGTGACCCTTAACGACATCGACAGAAGTCACAGAGTAGGACGTAAGACAGGGGAATCCACAAAACATAGGCCCATAATAGTGAAGTTTGTTTCCTACAGGAAGAGATCCGAAATCTTTAGAGCCAAGAAGAAACTGGTAAAATCAGGTCTGACGATACGTGAAGATCTCACTTCCGAGCGGTTAAAAATTTTGAATAGTGCAATCGCAACATTTGGCCTACACAATGTATGGACAAGTGATGGCAGAATAATGGTGAAGACGAACAATGGCAAAATATCAATTACAAATGCGAATGAACTCGAAAGCCTCTGCTTTAGGAGATAAAAACACTTGCCGCCACTACTTCTACGTGTAGCTTACTATTTTTTTTTTTCTTTTCTATTTTTTTTCTTCTTTTGCTACACTTCATATCGATTTTGTAAAGAAAATCTTATGTACATTAATATCTATTATACTACATTAGTTAGCTTTCTCTTTATTATTTTAGCAAATTATCATTATTTGATTGGTGTGATTTGTTGTTACACTTTTTTTTCTCTTTCTTCTAGCAAATTATCATTATATTTTTAGTGACACTTACTGGTTCACTTTAGGATAGTGCTGTTTTACTATTAATCTCATACTTACATTATTAATTACGGTACCATATTAGGTTTAAATTCACCTTTATATAGCGTTGGTCTCACGCATCATTGGCAATTGCTCACTCTACTATCGATATTGTTATCTTTATTTAGTGTTGTTCCGTGCAGATTATTTTTACTGTGCTTGGCGAGATTCCCCCCCCCCCCCCCCCTCAGCGCCACGCTGCCGCTCGGCGGACACAGGCCGTGCTGACCTTGGCTGCAGCGCCTCCCTGTCCCTCCCCTGTCTCTGAACCCACCTGACCTGCTTCGGCTCTCTCTCTCTGCTGTCCTGCACTCCTCCCCCGACCCCCCGGACCGCTAGCCCCCAGCCACGCCACATTCCAATGTGTCCTGCGTTCGCAGAAAAGGACGCCGCCACCCCACAGCCCACTGCCGTTGCCCTACCGACTAGCGGTATCATCGCGCGCGCTACAACTGAGCGCACAAAGCTCCACGTTGCACACGCAAATGTTCAATCTCTACAAGCTCATTTAGTTGAGTTCCGCCATATATTTCAAGACTTGGATCTTCATATAATTCTTCTATCGGAGACCTGGCTCAAACCAAGCATTACCACCAGTTCCGTAAATTTAGACGGCTATGTCTTCCTAAGACACGACCGATTGAACAAACGCGGAGGCGGCGTTGGAGCTTACATACGCTCTGAATTATCTCCTACCGTGTTGCACACATCAAATAATGATGAAACTGAACAAGTGGAATACATGTTCGTAGAGATAAAACCCCTCAAAGAAAAGTGTCTCATATGCGTCCTCTATAAACCTCCGAAGGTAGGTGCGTTGGACTGCTTCGAAACTGCCCTCTCAGACCTCGAATCAGCTTATGAGCACATAATTATAGCGGGAGACACTAACATAAATTTTCTGTTCAACAGCCCGTCCTGTATGAAGTTCAAGCGTATGCTTACGTCTTCGAATCTGACCTTACTTCAGCTTGCACCCACCCATCACACAGCTGATAGCCACACTTTAATAGATATATTTGCAACAAGGTTTCCAGACAGAGTAATTCGAACGTCACAAACATCTGCACCTGGCATGTCTGCCCATGATGTAATTTTCATGACATACTCGCTAGAATGCCCCAGGAAGAAACCACTTCTAACTACATACCGTGACTTAAGACGCGTCAACTTACCTGAACTGACAGCTGATGCACAAGAAATAGTTTTCGAGCCAACCTCCGACACCCTCCCGGACGTAAACGAGAAACTGCACAAAATTACAAATAAACTTAACCAGCTGTATGATAAATATTCGCCCATCAAGACCAAAAAAGTGAGAAGGAAACCTGCACCCTGGCTAACTGATGAACTAAAACAGCTCATGAATCTCAGGGACAATGCACATCGGACATACAAACTGCACCCTACACCTGAAAACCACACCGCTTACAAGCAGAAACGTAACAGAGTCAGCCAGGCTGTGAGAAATGCTAAACTCAGATACGCCTATTCATTAACCGACAACATAAATAGACCGGCCGTCCTCTGGAAAAACCTGCGCGGTCTTGGTATTGGAAAAGTAAAAACTGCAGCCGAACCCACTGTCCCCATTGAGGAACTAAATCAGTATTTCACAACGCCTACCACCACAATAGATCACCAAACGAAACAAACACTTATTGACCATATCAAGAGGATAAACAACGCTAACCATGATAAGTTTTGTTTTAAGCATGTTACTGGAAGTATAGTCAAAAAAGCCATTATGCGTATTACATCAGCGTCTACTGGGGATGATGGTATCACTATCCAAATGGTAAAGCTGATTATTGATCCACTGCTGCCCATCATAACAGATATATTTAATCAGTCCTTAGCCACAAGTGTTTTTCCTGATGCATGGAAACGTGGACTAGTTAAGCCACTGCCAAAAAAGAACATTGCCACAGCACCCTCTGATTACAGACCTATCTGCATTCTTCCGGCACTATCCAAAGCTCTAGAATATATAGTAAATGATCAGCTAACCAGCTACTTGACTATTAATAACCTTTTTGACGAACACCAATCAGGTTTTCGCAAATATCGCAGCACAACATCTGCTTTGATAAAAGTGACAGACGATCTTAAGCAGGCAATGGATAGACAAGAGGCGACTATTATGTGCTTCTTAGACTTTAGCAAAGCTTTCGACACTGTGGACTTTGACATTTTACTTGCTAAACTTAGCAGCCTAAATCTCTCTCAAGGCGTGGTGCAATGGTTTCGCTCATACTTGACATCGCGTCTTCAGTGCGTCATGTCCGGCACCAAAAAGTCACAGTGGAGAAAAGTACTATCAGGCGTACCACAGGGCTCGGTATTAGGTCCACTCCTCTTTTCATTGTACGTAAATGACGTATCATCGGTCTTGTCCTTTTGTAAATACCACATGTATGCCGATGACCTCCAGTTGTATTTAAGTGCAAAACCAAAAAACCTGAAGACAGCAATCGAAAATTTTAATTCTGACCTATGTGCACTATCAAAGTGGGCACAGAATATAGGATTAAAGCTCAATCCAAGTAAAACACAAGCAATTCTGGTAGGACATCCTAGGCTCATTAACCACAAATTCCGCGAATCTCAACCATCATTAATATTAAATGACACACCTATCTATTTTTCGCCCTCGGCAAAAAGTCTGGGAGTGATAATAGACGACAAACTAAATTGGGCTGAGCACACAGCCGCCGTGTGTAGGAAGGCATCAGCATCTCTTCATGCCCTACAGAGATATAAGAAGTTTTTTCCTCTCGATCTCAAAAAGAAACTTATACAAACACTTGTAATTCCAATTATTGATTACAGTGATGTTATCTTGCAAGGTCTTTCTTGGGAAAGCTCAAGACGTCTGGAACTAATCATGAATGCCTGCGTTCGATATATATGTAACATCCGTCTCTTTGATCACATTTCACCATCTTATATGCAACTATCCTGGCTCCGTGCTGACAAGCGCAGAGATTTTCATACACTCTGTTTCCTCTACTCTCTTATCAACGTACACTGTCCCTCATATCTTTCCTCGACCTTAACACTCTTATCTGATCAGCATAACAGAACTACTCGTTCGTGTCAGAGCAAAACCCTTTCTGTCCCTATCCATCACTCAGCCGGTTTCTCAAAATCCTTTTCAGTAGCAGGAACGAGGCTCTGGAACAATCTACCTCAGTATATCAGAGAACTGAATAACACTGCCAGCTTCAAACGACAGTTAATGGATTATCTACTGAAGCAATAATTACGCCAGTCTTTAATACCCTACGGTCCAGGTACGTCACATCCATTCCTCCTCCCAGATATTCTCTTACTGCCATTGCTCTCGCCAGGTACAGCTTTCTTAACTTCCTTTTGTCAGAATTCGCCTTGCCTTAACCAGTCTCGATTCAAAAGTACATCCTGTATCTGCTAATATCAATGTTGTTACACCAACAGCAGCAGAAGGTGTCTCAGTGGTACTACTAGTATTAATCCTATTAGAATTAAGTCAATACCTTTTATTTTACATCCTTTTGCATGTAGTTAACTTTTATAAATTATGTTATTAATTGCTTATCTGTAAAAATCATTGGTATGTTATAGGTAACTCAAATGTAAAAAATTCTGTATGTGTAAAACCCTGGTCCGATGTAAGAGAGGGCCTGATGGCCCTAATCTGATCAGGCTAAATAAACAAATAAATAAATAAATAAATATAAGGTTTTGAATAAACAGCTAATGGTTTTTAACAATGCATTTTATGAAATATATTACGTCTGTTGACACTCGCCTCACCAAAGTATTGCTAAATAAAGAGATACCTCGATAGTTGTTACAATCTTTTCTATTTCTACGTTTGAAAATTGGCGTGATTACCGCTTTCGTCCAGTCAGACAGAAGCTGTCCCAATTCCCACGCCTTCTCAGTTATCCTGTGTAACCATTTGAGACCTGATATTCCACTGTATTTGACGAGTTCCGGCTTAATTTCATCCACCCCAGCCGCTTTATTGCACTGTAATCTACTGACCATTTTCTCCACTTCCTCAAATGAGATTCTGTTTCCATCGTCGTTCCTATCCCATTCTACCTGAAAATCTGATACATCTTGAACGTTTCACCTACATTGAGCAATTCTTCAAAATATTCCCTCCATCTGCTCAAAGCATCCACAGGATTGACTAGCAGCTTTCCTGACGTGTCCAAAACACTTGTTAATTCCTTCTTCCCTCCCTTTCGAAGATTGCTAATTACGCTCCAAAATGGTTTTCCCGCGACTTGACACTGAGTTTCTAGCTTATTTCCAAAGTCTTCCCATGATTTCTGCTTGGTGTCTGCAATTATCCGTTTGGCTTTGTTTCTTTCTTCAACATAACTTTCTCTGTCTACCTGATATCTAGTATGGAGTCATTTTTGAAATGCCTTATTTTTCTTTTTACAGGCTGCCTTGACTGTGTCATTCCACCAAGCTGTCTGCTTCTTCTTGCCTTTACACACTACTATTCCAAGACATTCTCTAGCTGCTTCCAGTTGTGAGTCCCTGTACCCTGACCATTCCTGTTCCAGTGACTGTAAATCATTACATTCAACTAACTGGTACCTTTCCGAGATCATTGTTATGTATTTGTGCCTAATTTCCTTGTCTTGAAGCTTCTCCACTCTTATCCCTCTGCACATGGACCTGACGTTCTGCTCTTTTGTCCTCACAAAACCAATTTCACTGCAGATTACATAATGATCAGTATCATCAAAGAACCCCCTGAAAACACGCGTGTCCTTGACTGTCTTCCTGAATTCCTGGTCTGTTATTATATAGTCAATGACAGATCTGGTTCCCCTTCCTTACCAAGTATAGCGGTGAATGTCCTTTGTGATAACTAAGCCCATACTGGAACAAAAATTCAAGAGCTGTTTACCGTTCCTGTTGGCCTCCATATCCTCTCCAGACTTACCCATAACCTTTTCATAACCTTTTGTTCGATTTCCTATCCTGGCGTTGAAATCACCTATAAGTAAAACAATATCCTTATCCTTGACTCTAACAACTACATCACTAAGTGCGTTGTAAAATAAGTCCATCTTATCTTGATCACAGGGTGAATACACTGCCACAATCCTAATTTTCTTGCTGGAGATGGCCGAATCTAACCACATCAGTCGTTCATTTACATACCTTATTGCTATAATGCTGGGTTCGATTGCTTTCTTGATGTAAAACCCTACACCCCACTGTGCTCTTCCTACTTTGACTCCTGAGAGGTAGATCTTGTATTCTCCGACTTCGTCCTCTTTCGCTCCCCTACTGTAACGTCACTTACAGCTAAAACATTTAACCCCATCTTACTTGAAGCCTCCGCCAGCTCTACCTTCTTCCCAGTTTAATCCCCATTGATATCAATAGCTCCCCATCTCATTCCAGATCGTTTGCCAAGTCGTATCGGAGGGGTACCTGGTCTTTCAATTAGAGGTGAGACTCCATCACCTACAAAGGTCCGAGGCATTTTACTCTGATTGTTGCCAGCATGATATTGAAGTAGCTGGGAAGCAGGTTGCTAGCCTTACTTGCCCAGGGTCCCACTCGGTTTTACCCCTAACGGTTGAGGGACTAACCGGTGGATTTGGTAGTCTTTGCCGTCTGAGCACAGAGGTGGCCACGACTCCAAAATAACTGGTATCCCAACTGTCAGGACCACTTACTTGGCCACTCATACGTTGCCTGTGGTCCATGAACTAGGACATGACTACAGGAACCCACACCATGAACCACCCTCGTTGTGATAAAACACTAAATTCCTTTAGGTACAGAAAAATATTAGACTACTTGCAATTCTACACATTATCAATCCATTCAACTCATTCTATTTATATTTATTTTGTCATCTCGCATTGGGCTATTAATATCTTCGATTTTTGGTTCCCTTAAGAAGTTGTGCCATTTATTGGAGGTCCGATAATGGTTTATAGAGGCTATGCCTGACGTGAGCTTTCACTGCAATAATTGACCTATTAAGCGTCATACCTTCTTTGAAATATGAATACATAATGAAGTTATCTCATAGCAATAAATTGAAATCGTGTCGAGACCACATGAATTTACTGAGTCTTAATTTTCCATTGCTGCTGATTCGTCTTACCTTGGATGTAAGGTGACAATAAGATGGCTGCAATTGTGTGCAAGGAAGTAGATAGAGGATTGCTACCATAAATATACCAGAATTGTGTTGCTGCTATTTGTTTTCCTGTCACAAACGGCTCATGAGTCTTATGTGGGTCGCAGGTTTGATTCTGTCTGAGTAATGTTGCTTCTACGATATTACTGTCTCTTGCGCGCATTTCTTTTGCACCAAAAGCATCGTGCACGAATGGCATGAGTTTATTTAGCTTCAGTCGATACCATCTCTGACGATTTGGGATTCCTGTTCCTATACGGTGTGTGAAACTCGAACACCAGTTCAAAGAATACCTGGTCATTTATATCTGCCAATTCTTGGAATGCTGACACGTACTGAAGCCTTTGATCTTGACAGTTGGTGGAAGATACTGTGAAAAACCTGATTTTGAGCAAGGACACTTAACTTCCTTTGTGAAAGGGGTAATAATATATGCGCCACACTGGCGCAGTGGCTATTCATGAGAAGGACATCGGGCTGAATGTTTTGAAAGTTCCACGAATATTTCTCTGCTTTTTCTTCACTGGCAATGTCTTCCTTTATGTCTTTGAGGTTGGCTTCATGCTGGCCGCTGTCTGGACAGGCTAAAGTAATTATTAGCTTTCTATGAAAGAAAGCTGTTAAAGTAAATGCAGTTTCATAATTCCCTTTACTCTTAAGAAATAGTATTAACTATAATTAAGAAAAAGTTCGATAAAAGTATATCAATTAGCCTTGTAATGCTTCGTTTAAATATAAACCAATTATACTCATTAATGCTTTGATCAGTATGAAACTTTTGCTAAGCATCATGATAACATTGTCGTATTTTTGTGTTCAACTTTTTTATATAAATCTTTACACTACAACACACACACGTTAACCTCGCTTATTAAGTACACTCACAGGGATAAATTATTATGCCCTCTTAGAGTTTTCATATTCATTCATTATTAATTGTTTAACGTGTTTATATGTAAATCGTAAACTCCATCCTACTCTGTTTCTACTGTGGGCGCCCTGGACATGTCGTACGCTACTGCAGAGAGAGAAGGCGAGTATTCTACGATTATTTTGCCGCAAGACGTCAGCCATCATAGCAGTTCTATCCCAGGCAATCATCTGCTGATGAGTTCAGTCGACCTATTGGAAGAAGCCCATCGCCGTACCCTGGACGATGTCGTTCCCCGACGCGCCGCTGCCGTTCACCGTCGCCGTACAGAGGTACCAGCC
This sequence comes from Locusta migratoria, assembly GCA_026315105.1. Lineage (NCBI taxonomy): Eukaryota > Metazoa > Arthropoda > Insecta > Orthoptera > Acrididae > Locusta > Locusta migratoria. The sequence goes on along the minus strand of CM048748.1, from coordinate 320,637,910 downwards.
GCTCCCCCTAGCCACCACGCCCAGGAAAACTTAGCGAGGCGAGGCGAGGCGAGGCTTAGTGAGGCCGCCGCAGATGAAAATCCTCCATGGACGACGGTCACTAAGATGTCGGCAAATCTCATCGACATCATAATCGGGCACTGGTTTATTCAGGAGCTTCTTTCTCTTTACTGTCGGATAATTACCGCCGCACACTAAAGAAGACAATGTTCTGTGATACTGGGGCAACTTTGCTGAAGGTCGCAAATGGCAAGTACGTCCAGCCAGCAGGAACTTGTGTCGCAAGAATAACCATCAACAACAGGACCCAGCCGTTTGCATTTGTCGTTTTAACAGAATGTAGTCATAATGTCATCCTCGGATGGGACTTCCTTCAGGCATCCCAAGCTATCATTGACCGTGGAAGATCTGAGCTGCTAATTGAGGAAGTCGTTCCGACGGGTACACGTAATACAGAATTTCCTGGGAAGATATTTGCCGTTGACAGTGTAACGATCCCGCCGTTGACACTGAGAAGAGTTGCAGTCACAAACACAGATGACCGGTTAAACTGTGAAGTACTTGTTGATACTGAAGAGTTTATCAGGCTCAACAAAGAAATTTACTTACCACGGGCTATCATAAGCATTACCGGTGGTCGAGGAGAGATTTGGGTTACTATTTATCACCAGCAGCCACAACATGAATGTGTATCGGGACAGCTGAACCAATCCACGACGGTGAGCTCAACGTCATCAAAGGAGACCCATGCCCTGCTTTTAGTACAGACAACACGCTGGAGGAAACAATAGGGCCCGAACTGATCAAGGAACAACGCCAGCGGAAATTAGCTATATACGCCAATTTTCGGGTGCATTCCCACCTCGGCAGGGAAAATGTCGGACGAAACGGCCCAAGATAAAGCACGGTATCAATACTGGGGATCATCCACCAATTAACCAGCGTTCGTATACTGTATCGCCAGCTGAGAGACGGATAATTTGGGAGGAAGTGGAGATGTTGCATGATGACATTATTCGGAGAGTCCTTGGTCGTCTCCGGTGGTCCTCGTAAAGAAGAAGGATGGCACCTGGCGATTCTGTGTCGACTATTGGCGGCTGAACAAAATCACAAAGAAAAATGTCTACCCATTGGCGCGCATGATGACACCTTAGATAGCTTGAAAGCTGCTACATACTTCTCAACTATGGACATGCAGACAGGTTACTGGCCGCGGTGGAGTAGCCGAGCGGTCTAAGGCACCTCGTTGCGAAGCGGGCGGTTGCTCGCCGTGGAGGTTCGAGTCCTCCCTGGGGCATGGGTGTGTGTGTTGTCCTTAGGTTATTTTACCTAGGTTTAAGTAGTTTGTAAGCTACGGACTGATGACCACGCAGTTTGGTCCGATAGAATTACAAACATTTGAACAGGTTACTGGCAAATCGAGGTTGACGAAGCTGACAGGAAAAAAACGGCCCCTATGAACCTTAAGTATATGACGTCTTTGCTATTTAGATGACATTGTCGTTTTCTCGAAAACATTTGATGAACATCTGTGTCGCCTGTCAACTGTGTTGAAGTGTGTACAGACTGCAGGCCTCCGCCTCAATCCAAAGAAGTGCCTCTTCGTTGCCAAAGAGATAAAAATCATGCGGCACCTAGTCAACGGAGATGGTGTCCGTCCTGATCCAGATAAAGTAAGGGCATTCACAGAATTTCCAACTCCTCAGCACTTTCGTGATTTTGTAACAATGCACGTCAATTGCAAGAACTTCTGCAGGGTGACGCCAAGTTCTACTGGGATAAGACAAAAGAAAGAGCTTTCCGGGCACTTAAGGAGGCTCTAACTTCCGCACCAGTTCTAGCCTTGTACGATGAGAATGCGGAAACTGAATTTAACACAGACGCCAGTGGTTATGGCATTGGTGCAGTCCTTGTACAAGTTGAGGAAGGTGCTGAAAAGGTGACAGCCTTACATCAAGAGTACTCTCAAAGTCCGAAATAAATTAGTCTACAACTGAGAAAGAATGTCTCGCAGTTATATGGGCTATCAACAAGTTCCGGTCGTATTTATTCGGCAAACCATTCACCGTCGTGACAGACCACCATTCTTTATGATGGCTGACTAGCTTGAAGGATCCATCAGGTCGACTAGCAAGATGTGCACTAAGACTCCAAGAGTACTACGTCACAGTGGTATTCAAGAACGGGTGCAAACATCAGGATGCCGACTGCCTTTCGAGGAATCCATTAGTGGAAAACGACAGCATGAATGAAATTTCACCCCTCACTGAATTAGGTGACTTTACAGCTGAACAGAGAAATGATCCAGCACTGTCAAAGGCCTTGTAGAAAGGAGAACCGACCAATAGAGAGTTCCAACTTATAAACGGGACATTGTATAAAAGCAACTACGATCCACTGGGCCCCAAATGGCTACTGGTCGTTCCAGCTCATCTCCAGCCAGCTATTCTCAAGTATTTCCCCGATGCTCCAATATCCGGTCATCCGTGATTCGTGAAGACCCTAGACAGAATCAGACGCAGGTATTACTGGAAAGGTCTGTACCAATCTGTCAAGCACTATGTCAGTCACTGTAAAGAGTGCCAGCGACGGAAGCATGTGCCTCCAGGGCATCTCGTACGAATTCCACCTGCAGCAGCTCCATTCCACCGAAATGGGATAGATCTTTTAGGGAGGTTCCCGAAGTCGACAACCGGTAACCGATGGATAATAGTCTGGACTGAGTACCTCACACGCTATGATGTCACGAAACCTGTGCTAACTGCAGAAGCTCCAGAGATAGCAAAATTCCTGGTAGAAGACATTATTTTGAAGCATGGAGCACCACATGTGATGATATCTGATCGTGGGAAAGTATTCCAGTCAAAACTAGTATCAGAGGTAATGTCACGTTGCGACATTGTCCACAGAATGACAACTGCGTACCATCCTCAGACAAATGGTCTTACAGAACGTTTTAACAAACGTTAGCAGATATGCTGTCGATGTACGTCGATGTTGAACAGAAGGATTGGGATACAATACTGCCAATCGTGACATTTGCTTATAATACCGCAAGACAAGACACCACAGGCTTTACGCTTTTTTCCTGCTCCATGGCCGTGAAGCTGAGACGACAATGGATAAGCTGTTCCCGTTCCGACCGGACGACACTCAGGATGACTATGTGAAACAGCTCATCACCAGGGTCGAAGAAGCAAGACAGGTGGCTCGCATACGAGCACTGGACGCCCAGGAGAAAGACCGTCAGCGTTATAACGACAAGCACCGACCTGTTGTGTACAGCTCAGGAGATCTGGTACCGATTTTTACCCCTGTACGGAAAGTTGCGCTATCAGAAAAGTTATGGAAGCGGTACTTTGGTCCGTATCGTGTCATACGCCCCCTGTCAGACGTCACATATGAAGTTGAGGATTATGAGCCGTAGTCGAAACGACAAAAAAGGAGAGACATTGTTCCCTTCCTCCGATACTGAAGAGCAGATAGGCGAAAATGGCTTCTTGTTCAAGGACTCTAACGACGGTAATGGTACGGATGAAGCCAGGAGAGGAACGTCTGTCGTCGATAATCGTTCAGAAGGGAAGGATTCTTTAGTACTGCAATACAGAGGACCCATGAGAAGATCAATATCCAGGACATTGCAGCTGGCTCCAAACTGAATGTAACAGCGGGTCGCTGTTTTTTCACGAGAGGAAGCAATGCCGAGAGATCCCTCCACCCGTTCAGCGACTGCCGGCGTGGCGCAGGGGATAGCGTCACCGATTGCGGTGCTAAAGGTCGCCGGTTCACTCCCGTCCACCAGCAACAATTTAATTCTTTGTAATTCTCATTTCCAGAATGTTCACTCGTAATTTCTACTTGCTTCTTCTATTCTTGTAATTTCTGGTACATTCTGTATGTGTATAAATAGCAGACCACTCTGCCCGTCAAGCAGTCAGTGCTGCGTGTACCTTCAGTTCGCAATAAACCTGCTTTCAGTGTAAGTGCTGTGTTCAGTTGACAACCCCGCCTTCGAAGGGCCTTATCCAACTTCCATTTCAACGCGACAACATGAGCGCCAAATTTTAGTGCTCAAGCACGAACTTAGTGAAATCGAGTAAAGAGTTATGTCTGAAGCGAGAATGGATTTGTTCTTTTTATCTTCTTAATTGTGCACTTGAGCTGCTGAGCTTTCTTATAAAAAACAGTTGTTCGATGCAGAGTACCAAAAATTAGAAAGATTTGGTCATATTTCGAATGCCCCACTGTTGCTAAACTCTGAACATTCAATGAAACTGATATAGTCGTGTGTATGCATACAGGGAGATAAGTAAACACTTAGAGGACGTCGCTGCGATTGACAACGCCTACATATGTTAACAGATGTTTAGCGCAGGCGTCAGATTGGTAAAGCTGCTAAAATGGGAGGTCATCATAATTTAAGTGAGTTTGAAAATTGTGTTATGGTCAGCGCACGAGAGATTGAACATTAGAAGTAGCACTGATGTGGGGATATTCTAGGACCACCGTTTCACGAACGCACAGTGAATATCGGAAATCCGATAAAACGTCACATCTCCGGCGGGAGAAAGGGGCCCCGCGGGAGTTGCCGAGCGGTCTAGAGCGCCACTTTGCGGATCGCATGGTCTCCCGCGTAGACGTTCGAATCCTCCCTCGCGCATGGATTTTTGTGTTGTCTTTAGTATAAGTGAGCTCATAAGTAGTTTGAATGTTTAGGGACTGATGACCCCACTGTTCAGTCCCACAAGCTTAACAAACATTTCAACATTTTTGAGCGGGAGAAAGATTCTGCAAGAACGGGACCAACAACAACTGGAAAGAATCGTTCAATGTGGCAGAAGATTAACCATTTCCACAAATTGTTACGCATGTCATTGTTGAGTTTCAGTGTGCATACTATTCAACGAAGCGTCATTGATATGGGGTTTCGCAGTCGACGGTCCATTCGTGTTTCCTTGCAATCCGCACGTCACAAAGCCATACGCATCGCCTTGCCCCGTCAACACCGACATTGGGCTGTTGATAACTGGAAACATGTTGCGTGGTCTGACAAGTCTTGTTCCCAACTGTATCGAGCGGATGGACGTGTACGTGTATGGAGACAATCTCATGAACCCATGGACCCTGCTTGCAGCAACCCAAAGTTCTCCTTGTTTGTTTCACCTGGAAAAGGTGAACATTTCTAGTTCCCCCGCATTTCACGAGCATTCGAATAATCTGGCCGCGGTTGACAAACTGAGCTACACTGTGTCTACTAATCATTGATAGCATTATAACATCTGTTTAAAATAGGTGAAAAATGGATTTTTATCATTTTTTCGTTATGGACTACAATAGTTTAACTATATATTCCGCAGACATTCTTTTGTATTGGGAATTATTTTTCCCTTATCCACATACACAAGGAAGACAATGTTTGGTCATCAGACGTGACAATGACCCTGAGATATGGCGTTTCGCAAGACTATGGAACACGATCCGATTTGAAGAAATGTACTCGGCGAATAAACTAGATTTTTGCACTTCTTATAGTATGAAGTTTTCGCTTGATGAAGAACTGATTTCAGTTTCGTTATTTGTCACAGTTTCTGTACAGTATCAAATTAATTAACGTATTGTAACATATTATAAAGCGATTACAGAGGTAAAAACACACCGCGTAGACTTTGCTTATGGTTGATTTGAGCTGTAGCACTACTTTAAATATTTTTACAAAAAATATATATATTTGCGACGGCTTGTCGCTTGCCTATCCGTTCTCGCTTCAATGCCCACCTCTGCCTACTTTTATTTCCGATGGTCAATTTTCTCCTCTGACTAGGAGAAAGAACGGAAGCTCTCTTCGTCTTTCTGTTCTGCATTCTTGTACTGATCGGACATCTCTTCTTCTCTGGCATAAAATATTACGGGTGACAAAAAATTAAGTATAAATTGGAAAATTTAATAAATCACGGAATAATGTAGATAGAAGGGTAAAACTGATACATATGATTTATTAGAAAAATGTTCAAAAATTTCTGACAGATGGCGCTTCATGTGATCAGAAAAGCAATAATTAGCATAACTTATTAAGAAAAGGAAGTGGTGATGTTCTTTACAGAAAATTCTCGATATGTTCACCAACATTCCTCATCAATAGCTGTAGTCGAGGAATAATGTTGTGAACAGCACTGTAAAACATGTCCGGAGTTATGGTGAGGCATTGGCATCGGATGTTGTCTTTCAGCATCCCTAGAGATGTCGGTTGATCACACGATACACTTGCGACTTCAGGTAACCCCAAAGTCAATAATCGCACGATATGTGGTCTGGGGACCTGGGAGGCCAAGCATGACAAAAGTGGCGGCTGAGCAAATCGTACGTTCCAGCAGGTGTTTATCAGTCAGGCTGGGGATGATGCGATTCTGTAACATATCGGCGTACCTCTCACCCATCACGGTAGCAGTTACAAAACCAGTTCCTCGAACAAAAAAGGCCCCTTAAAAGTAGTTGTGGTAAATCCAACCCATACCGTGACTTTCTCGTCGTGCAATGGAGTTTCCACGACAGTTCTAGGATTTTCGGCAGACCAAATTCTGTAATTGTGAGCGTTGTCAGACCGTCGGAGTGTGAAATGAGTTTCGTCGGTCCACAACACGTTACTCAACCATTCGTCATCTTCCGCCATCTTTTGAAACGCCCACACCGCTAATGCCCTTCGCTTCGCTAAATCGCCAGGTAACAGTTCGTGAAGCCGATGGATTTTGTAAGGATAGGATCGGAGGGTACGCCTAAGTGCCAACCAAACAGTAGTGTACGGAATGCCGGTGCGGCGTGCGACTGTACGAGTGCTGACTTCCCAGTGCACAGAAAACCCGCTAAAGTCTCCATTTCTTCCTGAAATGTCTAAGCAGCATTACGCCTTGTGCTCGGTCAGCAACTTCGGGGTCTATCGTCTAAACAACCCGTGGCTTCGAACTTCGAAATCATTCTCGCTACAGTTGCATTTGTCAACGGACCTTTACCCGTTCGAATCCCCTTCCTATAGCGATAGGATCCTAACGCTGAACTAGCACATTCCCCATTCTGAGAATACAGCTTCACTAAAAGCGCCTTTTCAGGTAACGTCAACATGATTCTCTCTCTCATTACATCTCCTTTTATGCGCAGTCACTGATGTTTTGCTGTCCAGCGTCATCTGTCGGACTTTTTTTGTTTTAATAAAACCCCATGTCATTCCAAGCATGTGTGTCAAGTGATTTACTAAGTTTTCAAATTTATACTGACATTTTGATGAACCGGTATTTATGTAAGCATATACATGTCTTCTTTTTTTGATTTGCAATAAACCCTCTTCTTTAGTTCAAACTTGACTCTTTTCAATATCATATCTGTACTGACTGAAATTTCAGAACCTGTAATCAATGTTTTGTTACGATACAGTCCGATAATGATTCTATTTGTTCAACTGTTGGGGCAATTTTTGAACACGGTCGTTAACTTGGTCTTCCGAAGTGTTATATTATCTAAGCACCGCATTACGGCGAAAAGTATGATGTAGCTCATTTTATAATAATAAATTACTAATTACAGCTCATCACATCACCGGCAAAACAGTGTATAAGAAGGAAACTTTTTTTTCAGTTTTCTTTAGTAGTGGTATTTTCGTGTGTTTTCTTGACCTCAACATCAACTTCAGCTAGTCCTTTTGCCGGTTTTATTTATGCTTCGCCGGGACTCGAACATGGGACCTTTGCCTTTCGCGGGCAAGCGCCCTACCACTGAGGTATCCCGATACGACTTACGGACCGTCCTCACAACTTCAATTCTGACAGTACCTCGCCGCCTATGTAGGCATTAAGATGCAAACGATATGTAACCTTAATACATTCATTTATTTCAAAACTTGATTATAAACAATATTTCTCGTTACTTGTCCAAAATCTATTATGAATAAATTCTTCAGGGGCCAACTCCTGAGCATGCGACATGTATTTGTACATATGATAAACCTGGAGATGTCAAAACAACTATTCGATATTTAATAGGTTCCCCGTGATTTATTAATCGTAAGAGAAAATGCAAGTCTCACGGGAAACTACAGTCTCTTGAAGTTAAAAGGTAGATCTGCCGGAAATAATGGGTATTCTTTGGATGTGCAATATTTCATTCTCTTCCTTCCCTGTAACTCTATAGAATTCCACTGCGGAGCGCGCGGTTGCCTGCCGTCGGAGTTTCGAGTCCTCACTGGGACATGGGTGTGTGTGTTTGTCTTTAGGTTAGTTTACCTTAGGATAAGTAGTTTGTAAGATACGGACGGATGACCATGCAGTTTGGTCCGATAGATTTACAAACATAGAATTCTCTTGCTTTCACCTACAGCCGAGTACAATTCACAGTTAAAGTTGTCAAGAGCACTGTCAACTTTCAGTAATTTCTTTCAGCTGACTGAAATACAGGAGTGTCTTAGTACTAAATACGTAAATGTATTAAGACGCGGTGCATGATGTGAAAGGCTTTTTCCCATAGCAGAATATATGATATCATATTTATTAAATTATATGATGTAAAATTTTATAATTGGGTAGATAGGCCCATACATGCATGTGCTGAATTTCGGTAAAATATCTTACGAATACAGTTACTATTAAAGAAGTAATAGATTAAAACATGGTGCCTGATGCGGCGGTTTTCTATGAACGTCCTCATATCTCATGAAAAACGTGTCGTACTGTGATACAATTTCGAAGACACATCAGCTATATGTGTGTATACTGTAGAAATTATAAATTGTAACGTCATATCGAATGCCGTAATTTTGTCCATGAACGGCGGAAAAGTAGTAAGCGAGAAACGGTTTTCCTTTCATCGTTTTTCTGTGGTTGTCAGCGAGAAAAATTTTAATAAAGGTTTGAAATTATGTTTGATGTGTATTGCAAGTCGCTAAGTATATGAATTAAGTCTCATCACACGACACGGCAGTTCGATTCCTATTGTCTATGACATCATACATCTTGAACTATGTGTCGTATGTGGTTCTTACCTTCACAGCAATTGTCGCCTCTCGGTAAGGAATATGTGTACCAAATTTGGTTTAGGCAAACATGAGCAGCATTTTCGTTTAATACAGTAGTTTTTCGCGCATCTCATAGTTTATGGCGTCATATCTCGTGAACTATGTGTCGTGCAAAACATTATTTACCAGGATCTCTAGTTTTAGCGAGACTAACGAACAGCAATTCATTTTTATCTTTGACAGTTCATATAGGGTTCAGATCGCGTAAAGCGAACTTTACTCTTTCAAAGTATATGTCTGAACGCACCCAACACAACAACCAAGTCATTATTTTACATGTTTTAAATCCAAATTTTCCTCGCAGTTTTTCCATACTTTATCGCCGTTTTACCCTTCCCTGAACTTTTACCAATGTGACAAGAACATCATCCTGGACATGTGTGCGTGATTTTCCCACTATTTTCGCCCACTACTGAGCCGATACTTAGACTATCTGATGATGCCCTTGTAAAGCTACTGGAACTAAAATACATATGATTGAAATATAAAATATAAACCTATATTAAGAGATAAGTGTTCAAATGTTTGTAAAGCATATGGGACTTGACTGCGGGGTCATCAGTCGCTAAAACTTACAAACTACTTGTGAACCAACTTACACTAAAGACAACACAAACATCTATTCCCGAGGGAGGATTCCAGCCACCGACGTGGGAGGCCGCACGATCCACGACGTGGCGCTCCAGACCACTTGGCTACGATACGAAATTCATCGGGTCATCTAGTCTACCCGGCAGTGCTTCGCAATTGCTAATATGTATGTAGTCTTGCTGTGAACGTCAAATGTGCAAAATTTTATCACAATCGTACGAAGGATATTGATATCCAATTGAAAAAAGCTCTTTCAGTTTCTCGAGAATTTTGAAATTTTCCGTGTAACTTTCCCAAACTTTTAGTTCATAAGAACGATCACCTTTCATTGAACGTCAAACGATCAAAATTTTATCGCAATCGGATAAACGGTTCTCAAATTATAGTGTTGAGTACATTTTTAAACAAACTGATAAAGGAACTTCGTTCGAATTTTGCGACTTTCCTTTTCAACTGTCTTTTTTTATTATTGAAAACTTTTCCAAGACCATAAAAGAAATACCCCTCTCCGTCTTGCGAATAGTCAGTTATTGTGCTGAATTCAATCAAAAACACATTGAAAAACGCACTTTCAGTTTTTCTACAATTTTCCGGTAGATTTTCCAAAAAGTGTATTTCATACAAACCTTGTCCTGTCAATCCGTACTCATGTGATGCTCTTACAACCATGTGGCATTTGATTTTTGTTCATATAAAAATCCATTTCGGTTTTTCCTAAATTTTCCTACTTTCCGGGCGACTTTTCTAAATTTTTATTTGATGCGAACCTTCCTTTTGCTTTCAACATGAAATGTACAAAATTTTATCGTAATTGGACGAACGGTATTGCTAGCTCAATGGAAAGTTTCAATTTTCCCGATTTTGCTCTATTCCGGGCAACTTTTCCATGTGTTATCATCGTTTAAACCGTCCCTGGACTTACACGAATATTTGAAGACTAAAATTTGCCAAATCGGTTCAGCCGTTCTCGACTTTTAGCGAGGCTAACGAACAGCAATTCATTTTTATACGGTGTATATAGATTTCACTTAACAAAAGTTCATATTGTTTCAAAGCAGGTTCAATCGTAATCTGAGCAAACGATACCAACGAAATATCATCAGAGAACTCACACATAACGACGTATGGAATTCGGTGGATTTTCACTATTATGTGAAAATATTTATACTGATATTAATGTAGTACTGTGATATCCTCATTCAATAAATAAAAATTAATTCGTCATACAGTTATTTATATCGCGTCTTTCTCACGAAGAATTTTGACATGCAAACGTATTAGTGCTTTTTTATGAAAGAATACCAGAGCGACAGCGACGGTGGAAAAGTAGAAAAGAGATGAAATACCAACATTGGGAATTAAAGAGCAGACAGTAATTGTTGAGGAGAAAGGCAATAAATGTAATAAAAGAGAATGGATTGATGTAAAAGCAGTGGAAGAAAATTGAATTGAAATAGAGAGACTGAGTAGCGACCGTTCATTAGTTATTCTGGGTTTCCAGACCAACAAGAAAAATGTTTTCTCCCTTTCCGTATACGCACCCATTTATTATCATGAACCATGCGCAAGGCCATGTGTACATAGGAGACAATGATAACAGAAGAGAGAGAGCAGAATATCAAAAATAGAGAGAGAGTATCTTTATGTCAAAGAAAAAAGAACGGGACGAAGGCATTGGTACATATTCAACGAAAATGACACAGAGAGTAAAAGGAGACAACAGGCGTGAGAAATAATAGATATTGTGACTGAAAGGCAGTTGCTGCGTATGAAATTTTCGTTAGCGTAATATACTGAGTAAAAGCATTTAGCCTGTTTTGTGCGAATATGTACGCGTGGCAAATTATTCGTTGTTCCAATAATTAGGGTATCAGGTGAAAAATTGTACATAGTATACATATGGTAAAGTATTTTATTCAGGTATTGGTTAAATTGTAATTTGTGTGTCATACAATACGATATTTGGCTGTCTCATCTCTGTACATGAGGTTCACTTAGAGCGAGGCACCAAGGGGCTACCATAATAGTGAACAAATCATTCTCGTTGCCCTTTAATATAATGTCTGATCACAAGACCTTGGATTTTAGGTAAAAATCCATTTTATTCCTCATTAAATAAAGGCTATAGAAGTTGTACATACACGAATTATGCAAATTTATGATCGAAAACGCTAGTTTTATAGCACCTAAAATAACCTAAATTTAGGTTAGTACCTGATTGTACCTAAATTTTCAAAATCTAATTAAATAAAAAAATAATGCCAAAAATTCTCTCGTGGCAGCTGCATATATGATTCCTGCTGTTGAATTGTTGAAAGTATTTTACCCAGCCCTGCTCCATATCACATATAGTGCCCATGCCATGAATCGTGCAGCTGACACGATACGTCTCCTAATTTCAACATGTAAATAAGTTAGTTTCAACCATCAAACAGGTTTTTTAAGCACCTACAAGAATCCAGTTATTTAGAGACGAACTTCCCGACGTACCACTTCCACCAGAACCCATACTTAATCTCTGGGGAACGTTGTTAGAGCTCGTCGAATATTACAGTGAGCATTTGGAAGACATTGTTCTTAAATTAACGGAGGAGGTAACGAGTATTACTTCAGCTAAAGATGTTCTAAAAGACCCAACAATTTCCAACGACATTACATACATAGAATCTCAAATCTCATTAATCATTTTTGGTCCTTGTTATTAAATGTTCAAATGTTTCTTAAGCTTATGGGACTTAACTACGGGGTCATCAGTCCCTAAACTTACAAACTACTTATGAACAAGCTTATCCTCAGGACGGCACAAATATCCATGCCCGAGGGGGGATTCGAACCCCCGACCGTAGTGGGCGTGCAGACCGTGACTGAAGCGCCTCAGCCCTTATTATTAAATCTCTTGTGTGCTCAGCACCTGCGATTGATTGAAGAGGTGACAGAAAAAATCAACTTCGTCCCATATACCATTCGGAAGAAAGTTAGTGAGAAACTAAAGACAGTGCTAAAAAAATAAAAAAATAAAAAAAAATAAAAAAAATAAAAAACAGGACAGACAACCCTCTGCACTGTGTCTGACATCAGGTAAATTAATAGAAGACGAGTTTGAGGTCCCATTTCGCCTAATACCGACATTTTTTAAATATGCTCCCGTCACATCCGTTGACGTTGAAAACTCATTCACAGAGTATGGTGCTCTTAACAGACAAGAGGTGCATTTTCTCAACGGAAAATCTGGATAAAGTATTAGTTATTTGTTGTGACTATAATTATGGACATGGACAATAAAATAATGTTGATTTTAGTGAATGTGTTTATCTTTCTGGACAATAAAATTTCATATTTTGGTCACCTATTTTTTGATTTTTATAACCTATTTTTAAAAGTCATAGAACCTAATTTAACATTTTTAGAACCTAAAAGTCTGAGGTCTACTGATCACCTCGGATGGCCATTACAGTTGCACATCCGCGTCGCATAGACAGTATGAGGTTATCAATCAGCTGTTGGTGGATATTTGGCCATTCTTCTATCAGAGCAATATCCAGCTCTGTAACTGTTGTGAGAGGTGCTGGTCGGGCTACAATACGTCTGCCAAGACATGCTCAATCGGGTTTAGGTTCCATTCCCTCAGCTCCAAGCATATTGTCCAACAGCGCAGCTCTGTGGTGACGAGCATTGTCGTCCCCCAGAAGGAACCAATCTCCTGTGGCACCAGCGTAAGGCACAACAAGAGGTCGGAGGATCTTTTCTCTATACCTCTGAGTAATCAAAGTGCCATTCTGAACAACATAGTGGTCCATACGTCCGCCAATACTGACTCCTGCTCACACCACTCTTCCACCACCATGACATAGTGACTTTTCCTGCATGTAAGCTGAGTTGTTCCGAGTTCCACGTTATCTTCAGACGAGGGAACGACGTTTGACCGGCTGAACAAAAAATCTTGACTCATCTATGAACACAACCCGGTGGCATTCCTTATGACCTCAATCCTGAATTCCCTCCGCCCAATTTGTGTGACATGTGGTCTTGGGATAAAGCGCTCGACTGGAAACCAAAGGATCGCAGGTTCGACACCCGGTTGAACCTCGTAATTTTTCAATCTGCACTCTAACCCATCCTTCACCTGTCAACGATGTGACGAGTCGCCAGAAACGACACCTGGTCCGGATTCCACGTTAAGCTGTAGATCCCCTTTCCCAGGTTGGTTTAACTAGGGACTGCAAGTCGCCGAATTGGCGTCCAGTTGAAAGACTTGCACCAGGCCATTGAACCACACGACATTATTATCTGCGACATAAACGGCGTCATGGTTATGGGACACACATTCTAGGCCTCTTTGCGTATAGGCCACATTCCATAAGGCGATTTCCGACTATGTGATTTGGCGCGTCCTGTTGCTGCCTAGAGAGTGCGTTGCAGATGAGTTCCATTCAGCCTCCTGTCTCGACGAACTGTTAACCGGAGATAACGGTCACCTCTTGCTGATGTTTTCCGTGGACGACCTTTGCCTTGCCTTCTTGGAGCGGTTCCTGTTATCTGAAATCGCGCCCAAGTTCTGGAAATTCAACTTTTGGACATTCCAATAACTGTTGCCTTCTCCCTCTGTGGTTGTCCTGCTTTCAATCTTCCTGCAGATCTTCCTACCATTTCTTCGAGCAAGACACGTTGTTTTGGCGTTTACTACCTAAGCACTACACTATATGAACCCAACTGTTTGCGTCATTCGTTTGGTAGAGCAAACACAACACCTCTGCAGCAACTTTCTGTATTACCAGTATCACAGTTCCCGTAATGCTGTAGTCCCCACTCCGTAGAACCGGAGGAAGACGTCGAACAATTTTAGTTCATTCTGCCGATGACAATACCTTAGTACCTACATATGTCAACTGATTCCCTAATTGTTATGACTAGTGTAGGAGAAAAAGCCTGAACGAAGCAGTTGGTTTCCCACTTTTGTCAGTCTTTCAAACACAAACTTATTTGCCTCTTCGTGTTCCGACAAGAACATTTTTCAGCTGGTTGTTATTTGTTCATTAGGGTAATGTTGGGGCAAACGGACCCGCTAAGTGGATTTCTTTTAATAACTACTTTAAAAATCTAATTACCGGTGTTTATTTTATATCAGCAAGAAGTTTATACCTTATGTTTAAGTAATACATATTTAATTATTTTTTAAATTTTATTTTCAGCGTAGGATAATTAATACAAATTGATGGTGTGAGAATGCCCGTTTGATCTCAACTATAGGGCCAAACGGACACTCCATATGGGGCAAACGGACACTTTACTTTTTAATCACTGTCATCATTGTTACAATTATGGCAAACAAAGTAAGGATCATTTCTATTTGTAACACACACAAGATGAAACCAGAAAGAACAAACTAGACACAGTAGCCTATTGTCACCATGTTTGTATAGTTTATTTACTTATTATTATAATTATATTGAACGTATCATTCTTACGGTTATCACATTTGGTATTGTTCGCCGCCTTCTTGTTTGTCGCCCTGGCCTATTTCTCTTTTAGATCAGAAATAAAATTAGGATATGTCAGAATGGATGGTGTTCCCATTTTGCGTTTGTTTTTGGCAGAACCTGAAGCCGATGGTATACCCCTGAGGTCTTCGAAACTTCTCTCATTCGCACCCTGTTTGGTGACTCTTGTTGTTGGCTGTGGTTGCAGTTCCGCCACTCGATTAAGCCTCTTTCCAGGTACAGTTGTCATCTGCACGTCTCCTGTTTGATTCTCAGGGTTTCCTACTGGATTATTAGTGGGGTCTTCATGCACAGTTGCAGGAGCAAACACGTGCTCAGGCAAGCGATTGGGATTGAAGGGATGAATCACACAAGCACTGAAGCAATTTACAGCGTTCCCGACTGTAGCTACACGATTAGATGCTTCAGCAAAAATAGCTCCAAATGCCGCTTTATTATTCCTTACCCTGGATTTCTTCTGACGTGTTACCTGCAGGCTTCATTGTAAAATGTCTTTACTGGAGAAAAGAAAAAGACATCAAGGGGCTGTAGCCTGTGAGTACTGTGTGGGGTCAAACACACTGTTGGCTGCGGCCCTCTATCTGTGTTCCTTTTACGATTACGGACCATTCTGTAAATAAAAATAGTATTCAGTCACAACTACTGAGATTTACTAAAGCTAAAGCTTAGTCAGTTAAAGATATTTGCTACACCTCTATAACTGTTTCATTAAGAAAAAACTAATTTGTCAGTTTGCCCCCACGAACAAGTGTCCGTCTGCCCCACCTGAGCAATATTTGAATTCGTGTCTTAAAAATACAACGGATGGCACCACCAAGGCATATCCTCATACTGGCACGGGGAGGGAAGCAGGAGCCCGCCACCGGACCAGGATAGAACCTCCGTGAATTCATTGAAATACCAACAACCCTTATTTCCCAAACAATATTCTGAACAAAGTCATTGCCTGTACAGCATATGTTGGTTACTTGCGTCAGTTTACAAGTCAGGGGGGCGTTCTGAAAAGGTTATTTCAGACAATATGTATCACAGTCACTCGTATACACTACACTGCAACAATCTGAGTCACAAGAACGGTGTTGCCTACTTCAACGAGGTAAATACACCACATTTTCTTACGTTCTGTCCGTTTGCCCCCTTGTCCGTTTGCCCCAGCCTTACCCTACACGGAACTGAGGACATACTCATAACCATGGCTACGCGGGATACTCTTGCAAGTTTCACGTGACACGTAAATTTCAATTTATCCACACACTGTGAACGTGATGCCGCCTTATATTTATTACTCGCTCGTGGCATTCCGCCGATTTCCGTAAGAGTTCTGGCCTAGTGTGCATCCGCACTGAATAAAGAAATGACGCCAGTCTTCACATTATTTTCTCAATTTATTTATTTATTTTAAACAATTTTCTGGTCAAGGAATTATTTTCCCGCTTGTTTCCTCCTAAATTTCAACTGTTTTAGCAAGCCAGATATATTCGAACCAACAGAGTAACTTGAACTACAAGACACTCTGCAATTTGAATTCTTCACATTAGCAAAATCGCCAGAGTTTGAAAAATCTTGACAGATTTTATGTGGGTATAAAAAGGGACTGTAACGCGTTTCTCTTGGGAGCATGGAGGGATCAGCCAGCAAGCAGTAAGAGTCTTTTCTTCCACATTGCCTGAAACAACAGAATGCTTTTATACGTGAGATGGTACTTATTGTAGAAAGCGGAGGAGAATCTGTAGCGGTGTTTTACTGCCGTTAAACACAAAAAGTTACTGGTTCTCAAATGGAAGGCAAATAATCTGGAGTTCTACAGTGCAGCCAACAGTCCAAACTTATTTGTCTGTGTAGCCATCCGTCGCCAATTAACTTGCTAATTAGAACCTGCTTATTACTTTTCTCAGGCATTATTACGGCTCTTGTGCTGAGCAGCATATTTTCTTCTTGCAGGTCTTAAAAAAATGAAGGTCTCTTGGTTTCCTTTGCAGAGGTCAAACGCAGGCGCACGTTATGATTTTACGTTCAGGTGAAAGTTTTCACGGTGCGACTTCGCAATAAAATACTCGAGGTTTTATTGCATTGCAAGTCTGGTGATGATAATGTTTCCGCCTTAATCACTGTGCTGAGCACATGGGAAAACAATGAAGTAGCATCAGAAATAATACCAAGCATGAAAAGTTCGCCAACTTTAGCAGCAAGATACATGACTAATATGCTTCAAACAATATTTGTTGTTAAGAATATGATGTATCTGCAAACGAAAGGAAAATATAACCAGGATTCCCAGCACACCAAATTCTGGGATATTTTCCGACAAATATTACACATTCAGTCGTATTGAATTAATTCCTTTGACTATATCCACTGCCCAAACCTAGACGACATTGACTATTATAATGCCATGTGGGCCTTGATTTTAATATGATATCACATTTTACCATAGACAATGCTTTTTAATACTGCTGTGATTACGTGTCAGTGCCCCTGCTTTTAACCTTGAAACATGCGGTATCAGTTTTTATGAGAAACTAGAATTCCCAGTATTCCGATTGTGAAATCCTAAAAGGGCCACATTAAAACATCTGACGTGGAGAACGGGACTTTTAATCAATTTTCAACCTTAGAATTATTTTATAAGATTTTAACTGTTTAACTCTTTCTTTTAACATGTATAACTTGTTTAGCTGTGCAGGACTTAGTTAAAAGATTGTATGTAATAAAAATCAGTAAAATGAAAACAGATTGTTTTAAACCCTAAACAAACTAGCTTCTTTTGATGCTTTTGCAACAATTTCTGAAATCAATTGCTTCTTCACTAAGGAATTAATGGTTAATTTCTATTACTGGCTAAATCTATCATACGGTTTGGCAGCCCTTTTATTTACAGTGTTTTCGTCTGAAATTATTGAATGTTATGCACAAGACTGTATTCTCAAGTGAGAGAAACATATTATAACTGATAATATGTTTTCGTGAGAAGAGACAAAACCAGTTTACGGAAACTGTAACTGCAAAAGAAGCTTGTGACAAAGTATTATTGATAGTGAGATGATTGCCCTTTATGCAAATCAATTTGTGACAGTGTTTATGCAAAAGTCTCACGAAATATTAAACTTACCGAATGAAATGAGCTGAAAATAGAGCTTCGGATAAAAAAATATTTGTGGTTACCCAATAATTTTACTCTTCTTACTGAAGCAGTATATTGAGACGTCAATTACAGAAACAGAAGTAAATGCTGAACGTAATAGTCACAGAGCAACAGCGTCCGAGTCGGAGGTATCTTTTTTTCCAGCCTTTTAATTTGCTGGATACCACGAAGACTCCACTAACAATTACAAAAAAGAAAAGAAAGAAAAGAAAAGTTCAAATGTATTTCTATCGGTCCAAACAACGTGGTCATCAGTCCGTAGCTTACAAACTACTTAAACTAAACTAACATAAGGACAACACACACATCCATGCCCCAGGGAGGACTGGAACCTCCACGGTGAGCAACTACGGGCTCCGCAGCGAGACTCTTTAGACCGCTCGGCTACTCCACCGCGGCACTAACAATTACTTTTAGACGTCTTATGTTACAAGCTACCCAATGATCAAGAAAATCCTACAATCGACACTGGCCTATGCTTCATAAATCAGCTGGACACGGCTATAAGCGGAACCAGCTGCTGTTGATATATACAAAAATAATTACACTTGAGAACAAAGGAACGTTTTAAAGCAATTCCCAGACGCCATACTCCAAACCTAAAGGTATTATCCGGTCTATATATTGTATGAGGAATTGGCACTGCGAACAGTTCGTCGCAAAACAGTACATTTATTATCGTCCTCTTTGCACAGCCATTGCCATAAACCGATAAATCGCTGTCTCTTGCAGTTGTCGGGGCAAGTGCGGCCGTGGTCCGATACATAAACGGTTAACTTCGCTTGATATCCGAGAATGGGTGCTAAATATTTGGACGAATACGATAGCGACTGCACGATAGCATTTTTTTTCGCATTGTCTAGCGGGTATTCTATTCTACCTCTCTGATAAAACGCCGGCCCCATTTCACCGCAGAGGCTATTATCCGATTTATAATCTGAATTCACAAGGTCTGTGGTGCTACACGCAGCCGTTTTCCGGACAATGGTCCCGAGTTTGGAAAATGGCCCCTCATAGCGCTCAGCTGTCCAGCTTAGCCGGCGTCGCCCAACCCTTGCCGCCCTCGTCATTCCCCATGCCCCCCCCCCAGCAACCCATACCACCCCGCCCCACCCCCTCCATCCCAAACAGTTTCCCCCTCCCTCCCGCCCTCCATCCCTATCGCTCTCCAGTTTTTCGATGTGCATTGATGACATTTGTTTGGACGGCACTCGACAAACAGCACGTCAAACAGTTGAAAAGCATACTGCAGGGGCAGAGATTAACCGATTCTGTTGATGGATCGATCCCCGCTGCGATGGTCGCTCGCGTGGTGGGTACAAGTTATAATCTCGATCGGTGAATTGTGGTTAATAAACAACGGCATTGTGTGTAACTGCAGCCGAGCCAACAAATCTTTCCTCGTGTATGACGGGCAGAAAATCTCGTAGTTTTCGGGACTTAGCTTCAAAGCTCTTCGATGTTCGTATAAAACAAAAATGTGCAGAACGCTGTGCTGCGGACATAACGAAATAAAAGCCTCGACAGTGGAGATTAGCTTCGGCTTAAGAGGCAGTTGCCGGCAGTTAAATACCATGAGCCGCTCGTGGTTGTATTCGACTCACGGCTGGCTGGATTAACAGAACTGTCCAGCTATTAAATGTGAATTAAATGAGTTGTTCTTCCGTGCCGTGGAGCCGCATATGACGTCTACTAGCCGCCCTCTAATTCTTTGACTTGCGGCTTTATGTGGACGCGGTATGAAGGTCGCATGTGGACAGCACACCGCCCTCAGGGCCGTTTTAGAGATTTTCCAGACTTTAGATTCGCACCTACTAACAAGGAGACAGTCGCATCTGTCAATCAGGGGTTTGGATGAGTCAGAGCTATGTTGTAGACGCAACCAACCTGACTGTCTGACTTAGGCTTCTCATGTAATGATCTCTACATACGAGAAAATTGGTGCTGAGGTCTTATATATCTTGGCTATTTACATGACATTATGACCAATCCAGCGTCGGTCTGTGCCTAGTACCTATAGCTTTAACACCGGTTGAAAAGTGCCTATTTTACAAGTAAATACCGCGTGCCCGATAATTTCTTTCCAGTAACGATATGGTCCTTCGAAAGAGATGCCTAGCACATCTGAATATTTTGAAATTTTACCTACACAGGAACATCATTCATTAAAAAATCACAAATATGTATATGTTCATCAATAGATAGCGCAGTTGAATAGCTGCCAGTGTATCTTTACAGTTGAACGGCTCTTTATGAAATGATCATCTGGGGGCGGGAAACACCTGCGTGTTTTACGTCCCACTTTATATTTGCCTGTAGTTTTATGATTTTTTGTAAACATTTAGGTCACAAATAATAAAAATATAAATAAAAAATTTATGGACGATACAATTACTACTCTATTACTGTGATATCTACGCACCCAACATGTAATATCATTTCTGACCGTATTTTAACAAACAGACAAAATTATTTGATATTTGAGTTTAGCTTTGACAAATATATTCTTTTTTTTCAGCTTTTACGTATTTAAACTATTATTTTAATATCTCTTCAATATATTCATTCACTTAATTTACTCGTGGAACGATCTTATTGAATAAATAGTATAGATGCCAAGATCGCAACTTTTATTTTATTTATTCAAGACGACCGGTTGCGACACTATGCTGTCATCATCTAGTCTCATTGACATTAAACTGCTTATTATAGTGCTCCACATAAAATCTGGTAAGTGTGCTGAATGATAGTTATATAGAAAATCATGTGCAGGTGGATAGTCAGATATAAAATGAATGGCTAGTCAAAATTAAAACAGTAAAATATGCATAAAATAATAATCACGATAGTGCACATGCCTTGTTGGTTTTATGGAGGTGCTCATCATTTGGCGTTCGGAAATCATTCACGTGACATCCCTCTCCAGAAACTTGCCAGAAACACACTTTCGTACACGCCGTCTTCCTTTCTGTATTTGATATTTTCGTTACTATAACTCAAGCGTTGTCAGTTCAAAGCAATGGCACACTGAAAATTATCGTTGTTAGGACAATAAATTTACAATCTAAGTTCTAAAAATGACGTGTTAGCAGATAACAGCTGCCATCGATGGGTACGAGAATTACGGGTTCCTCTCGCAACTGTTCGGCGTAGCGTAATTGGCAGCGAATGTGATACACGAACATCTCAGACGGAGGTTCGAAACTTACCGGGCGCGGTGGCTCAGAGCGCTCGGTCAGAGGGTTCTCGTCAGAGTGCTCGACGCGCTCTGTAACGAAAGAACAGAGTCAACGACGAAACGATCGAAATTAAACAAAATAAAAACGTCCACAAAGGTCCGATCACACCGAAGAACCAGTGAAAGAAAGGAGACAAAAAGAAAGAGAGCTCAATCACATCTGTAAGAAAAATTCTCAACGAAAAACGCAGCAACACCGCAAAGCATCGATCTACCTGATGAACAAACATATATAAATAAATAAAAATATTTGAAAACCCACCAATAGCAGTTTTTCCATGCTTTTCCCTAAAAGGTTTTTGTACACTCATGTTAATTAACACAACTATAGTCTGCAAAATTCTGAGTTGTTCAAAGGTAACAGCTCTTTCTCTGAAAAGTGCATTTCTTCTGCTCTGTTAACATATCATGAAATACATACTAACGAATAACAAACACAGACTTCCTTTATCACAGTACACAAACTGGGGAGATACTTTTACAATAACTGTTGTAAATGAAGGAATGATAATAGTAACTTTGTGTATAGATTAAGTGCTAGAGCTTTGTGGAATTCGGTGTTACCACACTTAATCCGTTTGTTATTTTAGCTGAAAAAGAAAACGTAATCTCGTTTTGAAACATAATATGTGCTCTTTACTTTAGCGAAGAACAAAGTAACTTGGACAGAGTCATATCCGAACTACAGAGAAGGTAAATATACTCTACATTAAAAGCGTCCATAGCAACCAAACTTCTAGTAGACGCACTGATTCTAATTAATCACTTCCAATATATTCCATTCATAGTGAATAACTGCTTAGGAAAAACCAACGTCCACAAAGCAAGATAAAACTGAATAACCAATAAGAAAAGAGAAAAAGAAGGAGGGCTCAACGCCATTTGTAATAAAAAATAGATATTGCCGCCTTGCTTTATTCAGTTTTTATAGATGCATGAAAGGATCCAATTTCAGTAATAGGAGGCATTGTAAATCTGTAACATTCTGGAAAGGACAAACTATGGCACAATTGGTAGCGTAAAAGGTTGCATGCAATATTGATTAACGAGAGCAACAGAGTCTTTGACGGTCTGAGAGGGTATTGAACCACCGCGCGTCGATATCCCGTACGGCGCTTTCCTCTAAGCTTTCGTTGGCAGAACTGGTAGAAGTATCGCTGGCCGGTCACGTGGGGGGAACGTCGGTCGATTGGCTTAAATTAAATTAATACTTGTTCCATAGGTCATATATACGACATTTCGTAATTATGTGGAACGTGTCAGTTTAGTAAATGTTGTCCACACTTGACAGTCAATATTTTAAGGAATGCAACTTTTCACTCTGCAGCGGAGTGTGCGCTGATATGAAACTTCCTGGCAGATTAAAATTGTGTGCCGGAACCGGGACTCGAACCCGGAACATTTGCCTTTCGCGGGCAAGCGCACTACCGGCTGTGCTATCCCGACACGACTCACGATGCCGCCCCAAAACTTTACTTCCGCCAGTACCTCGCCTCCTACTTTCCAAAGTTCACAGAAGCTCTCCTGCGAACCATGCAAGACTAGCACTCCTGGAAGAAAGGATATGGTGGATACATGGCGTAGCCACAGCCTAAGGGTTGTTTCCAGAATGAAACTTTTCACTCTGCAGCGGAGTGTGCGCTGATATGAAACTTCCTGGCAGATTAAGATTGTACTGGCGGAAGTAAAGTTGTGGGGCGGCATCGTGAGTCGTGTCGGGATAGCACATTCGGTAGTGCGCTTGCCCGCAAAAGGCAAAGGTCCCAGGTTCGAGTCCCGGTTCCGGCACACTATTTTAATCTGCCAGGAAGTTTCATATCAGCGCGCACTCCGCTGCAGAGTGAAAAGTTTCATTCTGGAAACAACGCTTAGGCTGTGGCTAAGCCATGTATCCACCATATCCTTTCTTCCAGGTGTGCTAGTCTTGCATGGTGCGCAGGAGAGCTTCTGTGAAGTTTGGAAAGTAGGAGGCGAGGTACTGGCAGAAGTAAAGTTGTGGGGCGGCATCGTGAGTCGTGTCGGGATAGCACAGTCGCGCTTGCCCGCGAAAGGCATAGGTCCCAGGTTCGAGTCCCGGTTCCGGCACACAATTTTAATCTGCCAGGAAGTTTCAATATTTTAAGTATTTGTATTACATTTTTGGTTGTCTTTCTTTTTTATATATCCTTATATTTTTTTAAATTTTATCTAAATATTAATCTAAATTGTAGAAGGAGTTGCCATTCAGAAATTCCTTTAACTTCTTTTTCAACACTTGTTGGCTATCTGGTAAGTGACCAAACACTTTTGTAGCAGCATAATTCACCTCTTTCTGTGCTAAAGTTGTATTTAACCTTGAATTGTGAATATCATCCTTTCTCCTAGTGTTGTAGCTATGCACACTGCTATTACTTTTGAATAGGGTCGGATTGTTAATAACAAATTTCATTAGTGAATATATATATTGTGCAGCTACAGTGAGTATCCCTAGATCCCTAAATAAATGTCTGCAGGATGCTCTTGGGTGGCTGCGCCAATTATTCTGATTACACACTTTTGTGCAATAAATAACTTTTTACTCAATGTTGATTTGCCCCAGAATATGATCCCATATGAAAGCAGTAAATGAAAATAGGCGTAGTAAGCTAATTTACTGAGATTTATATCACCAAATTTTGCAATGACTCTGATAGCATAAGTAGCTGAACTTAAACGTTTCAGAAGATCTTCAATATGTTTCTTCCAATTCAGTCCCTCATCAATGCAAACACCTCAAAATTTTGAATATTTTACCTTAGCTACAGATTTGTGTTCAAAGTTTAACTTTATTAATAGTGTCATGCCATTTACTGTATGAAACTGTATATACTGGGTTCTATCAAACTTTAATAAGAGTCCATTTGTGGAGAACCACTTAATAACTTTCTAAAAGATATCATTTACAATTTCATCGGTTAATTCCTGTTTGTCAGGTATGACAGCTATACTTGTATCATCAGCAAAAAGTAATAGCTTAGTAACTATATATATATTAATATATAATAAGAACAGCAAAGGACCCAAGACCGAACCTTGTGGAACGCCATTTTTGATAACTCGCCAGTTAGAGGAATTAATTGTTTCATCTATATCATGTGAACTGCTTATTTCAACTTTCTGCATTCTTCCAGTTAAGTATGAATTAAACAATTTGTGCACTGTCCCACTCATACCACAATACTTAAGCTTATCTAGAATAATCCCATGATTTACACAATCAGAAGCCTTTGAGAGATCACAAGAGCGGAGTTGAAAGTCGGCTGGAGGACAGCGAGGTAGAGCGGTCGTCTCTAGACTTGCAGCGCACGACGCATATAACCGACGGTGCGGCAGCAGAAGCGTACGATTACGATGCTACGAATTTTGTAGTCTGCTCTGGCACTGATGTAACGCGACCTCGTGGGCCTTGCTCTTGAGTTCGATATTGTGATAACTGCTTCCGCGCCATTCTGCTCCTCCTGGACCTCTGATGCTCGAGACATTTTGAAAACATGGTCTGCATCTATGTCCACCGTGGTGCCTCGAGTGGTTTATTTTCAACAGTCCCGCTTGTTTTGGAGCGATTCCTCCCGTCGTGGCTTGTGTGTTTGCTTCGGCCAATTCGCGTTCTTTCGGGATCAAATATTCAAATGATTATGAAGCTTATTGGACATAATTGCGGGGTCATCAGTCCCTAAACTTACAAAATACTAAAGACAACAAACATCCATGTGTAGCGCCTGTCTCTTCCTATGGTTGGTTGTGGAAAGAAAGAAACGAGATTATGACCTAAATCAATCTGCCTTACTTCCGCTTCCCAATTAACAGGTGACTTAGCTGTTAATCTTCTGTTTGTGTGACCGTTGCCAGCATGAGACCTCCTCTCTTCTAGCCAGGGTTTCTATTATTTTGTAAATTAATAAAAATGGTGGCAACAGGGGAAGGCTACAGACAAGAAGTCGGACAGTTCAGTGAAATAATCTTTGTATGCTGAAAGTAGCATGTAGAATTACGAGGTAGCCTGTTACGTCTTATTAAACGGTTATTCATTCTTGCTTCAGGACAAGACATACATTAGAGAGCAAACATCGAAAATAATGCACATTGAAGTAGTTCGACCAGCCTTTAACGAGAGAGAAAAACAGCGTATTGAGTTTCATGAAATTTTTCGTTGGTCATGAGAACAGTAGACTGAGCCCGAAACAGGGGCGGCAGAAAGACTAAAGGAAAGGCATCTTAGTAATCATCGCGCCTATCGCCTGATATGCAGACCGTTTCATATTTATTAAACTCACAACCGAATGCAATTACTTCAATTTAATCGCGAATACCTGCTCGGTGGAACTGTGAAGTTCCTGTCGGTCAACGAAATAAGCCTGAGTATGGCGGCTTCTGCACAATATCCGATCGCAGACCATTCCTCCTAAGAACTGCAAGCATCTGAAGAAACTGCCGGACTGAGAGCGTCCACGTCGCTCACGCCCGTTTTGTTCACGCGAGTTTCGCACCGCTGATTCTTCCGCCGGCAAAACTAGTGACGTGTTACCAACCTGACCAGAGCACAGTTAAAGAGTTCGTTCTGGCCCGCAAGGGCCTGTTTCACGCCTCCTAGGGTTGTGGCCTGTCTTGGCGGCAACTCGACAATGACGGCGAGAACACAAGTGTCCTTCCGCGAAGACGTTTGCTCTTCGGCACCGGTAGCCTTTGTGGCTGATCGCCATTTTGCCCATGTAATATATTAATTAATACAGGACACGGAACATTATTTGGCCCCCACGATACGATGGTCCTCTGGTCAGGCAAGCATACGGTTGTTTTAGATTCTCGGGGAAAATTAGTTTTATATGATTTCATTGTCGATTAATTTTATCAACTTCTTGAATATTAATCGGACCTAACTTTGTAATGCTTCAAAGGAATCGTCATTTTTCATTCGATTGGTATCCGTCGTCAGAAATTTTAGAATTATTTTATTTATGTACACTCTCTTTCTCCTAAGGGTTGGCCATGTGGTTCATGACACCTTTGTGCTCGTCTAGGAAAAGTCTTAGCTCTACACTTGCCCGAGGGAAGATTCGGGAGGTCGCGAGATCCGCAACGTGGCGCTCCAGACCGCTGGGCTACTTCCGCGTGGCTTTCAGGATCATGCGTCTGGCAAAGTATTTAGCCGTAATATATTAATGTATACCTGCTCTCAGTGGTACTATTAATCCCGTGTGGTTCTAAATTGTGATCCTTAAAATAAATATCGTGGAACATTCTTTGGATTATTTTTTATAATGTTACGGGATCTTTAACCATCGTTAAGTGGCCCTGAATGATAAGGTGTGATAGTTTATTTAAGGCAGTAGCCGAAATTTGCCGGTGAATTAAAGAAAACTGTGGTCATTCGGGTTGTCCTTCGTTTAAAGAAAGAAAAGGAAGAGAAAAATAATATACTTTATTGTCCTGTACGCCTGGCCTGAAGAACATTTCTGCGTATTAGCACTTAGGCCAGGTTCTGTGTGTTATCAGTTTGTTGAGGTCTCAAGTGGTCGCTCTGTAATTACGTTGGTTCCTTTAGTGCTGGGGCCGTTTCTTTCGCGTCTCCCGAGGTCTAAGCGGCGGTGTCACTTGTTCGGTTCACGCCCGGCTGTGACATCGACCAGACGCGTGGGGCAACCTTGGGCTACAGCTACCAGGAGGCATTGTACCGCCTCCTGACCTTATACCACTGTTGTTGGTTTTATGTTAATTTATTATTGTTGTTATTATTCTGTCTCAGATCTGTTGTTATTGATCTTATTTGGTGGCTATGTACGTTTGTAAAGCTTGTAAATCTAAACGGTGTTGTCACTTGGTTCAAGCACTTGCTATAGTCAATATCTTAATACTTTTAGCTGAGCAGTATTTCGTAATGGAAGGAATTTTTCTAGTTAAACATTTCTCCTTTTAATGTTACTTCTGTTACGTTGTTTTAATATTTCATTAACCTGAGGCTTATGATATCAGCTAATGTTTTGATTAATTATGTTCGGTTTGAGTCTCCAAATATTGTCATGTTGCAATATGAATGGTGTTCGATTCCTTTGATGCGCATTCCTTCTTAGAGTTGATTCTCCTTCGTAACCTAACCGTAATAACACAACGGGAATGTCCCTGTAGAGTTACTTTGGCGAGATGGAGAGCCAGACAATGAAGAGCGGTAGCAGCCCGATCTTCTGTGTTCATGCCCGTTTGAATTACACAATTACACTAGGCAGTCTAGCAGACCTTGTCTGCCCTTTCCTATCAACGTTTCCGTATGAAGATACCCTCCTGGCCATTAAAATTGCTACACTACGAAGATGGCGTGCTACAAACGCCATATTTAACCAACGGAAAGAAGATGCTGTGATATGCAAATCATTAGCTTTTCAGAGCAATCACACACGGTTGGCGACGGTGCCAACGCCTTCAACGTTCTGACACGAGGAAAGTATCCAACCGATTTCTCAACCACAAATAGCAGTTGCCTGGTGAAACGTTGTTGTGATGCCTCGTGTAAGCAGGAGAAATGCGTATCGTCACGTTTCCGACTTTGGTAAAGGTCGCACTGTAGCATATCGCGATTGCGGTTTATTGTATCGCGACATTGCTGCTCGCGTTCGTCTCGATCCAATGATTGTTAGCAGAATATGGAATCTGTGGGTTCAGGAGGGCAATATGAAACGCCGTGCTGGATCCCAACGGCCTCGTGTCACTAGCAGTCGAGATGACAGTCATCTTATCCGAATAGCTGTAACGGATCGTGCAGCCACGTCTCTATCCCTGAGTCAACATATGGGGACGTTTGCAACACAACAACCATCCGCACGGTTCGACGACGTTTGCAGCAGCAAGAACTATCAGCTCGGAGATCATGGCTGCGATTACCCTTGACCCTGGATCACAAACAGGAGCGCCTCCGATGGTGTACGCAATGGCGAACCTAGGTGCACGAATGGCAAAACGTCATTTTTTTCGGATGAATCCAGATTCTGTTTACAGCATCATGATGGTCGCATCCGTGTTTGGCGATATGGCGGCGAACGCACATTGGAAGCGTGTATTCGTCATCGCCATACTGGCGTATCACCCGGCGTAATATTATGGGGTTCCATTGGTTACACGTCTTGGTCACCTCTTGTTCGCATCGACGGCACTTTGAAGAGTGGCCGTTACATTTCAAATGTGTTACGACCCGTGGCTCTACCCTTCATTCGATCCCTGAGAAACCCTACATTTCCGCAGGATAATGCACGACCGCTTGTTGCAGGTCCTTTCTGGATGCGGAAAATGTTCGACTGCTGCCCTGGCCAGCACATTCTCCAGATCTCTCACCAATTGAAAAGTCTGGTAAATGGTGGCCGAGCAACTCGCTCGTCACAATACGCCAGTCACTACTCTTCATGAACTGTGGTATCGTGTTGAGGCTCCATGTGCATCTGTACTTGTACACGCCATCTAAACTCTGTTTGACTGAATGCCCAGGCGTATCAATGCCGTTATTACGGCCAGAGGTGGTTGTTCTGGGAACTGATTTCTCAGGATCTATGCTCACAAATTGCGTGAAAATGTAATCACATGTCAGTCCTAGTATATTTGTCCAATGAATACCCGTTTGTCATCAGAATTTCTTCTTGGTGTAGCAATTTTAATGGCCCGTAATGTAGTTCCCTTCTCTGCTCTAGACAAGTTCTTTGATGGCTCTTTCCGATGGATATTCTCATAAAATGTATTACAAACGTATGATGCGACTGTGGACGTTAGTATTGCAACGGTTGGCTTAATATTGTTTGTAAAATGTTCATATCCTTACCGTGGATTTAGCGATGTATAAATGTAAAATTCATTTTTCAGAGAGGCGGTTAGCTTTGCGGTACATGGAGCAGAATCGGTCTCTCATTGATTCAACCGAATAATGGGATTGCGGCTTTCATCGCTCTCTCATTTGGTTGAAAGTTTCCAACAGTTTCCAGTCCATAAATGATATTTGTTGTTAAATATTTCTTTTTGGATAACACTGCTTTGACATATGGTCAATTTATTTACTCTTCTTGAAACGATTGTTTGTCGAGAGTAAGTAATCGTACGACTTATGGAAGATACATGAATTATTTGAATGATAAAGTCAAGTTTGGAAACTCTGTCACTTTCATGATGTTTTAAGGCTTGTAAGCTTGTAAGCCTTCTGCACTCAAAAGGAACGCATTTGATTTACTATTGCAATCTGCTTACACATTTTAAGAAGTGCTCTCAGCAGAACGTTTGTGATATCTTCGAAATTAGATGGTAAACGAAACGGTGAATATTACGAGACTTTCGGCTGCTTACTACGTTCGGCGCGAGTGTATTGGATATATATATGTTTCCAGTCTCTTGGTTAATAGTGATTGCTTTTAAAAATGGTTCACATTTGTTCACAGCACAAAACTCGGCCCTCAAATAGGTTATAAATGCCTGGAAATAAAATTACAAATAACAAATAGTACATCTTTTCACAAAATTCCCTTCAGTACTTATTTAGGGCATGCATTTGTCCCGCTTCTCATATAATTTATACGTATGTTTTTCACACTTACGTACTTCAACTGCTAGAGACTCATGCCTTATTGGATAGCACTGCTGTCAAAATATCTATAAGACTGAAAATATATTGTGCTCAACAATGGGTAGGGGCAAGAAGTTGAAATTAGTGTCACAAAAAAGGCTTACTGACGGAAGGAAAGTAAGCAAGATAATGGTTCCATGTCCCGTCGATAATGCAGAAAGAGCATAAGATGCGGATATTTTTGTTATACATGGTGTCCCATTATAATATATGCCGGCTGGTATCTCTGAAGCGCCTCTGTTCTTTCTTTCTCTTGGCATTGTTCCCGCAGAGTCGGTTTGTTAAATTCGGATTTGACGTGTGTTAACATTTATGGGTATGGCCGGATGCCCTTGCAGTAGCCACCCCATGCCTCCCAGGAGGAAACACGCACCCCAAATGTCTGCGTATAGTGTTGTACGTGTGAAAGTGTTAAGTGTTACGAAATGTTTGTGAATCGTGTAACTGGGGCGGAACTTGGGTACCAGCCCGGTATTTACCTATGGGGATGTGGAAAAACGCCTAAAAACCACATCCAGGCTGGCCGGCACTCCGACCCCTTTCCGACTCGTCGGGCTGATTCGAACAGGGGCCGGTAAACCTCCCCGTCTCGGAGAGCGGTGCGTTAGACCACACATCTAACAAAGCGGGTCACCTCGGAAGCGACACAATTCTGCCAAAAAAGAGTCTCTAACGAAAGTGGGATTACGGAATTGTTATCTCGAAATGACCTTGAACCCATTTTTTTAATTTGAAACCAAGACCAAGTACATTTTTTCCAAATAGTAATCCCTATTTTCCATCTTGCATTTCTTGTAGTGAACACTTTTTTTCTTTTTTTTTTTAAATCTAATGATTTATCTCCAGGGGGCATTTATTGTAAGATTCCCCTAGGTTAACAGTATCTCGAAAATGAGGCGAGATCGGAAAAAATTTTCCGGCATTAAATGATGTCGAGATAGTTTCCGGCAGACTGAAAATATTAATTAGGCAAAACTGGCAGTGCATCGAACACCTGAGATACTAAATTTTCGGTGAGAAGCCGTGAGACAGTGTTTCCTTTCAGGTTAATCTCAGTTGAACAATTGCAAGACCAACTCAAGCTCACGAAAATTTCATCAGTGACGGAGTTCAATAGCCAAGCAAGATTTCCTTTTAAAATTTTTAGATTACTCTTCGTTCTCGATATACGGGTCACTTGGGAAACGTACAATGAAAAACCATCGTTTTTTCGATTAAAATAAAAGTTAACATATTTGCGTAGGCTTCCGCGGCCAGAGTGACATGACATAAAACGTTTCTTGGGGTTCTACCGGGTCATAATATAAGATAGCTATTACTTTAATAACCGACTTTTCGGCCAACGGTACAGTGGCCTTCTGGGTATACAGTATACCCAGACAGTATATGACGCGGTACAACACCCAGATAACTTTTATGTCAAAATTTTAGTAGTTAATTAGATACTCACACAATCTTGTTTGGTCAATATGCAGGGGTGGTCTGAGTTATTATAAATCACTTATTTTCCTTTTTGGACAATCTCATAAAATTCATTATGTTAATTGACAAGATCGCTTTCATGAAAAGATTTTAATTTCATATTTAGTTTTAGCAGACTTGTGAAAGGGGTCAATTAGACCCGCTTTCAACTATTGTCTATTTCTTTTATTACTGAACTTCAGTTATTGTGCTGCCAGTTTGTTTTGCCCCCGTGTTTCAGTTCATATTTTGTCTCTTGCCTCTTCCTTCGGTGAAGGAAAGTAAAAGGGTGGTTGTATTAATGGTTTAGTGTACCTGGGTGATACAGCTCGCTTCCTACCTTATCCTAAGAGGAGAGTCAGTCAAGAGTTGTGGTTCCCTGGATTGAAATTCCCTCCAGTAGTTTAGATTAGAGTAGATTAGATTAATACTTGTTCCATAGATCATGTATACGACATTTCGTAATGATGTGGAATGTGTCAGTTTCGTTAATGTTGTCTATACTTGACAATCAATATTTTAAGGTGTTTTTTTTTTTTTTTTTTTTTTTTTTTAGTTTTATCTAAAAATTCATCTACATTGTAGAAGGAGTTGACATTCAGAAATTCCTTTAATTTCTTTTTATATACTAGTTGGCTATCTGTCAGACTTTTGATGCTACTTGGTAAGTTACCAAAGACTTTTGTGGCAGCATAATTCACCCCTTTCTGAGCCAAAGTTAGATTTAGCCTTGAATAGTGAATATCATCCTTTCTCCTAGTGTTGTAGCTATGCACACTGCTATTACTTTTGAATTGGGTCGGATTGTTAATAACAAATTTCATGAGTGAATATATATACATATATATTGTGAAGCTACAGTGAGTATCCCTAGATCCCTAAATAAATGTCT
The DNA here is from genome assembly GCA_026315105.1 of Locusta migratoria. Lineage (NCBI taxonomy): Eukaryota > Metazoa > Arthropoda > Insecta > Orthoptera > Acrididae > Locusta > Locusta migratoria. The sequence continues at coordinate 320,605,425 of CM048748.1, read as the reverse complement.
GCAGGATGCTCTTGGGTGAGCTCCAGCAATTATTCTGATTACACGCTTTTGTGCAATGAATACTCTTTTATTCAATGTTGAATTGCCCCAGAATATGATCCCATATGAAAGCAGTGAATGAAAATAGGCTTAGTAAGCTAATTTACTGAGATTTATATCACCAAATTTTGCAATGACTCTGATAGCATAAGTAGTTGAACTCAGACGTTTCAGGAGATCTTCAATATGTTTCTTCCAATTCAGTCCCTCATCAATGCAAACACCTAAAAATTTTGAATATTCTACCTTAGCTACAGGTTTATGTTCAAAATCTAAATTTATTAATGGTGTCATGCCATTTACTGTATGAAACTGTATATACTGTGTTTTATCAAAGTTTAATGAGAGTCCATTTGTAGAGAACCACATAATAACTTTCTGGAAGATATCATTTACAATTTCATCAGTTAATTCCTTTTTATCAGGTGTGATAGCTATACTTGTATCAGCAGCAAAAAGTACTAGCTTAGTGTCTTCGTGTATGTAGAATGGCAAGTCATTAATATATATTAAGAACAGCAAAGGACCCAAGACCGAACTTTGTGGGATCCCATTTTTGATAACTCCCCAGTTATAAGAATTAATTGTCTCATCTACATCATGTGAACTGCTTATTTCAACTTTCAGCACTCTTCCAGTTAAGTATGATTTAAACCATTTGTGCACTGTCCCACTCATACCACAATACTTAAGCTTATCTAGAAGAATCCCATGATTTACACAGTAAAAAGCCTTTTAGAGATCACAAAAAATTCCTACTGGTGATGTCCGGTTATTCAAAGCATTTCATATTTCATCAGTGAAGGTATATATAGCATTTTCAGTTGAAAAGCTTTTTTGAAAACCAAACTGACATTTTGTTAGAATTTTATTTATACTAATATGTGAAGTCGTCAGAGAGGCTCCGTCCTACAAATGTTCCCCTACCAACTTAACAGTATCGTCGCTGGGCAGGTCAGAGACGAGCGTTGGCGGTGGCCCCCGCAAAATTCTTCTACCCAGGGGTTGGCAACTCCCCCCTCGAGGTTCCCTAGCCGGCAGCTGGCCATTGCTGTTTAGAACCGGCACTCTGCCGACGGTGGTTTGGTGAGTAGACACGCAACGCTCCAGTCTTAGATTGCACAAAGCGCCGCCTTTGTTGGGATTTTAAATTTACGCACGTGTTACCTACGTTAATGTACGCATGGGTCGACCTTAGGCCAATATCGAGAATTTGTGGCGAATTATACTCAAATCATGATATTAATTCCCGGGTAAGGCTCGTTTCTGACCTGCTAAATGTTAATTACTATTCATGTCCTATATTTTGATTTAAGTCCCCATATGTGTAAATTGTGTGTGTTAGTAGTACTTCTTGACTCTCCTCCAACCCACCTAGCTACGGAGGTTGCATATTTCAAGGTAAAACGAATGTAAATTGTGGTGTCGCACAAGTCCAAAGTGCGCGCCACGTACTTTCGCCGCGCGCCGCCATGCACGCACGGCGCGGCGTTCTTACGACGACAGCCACGAGCGCCCTCTGCTGCAACTCCGCTCGTGGCCACCACTGAACGACATCGTTCACTTGGGACTGAGATAGCAAGGAGTTAGGACCTTCGGAATCAGATAGGCACCAGTGAAGACTTGGCTATCGTACAGGCACTAGGCAGGCCTCTAACAACTATGTATCAACATTCTGCAGTACTATGTAAAAGTCAAGTATTGTATAAATTCTGTGCAATATATATCTCGTTCTAATTTACTCTAGTGTTTCTAGTTTCTGGCTGCTCCCCTCCGTACCTGCACCAGCGTGTTATCTTTATTCCTGTGTCGGTCTCATTCCACTCGGCCACCGACACCTACGACGAGGCTGGGACACAAAAGCGGCGACGAAGTTGGGACACAAAATAAATTGTATTTGAAAAACGGAAAACTAACAATTTAATTTCATATTAAATTGTCCTATTCAAACTAAATTTATCTTTATGATTGTCCTTAAATTGCACTGCCAAATCCCCCTCCTGGTCATCAAATACAGGTTGTCCAGAAAAGGGCTCCCTGATTTCAAAATTAAATATCTCGAAAACAAAGATCGATAGAGGAATGTAGTAAACGGTATGTTTATTGTGAAAGCTGTAAGAAGTTTATACAGCAGTTTGAACTAATAGCTACAAAAACTGCTAACAGAGGGCGCTGTACGCTGTACAGCTCATATCAGCATACATAAGTTAAATAATCGTATGAAAACACTCTTTGCAAACAATCACATCACAATGTTTTCAAAATATTCACCATTGGCACTACAGAGGTGGCGCAAACGAAGAATGAAATCGCCATCACATTTGGTAGTGTCTCAACCGAAATGGATTCACATGCCACAGAGATCACCGATTCAAGCTCGTCCAGCGTGGCGAGATGCTTGGGGTAGACCATGTCTTTCACTGTGCCCCAGAAAACAAGTCACAGGGAGTCAAATCCGGCGAATATGAAGGCCAGTCCATACCCGCACCAGTAAATTTGGGATATTCCAAAGAAAGCGACACACTTGTTCGGTCAGATGTGGTCGAGGTCCATCTTGCATAAACCATTCAGTACCTGGTCGATCCTCTAACGCTTGCTGTGTGGCGACAAATTGTTCCAAAATTGCAACGTAACGTGCGCCAGTGACCGTTTCTCGAATGAAAAAAAGGGCCAACAATGCCTCTGCTGCATACTGCAGCCCACACAGTCACTTTAGGAGAATACAGGGGTTTCGCTTCACACCAATATGGCTTTTCGGAACCCCAAAATCGCCAGTTCTGCTTATTCACGTATCCATTCAGGTGGAAGTGTGCTTCATCTGTAAACCATTTGCAGCCAACGTCAAATCCTTCACTATCAGTTATTGTGAGAATCTGATTAGCAAAGGCAACCGTTTGTTGCACAGCTCGTACGGGTATGGCCTAGTGCGTTTGAATTTTGAATGTGTTTTCTCAGTATTTTCTGCGCGCTGGAACGCTTCAAACAAGCCTCGGATGCAATTCTACGGACGGATGACATTGGATTTCGCTGATTAATTCCAGAAATTGTGGCGATATTTTCAGGCGTAACTGCTGTTTGCTTGCGGCCAACATGCCGCACTAGATCATCAGTTACGCTGCCTGTTCGTTGAAATTTTGCGAAGAGCGTACGAATGGATTTCGCATCGGGTCCCTTTGGAACATTAAATCGTGCTTGAAAACTTCGCCTTCTTGCCGTAGGACTCTCTTCTAACCTGTGGTACTCTAGCACCGGAAAACCGCGTTGTTCAATGGAGTACGCTAACCTCCTTTCATATTTCAATAGTGGAACTGATCGCTCTGGGCTTCGGATCACTATTTATACTATGGCGATTACAGCGTCATCTGTTAGCAGCTTTTGTAACTATTACTTCAAACTGATGTATAAACTTCTTACAGCTTTCACAATAAACATACCGTTTACTGCATTTCTCTATCTATCTTTGTTTTCGAGATATTTAATTTTGAAATCAGGGAGTCATTTTCTGGACACCCTGTAAGTTGCCCATTGTGAGCACACACACCTGCTGTGACGATATGTCTATGTTCTTGTAATGCCCATAACAACAATTCTTCTCGCTATGCATGCTCGGTGGATCCATTTCATGAAGTCATTATTCGTTGTCCTAATTGTTACTTTTCCTTTTATTGTTTTATACTCGCGATCGCGGACTCAGTATTTCTTCAGGATCTGTGTAAGATACCTCCAACCTGCATGGGACGCAGTGAGTGAGAAATGCTGGAAGGAAAACTAATTCAAGACGTTTCCTGGCAGATTAAAATTGTGTGCCGGAACCGGGACTCGAACCTGGGACCTTTGCCTTTCGCGGACAAGCGCTCTACCACTTTTTTTCCACTTTTGGGCCTCCTTACCACCCCTCACAGCCCATCCTTTCGCTCTCCAAGACTTGCCTTCCTCGGCGAGCTTCTTTTGCTTTACTCTTTCTTCACCGATTCCATTTCTGTAATTAATCAGATCAAATAAAGGCCTTCTTCGGCTGGATCCTGTATTTTGGATTTCTTTTTTTCTTTTTGGTTTGTTCGCTTTTTTGACTCCATTGGCGTAGTAGTGGGAAAAAACGGTTTTCCCTGAAAAGTATAAAAATGCAATTTCTTGAAGACAGATGGTAGCGGTTGCCAGTACTGCTCTAGTCTGGCTACCCTGTTCATTTAACACTTGAAAAAAAAATTCCCTTTCCTTCTGTCAAGTGAAAGTCCTCTCCTTGGACATTTGAACTATAAAAGAAAATGGTAATAATGATAAGTCACAAAAAAAGCGTAAGAACTGCAGTTTCAGGGTTCTGTTGAGGGCTTCACGGCTACCGTAGCGGCCGCGGGGCCCACGAAGTCCCCACCGTACTTCGCCTCCAACAGCAATCCCCTACTTTAGCAAGTTTTTACCTTATTGACGTTGAGTTTAAGTTTTTATCCTATTCCTTGTTTCTCGAACACGATTCTCATCATGTTGCCAAAATTCTTTTTGTGATCTTTCTTCTGACATATTTTGTAATATTGTCCTCGTAAAAATTCTCTGTACTCCTGTATATTATCTTTTCCCTTCTTGTTTATGACGTAGCAAATATAGTGGGCAAATAACCACAGTATAACATTGTTTTTCTGTGGAGGAAACGAAACGTTTTCTGGCAAGAAGATATAACTTAAATCGATTTCTCTCCCATCGGTACGCTTAAGCAATGAAACCTGGAGTTTGAGTTCCTCCCATATTTCTCTAAATCCTTTACAGAGGAAACGATGTTTCAGAGTGTCAATTTCATTACAGTTCATGCATTTGTTTGCTTCACTGAGACTTATTGAAAATAGTTCCACATCATTACGAAGTGTCGTATTCAAGATCTATGGAACAAGTATTAATCTAATCTAATCTAATGAACTTTATTTCCGAAGTCCAACCTTTTGGAAGTAGCACAGTGAAACATTGTTTAAAATCTGTTGGAACCGCCTCACCCTTCATTATTTCCTTAATAATTTCAGTGAATTTGCTACTTATGAGATGCCAATAGGTTTTGTAAAATTCTAGGGGAAGTCCGTCCGGACCTGGTGATTTTTTCTGGGGGGGGGGGGAGGATTTTAATATATCTAAAACTTCTTCTTCTGTTATTTCTTCACAGATTTTTCTGTTATCCTCTTCTGATATTATGTTATCAAGTCCCGATGTGGATAAAAATTCTGTTACTAGGTTTTCCTGTACCTGCCGACCATTGTAGAGGGTTCTATAAAATCGAAAAGCCTCGTCTAGAATCTCTTTTTGATTTGTCAAGAGTTTGTTATTCTCGGCTCTGAGATATTCAATAAAATTTCTTCGCCTCTGCTGCTGATGCCGTATGAGATGATAGATTGATGTATTTTCCTCCTCTGCAACCGTTTGTGTATGTGATTTGATTTGGAGACCTGCAATCTGTTGAATTTTGATTTCAATTAGATGTGCCTTAGTTCTGTTTATCTGCATTATTACGTCCTGTGTCAACGGTTGCTCGTAGAGCTCGCGAAGACATGTGTAGTGCAATTCTATTGTGTTTCTCACCTCGCTCGTTCTTTACCATACGCTATTAATGTTGCTCGTAACTTTTTCTTCGCATCAGCAGTCCACCATTCAATACTGGATCTGTATTTATGACGCTGTCTTAAGGAGCCCTGCCACGTCATCGCAAGTTGGACAGTCAGGTCATTTTCTGCCAACATGCTTGTGTTTAACTTCCATACCAGCCTAGCCCAGTATGTCTTCTGTTTACTTAAATTGATACTGCATCTTACGCCCAGGTGATCGGAGAAAATGGTGGGTATAACTTCGATACCAACTACATGGTTTTCTAAGTTAGCCGAAACATAAATTCTATCAATTCTACTCTGAGATTTTTTTGTGATATAAGTAAACCTGACCATAGTGGAATATTTTACCTCCCACGCATCTTTCCAGTTCATGTTCTGGACTAACCCCTCAAGTTCCCTGGACTTATTAAAATTTGGGCGCTGGTCCTTTTCATGTAAAACGCAGTTCCAGTCTCCACCAATTAAAACGTCAGCAGGATTGCCATAAAGTAAAGCTAAAAGATCACTTTTATGAAACTTGGCCCTATCTTGTCTGGAATTGTTGCCAGATGGGGCATAAACATTTATAAAAGTTTTATTTAAAATTTTACATCTAATGTCCCTACCAGATTCTAAAAATTTGGCGTCTCGCAGTTCAATTCCTTCTTTGACAAGGATGGCTGTCCCGCAACTGTGCTCAAGAGCTACGTTTAAAATTTCTTTGTAGCCTGCCACATAAAGATCGCTAATGTACACCTCCTGCAACAATGCAATATCAGTGTCTGACTGATATAAAAAATCTTTAAGAGCAGCCACTTTGGTTGCATTTTGTATTTTGTTAATATTTCGTGTTGTTACATTGTATGTTTGCAGCATATAAGATATGGTAAAGAACTTTTTTGTGTTAAATTATTAAAGAACTAGGTTTTCTTTCTTTCTAATTTCTTTCTTTCTAAATTCTTTCTTGCCGACTATTTTTTCATTTGTCTCTAATAAAGGGCTTTTAATAGAAAATGTCTTCGTCTTGTGCCGGTTCGTCTTCCATATCTTGATCCGTTAGTTCCTCTTTGTCTTCTGACCAGTTTAATTTTGCCACGGAATTTCTTTCATTTAGTGGTTCATCCAACGTTTTGTTGGCATTGGCATTTAGTGATAAAATGTTTACACTGTCCGGATTAACTTGGCTTCTGTTGTCTGAAGGTTGCTGTCTGCCCACCTCCACAGTACAAACTTCCTTCTTCTTTTCTCGTTCTTTGATAGATCTTAATTTTTCCTTTAGCGCAGGAGCCATATTCTCTGCCGCTTCGTGTGCTATTCTACGTTTTTTATTTCTCTTCCGTTTTGGGGATACCCCCGGACACACATCAGGTGATTTTTCTGCGGAGTCAGTTGAGAATCTCTCGGCCGACATCTGCTCTGCCTTTTCGTCTGAGTTTGTTTTGTGAGAGTCATGTTAAATCTCAGCGTAAATTTTTTTCTCTGTGCTACTGCTGAGCTTTGCTTCTCCCTCTTTCCCTTTGTGTGGGTCGTAATCGTGTATTTTGATAATTACTTTCTGCCCGTTTCCTGTTTTTGACTTATTTTCTGTTTTTGAATTCCCCTTTTCCGGTTGGTTGTCTATTGTTTATTCTGTATCCATTACCATCATATCAGAACTCGCTGGCTCTTCATGATGCAGAACTGAAGAGCGCAGCGCGATATCGGATTCTGCGGTTGCCGACTCAAGTGGGAAACGTTCTGTCATATTCGGTCCTTCATTTATTTCCGTATTGGGAGAATTTACACCAGTTCCGCCGACGTCGGCACTACTGCTTAATTCAACGACATTTCCGGGTACCGCTACAGTATTTGCGTCCTGCGCCGTTGTTGACAGCTCTGCGGTCCGCGCGGGTAAGCGGCGGCGGCGGCGGCGGCAGCGTACGTCAACTTGAGGCTGACTGCCTGGCCGGGGACAGCCGCCTCTCCGTTTGGTAGCTGCGGGACACGCCTTCTGCTACATTCGTTCCTAACGTGCGTCGTAGAATAGCATAAGGCACATGTACGAGGTTGGCCGTCGTATTGCACAAGTGCACGGTACCCACACACACATATATATAAGAGGGTATATGCCTCTGCACTTCTATTTTGATTTGGCGGACGCCGTACAACACCGGAAACATGTAAGCCTCCGACCATTTTTCGGCAATATTCGAAATAATTCTTCCGTATGGACTGAGAACACGGTTAATTTCTTCGACCGGAGTCTCGAAGGGTAGTTCAAAGACCCGTAAGGTCCTGATACCTAGCCCTGCATGAGAGACCAGAATATCGCTTACATTCCCATCAGAATGATTAAACTTAATAACGCCACCGCATTTATCTACAGTAGCACAGCATAATTCTGGGCTCTGCATCTTTACATAGACAGCTTTAGACAAAAAGGATAAATGTACTCCTACCACGTCGTCACAATTTATCTTGACTTTTTCCTCAAACCACCGCTTAATTTCGAAAGCCTTTGGTCTTACGAAACTTCTATCAAATGTAAATTTGATCGTATCTTTCCTCAACTGTTCGATCGTGTTCATTCTGTCTTAGAAGCGTTCATAACTGAAGCCACAATCACTAATGAAGTGATCACACTAACCTCGGAATCAGCGACACAGCTGTTGTTTTCACCAGAGCGTAAGCACTGCCGCCGCACGTCCTCCTCGCTCCACGGCTGCGACTCGACTCGCCACTGAGCTACCCCGACACGACTCACGACACCGCCTCACAACTTCACTTCCGCCAGTACCTCGCCTCCTACTTTCCAAATTTCTCAGAAGCTCTCCTGCAAAACTAACAAGACTAGCACTCCTGCAAGAAAGGATATGGTGGAGACATGGCTTAGCCACAGCCTAAGGGATGTTTCCAGAATGAAACTTTCACTCTGCAGCGGAGTGTGCGCTGTTATGAAACTTCCTGGCAGATTAAAATTGTGTGCCGGAACCGGGACTCCAACCTGGGACCTTTGCCTTTCGCAGGAGAGCTTCTGAGAAGTTTGGAAAGTAGGAGACGAGGTACTGGCGGAAGTGAAGTTGTAAGGCGGTGTCGTGAGTCGTGTCGGGGTAGCTCAGTGGTCTGCTGGCGGCCGCGCTGGCGCTAGGAAGTGTGCTGTCCGCTGCGCCTGCTCGCTTCCGCGTGGGTAAGTCTTCGCGCTTGCTGCAGCTTGGTGCTGTAATTGCATAAGTTTTTGAGGAATTATGAGTAGATGTCAGTGATGGCACAACCTACAAGGAAAGATACGTTGAAATTAACGTTTGATAACCGATACGCGCGACCGAGGTCTTTCGAAATCGAGAACTGGCTGGAACAAGATGTGAAGTTATCAGCAAACGATCTTATTGGTATCCATATTTCGATCGTAACCTGTGTAGTTTTCGTGAAATTGAGTAGTGCCGAGCTATGTGAGAAAGTTGTTGAGTCTTGTGGAGGCAAGTTAAAATTTAAATATTCTGATGGGAGTGTTGGAGATGTTACGGTTTCCCATGCAGGATTTGGCATTCGGACTATCCGAATATTTGAGCCTCCGTTTGAAATAACTGAAGAACAGATAAATGCAGTAATATCACCGTTCGGGACAGTGCTTTCTAACGTTGCAGAGAGGTGGTCGAACGCCCACAAGTTTCCTGTTCTCAATGGTGTACGCCAACTTAAAGTTGAGTTACGACAGCATATCCCGTCATACATTAATGTGTGTGGGTACAGAGGTATTGTCATCTATGACGACCAACCGCGTACTTGTTCTTTATGTAACAAGCCAGGACATGTCCGCATTAACTGTATACAGAGGCGCGTGGCGCAACTGCCGGCAGGCGAGCCCGCCAGACCCCAGACTGTGACGTCACTGCCCGTCACTTACGCGGCCGCAGCTCGCGCGCAGCCGTCTGCCTATCCGAGCCCGGAAATGACTGCAGCTACCGCCGATGCTGAGACTGACATATCTATGGATGTAAGTACTATTGTGCCGGAAGACGTACCTGAGCCCCAACCACCTACGGCAGTTGCTGCAACTCTGCCGACGCAGGTGACTGAAATTTCTGTGGATATACGTGCTATCGTACCTAAAGATTCCTCTGAGCCCCTACCACCTCCGATAGCTATTGCCGCTCTGCCGACACAGGTGAGTGCAACCGAAACGGTGGCAAACCCCCCGGCAACTGAGGAAGAAGAACCTGTGAATGAACCGGACATAAGCATCGTAAATGAAGAACGCCCGTCGAAGAGGAATTCCCCCAGACGGACTAGGAAACGGAGGTTGGCACGCCAAGGTGCAAACGAGACCGCCCCCCCTTTGCGTCAGAAGGCGAAGGAAATAGGAAGCAGCCTCCGCCAGAAGGACGTCACCGAAATTAAAGAGGCTCCGGCTACGGAACAAAACCACATTCACGTGCCGGGAAAACAAGACACAGAAGGAACGACTTACAAGACCACTGAAGAACGAACGAAAGGAAGTCTGTCTTCGGAAGCTCCCCACGACCTTCCGCAGGCACCCAAAACTAACTGGGCGGACGACGACGACACCGACACGGCGGATGAGGATATGCATGATGACTCAGGAAGCGAAGCAGTAAGCACACCACCCTCAGACCAGGATGACAAATTAAATGACGATGTCGCAATGAAAGATGAATCCTCTCTTCAGAGACGAATCCCAGACCCCTTTGACACTGACGAATATTATTGAGATGTTTTGAAAACGTGACTTTCATATGAAGAATTTGAAGTTTTGTTTTAGAAGATCGATAACTTAAAAAGAAACATGCCTGACCGCCAAGCATACAAAATTGCCACAATCAACCTGAATAAGATACAAAGCTCGTTCAAATTACAAAATTTAAAGGATTTTATATATGCCTCTGACAGTGACATCATTTTATTACAAGAAGTGACAGAAATTGCTCTTCACCACATAACTGGATTCAACGCAATAGTAAACCCTGGTAATAGTACAGAAATGGGCACAGCTATACTTGTAAAAGAGGGCATCATCATAGAAGACATTGTCAAGCTACCAAACAGTAAAGGAATAGCGGGTACCATACATAAGACACGTCTGATAAATGTCTATGCTCCCTCAGGTTCAAGCAATAGGCAAAACCGGGCAAAGTTTTTTAAAGAGGACATTGTTCCCCTGTTTGGAACCCGGTACGACCATATTATTATGGGAGGGGATTTTAATTGCGTTCTCCATCCCAAAGATCAAACTCCCAATTTTAACAAGTCAACTGAACTAGAACGCATAGTTACTGATTTACGACTAACGGACTCCTGGGAGCATATGCACGGTGCAGCCCCTGGTTTTACACACGTGACCAACCACTCGGCGAGTAGACTTGATAGGATATATGTCTCGCAAATTTTAAAAGACCACGTATTACAGTCCTAAGTATGGCCTACAGCATTTTCGGATCATGCTGCGTACATATGCACACTTAATATGGAAAAACAGGGGACTTTTCGAGGGAGAGGTACCTGGAAACTAAATGTATCCCACCTGAACGACCATGTTTGTCAGGAGGCATTCGAAACCCTGTGGCGAGAATGCGAACGCAAATTCACCTCTTACAACTCTGGTATAACCTGGTGGCTACATTACGCCAAACCCAAAATACGAAAGTTTTTCATCAATTATGCGAAAGAAAAAAGCTTTTGGTACAAATCAACAATGGAGTTTTACTTTCAGTGTCTAAGGGATCTGCACACGTCAGATGCAACAGTTGTTGGGAATTACGAACGAATTAAAAGGAACAAAGCAAAAATTCTGGCACTTCGGCGCAAACAATTAGAAGGATACCAAATAAGGTCGCGGGTCCAGAATGTAGCACCACAGGAGGGCACTTCCATATATCACGTGATACGTGAATCCAAAAGAGCATCGCGCAAAATATTAACTGAATTAATAACTGCTGACGGAAGAAAGCTGACGAAGCACTCTGAAATCACAGAGGCACTACTACAACATTTTACCTCCTTATTGTCCAGCCAACCGATTGACGAACAGCTTCAGGACGAATTATGGACCAACCTGCAAGGCAGAGTAACCCACGCGGAAGCGCTCAGTCTTACTTCAGAAGTTACTGAAGACGACGTTCTCGAAGCCATCAATGACAGTAAGAAAAACAAGTCGCCGGGACAGGATGGAATCCCAGCTGAATTTTATCAGCAGTTCAGGGAATTTATAACACCTAAATTCACAGTCATATGTAATGAACTTTTAAACCCTGACGTTGTTGTTCCGACAGAATTCCGGGAAGGTATGGTAGTTTTAGTGCCTAAGACCTCAAATTCCAAAACCGTCGGCCACCTGCGCCCAATCACGCTACTAAACAGCGACTACAAAATCTTTGGTCGCATTATAGCGCGAAGATTGCGTAACACCATGACCAGCGTCATCGGCGCATACCAAAAAAGTGTAGGCAAGGACAGAAAAATTCTGCAGACACTCTGTGGTTACAGGGACCTCATTTCAACGGCCGATGTCTGCAAAATCAAGTGTGCCATAGTGTCGCTGGATTTTGACAAGGCGTTTGATAGAGTTAATCACCAGTTTTTGCTTCGAACTATGGATGCAATGGGATTCCCATCACGGTTCATTGCCGTCATACGCAACACACTGATGAATAACTCAGCCAGGGTTGTAATCAACGGACAGGTCAGCCGTCCGATTCAAGTCACCAGTTCCATCAGGCAAGGGTGTCCGATGTCAATGGCACTTTTTGCGATCGCCATTGAACCCCTTCTCGCCTCTCTTACAAAGAATCTACGGGGTCTGTATATAAGAGGAGAAAAGATTGTGTGTCATGCATACGCTGATGACGTTGGTTTCGTAGTTACGGATGGTAATGAGGTACAAACCGCACTACAAATAGTAGCAAAATATGAACAGGCAACTGGTGCGAAACTAAACAGAGTGAAGTCCGGGATATTCGATATTGGTCGTGGACTAGCCTCGCAGACACAAGGACAGTTACCTACTGTTTCATCCATGAAATGTCTCGGAATTTATTTTAAAAGAACTATACAAAGCACTGTTGCTGTGAATTACAGAAAAATACTTCACAGAATCCGTGCCAGTGTCCAAGAGCACAGTATCAGGAAACTAGATGAACTCCAAAAAGTATCTGTGGCTAATATATACATTACTTCGAAAGTTAACTATGTTGCACAAGTGCTACCCTTGCCGGCAACGATGGCTAAATGTATTACATCGGCACTAGGACATTTCGTGAGCCGAGGCCGCATATTTAAGGTCACTTATGATACTTTGATGCTTCCAACGTATTGTGGCGGTTTAAATCTCACAGATGTGAGAATAAAGGCGCGGGCCTTATACATATCCAACATGTATAAGCACTGGAAACAGCCAAATGGTAGCCTCGCTGGATATTAGCTGCATGAAACTGTCCCTGAAGATCTCCATGCACCAATCAATGTTGGACATATACCCAACGGCCTGTACCACCTCAAATATTTTTTAGTGGAGTATAGCTACCTACATTCCAGAATCCCCGAAAAGGACATCGTTAAAGTAAAACATCTTTACAACAACCTGATGAAAAACAAGGCAAGGAACAATATAGAACAAAAATATCCGTTCAACAATTGGAATGCCATCTGGGAGAACATACACAGTAGACACCTGCCAACTTATGTGAAGTCGAGCTGGTATTTCGCTGTCAACAGAAAACTGGCCACAAACTCCCGACTTCATGCTATTCATTTGTCGGAGACACCGATGTGTGCATACTGCAATATAGAGGACGATGATGAACACAAGTTGTTGTGTGCTAAGGTCACAGACATATGGCACTACATCAGACAGAAGATAGCGAGCATCTGTAGGACCTCGCCCAATGTCATCACGCCGGCTCGATTTTTATACCCAGAAGAAATACCTTACTCCAGAACAAGGAGGAACGCTATCAACTGGCTGAAAGGCCAAACGATACATTACCTCCTAACCAGAGAATCACCCTCCAGGGAGGATTTCACGGCATATCTCACAATTGAGCACCATACGTTAATGCGTACCACAAAATATAAAGAAAACTTTGCAAACTTTCTAATTAAAACGATAATGTAAACAAACGATAGAAAGGAAAATTATTTACACAGGAAAGGCGATATCTGAAGAACATATTTGTGATTAACAGCCTTTAGACATTACGTAAATGCATATTTGATGAAGTAAAAGACAGTAGAGAAAAACGTAATTCAAAAGAATAACGATACTAAAAATTACAAGTTCAGTTTTTGTTTGTTTACTTTGCTTTCAACATTCAAGAAACCTTTGAAGAAACTGGATAATATCTATTTAATTATCCAATTTTCCATTTAGCAGAGGTAAAAATTATTTAGTTTTGAGACGAAAAATAGTCTCACCTTCACACAGCTGAAGGAAGATTTTTTTCCCTTGTATCCTATTACACTGGACCAAAGAAGCAGTATATTTTCTGTGTTTTGGAGGAAACTTAAATAAAAAAAAATAAAAATAAAATAAAATAAAAATAAAAAATAAAACTAGTTAAACTAAATAAATTTCAAAAAATCATAAAGTGGAATGAAAGATGAAGTACATATACAGTTTTCTCAGCAACACATATAGATACAAAATGGCAGTCTGAAGCCGACGCCGAAGAAGGCGACCATGGTGAGCGCAAGGAAGGGCTGAAGGGGAGGAAGGAGGCCCTAAAAAAAAAAAGAAAAAAAAAAAAAAAAGAAAAAAAAAAGAAAAAAAAAGTGGTAGAGCGCTTACCCGCGAAATGCAAAGGTCCCAGGTTCGAGTCCCGGTTCCGGCACACAATTTTAATCTGCCAGGAAGTTTCATAACAGCGTACACTCCGCTGTAGAGTGAAAATTTCATTCTAATTCAAGACGACTAGGAACACCTACTATCATGTTTCTACGGGCCAAAATAAATCCCCTAGTCAGTCACTGCCAGAAGAACACTAACGATATTTCACCCAGAAATAAGAACAACGAGTAGGTGGGATGATTTTACTTGCTTCAACCTCAGTTGCCGATCTGTACAAACTACATACACATAAATTAATAGAACACTCCGCACATAATGTACACTGAGTGGCACTATCTCCGAAACATATACTCATTCATACCGTCAGACTTGGACATACATATTCATCTGTTTCATATGTCGAGAGAGTGCTCAGATTTTAAAAATATATCACAATATTAGATTTTGAAACATTTTGTTCCCAGTGTGAAGAATACGGGAATTATCAGATCCATTACTAGGTACATCCGTGGCCGATGACTGAGAAAAATTGAGCCACTACTTCGGGACATATACAGTTATAATCCCAGCCACTAAGTGGTGTTTGTGTGTTCAGACAGCGGTTATACGTGCTAGTACCGAAAGAAATTGGTACACCTCTGTAATATCCAGTAGGGTCACGCCAGCACGTAGAATTGCTGCAACACGAAGTAACATGGAGTTTATTAATGCCTGAAGCAGTACTTGAAGGACAGTACCATGCATCTTGCAGGGATGTCCAAAAATTCGTAATAGTACGAGCGGGAGTTGATCTCTTCTGCACAACACGTTGCATGACACCGCAGACACATTCATCAATCATAATGTTTGGTTAGGTTGGTGGCCAGCGGTTGGATCAACTCTGTAGAAATTCTTGACGTGTGGGGTGTCGCACTGTCCTTCTGGAATTGTCCTAATCCATCCGAAAGTTCACGTAGACGTGAACGGATGCAGGTGTTCATCCAGGATGTGTACGTACGTCACATCTGTTAGAGTCCTATGTATAATGGAGCCCCAGTCATTCCAACTGCACAAGCCCCAAGTCATTACAGAGTCTCCACCAGCTTTAACAGTGCTTTGCGTGGTCCATGGATTCATGACATTGTCTCCATACCAGTTGAAAGTTTCTTGCTTGTCCTCCTCTCTTACAAATTTTACATCTGCTGCAAAAAAAAGTTATGTGTTATACCATATGATCTAAGAACTGTAACTGACTGACGCTACTTCAATGAAATGAAACTGAATGTGTTTGAAAATGGTTCTACCTGAATGCCTTCGCACACCGTTATGTTAATCTGACTGCGTATTTTTAACTGTATTCTATATGAATGTAAAGGTATTGCAAAACCTATCTGACAATGTAATGTTTATCATAATGAGACACAAACTGCTAATTGTTTCTGTACGAAAATGTCGTAACAAAGTTAATTTGGGCCCTACAAACGTGTTTCTGACTGAACTAACAATCTTTAACGGAAAGTAGCGAACACAATATTTATCAATGCAATCTGACTCAGTGCAAACACTTGTTACCCTGAACACTGTATGAATTGTCCTACCTCGAAATCTGTACATCATACTGAAGTGTAGGCTTGACAAAAACTGATTCTTTCTCACTTTCACTTTGCGATTACTTTCACTTACTAACCTTGATTTTTTTTTTTTTTATTTTTTTTTTTATTTTGCCACATTGCATAAATTAGCGCAACACCAAATTGCTTCCTGCTGTACTAACTACTGGAAAACTAACTACAGAAAACATCTATGGCACTTTTAATAAAAATGTGAGGAGGGATAAGCTGGTAATATGTTTAAGAAACCTCGAACTAATTATTAAAAATGAAATATCTGGTTTATTTTCTAACTGATGCAACATCATGAAAATTACTAACAATGTCTTGTTTTGGATTTTAAAATCTTTCAGAGAAAAATATAACTTAGATATTTAATCTGCCTACAAAATTATTTTTAAACAAAGATAAACATTTCTTTATTGTTAATAAATTTACCTCGATTTACACAAACCCTGTTACAACAATACCATATTTCAAGAACACTACCCATGAAATTCCTGTTTCATAAACAACGCAATCTCAAAACTAAACTATTACAATAAGTAGCATGAATCGTGAGACCACAAGCTAACAGCACGATCTTTCCCGACCGTTACTGTTACCATCAGTTCAGCCTAACAATGCGAAGTTGTGACATTGAAACATGCCAAGTATTTCAAGAAAAATTTAGCTTATAAAAACTTCAAAAGATTGTTTCTCCAACGTTATCTATTCCTTTCGTCTCCATATCTTTAAACTAACAGCTTGGCTCAGCATTCAAGTCTAAAAATCTCATCTCCTCGGCTATCCCGCCGGAACGACAATTGCACACAACCACGGTCCCCACGCTTCTGCAATCTCATCTGCGCGGCTAGCCAAGTCTGCACTCTCAATAATCACAACCCTACTTCCCGGCAACGATATCTACATCTACATCTACATACATACTCCGCAATTCACCGTAAGGTGCGTGGCGGAGGGTACACTGTACCACTACTAGGCATTTCCTTTCCTATTCCACTCCCAAATTGAACGAGGAAAGAAAGAATGCCTATATTATCACCGTTTCCAATATCGGTTGTACCACCATCGAAAAATAAGCCTGCAACCAAAGATAAACGACCCATGCCTGACTAGCTTCACAAAATCAAATGTTCAAATGTTTGTAAAGCTTATGGGACTTAACTACGGGGTCATGAGTCCCTAAACTTACAAACTACTTATGAACTACTTACGAACTAGGACGGCACAAATATCCATGCCCGAGGGGGGATTCGAACCCCCGACCGTAGTGGCCGTGCAGACCGTTACTGAAGCGCCTCAGTCTCCTCGGCCACCACGGCCGGCGACTAGCTTCACACTGGTCTCAAACTCGCAGTACATATGAACATGAAATGTATACCTTCCCATAGCAGGTATCTTACACAGTACACGCCCATGTGCTTAATATAATTGGAAAAGAGATTCATCATACCAGGCAGCATGTTTCCAGTCATAATTGTGCTAACGGGCCCAGGCGATCTGAAAAGCTTCCTATCGAGCAGCCACCAAGGGTATACGAGTGGGCCTTTGACTCCGACAACTAATAACGAAGGTTTCGTTGAAGGGTTTACTCGCTGACACTATGAGGTGGCCAATCATTAAAATTCACAGCAATTTCCAGAATAGTTGTGCTACATAGAAAATTCAGGGTTCACAAAATAGTAAAAGAACATAGATGATCTGGCCACTTCAGTTAACCATTTGTTATGTGGGACGTTATTTTATTTTAGCCACACTGCATTAATTAGCGCAACACCAAACTGCTTTCTGCTGTACTAACTACTGGAAAACTAACCACAGAAAACATCTATGGCACTCTTAACAAAAATGTGACTAGAACAGTTTTGAACTGATTGAGAAAGGTCGCCGGCCGCGGTGGCCGAGGAGACTGAGGCGCTCCACTCACGGTCTGCATGGCCACTACGGTCGGGGGTTCGAATCCCCCCTCGGGCATGGATATTTGTGCCGTCCTAGTTCGTAAGTAGTTCATAAGTAGTTTGTAAGTTTGGGGACTGATGACTCCGTAGTTAAGTCCCATAAACTATACAAACATTTTTTGAGACAGGTCACCTCAAAAAACATGTACCAACAAGAAATTTCTGAGCATAGATTTAGACCTTCCAAACATAATGTGTTAGTAAACGGTTTAAGTATTTAAAACCTCTAAGACACACTCATTAGATTAAAAATTATTTTATTGCCCTTTGAAATATTATTGTCTCTCAAGAATTGGACCTGAAGGTGTGCGAGCACCTGCAGCGAGAAAAATATGTAAAACTTCATACAGCGCAGTGTTTCACGATTTCCAATGAGACTTGCAATTGTCAATAGCCCAAATTCAGTTAAGCTGTCCTGTAAAACGACTCACATGGTGGTCCATTGATAGTGTCCGGGCCAAATATCTCACGAAATAAGCATCAAACGGAAAAAATACAAACAACAATATTTTTCTAGCTTGAAGGGGGATACATGGCGCTATGGTTGGCCCGCTAGATGGTGCTGCTATAGGTTAAACAGATATCTACTGCCTAGTTTTTAAAGGGTACCCCCTTTTTTATTACATATTCGTTTAGTACGTAAATAAATAGGAATGTTTTATTTGGAACACTTTTTTCACTTTGTAATTGATGGCGCTGTAATAGTCATTAACGTATAAGTACGTGGTATCACGTAACATTTCACCAGTGCGGACGATATCTGCTTAGTGATACATTAGTCGTGTTAAAATGGACCGTTTACCAACTGCAAAAAAGGTCGATGTGGTATTTATGTATGGCTATTGTTATCAAAATGCTCAAGGGCCTCTGCTAAGTATTTTGATCGTTATCCTGGAAGACATGATTCAAGTGTCAGGAGCTTTCATCGGATAGTTACGTTATTTAAAGAGACACGAAGTGTTCAGCCACCACCTGCACATTTTGATAATGCCCAAGTTAGTGTTTTAGCTGCAGTTGCGCCTAATCCGGAAATCAGTAGTAGTCAAATTGAGCGAGAATGGAGAATCTCAAAAACGTCGATATTGAGAATTCTACATCAACATAAATTTTAGCCATACCATAGTTCTATGCACCAGGAGATGCATGGCCAAGACTTAGAACGTCGTGTAAAGTCTTTCCACGGGGCACCAAATAAATTACGGGACAATAACAGATTTTTTCACGCGTTATGTTTAGTGACGAAGCGAAATTCACAAACAGAGGTAACGTAAACCGGCATAATATGCACTTTTGGGCAACGGAAGATCCACAATGACTGCGACAAGTGGAACATCACTTTGGCGGGTTAATGTATCGTGCGACATTATGGGAGGAAGGATAATTGACCCCTATTGTATCGATGGCACTCTAAATGGTGCAAAGTATGCTTATTGCTTACGTAATGTTCTACCGATTTTACTACAAGATGTTTCACTGCATGACAGAATGGCGATGTACTTTCAACATTATGGATAACCGGCACAAGGCTCGCGTGCAGTTGAAGGGGTCTTAAATAGAACATTTAATGACAGGTGGATTGGTCGCTGAAGCATCATGCAATGGCCCACACGTTCGCCGGATCTTACACCCCCGCATTTCTTTCTGTGGGGAAAATTGAAGGATATTTGTTATCGTGATTCATTGACAACTGTAGTGGGACAAGATAATCGTACTACATTTTCCTATGTCAGCTCTGTTTTGAAGTTATAAATAAAAAATCGCACTCACGTGTTTTACGGTCCACTTTAGATTTGTAATTTTATAAGTTTTTGCAAACATTTTCGACCAAAATAATAATCTGCATAATAATAAATTAATTAATAAGAGTGTCTGAAACCCTTTTAGAAAAAAAATTAGATAGTGGCGGGTTTGGAACTACCGATCTTTTGCAGTACTGTCCAGCACCTTGCCCACTACGCTACGTCTGTAAATCAAAACAGTACTTCCTTAATCTCATACTATTGATAGCCGTTGTTAACTGATGTTATTATGGCATTTGTAGATATTAGATTATCATTTATCGTACGAAGAGCAATGTTTTTCTGTTAATTCCTCAGTGTGCCGTTGGTTTGAAATGAGAACGTGTAAGTTACAATAAGAAATCCTCAAATGCGCGAGGAATGTCACGTGACATTTCCGAACGGCTGGTTTTCGTTAATTCAATGGAGGGTGTCAAATCTCCGTTATTTTTGCAAATATGACTCAAACGATACAAGATATGAAAAATACATAAGGGAGTTAAGTTGTAGAGAATTTTCTCCTCTACAAATTCGGTTATTCAATTTTCGTGTCAGATGAATAGTTAAGCCGTTACTTTCATGTAAATTTCGAGCTGTCAAAAGACGATCGCAAAGGCCCACTTTTAGTGTTACTACATCTACATCTACAACCATACTCCGCAAGCCACCTGACGGTGTGTGGCGGAGGGTACCTTGAGTACCACTATTGATTTTCCCTTCTATTCCACCTAATGTGGGCCAAAATGGGAGAAAACGAACCTTTTATTTAAAATGCATACATATTTATGTTTATGTAAATATTGTTATTTTTTATAATATGATTCTTACAATGTTTTGTTTCTGTATGTTTCATGTACGATCAAGGCGCCGCAATCAACAAGGGCAGCGTCGTCGCCGCCGCAGCCAACATTACAGCAGACGGCCACTATTAAAATTTAACCGACAGCAACGGGGCTACGAATGCTGCTGCGTCTTCTTTATTGCCGCGCTTCAACCGTTTCAAAGAAGAAAACGAAATAATATTAAATTATAGTTAGTCTTGTTGGAATTCAGTCCAAGCTAGTTGTCGATGTTCACGTTTCTTGCTAAACTGACGTTGTATTAACATGAAGAAGAATAAATATTTTTTTAATGTTGAAAGATATCTTACATTTATGAAGATTTATTTATGATCAAGAATATTTTATAGCGAGAGAAATTTAATTCTTGCGAAGAATCTCGACTTATTACAGAAAACAATTTAATTCTGATTGAATCACTACTGATTAGCTTAGAATGGGACATATTTTTATTTAGTGTGAATGTGGAAAACCAGTGTTTAGAAGGCAGTGGATTATTGGTATTTTTTCAGTATTTGTGTCGTCCTTAGTGTTAGCTAGTTCATAAGAAGACCGGCCGCGGTGGCCGAGGGGATTGAGGCGCTCCAGTCACGGTCTGCACGGCCGCTACGGTCGGGGGTTCGAATCCCCCCTCGGGCATGGATATTTGTGCCGTCCTTAGTCTTAGCTAGTTCATTAGTAGTTTGTAAGTTTAGGGACTGATGGCCCCGTAGTTAAAGTCCCATAAACTTTACAAACATTTGAACATCCCAGTAGGTGATGCCGCTAATTCAAAACGACCTCCTATCCCTCAAATAGAAGCCGTGACGCAGATGCACCAAGCAGAAGAAACAGAATCACAACCAACAGTAAAACGGAGAGCAACTATCTTGAAACAAACTCAAGCAGATTAGAGGACTGTTAAGGTCCGAGCAAACACAGCGCAGAACGAATTGTGGCCGACAGCACAATATTAAATTTTAATTGAAACCTTGCTGTTTTCCATTATTCCAGAACACTGAATACCAACAACATCACGAGAGGGTAGAAATCACAGAAAGTCACTGACAACAATTAAAGAACACTTAACTATACTAGGAAAACTTGCTATTTTCAGATTATTCACGAATATTGAATGGCAGCAACGACACGAGAGGATACGAACCAAAGCGTCTGTTGTTTCGGACATTTTCGAAAGAGCAGACGTCACTTTTGATACTGCAGTTATTATCTATTCATATTCATATTCACGGACTTGTTCTGAGGCTAAACTGTATACATTAACAGTGTGCCCAGTGGTGTAGGGATCAGAGCAAATGCGTAGAATGCATGAGACCCGGATTCGAATCCCGGCTGGGTATACATTTTCATCTTCACCCATTCGCAGTTAATTTCATAGATTCTATGAATACATAGCAGCATTAATGACACGTAATTTGAGGTTACTTCATACACTAAATAGCAGCAACAAAAGGAGAGGTTACAACCCAAACAGAAAAATTGTCATGAGTCCCTTTCGTACGCCAACCCATAAAAACGTAGCAAGAGAATAAACCACGACTCGGTGCTCGAGACATCGTCATATAATTCCAAGAGGAGAAGACAGACTCACAGCAGATGATGTAAGTGTAAGGGCGACACTTATCTTGCCAGATTGTAGCAGACAACCCCTCTGACGCAACTGGACTTGTTAGTGGCAGCGGCTCATCACTTTGGGCCTAGGCAACACCGTCTAGATAAAAGGCCTCACAACAAGTTCGTGGCACGTCACACCGATAGGCAGCTCAAAAATGTTCAAATGTTTGTATGGTCTATGGGACTTAACTACGGGGTCATCAGTCCCTAAACTTATAAACTACTTATGAACTACTTACGAACTAGGGCGGCACAAATATCCATGCCCGAGGGAGGATTCGAACCCCCGACCGACGTGGCCGATCAGACCGTGACTGGAGCGCCTTGGTCCCATTTTTTTTTTTTTTTTTTTTTTTTTTTTTTTTTTTTTTTTTTTGCGTTCTATGTGTAGTTCTTGTCCTTGCGGACGCTGATCCTGTTCTTTGGCTCAGCTTTTTTATTACAGAAAACATTTAGCCCTCTGCCCGGGCGCGCTGAGCCACGGCGCCCGGCCGTCCGCTCGGCCACCGCAGCCGGCGATACGCAGCCATCGCAAGCTCACAGGGTAGCGCTACGAGCCAGTGGGCAGTGCCCCAGCGGCCAGCCACTCAGTTAGCGACGGCAGCCTATCGGTGTGAAGTAACACGGACTTGTTCTGAGGCCTTTTATCTAGACGGTGCTGGCCTAGGATGATGCATCCCCAGTCCTTAACCGCACGCCGCCTGGAAACGAGATGCGCAACAATTCTCTTCAGTCGTCGTTGGTCACGTTATTGCAGGCTCTATTTCCGGCCTCAGTGATGTCTCACATTTGATTGTTTACCCGATTCCAGATATTCACGGTGCACTCATGAAACAATCGTATGGGAAAATCCCCACCTAACTGCTACCTCAGAGTTGCTGTGTCCCATTTTTCGTGCTCTGACTATAACATGACGTTCAAACTCAGTTAAATAGTGACAGCCTGCCGTTATAGCATCAGTAACCAATTTAAAGCGTGAGCTAAACACCTTAGACGTTGCTGACCGCAATGCAGTCTTCTGAAAGTTTTGATACATACGTCATTTCATAATCATGCCTTTACCCGTTTCTTTTTCTCTTCAATGTACCAGGTGATCAAAAAGTCAGTGTAAATTTGAAAACTTAATAAATCACGGAATAATGTAGATAGAGATGTAAAAATTGACACACATACTTAAAATAACATGGGGTTTCATTACAAAAAATACGAAAAAAGTATTGCTAGACACGTGAAAGATCTCTTGCGCGCGTCGTTTGGTGATCGTGTGCTCAGCCGCCACTTTCGTCATGCTTGGCCTCCATGGTCCCCGGATCTCAGTCGAGGTTTTGGGGTTACCTAAAGTCACAAGTGTGTCGTGATCGATCGACATCTCTAGGGATGCTGAAAGACAACATCCGACCCCAATGCCTCACAATAAATCCGGACATGCTTTACAGTGCTGTTCACAACATTATTCCTCGACTACAGCTACTGTTGAGGAATGGTGCTGAACACATTTCTGATCGGACATTTTTGAACTTTTTTTTTGTTCTAATAAAACCCCATGTCATTCCAAGCATGTGTGTCAATTTTTGCCTATCTATCTACATTATTCCGTGATTTATTATGTATTCAAATTTATACTGACTTTTTGATCACCCGGTATATCGTGAATTGAGTTAGTGGTAATAAATCAAACCGTGTCGTGTCATTTTTCCATTAATCAAATTATTTACATCAAACTAGCTGTAAACCCGGCGTTGTCTGGTTTTTTTATCCTACACTCTCGTAGTCTACATCCCCTTCCCCCCTCTCGCTGCATCCACCTCTTTCTCTCCTATCTCTCTGTTCGTTGCCACCTTTCCTTCTCTCGGCAAAGTTTTCTGCAAGGTACCCTTTGTCCTGTACCATACAAACATTTATGTAACCAGTGATCTCCCACTTGGTTTAAACGTCATTAGTGAAACAATTCATAAATATTGCAGCAAAACTATTCATTTTGTAAAATTCCATAAGTTAAATACCCTCCACCATGAACCGAACGAAATTTTATACAGACAGTGACATTCCTCTTGTTTTTAAGGTAGAGTGTGCAAAATTCCATCAGTATCGGAATAAAACTATGGATTTAAATGCAATAGAATCGCAGAGTCACATTTAAAAACGAACTTTGTTGTTCTCAAATATTCCAATTTTATTTTATACAACCCTTGTTCTGAGAACAACAAAAAATGAAATGAAAAAAGATCGGTGAAATCGATCGTGTCGTTTTCAAGTTATGGATCCATTTTTATGTTCCAAAGTACACTCCCCCATGCACCGTGTGAAATGTTTTGAATGTCAAGCGTGGGAAATGTCGTCAAGATCAGAATGAAACTGTAGATTTCGTGAGTCTGTAGGAGCAGTATGCTCCGCCATGTACCTATCAAAATTGTTTCTTAGCTGACGTTTTGTACCTATTAATTGCATTCCTGCCAAATTTCAGCGTCAAACGTAAAGTAGTTTTCGTGATTTCGTGTTTTGTCAGTGAGTGAGGGGCCTTTCACTTTTATATAGATAGAGCTTAAGAAAACAGATTGCTTTATTTTTGATCCAAGACAATTAAGGGAGACTTGCAGACAAAACTAAATAGTAACATTCAACTCTCTCATGCTAACTTTATTTGATACAAGATCATGCGTGATGCGACATTTTACGGCATCTACAAGAAAACTGATGTAAGCGGTAGACATCCTTTCATCATTTTGTGTGTATGTGTGTGGAGGGGGGGGGGGGAGGCGGTCAGTTAGAAAACGCTTCATAAATGCCCAAAATTACATGCAAACTTAGATGGAGGTGAGGCAGCCGCAGATGAAAATCCTCCATGGACGACAGTCGCTAAGTTGTCGGGAAATTCTCCGATGCCATCAGCAACGGCCAACCTGTCCGGGCACTAGTCTATTCCAGAGCTTACTTCTCTGTATTGTCGAATGACTACGGCCGCAAACTAAAGAAGATAATGTTCTGTGGTACAAGAGCAACTGTGCTGAAGGTCGCAAATGGAAAATACGTCCGGCCGGCAGGACAGGTGTCGCTAGAATAACTATCAACAACGGGACGCAGCCGTTTGAATTTGTCGTTTTAACAGAATGTAGCCATGACGCCAACCTCGGATGGGACTTTTTTCAGGCATCCCAGGCTGTCATTGACTGTGGAAGATCTGAGCAACAAACTGAGGAAGCCGTTCAGTCGAGTACATGTAACACAAACTGCCTGGAAGTTTGCTGTAGAGAATGTTGATATCTCTCCGTTAAGAACGAGAAGAGTTGCAGTGTCAGCAGCAGGGATAATAATAATAATAATGGCTCATGGTTTGGTGCAAGTCTTTCAACTGGACGCCACTTCGGCTACTTGCGAGTCTCTAGCCTACCCCAGTTATCCAACCGGTGAAAGGGGACCTACAGCTTAATCCGAACCACGTGTCGTTTCTGGCGACTCCTCACATCGTTGAGAGGTGAAGGATAGGTTAAAGTGCAGACTGAAAAAAATCCGAGGTCCGATGGGGTTTCGAACCCGTGACCCTTCGGTTTCCAGTCAAGCACTTTACCCCAAGACTACTGGTCCGGTCAGAAGCCGAGATGACTAGCTGAAATTTGAAGTGCTTGTCGATCGCAAAATGCTGATCAGTATAACAAAGGAAATCTACATACCAGCGGCTATCATAAGCATTTTAGGTGGTCGAGGAGAACTTTGGATCACTAATTTTCACGAGGAATCGCAACTCTTTTCTAAAGGAATGTATATTGGAACAGGTGTACCAGTCCAGGATGGTGATCTCAATGTCATCAACTAAGTCTCATACTCTGTTGTTATTACTGACAATGCACTAGAGGAAACTACTATGGAATTACATATAAAGCCCGGTCTGACCCAGGAACTACGTCAGCAGGTGTTAACCATACTATTCCAATTTTCAGATGTATCTTGGACCAGGCAGGAGAGGAGCTAGATGGAACGGCCCCTGATAAAACACCGTATCGATACTGTGGATCATCCCCCAATTTAACGGTGGAAGAAAGTACCAACAGTTGTACAGAAATTATTTATTCAATTTCGCGCTATCGGTTTCGGTGTTACAATCACACCATCTTCACGCATCGCAGGTCGCTGTGCTTGCTGCCCCCAGTTAAAATCCCGCCACGGGCAGAAAAAATTCTTTCTTTGTATTTAATATTTCTAGAATGTTCTACTTGTTTCTTGTGTTTGATGTACTTGTAAGTTCCAGAAAATTCTTTCTGTGCATAAATAGTGGAGCACTCGAAGCAGGAGGCAGTTTGTACTGAGTGTACGCTTGTGTTAGCAATAAACGTGTTCTAAGTGTAAAGTGTAAAATGCTCTATTGATGACTTGCCTTCGAATTCCGGACACCTGCAGTTTTCATCGTGACACTTTATCTGGTTATCATAGGAATCTTGTTTTCAAATAAATAAAAAGTATTCCTGTTTTACATCTAAGTAAATAAACGTCTTTAATAATTACTCCTTATCATCCCTTTGTTTCATCGACGTTCCTGTCATTCGTAGATATAGGTTACGAAGTCAATTAAACGTTTGAAATTTGTGTATAGGTGCGTGACCACTCCTACTCATTTAAGACAAAGTTTCAGTATGGACCACAATTTATGAATAGTAACACTGAATCCGTTTCGATCAACAAACATTTACAAAGTAACAAGTAAATAAATGTGCATAGTGTATCGGTGTCCGATTGCAACAATGTACGTCTATGTGCCCATTCTGCCAGTTCTTACATCCAGTTACCTAATGTATTAGCTTAAATGTGTTGTTTCATATTCTATCATGTAAAATGTCATTTAATCAAATCGGAGTTTGATCGCCAGTATAAAGGTTGGATATAGGTTTGTTGTACGTGTATTCGTATTATGACGGTTTGTTCGTTCTAATAAGTAAGCCTGTCTGTAATACACAACCACAGTTGTTTTCTCCAGTAAGTTCATTTGAGGAAAGACGACATCTAAGACTCTTCTCTGGCTCCAGCACACAGTAGAGATAGGGTTTCCCGCTCTTGTGTGGTCTCCTGCCAACATAAAAGATAGAGGCTCGACGATGTCTGGTCTTTCGTAGAGAAACTAATTTTTTTTTTTTTTTTTTTTTTTTTTTTTTTTTGCTGTTGTTGTTAAGGCAAAAGTGGGGAGAATAAAAAAGCAATGACGAACTTGGCAAAGAAGATAAAAAAAGTTGAAGTAGAAAGCACATTAGAAGAAGATGACACTGCGTGCCTGTATTGCGGCTGTTTCTACTCGCAGTCAACAGGAGGATGGGTGTCATGCGTCTCTTGCAAAAAATGGGCTCACTGTTCATGTGCGGGAGAAGAGGACGAGGATGCCGAGGTAAATCATGTGTGTGAATTTTGCTTGCAAAACGACGATAATATCTGAATAACAATAAACTGAACTTTAACATCACACAATGTTTACTTAATGCATTTCCCTTACATATTAAAACAAATCTTATATGAATTTGTAAACCTGCGTTCATTGAATCATTTAATTACCCCTGCCTTATACAGTATTGAGGTAACCCATCTTGCCCCACCTGCGTACCCCATCTTGCCCTCACTATAGGGCAAGATGGGGTACTTGGTGAGCGATGGGAAAATATACCTTTTTTAATAGTAAACACTAACAATTATTTAATAAAAGCCAACTACAAATTTTCCCCTCTACCAACCACCACCACACCTCACGTCCATCACTTTTATCTTCCATCTCACTTCACATCACACCTTACCACATCCAACCACCATTCAGTCATCTTTCCCTACTACTCCACCCTCCACCAATAATAACAACAATTACAATAATATAATAGTAATAAAAAATAATAATAATGTTTCCATTAAATATATATGTATGTATTATTTTGCCACTATTCTAATCCGCTTACATGAAAACTAAATACACGAAAACATAATTTATTATAAAACATAGAAAAAGAACTACATTTATGAGGTTGGCAACACTCCAATAACACACTGTGCAGAATCAGTGAAAACAAAAACAAACACTTTTGATCTGTGGAAAACAACTATGAGCAGTGCAAAAGTGACAGTGAAAGTAATGAAAAAACGACTCAGCATGAAGAACCGGCGGTATTGCATGAAACAGACCGGCATACCATGATGTGAAGCGAAAAGAAGACAAAATTTCCGTAAGTAACAAACATTAGGCCTACTTTTCATGGTCCGTTTAAGAACAGTTTTCGATCTAAAAACAAAACAAACTGTAGATTCCTATTATTACAGACCATTGAAGATGTTTTACAGTCATTAAAACGAAACGCGTCTTGTGAGAAAAAGTAGCATTTTTATTGTAGTTGCAAAGACGGACAAACACTGGTATTCATAATTACTTAAACTAACTTCCGCTGAGGATAACACACACATCCATACCCCAGCCGCGGCGGAGCGGCCGAGGGAAATGAGGCGCTATGCTCCGATGCACGAGGCCGCTCCCCGTCGGGGGTTCGAATCTACCTTCGGGCATGGATGTTTGTGCTGCCTTTAGTGTAAGTTAGTTTATAAGTAGTTTGTAAGTTTAGGGACTGAAGGATCCGCAGTTAAGTCCCGTAAGCTTAAGAAACATTTGAACATTTTTTTGAACATCCATACCCCAGGGATGACTCGAACTTCCAATGGCGAGCAGCGGCATACTCCACAACAAGGCGCCACTCCACTGCGACTACGGAGATCCATCGTTGAGACAGTTCACTCCACTGTGCAATCAGGCAATTGCAATGCTTAGCATTAAAGTCTGATGTCATTTCAAGCACAATTTTCCACAAAACAGCTAAGTATCGGGTTTTGTGGATTTGTACAGTAACTTTGAACGATGTGATGGATATATATACAGAAAAATTTCGAACAGTTGTTCTAGACGAATGCAAGTATTGGATTTTTTTCGTACTTCTGGTACCAAAACAGCGTTTATTCATTGCCAGAGGACCCAAACTTGAACAAATAGCACTTTTGTAAGGTGTGTAAAATCCACCATATAACCCGATCAACGGTAGAAAAACCGAACAGTATCATAAATATTAAAATCGTGCACGATATTTTATTGTTCAATAAAGCACAAGTGTATATATTCCAATGTTCAGTTGTAAATTTAAAAGAAAATTGTTTCTAACACAGAGGACTTTTTCGTGGAATGTAATGCACAACTATGAAAGTTATTGTCTTTCCACCACAAAACTTTTTACTTAATATTATTTATATAATCGTATTATGCGATAGTGACGTATTACACTAATGAAATGACCAACTGCAGTATCTTCTAAAATTCTGAAAACAAAATAAAAGTCCTATGAACTCCAAGTGAAAAGCATCCTTTACACAGTGAACATGGTAAAACAGAGAATTCCAAAGTAGAACACGTAATTCAGTAACAAAAGAGGGTAAAAGCATAAAGCGATGTACTGCCTTTCATCCTTTTAGCGTAGAGCTACGGGGAACTTCATAAATGAATATGAAAATATACATACATCCAGTAGTTACATTATACTCCGTACGTTTGTTTGGCTTTCCTAGAATCCTTCTGTACTACGCATTAAATGAATGTCTGCAGGTCGCTGCAATAAGAAAAGTTACGTCTTTGACATGCATTAATTAACTATAAACAGTGGTACATACATGTTTGAAGGAAGACAGGATTCAGTTTTCCACTAACATCGTTGTGTCAAGCGCTTTCGTATTTAATGCAAATAGATAAATACATCTTACCTCACTAGCATCACTCTTACGGAACCAGAATACGACAGAGACCTTCACTGTGGACTACTTCTTTTTTTTAAATTTCTAGTTTATGATTCTCTGCCGTCTGCACTGTTTAACCACAAATACTCAGGCAACATTTAATATCGTCACTACTTTTCAACATGCGAGTTGATTACCGTTAGTGTAATTGTTGGAATTACTATTAAATCTTTAAAGGAATGCTCCATACCAGCTACACGCTACGATAAACACTGGTAAACTATGGTGAGAATGTCCGAATTGTAGTTCAATAGTTAATAGCATTAATAAAACTGATGAGACTTTGTAACTTACATACATGGCGATTAAAATTGCTACACCACGAAGATGACGTGCTACAGACGCGAAATTTAACAGAAAGTAATGTTTCCAACCGATTTCTCGTACACAAACAGAATTTGACCGGCTTTGACTGGTAAAACGCTGTTGTGATGCCTCGTGTAAGGAGGAGAAATGCGGATCATCACGTTTCCGACTTTGATAAATGTCGGATTGTAGCCTACCGCTATTGCGGTTTATCGTATCGCGACATTGCCGCTCGCGTTGGTCGCGATCCAATGACTGTTAGCAGAACATGGAATCGGTGGGTTCAGGAGGGCAATACAGAACGCTGTGCTGGATCCCCACGGCGTCGTATCACTAGCAGTCGAGATGACAGGCAACTTATCCGCACGGATCGTGAAGCCACGTCTCGATCCCTGAGTCACAGATGGGGACGTTGCAAGATGTTCAAATGTTTGTTAAGTTTAAGGGACTTAACTGCGGTGTCATTAGTCCCTAAACTTACAAACTACTTAAGAACTACCTTATACTAAAGACGACACAAACATCCATGCCCGTGGGGGGGAGGGGGGGATTCAAACCCCCTACCGTAGCGACCGTGTAGACTATGACTGGTGCGCCGCAGACCGCTCGGCCACTGCGGCCGGCCGTTTGCAAGACTACAACCACCTGCACGAACACGACGGCACTTTTAATAGTGGCCGTTACATTTTAGATGTGTTACGACCCGGGCTCTACCCTTCATTCGATCCCTGCGAAACCCTACATTTCAGGAGGATAATACACGACCGCATGTTGCAGGTCCTGTACGGGCCTTTCTGGCTACGAAAAATATTCGACTGCTGCCCTCGCCAGCACATTATCCGGATCTCTCACCAATTGAAAACTTCTGGTCAATGGTGACCGAGCAAGTGGCTCGTCACAATACGCCAGTCACTACTCTTGATGAACTGTGGTATCGAAGCTGCATGGACATCTGTACCTGTACACTCCATCCAAGCTCTGTTTGTCTCAATGCCCAGGCGTATCAAGGGCGTTATTACGGCCAGAGGTGGTTGTTCTGGGTACCAATTTTGCAGGATCTATGCTCCAAAATTACTTGAAAATGTAACCACATATCAGTTCTAGTATAATATATTTATCCAATGAATACCCGTTTATAATCTGCATTTCTTCTTGATGTAGCAATTTTACTGGCCAGTAGTGGACATGTTTGCAGAGTCTAATGGAAACTGTCTGGCGTGATGTGGCATTTGACACAGAACGTGAGCTACTGTACGTATTGTGTATAACCTTTTTGGTATCACCTAGCGAGGATAGTAGGGCGCAGCATCACGACCTGGCGATGGTGCAGATACCGGGTTAATCGAGCCTGTAGGACTATGTATGCTTGAAGCTTCTTCGCCGCGCCGTGCCGGTCAGCAATGAGCAGCGCGCTACCAGCATACGCGCACCTTCACTTTCTCCGTTCCCAGCTCTGAACTGCCATTAACTTCACAGATTGCATGCGTGTGCGTCAATTCAAAATAAGATAAACCCACGTCCGGAACGCGTTGCGAATTTAAGAAAACACTCTACGAAATAAATTTAAGGCGACAAATTAGAAATAATTTTCGCAACTTTAAGCTTCTAGATCCGCTTGCGAATCCGCAGGCTGTTGTAGGATTACGCAGTTCCTAAAATTATGCTGAATCGCGCTGGATTGCGGGATCCCACTTTGCTGGATTGCAATACCTAGTGGGGATGATGGGTCCAACTGAACTCGTGGAAGGCACTACGATGGGTAAGAATGGTCGTGCAGTATTTGCAAACCATGTACACACGTCCATGACGAACAGGTTTGCAAATGACAGCGGCATTTTCTAACAGGATGATGCACCATATCACAAGCCCAGAAGTGTGGTAATGTGGTTCGAGAAAAGCAGTGGTGAGTTGCACTGGATGCGATGCCTTCCTTCACTTAATGCTCCAGTCTCCAGCTCACCTGGTCTGAACCAGATGCAACACATGTGTTATGGGTCTGCCTGGCCAGAATGCTCATCGTCACTCTCGCGAAAATTTCCGGGAATCAGCAACATTCAAACAAAAATATTAAGTGAATGCAGAAGGAGACATAAATTAAGGTCTTAACGTGCTCTTGTGCTTTTATACGGCTTTTATACTAGTCAATTCACCAACGGTTCGTGAGAAGAATGATTGTCAATAAGACCCTGTAAGATACAGAACGTACTCTCCCGATATCTGAACGGTAAACATCTTTATGTACAACACCTCTGCAGGCTCTGCCGCTGCAGTTGGTCAGTCGTTTCGCGCATATTAATGAACCCGTGAATAAAACGAGTTGCTCTCCTTGGATCTTTCGTATCTCTTCCATCAATCCTACTCGGCGCTGATGCCGCACTGACGACCAATTCTCAAATATTTGTCGAACGAGTGCTTCGTAAACTACTTAGTTGATGGACTACACTTGCGACAAATGACACTTCCCATCCATCAGTGGTGGCGCATCCAATGTGTTCACTGAAGCAGTGAACCCCCGGAAAAAAGATCGTCGTGAAGAAAACTAAAAAAAAAGTGCTTTGAAATAACACTCTTCGTTTCGTTCTCCTATCAGATCATTTTATAAGCGCAGTCAAAGTATTTTTATCGCATATACGCGGCAGTGGCCGCAGCGTTGCAATGCACATGCGTGGCTGAGGTTCAAATTCTCTCCTGTACCCCCTGGAGGCAGCATATGGACTCTCCCACTTTTAACATTGCTGTTGGAGCTGATAGAGACGCCAGCTCTGGTGGCTACGCACGAATGGTCCAAAAGCAAAGGCAATGGAGCTACTGCGCATGTCGAATTGCAACATCCGCCCTTCATATTTGTTTTTAGCGCATTGACGATTTATCAAAAACACGTTATTTCTGGTAAAATATAATTACCAATTAAAGACGCATCAAATGTAAAAGCTATCAGAAGATCCGATCATGAATAATAATAAAGCACTACTCTCCATCTAGCAAGAGTAGTAGTGTGGTTAGTGGCATTGTGTTGAAGAATTAGAGGTAATGAAATCGCGTCTGAATGCAACAATTTTTTTTTATATAAAACCTTCTTTTTTTACAAATACTGGAACAGCAATGCCTTTTGGATTGTTACTTGCCACATATCTTTGCACGTTTCTGCGCATGTGTCGCGATTTTTAGGATAAATGACATTCATACTCTTCGTTGTAGCAAATATTTAACTGTTTGAAAAGAGGGTGGACGGGAAGTGCAGCCTTTGCGCATGCATAAGGTTAGGAGGGGGCGCCAATATCATGCTCCGGACCCGGTTCGGGAATATTGTAGATCAAGCACTGAAAGACGTTAACCCCTCCTTCTCAGATTTAGTGGGAAGACAAGCAACTGGATAATATGTTAGAAAGTGAATATGTATCAAGCTCCAAAAGTGGAAGTGAATAGTTCAAATTGATTATCTGAAAATTGAATTGGGAGAGGATAAGCTCCTTCGAGCTCCAATATTTTTAGAAAATGACGAACTCTCTATCAGGTAACTGACATGTCTGTTCTCTTTCTTTAGTCTTGGCAATTGTCATGGTACATATTGCTCACAGCAGCCGCCACTGCCTACTTGTCTATGAGTCTGCAGCCCCTCCTCTTCCCCAGAGGATGAGATATGCCACATCTGAAAACGGCAGAACCAAGCATGCATCGCGACATCCAAAAAACTATTTTTAAAACATCAGTTTGAGGTATGAGCTGAACACTTCCAGACCAGTATGCAGAATTCGACACTTAAAACGTACGTCTACTTCAGTGGTGGATTAGGATGGGGGGGCGGGGGTGGAGGGGGCGGACCGCCCTGGGCCTCCGGTCGTGGGTGGCCTCCAAAGATCTGGAAAGAAAGTTTTTGACCCACTTTAGGCTACGGTAGTAACACTAAAAGTGGGCCTTTGCGATCGTTTTTGACAGCTCGAAATTTAAATAAAAATAACGGCTTAACCAATAACCTGCCACAAAAATTGAATAACCGAATTTGTATAGGAGAAAATTCTCTACAACTTTGGTCTGTTACGTTTTTTTCATATCACTTATCGTTTCAGAGATATTTGCAAAAATAACGGCGATTTTGGGATGTACGTCTGTCTGTCAGTCCGTCTGTCTGTCTGTCCGTAACGTGTTCCACGTTTTTCAAACGAACCGTTCAACCGATCAACACCAAATTTTACAGACATAATTGTAGGCCGACAGAGACCAGAACCTCCCTTATTCAAATTTTTCGGACAAAAAATACGGTAGTAACGCAAAAAAAGCCATTTGCAACCTAATTGTAATTGGAAACGAACTGTTCATCTGACACGAAAATTCAATAACCTAATTGGTAGAGGGGAAAATTCTCTACAACTTCGCTCTATTATGTTTTTTTTTTTCATATCTGGCATCGTTGCAGAGATATTTGCAAAAATAACGGCGATTTGACGATGTCTGTCTGGCTGTAACGTGTTCCCACTTTTTAGGTCGAACCGTTCAACCGATCAGCACCAAATTTTACAGACATAATTTTTGGCTACCAGGGAGCAGAATCTCGCTTTTTCAAATATTTTAGACAAGAAATACGTTAGTAATACAAAAACAGACCGATTGTAATGCAATTTTAATTGCATATAAACCCATCATCTGACGCTAAAATTGAGTAACCGAATTTGTAGAGGAGAAGATTCTCTACAGCTTTGTTCCCTTATGGGTCTTTTTTTTTTTTTTTTTTTTTTTTTTTTTTTTTTTTTTTTTTTTTTTGTATCTCGTATCGCTTAAAAGATATTTGCAAAAATAACACAGTTTTGACACCCTCCACTGAATTAACGAAAACCAGCCGTGACATTCATCGCCCAGAACTCACTCTGGCATAAGCCATCTTGCGTTGCGTATTTGATGATTTTCTTATTTTGACTTACACGTTTTCATTTCAAACCAATGGCGCACTGAAGAATTAACAACTGAACGAACGACCGCGAACCATAGATCTACAAGATTAAAAAAAATAACTTTTTAAGTGTTTACAATATTATTTTTGTCCAAAATGTTTGCAAAAACTTATAAAACTACAAATCTAAAGTGGGCCGTAAAACACGTCAGTGCGATTTTTTTTTTCCAAGTTTGTTATGCCGCTGCCCGGGGCCTCCAGCAGCCTTAGTCCGCCACTGGTCTACTTGCAGAACTGCATACAGAAACTTCCCTAAGCCAGTGGCGTAACTATGAGGGGGGGGGATAAGGGGGATAGAACCGTCCCCCCCCCCCCCCCCCCAGAACCCGAAAAAGAAAAAAGAAATCGTATAACAGCAATCTGGTAAAGGTAAATATTGGAAACTTGGAGTGTTTCACCATAATCTTTCATTGGATGGGACTGCATTAGTTTCTTCAACGAGAGTGGTAGATGGTAGTCTGTCTGGAAACTAACTAAAATTTTGCTCGTCAAGCAGATCTATTCAAAATGTTTGTATAGTCTATGGGACTTAACTACGGGGTTATCAGTCCCTAAACTTACAAACTACTTATGAACTACTTACGAACTAGGACGGCACAAATATCCATGCCCGAGGTGGGATTCGAACCCCCGATCGTAGTGGCCGTGCAGACCGTGACTGGAGCGCCTTAGTCTCCTCGGCCACCGCGGCCGGCGCAGATCTATCCCCCCCCCCCCCTCCCAAAGCCAAGTCCTAGTTACGCCACTGCCGTAAGCAACCTACGAGTGACGTTACAGAAATGGCGGATACCGACTGAGATATAGCGACGGGAGAAAAAGGACTACTACGGCAACCGCACGACCTCTGACATTCGACTTGTAACGTGGCAAGTTTAATTTATTCTGGGGAATATTTCGATAATTTCCTAAGCAGGCGCCGCGCGCGGGCAGAATCTCAAGCGAGGCCGGCGGCACTCTTGGATTCAGGTCACGGCGCGGGATGACAGTGGCTACTTGGCGAACAAAAGGAGCCGCCACAGCAAGCCGCAGGGGAGGGGGGGGGAAGGGACGGAAAAAATGTGGCAGTCCGGTGGGCGCGCGGGGAAACGGAATGGCCGCGCCACGGACAGCCGCCAGCTGCGACGGTGGCGCCGCGGCGGCGGCGGCAAAAAGCTGAGACAACAGCCCCGGAATGAAACACAAACAGCGGCCGCGCTAATGAAACCGCCCGCGCAGCCCAGGTCGCCCCGGCTCGGGTGCTCGCCGAACTCCGGCCGTTGCTAGCGATCTAGCCTCCATCCACACGGTAACTCTGCTGTCTGTGCCGGCAGTAGCAAACCTGTTATCAAATTACGTTAATGGAGTTGTGGCGACTCCGCTGGTGTTATTTTTCATTAGCGGCAATGTAACCGAAGAGGTAGAACAGTTTTTTTTTTTTTTTTTTTTTTTTTTTCCTATTACTTATTTGCTGTAAGTTTCGTCGGTGTCGTGGACGAGAACTGAGAGTGCGAGTAGGTAAAAATAATTTGATAGAAATGTCGTTGACAGGGCCGTCAGGCAAAAATTTCAAGCGGCGCCCCATCCTTTTTTTCATACACACGCACACACATTTTTCGACTTTGTCAACTTTATTCAAATACAACGTCTTCAGAATGAAACTTTCACTCTGCAGCGGAGTGTGCGCTGATATGAAACTTCCTGGCAGATTAAAATTGTGTGCCGGAACCGGGACACGAATCTGGGTCCTTTGCCTTCCGCGGACAAGCGCACTACCGGCTGTGCTATCCCGACACGACTCACGATGCCGCCTCACAACTTTACTTCCGCCAGTACCTTGCCTCCTACTTTCCAAACTTCACAGAAGCTCTCCTGCGAACCAAGCAAGACTAGCCTTCCTGGAATAAAGGATATAGTGGAGACATGGCTTAGCCACAGCCTAAGGGATGTTTCCAGAATCAAACTTCACTCTGCAGCGGAGTGTGCGCTGATATAAAACTTCCTGGCAGATTAAAATTGTGTGCCGGAACCGGGACTCGAACCTGGGACCTTTGCCTTCTGCGGTCAAGCGCACTACCGACTGTGCTATCCCGACACGACTCACGATGCCGCCTCACAACTTTACTTCCGCCAGTACCTCGCCTCCTACTTTCCAAACTTCACAGAAGCTCTCCGGCGAACCAAGTAAGACTAGCACTCCTGGAAGAAAGGATATGGTGGTGACATGGCTTAGCCACAGCCTAAGAGATGTTTCCAGAATGAAACTTCACTCTGCAGCGGAGTGTGCGCTGATATAAAACTTCCTGGCAGATTAAAATTGTGTGCCGGAACCGGGACTCGAACCTGGGACCTTTGCCTTCCGCGGACAAGCGCACTACCGGCTGTGCTATCCGGACACGACTCATGATGCCGCCTCACAACTTTACTTCCGCCAGTACCTTGCCTCCTACTTTCCAAACTTCACAGAAGCTCTCCTGCGAACCAAGCAAGACCAGCCTTCGTGGAATAAAGGATATAATGGAGACATGGCTTAGCCACAGCCTAAGGGATGTTTCCAGAATCAAACTTCACTCTGCAGCGTAGTGTGCGCTGATATGAAACTTCCTGGCAGATTAAAATTGTGTGCCGGAACCGGGACTCGAACCTGGGACCTTTGCCTTCCGCGGACAAGCGCACTACCGGCTGTGCTATCCGGACACGACTCATGATGCCGCCTCACAACTTTACTTCCGCCAGTACCTTGCCTCCTACTTTCCAAACTTCACAGAAGCTCTCCTGCGAACCAAGCAAGACTAGC
This sequence comes from Locusta migratoria, assembly GCA_026315105.1. Lineage (NCBI taxonomy): Eukaryota > Metazoa > Arthropoda > Insecta > Orthoptera > Acrididae > Locusta > Locusta migratoria. The sequence continues at coordinate 320,567,447 of CM048748.1, read as the reverse complement.
CTTCGTGGAATAAAGGATATAGTGGAGACATGGCTTAGCCACAGCCTAAGGGATGTTTCCAGAATCAAACTTCACTCTGCAGCGTAGTGTGCGCTGATATGAAACTTCCTGGCAGATTAAAATTGTGTGCCGGAACCGGGACTCGAACCTGGGACCTTTGCCTTCTGCGGGCAAGCGCACTACCGACTGTGCTATCCCGACACGACTCACGATGCCGCCTCACAACTTTACTTCCGCCAGTACCTTGCCTCCTACTTTCCAAACTTCACAGAAGCTCTCCTGCGAACCAAGCAAGACTAGCCTTCCTGGAATAAAGGTTATAGTGGAGACATGGCTTAGCCACAGCCTAAGGGATGTTTCCAGAATCAAACTTCACTCTGCAGCGGAGTGTGCGCTGATATAAAACTTCCTGGCAGATTAAAATTGTGTGCCGGAACCGGGACTCGAACCTGGGACCTTTGCCTTCTGCGGTCAAGCGCACTACCGACTGTGCTATCCCGACACGACTCACGATGCCGCCTCACAACTTTACTTCCGCCAGTACCTCGCCTCCTACTTTCCAAACTTCACAGAAGCTCTCCGGCGAACCAAGTAAGACTAGCACTCCTGGAAGAAAGGATATGGTGGTGACATGGCTTAGCCACAGCCTAAGAGATGTTTCCAGAATGAAACTTCACTCTGCAGCGGAGTGCGCGCTGATATGAATCTTCCTGGCAGATTAAAATTGTGTGCCGGCACGGGGACTCGAACACGGGACCTTTGCCTTCCGCGGGCAAGCGCACTACCGACTGTGCTATCCCGACACGACTCACGATGCCGCCTCACAACTTTACTTCCGCCAGTACCTCGCCTACTACTTTCCAAACTTCACAGAAGCTCTCCTGCGAACCAAGCAAGACTAGCACTCCTGGAAGAAAGGATATAGTGGAGACATGGCTTAGCCACAGCCTAGGGGATGTTTCCAGAATGAAACTTCACTCTGCAGCGGAGTGTGCGCTGATATAAAAATTCCTGGCAGATTAAAATTGTGTGCCGGAACCGGGACTCGAACCTGGGACCTTTGCCTTCCGCGGACAAGCGCACTACCGGCTGTGCTATCCGGACACGACTCATGATGCCGCCTCACAACTTTACTTCCGCCAGTACCTTGCCTCCTACTTTCCAAACTTCACAGAAGCTCTCCTGCGAACCAAGCAAGACTAGCCTTCGTGGAATAAAGGATATAATGGAGACATGGCTTAGCCACAGCCTAAGGAATGTTTCCAGAATCAAACTTCACTCTGCAGCGTAGTGTGCGCTGATATGAAACTTCCTGGCAGATTAAAATTGTGTGCCGGAACCGGGACTCGAACCTGGGACCTTTGCCTTCCGCGGACAAGCGCACTACCGGCTGTGCTACCCGGACACGACTCATGATGCCGCCTCACAACTTTACTTCCGCCAGTACCTTGCCTCCTACTTTCCAAACTTCACAGAAGCTCTCCTGCGAACCAAGCAAGACTAGCCTTCGTGGAATAAAGGATATAGTGGAGACATGGCTTAGCCACAGCCTAAGGGATGTTTCCAGAATCAAACTTCACTCTGCAGCGTAGTGTGCGCTGATATGAAACTTCCTGGCAGATTAAAATTGTGTGCCGGAACCGGGACTCGAACCTGGGACCTTTGCCTTCTGCGGGCAAGCGCACTACCGACTGTGCTATCCCGACACGACTCACGATGCCGCCTCACAACTTTACTTCCGCCAGTACCTCGCCTCCTACTTTCCAAACTTCACAGAAGCTCTCCGGCGAACCAAGTAAGACTAGCACTCCTGGAAGAAAGGATATGGTGATGACATGGCTTAGCCACAGCCTAAGAGATGTTTCCAGAATGAAACTTCACTCTGCAGCGGAGTGCGCGCTGATATGAATCTTCCTGGCAGATTAAAATTGTGTGCCGGCACGGGGACTCGAACCCGGGACCTTTGCCTTCCGCGGGCAAGCGCACTACCGACTGTGCTATCCCGACACGACTCACGATGCCGCCTCACAACTTTACTTCCGCCAGTACCTCGCCTACTACTTTCCAAACTTCACAGAAGCTCTCCTGCGAACCAAGCAAGACTAGCACTCCTGGAAGAAAGGATATAGTGGAGACATGGCTTAGCCACAGCCTAGGGGATGTTTCCAGAATGAAACTTCACTCTGCAGCGGAGTGTGCGCTGATATAAAACTTCCTGGCAGATTAAAATTGTGTGCCGGAACCGGGACTCGAACCTGGGACCTTTGCCTTCCGCGGACAAGCGCACTACCGGCTGTGCTATCCGGACACGACTCATGATGCCGCCTCACAACTTTACTTCCGCCAGTACCTCGCCTCCTACTTTCCAAACTTCACAGAAGCTCTCCTGCGAACCAAGCAAGACTAGCCTTCGTGGAATAAAGGATATAGTGGAGACATGGCTTAGCCACAGCCTAAGGGATGTTTCCAGAATCAAACTTCACTCTGCAGCGTAGTGTGCGCTGATATGAAACTTCCTGGCAGATTAAAATTGTGTGCCGGAACCGGGACTCGAACCTGGGACCTTTGCCTTCCGCGGACAAGCGCACTACCGGCTGTGCTATCCGGACACGACTCATGATGCCGCCTCACAACTTTACTTCCGCCAGTACCTTGCCTCCTACTTTCCAAACTTCACAGAAGCTCTCCTGCGAACCAAGCAAGACTAGCCTTCGTGGAATAAAGGATATAGTGGAGACATGGCTTAGCCACAGCCTAAGGGATGTTTCCAGAATCAAACTTCACTCTGCAGCGTAGTGTGCGCTGATATGAAACTTCCTGGCAGATTAAAATTGTGTGCCGGAACCGGGACTCGAACCTGGGACCTTTGCCTTCTGCGGGCAAGCGCACTACCGACTGTGCTATCCGGACACGACTCATGATGCCGCCTCACAACTTTACTTCCGCCAGTACCTTGCCTCCTACTTTCCAAACTTCACAGAAGCTCTCCTGCGAACCAAGCAAGACTAGCCTTCGTGGAATAAAGGATATAGTGGAGACATGGCTTAGCCACAGCCTAAGGGATGTTTCCAGAATCAAACTTCACTCTGCAGCGTAGTGTGCGCTGATATGAAACTTCCTGGCAGATTAAAATTGTGTGCCGGAACCGGGACTCGAACCTGGGACCTTTGCCTTCTGCGGGCAAGCGCACTACCGACTGTGCTATCCCGACACGACTCACGATGCCGCCTCACAACTTTACTTCCGCCAGTACCTCGCCTCCTACTTTCCAAACTTCACAGAAGCTCTCTGGCGAACCAAGTAAGACTAGCACTCCTGGAAGAAAGGATATGGTGGTGACATGGCTTAGCCACAGCCTAAGAGATGTTTCCAGAATGAAACTTCACTCTGCAGCGGAGTGCGCGCTGATATGAATCTTCCTGGCAGATTAAAATTGTGTGCCGGCACGGGGACTCGAACCCGGGACCTTTGCCTTCCGCGGGCAAGCGCACTACCGACTGTGCTATCCCGACACGACTCACGATGCCGCCTCACAACTTTACTTCCGCCAGTACCTCGCCTACTACTTTCCAAACTTCACAGAAGCTCTCCTGCGAACCAAGCAAGACTAGCACTCCTGGAAGAAAGGATATAGTGGAGACATTGCTTAGCCACAGCCTAGGGATGTTTCCAGAATGAAACTTCACTCTGCAGCGGAGTGTGCGCTGATATAAAACTTCCTGGCAGATTAAAATTGTGTGCCGGAACCGGGACTCGAACCTGGGACCTTTGCCTTCCGCGGACAAGCGCACTACCGGCTGTGCTATCCGGACACGACTCATGATGCCGCCTCACAACTTTACTTCCGCCAGTACCTTGCCTCCTACTTTCCAAACTTCACAGAAGCTCTCCTGCGAACCAAGCAAGACTAGCCTTCGTGGAATAAAGGATATAGTGGAGACATGGCTTAGCCACAGCCTAAGGGATGTTTCCAGAATCAAACTTCACTCTGCAGCGTAGTGTGCGCTGATATGAAACTTCCTGGCAGATTAAAATTGTGTGCCGGAACCGGGACTCGAACCTGGGACCTTTGCCTTCTGCGGGCAAGCGCACTACCGACTGTGCTATCCCGACACGACTCACGATGCCGCCTCACAACTTTACTTCCGCCAGTACCTCGCCTCCTATTTTCCAAACTTCACAGAAGCTCTCTGGCGAACCAAGTAAGACTAGCACTCCTGGAAGAAAGGATATGGTGGTGACATGGCTTAGCCACAGCCTAAGAGATGTTTCCAGAATGAAACTTCACTCTGCAGCGGAGTGCGCGCTGATATGAATCTTCCTGGCAGATTAAAATTGTGTGCCGGCACGGGGACTCGAACCCGGGACCTTTGCCTTCCGCGGGCAAGCGCACTACCGACTGTGCTATCCCGACACGACTCACGATGCCGCCTCACAACTTTACTTCCGCCAGTACCTCGCCTACTACTTTCCAAACTTCACAGAAGCTCTCCTGCGAACCAAGCAAGACTAGCACTCCTGGAAGAAAGGATATAGTGGAGACATGGCTTAGCCACAGCCTAGGGGATGTTTCCAGAATGAAACTTCACTCTGCAGCGGAGTGTGCGCTGATATAAAACTTCCTGGCAGATTAAAATTGTGTGCCGGAACCGGGACTCGAACCTGGGACCTTTGCCTTCCGCGGACAAGCGCACTACCGGCTGTGCTATCCGGACACGACTCATGATGCCGCCTCACAACTTTACTTCCGCCAGTACCTTGCCTCTTACTTTCCAAACTTCACAGAAGCTCTCCTGCGAACCAAGCAAGACTAGCCTTCGTGGAATAAAGGATATAGTGGAGACATGGCTTAGCCACAGCCTAAGGGATGTTTCCAGAATCAAACTTCACTCTGCAGCGTAGTGTGCGCTGATATGAAACTTCCTGGCAGATTAAAATTGTGTGCCGGAACCGGGACTCGAACCTGGGACCTTTGCCTTCCGCGGACAAGCGCACTACCGGCTGTGCTATCCGGACACGACTCATGATGCCGCCTCACAACTTTACTTCCGCCAGTACCTCGCCTCCTACTTTCCAAACTTCACAGAAGCTCTCCGGCGAACCAAGTAAGACTAGCACTCCTGGAAGAAAGGATATGGTGGTGACATGGCTTAGCCACAGCCTAAGAGATGTTTCCAGAATGAAACTTCACTCTGCAGCGGAGTGCGCGCTGATATGAATCTTCCTGGCAGATTAAAATTGTGTGCCGGCACGGGGACTCGAACCCGGGACCTTTGCCTTCCGCGGGCAAGCGCACTACCGACTGTGCTATCCCGACACGACTCACGATGCCGCCTCACAACTTTACTTTCGCCAGTACCTCGCCTACTACTTTCCAAACTTCACAGAAGCTCTCCTGCGAACCAAGCAAGACTAGCACTCCTGGAAGAGAGGATATAGTGGAGACATGGCTTAGCCACAGCCTAGGGGATGTTTCCACATTTTTTACATATTTTTATTTTTTAATGTTTGTATAGCTTATGGGACTACGGGGTCATCAGTCCCTATGCTTACAAACTACTTACGAACTAGCTAATCCTAAGGACGACACAAATATCCATGCCCGAGGGGGGATTCTAATCCCCGACCGTAGTGGCCGTGCAGATCGTGACTGGAGCGCCTCAGTCCCCTCGGCCACCGCGGCTTTATTCCCCCGAGCTATTACAGAATGGAACGGTAGATAAAAGTTATGAAAGTGGTTAATGAACCCTCTGCCAGGCACTTGAATGTGATTTGCAGAGTATCTATGTAGATCTAGGTTGGCTCAACCTTCTATATAGTAACCTTGCACGTTTATTTTGCTCGTAGGATGACGCATATCACTGTTATCTGTATCAACGTCTACCAATCTGTAAAAATTCGTATTTCCAACTTATTTTCACATTTCTTCATTTACGCAAGACACTTCCACTTTTCATGGTCTTGTTTAATTTAAACTATCGGAACTATATAAAAATTCAGGGATTTGCCGCCCCCAAAAATCTGCCGCCCTGGCCGAAGGCACGGTTCGCCCCTCCCCAGAGCCGGCCCTGGTCGTTGATGAACAATTTAATACAGTGGGATAATGGAGAAGGGGAAACGAAAAATTATTTGAATGTATGGGACCAGGTGCTACAACTGTTTGGTTGCAAATACACTGAAATTTAGTGTAAAATGACGTCGACAATCAGGATTGAGAAGAGTTATCGAATAACGTATGGGTTTACAGCTGGAAAACAGCACTGACATTTCGGTAGGGGGACATACTGCAATTTTTTAAGCAGAATTGCAACTTTGAAAGGCAATTTAACACGTCATTTTGCAAATAAATATAGAAACATATGAAGATAAACAACATCGCCATCACAGCCAAAGTTAACGAACCTATGATAAATTTAATAGGTAGCATTGATTGTGTATCTTTTTTAACAGTGAGTCGGATACCATGCTGAATTGAAACAAAAACTCTAGGTGTATTTGTAACGTAATTTGGTACTTCAATTTGAACTTATCCTTAACGACATAATCCCTATAGCTTCAAGTTCATGCAAGAACCGGAGTAGCCGAGCGGTCTGGAGCGCGGATCGCGGGGCGTCACGCGTCGGAGGTTTGAATCCTCCCTCGTGCATAGATGTATGTGTTGTCCTTAGGTTAGTTTAACTTAGTTTAAGTATTTTGTAAGTCTGGGGACTTATGACCAAAGTAGTTGGGTCTCATAGAATTACAAACATTTGAACAATTTGAAGAACCTATTTCCTTTTATTTTGCATGGTATTTACCGAGTGAGGTGACGCAGTGGTAACGCACTGGGACTCGCATTCAGGAGGATGGTGGTTCAAATCCACCTCCGGCCATCCAGATTTAGGTTTCCCGTGATTTCCTAAATCACTACAGGCAAATGCCGGAATGGTTCCTTTCAAAGGGCACGGGCGATTTCCTTCTCCATCCTTACCCAAAACTCCGAGCGTTAGCTCCGTCTCTAATGACCAAGTTGTCGACGGGACGTTAAACCCTAAGCTTCCTTCCTTCCTTTGCATGGTGTTTCCTGTGGGTAGAGTGCTTGTGTTTCTCCGAGGCCAATTTTCGTTGGCAACTCAAGGTCAGATCCAAAACCTCCCCATTCCCTTCCCTTCTTCTAACTAGACTCTACACTTAGGAGACAGCGACACCACTTTTAAACAAACAGCTGTCCTCAAAGAAACTGCCCCACTCCATCCACCAACCATCCCTGCACTTCGCTTCCCATGTCTGACACTCGTGAGAGACCTGGTGCAATTTTGATTTACAGATATAGGTGATCAGTCCCCCCCCCCCCTGCCCCATTATGGCTTGGCAGTTGTTGGAGATGTTGCATCACATCCCTCACAAAGTAGAAATTTAGTGAGAAACTCCTCCAGTTTGTGATGAACTGATGAATGGTAGCGTTGAGCCAATAGACTGTACAAGTTCAATTACATTGACGTAAATTGTCTGAAAATAAATTGAAATAGGATTACAAAAATGTATATTTAAATAGGTAAGAAAATGTGGTTAAATAACATTCAACTGCCAAATTTCAACTTCTTTTCAAGGTCACCCAACCACCCAGTTACCACACTTGAAGTTCTCAATTTATTTATAAGATCTTCCAAAATATGTGTGTGTTTCATCCTGCTATTTTTCAGCCAAGAGCCTTGATGAGATTTAATTCCTGCATAGCTATTGAAATAAAGCACCCTCGTGGAAAATTTGACAGTTTCTACTTCACAGTTTCTGTTAATTAGTGGTTATTGCAATAAAAATTTATGCTCATAGATCACTGTAAATTTGGGACTTCCTTGGATTTTTGGTACGTTAGCAAATAAAGTAAAAATTATACATATAAAACAATTTTAAATAGGAAACTGTATATAAATTTACATGCATAAATTAACTCCTTATTAATTTCCTTATAGTTTAGTTTTAATAACATCTAAATTAATATTTAAAACTTAGTTGAATCTACATCTTTATCGTTTATTCCTGTCTTCCACCAATAATTTGACAAGTACAGAGAAGATAAGTTTTCAAATAATACAACATATCTACCATTTTGCAGGATCTTGATCAACTACATCACTGGCAGTTTGTCAAATGAGAACTTGCTTGAATGAGCTGTATCAGTGTCACCTTTGGCAGAGAATTTTCATACAATACCCAGTTTACCTTCTGAAAGTGAAGGTACATTTCCATCTACAAAAGACTTATCCTGATTTGCATATTCATCCGCATTTATCCCTGCAGGATTTTGAATAAAATCTTCCTTGGAATTAAAAAATGTATCAAAGAAAATTTTCAATTTCTGGTACGCAGTTATGGCGTTGAACCTCAGCTCCTTCCGTTTCAGCGGTTTGGAGTACAATAATTTCCGTTATTTATAAAATTCTTAAGGAAAGGAAGCCATCTACTTGACCGCAACTGCTGAGAAATATGTACGCATAAAAGCATTAGAAAATATTGCTTCCTTAATTTACATCTCACTAATTGCATAGCAATTTCGATTTGCTTAGGAACTTTCTGCTTCCAAACTTGTCTTTAGCAAAGCCCTACCTCCTGCTTCTTCTGTTTATCACCAATAAAACAAGGACGAGTACGGCCATTGGGTAATTTTAAAACCTGCTTTCAGTAGGCAATATTGCTAAATGACGTACCTGATTATCTGGCATTTTATGGAGAGGATAATTAGGAAATCTGCTCGTAACGCTATACTTTGAGAATATTCCTCTTGGAAGCTGATTTATAATCTGTATAAGCGATGACTACAAACCACTTATGAATTTCACAATGTTTGGGGGGGGTTGTTTCTCCACAAATTACACATAACCAATTATTTCTTAGACTATTATTAACCGAAAGTCGTGGTAACTAATGCCGCTGACTTTTCCGTTTTGATTCTTAGATAACGAAATACAGCAGAGGCGCATCTGTAAGATATATACAGTGTGTCTCAGATTATTGAACTGAATAGTCGCGCCATAGTATCATAGTATTATTATCACAAATATTCAAAACAATCAGCAACATGCACAAGTGCAGTTCAAATACTAGTTGGTCTATTACAACTACAATATCACTGTTGCTCGTTTCCTGCATTCATCACCTTCGTTAAAAGAATCTGTAGTAGGATAACAATCTTCAAGCACAATAAATGTAAAAATCGTGTATTACATATTCACTATTTACAGCCTACACGAGCGTGTAAGACTTTGAAAGTAACAATTTGAAAATCAGGAAAAACCTGGAAATAGCCTATTAGCATTTCCTAGTAGTAGCCAAGTCAACTGTCGGTGCGTGGCGCTCAACATCATTTGATACCCAGAAGTGCTGAGGCTCTTGGCGGATACTAGTGGGCTAGGATAATACTGGTTGCCGTAAGTTGCCTCCTGCCATCAGACACTGCAAGATATTATAACATTTGCAGTAACTCATATCCTAATCAAAATGTCACGTCACGCTTGTAAAGCATTTTCATACAAAACTACCAAAACTTTTACTCTGCCAACTGTATACACAAATATCAAATTTGTCTTTAGTGAGCAGCATCCAAGACCATATAGACCCAACTAACCACCGTCTCAGCATTATATCAAACACTTAACCCACAATTTAGTACGACCAATCAAGACAAGACATATAATAAAAGTGGCAAACGATAGCGGTGTGTGCACTGTGCACTGCTGCCAACTTCCGAATGGATTTGCCCTGTAAACCCAAGTCAAACGATTCCAAAGACTAAGTATTCATTTTCCAACACATCTAAAAGAAACTATCATTTCAACGCTGATTTATTTATTTACAAGCTACTGAACATTTCAAACATAATAGCAGATTTTATTAAGTATATGGAGTTTTGATATTAATGTCAGATATACGTCCCATTTTTTATGGATTATGCATAATACAAGATCTGTATTTTATTGCAGAGACATATGAACTATTAAAACAATCTACATCATAGATCAGTCAAAGAGTAGCATTTGAAACTGCTATGCACAGAGTTTGACCAAATAAAAGAAAAAGAGAAGCCATCCTTTGAAACATCCCTGTTATCATAGTGTGTTTCCTAAAAAATGTGAAATAATTTTTAAAAGGAAGTTGACAGTGAACTTATTCTTATCAATGTTACAAACTTTGGAAATTCGTGAAAGTTTCGTACATAACCCATCAAGTAACTAAATAGTAACAATACTGAAGTCAATAAATAGTGCAACTAGCCACAAGATATTTGTCTATCGATTCATTTCGCCTTTATGTGTTTCGGGCCAGAGCCCATCATCAGATGGTAGTGTTCATTCCAGCTCTACATTGGTGTCCTTGTATTGTTTACACTTAAATTAAGATAATATCTATTGCTTATACACTGAACTTACTTCAGAGGAAGGTCATCTTTGTCCATTATAGGTGACAGATATGTACCTGTATCGCTCCATGTTCATCTGTTAGGTACATTAAATTCAAGATGGCAGTGATTGTTTACATCAGCTGATTTTATGCACCAAATAATGTGACATATTTACAGATACGGCATACTGCAGTGCAACTACTAAGATACTTGTGCTGAGTTTTATTTAAATACATTTAATTTTACATTTAAAATCACTGTCTTGTGGCCAATGAAGAAACGTTCCTATCAGATAAATTTCAGCTTTTTTGATTGATATTATAAAAGCTGTATAAATGTCTGGAGCTTTCTTAATTCTAGCTGATCATTCAGCATACAATTGGGTATACGCTGAATTCGAGTATATTTCAGTTTCTTCAAGCAAATTCACTTGAGCTAATTTATCTGCAAAGTGTAATATTTCTAGGTTTTCATCAATGCCTATCTTTGTGGTTTTGCGTTGGGCCAAGAGAGCTGCAAAAGTTGATTTAAGTTGTTGAGCCTGACAGCATCTGACTGCTCACAGTATCTTGTATTAAATTTCCTTCCAGATTGGACAATGTAAAATTTAGCACACATAAAAGAATTTAGTTTATTAATGCCAGAAATATGGTGTAATTGTTACTCAAAACTTATGTTATGAATTATTTTCTCTTTCTTTGATATCTCTAGGAAATATATTTTGATATTTTTGGTAAAGAACAGGTTTGCGATCTGATAAGACATTACCGATGAATGGTATACCAACATATTTGGCAGAGTCTTGAGGAGATGTTTGTGTTAATGAGGTGTAGGGGACTGATGACCGTGCAGTCTAGTCCCCTCTAAACAACAACAACAACAATGAGGTGTATGATGTGGACAAAGATGTTTATTTGCTACTGCATTTCTTGTTAATGATATTGTGTAGATTATTAAAGATGTTGCTGCAGCCATCTTTGTGTACCATTAGCTTGATTATTTTCCAATGAAATGTAACAAACTGCACCTTAACATAAAATTTACTGTTGAGCATGAAAGTGAAAATAACATAAAGTTATTCGATTTAACAATCAGTAACACAGTGGCGAACTTTAACTTCAGATATACAGAAAACACACTACAGCTGATGTTTCAATCAACATTTCTTCATGTCACCCAGAACAATATAAGATGGCAAGTTACAGAGCAATGCTAAACAGAATGGAAAAGAATTGTATCATAAATAAAAACAACAAGAACTCAAAACAATCAATCTAATAGCACAAAATAATGGCCACAACTCAAACACCATTCACAATGGCATTATAAAGAAACAAAGAAGCAAAGAAAGGTCTGTGTCCACACCATACACCTCAGTTGCACAAACATCTCCTCAATACTCTGTAAAATATGTCTGTATACTAATCATTGGTAAAGTGTCATATCAGATTGAAAACTTGTTCAGTACCAAAAATATCAAAATACGTTTTTCCCACCAATAATAAAGTGAAAGACAAAATAATTAATAACATAAATTTAAAGGAACAAGTACATTATATGTCTGGCATTTATAATCTGCATTGTTCCATGTGAAATTTTACATTGGCCAAACTGAAATGAATTTACACTGAAAGTAGCTTGTTAAACTTTTTATTGAAAGATCTCTGACGGTAGAGATCAGAAAAGGCAAGTTAAAACCCTGACTACTGCTTCAAATTACTTTGCAAATGGTCATAGTTGTTGCTCAACAGAAACTTGAGACTGCTAACTCCTTAAGGAAGCAGCGAACGTTTTAACAAACACAAAAATAATATATAAGAAGGAATAGATAAATAAACACAGTACGAGGAGCATGAAATTATAATTCAGAAGTTTGATACTTTAGATTATTACCTATTGAAAAAAAAAGTGGTGAAACCAAATAAGCATGATGAAGAACACACCTTGTACAACAGTGAACTAAATTATGTAGTTACTGCCCATAATAAAATAGTTTCCGCCCTTTCTGAATGTGGAGATAACATGGGAGGATATTTGCAAATACACAGTGGATAAAGAAAGCACACCCATTCACTCACAGACGCACACATAATGCTTGCAACACTTACTCAATTGGGAACAATTCATGGTAGTTGCAAAACGGAGTGTCGGCCGCGTTTTGATGAGATGGCACAATTTAAAAGTATACTATGCACAAAAAAACTCATGTGCATGGAGGCAGCGGCATACTATCCTAAAGTGCCACGTGGTGTACGGACATGGTGAATTACACAGAATTTACAAAAAGAAATTAATTTAAAATAAAGAAGTAAAGCACACACCAGAATTCAACAGAAGAAAGCTGGTATCTATAAGTAGCATGGCTGAAGGCCAAAGTAATTATTGTTACGAAAGCATGTTGTGAATCGGCGATACCAAGATAAAAAAAAAAGATGGAATCAATTCAGATATTTCGAGAGAGAATTTAGCATGCTCATGGAAACAGACACTACACAAAAATGTTAGTTAAAAGCAGCAAGGAACTCAAACATACTAAGTTCATGCAAAGGCTGAAGGCCACACATGTGGATTCTAACTTGAGGAAACAAGACACAAAAATTATTACCAGATTGAAAACACAAATACTAAATTACAGTTAATCACTCTAGTTCTGAAAAATAAGAAACACTTTGCCCCGCATAGCAAAAGAATTACTCAAGAAAAACTCTCAGTATTAACCCAGGAATGCCTGATCACAAATAAAGTTCTAACAACAGGCCATTCCCTCAGCATGATTCGCAAAATAGTCACAAATCGGCAGTCACAGCAAGTGTGAGTCCAAAGACCACACACAGAGCGTTCCCTTGCCGTACCAGATGTTACGGTGCGTCCAAAGCCTACTATCTACCAACCCTCGCTACGTGAGGGTTGGTACTACTGTTCCAGAGAGGTCTCATTTGTTACCTCTTTGGTCCATGAGTATGTTAGGACCACACTTATAACAAGCCACCTCACCATCTTGTCAAGTAAGGGTGTCTCTGGCTACGTAGCTGACGGTAGTGCAGACAACATACGAAACAATGCGTTTTTAACTATAGTAAACGAGGCCTAACGCGCGAAGCGGCGACTCGAAGCCAGTCAATATTAAAAGAACCTTCCACATTCATACAAACACACAAGTTCAATCACACAGGGGGAAACATATATAAACATGAGCATTAACCATTAATAAAGGAATAAAGTAATTGATGTACAGATGAAATTAATTGTGGAGAAGCACTTTAGAGCAATGAAAGTAGACCTTTTTACAGTTCAAAACTCAAAATGGAACATGAACACACATTCAGTGGACGTATTTCATCACCCTCCACTTAGGAGCGATAAGTAGACTGGAACCAATTCTGTTCTACTGGATAGGATCAAGAATAAAGTTTTGTACACAAAAATCAATAGGCTTATCTATTCAGAACACTGCGGGCACCTATGGGCATCCTTATAAAATGATAACTTAAGGATCATTTAAAAACTATAATAATAACATAAGCAAATATTTTAAATTATTTAAGCAAAATTTAAAAATAGTAAAGAAGGTGGTGCGTAAAGTGGGTGGTCAAACTGTTATTAAATATTTGAGGGTAAAAAATAGATGCACAAATAAAAAATTTACAGATATGTACAATTTACAAGATTCTTTGAAGCATAAGGAGGACAAGGGCAATGATCTTTTCACTTCTAGGAGTGTGCTTAACAAGAAGTCAAGTTCGATCCACCGTGGTGAGTGTTCACATTCTTGTAACAACTACATGATTAAAGTTTCGCCACACACTTCGATAAAAACCTAGGGGCATCGATGGGGAGGAAGTACTCTTCGGGAGAACTGGGGGGGGGGGGACTACAACCCGCACTTATTTAACACTTCACTACTACCAAGTTGTCATTCAGTGTCCACTGTTGTATTTGATTGTCCCTTGCTTCAGCTCCAGGTGCATCTCCTCAACAACGTCTCTTACTTGCTGACTCAGTGCAATTGGTTGGATTAGTCATCATATTGTGTTAGGCTCAGAGGAAGAGGATTTTTGTGAACACCCTCGATGTCGATCGATCACAATGGTAGTGCCATGCTATGTGGCATAGGATTAATGAGGTTCCGACATCAAAGCAGAACCCAAGGATGTGGAATACCTAAGAATGTAAGTATGTTAAGCAAGGGGGTTCATTTAAGCCTTCTGTCACTTGTGAAGTCACAAGAGTGCTGAGATGAATGTTCGGGCAAACCTAAAACTAATGTTTTTCGGTCTCAGGGACCAAATAGGAGATTGGTAAGATCACTAGAAACCTTGGAGATGTAAGCGCCTTCCAGCTGATAGTCAAATGTATAGCATGATTTTGCCGGAGGGCATCGGCCAAGACATGTTAAGAATTTCATACTTCAAATCACATGACTTGTGACTTAGCAAAATTAATGCTAATTTAAATAAAAAAATTTTGCTAAGTCTCAAGTCATGTGATTTTGTATTACAAACTGACAAAATTTTTATCTGTATCTTGTTTTACCCATTCGTGTCTAATTCATTTTTATGAAACCTACAAATGTTGTCCTAGAATTATTGACATATTAATTCACATGCATTTATTAATGAATTTACACTGTCATTTAATGGTTTATATTTTTTGTTTAGCTCTGTATCACTTTCATTAACCCTGTAAACTTTTTTGTACACACTGTAATTTACTTTTAACCTCATCTTATTATTAGTATATTGTCTTGTGGATTATGGTTGGTCATGATTAACAATGAATACAAATTTTATGTTGCCTCGGGTCTATGCCATATTGACACGATTCTTTAGGCTCTTAGTTTATTTATCCACATGGTACCTGTCATTTCAAATTTCTATATGTTACTTTTACTACACAAGATAAACACCCCCCCCCCCCCCCTCCGAACAACATCCTTGGGTAAGTGACAAGCAGCCTCATGTCTCGGTATACGCTACCTTATTGTATAATTCAAGAAGCATATGTTGTCCTACACTGTACTAAAGTTACAATACCTGCCTGTTAATAATTATGCTACTGTACACCCACTTCACATTTATTACACTATTGTCTTCACAGCGATTAGGACTTTACTTTGACATTCTACTCTATATATGTAATTATCATATTGGTACGTTTTGCTCTGCCTCTTTCATGTGGGACTCGGTCTGCACACTTGTGTGAACAATGTTGTTTGTATAATCTTCGATCTTGACGCATGAAACCTGTTTATGATGATGATCAGTTTCTATTTTCTTATTTATAACACGATATATGGATGTAACAACTTGTTATGTTTTGTTTTGTATGTTGTGACACTGTATTTCAGTACACCACACTTTTTTTATTGTTAACCTTTGTATGCACACATTTCGTCGTAACTTGTTGATGACTAGACCGTGTAAGTTTGTTTACACTTGTGTCCAAAGATGTTCATCCAAAGGTAGTGTACATCCCTGAATGGTATTACAAATATCGAAACATAGGTTTCATCGTCTCTGACTCATGCAATTAGCACAAGGCACTTCCTCCATTTTTATTCATAGTTTGTTCTTACCTTTTATGTTATGTTTGACTGATAGTTTTTATCTAAGATGACCAATGTAATTTTTACACTTTTAGTTATACTGACTCCTGTTAGTTTCAGTTGGATGTAGTCTATTTGATGCATTTTACCATTCTGTTTTAACACCTTGTAAGTATTTTAACTATATGTTAAACCGACATGATTCTCCATTTTCAGTCTCTTTATATGTAATTTTGCTGATTATTTCCTCTGTGTGTTTGTGCACATTAATTACGTTTATTTTGTATAGTTTATCCATGAAGATGGTCTATAACCGAAACTGGTAGATGTATAAGGTTTTGAATAGACAGATGATGGTTTTTAAAAACGCATTTTATGAAATATATTACGGCTGTTGACACTCGCCTCACCAAAGCATTGAATGTTAAGAACTGCCCGAGAAAATCGTGAAAGGGTTGACTGTTCAGTGGTAAACGACTCTGTGTTAGACGAAGAGTGCCTGGTGGGTGATGCCATGCCATCGATTTCATAATACTTGCAGCAACTGGTCTGGTTATGACAGATGTCAGACATTGCTGCTCTCGATAGGTGACGTGCAGCAGGGTGCGTATTGGTGCCGGGCTTGTGCTGACCTCGCCTTCAAGAGTGGCCTAGTTGTAGACATTGGCTGCATCAGGTGTATGTTTCCCACCGCGTTGACAGAGAGCATGTCATCTGCTCCCTCAGCCATCGGAGTACGCGTCGCGAGGTGCGCTAGTCATGCCCACCTTGGCGTGGACAGGACCTGTGGCAGTCGGTGACAGCCATCCCTCCCAGCTGCGCAGATGCATCGTGTGGCAGCCAGGCGTCCTTGTGGCGTCTGTCACCTGGAATGCGCACTCAGGGGCTGCTTGCTCCCTCAGGTATGTCAGCGCCAAGCTGTGTGGTCGTCGACGACTCGGTGGAGTAACGTGTGACATAGGCAGTGGGATTTCCATGGCATCCTGCTTCTCCTGGTGACTTGGATGGGTGCCGAGGATGCAGGTCCGCACTTCTAGCAGCAGAGTGTTGTTGAAAAAATGGTTACACAATATATTTCGCGATCTTATTCTCTTCGAAATTGATTTTGTTAACTTTTGCAGAATTTGTGTTACGACTTAGTAGAGTGCTGTATTAATCTAACAACTTAAACCTTCTGTAGTTATCCTCTCCCTGTGCTAAACGAACGCCAGAGCGACCGCTTTTAGATATTATTTACTGAAATCTTGACTTAATGTATAGTTAGAAGTTCTAGGGAAACTTTAAATTCCGTCTGTACACCGCACTTTATGGTCTTATATCAAGTGCGTTTGTTTCTGATAGTTTATCATGAGCCTAAGCCATTAGCTTGATACGTTATGGAAGCGAAGTACTATTTCATTGTGGGCGAGTGAACCTTCATCGGCATTCTCCACATTGCTTGGCTGTCGTCTTGGTGTATTGGCCTCAGGTGCTTGGTAAGTACCTGCATGGCTTGGCGTATGAATCTGTGTGTGAATGTGCTGCAATTCCTCTGTTCCCCCCTAGGAAACGTGATCGTAATTAACCTGTATTCAACTTTGCAGGTGGGAAATTTTAGGGCCATGTAATTGTGGATATTTTGAACATTTTGTAAGGTGTGTTTTTTATTGTAATTTAAAAAAATGGTCTTCCCCCCATGTTGTTCTTGTTTAGAACAATAAATTAATTTGTTAAACTTTAATCCTTTTGTGCTACTTTAAAGTCTCCCCTCATCATTTATTTTGGATAAATGTGGGGTAATTTGTTCATGTATCTTGTGTCTCGGCTCCCCTCTGGAGAAGAGAATATTTGCGTTTCCGTTGCCAACATTTGATTTTTGATTTTTGATTTAGATCCATGACCACGGATCATTATTTGTGTGCAGTTTCCTCTAAAGATTACAGTAAAGGTAGAACCGTTTGCTTAACTTATAGAATCAGAGTTTTGCATAAGGGAACTGCATACTTCCGCCGCTGAGTGAATATCGCCGTAATTAGATTTTGTGAGCAAGCAGTCAATTGTTAACTTCACAAACACGGCTAGTTAACAGTCAAAAGAACAGCGGGCGAGCTTCAGTGTGGACGAACTTTTTCCTTGATACTTAGAAAACACCTCAATTTGTCATAATTCATTCCATTGTCCAGTGGTGTTCATCACGCTGGTACAATGTAGTATTCACTAAAATTGGTTATGGTATTTACAGATCAACATAGAAATACAAAATTACATAGATAATTTAAAAATAAATAATCGTGAACATTAAAGTGAATTACAAACCCTTAAATAAAGTACTTGGGTCCATAGGCTTTAAAAAGGTGGCCTACAGTCGAGCCGCCGAAAGAACGACTCTGACAGCTAGCGGCTATGTTGGCAATGCTGCTATGCGGCTGTTCGTTGTTACGCCGTGCCAGTCGCCAGCTTACGAATATCACGTCCGAATATTTTGGAACCGTTGCTATGTACTACTAAAGTGTGAACGACCGATAACAACCACGAAGTGATGAAAAACACTCTTTTTGCAGTTAAAAAGAAAGGTTTAGAAATATATGTCGAGTTAAAGTTTCATATGCTCCAGTATTCCATTAAATACAATGTATAATTTAGTCTTCAGCCAAAGGTCGCTAGCTGAAGAATTTTGTTTTTATATAACATCTTCTATAACCATTTTCTACAAACTCGGTGTTATTACTCAGACACTGTATTGTAGCAGTCTGTCGAGAGGGTAAACAAATGAGGACTACCACTTTACAAGCAGTAAAATCGCCTCTTTCAGTGAAATGATTGGTCTTCTTACATAAAAAATGTTCAAATGTTTGTATAGCTTATGGGACTTAACTACGGGGTCATCAGTCCCTAAACTTACTAACTACTTATGAACTACCTTATCCTAAGGACGGCACAAATATCCATGCCCGAGGGGAGATTCGAACCCTCGACCGTAGTGGCCGTGCAGACCGTGACTGGGGCGCCTCAGTCCCCTCGGCCACCGCGGCCGACTTACATAAAAAGAAGAGTGTTTTCTTTGCCTCATTCGTTTACGGTCGCTGTTGACTGCCAAAGTATAGTGTCCGAGTAATATCAGATCAGTTTCGACAGCCAGTCTATTGATCACAGAAGTGACTTTCTGACGGTTAGAGGAAGAAGCCATCTCACACACGTCTGAAATTAACGACACGTAACACGGCACGAACCCGTAACGAACACATGACAGTTGCTTTGCAGTGACTGAAGCATACCACCCCGCGCGACCTTGAGTGGCAGGGTGGCATCGCGGCACTGTTACCCTGGCAACGTTTACGAATTCCAGAGCTCAGGTTGGTAGTTGAGTGTCCCCCCCCCCCCCCCCCCCCGCTCTCTGTGGCCCACGTGTGAGAACTGTCAGGGTCGTTCTTTCGGCGGCCCGACTATAATACCATCAAAGGAAAATTTTTTTAAATTTTAGAAGTGTTGAAATTTCGTAGTACTATCACAGGAAAAAAAAAATAAAAAAACAGGTTGCGGGAGCAGCACAGAGCAGGAACATTGAAACAAATTAAATTGATCTGGCCGCAGGTCGCAGGCACTGCGATAATCGACCACCAAACTAAATGTTGGGCCCAACTGTAACCCCCACTGTTTAGTTTACGACCCATTGTAGATCAGTGGATTGCCTTTGGCTCTCCGACGAGAATCTTTATAGAATCAGAGACACGTTTTTGTAATTAATGGCACTACACTTGCTTACTGTCTGTCCTGGACAGCAGCGTCAGTATGTGATGACTGCACCAGCAGTTCCACGATTCTTCAAAGCATTGTATACACAAAATCTCAAAATACATAAATTCTCGTTAAAAAAGTAAGCTTGGTAAGAAAATCAATAAATTGATAAATTGACATTCTAAGCCTATAATAAGAGAAATATAAGAAATTTAAATACATAAACACTTGGAACAATAATACAGCGATGATTAAGTCAACCTTAAACAAGACATGTTCTCGTGCCTGCCATGGCACCAAGGAGAACCAGTTTACAATCTGCCCAAAACAAACATAAATCAAGACACACACTAGTTATTAGATGGCCTGGTTAGAGGCTTCTCATGAAAAAGAAATGAGCATCATAAAAATTAAAACATTATCTAGGTTGCAGCTAAAAATTACAGAAAATTACATATTCCTAATTTATACTACTTGTGGTTTTCCAAAATTCGGGCACTCGATTCGTGCTCTGGTCGCATTAATCATGGGCTCGTCATTGTACGCTGGGCTGCGTAGTTTTTCTCATCAACAAAATTCAAGTGGGCCTGGTAAGCTATATTCTTCAGTACGTCCTTCTCACCTGTTATTTGGTGTCAATCACAGTTTCTTGTAAAATACACTACTTTCTGCCATTACTTTCTGCCCGACTTCAAAGTAGCATACTGCACGACGCTTCCTATCATACAGCGCATTATCTCAGCGGCCTGTATATGTTCAATGGCACGATTAACCACCTAACCACCTCGCTGTGCCACAATTTGACCAGTGGATTTAGAGGTACTAACTCCTACACCTTGTCCTCTGCACATTCATTTTTCAAAACTAACCTCGGCAGCAAAGAGATAGAATCACTCGGCAACTCTTTGATGACGTGCTGGCATCCCTGTATATACTGATCCCAGGCCTGATGAAGTCGGTGGCAGTACAAGCAGCACAATTTCTCCGGTTCCTTCATTACGCGCTCGCACACATTTGACTCCGTGAGACAGATCGGTCTGATGATGAACTAATTTAAGATAGAAACCGTTGAACTTTATAAAAAGTGTGTAACTTCTGCGAACTATACTGATTTTTACGGATTAAAACAATAAAAATTACTTCACTCTAGATAATTACTTTAGTGCATTATTTCTCGGTTGAATTTCTAATTAATTCTAAATAAAAATTATATTCAAGTACGTCGGCGGTTTCGTCATCATGAAATGATTCATAAACCTTGGCTTGATTTGATATTCATCTGTCACTTCTCTAGTAGTCCTTTGTTCTCGTTCATGTGCTGCCGCCTACGCGCTTGTCACGGAACGTGGCTTTGATAACACAATGCTAGTCAGACTTTTTGGAGGATTTGGAAGGGTGTCCCAGAGAAACTCCGACAGCGTAGTCGAAACAACCTTAGTAACATGTGGGCGAGAATTGTGCTGCAACAGAAATGCGCACTTCAGTGTAAAGGCTGGTGCAGGAGGAGAAGTTACGCAGTATGCAAGTAATGGGCCGTGAATTTTAAGCTGAAGTTCATTTCTGGCGATGTATTACGTCATAATGCGTCCACTGGGAAGCAGTCTCCACTGTGAGCAGTTGCTGTAAGTTTACACTTTGTCTGGAAGTTTAAATTGTTTATTTCAATGAAACACTAAATTATATTAAACTCGCCGTAACCATCGTTTGCCCCACAATTCAGTTGCTTCTCTCGTTAGTTTATATTCTCTTCCTTCCTGTAATTACCAACTTCGTGCATTTATTCCAACCTTCCTATATTCCATCTCCTTCTCCTCCCTCATTCTGGAAATCTACTTCACCCTCCATCCAGTCTGAAACCTCCCATTCAGTCCTTCCCTTTCTCCCCGCTACATACAACAATTTACAAATATCTGAGAACTGTATAGGTGATCAACGCAACGGAATCGAAGGTTACTACCGAGCGACGTGGAGCCGTGGGTACCACACTGGATTCGCAGTAGTGAGGACGAATATGTAAATTTAGGTTTTCTGTCATTGCCCTAAATTAAAAAGGTAAAGCAGTCCACAATCCGAAGATTGGTTTGAACACCATAGTTCTTTACTAGGCGTGGTCCTGTTTGGAGGTGGTATGCCGTTGCCTTCCTCCGACCTTCGAACTGACTTACCCAGTCAGTTATAGGGGGACCTACAGTTTAACGAGGGTTCCGAACGACGGTGCTATTCGGTATTTTTCACATGAGCAATACTGCTAGAGGTGAAAGAAGTGGAAAGTGACAGATAAAAATCCTAGGACCTGGCGGGGATCGAACCCGCGACCTTTGGATCTACCACTGTGCAACCGCAGCGCACTGCCCTAAATTACTTCAGGAAAATGCCGTGAGGATCCCTTTGATTGAGCACTGCCGAATTTATTCGATATCCTTCACGAAACTATAAAGTCTTCTGCTCTGTCTATATTCACGCATTAGATGGGAGGTTCAACACTAGTATTCCTTGCTCCTGTGTCTGTTGTATGGCACAGCCGCGATACATCTTAACTGTCGATTGCGGAATATACAAACCTTAATCCATAAAAAGTACTTACATTTGCCGTGAGATACGTCATTCTAACGTCAATTTTGATCGAGAGAGTATTCAGAACATAATTTCGGCAGTTTGATTATTCCGAAATTTATATTTAACTGTCCCGACGTTTTTTTTCTCTTGAAAACTTTTCCTGGGTCGTAACAAAAAAAATTAATAGACACGAATTATGAATTATGAATCGCGGATGATTGTTTTGCTTTCGTACAAAAATACCATCAAGAAAAGACAGTTTTCCAGAATATTTCAATTTTCTTGACAATTAGTCTAATTCGTTTCTCATGTAAACTTTTCCCTGGCAATTACGGAAACAACAGAATCAAAAATTGGCCATGTCACTCGAACCGTTCTGAAGTGATGATCATGCGTACACGTGGCAAGTGATTTTAATTTATACAGAGAGAAAGAACATTTGCCTGATGCTCTACAAAATGTAATCAACTAAGTCACAAAGAGTTTTCCGATTTTAAGGGCATCTCAGGTGCCAAGTGTATCTTGTAACCGGAGAAAACGCGTTCCAAGTCTAAGCAACGCAATGCAGACATTCCATTTGCATAAAAAAAAAAAGAATAGCCGAAGAATTGTGGAAGAGTAGAAAAGAAATGAACGTCCTGGAACAGATTTGTGTGTTTATAATCGTCAGATAGCACTCCGGAAACTACAAGTGTAAAATGTAGCAATTCAGATAACTGCTGTAAATAGTTTGAAACAAAAATCGAATTACATAGATTGTTAGTTTAGTTGTAAATGATGCAACGAAACGTCTTCTCTCCTCCATTAACATAACATTAATTACGCGAATCGTACGTTGCATTAGAAATCAAATTTTTTGTTATAAGTAGCTATTTTTAGATAACACAAAATTAGTTTCAACGTTTTTCTGAAGCGCTACCTAAGAGAAAACATTAATGGAACGATCACGAGGACAGAATGAATGCTGCAAAAGTCCATAAACGACAAATCGCGACGTGCAGTCTAAACGCATACGCTCGTCTCACGTCCCATATTGATTTCTGCATTGATTGACATGGACATGTCTGTATTTAGGAGGTCATAAAAAAATCTGTGCGACCGCAAAAGTGATGGAAGTGACGTTAGCTATTGAGAGATGGCAGACCATCTCTCATCTTTATTATCGATGTTTATTGTTGACGTATTGTCTTAATGAGTCGTGTACATACAATATTCTATTGCTGTCGGGAATGCGATGCAGAGAAGATTTTTGTTAAGGTGAGTTGCAGAACTGACTTGTCCCTGAAGGGGCGAATTCCTTCCTACCTGCAACCTGCGGCGCCATAGGAGGCCGGGCGCGCTGACCTTGGGTGGCACACTGGCAGGGCAGTAGGTCGTAAAAATGTAGCCTTGTGTCCCAAACAGTGAAGGAGATGCATCGTCTGCACTGCACTGCACGGCTGTGGCCGAGGGTCCGAAAGTGAAAGCGACGGAATGTTGCTGGAGGCTAGGCAGCCGCTCCCATGGGCGGCGCTTAGAGCCGTTTAGTGAGAACCGCGCCAAAAGTGTGTGTGGAAGGGATGCCGTCTTTGATTGGCTGATGTTCTAAGCGCCATCTTTTCGAAATCAGCGGTCGTCTTGTGATATTTTACTGCCTGGAGTTCGAGAACTGATTGGCTTTACGTAAAAACGGCGTTTCTCGGGGGGGGGGGGGGGGGGGTCTTGTGCTGAGACGCGGTGATAGAAAAAAACGTCGTGCTTCGTAGCGCTGGAGTACGGACGCGTCTGGTGGCGTCCTGTCCTCCCAGTGTGCGGACTTGGAGACTTTGCTTATTGAGCCGATACTTGGACGAATGAACTTGTATAAGTTTCAGGGGACAAAAAAAATGTTCAAATGTTTGTAAATCTATCGGACCAATCTGCGTGGTCATCAGTCCGTAGCTTGCAAACTACTTAAACCTAGGTAAACTAACCTACGGAAAAACACACACACCCATGCCGCAGGGAGGACTCGAACCTCCATGGCGACCAACCGCGCGCTCCACAGCGAGACGCCTTAGACCGCTCGGCTACTCCAGCGCGGCTTCAGGGTACACTCTGAGATTTATACTTGAGCGGATTGTTCTTGTTTCCGGTTTGAATAAGGTCAGCCAGCCAATACTAGTGCACCGAAGCACTAGTTGCGATATACACAACTTCTGGAGTCATTTAGACCTTCAGTACATGTCTACGCTCACTGAAGTGGTCCTGACTTGGCAGAATTGTTTGAGATCGTAGGCACTGTGTACTGCCGAGCGCACAGAGGCTGATAGCAGGGAGTACAGCTCCCGAGCGACGGAGCGAGTTTTCCTTTTTATTTCGTGGTCGCGCAAATTTTCAGCTCACTGTCACCCTGCCCCCACGCCACTGCAGCGCACCACCTTCACACGCAAGTCGTCATTTTGGTAATGTATGGCAAAGCGCTCGCCAGCAACATATAGTCAATACATCAGGTTCTGCCTTATAGTGGGGACTGTGTATTCTGACTCGATTATCCCGCTAAGAACATTATATTATTTCACGATAGGGGTTTCTGACTTGCCAGTCGTTTCTAATTTCCAGTTTCGTGATAATTTAAGTAAATTCATATGCATTAGATTGTTCCTTCTTATTTGTTTATAAATGTATTCTTGCTTTTTTTGATTTTTTTATTGGATTTACCATTGCGTGTTTTATCCTGCTTAAAAAGGTTTAATAAATATTGCTGGATTTGAAAAATGTTTTCTTCAACATTATTAGTCGACAGATCCCAGTTAGTGCATTAGATTTTTGGTGGGGACAAATTATTAATTACATTTTATGCCACTTGCAGGAAGTGGAAGAGTCTCAATACAATTAGAACTGAAACAGGGCAAATCATGCAGATTATTTGATGTAATGTTAAATATCAGTAATTAATTCAGGGTCAGGCGCTCCTGTCTTCATATTGTATTAACCCACATTAACCTTGCCCAGCCGGAATCATTCCTATCCATTTCACATTTTTTTTTTTCACCACCACACCTTACACTATCACGTGACTGAAAACCGATTTTTTCGTTTCTAACGTAAGAGTTCACTAAGGTGCTTGTTCCACTAAAATTCTTGGAAGTCAGTTGGCAACTGGGTGTTTTCTTCATATCGTTTGCACAATAATAATGTCATATTCTTGAAGACAAAGTGCTCACTTGGCAAGTTGTCCTGATGGGTCCTTTTTGTATCCCAGCCTCGTCGCCACTTCTGTGTCCCAGCCCTTTCGTGTCTCGTTTCCGTTGTAGGTGTCGGTGGCCGAGTAGAACACCGACACAGGAATAATGGACGCACGCTTGTGCAGGTACGAAGGTGGGCAGCCAGTGGGACAGCAGAAACTAGAAACACTAGAGTAAATTAGAACGAGATATATATTGCACAGAATTTATACAATACTTAACTTTTACATAGTTCAGTACGGCAGAATGCTGATACATAGTTGAGCTAGAGGCCTACCTAGTGTCTATCCGATAGCCAAGTGTTCACTGGTGCCTATCTGATTGCGAAGTGTTAGCTGGTTCCTATCTCAGTCCCAAGTGAACGATGTCGTTCAGTGGTGGCCACGAGCGGAGTTGCAGCAGAGGGCGCTCGTGGCTGTCGTCGTAAGAACGCCGCGTCGTGTGTGCATGGCGGGGCGCGGCGAAAGTAGGTGGCGCGCACTTTATACTTGAGCGACACCACATCCTTAAGACTTGTTAACCTACAAAGCGAAAAATGAGTGTAACACCTTATATGGCCTACCCATAGAGATGCTGTTGAAACTTGCAGATATCCCAAACAACAGAAACATACTCTCGTTGTGTTGATGTTTCTTTGAGATTTCGTGTCCCGGACTTAATTGCTATCACAGTCTCTTTTCCGTCTCATATTTGTGCCAAAAGAGCACCATGTCCACATCAACTAGCAACTGTAAGCAACTCTGTAGATCTTATCGTCATAAAGGCCAATTATAGAATATGGAGTTTTGTCTCGTATACCGCCCAGCCTGTCTGCTTGTCCTAGTTATTATCATACAGTAGCTTGGTGCCACTTCCAAGTAGAAACAGACATTAGCAAGGCGTACTGTCTCGTCCCAGTTGTTGAATGCAGAATTACTCTCGAAACTTTATTACCTTTTGTTTGGGTTTTGACAATTATTACTAGAGAACAAAGAAAAGTGTCTCACGTGTTACCAAACCGTTGGCAACATGTTAGTCTTCATCTATCTCGGTCAGTCTGTCTCGGACTCTAGTTTCTCGCCACTTAAACGATGCCTCGTAGCTTCACGAGGTTGCGGAAGATCCGAAGTTAGCTGTACCCAGTGGCGCCACCCGAATAATGGCACGAAGCGGTATCGGCCTAGGTAGCTATTTGATTAACAAAATCTGCTTTAACTTCAGCGATGACTTATTAAGACACTTGTTACACACGTACAAAAGAAAAGAATTGATTGACGCTAGCCAGAGGTTTACACAGAATGTAAAATTTTGGAGTATTATATTTGAATACATCTTAGGGGTACTATGACCTTACATTAATAAGGTACATTAATAACGTACAACCAGGGTAAGTCTCAAACATAGGACCTTTTACTTACTGCACCACATATGTACTCCATTTTAGCACTTCGTTTTCTACATTAGAATACATTAGGTGTCCATCTAACTATAACCTCCTGGTTACTGAATACTAGGATACAACCCATAGGCTTTCACCAACGATGTCTTAGATAAAACGCAGATCTAAAAACACAAACATTTGCATACTCTAGAAGCAAGCAACTGTAGCACTAAAACCATAGATTGTAACCAAACCATAGGTAACTGTGTACTATA
Organism: Locusta migratoria; assembly: GCA_026315105.1. Classification (NCBI taxonomy): domain Eukaryota; kingdom Metazoa; phylum Arthropoda; class Insecta; order Orthoptera; family Acrididae; genus Locusta; species Locusta migratoria. The sequence continues at coordinate 320,540,413 of CM048748.1, read as the reverse complement.
AGTGTAATCGCAACGATGTAAGAACGAAAGAAATGTTATACGAAACATAAATTAAAGGTATTCATTACACAAATAACTACGAACACACAATTCAGTTAATTTTTACTTATGACAGCGGCTTCCTAAGGTGAGCTATGGCAACAACCGTTAAAATACTCCTTAAAAAGGTATTCACGTAGAATGAAGTGAATAGTTTTTTGTGTTGACCATGAAATGAAGAACTAATACTCTTTCTGCTGAATACTTCTAAAACCCGTAATCACATAGAATAAATGGATTAGTCTTTTGTGTTGAGATTGAAATAAATAAGAAATGCAGTTCCTGCTCTATGGTTGACGGGTTCTTGTATTTACCCTTGTCCAGTCAGTAAATTAATCACCCGCATACAGGAAACATTTCTTTGTCAATGTAAATTAAACTTACTCTAATATTATCAACCTAAGATCTAAAATCACTTAATGAGGTAAGCAAAGTATTAACGTTTCTAATTGCTTACGATAATTTATCAGAAAATACCTAGGATACTTTGGCTTTCTATACTGGTTTCTTTTATTTTCATTTTTACAAATAGAGGTTTTAATCAAAATATTTATTATCCTTGATCTGCTGCTAAGCAAATTATCACATATGACTACATCTACATCTACCTACATACTCCGTAATTCAACGTAAGGTGCGTGGCGGAGGGTACACTGTACCACTACTAGGCATTTCCTTTCCTAATCTACTCCCAAATTGAACGAGGAAAAAAAAAAAAAGAATGCCTATATGCCTCCGTACGAGCCCTAATTTCACTTATCTTGTCTTTGTGATCTTTAAGCGAAGTGTAAGTAGGCGGCAGCAAGATCGTACTACACTCAGCTTCAAATTCCGGCCCTCTAAATTTACTTAAGAGAAATTCACGAAATGAACGTCGTCTTTCTTCCAGCGATCCCCAATTGAGTTGCCGGAGCATTTCCGTGACACTCGCGCATTCGTAGAACCTACCGGTAACAAATCTAGTTGCTCGTCTCTGAACCGCCTCTATGTCTTCCTTTAAACTGATCTGCTGCGGGTCCCAAACACTTGAGCAATACTCAAGACGTGGTCGTACAAGCGTTTTATACGCGGTCTCCTTTACAGGTGAAGTACATCTTCCCAAAATTCTCCCAATAAACCGAAGTCGGCTGTCCGCCTTACTCACAACTGTCCTTACATGCTCGTTCCATTTCATATCGCTCTGCAATGTTACGCCTAGATATTTGAACGACGCGACAGCATCAAGAAGCTCACTACTAATGCTGTATTCGTACATTATGGGATTGTTTTTTCTACTCATGTGCATCACCTTACATTTTTCTACATTGAGAGCTAGCTGCCATTCTTCGCACCAACTAGAAATTTTGTCTAAGTCATCCTGTATGCTATTACAGACAGTTACAGACGACACCCTCCCATACACCACAGCATGACATTACGTCATTTTAGAAAGTAGTATGGATTGCACCCCATGCTTCAAAAATGTTCAAATGTTTTGAAGCTTATGGGACTTAACTGCGGGGTCATCAGTTCCTAAGCTTACCAACTATTTATGAACTTACTTTTACTAAAGAAAAAAAAAAACATCCATGATCGAGGGAGGATTCGAAACACCGACGCGGGAGGTCGCACGATCCACAACGTTGATCTCCAGACCACGCGGCACGCCCCATGATTCAGTTGACTTGACATCTCCATGATCTGAAATATTTCCCACTAAGGTCAGTTCATAAGTCTGCATGTCGTCAGTCCGAAGCCACGCTGATATCTAGTGTTGCTTGTGGGTTAAGCAGTGTCAGATTTATGTAAACATCGCTATGGTCGGATTTGAAGATCATGTCGGCGGGCACTGTGTTGTCCAAGATGAGAAGTAATGCCTGCAACTGGGTACTCAAGTGTTATGTATCTACATCCATACTCCACATGTCACCTCATGGTTTGTGGCTGAGGGTACTATGCCTGCTACTGACAATTTCTGCTATTCCAGTTGCTTATGGTTCCAGGGAAAAACTATTGCCTGCATGCCTACGTGTGGGCCCTAATCTCTCTGACCTTATCCTTGTGGTCGCTTTGCGAGATGTACGCAGGCGCTAGCTGTATACTGGTTGACTCATAATGAAGCGTTTTGGTCTTGGGACTATGACAGAAACGCGTACAGCAGCGATACAGATCTCTCCCCGCAGCATTTGTTACTTGAGTTTCCTAGTCATCCCTGTGAATCTTTCGGGCATGCTAAATGAGCCCGTAACTCAGGTTGGTGCTCTCCGTTGCACCTCTCAATGCTTTCTATTAACCCTACCCGGTGGGTATCCCACACTGATGAGTAATAACCAAGCGCTGAACGAACGAGAGTTTTATAACCTTCTTTGTAAATGGACTACGTGCGGATTCTTCCATTGAATCTCAGTCTGACCTCTACCATATTGACGATTGCGTTTTATGGCAGTACTGATTCAAATCGACCCTTATTTCTACGTCCAGATATGAAGTAAGTGGTTCCAGTGTTTGTTCTGCTATTGCCCAGTCATATAATAAAGGATCTTTCTTTTTTTGTAAACGCAGAACTTAACACTTGTTACCAAGTGTCATTCCCTGTTCCATGTGTCAATACGCTAAAGATACTAATTTCACTACCCTCTTCCAGTTTACAGAATTCTCGATAAACCGCAGCATCATCCGGAAAAGCCTCGTTGAACCTGTTATGTTATTTACGATGTCATTTTCTATTGTGAAAAGCAATAGCCTTGTAACACTCCCTTGGAGCACGCCTGACATCACATTAGCGTCTGAAGATCTAGAATAGCCTAAATCCAGTTACACAGTTGGTCTGATATTCCATATGCTCGCCCTTTGTTTTCATCTGGCGACGGTGCGGAACGGCATCTAGCGGCTTTCGGAAGTCAAGAAATACGGAATTTACCTGCGATCCTGTATCTTCAGCCGTTTGGATCTCGTGGACGAATAGTGCGAGTTGTTTCCTATAATGGCTGCTTTCCGAAACCATGCTGAAAAGAAAATTTCCAGTCTACAGAAATGACACAATATTCCTACATAAAATGGGTTCCAAAATTCTACAAACTGATCGATGTCAGAGATATAGGCCTTAGTTTTGCGTATCTTAATTACGACATTGCTTGTATACTGGAATGACGTGCACTTTTCTTATACTCGTTGGGAACACTTCGCTCCAGAGACATTGCTGCCGCTATATGTAGTCATAAGGGACGACACTGCTGAGTTCATGGGCCACTGTACTCATAAACTACTTAAAGTAAACTGTCCTAAGGACAACGTACACATACACCCATGCTGGAGGAAAGACTTGAACCTCAACGGTGGCGGCCGCGCGATTCGAAACATGACGCCTCAGACCGCGCTGCCATTTCCGCTGTGGATTTCGGAATACTGGAATCCCTATTTCTGAAGTACGATGTCATACGTCTAGCCACAACTACTACTCTGCAGTCAAAGTCTGCTATTTTACCTCTTGTCAAAAATCACGTCGGAAACCTTTTCACACGAACCACTGAAGTACAAATGATAGCTCTGAAAATGGACCGCTCTTTGAAACCCTGTCCACGCTATTGTAGCGTCACATTTATCTGTGCATTTCGCTATCCCATGTCATTTGTCCACTCCTTGTATGTAGCAAATGTCGAAGAAAACTATTAGAAAGAAAAGGAATCTTAATACGGATACAACGAGCTAGTCAACGCGAAAGTACACAAAACGGTACGGGTGATACCTGTTGAGGAAACAGGTATTACTGGATACAGGTAATGACTTCACTGCGTCAAGCCTGATCCGTTACAAGGCGGATCCCTGTGTTAGGGGGAAGAAACAGATAATGGGATATCCGGTAAGACGCTTTTGGTTTGTTGTAGGCCACATGGAGCGCTGCAAGTTTAGCGATCAAACACCCCGCTTTGCTATTGGTTGATTTACAGTCCTCCAGAACTATTTTGGTTTAGCAGCAACGTGTCGTCATTGCGACTCCATGTGAACTTTTGTAAATGACGTCTTGGTCAGTTTTTGGCCTTAAAATTGTTTATCTGTACAAACTACTAATCCTCATGTGAGTGGAAGTAACAGTGCCTTAAAGTATGTGAAAACCTCAAAGTTATTTACATATATGCATGCAATGAAAAAATATTCTTTTTTTTTTAATCACATGTGCTGATGAACATTTATTTCAGCATGGGCATGGCCACGTGACCAAAATCGGAATATTGAGATTTCCAAATGAAAAATTTCAAGTGAAAATGTGACCACGACATCATTTACGATATTTGACAGACTGTAAATTGCAGTTACGAGTAGTTAATGTTAGTTTTTGTTTCAGATTATTCATATACGAGGGCTATGCAGGAAGTAGGGAACGTTTCGGCATTAAAAAAAACTTAAGTACAAGAAAAACATTGTATTATGTATAGCCGAAAGAGCGACTACAATACTACTTTTGCATATAGTTACCAAACGAATTGAGGCACTTACCATAGTGGTGGACAAGCTTTAAAATTCCTTCGTCGTAAAATTCTGCCGCCTGAGAATACAGAATTTCAAACAACAATGTCTGTGACACTAGTGGAAAAGTAAGCGAAAACTCAGTTTTTAAAATTATTATTGTATTTTAAATGTACCGAGGGGGCAGGCTGGCAGCAGCCTCATGCACTGTTCTTCAGCTCAGTGTACATTTGAATTTGACAGTTTGTAAAGGTATTTTAAAACAAAAGAAAATGAATGTTGAATTTAACAATAAAACAGGAGATGAAATTGACGATTTAAAAACAATGAAATGATGGCCTTAAAACGCACATAAGCAGTATTAAAACTGCCACAGTGCCAAAAAAAAAAAAAAAAAAAAAAAAAAAAAAGTTAACGGCGACGAGAACAGAAAGACGATAAAAAAGACATGGAAATACATTGTTCTGCCTGTGCGGCGATTGCTGAAGTCTTAAAATCACACTCATATCTTGACACTGACACAACACTTAAGCACGATGCAATGTTAAAAATAAAGCACTGAGACCACGCAGGGGTAGACGGGAAGGAAGGGAGGCGCAGAGGGTTGGTAAGGAGTGAGGGAGTGAGGAAGGAAAACGTAGGAACTCCGAGAGAAGAGAAGGGAGATCCAAGTGGGGGAGGGAAAGGAGAGGAGTTGGAGGGAGGGGGCCCTAATATATGGTGAGGGGAGGGATTAGGGCTGATAGGATGGGTAAACATCGCAACGTAGGGCGTCATCCTGAAGGGGGAGGTGGCGAAAGTTACCCTGGGATAGGTTGTGGAGAGTGAGAAGGTGTAGGAAGGGAGGGATATTCTGGTATCTGTGCAGCAGACGCCCGGGGTTCTGAAGGAGGGGAGAGACATGAGGATAATGGGATTCTATTTTGCAGGTGGTGTAGAGAATGCGGATATGTGCAAGAAGCTTTAGAAGATGAGATCATATAGGATGGGGGAAGGGAGTGGAATATAGTAAGCGAGGCTGAGGGAGTGGCGTTCAAGGATTTTGTGGGATTTATAGTAGGTGGTGGAGGTGGAGATCCATGCAGAGTGGGAACTACAAAAAACAGGATGCATCAAGGAACAGTTGTCATCCTGAGAGGAGCTTGAGGAGGTTGAGACGGGAGAGGGGTTTTTGACTCACAGTTTGAAGGTGAGAGCTCCAGGAAAGGGAGCAATCCAGGGCGAGGCCAAGGTATTTGAGGATGGAGGTTTGGAGGATGGTGTGAGTGTGAGTTACAGGTCACAGTTGATGTGTCTACGGACGGAATGTAGTACACTTAAAAGAGAGTTATTTCTGGTGGTAAACCACGGCCTATGAATAAAAAGTTTCCATCATCACTCGTGCACGGGAGCTGACAGCGGCGCGGCGTCGTACTTCCTCGGCCTCGGCCGGCGTGGCGGACGCTGGTGGTTCCGGGCGGCGAGACGATGGAAAGTTTACGAGGGTCCAGTGCTGCAGGAATCCAAGAGACGGCTCGGCGGTGACTGCCGGTTGGCCACGGCGCCGCCGCCTGGTGTAAGTCTGTGTGTGATAGTTTCCCTAGCAGAACAGGCCGGCTGACCCCTACTCGCTCCGGGGCCCGCCTTACGGTGCTGCCATGGTGGTAGCCGACGTGGTAGGCGGTCGGGCTAGCCACATTAACAGTGATGGGTGGTTTCTAATATATAAAGCAGTGTGTCCGTATGCTTGTACGTGTTGCATACAAATCTACAGTTTAGTTTCAATCTTTATGAAATTTTATGCACGTAAGCTTCAATCCACGAGGACGGTCGCCGTAAGTGTAAGAATCGCATACGATATATAGTTCACAACTTATGACGTCATAAACAATGAGATAAGCCAAAAACTGCTGCATTTTGAGTACGATACATAGTTCACGAGATAAGACGTCATAAAAAATGAGATGCGGGAAAACTACTGCATTTTGAGACAATGCTGCTCATTTACTCCTAAACCATTGGACCGATTTCAACCAAATTTGGTACACACATTCCTTACCGTGAGGTAACAATTGCTGCATGGTTAAGAATCACATTCGGCACATGGTTCAAAAGATATTACGTCATAACCAATAGAAATCGCAAAAATATGACATATAATGCGGCGAGACTTTCGAAATACACCTCATGGGAATGAGAGTACTTAGCGACTTGCAACAAACTTTAAACATAATTTCAAACCTTTATTAAACTTTTTCTCGCTGGCAACCATAGTAAAATGATGAAAGGAAAAAAGTTTCTCGCTTACTACTTTTCCGCTGTTTATGGAGTAAAATTACGGCTCTCGGTATGACGTTACAATCTATAATTTGTACACTACAAATTGTAGCAGCAGGAAATTTTACAGACAGTACACACTTATACAGTTGAATGTATCTTCTAAATTGTATCACAGTACCACACGTAATTCGTGAGATATGAGCACATAAAAAGTAACGTTCATGGAAACGAAGTTTTAATCTATTACCTCTTTACTACTAATTGTATTTCCAAGATATTTTACAGACATACAGCCCTTATACAAATGCTTATATACCTGAAAATGGCAGGAATAAATAAATAAATAACCGGGCAACGCCGGGTTTTCAGCTAGTGACTATAATGATTGCCTGGTATTTGGTGGTGTTGATTATGAGGAGTCACTGGTTACACCAAGTGGAGAATTTGGAAAGATGAGACTGGAGAAGGTGTTGGCAACTAGCAAGGGGGGGGGGGGGGGAAGGGATAGGAAGGTGGGGTCTTCAGCTTACTGAAGGAGATGGATGGAAGGATGGGGTTGTGGCATGTCAGCTGAGGAAATGAAGTAGAGGAGGGGGGAGAGGACGGAGATCTGGGGCACCCCGGAGGAAGGGTACAACAAACAGGTGTTGGAGACGTTGACATATACGTACAATGGTGGGTGAGAGAGAAAGGATGCGATGAAACGGACGTAATTAATATAAAGGACGCTGGTTTGGGAATGCCATACTCGATTGTAAGCTTTCTCATGGTCGAGGGAGATGAGGATAGCGGAACGATGGGAATGTCGCTGCACGGAAAGGAGGTGGCTGAGGCGAAGGAGTTGGACATCGACAGAAATGGAGGGTCGGAAGCTGCACTGGGAGAGGGGGACGACTTGGTGTTGACGGAGCTGCTGGTGAATGCGGCGAGAAAGGATGGTTTCCAAAACCTTGATGAACATCGAGATGAGGCTTACAGGGTAATAGGAAGAGGCGTCGGAACGAGGCTTACCGCGTTTGGGGAACATAAGAATACGGGAGGTTTTCCACAGGTCGTTGATGAAGCCGGTGTAGAGGGTGACGTTGTCAAGGGACACAAGGGCAGCATGGAAGGAGTGGGGACAGGCGTGAAAGTGCCTGTAGGTTAAGCGGTCGTGGCCGGGGGCGGTGTTGCGTTTTGTGTGTAGCGTAAGTTGTATGTCAAAAGCGGTCGGTAATAGGCGTGTTAAGTTCTGAAGGAGGGATGTGGTCCAAGAACTGGAAGCCAGAGGCGAGAAGGGGTGAGGAGGTATCGGTGCGTTCGTGGACATCGGAAAAGAGGGAGAAGTCAAATCGTGGATTGTCAGGTACGGAAAATACATCATAAAGGTGAGTGGCTCCCTTATTGTTAAGCGACGGTTTTCACGAATCATTTCATCAACTTTAGCGGCGAGATCGTAAGTTACAATGCTCGGGACTCCACACTTCTCTTCATCATGCACGTTGGTTCCAGTGGCGTAGCGTGGGTGATCCCGCGGGGGGGGGGGGGGGGCATGGCCCCAGGTGGCACATGTTTGATAGCGGCAGGGAACGGGCGAGTGCGGTCGGAGGTTCGAATCCCCCCTCGGGCATGGATATTTGTGTCGTCCTTAGTCTTAGGTAGCTCATAAGTAGTTTGTAAGCTTAGGGACTGATGACCCCGTAGTTAAGTCCCATAAGTTCTACAAACATTTGAACATTTGAACGGGCGAGCTGGGTCTTACTCCGCGATGTCATGTGTACTTTCTATAAACGAAACTTCTAAGACACTTACAGATTTGATAGGAAATTGCAACGTGTGTTATTATATTGCATTCAGAGATTTTTAAGCTCCCCTAAAATTTTAATTGTAATATGAAAAATATTTCCTACTTCTAAATAAGTCAATCCTGTTATTTTCAGGGTGCTTTCACCTAGGTCATATCGTTACTTACTCAGTTTTGTTAAAAAAATAATAAGAGGTTTCTAGAATTTTATTTCGCAAATACCGATTGGAAAAATGTGCAACACACATTTGTTGTCAATTTAAAATGTAATATATTTTGTAAGGTAGCTTACTTCGAAATAAAAGAAGTCCAAAACTAGTTAAATTTCCTTCCATATTTTTCACTTATTGATCAACATACGAAAATAAGTGCAACCGCTCCAAAAACGTAGTTCATGCCAGGATGAACATGTTTGGAATAATGGTCAACTGCTTTCTAAATCGCTCGTGTGTGATGTGGTCAAAGGAAAGTGACCGATTTTTGGCACGAGACAATACCAGTGAAGTGTCTGGGCGGCCGTAACAAATTGTATCTTAAAGCAAAAGGAGATTACAAATAATCAATGACTAGTTGACCCGTGCAAATAATTAACACTCTATCCTGATCAGTTACAGATAGCTAAGATAATAATGGAGAAAGTTAATATGTATAAAAGTTAATAAACCTTTAATAGAAGTAACAAATGTTAGTCTCATTGTAAGGAAATTTATATAATTAAATACAATATGATCAATTACGAAACATATAAAAACAGATATTGACTGTTTCATGCGGATTTTATTTTTGGAAAACTTGTTTACTTTACAAAATACAGTTAATTCGCGCAGTACTCAACGCTTGTTTGAACAAAGTGAACAGTTCCAACAGTTATTGTGCATCGACATATGAAACCTAAATCTCGTGATAAACTACCCGTGCATACAGAATCTAAACAACTGTAAGAACTGTCGTGCCTGTTAGTTAAATTAATTTGTGTATTTTTCGTCGTCACAACGACGCGTAAGACAAATCGTGTGATAAACTATGCTTTACATCGACATATTAAATCGCGTGACAAACTATGCTTGCATCAGAAAAGGTCTTTGGCTTTCATAAAGAATAAAAACTGCAAGAGCTGTCGTTCATTTTAGTTAAAGAGATTGACAATAGATGGAAGTTCTAACATTGCTTTTATATCGGCTGGCAAACTAAGCTGATACTCGGCGCTGTAGCTGATGGAAGCAACCAAAAGTACATGTCCAATTTACGATCGTTCGCCGAGTACAAACTTAGTTGTAAGAACAGTACATATTTAATTTTTAAAAAAATAATTTTGAAAACTATAACTTTAAACTATGTGTATTTTTCGTCATTAATGGAGAACGAAACCTTGAAAATGATACCTCAATCATTATTTTGGATAAGTAACACGGGAGATATGGCGTACCCACAAATAACAGAGATGAGAAATAATATGTATGATATAATTACTTATAGACCAAATACTCTTAAATTCTCTATCAATAGCGCAAGTTTATTTGATGTCGTTGCTTTCTGTTTGACACGATACCTAGGATATTAAAGACGAACGAATCCAGAATGTAGGTCGCGGTGGAGAGGCCGAGCGCATTGAGGCGCTATGCTCCGATGCGCGAGGCCGTTCCCCGTCGGACACGGATGTTTGTGTTGTCTCTAGTGTAAGGTAGTTTCTAAGCAGTTTTTAAGTTTAGGGACTGATGATATCCCAGTTAAATTCCATTTGAACCAGAACGTAGTGACTGTCATGTAGTACACACATATTTCGGTGGGTCCTAGAAACGTGGTGGGATGGGCGAAAGTTATAAGGCGACCGATCACGAAAAGCAGAAAATCCTGGTCCGAGTCGCAGCTAGGCACAAATTTTCGCATATCTCCACTGGGTAAAACGTTTATACCTAATACAGACAGTGTAAATTCGATATTGCGCATAAACTTTCGATTTAGATTATTTAACCCACTGTAATTCTTCAACATTGAGCATTAGGACGCAGTGAAGTTGCGACGCCCCTTCCCATGTTTTCACCACATCGGTGAGACCGTCCGTTGTCGTCCCTGCGACCGTCTGTTGTTAGAAGAACGCTACTTCGTTACGCAATCTTCGCTACATCACTACCGGTAAAGGAACCGTTAATTCAGTTTTTATTGGCGGCTATATAAATTTTTAAAGGATCGCCGTAAATCTGCAGACAAGGATATTTCGTTGCAACTACTTCGCCTCTTTGCCCTAGCTAGAAGCAAATCTGTTTCTCTCAGTAAAAAGCCTTCAAAACCATTAGCTCTACAAACTAACATATAGATGCCCACGAAAGATTTACTGTCAAACCAGAAAAATGAACTATGTCTCCAATGTGTGTACTGTAAAACTTAATTTAGTTGATTTCAAAGTGGGCTAGAAGAACTGAAAGGTAAGCCTACAAAATGCAGTGTCTATCCACACGCAGACTCATGTAATTGGCACTGAAGTCCTACTATCAAGAAATTTTTATCCGCCTAATACATGTGAAACTGTTCACTCGACTTTAATCAGAATACCATAACTCATTGCTGTGAAAGCTCAGCAGGCTCATAAAATATATGTTACAGTGTTTACTTCTCAGTGCAAGACTTATTTTAGTTGAAACTATCTTAAATTATAAAGCTTTTGTTTGCTGTTACAGACACCTCTGACGTAAGTGGTATAAATAATCTTCAAATAGGATTTGCTCAGCATGTTGTTGTGGTCCTCAGTCCGGAGACTGGTTTGATGCAGCTCTCCTTCTATCCTGAGCTAGCCTCTTCATCTCCTCATAAGAATAGGAACCTACATCTATTTGTATCTGCTTACTGTATTCATCTCTTGGTCTCACTCTGCAATTTTTACCTCACATACTTCCACCCAACGCTAAATTCACGATTCCGTGATGCCTAAGAACGTGTCCCACCTATCGAGACCTTTTAGTCAATCTATGCTAGAAATTCCTTTTCTCCCCAATTCTGTTCAGTACCACCTCATTAGTTACGTGTTTCACCCATATAATCTTTGTGGTGTCGCACAAGTCCAAAGTGCGCCCCACCTACTTTCGCCGCGCGCCGCTATGCACGCACGGCGCGGCGTTCTTACGACGACAGCCACGAGCGCCCTCTGCTGCAACTCCGCTCGTGGCCACCACTGAACGACATCGTTCACTTGGGACTGAGTTAGGAACCAGTAAAGACTTCGGAATCCGATAGGCACCAGTGAAGACTTGGCTATCAGTTAGGCACTAGGCAGGACTCTAGCTCAACTATGTATCAACATTCTGCAGTACTATGTAAAAGTTAAGTATTGTATAAATTCTGTGCAATATATATCTCGTTCTAATTTACTCTAGTGTTTCTAGTTTCTGGCTGCTCCCCTCCATACCTGCACCAGCGTGCTATCTTTATTCCTGTGTCGGTCTCATTCCACTCGGCCACCGACACCTACGACGGAAACGAGACACAAAAGCGGCGACTTTGCTGGGACACAAAAGTGGCGACGAGGAGTGATAGACGAACCGTGGAACAGCCAGCCTGCAGCAGCCAGACAGCAGCAGTCGGAGCACACAGAAATTTCTCCTGCCCACCCACCCTTCTTATAAGAATTTTGGGGGAACATTCTATTACGTGTTTTGTGGACTTTTTTGTTGCAGAGCGTCCTCTTTCATATTTCATTTGTGTTTTGTTATATGTTACTTGTATACGCGGCGCCTAATCGGTCAGCATGGCCACTAACCCGAACCCAAACTTAATGGAAATTATTCAGTTACAGACGGCGCAAATCACTCAACTCCTGCAGGCGGTATCGCCTTAACGGCACAGGCTGCTCACCAACAACAACAGCCGTCACATCAGCAGCCCACACCTGCCGCTGCACCGCTTCCTACATTTCGCCAGTACAACGAACGTGAGGAAGAATGGAGCGACTACTTCACACAGTTTCAAGAACTCGTCGCGGCTCATCAAATTACAGGTCAGAAAGTGAAGCATCTGTTATTATCTGTGGTGGGCACCAACACCTTCGTGTTACTGAAAAAACTTTTCCCCGACGCATCTCCTCGTGATGTAGACTTTGAACAAATAGTAGAGGCACTAAATGCTCATTATGAGAGAAAAGTTCTCGTAGCTGCGGCACGGTACCGATTTTTCAGACTTAAAAAATTACCACAGCAGTCACACCAAGAGTGGATTACGGAATTGAAGGGCTTAACCCGCAAATGTAAATTTACTTGCTCTTGTGGACTTTCGTATAGTGACGTGATGTTGAGGGATGCGATTACACAGAACATTCAGGACCCCAGAATTAGGGCAGCAATTCTACAACAGTCAGACCCTTCATTAGACAGTGTACTGCAGCTTATAGAAGCGCATGATACTTTTGACTTAGCAGATGTAGAAATGCAAAGCCACAGTGTAAATTCAGTGCGCCGTAACGGACGCTTTCCTAGCCGTCGTTCTCAGTGTAGCACTAGTGATTCTTACAATAGTACAGGCCGTGCTGAACAGACAGTGAACAGTAGCCAGTGTAAAGTGCGACACAAAGGTCGCCCCGTCGTGTTAGAAACAGTGATTTGAATAACGGGCGCCAAAGCTCATTTCAGAACAATGTACGTAAATCTTGCCCCCAGTGTGTGTCTCGCCACAAGCGTGCTCATTGCCCTAGTCGCAACGCAATCAATGTGGCAAATCGGGACATGTGCAGTCTGTGTGTATGCAAATTAAAAACTCAAAGAACAGTAACGTTAGAAACGGTGCTTCGCAAAGTGCGAGAGCAGTGCATACAGTCAATGTCATAGACGCTGTGGAATTGAACAGTGCTTTGCTTGGTTCACAACTGCAAGAAAATTTTTCTGCACCTATTGCAAACCTATGTAGTGAGCCACGTAGCAAGCGCCGACGAGCGCGTAAAAATGTGCAACGGAAACGGGTTCGGGACAAGCAAAATGACTATGTTCAGTGCAATCCTGTAGTGAACCTAGTGCCTTCTGCAACTTCTCCTTGTAATAGAGCCCAGTACTGTGTAGATAGTGACAGTAGACTTGATGTAGCTACTCAAAAGTTTAGTGCAGTAGTTAGTGACTCTGTAGTAGCCTCGCATTGCGCGGACGCCGATCCGGCGGTAGTGACGTCTAGTGACAGTGATATTAATCTGTGTGCCGATCCTGCGCCGCTTCCTTCACTACTTAGCCCGCGCATGCGCAAACGCAGCAAACAAACCGTAGTAGATGTTGCCCACATTCGCGCACCTGTCGAGCGCCGCAAGCAAACACTTTTTTTGAATCGTTCCATTGACAATAAGACTGTGAAATTTCAGCTCGATACTGGTTCCGCTGTTACATTAATGAATAAAGACACTTATGAATTCCTGGATTCGCCAAAATTGTCTCCGTCTCAACATGTGCTAACGGCATATACAGGACAAAATATTCCCGTGCTAGGAACGTGTAGCCTGCCTGCCTCTTTTCAAGGTGTTACAAAGACAGTTGCTTTTGTTGTTCTTCAGGCCAAATCTACGAAGAACATTTTTGGACTAGATGCTTTTGACTTGTTTGGTTTATCAATTCAAAGAGATGTGCTTCATATTTCGTCAGTAGTGCCTCAGGACAAAATAAATGCATTGTGTGAAAAATATAATGACTTGTTTTCGCCGGAACTAGGTTGTGCAAAAGACTTCGTGGCACATGTAACTTTAAAAGAATCTGCAGTTCCAAAATTTCGTAAAGCTAGAACAGTGCCTATCGCAATTCGTGATAAAGTTGCCGAAGAACTTAAACGTTGGCAAGATAGTGGGGTGATTTCTCCTGTTTCTGCGAGTCAGTAATAGTCTATAGTCTATAGTAATTATACCCAAGCCATCAGGAAAACTTCGTCTCTGTGCGGACTTCAAATCAACAGTGAACAGTCAAACAATTGTAGACACTTATCCCCTGCCCAGACCAGAGGAACTAATGGACAAATTAGGACAGTCTCGCTTCTTTTCCAAGATTGATTTAGCAGAGGTATACTTACAAATTCCGCCTGATGACGAGTCAAAAAAATTTTTCGTCATTAATACTCACATGGGCCTTTTTCAATTTCAACGCCTACCCTTTGGCAGTTCTTCCACCCCCGCTATTTTTCAGCGTTTTTTGGAACAGCTGACAGTTTCTGTACCGTGTTGCTCGAACTACTTAGATGATATTGTGGTAGCTGGGCGTACAGTTGAAGAACATTTAGCAAACCTGGAGTGCTTTTTCAAAGTTTTGACTGCAGCAGGTCTACGTTGTAATAAAGCAAAGTGTTCGTTTTTCCAAACTGAAATAGAGTACCTAGGCCATGTGATTAATGCCCAAGGAATCCATCCCTTACAGTCACATCTTCGAGCAATCAAAGACTTGCCTCCTCCTAAGAATGTGCAGGAATTGCAAGCAGTAATGGGAAAGCTTAACTATTATTTCACATTTATTCCCAATGCCTCTCAGATTGCAGCTCCACTGCATCGCTTACGTAGGAAGAATGTTCCTTTTGTATGGTCTAAAGATTGCCAGGTTGCCTTTGACAACTACTCAGTGATGCATGTTTGATTCCCTTTGACCCCCAGAAGCCTGTAGTGCTAGCAGTCGATGCCTCGGCGTACGGTCTGGGTGCAGTGATCTCACATCGTATTGGTTCTTACGATCGTCCTATTGCCTTTGCATCCAACCTACTGACGCCAATGCAACAGAATTACAGTCAGATAGAAAAGGAGGCCTTAGCAATAATTTACGGCGTCACAAAGTTTCATCATTATCTCTATGGCAGAAAATTCTATTTGTTGACAGACCACAAGCCTCTCACGTCGTTGTTCTCACCCACAAAGCCAATTCCGCCACGAACGGCACGAAAGCTTCAGAGATGGTCCTTAATACTGTCTAATTATCAGTATGAGATTTTGTACCGACCTAACACTAAACATGCCAACGCGGACACTCTTTCCCGACTTCCGGTTGGCCAGGTTGTGTCGTTTGATTCTTCAGAAATGGCATGTTGTCAGATAGACTCCAGAGATGCTTCCGCTGTCGCAGACTTTCCTTTAAACTCTCGTCGGGTTGCACAGGAAACGGCGGCGGACGCAGACCTAAGTGTGGTAGCACGTTTTGTTCGCTCAGGGTGGCCTGCTAGAGCCAAAGACATTGATCGGCCTCTGGATCGACGTTTTTTGCACAACGTCATGCATTGTCTTTAAGTCAGTGTGTTGTGTTGTTGCATACCGGCAACGACCAAGCAAGAGTGATTCTTCCTCGTTCCCTGCAACGTGAAGTGTTACGCCTCCTGCATCAAGGACATTGGGGTATTGTTAGGACAAAGCAATTGGCCAGACGTCATTATACCTGGGTTGGTATGGACGCTCAGATAGAGAGCATGACGTCACAGTGTACTGTTTGTGCGGAGCATCAGGCGGCTCCTCCGCAACGTTTCTCAGACGTTTACACATTGACTTTGCCGGACCTTTCTGGAATACGCGCTGGTTAATCGTTGTAGACGCTTTCAGCAAGTTTCCTTTTGTGATTGCCATGAACTCAACGACGGCGTCTAGTACAATCAGTGCCTTAACGTCAGTGTTTTGCATCGAAGGTTTGCCTGAAACTATCGTCAGTGACAATGGACCTCAGTTTGTTAGTGCGGAATTTCAACAGTTTTGTCGTGTGAATGGCATTCAGCATATCACCACCGCACCTTTTCACCCTCAGTCCAATGGTGAAGCAGAACGTTTCGTTCGAACATTCAAGTCTCACATGGAAAAGATGAAAGGTCAGCACTCCAGGCAGCAAGCTCCTCAAATTTTCCTGTCTACGTATCTGTGCATGCCACGTGACGGCCCGTCTCCTGCCGAACTGCTACACGGCCGCCGTCACCGCACTCTCCTTCACCTGCTGCAGCCTCCCACGCACCGTGTCGGTTCGTATGGCGCTAAGCGTTTTCAGGTTTCTACGCCGGTTCTGTACAGGGTGTTTGCTGGCAACAAGACAAGATGGTCGCCGGGCACCATTCAGCGCGTGCTCGGTCGCAATATGTATGTTGTACGTTCATCCACAGGGTCGAAACTGCGGCGCCAAGCAAACCAATTGCGCCTGCACAGGCCGCGCGATCCTGTCTCGGGTTTCTTGATTCCAGACCCAGTTCACCGCCAGGGAGCACAGCCACATCGTTCGTCCCCGGACTACGAGATCCCTATGGACGTCGACGCACCTCCGACGCAGTCGTCGCCGCCGCAGATGACAGCGTCACCGAGAGGGCCTCCGGGACCCCCCCCCCCCCCCCCCCAGTTTGGGCCACGCACCTCAGAAGAAGATGACCTGCTCCCTCTGGGCGGGGGTGCGCGCTTCCCCAGGTTTCGGCGGGTTTCCTGGAGGATCGCAAGGCGGATGCCGGGGCGCGAACAGTTAGTTGTGAAGAAGTAATAGATTAAAACTTGATGCGTGATGGGGCGGTTTTCCATGGACGTTACTGTTATCGTCCTTATACCTAATTAACTACGGTCGTAGTGTCAAAAAAATCAAATGTTTGTAAAGCTTATGGGACTTAACTGCGGGGTCATCAGTCCCTAAACTTACAAACTACTTATGAACTACTTACGAACTAGGACGGCACAAATATCCATGCCCGAGGGGGGATTCGAACCCCCGACCGTAATGGCCGTGCTGACCGTGACTGGAGCGCCTCAGTCACCTCGGCCACCGCGGCCGGCTCGTAGTGTCATACAATCTCTAAAGTAGATTCATTTGTATGTGTGTATACTACCTGTAAAATTTCCTGCGACTAAAATTTGTAGTGTAGAAATTGTAAACAGCAACGTCATACGGACTGCCGTAGTTTTGCTCCATGAACAACGGAAAAGCGGTAAGCGAGAAACCTTTCTCCTTTCATTATTTTGATGTGGTTGTCAGCGAGAAAAGTTTAATAAAGGTTTGAAATTATGTTTAGAGTTTGTTGCAGGTTGCTAAGTATAGTGTATTTGTAAAGGCTCGTCTCATTGTGTGGAAATGTCTTGAAGCTCTCCATCTACATCTACACACATACTCCGCAATCCACCGTAAGCTGCGTGGCGGAGGGTACACTGTACCACTACTAAGCATTTCCTTTCCTATTCCACTCCCAAGTAGAACGAGGAAAAACAGAATGCCTATATGCCTCCGAACGAGATCTAATTTTTCTTGTATTTGTGATCACTACGCGAAATGTAAGTAGGCGGCAGCAAGATCGCATTCCGCTTCAAATTCCGGACCTCTAAATTTACTTAACAGAAATTCACGAAATGAACGTCATATTTCCTCCAGCGGTCCCCAACTGAGTTCCCGGATCACTTCCGTGACACTCGCGCACTGGTGGAACCTACCAGTAACAAACCTAGCTGCTCGCCTCTGAACTGCTTCTAAGACTTCCTATAAACTGATCTGCTGTGGAACCCAAACACTTCAGCAACACTCAAGAAGTGGTCGTACAAACATTTTATACTCGGTCTGTTTACAGATGAAGTACCTCTTCCCAAAATTCTCCCAATAAACCAAAGTCGGCTGTCCACCTTACTCACAACTTTATGACGTTATATCTCCCGAACCATGTGTCGCATATGTAACAATTGTTATCTCACGTAAGGAATTTGTGCACCAAATTTGGATAAAATCGGTCGAGTGGTTTAGGACGCAATGAGCAACACTTTCGTTTGATCAGCAGTTTTACCCATATCTCATTGTTTATGACGTCATATTTCGTGAACAATGTATTGTACGTGATCATCTTAAGACGACCATCCTCGTGGATTGAAGCTTATGTGTGCAAAATTTCATAAACATCGGAAGAAAACTTTAGATTTGTATGCAATACGTACACACAAACATACGGACACTCTGCTTTATACAGGGTGTTTCAGAAAGGTACGGCCAAACTTTCAGGAAACATTCCTCACACACAAAGAAAGAAAATATGTTATGTGGACACGTGTCCGGAAACGCTTAATTTCCATGTTAGAGCTCCGTAAATATTTACGGATGAGGCTTCATTCTAACGTGATCAAATTGTAAATTTTCACAATCAACATGTTTGGGCTGACGAGAATCCGTACGCAACTGTGCAATCACGTCAACACAGATTTTCTGTGAACGTTTGGGCAGGAATTGTTGGTGACGTCTTGATTGGGCCTCGTGTTGTTCCACCTACGATCACTGGAGCACGTTATCATGATTTCATAGGGGATACTCTACCTGTGCTGCTAGAACATGTGCCTTTACAAGTACGACACAACATGTGGTTTATGCACGATGGAGCTCCTGCACATTTCAGTCGACGTGTTCGTACGCTTCTCAACAACAGATTCGGTGACCGATCGATTGGTAGAGGCGGACCAATTCCGTGGCCTCCTCGCTCTCCTCACCTCAAACCTCTTGACTTTCATTTATGGGGGCATTTGAAAGCTCTTGTCTACTCATCCCTGGTACCAAATGTAGAGACTCTTCGTGCTCGCCGGCCGCGGTGGCCGAGCGTTCTGCGGCGCGTCAGTTACAGTCTGCACGGCCACTACGGTCGAGGGTTCGAATCCCCCCTCGAGCATGGATATTTGTGGCGTCCTTAGTATGAGGTGCATTCTAGTTCTAAGGCTTCCGATTTTTTTTTCTAATTAAGTACTCATCCGAATTCGATGAAACTGGCGTTACTTCTCGACGTCATCGCCCTGCAGACGTACACATTTTTCACAACGCTGACGCCATGATTCCATGGCAGCGGCGAAGGCTTCTTTAGGAGTCTGTTTTGACCACTGGAAAATCGCTGAGACAATAGCAGCACGGCTGGTGAATGTGCGGCCACAGAGAGTGTCTTTCATTGATGGAAAAAGCCAAAAGTCACTAGGAGCCAGGTCAGGTGAGTAGGGAGCATGAGGAATCACTTCAATGTTATTGTCTCGAATAAACTGTTGCGTAACGTTAGCTCGATGTGCGGGTGCGTTGTCTTGGTGAAACAGCACACGCGCAGCCCTTCCCGCACGTTTTTGTTGCAGTGCAGGAAGGAATGTGTTCTTCAGATATTTTCGTAGGATGCACCTGTTACCGTAGTGCCCTTTGGAACGCAATGGGTAAGTATTATACCCTCGCTGTTCCAGAACATGGACACCATCATTTTTCCAGCACTGGTAGTCCGAAATTTTTTTGGTGGCGGTGAATCTGTGTGCTTTCATTGAGCTGACTGGCGCTTTGTTTCTGGATTGAAAAATGGCATCCACGTCTCATCCATTGTCACAACCGACGAAAAGAAAGTCCCATTCATGCTGTCGTTGCGCATCAACATTGCTTGGCATCATGCCACATGGGCAGCCTTGTGGTCGTCCATCAACATTCGTGGCACCCACCTGGATGACACTTTTCGCATTTTCAAGTCGTCATGCAGGATTGTGTGCACAGAACCCACAGAAATGCCAACTCTGGAGGCGATCTGTTCAACAGTCATTCGACGATCCTCCAAAACAATTCACTTTCTCGATCATGTCGTCAGAGCGGCTTGTGCGAGCCCGAGGTTGTTTCGGTTTGTTGTCACACGATGTTCTGCCTTCATTAAACTGTCGCACCCACGAACGCACTTTCGACACATCCATAACTCCATCACCACATGTTTCCTTCAACTGTCGATGAATTTCAATTGGTGTCACACCACGCAAATTCAGAAAACGAATGATTGCACGCTGTTCAAGTAAGGAAAACTTCGCCATTAAAATTCCATCTGCTGCCATCTCTGGGATGTATTGACAATGAACGCGGCCTAATTGTAAAACAATGCGCATGTTTCTATCTCTTTCCAGTCCGGAGAAAAAAAGTCGGAGGCCTTAGAACTTGAATGCACCTCGTATTAGCTAGTTCATAAGTAGTCTGTAAGTTTAGGGACTGATGACCCCGTAGTTAAGTCCCATAAGCTCTACAAACCTTTGATCATTTCTTCGTGCTCGTATTGCGGACGGCTCTGATACAATACGCCATTCTCCAGGGCTGCATCAGCGCATCAGGGATTCCATGCGACGGAGGGTAGATGCATGTATCCTCGCTAACGGAGAACATTTTGAGCATTTCCTGTAACAAAGTGTTTGAAGTCCCGCTGGTACGTTCTGTTGCTGTGTGTTTCCATTCCATGATTAATGTGATTTGATGAGAAGTAATAAAATTGGCTCTAACATAGAAATTAAGCATTTGCCGGACACATATCCGCTTAACATTTTTTCTTTCTTTGTGTGTGAGGAGTGTTTCCTGAAAGTTTGGCCGTACCTTTTTGTAACACCCCGTATATAAAGATTGGTGTTGTGTGGCCGCTGCGACTAATTATGCCACACAGCTCGGGCGACGCAGAGTGTCTCGGCACAGGTCGGCAGTGCGCATGCCCGGGGGCGGCTTGTTTGTGGCGGCAAGACTGCAGAAAGCGCCGTGGCTGCGCTGCGGCTGGCCGCTTTGTGGCGTCCTGAATATTCATGGCCGCCCTGTGCACTCCGCCTGTGTGCGTACTCTACGTATTCATGCAGGGCGCACCACGGTGCCGTCTTAGACCGTTAGTAAAATCTTAATGCCCTCTAACTAGTTGAAGTACATTCATGATAGAAACACGTAGTCGTTTAAATCATTAATTTACTGAATATTCGCGCTAACAAGTGATACGCACGACATCGAACGCTAGAGGACAGCACGAAATCATGCTTAGGAAGGTAACTTGAATAATATCGGTTGAGCTCGCTTACGTGGAATATTCATTAGAAGGAATGGGATTTGAGTTCTCCCTGTGTAATAGCAACTGAATCGGACGAGTACTCCGGGGAGAAGCTTCTGTTGACTTGTCGCCTTGTCATGGAACGCTCCCATTCCAGAGCCAATTCTTCTCGGCTGCTAAATTAGCAATTGTGTGGCACTGACGTTTCCCTCAACAGATTCAAAACCTTCATTACTGCGAACAAATAGGCAAATGACCTGACGGACAATTCATAATTTTGGTAAGAACAAAATATAAAAATATACAGCATGGCAGACCAATACCATGACCATATCACATAAACTTTCATCCTTATTTCATGTCCATCTCAGGGACCGATAATTATTTCTACTTTGCTTCTTTAGTTTCTTCCTGTTTTGTGTCCGGATTTTGTCCAGTTATTTACTCCACCAAAATACGTGGAGGAGTTGAAAATAAGTTTCACCTGTCGACTGTGGGCAGAGTTGTGCATGAGTGGAAAAAAATACACTACTGGCCATTAAATTGCTACACCAAGAAGAAATGCAAATGATAAACGGGTATTCATTGGACAAATATATTATACTAGAACTGAGATGTGATTATATTTTCACGTAATTTGGGTGCATAGATCCTGAGAAATCAGTACCCAGAGCAACCACCTCTGGCCGTAATAACGGCCTTAATACGCCTGGTCATTGAGTCAAACAGAGCTTGGATGGCGTGTCCAGCTACAGATGCCCATGCAGCTTCAAGACGATACAAAATGTTCAAATGTCTGTAAATCTATTGGACCAAACTGCGTGGTCATCTGTCCGTAGCTTACAAACTACTTAAACCTAGGTAAACTAACTTAAGGACAAACACATACACCCATGCCCCAGGGAGGACTCGAACCTTCACGGCGACCAACCGCGCGCTCCGCATCGAAACGCTTTAGACCGCTCGGCTACTCCACCGCGGCCAACACGATACCACAGTTCATCAAAAGTAATGACTGGCGTATTATGACAAGCCAGTTGCTCCGCCACCATTGGTGAGGATCTGGAGAATGTGCTGGCCAAGGCAGCAGACGAAATTTTCCGTATCCAGAAACGCTCGTACAGGACCTGCAACATGCAGTCGTGCATTGTCCTGCTGAAATGTAGGTTTTCGCAGGGTTCGAATTAAGGGCAGAGCCACTGATCGAAGTGGCGTCGATGCTAACAAGATGTGGCCCAGACTTGTAACCAATGGCACCCCATAACATCACGCCGGGTAATACGCCAATATGGCGATGACGAATGGTCTCCGATCTGATAGTCCATGCTGCTGAAAACGTCGTCGAACTGTTCGTGCAGGTGGTTGTTGTCTTGAAAACGTCCCAATCTGTTGACTCAAGGATCGAGAGGTGGCTGCACGATCCGTTACAGCCATGCGGATAAGATTCCTGTCATCTCGACTGCTAGTAATACGAGGTCGTTGGGATCCAGCACGGCGTTTCATATTGCGCTCCTGAACCCACAGATTCCAAATTCTGCTAATAGTCATTGGATCACGACCAAAGCGAGCAGCAATGTCTTGATACGATACACCGCAATCGCGATAGGCTACAGTCCGACCTTAATCAAAGTCGGCATTTCTCCTCCTTACACGAGGCATCACAACAACATTTCACCAGGCAATACCGTTCAACTGCTGTTTGTGTATGAGAAATAGGTTGTAAGCTTTCCTCATGTCAGCACGTTGTAAGTCTCGCCAACGGCGCCAACCTTGTGTGAATACTCTGAAAAACTAGTGATTTTCATATCACAGCATCTTCTTCCTGTCGGTTAATTTCGCTTCTGTTGCACGTCATCTTCTTGGTGTAGCAATTTTAATGGCCAGGAGTGTAGAATGCGACATTAAATATAAGACATATCTTTATTTTCCTAGATAATTTCCAAGTTCATTGAGACATTTGTCAAACGGCTTTATAAGCTTCAAATCAGGGCATTGCATAGGGAGGAAGCGTTGAACGGATATGGGCGAAAGTCGACATAGCAGGTGAAAGCGCAGGTGCAAGACATCGATACACCATTGGGTAGAGGTCTAACACGAATATGGCAATGACTTTCTGTTTAGAATTCTGACGGTGGATGAAACGTGGTTCCATCACTAAACGCCCGAATCGAAGGCCGCGTCCATGAAGTAGAAACATCCGCCATCAGCTGTCCGAAAGAAGTTCCAAAGCACTCCTGACCTCGCAACAAGTGACTTCCATCTGTTCCCAGCTTCGAAGAAGACTCTCGGCGGAAGTTGCTTTGCATGCAATGGTGACGTTAAACAAGCCGATCAACGCTTCCTCCGTATGCAACTTCCTGATTTTTTTCGTGAACTGCTTTCTGAAGCTTATAATGCGATATAACAAATGTCTCAATGTACTTGGAAATTATGTATAAAAATAAAGACATATCTCATCTTTAATGTAACATTCTATTTTTTTATTTATTTAATTTTTTTTTTTTTTTTTTTTTTTTTTTTTTTTTTTTTTTTTTTTTTTTTTTTTATACGCGACTCTGACCACAGTCGACAGGGAAAACTTATTTTACAACTACCTCAGATGTTCAGATGTCTGTAAATCTATCGGACTCAACTGCTGGTTATTAGTCCATAGCTAACAAACTACTTAAAATAAGGTAAACTAACCTAAGGACAACACAGGCACCCATGCCCGAGAGGGGACTCGAACCCCCGACGGCGAACGGCCGCGCGCACCGCAGCATGGTGCACCAATGTGCACGATTAATCCGACGCGGCTACAACAGAAAGTCATTGCCATATTCGTGTTAGACCTCTCACGTACCATTAAATCTTAGGGGGAAGGGATTGTAGGATGGGGAGTTTTCCTGGTTACAATGACACTCGATTACAAAAAAGTCGTCTATGTTATTTCCATGAAGAACATTGCGTACTGTCAATGCTTTTAATATAAAGTCACTAAGTAACAAAATATCAATACCACAGGAGGTAATCAGGCATATATCAACGACGTTAGTAAAAGTTTACATCTCAAACATCTGTTTAAAGCAATTACAATATCCCAAAACACACGTATCCTACACATCTAATAGTGCCTATCTTAATTCTCAAATTGAATATGCAGGAATTCGATGAAATGGTTGAAAGAAAGTGGAAGAGATACACAATAATTATTTTATTTTAAATATTCACTCGGCGTTTTAAAATCAATGGTCATATATACGGAAAAGGCAAACAGCTGAGCATTGATTGTAGTGACGGAAAGTGCTCAGAAGTTACTACACCAGCAACGGCAACAGAATATTAGAAAACTGGCTGTAAAACGACAATCTTCCTTACAAAATCGCGAAAAATTAACAGTTCTCTTTTTATTATTTACCTACCTACTGATTTCTCCATTTACTTCAGATTAAAAAGTAAATTGTGCAATATAGGAACATCACACGTAGAAAGAATCCATAATTGTCTTGTTCTTCGACATCATTTATAAAAGAAATAACAGAGGAGAATTTACTAGTCTCGCTTGTGCACCGGCTCACAGCGTATCTCACATGAGCACCCTCCGAGAACTCTCTCTGAAGGGAGGCCAATAACTGAAAGAAAAGACTACATTATTCGTTTACAACTGTGACAGAGAAGACAACTTATACTGAATGCAGTTAACACTAGAATAATGTAACTTGCCACCCTGTCTGCAAGTTAACCGTTGATCCTTGAACTACAGTAGTGGGTGTGGTAAGGCATTGTCAAGTAAAAGCTTCTTACCTTACAGTCAGTGGACGAGTCTAATGCTAAAATTATTTTGGAATCTATATAATGCATTAAAATTATACTCTCCCCGTAATCTATTCCTCTATTCATTTCCACATTTAATTCCCAACTAATTCCAATATTTACTCTTACTTCAATGCCGAGGAACGCGACGCTGACGAACCGGTGCTTGGACGACGTGCTCCGCTCGAGCAATGGAGGCCGGTTCCTTCTGTTTAAGCGCGTGTTGACTGCCTCATACGTGTTGAAGTTACGTTTAACTTCCCTTGGTTACTGCACATGTGGGGAGAGGGGATCTTCCGAACACGTTGTCCTATTCTGCGAGACCTGCAATAACGTCAGAGACACATTACCAGCACTACATGCTCACACAGAACAACAACTATACGGTTCCATAAGACAAGAAGACCACACGCGACATGTAACGAATACAAACGGAACCGACCATACAGAAGACAACAACGTATGTAGCGAGCAAACAATGCATAGATTCTACCAGCAAAGGAACCGAAATCGAGAACACGACAGGGACAACAACACGGACCCAAAACAGACACCAACACGGACACGGACGCGGACAGTGATCATCATTTAAGAGACAACAATTAGTGTAAATATTGTAGTAAGAACAAATATAAAAGTGTCAGTGAATTGTTGCTTTCTGTCACCGGCAAAACGGCATTATAATACTGTTAACCTGTTAATAGATCATAACAAAACACAAGACCACAGTAATCTGAATTAGTAATTAGTGCAATACACAAATAATACCAACGATGTTTGAGAGTTGACGACTTGATGGAAACGTGTCAGACTCCATCTTCTAATAATTTCTCCCTCCTATCATCTTCTTCTATCAAATATAATTTCAGGTTATTCTCTCACTATCTTTTTCGACATAAACGTCTGCACTTGTCCTTATACTTTACTTCTTTTTCTTAGATGGATATGTATTATTTAATTATTTTTTCTAATATATAGTTAAATTTCATATGTCAGTTAAGCTTTGTAATGTTAAATTTAACTAGATATAAGGAGAAACTAGTCAAAGTAAAAAACTAATTAACTGTGCGAAATACGACCTGTTTTAACATCCAGATAACAGGTCATTGTAAACGACAGCAAAATAAATACAAATAAATGAAGTTCTCCTATTAGTTTATTTCTTCCCTTTCGCTTGTTGTTCCTGCTGGCGAGCGGTTGTATCTTGTAGTTTTTCGTAGTGGTTGATCTTCCTTGCTGGGTTGGTCATTGTCGATGGTATGTGGTAGATGTGTGGTTCCTTTACCTGATAGACATACCACACCTTGTCTAGAGAAGTAAAAGGCAAGAGTTTAATTTGAAAACATTTCCGTTTCCCGCCCGCCCCTCTTTTCTTGACTTGTTATCCTTGGCGATGCCCCCACCCCCTCCCATGTGGAGGGGATCTTTTGTTTGCCAAGATGGTGGCGGAATGATTTGAACAAATGTGTCAAAAGTTGTTAAAGGGCTGTAAATAAATATATACATGTGGCGTCTGTTCCGAAAGAACAGACGTCACTTCTGATCCAGCAGTTGTTATTATTTAATATTCGTAGTATATATGACATCAACTGCGATTGGGCAAAGCTGAAAATGTGTACCCAGCCGGGATTCGAACCCGGGTCTCCTGCTTTCCAGGCAGTTGCGCTGACCCCTACACCACTTTTTTTTTTTTTCCTATGTGTTGATCAGTTCATTGCGGTCGTTGTTACTTTTTGTTCGTTGTCGTTCGATGAGTTCTTGGCTCAGCTTTTTTATTGCAGAGAGGCGTTCAGCCCTCTGACCGAGCGCGCTGAGCCACGGCGCCCGGCACACAAGGGGGACGCAGTGATCACCGCACCTGCAAGGACTACCCATGCACGCCTCCCGTCAGATACAAATTCCCAGCTTCGCCCTGCCCATAGTACTCAAACTCGTAGTTTAACTAATTCCCGTAAGAGTAAGGGCTCAAACTTGCCCACCCCTCCCCACTAACGATAGGATCATTGCCCGTCACCGGCATATTATATATATACATGTGGCGTCTGTTCCGAGAGAACAGACGTCACTTCTGATCCAGCAGTTGTTATTATTTAATATTCGTAGAATATATGACATCAACTGCGTTAGTGAGGAGGGGTGGGCATGTTTGAAGCCCTTACTCTTACGGGAATTAGTTAAACTACGAGTTTGAGTACTATGGGCAGGGCGAAGCTGGGAATTTGTATCTGACGGGAGGTGTGCATGGGTAGTCTTTGCAGGTGCGGTGATCACTGCGTCCCCAGTGGTGTAGGGGTCAGCGAAACTGCCTAGAAAGCAGGAGACCCGGGTTCGAATCCCGGCTGGGTACACATTTTCAGCTTTGCCCAATCGCAGTTGATGTCATATATTCTACGAATATTAAAGGCTGTAATTAAGATTTGCCAAGGTTTGACACCTTTAAAGCTGTAATTTTACGATGTTAAATCAGCTGGAGATTTGGGTAACATTTATTTAAATTATTCAAGTTTTTGATTCTGCTGGTTGCTCTATGCCAGCCAATTACTCTTTAGGCTGTTAAAAGCTACATCTCTGTCCATTAGCAAGATATCTAGAGACTTGTTTGTGTTTTTATTTCTAAATGTGTAATCATTATTCTTAAGACTGTTAAGGCAACACCCTTGTTCATCAACCTGACTTTGCTAACTGTGTTGTTAAGCTGGAATCATCAGCGGCATTTCTTATTTATTGACATTGTTAAGTTCTTAATTCTGTTGGTTTTCTATACTACCTAGATATTCTTAAACTATCAAAAACTACACCTTTGTTCATCAATTTGAAATCCAGAGATTTTACTAACCTTTTTTTGTGATTATTAAAGGGGTTTCTTAGATAATGCATTTATGTTATGCAAGTTCTTAACTCTTCAACTGTTAACAGCTACCACCCCCTCCACCCGTCTATCAGCCCGAAATGTAGAGACTTTACTAACTGTGTTTTAACGGGAAAACATGATGGGATTTCCTGCATAATTATCTTAATCAAGTTTTTACTTCTGTTGATTGCATTAATAAAAGGCAATATATTGTATTTCACCAGTGAAAGCATTTATCAGTACCACTCTTGTGTTGTTTACACCCTTGTTAAACTTGTTTCTAAATCCTGGGTACCAAGCTGGTATACTCTCATGAGTACCTGGCCCGTCTCTTGAGGAGCAACACTGCTGGCTATAGCTTGGTTGCTCGGACTTTTATAGTGTAGGCTACGCCCAGTGTCTTTAGGCTGTCGCCAGTTGCAAGCAATCGGTGTGAATGTGGGTTACATAGGTTAAAAACATGTGCCTTTTGTTTAATATTTGGAATATTAGAGTAGGTATTAATAATAGATATAACTTGTATATGTTATTGGGTGAAAAGATGTAAAAATGAATGACGTACATAACTGTAAATGACCAGTGAAGGGCTCATTTGAGCAGTAGTCTGCCATCTGTGGGGCTTACGTAGCAAAGCAAAGTTCGTCTGTAGGACGCCACTTCAGTAACCATGGCAACGGTGTCTAAAAGTTGCAAAGGTGACGTCCTATCGACCATCTTTGCAACGGTTATACTCATAAGAGTATACCAGCTATAATTATTGTACTATTCTTACTATAATTTTATAATTGTATAGCGCATATTTTTCGTCTTTAGAGAAATGATCTGAGAATGATCTTTATTGATCAAATACGGACATCACAATAAAATATCATATTGCGATCTCGCCTGCTAACATTTTTGTATTATTAAGAAAATACTTTGATCGCTGTTACTTTCCAGGGAACAATGTTCCATAAAATACTACTTGTTCTCTCTTTTTCTCTTACTCATTCTTCCACCGCCAACCTCTTAACCTCATTCAGCGGAAAAAGCGGGAATATGTTCGCATAACAATTTTTTTTGTGAGGAAGATGAAATGATGCACGACTGAGGCAGCTACTTCCCCATTTTTCTGTCAGTACTGTTGAACGAACATCATCATAATCGTGATAAGTCGTTGTGTTCATTGTTGAGCGTCGTGACCACACGAAACAAGCGTCTCCATCCCGGACGGTTGCTAGCTTTAGTGCCTGCTGAAGAGGTAGACCGGAGATCTTGATTTGTTCTATCAATCTGCTCGCTGCTCTTCCTCTTGGTCTCGTGCCCTTGGTCTTTCCTTGCAAGATTATTTTCCCTATATTTTCTCCATCTCTTCTCACAATATGGCCAAAGAAATGGATAAATTTTTCGGTGACTCGAAAAGAAAGAGGTCTGGAGATATCTTTATTCAATAACGGAGACATTTGATCTTCTTTCGGTCCATTTTATGCGTAGCATCCTACGCCAGCACCAAAGCTCAAACGCATCAATGTGCTATTTGTCTCTGGCCTTGAGTGTCCATGTTTCGCAACCATAATAGAAGACAGGAAACACGAGTCTTTCGACTAGCCGGATCTTTGTGCTATTTGTTATTGCTCTGCTCTGCCAGATCTTGGTGAGCTTCATCATAGCCACTCGACCTAGAGTGATCCGTCTTCTTATCTCCACAACTTTCCGTAGTGCAAATGGTTGCCTCAAGATAAATGAAGAAATGCACGACTTGCAGTTACTATAATATACCTGTAGGCTGGATCTGTTCTTCTCAATCAATTATCGTGAGTTTCTACTTGCTAAGGTTGGCCGTGGTGGAGTAGCCGAGCGGTCTAAGGCGCCTCGCTGCGGAGCGCGCGGTTGCACGCCATTAGAGGTTCGAGTCCTCCCTGGGGCATGGGTGTAAGTGTGTTGTCCTTAGGTTAGTTTACCCACGGACTGATGACCACGCAGTCAGGTCCGACAGATTTACAAACATTTAAACATTTGCTAAGGTTGATGTGTAATCCACATCCTAGGCTAATATCCTTTATACTTCTTACTAGCTGAGCAAATTAATCTTAAACTGAGGTTGTTGGTAGTTCTCCAACCAACTGAGATGCCTTTCGTCCAACCATCAAGATATTTCCCAATGACATGTTCTGCATAGTTGTTCTACAGTTGTACGAACATATTTGCCTGTTTTTATGGTGCGACAGAAGTATTTTTTAGCTGGAACCATTCTGTTTCTTGGAAAATCAGGATGTGCTGCTTACATAAAACAAATTCTGTGCAGCGGTAAAACTGTGGAAATTTATTTCTATGTCAGTATACATTTATGTACACGGTATGGCATATAAGAAGAAATTCAGAAGCTTATCGAGAGGAGATACCAATACGTAAGAACGCTAAATAAAGTATCTCACATAATAGTGTTCTTGAAATGGAATGATAAGTATTTCGCTACAGTCGGAGGTTCGAATCCCCCTTCGTGCATGGATATTTGTGCCGTCCTTATGATTAGCTAGTTCATAAGTAGTTTGTCCACTCCCATGAACCACAGACATTGCCGAGGTGGGGTGGCTTGCGTGCCTCAACGATACAGATATTCGTACCGTAGGTGCAACCACAGTGGAGGGGTATCTGTGGAGAGGCCAGACAAACGTGTGGTTCCTGAAGAGGGGCAGCAGCCTTATCAATAGTTACAGGGGCAACAGTCTGGATGATTGACTGAGCTGGCCTTATAACATCAGCTAATGTGGCTTTGCCACACAGTTACTGCGAACGGCTGAAAGCAAGGGGAAACTACAGCCGTTTCTTTTCCCGAGGACATGCAGCTCTACTGTATGAAAATATGATGATGGCATCCTCTCGGGTAAAATATTCCGGAGGTAAAATAGTCCCCCATTCGGATCTCCGGGCGGGGACTACTCAGGAGGATGTGATCATCAGGAAAGACAATACTGGCATTCTACGAGTCGGAGCGTGGAATGTTAGATCCCTTAATCGAGTAGGAAAATTAGCAAAATTTAAAAAGGGAAATGGATAGGTTGAAGTTAGATATAGTGGGGATTAGTGAAGTTCGGTGGCAGGATGAACAGGATTTCTGGTCAGGTGAGTACATGATTATAAATACAAAATTAGTTGGGGGTATCACAGGAGTAGGATTGATAATGAATAAGAAAATAGGAATGCGGGTAAACTACTATGAGCAGCACAGTGATCGCATTATCATTGTCAAGATAGATACGAAGCCAACACCGACAACAGTAGTACAGGTTTATATGCCAACTAGCTCTGCCGATGATGAGGAAATCGAAGAAATATATGAGGAGCTCAAGGAAATTATTCAGACAATTAACGGAGAGGAAAACTTAATTGTTATGGGAGACTGGAATTCGGTAGTAGGACAAGGAAGGGAAGGGAAGGTATTAGGTGAATATGGTCTGGGCAAAAGGAATGAAAGAGGAAGCCGCCTGGTAGAATTTTGCACAGAACATAATTTAGTTATTTCAAACACCTGGTTCAAGAATCACAAAAGAAGGTTGTATACGTGGAAGAGACCAGGAGATACCGGGAGATACCAGATAGATTTTATAATGGTAAGACATAGATTTCGGAACCAGGTATTACAGTGTAAGACATACCCAGGGGCAGATATAGACTCTGACCATAACTTGTTGGATATGAACTGTAGGCTGAAACTGAAGAAACTACAAAAAGGTAGGAAAATAAGGTGATGGGACCTGGATAAGTTGAAGGAACCTGGGGTTCTTAAAAATTTCAGAGGGAGCTTTAGGCAACAATTGACAGAAACGGGGGAAATAAAACAGTAGAGGAGGAATGGGTAAAATTGAGAGATGAAATAGTGTAGGTAGCAGAGGACAAAATAGGTACGAAGGAAAGACCTACAAACAATCCTTGGATATCACAGGAGATACTAAATTTAATCGATGAAAGGAGAAAATATAAAAATGCAGTAAATGAAACAGGCAAAATGGAGTACAGACGACTAAGGAATGAGATTGACAGGAAGTGCAAAATGGCTAAGCAGGAGTGGCTAGAAGGCAAATGCAAGAATGTAGAAGAATGTATAAATAGGGGGGAAATAGATACAGCCTATAGGAAAATAAAAGAAACATTTGGAGATAAGAAAAACAGCTCTATGAATATCAAGAACACTGATGGAAAACCAGTTCTCAGCAAAGAAAGGAAAGCTGAAAGGTGGAAAGAGTATAAGGAGGGGCTCTACAAAGGAAATGAACTTCGAGACAATGTTGTAGGAAGGGAAGAGGATGTAGATGAACATGAAATAGGAGATACTGTACTGAGAGAAGAATTTGACAGAGCCCTGAAAGACCTAAGTCGAAACAAGGCCCCTGGAGTAGATGATATTCCCTCAGAGCTACTGAAGTCTCTGGGAGAACCAGCCATGACAAACCTGTTTCACCTGGTGTGTAAGATGTATGAGACAGCCGAAGTACCCTCAGACTTTAAGAAAAATATTATAACCCCCATTCCAAAGAAAGCAGGTGCAGACAGGTGTGAAAACTACAGAACCATCAGTTTAATAAGTCATGGTTGCAAAATATTAACACGAATTATATACAGAAGGATGGAAAAACTGGTAGAAGCCGACCTCGGGGAAGATCAGTTTGGTTTCAGGAGAAATGTAGGAACACGGGAGGCAATACTCACTTTACGGCTTATCCTAGAAGATAGATTAAGAAAAGGCAAACCTACATTTTTAGCTTTTGTTGATCTGGAGAAGGCTTTTGACAATGTTGATTGGAATAAACTCTTTCATGTTCTGAAGCAAGCAGGAGTAAAATATAGGGAGCGTAAGATTATTTACCAATGTTCCAATGTTTGTAATTCCATCGGACCAAACTGCGTGGTCATCAGTCCGTAGCTTACAAACTATTTAAACTAAACTAACATAAGGACAACACACACACCCATGCCCCAGGGAGGACTCGAACCTCCACGGCGAGCAACCTCGCGCTCCGCAGCGAGACGCTTTAGACCGCTCGGCTACTCCACCGCGGCAAGATTATTTACAACTTGTATAAAAACCAGACAGCGGTTGGCAGAGTTGAAGGGCATGAAAGGGGTGCAGTGGTTGGAAAGGGAGTAAGACAGGGTTGTAGTCTTTCTCCAATGTTATTCAATTTGTACATTGAGCAAGCTATAAAGGAAAGCAAGGAGAAATTTGGAGAAGGAATTAAAGTTCAGGGGGAAGAATTAAAGCCGGCCGCGGTTGCCGAGGGGACTGAGGCGCTCCAGTCACGGTCTGCACGGCCACTACGGTCGGGGGTTAGAATCCCCCCTCGGGCATGGATATTTGTGTCGTCCTTAGTCTTAGCTAGTTCGTAAGTAGTTTGTAAGCTTAGGGACTGATGACCCCGTAGTTAAGTCCCATAGGTTCTACAAACATTTGAACATTTCATTTGAAGAATTAAAAACATTCCGTTTTGCCGATGACATAGTAATTCTATCAGATACAGCAAAGGACTGGAAGAGCAATTGAATGGAATGGACAGTGTGCTGAAAGGTGCATATAAGATGAACATTAACAAGAGCAAAACTAGGGTAATGGAATGCAGTGTAAGAAAATCAGGTGATGCTGAAGGAATTAGATTGGGAAACGAAGCAATAAAGGAGGTAGATGAGTTTTGTTACTTGGGCAGTAAAATAACAAATGATGGTCGCAGTACAGAGGATATAAAATGCAGAATGGCAATGGGTAGAAAAGCGTTCTTGAAAAAGAGAAATTTGTTAACATCGAATATTGATTTAAGCCTAAGGAAGTCCTTTCTGAAGGTATTTGTATGGAGTGTTGCCTTGTATGGGAGTGAGACATGGACGATAAGCAGTGCGGACAGGAAGAGGATTGAGGCTTTTGAAATATGGTGCTACAGCAGAATGCTGAAGATTAGGTGGGTGGATCGCGTAACTAATGAGGAGGTACTGAACAGAATTGGGGAGAAAAGAAATTTCTGGCATACCTTGACTAAAAGAAGGGATAGATTGGTAGGGCACATTCTTAGACATCAAGGAATTGTGAATTTAGCGTTGGAGGGAAGTGTGTGGGGTAAAAATCGCAGAGGAAGACCAAGAGATGGATACAGTAAGCAGATTCAGACAGATTTAGGTTGCCGTTCTTATGTGGAGATGAAGAGGCTTGCTCAGGATAGGGTATTGTGGAGAGCTGCATCAAACCAGTCTCCGGACTGAAGACCACAACAACAACAACAAGTAGTTTGTAAGTTTAGGGACTGATGACCCAGTAGTTAAGTCCCATAAGCTCTACAAACATTTGAATTTGATAAGTATTTCGCATTTGACAGAGGTGAGCCCGCACGAGGCCTTGTCCGTCGGATATGAAATCAATATATCTAGTATGCACTGGGATAATGTGCTCTTACTTTAAATAAAATTTCGATATTTTTTTCTGAATTTCGTAAGCTAAAATCAAAGGTATGTAAGTATGCATTGTGTTTCTGCCACTGCAAACTGTTTAAAATATGTGGTAACTGTGACGAATTACGAAGATAAACGTAAGCCTTCACTGAGCGAAAATACCTAACTGTAATTTGTGCAAAAATCAAATATTTTCTGAGAGGAAATTTCTTAAATTATCTGTAACTGGCATAGATCTCCGGCTGTGACATCTGAGGAATATTTCGTCACCAAGAAAAATATAATAGACTAGGGATCGTAGCGTGGAATGTTCTATCCCGTAATCGGACAGTTAGAAAATTTCAAAAGAGAAATGGATAGGTTGAAATTAGGTATGTTGAGGATTAGCGAACATTGATGGCAGGGTAGACAGGCTTTGT
Organism: Locusta migratoria; assembly: GCA_026315105.1. Taxonomy (NCBI): domain Eukaryota; kingdom Metazoa; phylum Arthropoda; class Insecta; order Orthoptera; family Acrididae; genus Locusta; species Locusta migratoria. The sequence continues at coordinate 320,505,705 of CM048748.1, read as the reverse complement.
GGTCATTTGAGTATAGGTCCCAAATACAAAATCAGTTGGTGGAAAACATAGGAGTAGATCTAATAATGAATAGAAAAATGGGAATGGGGCTAAGTTAGTATGAACTGCAAAGTGTGAACGCATTGTCGTAGCAAATGTACATGAAGTCAACACCAACCAGAGTAGTACAAGTTCATATGCCAACTAGCTCTGATAATGATGAGAAGATCGAAGAAATTTATGAGCAAGTAAAGGAAATTATTCAGACAATTAATGTAGAGGAAAACTGGATTGTGATGACACAATGGAACTCGGAAGTAGGAAAGGGAAGAGAAGGTGCATGTGGACTGGGGAAAAGAAATGAAAGAGTAGATCGCCTCCTTGAATTTTGTACAAGGCACAATTTAATCATCACATACACTTGGTTTAAGCTTAATGTAAGAAGATTGTATACGTGTAACACACCAGGAGACACCGGAAGCAACCACATTAACTTTCTAATGGTCAGATATAGATTTCGAAACCAGGTTTGAACTGAAGACATATCCAGGGGAAGATATTGACTGACTATAACGTATTGTTTACTATGATCCGTAGATTAAAATTTAAAATACTTCAGAAAGGTAGAATATAAGGAGATGTAACCTAGATAAATGAAATGAACCAGAGTTTGTCGTGTGTTTCAATGGAGCATTAAGCAAAGATTGACCAAAACGGGAAAGAGAATACAACAGAAAGAGAATTGATAGCTCTGGAAGACACATTAGAGAATGCCGCAGAGGACGATATGGGTAGAAAGACATGCCCCAATAGATATTCTTGGATAACATTGGAGATATTTAACTTAACTGATGAAAGGAGAAATTATAAAAACACAGGAAGTGAAGCGATCAAAAGGAAGTACAGACGGCCAGTTGCGGATACAGAATTTTTACTGGGGAGGGGAGGGCACAAGGCTGACGACTGAGGGTGACCATGTCCTTAAGGAACCTAATTTTAAACCCCCCCTCCCACCACACACAATTATATATATACTATCACATGTAACTGCTATAGGAAACACACAAAATATGTCTCAAAGCCACAGCCGCTTCTTAGAAAAAAGCTTTCCAATATACTCCCACATAAATACCAATGCACTATTAGTTTCTGCGCACTATGCAGTCATTTTAAAATGCCCATGATCACAAAAATATTACAATTATTCACATTAAACAGTGTAAATTTTCTAAATTTATCACAAAATAAAAACAACCAGAGAATTTAGAGCCTGAACGCCCCGTGTTCAGCTGTGGACACACTTGTTTCATCCTTCTACATCATAAAGGATGAAGCACTTTTCCACAGCTGAATACAGGGTATTCAGGCTCTGAATTTAATTTCATATGTAACGTTTCTGAGGTTCTCCAGATGAGTATATGCGAATCCCTATACAGAGGAAGTCATGCGAAATTATCATAGGTTTCTCTACAGATTTGCAGCTTTCAGATAAGTGGACTATAAGACTGAAAAGACATGAAAATTCAAACAATTGTACAATATGGTCGAGAAATAAGTTCTGTACAATGATGCTCACAGAATTATGATATTAAATGAGCCAAATGACTTAATGTTAATGGTACAAGAACATAGAGAATATGGTTAAACAACATTCTTTTTAAGTTTGTAATCCGAAGCGACCAAACTGCTAAGGTCATTGGTCTGTAGTCTTGCAAACTACTTACACTAATTTATTCTAAGGACAACACACACGACCATGACCAAGGGAGGACTCCAACCTCTGGTGGGAGTGGTCGTGTACTCGTCGACGAGTGCCCCCCAGAACGGCCATTCCCGTGCGGTGCACATACTCGTAGTATTAGTGTCATTTTGGTAAACATAGTGTTCCGATACTCTTTATTATTTTGTGGTAAATTATAATACTTTTCACTGTTCAGTGTGGTTGAATCTTGTAGTATTTTTTGTAATCTTAGGTACTTGAGAATATCGCCATAGCGGGCCGAAACTAGTTGTGCATTGGTAATTAGATGGCGATAATTTTACCTGGTGATACCTGCAACAGAAAACATCTGCACTACTTGAAAGACATCCATTTATTTCGGAGCGCTGCCAACGTTACGCTGCCCCACATGCAAAATATTACTGTATACATTGTTACGGGTAACGTTTCCAACACTCGCTGATGTGCGCCCCCCCCCCCCCAACCCCCAGCAGTTATGGGACGTGCCTCCTGCTGCTGTCAACAGCCACCACACGAATCGTCAACTTACTGTGAACGAACAGTAGAGTATCCGGAGTAGCTGTGTCATTACCAAACAGTGCAGACATTGGAAAAACAGCTTATCCTAAAAGGTCGCCCAATTACGGGTCAGAAGCAAATATCCAGTAAATATATCGGGCTAAGTGTGATATTCCCTCAAAGCCCAAAATCAGATTTCCTGTGTTTGCTTTGAACTGAATCAATTGCTTCATGCTTCTAAATTTGCTAAGCAAAACGAAATAATTTTTCAAGAAAGCCTTAGCGATCAAGAAAATTACGCTTGAAACACGCGCTAGAAGCACTCCTTATTCTTGAAATATCCCTTATGTTGTTCAAAAAATGTTCAAATGTTTGTTAAGCTTAACTACGGGGTCATCAGTCCCTAAACTTACAAACTACTTATGAACTACTTACAAACTAGGACGGCACAAATATCCATGCCCGAGGGGGGATTCGAACCCCCGACCGTAGTGGCCGTGCTGACCGTGACTGGAGCGCCTCAGTCACCTCGGCCACCGCGGCCGGTCCTTATATTGTGGCTAAGCCATGTCTCCACCACATCCTTTCTTCCATGAGTGTTAGTCCTGCAAGGTTTGCAGGAGGACTTCTTTGGCGACGCGAGGTACTGGCAGAAGTAAAGTTCTGAGGACGACTGTGAAGCGTGCCAGGATAGCTCAGACGGTATCGCGCTTGCCCGCGAAAGGCAAAGGTCGCTGGTTCGAATCCCGGTTCCACCACACAATTTTAATCTGCCAAGGAGTTACATATAAGCGCATACTCCGTCGCAGAGTGAAAATTTCATTCTGAAAATTATACTTGAATGTGTTTCAAGAAGAATTTCTACTACCATGAAAATCCTTAGTATTTGATAAGTGGAAAAATGCTGTTGAAACAACTAATTTGCTTCAATAACGTAAAAATCGAAACGTGTAGCTACAAATAAAACTGTTTATAATGGGTGACAGTATTGTCTTTTAGTGTCTATGCAAAGAATCTAAGAGATAAACTGTTTACCAAAAACACCTGAATGAGCCATCTTGAACGCATCCCTTGAAATTGACAGTTTCTTCACATACTTAAATACTTTATCTAGGGATGAGTGAAACATACACAATAGCTCATTTATCTCCCAAACAGTCAAGAAACAATCAACAACTTTTATTTATTTTATCGTAAATTACAGACAAAAAAGAGCAATTAAATTGAAGTGTAACACAAAAGGTTAAATTACGTTGTTAATAACAGGGAATTTGCATTTTTAATCTCACAATTACATGTTGCCCGTAAGTAATAGATAATTATTCTAATGCTGAGATCTTTCCCTCTCTCCCTCCCTCCCTTCCTCTCTCTCTCTCCCTCATTTTCGTTGGGCTGTCTGGGGGGAGGGGCACATGCCCCTGTGCCTGCCCCCCTCTGAATCTGCCCTTGTAGACGGCTGAAAAATGATGTTGACAGGAAGTGCATAGAGGAGAAATGTAAGTCTGTATAACCAGGGAAAGAAAGACGTTGACTATAGGTAAATAAAAGAAACCACTGGAGATAAGACAAGCAGCGTCATGAATATCAAGATTTAGATGGGAAACCAATATGCCTCAGTATATACAATCAGGACTTCATTAGCCGACGCCGTAAATACCTGAATCGGTGGAATATTAGAATAGATTGTATTACAAATTTCAGTCTATACAGAGAGAATCTCACATAGACGACCCATAGTCAACAGGTAAATCATTAGTGTCATTACATATATTAATTCATAAATATACTGAAAAACGTAAATATAACATCTAGTACATATTAGTTAGACACACGATAATACATGCATTTAATGCATTCAACAACGTATCAGACGACAGTAAATATCATGCAGGTAATACTCCAAACAAACCTGTATAGAAGCTCTGAATTACATTCTTTTTCTTTAATCTCAAATGGAACAGACTGCTTCTAGACTCACAAACTGCTTTACTTTACACTAATGACACACAAATGTTGCCTGAGGGAGCGGCCACGCAATCCGTGACGTGGTGTCATTCCCATGCACCAGAGATTTTTTGTTGAATGTATAACTTGAATTAACTCTGCAATATAGTAATAGAATGTCATTTACTATACTGAACTTAAACTGAATTCCGTCCGTATCTTGACTATCTTCTACATGCATAGTATCCATGAACTAATACAAATACAACGAAAAGATTAGACCAACAGCTTTATTCAAATGTTCAAATGCTTGTACAACTTATGGGACTTAACCAGCTTTATTCCACTGTACAATCTGAGTGCCTCCAAATCACCTGCGCGATCTACTATCTAATGAAGTATAATGGAGGGATAGCTAGATGTTGCCTAATTGTGAAGCTGTTCTCCTTTTTGATTGCAATATTAGGAGACAGAAAGACGTATGGATTAAGATGTCACAAACACACTTTCGCATACCCAGTGACCTGCGCTAAACTTCTATCAATGTGGGGAACATTTGCTCATTGTAGATTAAGATATCCAAATAAGTACGAATGCTGAACTTCACATGACCTGTATGAAAGAAACACGAGGAAACAACGATTATAGTACGAAAGAGAAAGTACTGTTGTACTCCAGGAGTAGAGTGCCTTACGTACCACTGTTTAATTACTCGTTCTTTGGTAGATACCTACTACTCCGACAATAAAGGTCTGCGACCACAATTTAGTTTATAAAAATATTTTATTGGTAGCACCACTTCCGTTGCGAATAATTAGTGTCGCCTTCCCAGACTTTTATGTGGCAAGGAGGCCTGTAGGGGGAGGGCGAAAGCAGCTTAAGAAAAGATAATTAGGGATGGTTTCCGTAAGAATCTCATGGATCGAGGTAGTAGGTGAGAAAGCAACAAACTTCCCTTCTGCTGACGAAAATAGCATGTGTTCCAGATCCAAGTAAAGAATGATACGTTTGCCGCACAGATGGCAAACAACGATGGCATTTAAGAGCAAAAGATTTTATTCACCACGAAAGGAGATAATAAGGTAACTGAATAAAAGGTGGGGAGGAGGAATCGCCGAATACTAGCTTCAGATCGTAACAGACTGTTTCGCAGCAGACAGCAGGCAAAGGAATTCGGTTGAGGACGAGCTTTGCTCTTTAGCCGTAGGCGTACAGCAAAGTAAGTTGTAACTTTCATGAAATATCTTACGGACAATCAGTGACATTACAGTTTATTACAGAAAGCAAATGTTGTGTTGCAAAATTAAGTTAGAGGACAAAATCTATGCCTAGTAGCAGGATAATTGGGTAAAAACGGTGATAAGAAGATTTGCGCGAAAGTAGCGCTTTTTCAGAAATTTCGTAGAGATTTGCCTTTTTGGGGTAATATCACAATATTTATCACTCCCAAGCCGAAATTCGAAGGGTGAAAGTCGGTCATTACTCGCAGCTGAGAGGTAGTTACTGAGTATTATATATTGTTTCCATTAATCCTCAACCCAAAGGGACATACACATACTTAAAATGGGAGTTCATTTTCTGTGCAGTTAACTGTGATGCGACGGCAACGTAGAACAGGAAATGTTGAAGAACACCGAATGAAAAGAAATACATATATTGTAGCCAAGCCAAGGAAATAGCACATGTTGCAGAACAATAGCCGAACTTAGCGAAAAAGGACTGGGCAATTGTAGAACCAACGTTAGCAAAGAATAATACAGACTTTGATAACACATAAATTTAAAAACGAGTCACCAAAGGCGGAAAAAGTACAACACTAAGGCTGACAAAAATCTCAGCATAATCTGAAAATAGAAATATCCAACTAGTACCACTGAGCGCATCAAAACCGTCATACGAATTGAGAAAAAAATTCCGAATTTGGCAAAATGTTCCACTGAAACTGGCAAATAGTAACATAGATTTTGGCAAAGTTGGAGCACCTTACTTGCTAAAAAAAAAAAAAAAAAAAAAAAAAAAAAAAAAAAAAAAAAAAAAAAAAAAAAAGAGACAAAAAGCACCGAAATTTAAAAAGTAAACAAAATGTGGAAAATATTTACTGAAATGAAAGCAATGAATTGGTAAAAAAGGTCAAAGTGTCAAAAAGGAAATTAGAGATGGCACTGAGTGTAGAAAAAAATAGTCCCAATATTGACGAAAATCTATAAGAAACACAGAAATTTATTGTCAGAATGCTGTGTTTGCCCATAAAATAAACAGTTCTTTTATCCCTGTGCCCAGTCACTTATCACTTCCTCATTGTATTGTAGTACATTCACTCTTAAATGAAGTTGCAGCCTGGCTTTTGGAAATGTGAAATCCCCTCAGAGGGGTCATTGGAGGTCACGTGATGTGGAAGCACTCAGTTTAGGAATAAGCAAGAGCACAGTTCGCTTCAATAGGCAATAGCCGAAAATTAGTTTGCGAAAGTGTGATTACGCACGTGTGCGCGTTGAATAGCACTCACTAATGTGCGCGGCCCATTCCCCCCGAAACAGAAGTCGTCCAGATACACAAAAGGCGAACAAAAGGGGAGAAAGAAACCAGTGAGGGGCGCAGAACGAATAGGCGTGTTTTCCTCCCGAATTCTTTTTCCCGCTATTAAAACTGCGGCGAATGCCGCGAAACGCGGCGTTTTCATTTACAAGGCATCGCGGACGTTACGATTGCAATTTAATAACGCCTGGCCACCCCTGTGGTCCTCCCCTAGTGCCGACCTGGCGCGTTACATTTCATTTTGGCGCGGGCCGGGCGAGCGGGAAGGAAAAAATTTTGTTAGGCCTCCCCGACTCCTTATCACAGCGTTCTCTGTCTACTGCCGGCCTAGTGCTTTCCTGTGTAGTCGCGAGAGCGCTCGTCGAGCGTGTTTGTGCTCGTGAGCTCTGGCGCGCACGCATGCGCAGTTATCACCTTCCCCCCCCCCCCCCCCCCGCCACCACACGCCTCGCGGGAACTTCCACTCACCATTCCCTGTTTCTGTTTTATCACTGGACGTGCTGCCCGCTCGCTCTTCTCTCTCTCTCTCTCTCCCTTTCTCTCTCTCGCTCTCTCTCTCTCTCTCCAGTTCCGCGCCACGATGCCTCTCTCTCTCCTTCTCCCTCCTTTTTATATTCTAACCGCCGCTCGCACCTCCACTCGCGTCATTCGTTTTCTTTGCGCGAGCCTTTCCCCGCCCCCCTCGCTGCGGCCACGTGCTGTTTGCTTCATTAACGCCTATTTAATTCGCCTTTACTGCGGCCCTACGTTAGGCTGCATAACCGTTTAGAGGCAGTCGGGCTGCAAGGGATGGGAGCCGGATATTTGCGCAGAGGAACGCCGCTGCCCGTCAGCCGTGTAATATTCCGATTTTAACCACCGCCCCCCTAGCGGCGCTCCGACCAGGCTGCACCGGGCCTCATAACAGTTTGCATATGAAAAGGCGTTCTGCAAATCTCCCGGAAACGCGCGGATCCGGTGGCGAGGGCGTCGCCAGCCGAAATGAACGCGGGATTAATATAAAGCCCGCCGGTGACCGCCGGAGTCGCAAACAACCGCGGGCGCTTATATTAAATCGCGCGTTGTCGCCTGCAGTTATATCTAATGGAGCCCGAATTACGGGGTGCCGCGGTATCCGTCAGCGAGCCGAGGTGGAAGAGGTAAATACTGCACAGAAAATTTTTCTGTCATGTACTCGTAAAAGATACCAAAAGAAAACTAAAATCACTTAAAGAGGAACAAATCTTCTGGTCCAGATTGTATACCCATTAGCTTTATATCTGATTATGCCGAAGCGATAGCTCCTTACTTAACAGCCATATACAACCGCTCTCTCACAGAAGGATCTGTACCAAAAGATTGGAAAGGAGCACAGCTCACACCTACATTCAAGAAAAAGGCAGTAGGAGTAACCCACTAAACTTCAGGCCTATTTAATTGACGTCAATTTGCAGCAGGGTTTTGGAACATATCCTGTATTCAAATATTATGAATTATCTCGAACAGAACGATCTATTGACCCAAGGTCAACACGGATTTAGAAACTATCGTTCATGCGAAACAACTAGTTCTTTGAAACTTCCTGGCAGATTAATATTGTGTGCCGGAACCGGGACTCGAACCTGGGACCTTTGCCTTTCGCGGGCAAGTGAACTACCGCTACAGAGTGAAAGTTTCATTCTGGAATCATCCCTTAGGTTGTGGCTATGCCATGTCTCCACCATATCCTTTCTTCCAGGAGTGCTAGTCGTGCATGATTCGCATGAGACCTTCTGTGAACTTTGGAAAGTAGTAGGCGAGGTACTGGCGGTAGTAAAGTTGTGAGGCGGCATCGTAAGTCGTGTCGGGATAGCACAGTCGGTAGTGCACTTGCCCTCCAAAGGCAAAGGTCCCAGGTTCGAGTCCCGGTTCCGGAACACAATTTTAATCTACCAGGAAGTTTCATATCAGCGCATACTCCGATGCAGAATGAAAGTTTCATTCTGGAACCAGCTCTTTATTAACACGAAGTGATGAGTGGTATCGACAAGAGTTCTCAAATTGATTCCGTATTTCTTGATTTCCAGAAGGCTTTTGACACCGTACCTCACAAACGGTTTTTAATCAAATTGCGAGGTTATGGTATATCGCCCCAAATTTGTGATTGGATAGGGGATTTCCTGTCAGAGAGGACTCAGTTCGTAGTAATCGATGGTAAGGCATCGACTAAAACAGAGGTGATATCGGGCGTTCCTTAGGGTAGTGTTATTGGTCCTCTGTTGTTCCTTATTTACATAAACGATTAAGGGGAAAATCTAATTAGCTCTCTTAGGTTGTTTGCAGATGACGCCGTCATTTACCGTCTAGTAAAATCATCTGAAGATCAAAACCCACTGCAGAACTATCTGAATAAGATATCACTATGGTGTAAAAATTGGCAATTGACTAAATAATGTGAAGTATGAAGTCGTCCACATGAGTACGAAAAGAAATCCGTTAAACTTTGTTTACAAGATAAATCAATAAAACATGAAGGCCGTAAACTCTGCAAAATACCTAGGAATTACTATTACTTCAGACTTAAATTGGAAAGAACACGTAGATAATGTTATGGAAAAGGCGAACCAGAGACTGGTTTTATTGGCAGAACCCTTAGAAGATGCAACAGAACTACAAAAGAAACTGCATACACTACGCCTGTCCGTCCATTTTTGGAGTATTGCTGCCCACTGTGGAATCCTTATCAAGTGGGTTTGACGGAGGACATCCAAAGAGTCCAAAGAAGGGCAGCTCGTTTAGTATAGTGACGATACAGGGGAGACAGCGTTACGGAAATGATACAGGATCTGGGATTGGAATCATTAAAACAACGTCGCTTATCGCTGCGGAGTGGGCTACTTACGAAACTACAATCGCCAACATTTTCCTCCGAATGCTAAAATATATTGTTGACTCCCACTTACATAGGTAGAAATGATCATCAGAATAAAATACGAGAAATCAGAGCTCGAACGGAGAGATTCAGGTGTTCTCTCTTCCCGCGCGCTATTCGAGAATGGAATGGGAGTTAAATAGTATAATGGTGGTTCGATGAACCCTCCGCCAGGCATTTAAATGCGATTTGCTTAGTATCCCATGTAGATGTAGAAAATTTAATGTTTTTATAGAACAAACAACAATCCGATAATGTCTATTATCCAAATGGGGGGGGGGGGGTAGGGATACAACATATAAAATTATTTACACTCACTTACTTACTTACTTCATGACACCAAGGTCCTCTGAGGACCTTGGCCTCCTCAGTCATAGATTTCCAATCGCCTTGTTCTTGAGAACGCCTGCGTCATCCCCTCATTACCACTGCTCTCCGATCGGCTTCCACATCTTCCAGCCATCACACACGCGGTCGTCCCCACATTCTTCTACCACCAGGATGTCCCATCAATATCTCCTTCGGGAGTCTTTCTTCTTTTATCCGCTGGTCATGTCATAATTATCTTATCCTTCCCAATTTGTCTGAGATTATCAAATCATGTTTTATATACAGAGCACTTATTTCTTCATTAGACCAAATTCTCCTTAGCTTCTTCTTCAAAGCCTCCGTCGGTAACCATGCCTCACTACCATACAAAAGAATTGGTTTAATCACTGATTTGTAGAGTGGCACGTTTACTTTTGTACTTATTTCAGCATGGTATAGAGTACTCTATATGATCTGTCGGCAGCCTTCATTTGGTTTGGTACATCTGCCTCCACTTTATTTTCACATGTTATCGCTAGACCGAGGAGTTTATGATCGTAAAAAGATAGTTTTATGCGGCTAAAGTAGGCTCTTTCATTACTTCATTTGGGCCACATAAAATCTAAAATAGATCCCAAAAGCATTAATCAGAAGAAGTAAACATAATGTAAAATACGTTGCGTCGACTTACGAACAAAAAACTTTGTGTACTAAGGAAAATGAAAAAGTGCACAGCTGTTCAACATCGCAAACATCAGACAAAATTAATAATCAAACGGTCACCAAACCTTAATACTTTTACGAAGATAAAAATACAATGGGCGCGCTGGTGGTTTAAGGCGCCATGTGGCAGTTTTCACAGCCGCTCGGAGGTTCGACTCCCCCCTCCCCCCTCGGGCATGGGTGTCTGTGTATTGTCCTCATAGCGCTCGTCATTTAGTATTTCCTTTTATACCGAGAATAATCGTTCCTGCATCAAAGGATGTGACAAAGACGTACTTCAGTTTCGACAAACATTCTACCGGAATGCAGTGTTCAGCGAAACAATTAACGGTGCTTTACCACGAACTTTCTCACCCTGAATATTAATTGATTTACTTAGGTTAGGGAACTGTAGTCTCACGTGCGCTCTGCTACACGCTTCATGCCATGTGCTACAAAAATTACATGCAGCATCAAAGGGTGGAGCACTAGGAGCAATGAAACGCTGCAAGGATACGTACAGCGGCATCTGTAAAAGCCAGAAATACCTTGTTTTCATCTGCGGCAGTGTTAACGAAGTGTACGATTAACTGTTCTGTTGTTTTGAACAAATCTGATAATCTCTGGATTGCCAACAACAAGTTTTGAAATGTGCCGGCAAAGATTATTAATAGTTTCATCTACAGAAATCCATAGGCGTGCGATATCTTCTTGGATTGTTTGTAGTGGGTCCTTGTAAGTTGAAGGCTGGTGTAAGTGTATCCGTACTTCTAGCACATATTACTATATCATATGCATAAGCTAATATTTGCAGAAGTCTGTTGTAAATATTGGTATGAGCATTGACATTGTTGCCAACATAGTGTCATATGTAACTTGTACGTTACACCTAGTGCACATTGTACACCTGGCTATGAATTACGTACGAGAAAAATAGCTATTCACCATGCCTATATGGAATATTACAATTGTATTTTCTAATATATATTATGTAGATTGATGCTTGTATAATTTTTTGTTGCAGGCCGCGGTGGCCGAGGGGACTGAGGCGCTTCAGTCACGGTCTGCACGGCCACTACGGTCGGGGGTTCGAATCCTCCTCGGGCATGTAACTAGTTAAGTCCCATAAGCTTAACCAAAAAAAAAAAAAATGAAATGTAATACTGCAGCTGGATATACACCACGGTGATTAGACCCAGGATCACCTATGAGGCGGTCGTGTGGTGGAAGAAGTTAGAACAGAAGGTTGCTGCTAAGGAGCTTGGTAAGGTGCAGAGATTAGCCTGCCTAGCCATAACAGGCGGAATTAGCAGCACACCAACTGCTGGGATGGAAACCATGCTGGATGTGCCCCCATTACACCTTTGGTTCAAGATGGAGACAGCGGCTGGTGCATACAAACTCAAATCTGGCAACAACTGGAACTCTTCGGGATATCCAGAATCACACACTAAAATAGTGAGTGAGGTAAATATAGGAAAGGTTGGGGAAATGCCAGCCGACTATATTATAACCCCATACTGCTTCAACAAGCCTTTCAATATAACAATTGGAAGCAGGGAGCAGTGGGAGAAAATAGTTCGACACCGTACGGGGGATACTGTCTGGTTCACTGACGGGTCAAAATCAGACCAACGTATTGGGGCCGGGGCATATGGGGTGCAGCCAAGACTGGAGGGCGTCATCTCTCTAAGAAAACTGGCCTCAGTATTCCAGGCGGAAATCACTGCCATCAGGGCGTGTGTGGAGGAGAATTTGCGTAGGTGCTACAAAGATTGTAGCATCTATATCTATTCAGACAGCCAGGCAGCCCTGAGATCACTGGCAGCTCCTGCAACAAGGTCTAAAATTTTGCAGAATGTCACAGGGTTCTGTTGGAGCTAGGGGAAAGCAATAGAGTAAACCTATTGTGGGTCCCTGGCCACTCGGGGATCAGTGGCAACGAACATGCCGACAGATTAGCCAGGATGGGGGCAGAGACTCCATTTATTGGACCGGAACCTGTCCTGACAATCACCAAGGCAATGACCAAATTGGAGCTACGTAACTGGCTCAGAAGACAGCACGTATAATATTGGACCAAAGACCATCAACAAAAACATGGCAATGTAATGATGCCAAAGCCTTTGTTTTAAAAGAAGCTCTGCAATCCTGGGCCGGCCGCGGTGGCCGAGGAGACTGAGGCGCTCCAGTCACGGTCTGCACGGCCACTATGGTCGGGGGTTCGAATCCCCCCTCGGGCATGGATATTTGTGCCGTCCTAGTTCGTAAGTAGTTCATAAGTAGTTTGTAAGTTTAGGGACTGATGACCCCGTAGTTAAGTCCCATAAGCTTAACAAACATTTGAACTTTTTTTTTTTTTTTTTTTTTTTTTTTTTTTTTTCAATCCTGGATCTTAACGGGAGAGAGATTAGACTCATGGTTGGATTGCTGACAGGCCATGGGAATTTCAAAAAACACCTACATACAATGGGAATAACAGAAGAGGTCCCTAAATGTAGGCTCTGTGATGACGGTGATGAAACTGCATCACATCTGATCTTCGAGTGCATTGCATTGGAGAGTAAAAGGCACAGAACATTTGTGACAACCAGACCCGAAGAAATTGTGTCTAATAAAGAGCTGGTAAAGGGATGCACTGTTCAAGGGCATTGGTTGGCTTTACTAGACATACAGGGAGCAATACCGCACAATAAACTTAGTTTCGGTGCGGACAGTGGCCGGTTAGACCAAGGCTGTTTTGGCTTCCCTGAAAAAATCAAATCAAATCAGTACTGCAGTACATGAGAAACACGTCAACAATTTCTATTAAATGAGTGATGGAGGCATGTACTCATTTTTTTTATAATCTGATACCATGGTAACATCGCTATGTTGTGGTTAAGCCGTCCTTAGTATATGCAACATATGAAGGAAAGTCAGTGTAGCGTACAGGGTAAGGTTGTGTCAATATTATGGCCTGGGTTCAATCCCCACAAATTTCTTATATTATTCCTTGTAATTTTAAAATTTGAATTACGACATTTAAATTTACTTTTGGTATATTAATTTATGAATGTAAAACTACGATGTTGATGGTAGCTGTAACTACTTTCATTAATGTACCGTTTTATACGATTTTCATTATTGGTTAATGTTTGGAATGAAAACAGTATGTACAAAAATTCCCAAAATTATCTGCTTAAGTTAAATTACATTTATATTTGGTAATTGTCATTAAAAACCTGGTGTGTACACCATTCACATTCTATAAAAGCGAACTTCTTTCAAGATTGCAATGACCTTTCTCTGTCAGTTTCTATGAATACTACCAATAGCGAATCATTGGAGTGAAAATAGTAGTACTGGAAATGATCCTGCACGACTGAATGAGTCTCTATTGTATCTTCCCCTTGAAATAAATTTAAATTTGGTAATTATTATCGAATAATTTCAAATGGAAATGCTTTGTAAACGTACGACATCGTCGCTGTAACTATTAAAATACAAAATCAGAATTAAATTACCAACCAAATTTGACAGTCTTTATACAGACGCCTAGATATCTTATGTACGTTATGGCATCTAGACATAAACGTCACTTGAAAATGGCTTTGTAAGCCGAATCATGTTGAAATATACATTATTAAATAGCAGCATGTTGTTTTATTATTGTTATTATTTCAAATAAAATATTATATATCAGGTGTGATCGAACCTGGGCCACAAAATCAATAGTCTAGAACATTACCTTCTGCTCTGTGCTGGCATAAATTAACACGCTATACATATACTGTAAACAGAAATATTTCATGGGCTTCTTATGTTTCCTATCCACCAAGCAGTCGAGTTATTTTAAGCATTTGGAAGATTCATCCGTCTGCTTATACTCACACAGATTGACCCGAATCAGTGTGATCCATTCCGAGACCTCCCCTTGGACTGAGTTTCACTTACGGAACCTCTGATGTACTATGCTAATATTGTTTACGAAATGTTCGCTTTACGACCATAATCAATTAGTGACCGGTCAGGGAACTTAAATGATCCTGTCACCGTTAGAGCAGCAACAACAGCATAAATAATTTAACCTTCTGCGTCACAGTGAATTCACTGCGAAACCACTTCTTGCCGTGCCGTAACCCCGTGTGGCATTGGTGACTCACTGTGAAACCATCGTCTTACCCTAACGCCCTAAAAAGACTTTTAGAACGAAAGTCTCTGTGGACAGAAGACAATCCAATGAACCGCATTTGCTTGATGATAGCAAATCGAAACGATGTGCATATTGTAGTTAAAAAATAAATAAATAAAATAAAATAAAAATAAAAAAACCACATAGGCCGAGATAGCCACGCAAAAGTGTGTGATAACGGATTTTGCCTAAATGGCAAAGAATAGAAAAAATAAAAAATAACACCATTTTGTAATATCTTCAGAAACAGAAAAAAGTGCTGTATGTAATGTTTTTAGATATTTTGCATTAAAAGCAAAATATTTTTCTTTGGTTTAAAAAAACAATAAAATTAAAGAAAATGTAATATTAGTGTAATAATAAATGTTAAATATCAAAATTAGTGAACTGTTTGAAATACTTTGAGAAATCCCTTTTAGCATAGTGGTTTCACGGTTAAACCATCTCTGTATATTTTTTAAAATAAAAAATTGATTTTTTTAAATTGTGACGCGCTCCAATAAGACAATAACGAAGGATAAAACGAAGGGTCAACCCAATAGACTATTTTCATCGTTCGATGCAACTGGGTTTTAAAAGAGTATTCAGCGACCATGCTCCCACAGTTCCAAGTAAAATTTTACTGAAAAAGCAGCGAGCCGGTAGGAGACTCAGATTTAAACTTTTAATGAACACTTTAAAAGTCTCTCTCTCTCTCTCTCTCTCTCTCTCTCTCTCTCTCTCTCTGGCACAACCTCGCCCCTTCATAGCATCATGCTGCTGACCACTTTTCACGTTCATTGTGCCTGTGCACCAGAAAATTGTACACGAGTAGAATTTTATACCTTCGGTGGCAAGTTCTTCCATTGAGTTAAAATAAATCCCCTGTTAATGCTGTAATACCGTGATGGCCGATACTGGGCGCTATGCTGTAAACACACATTCGGAAAAGTAATGTGAAATAGAGTGCCCCTTTCGCGTTGGGGCGCGCTATGTGCTGTATGCCCTGCCTCCACTGTTCCCTGCAAGTACGTTGTCCTTTATTAACAGGCACGAGGCGACATGACTGAATGGTACTGACCTAAGCAGGAAGTTTGGGACAAACACCAAATCGCTACTGAAATGCTTACAGAATTATACTGCAGTTCAGTTCCAGTAAGTCCACCGCTCGGTATGCTCACCTACCGAATTGATCGGCAGACTGACCGATTTATACAAAATGGTATTCAGGAGGAAAGTGGTTTTGATCCGCCTCTGGGCATTGTGATTTACGCTTTCCATGATTTTCCTACATCTCTCTTGGAAAATGCCACGATGGTTACTTTCAAAGGTTACGCCCAATTTACTTCGCTATCCGTGACTATCCAAAATTAATACATCACCGTCGTCCCGTCATCCATTTAAGATGAATATACAGAGTCTTGAATCTTATATGTTTAAAAAACATGAAGTAAAAATAAAGTAAAATACAAACGAAAGCTATGGTTGGGTGTGCGAGTGCACTTGCGTGGGTGTGGATGCAATAGCGCCTAGACTGGTAACGTGACTTATTTCCTGTATCTCCTACAGGGTGTCCAGAAAAGGGCTCCCTGATTTCAAAAGTAAATATCTCGAAAACAAAGATCGATAGAGGAATGCAGTAAACGGTATGTTTATTGTGAAAGCTGTAAGAAGTTTGTACAGCAGTTTGAAATAATAGTTACAAAAGCTGCTAACAGATGACGCTGTACAGCTCATATCAGCATACATAAGTGAAATAATCGTATGAAAACACTCTTTGCAAACAATCACATAACAATGTTTTCAAAATGTTCACCATTGTCACTACAGAGGTGGCGCAAACGAAGAATGAAATTCGCCATCACATTTCGTAGTGTCTCAACCGAAATGGATTCACATGCCATAGAGATCGCCGATTCAAGCTCGTCCACGTGGTGGGATACTTCCGGTAGACCATGTCTTTCACTGTGCCCCACAAAAAAAGTCACAGGGAGTCAAATCCGGCGAATATGGAGGCCAATCCATGCCTGCACCAGTAAATTTGGGATATTCCAAAGCAATGACTCGATTTCCGAAGTATTCCTCAAGAAAGCGAAACACTTGTTCGGTCCAATGTGCTCGGGCTCCATCTTGCATAAACCATTCAGTACCTGGTCGATCCTCTAACGCTTGCTGTGTGGCGACAAATTGTTCCAAAATTGCAACGTAACGTGCACCAGTGACCGTTTCTCGAATGAAAAAAGGGCCAATAATGCGTCTGCTGCATACTGCAACCCACACAGTAACTTTAGGAGAATACAGGGGTTTCGCTTCACACCAATATGGCTTTTCGGAACCCCAAAATCGTTAGTTCTGCTTATTAACGTATCCATTCAGGTGGAAGTGTGTTTCATCTGTAAACCAGATGCTGCCAACATCAAATCCTTCACTATCAATCATTGTGAACATCTCATTAGCAAAGGCAACCCTTTGTTGCACAGCTCGTACGGGTATGGCCCGGTGCGTTTGAATTTTGAATGGAAACATGTGTAGGCTCTTTCTCAGTATTTTCTGCGTGCTGGAACGCTTCAAATCAGTCTCAGATGCAATTCTACGGACGGATGGCATTGGATTTCGCTGAATAATTCCAGAAACTGTGGCGATATTTTCAGGCGTATCTGCGGTTTTCTTGCGGCCAACGTCCCCCCACTAGATCATCAGTTACGCTGCCTGTTCGTTGAAATTTTGCGAAGAGAGTACAAAGGTTTCCGCATCGGTTCCTTTTGGAACATTAAATCGTTCTTGAAAACTTCACCTTGTTGCCGCAGGACTCTCTTCTAACCTGTGGTACTCCAGCACCAGAAAAATGCGTTCTTCAATGGAGTATATGGTTTTAATCTCTTCCTTCGGAACGCTAATCTCCTTTGACGTTTCAATAGTGGAACTGGGCTTCGGATCACTATTTATACTAGGCATTACGTATAGCGATTACAGCGACATCTGTTAGCAGCTTTTGTAACTATTATTTCAAACTGCTGTAGAAACGTCTTACAGCTTTCACAATAAACATACCGTTTACTGCATTCCTCTATCGATATTTGTTTTCGAGATATATAATTTTGAAATCAGGGAGTCCTTTACTGGACACCCTGTAAGTGGAGAATAGGGCATCATCAATGAATTCCGCCACAGTACTCTGTTCTGCGCCACTCTCTTCATATCAGTCCAGGTCTTCCCTCCTTTCTCGGTCCCTCCTCCTATTACACTCCTCCATGTGTTCCTCGGTCTGCCTCTTCTCCTGTTACCTTTTGTGTTCCATTCCAGGGCTTGTCATGGCACGTTGTCTTATCACGCCGTAATGTATGCCCAATCCACTTCAATTTCCTACGGCGAATCTCAATATCAATGGGTGTTAGATGGGTTCTTCAGTGGAGATAACTTCTGGTCCCCATAGATTCAAGATATTCGTCAAACTTCTGTTCACAAATGTTTGAAGTCTGCTAATCAGCTGTTTGTTAGTTTTCCATGATTCACACCCATAGAACAGTACTGACTTGACATTTGTACTGAATATGGGCAGTTTTATATTAGTGTTAAGTTCCCTTGATTTCCAGTTTGGTCTCAGAATTGCAAATTCCCATTTAGACTTATTTATTCTGTTTGCTATATCCTCGATAGTTCGTCCCTCAGGGATGACTATACTTCCCAGGTGGCAAAACTGCATGACTTGTTCGATCTCTTGGTTTCCTACAAAAAATAGTGCTTCCTTTCGAAGAGCATCTGCTTAGTTATCTTTCCATTTATCTTCAATCCCACCTCTGATCCTTCGATTTTGAAATCATTCAGCTTTGCTGCCATATCCTTGAAACTGGTGGCTAGAAAACACAGGTTATCTTCGAAGTGCAAGTCCTCTAACCTGCATGTCGATTCCCATCGAAATCCTCTTCCGCGATTCATTGCCTTCTGCATCACAAGGTCCAGCACCATCAGAAACAAAATACGTGACAACAAACATACTTGCTGAACTCCTGTGTCTACTGGGATGGGTTCTGACAGAATCCCCTAATGTAAAACTTGACATGTGAAGTTCTCATACATTTCTTAGGGTATCTTTGTAATTTTCTTAGGGATTCTAAACTCTTTCATGACTTTTCACAGCTTCTTCCTCAGTACACTGTCAAACGCCTTTTCAAAGTCTACAAAGAGTAGATACAGTGACGATTGTAGACTGGTAAACCATTGTGAATATTAAAATTGAAACTCTATGATTAATGTAAGAATAAATATTGTGATTAATCAGCCTGGCATAGACTGATTTCGATATTTATAGTGCAAGTCCTTTCACCGAGTGCTGGGACGAAACGTAAACAGTGTCACGTGAGCGACTACGATCGTTTCCAGAGAAAGTATTCGGTGTTCACGTGATACGAAGGGGTGTACAAAATCCTTGGCTCACGCTTTGCACCTGGTGGCGTCGGCTGGCTGCCGAGCTGACGTCATAGCGGACCCTGAGAAACCTGGACAACAATGTAACGAAATAAAGCACGACATGGAAGATTCAAAGGCAGTTAGAATAATTTTCGTTCTCTGGGCCCGCAGTGTGGAGTATGTCTTTGATTGACACGTTCAATACCACAATAATTATAAATTATTTTAACATTGCTTTAAACTTTATTAACTCACTATAAGCTTATTTCCTCCTTGGACCATCATCAGGTGTTCTGTAATACAAGTAATATAGAAGAGTTGTTACATATATTCTTATAACATAATTAAATAAATTTTTACAAAGTTTTACTTACATTACTTATAATATTGTTGTTGCTTATTTGCTGCCCAACTGATTATAGAAGCTGATGGAATTCCTATCTGTATATGTGCAGCAGCACTGGTTATATGATTAGATGTTTTATCAGTTTTTCATAGTGGCAGCATCCAACGATATTATAAGTTTACATGTTTACCAGTAATGTATACATTAATATCTTTGGTTTATTGGTTTTTGTATTAGAGTTTCACTATGGATTTGGAATCTTTGGTGTTTATCCATTCTCATGTTTGTTTATAATGTGAATAAAATGTTTGATGTATTTTTTATGTTTGAGTTCGAAAGACAAAATAAAATAAACCATTATCAATATGCTGATCAAAAATATTAAAACAAATTAATGAAAAATTAATAAACAACAATTCAATGGCAATAAAATCAGATAAAGGCAATAGTATCGTTATTACAAACCAAGATGAATATAAAAATAAAGTACTTGACTTTTTCAATAAAAATGGAATCATAGAAATAAACAG
This sequence comes from Locusta migratoria, assembly GCA_026315105.1. NCBI lineage: Eukaryota > Metazoa > Arthropoda > Insecta > Orthoptera > Acrididae > Locusta > Locusta migratoria. The sequence continues at coordinate 320,485,671 of CM048748.1, read as the reverse complement.
AAATCCCACTAACAAATTTAAGTGAAAATAAAGAAGCCTATAAGAAATTGTGAATCAGTACTTGCAGATTATGATATCAAAACTATTACACCTATGTGCCCTAGAACACCTAAGCTATGTACTTTATCCTAAAGTACATAAACAAAACATCCCAATACGCCCCATACTGGATAATGTTAACAGTCCAACATACTATTTAAGTAAAAAATTAAATCGACTACTAAACAAACATTACACCTACAATAATAAATATACAATTGGCACATAGCATCAAAGACATATCCATTCGAACAAATGCAAAATTCGTCTCATTTGACATAAGTAACCTGTATACAAACATACCAATACAAGAAACAATAGATATTATTGAATGCAACCTTCTGGCACATCACAAAATTTCGATACAAAATACTCATGAAATCATAGAGCTATTGAAACTGGTCCTACACCAAAACTATTTCCAATTCAATAACAAAATTTATATACAGAGGGATGGAGCTGCAATGGGTAGTACCATAGCAGGAGCAATAGCTGATATATTTTTCAACAATCTGGAAGAAAGATTTTTCAATAATAATAATACACTGACACAAAAATTAATATACTATTTTAGATGTGTTGATGATACATTAATGCTTATAGATGGTAACCAAGAAGACATACAAGAAATATACACAGCTCTGTACCAAATGCATCCCAAAATAAAATTTATTGTCCAGCACGAAGTTAACAAATCAATTAACTACCTAGATCTAACCATTTCAAATGTCCAGAAGAAACACAAATTCAAAATTTATAGAAAACCAACCACTACCGATACTATCATGAATGCACATTCCTGTCATCCAAAATCACATAAAATGGCTTTCTTTCACACCATGCTTAACAGAATAATAAACTTACCACTAGAATTAGTAGCCATTCAGAAAGAAATACGCATCTTAGAATACATAGCCCAACAAAACAATTACGGCCCTAAAATTATATCAAAATTTTACCAGCAGAAAACACAGGCAAAAATAACAAAGCTACATAGAGAAATAACATTAGCGAATGACACTCCAACAAAGAAAAGACCGACATTCGTACCTACAACATACATAGGAAAGATATCGGGCAAAATTAATAAAATATTCAAACACACAAACGTCAAATTTGCTTATCAAAACAAGCACTGTTTGAACCAAAATTTTTCTTATAGGAGCCAGACACACACTAAAATATAATAATCCGGGTATCTACAAAATTACGTGTAACATCTGTCAGAAATCATATATAGGCCAAACTGACAGGAATTTTCAAGCTAGATACAAAGAACACACAAGAGACAGTGTAAAATAATCCATCTAAATTCTATCAACATTTAATCAAGGAAAACCACGATGTAAAACCTTTAGAGGAAGCCTTAAAATTTTACACATTATACAAAAAGGGCCAAAAATGAATATTCTCGAGGAAATCTAACTATATTCCCATATACACAACAACAAGAACGATGTACTAAATGTACAAACCGAACTCAAACATAAAAAAATACATCGAAAATTTTATTCACATTATAAACAAACAAGAGAATGGATAAACACCAAAGATTCCAAATCCATCGTAAAACTCCAATACAAAAACCAATAAACCAAAGATATTAATGTATAAATTACTGGTAACCATGTAAACTTATAATATCGTTGGATGCTGCCAGTATGAAAAACTGATAAAAAATCTAATCATATAACCAGTGCTGCTGCACATATACAGATAAGCATTACATCAGCTTTATAATCAACTGGGCAGCAAATAAACAACAACAATATTATAAGTAATGTAAGTAAAACTTTGTAAAAATTTATGTAATTATGTTATAAGAATATATGTAACAACTCTTCTACATTACTTGTATTACAGAATACCTGATGATGGCCTAAGGCCGAAATAAGCTTAGGGTAAGGAGGTACAAATTCGATATAGATACAATTCTGATCAACATAAATTTTCGCGCCATTTGTCAGTCTCGTAGTGTTGTGTGGCATTGTAGTGTAGCAGGTTTCTACAGCTCCTCCTGTCTTTTCCAAGAATACACCACCTTGTGCTAAGGAGAGATAAATTTTTTCCCGTTAGGATGTAAGTGAAGCTACTTAGTCTAACGAGCTCTTATAAATTTTCTATTTAAGGGTGACTAGATTCTTTACCCAAAATGCAATGTTTGGTACAACGAAGTATGCGTTGGTGCCTGACGGAAAAAGTGCTTTTTATGTGGAAGATGCCCTTAGTCAAAATTCAACTATGAAGTTATCACAATTGTACCTTGCGTGGTACATTTTCGATCGATTTTTCTCAATTCTGTACCTTTTTTTGTGTGTCTATACCGACATTTGTAATTGTCTAATATTTGTGTTACATATTAGTTAACCCTCGAGCGGTCGCGCTGGCGCACTGAGTGCGCCATGGTTAAATAAACATGGTTTTCGTTATGTTGGTAACAATGGAGACGTTTGAAACTCTAGCTATTCCTCCACTGTTATCCTCACTATTGTTGTGTGCAGTCTGGTAATTGTCGGTGCTCAAGAAAACTCTTAACAGGAGAATTTGTGAAGCGCTGTCATAACTGGCGCACTCAGTGCGCCGTGCGACTGGTCATGAAAGTATCTTTTTTTTCTATTTTCATTTTAAACGTAGTGTTGTATTTCAGTTACGTTATTCCTATGGTCCGTGTTCATGAGAATACTTTATTTTAGGGCAAGGAAGCGTTTAACCAGCGAGGAACTCGAGTGGATCTTGAATGAAGATCCGGATTTTTTGAAAGATGTAGGCAGTATGTCGGATGATGACACTGATGATGAAGAAGAGGTAATTGCTCAAAGTGACCATAACACTGTAAGTGAACAAGAGTACAAGTTTGATGAAAATGAAGAGAGTAACTGTCAGTCAGGTTGTACTGGTGATTGGTTCGTGGGAAAACAACTATGTGGATGAAAGTAGTGAGCACAGCCAAAAGCAAAGCCAGAAGTAAAAATATTGTAAAAACATTTCCAGGACCAAAGGCTATTGCTAGGGATGTAACAACCGAGATTTCTGGATTCAGTAAGATAATTAGCATGGAAATGATTGATATAATCGTACATTACACAAACAAATACATTCAGCTCATACCTGATTATCAAAGAGAAAGAGATAAAAAAGAAACGACGAGAACTGAAATACTGGAACTACTTGGTTTATTTTATCTTTTCGGAATAAAGAAAGCTAATCATACGAATGTAATTGAGATGTGGAATACCGATGGATCAGGAATCGAAATTACAAGAGCTGTGATGAGCTACAGGCGATTCCTGTTCTTGCTACGTTCTATTCGTTTTGACGATAAAACAACTAGAGCAGAGAGAAGAAAATTTGATAAGTTGGCTGCAGTACGCTTCATTTTGGAAGAGTTTGTCACCAATTGTAGAAGTACGTACAATCTTAGTGAGTTTGTAACCACTGAAGAAAAACTTCAAGCTTTTCGGGGACGTTGTGGATTTGTACAATATATTCCCAACAAACCTGCTAAATATGGCATCAAGATATTCGCACTTTGTGACGCGAAAACATTTTTTACAAGCAACCTCGAGGTATATTGTTGAAAGCAACCTGAAGGACCTTACGCAGTCTCCAATTCAGCTTCAGAAATAGTTGACAGGTTAGTGAGTCATATAGAAAGATCCAACAGAAATATAACAATGGACAATTGGTACACAAGTTGTACCTTGGCCATATCACTATTACAGAAAAAGCTTACATGTATTGGGACACTGAGAAAAAATAAACGAGAAATTCCCTTGGAATTTTTGCCTAGGAAAGATGGAATACCAGGTTCGTCCCTCTTCGGGTATAATAAAGACATGACATTGGTTTCGTATGTGCCAAAGAAGAACAAGGCGGTTCTGTTGCTGTCAACTATGCACGAGTCAGGTACTATTGAAGAAGATTCATGTAAGCCAGATATTGTGTTAGATTATAATGGCAGTCGACCAGATGTGCGGCACATATTCTGTGGCTCGTATTACGAAAAGATGGCCCTCGGTAATCTTTTTCGCTCTAATGGACATTGCGGGCATCAACGCCCAGATCCTATTTTATTCAAATGGACAAAATCATAAGGTGTCAAGAAGGATTTTTCTAAAGAACGTGGCTTATGATCTCATGAAAGCACATCTGGTAGAAAGGGCCAAAATTCCAAGCCTTCCTAAGGATATTTGGTTGTTTCTTCAAAGGTACCAGACAACATCTGAGCAACTTGTGCAGCCTTCGTCTAACAAACGAGGACGGTGTATTATTTGTGGAAGAGCCAAGAATGTTAACACAACAATAAAGTGTGATTCATGTAAGAGTTTTGTTTGCAAGAAGCATATGATTATTAGTTACTCGTATGAAAAGTGTCACGTTGCAACTACAGACTCAGAAGACTAGAGATATGATCCTTGACCTTTATGAAATTACTGAGTTGGGCTGTCTGTAAGCTGATATAACAACATTTCAGTAGACATTCAGTACGAACATATTTGTCAGTTAAATTGTATGATTTAAATTCTTGGATTTTCATCTACGTTAATAATAAGAAGTGCCATTAACTGTCAAATTAAATAATTAACCTTTTTTGCAATGAAAGTGATAAACATTATATACATATTTCTTTATTAGACATGTAGTATTTGGAATTGTGCTGTCGAAATAAATTCGTATTAATTAGCCAAATATGTGTAATATTTCGATACTATTAATACCTGAGTGAGTGATAGGACATGTACCTTTTAGAAAATTAACTATAAGCATTAGTACTGTCATGAGTGCATGTGAAAAGTGTAACAGAACTGAGTCAACGTACGTGGCGCACTCAGTGCGCCGCGCGACTGCTCCAGCAACCTGAAAATGCGCGACTGCTCGAGGGTTAAACATCCAAGAACAAGTGCTATAATTAAAATTACATCTTTTCTCAATATATTTCCAGTTACAACAACATTTGTCCGAAATGATCGAAATTGTACCACCTTACCCTATAGTGAGTTAATAAAGTTTAAAACAGTGTTAAAATAATTTATAATTATTGTAGTAGTTACAATAATGTTAAGAGTATGATGAAACTTAGTTTATTCTGTCAAAACAGATTTTTTTTCATAGAGGTTGCTTACCAAACGCTCCATTGATACACAATTTTTAATAACATTCCCAGTAATAATAATGGTAAACGTCGGCGAAGGAAGGTTCATTCTGTCAAACTTGAGTTGTTTTCATTGAGGTTTATACCAAACCACTCCTCTACAATTTCCACATTTGACTTTCAACTAAAAATACGACACGGAGGACGCACTTGTTCCAAACTTATGCAGTCACTGTTTTTACTGCTTCTTCTAGCAGTTCCTTAACTGGGCATTTTGTATGTTTTGTCTTTCGCTGCAACATAGCCTTTGATTCTGGCCCACACCTACTCGATGGCGTTTAATTCACAGCGGTAAGGAGGAATTCTAAGAACAGTTTTCCCTGCATTCTTCGCCATTTCATCTATCGCTTATTCGTTGTGCGCTGTTCTGTGATTTTGAAATATATCTAAGAGTTATTTCTTCAACATACCGTCTTCAAAATCGAAATTTTTAGATTTTAGCCTCGCTGATATTTCGTGCTTATTGGAATTCGCGCTGGAAACTTTTTCTTTTCTACGATAATGGCACGGCGCTTTATTAACAACAGTAACTGTAAGACGAGGAAGAACATCTTGAAACCACTTCTGGAAGGTTCAACTAGTCTTTCAAGCGTCTTTAAAGATGAACTTAAGAGATCCTGAAAACGCCGCTGTACAACACGCACTAACGAGTAGGGTTGCCAGATTGAACTCGAGGCAGGCCCGGAGACCAGACGTGCCCCCCTCCCCCTTGGCCAATGACTCCCCTCCCCCAACCAGGATTAAATGAGATAGTGCATATTCTGCACTTACACATACACTCATCAGTATCGACTTTTTGTAGCCACTCTTTATAATTTTCTTCCTGCAACCATTCTCCACGGAACGAAGTTAGATATCGTCTCTTCATTTCACTGTTATTACTCACTAATCTGAGTTACTGTAAGCTTGTCTGTTCACACACGATCCGAGTATTCCAAAAATTGCCGGTAAACTGATAACAAACAATGAACGAACGAACACAAATAATAGACGTCGCCAGTTGACACGTTGCCGCAACAGTGTTTGCTTACTAACGCGCTAGCCGATTACTACCGACCCAACAATGAAAAGTTTTCAAAGGAGGAATCGAAAAGTAGCGTTTTGTTGCAATAAGAAATTGACATTTATATAAAGTTATTCACAATTACTAGAGAGGAGCCGGCCGGGAATGGCCGAGCGCACTGAGGCGTCTTGCCACGGTGCGCGAGGCCCCCCCTAGGGCATGGATGTTGTGTTCGTCCTTAGTTTAAGTTACGTCAAGTTCGATGTAGATGAGCATAGTACTTAAAAATAAATAAATAAAAGAGAGAGAAAGTAGAGATGAACGTTACATTCAAGCCCGGAGATGAGAGTCATTGGCCCGTAGACCCGGAGAATTCATTCCAAACCCGGGCACTCCGGCTCACACCTGCAATTGATATGGCCACGCTGACTGTGCGGCCCTGCCTTGTACACCCCTCGACGGCAGCGCTGTGGTCACGCGCCTTCTGTGTTTACAGTACGTCTCTCGTTTCGATGAATGGAGTAGTTTAAGTACTTTCTAAGTCTAAGGACTGATTACCGTAGCAGTTCGGTCCAATAGGTTTGGAAACACTTTCACCTTTTTGAACTCTGAATGTGAAAATTTTGGTAACTAACTTTAGAACGTGAATGAAGATAAGAACCAATTTTCTAATCAAGAAATGAGCTCTGCCTGTTTGTAATTGTCATATATTGTTTCTTTCCGTATCACAATGCGATAGTATTAGGGCTTTTTTTTTCATTAATTAGCCCTATAAATTTTGCTCAATATTTAAGCTCAAAATAATTCTAAGAAGCTGTATGTAAATTCCTGTGCAACTTGGGCAGAATAATATTACAGTAGATGAGGTGCATTGTCTAACCGTAAGACAGGGCATAGGAGAAAATATATTTAACGAATCTGACACTTAATTAAATTATTTTTAAATAAGGCTTTCATCTATTCAAAAGTCGATATGACATTATTGAAGTTGTAGAATCAGGAGAGGTGTGCTTGATGTAACTAAGTTCATGGCAACTAGTACGTCAGAGATGTTATGTAATGCAGACAGTTTTAAAATTTTACAGTTTTCATCTTCACTTTCTCTTTCCCCTTACTCTCTGTCATGTTATCTACGTGTACCTGACGCTATTTGTACTGGCAATGCAAAATATTTGAGGGGTGTAGTTGTCTTCTATTGCGTCGGAATAGAATACATAAGTTTTTCATTAACCTATTGTCCTTGCGCAGATGGATGACACAGGTACGTTGACGTGAGGTAAGACCGAAAACCATAGGTAAGGTTCTGTAAGATCATATATAAAGAGATAATGCAATATAGTTTTTAGAAATGCAAGCTACTTTAATTATATCGTAGTAGAGTAGCAAATACTACTACACTACTGGGCATTAAAATTACTACACTAAGAAGAAACGCAGATGATAAACGGGTATTTATAGGACAGATATATTATACTAGAACTGACATGTGATTACATTTTCAAGCAATTTGGGTGAATAGATCCTGAGAAATCAGTACCCAGAACAACCACTTCTGGCCACAATAACGGCCTTGATACGCCTGGGCATTCAGTCAAACAGAGCTTTGATGGCGTGTACAGGTACAGATGCCCATGCAGCTTCAACACGATACCACAGTTCATCAAGAGTAGTGACTGGCGTATTGTGACAAGCCAGTTGCTCGGCCACCAATGACCAGACATTTTCAATTGTTGACAGATCTGGAGAATGTGCTGGCCAGGGTAGCAGTCTAACATTTTCCGTATCAAGAAAGGCCCGTACAGGACCAGCAACAGGTGGTCGTGCATTATCCTGGTGAAATGTAGGGTTTCGCAGAGATCGAATGAAGGGTAGAGCCACGGGTCGTAACACATCTGAAATGTAACGGCCACTGTTCAAAGTGGCGAACAAGAGGTGATCAAGACGTTATTGGTACCCCATACCATCTAGGCGGGTGATACGCCAGTATATTCCAGCAGTCAGGTACGTTTACCTGGAAAGTATTGCGAACTTAATGAAATTTTAGTACATTCTGTGTAGGTACTCTGTGGAGTAGAATCAGAGTTTTCGACGTCGAGGACCTTGTGCTAACTTTGCAGGAGCACAAAATTCGAAATTTTTGGCCTTTTTTCACTATTTCGCTTATAACTTCGAAACCATGCCTTTTTTGCAATTTGAAAGAAAAGTACTTGATGTTTTATCACAAAATACTCCCCCAATTCAATTCCTTATTAGTAAATGCCAATATTGACGCTTATATATAAGAGACTATAACATAACTGACACAGATTACTGGGTAAATTTTAGTTACGCCTGCGTCAGCGTAGTGTGCTAATGTTGGCAAGGAAATGTTTGCTTTACAAGGATTATTAAATTATTGACAAGACAAGGGTACTGTTACATACAAAAACAGGTCAACGTTAGAAAAGGAACAGAGTTATTTATTTATTCGATGGTCAACACAAAGGATTATTCCGCTCGTTCTATACAATTAGGTTTTAAAACAGCATTCAACGGTTTTGCCAATATGGGCACCGTGTACCTCTACGACAGTAAACTTTAGATCCTAAACACCAATATTCTTTTTCGTTTTAGTGTTTGTAATACATTCTGAAACTTTCTCAATAACGTAATATAAGAACAAACAATAATGTGATTTCAAAAATCCGATGTGGTGTATTTGCCACAGCAGACAACAAACACTTATTGCAAGACGTCAAACAAACCCCGCATATTGACAGTCATTATTCAAATTCAACTTATACAAGCCAAGATCGCTTAAAACTTTTATCAAGATGATCAGTTTGGGCATAATTAAATGTAGTACGCAATATTTATCACAGAAATATATATGTTTCTTGCGCTTTTTTTCTTTATTCGGACAGCAAAGAAAAGCAGCAATATGCAAATAAATCGCGAGATTTTTGTCTAATCCATACAGCGATGTAAACAAGAGCGGAATGCAAGCTCAAAGTAGCTCGATCTATGCCGGGCACTTCTAAAATATTTCAATAAACTTGAACAAAACAACACTGTTTGCATAAGCTATGTGTTGTGTTTAGCATTCACGGGGAATGAAAATGGCGGGTGCGCCAGCGTATTTTTGTAGGAGCGCTAATCTACAAACAACCTAAGAGAGCTGCTTAAATTTTCTCCCAATACGTTTATGTAAATAATGAACAGCAGAGGACCAATAACACTACCCTGTGACACGTCCGATCTCCGTTTTTGAAAAAAGGAATGCGAGTAAGTTACTAAGAACAGTATAGCAAACAAATTATCGCAGCAAAGATAGACACGAAGCCAATACCGACCACAGTAACACAAGTTTATATGCCAACTAGCTCGGCCAGCGATTAGGAGAGCGAAGAAATGAATGAGGAAATAAAAGAAATTATTCATACCGTTAAAGGAGAATAAAACCTAATTGTGATGGGGGACTGAAACTCGGTGGCAGGAAGGGAAAAGAAGAAAATATAATAGGTGAATATGGACGGGGAAAAAGGAATGAAAGAGGAGATATCCTCGTAAAATTTAATGCAGATCACAATTTAATAATCACAAACACTTGGTTTAATCGTAATGGAAGAAGTTCATACACCTGGAATAGGCCAGGAGACACTGGGAGGTATCAGATTGACTTTATAATGGTAAGGCAAACGTTTAGAAACCAGGTTTTAAACTCTAAGACATATCCAGGGAAAGATACAGATTCTAGCAATAACTTATTGGTTATGAACTGTAGATGAAAATTTAAGAGACTTCAAAAAGGTAGAAAAGTAAGATAATGGAATCTTGACAAATTGAAGGAACCAAGAGGTGGTTCAGAGTTTTAGATGGAGTATTAGGCTAGGATTGTCTGAAACAGGAAAAGTAATACAGTAGAAGAAGAATGGGTAGCTCTGGGAGATAGAATAGTGAAGGCCACAGAGGATCATATAGGCAGAAGGACTAAGCCTAATAAAAATCCTTGGATAACACAGGAGATACTGAATTGATGACAGGAGAAAATATAAAAATGTATTAACTGAAGCGGGCAAAAGGGAGTACAGACGTCTGAAAAATGAGGTTACAGGAAGTGCAGACTGCCTAAACAGAAGTGACTTGAGGAGAAGTGCAAGACCGTAGAAGAATCTATAACTAAAGAAAAGAAAGAAACCGCCAACTGGAGAATAAAAGAGACATTTGGAGACGAGAAAAGCAGCGGTATGAATATCAAGAACTCAGATGGAAAACCAGTACTAAGAAAAAAAGGGAAAGCTGATGGGTGGAAAGGATATATAGAAGGCCTGTATAAAGGAAATAAAATTGAAGACAGTGTTTTAGAAATGGAAGAAGAAGTAGAGGAAGATGCGGCAGGTGATAATATACTGCGGAAGGAATTTGATAGAGTACTGAAAGATCTGAGTACAAATAAGGCCCCAGGAGTAAATGATGTTCCGTCTGAACTGTTATCATCGTTAGGAGAGCCAGGTATCTGTTCACATCGCAATCCAATTTTTTTCACCCCAGTGTAAACGTGTTGTACCTCTTTGATGGAGCAGCTAGAAGCTGACAATTACATACTAAGCGAATGATCATAATTTGGCGGCCAATAGAAAGGTATCACGCTTGAGCCAATACCTGCGGTCACACGCTCAATGTCACGGGCACGTCAGATCGTAACCACTCCCGGCCCTCGGTAGACGAGTCAGTCCACATTAATAACGTGCTGTGCTCCACGAGACACCTACTGGCACACATGGACGAATTTAATGTAACGCCAAGCTACACAGACACTGCGTTTTCATCTATTTTATCCTACTGTCGCAAAAATTGTTATTGTTGGTTCACATTTTACTGCTTGAACTTCATAATCACATTTTACAACTTAGTGATCAGATTCTCCCTTGTGTCACGTTCTTGATTTATTTTAAGAGCAAAATACGGATGAATTCTAGCACTTATTACTGTAAGAGCATACAGCCGTTGCCGCAGGTCTGAAATATTAAAAGTAATCACAACTTGTCTGATCTAATGAGCTCGACGACGAGACGTTAAAACTCTACCGACATTCTTATTCCTCTATTAAGAGTCGCGCGTATCAAAACTCAGCAAACAACCATTACCAACTTTTGAAAGTTTAATTAAATTTCGGATGCGCCGTCTAGAGTTGAGGTAGGAGGATCGTAAGATCAACGTCCTGACCTACATCTATCGATCCAGCGAGTGCAGATGGTGTCCACATCCGCATGGCTACTCTGAAACTCACACACAAGTGCCTCGCAAAAGTATCACCACATTTACGCTGTTTATTTACTTTTAAATTCTCGAATAATGCGCGTGAAGAAAGAACTTCTATGCTCTAGTTTCGGAGGTGTGATTAATCTTATTTTATTTTGAAGAACATTTCTTGCTGTGAAGTGCGAATCCGCACTATATTCTCAGAGTCAGAGAGCCAAATTCGTTATTAGAATTTAGGAAGTAAATCCTGCCACAACGAAAATCGCCTTTGCAGCGATAATTGGAAACGAGCTGCCCTTTTTTGTAATTTTTTATGTCCTCCATCAATCCTGTTAGATAAGGTTCTCACACCTCACAGCGAATCTCTAAAAATTGTCGGATCATCATAGTTAAGACAGTCTGTTTAGTATCTATGTTGCATCGTCTAAGTGTTCTGCTAATAAAACACAGCCTTAAATTCGGCTTCCACACATTTTTATTTCTTTCCATTTTATGTCAATCGCAATAGTAATTTTAAAGATATTTAATTAAATTTATGGCCTTTATGTTTGATTGATTTATGTTGCAAACTATGTTTAATGCAGTCTTTTTAGTACTCTTGTGGATAGACCATTATTTGGGGTACAGCATACAGATACCTAACTCGCTTGCGATAGGTGTGATCATATAATGACTACCAGACGGTAATTGACAGCATTATCTACCAACAATCTGATAGGGCTGCTCAGAGTATCTTCTAAATCTTTTTTTAAAATATGCAAGAACCAGCAGAGTACCAATAATACCACTTTGTGAATGCCAGATAGCACAATAGTATTAGTCAATCCCTGTACACCAATAACTAATAACTGCGTGCTCCCAAATCGAATAATAAAACATAGGTGGTCTAAGATAATCACCTAAATGAACTAAAAGTGGTTCCGAAAGCTTTCTCAAAAACATGAAATACAGACCCAATTTGAGATCACTTTTCGATAGCAATCTTCTGTTTGTGTAGTTAAAGAGCTATTGTGTCGCACAAGAAAGATACTTCATTATTTAGTGTTGATTATAGATAGTTCTAAAAATGTTCAAATGACGGTAAACCTAGGGGACCAAACTACGTTGGTCATCAGTCCCTAGTCTTACAAACTACTTAAACTAAGTTAAACTAACCTGAGGAAAACACACACATCCATGCCCAATGGAGGATTCGAACCTCCGACGCGGGAGGCCGCGCGATCCGTAACGTGGCGCTCCAGTCCGCTCGGCGACTCCCGCGCGGCTAGATCGTTCTCTTCGAGGAATTTCTAAACGTAGTATACGTTCCGAAATCTTGTTGCAAATTGACGAAAATGATACGGGCCACTAATTTAGTGAATTACCTTCAGTGCATTTCCCAGTCTAAAGGTTGAACGCCGGCCGCGATTGCCGAGGGGACTGAGGCGCTTCAGTCACGGTCTGCACGGCCACTACGGTCGGGGGTTCGAATCCCCCCTCGGGCATGGATATTTGTGCCGTCCTTAGTTGTAGCTAGTTCATAAGTAGTTTGTAAGTTTAGGGGCTGATAACCCCGTAGTTAAGTCCCATAGACTCTACAAACATTTGAACATTTTTTTTGAAAGGTTGAACGAACAGTTGTATGTGAATGGCATGCATGGAACTATCGCATCAGTTACACTGTTAGGAACCTAATAGATATAAAATCTAGTCCATAAGTCATTTTAACTAAGCGATTTTAGGTGCTTCACTACTATCCGAGGATGTATTCTTATATTTTGCCCATATTGGCAGCAGATGTTACTAATTACAATTCTGGGACAGTTGCTTCCTGTTCTTGGGTATATTTCGGAAACCTGTGATCAGTAGCTCTGATTTAACAGTACTGTCATCAGTACAGCTGGATGTACAGATTTAATTAACACTTTAAAGTGCCTGACGAAGGGTAGAATGATTGTTACCTTCACGTACTGAAGGTATTGATTGTATTTCCATTATACGAGGGGGAGTTGTAAAATCTGAGGGCCCAAACAACGAGGTCATCAGTCCCCACGTGTCTGAGAACCTTGTTGATTTGAAACATGATAGTTTTACTGGTTATAACGGCCTGTGTTACGTTTTTGCCTTGTGTTATTTGATTGCTGTTGATTGTTTCTGTGACTATGTTGATCATTGCTACCGTTACAATTATCTGCCTCTGGAATTGTGAAAGGTTTGCCCGTTCAGTTGAAAATGTTGATTATGATCATCACCACAGAAATTACTTCAGTCTCTATAATTATTTTGTGATAATGTGCATCATAAGGTTCATTTCAGGTAGCCGGCCGAGGTGGCCGCGGGGACTGAGGCGCTTCAGTCACGGTCTGCACAGCCACTACGGTCGGGGGTTCGAATCCCCCTTCGGGCATGGATATTTGTACCGTCCTAGTTCGTAAGTAGTTCATAAGTAGTTTGTAAGTTTAGACATTCCCATAGTCCCATAGACAGTACAAACATTTGAACATTTCAGTTATTACGCGATTTCAATTGTGATTCCTGTATGGACCCCAACCAATGATATTGTTGTTTCCCAACTGGGAGAAAGAATTTTGCGTGTTGTTACTACCAAAATGAGTCGGAGTTTGAAATTTGTGTCATGTTCAAGTTCCTGTATCAACCTCGTACAACTTCAATGTCATCTTTACATCGACTAGCCAAAATAGTATGTGGAAAATGTGGCGGTAACTTGGTAAACAAATACGAATAAGTTCTGCAGGACTGTATGGCAGTGGTGGCGCGTCCTATGTATTCACTGGTTCAGTGACACCCCAAAGAAAAACTTGTTGTGAAAAAAAAGTAAATAAAGAAAATCAAAAGTGTTTTAAAGTATAATTCTTCGTTTCGTTCTTGTATCACATAATTTTACATGCACATTCACTGTAATCGATGAGAAATGTTTCATCGCGGAGACAGCACGTATACGAGTCGTAGCACGGCCGCCTAATATAGGCGGCAGTGGCCGCAGTGTTGCAATGCGCACGCGCAGCTGACGTTCAAATTCTCTTCTCAACCCCCTGGAGGCAGCATTATGGCAGCGGCAGGGAGGGGCGAAGGGAAACGCCACTTTTAACATTGGCGTTGGAGCTCCTGGTTACACGAGCTCTGGCGGTTACGCACGAATGGTTCCGAAGTAGGACAATGGAGCTACTGCGCACCTCGCCTTGCGCATGCGCAAATCCTCCACGAAGGCAACATTCGTCCTTCATTTTTCTTTTTGGCTCATTGAAGATTCATCAAAAACACGTCATATTTCGTAAAAATCTATATCTATAAATGTGAAAAAATGTTCAAATGTTTGTTAAGCTTATGGGACTTAACTACGGAGTCATCAGTCCCTAAACTTATAAACTACTTATGAACTAGCTGATACTAATGACGGCACAAATATCCATGCCCGAGGGGGGATTCGAACCCCCGACCGCAGTGGCCGTGCAGAGCGTGACTAGAGCGCCTCAGTCCCCTCGGCCACCACGGCCGCCTATAAATGTGAATGTCTGTTGTCTATGGACGTTTTAGCAAATGTGTCGCGATTTTGAAGGTGAATGACATTTATACTCTTCGTTCTAAAAATATATGGAAAGCAGCCTTTGCGCATTTGTAAGGTTCGGAGGTGGTGCTGATTACAGTGCCATGTGACCCGACGGTAGCTTGTCTGTTCATCGTAACAGATTCATTTTGTTACAGTCACTTAACAGTGTAATGAGTTACTTAACTGATTCGTTGGTACTATATCTTCTAAATATTGTGACGGGCTTTTGTAACCAGACTGCTCAAAACTTTTAGACATGTAAATACTGTCTTTCACGTGACCCTGAATGACTTGTGACTATTAGGCAGATAATTCGTGATAGAAATCAGCATATGTTTGACAACCTTTACTGACAAAGTGCATGCGCACTGCCAGTTCATTTTCTAGATGACCAATCGTAAACTCAAGTTTTCAGATGGTAATGAACACTGAAATTCATCTAACCAAGCCTGTGTATGAATGTCATTTAGAAAATTTCTAAACACTTTGAACTTACGAATTTGCACAAAATGTTTAAGGTGAAAACCGGTGCTTCTTGTATGGAGTTGATTGCTCAGAAAAACCCCGAGTGTTATGTTGTCGATCTGTCCTGTGAGTAAAATTTCTTATCCGTGGAACATCAACTAAACGCCACAGATTAACATTCTCGGAATAATCGCTAGGTGGCAATAGTGCAGCTAGACTGGCTAAATGATCCTCTTCAATGTTGTCTCCCACACGACTATTATTACCGGATAACCGTTGCTGTATAAATTGCATATTATGTACCAGATGTCGAATACTTTTAGCATTATTTTCGGTCTCTTGCTTGAAGGTTTTTTACTCTTCCGTTTTTGCAAATGCTACCGGTAAATTCACGTCTTAATCTCTCTCACGTTCTGTGGATAAATCTGCTATTCGTGTAGTAATGTCGTTTATTTGTTCAGAAAGGGTGATACATTCTCTGGGGGGAGGTTAAAAATGAGTACTTTTGACCAGTTTTGTTTTTGGGGGGGGGGGGGGGCTTTATAAAACAGTTTACAAAACGTGAAATATAAGCTAAGTAATTTTAATATTAGATGGAAACAATTTTTATTAGGTAATAATCTAGGAATCCAGGACATAATTTATCGGGTATGTGGGTGGGGGTTGGTCACAGTTTCGATGGGGGGGGGGGTTGATTAATTGGCCAAGGTGGGGGGGGGGGGGAGAGGAGGGTGGACACCTCTGGTCGCGGCCAATTGTTTGTTTTCATCCTGTGTACTATTTCGCTGGGTACTCCATTGGCAATTTTCGCGAGAATTCCTTTCTTTCTTTATTCTGATTCGTGACACCTGCAGCCATATTTCACCTAAGATTTTCTTCGTTTGCTCTGTGTGAGCGACTCTGGATTGAAAGACAGTTATTTCAGGGTTGACGGCCTTTCCGATTCCCGCAGGTAAAGCTTGCATATGCACTTGCATACTTTTCACGATGTCGTGTTTAATCTCTATTCTAACCTCGGCTATTTCTTTTCTACTTTCTGATATTTCGTGTATTATCCGATGACTAAGACTTCAGTTACTTCCTGTTGTTTATTAAGTTCTTCATGCAGTTGTTTTAAATTGCCGAAACTGCATGAAGCCCTGCATACTGTTCACGGCTGTTGATTCAACGTTGGCATTAATAGTGGTCAGCAAATAATCTGTTTGTGAAAACGAAACTGGTATGGAATCAAAATTTATTACATCGTTGTCAGACTGTTGTAAGCTTTGAACGAGTATTTCAGCTTGTAACGTAATTGTCTTTTCTGCGTTAACGGACTGTAGATTGTGAGTAACAGGCAGTACAACTTCCTCGTCTCGTGATTGTTTCGTACCATTACTGCCTGATAATACGTTTCGATCTGTATTGTCGGATTCTCGTATATCAGTCTCTACCTGATCCAACTGATTACTTTCATCTCGATAAAATTTATTTGAGTTAAATATTCGTCCTGATCATATGATGACTTTTGAATTTTAGTTTTACTTGAGTTCCGCGTGATACGATTGAAGACAAGATTTGAATATCGTTTTCTAACAAATTATTCACTCGAATTTAATAAATCTCCCAACACTGTTAATTACACTTTACATTGCGATAAAAGTCACTAAATACTTTCTACAATACTATTGTGTAACGTGCCTGCAACTTTAGTAACGGTATCACACACGATCGAAGGAGCAAAATTTTACATACGGCAACAAAGCTAGTAAAAGTCGAAGTTGGTAACACTGTACGAACCATGTACGAGAGAAGCCACAATGCATGATAGCAACACTAAACACTTATCGTTACTTACAAAATCTAATGAAATATTTTGAAGTCTGATTTTAACACAAGTGTGCGCACAAAGTTGACAACCATAAATGAAGACGTTAATGACTAATTTTGTAATAAATCAGTTCCAACGCCGAAAACCAAGGATACACAAGCGTGGAAGAAATTCTGTTAGTCACAAAGGAAATAAGTATAGCGGCTGTAAAACATTTGCGAGGGAAATCTGACTGTTTCAAATCCAATACTTCCGATATTAAGCAGCCCAATCGCCATGTTTATGGTATCTGTTTTAAGTGGGTTGTGTAGAAATTTCCACTTGAAAAGTCTCAGTTTTAAGTGGGCTGAATAAAAACTGAATATCTACTTTGAATAAAAGTTGATCTAAAATGGGTATCTTTTAGATTGTAAACTGAGAACTCTTTTGAAATGTAACACAACGGCATGTAATAAGTCGAGAATGAGGTAAGGCTATTATGTCGCAGAAGTAGCAGATCGTGAAAGAGATTTCTCTGTTTTTGTCGAATTTATGCCCCTGTTCTTTCACTTACCTCCAAGTTGGATTACGCATTGAATTCTCTCGCAAGAATTACTGTAACACAGGAACAACAGCAGCGAAGGCAGTGGCACAACTCGCCGTAAAGAGGCTCGCTGAGCTGCTGACAGACACGAAAATAGATAATCATGTTCACACAACTTAAATTTTTGGCAATGGCCTTCGTCAGAATGAAACAGATTGCGTGAATGTATGTGATTCTTTTTTTGACGAAGGCCATGGACGATAATTTAGGTTGTCTGAATGTGATTATTTTCGTGTCCATCAGCAGCTCAATGAGCCTCTTTACAGTGCATTGTTACCTATCCTCCACTATTGATATTCCTATCGGATTTTCCATTGTTAAAATTTTGCCAAAGTGAAGTATGCTGACTCAACATCAGATTTACATAAAAAAAATGTAACTACGCAAATTAAATGATGTAAATTGACAAATCTTTAGTTTTAACAAAGGGTCCTATAGTGAATTGTGAGTAAAATTTTACATTACAAAAGTAATCAAACAATGAAATTGAGAGTTCATTTCAACAATTTACAACAAACATTAACAATACAAAATGTGTGCATAACTTTATCGTAAAAATGAGAACGTGGGGCCAAGCAAGGTTTTACTTGATATCTAACCTGCCATTACAAAATTTCTTACGCTTTCTTTCGCTAGCGCATATTTTACTGCCATGTTCTTCCTTGCCCAAAAGCTTAATAACAATGTTCGCTGACAGATTACCTGCCACAGACAGACTCCAATGGCGGCTGCTCCAGATAGACTCAACCTTTGATCTCACTGGACCCAAAATACTGACTGCTCCATACACCTCGTAGTACTAATTACTACAGAGAAATTCCTACTATTTACACCCAGCGATAATAGTACCTCCAAAGATATAGAGTATAGAGAGAAGCCCTTCGACCATAGGTATCGAAGGAGAAGCCACAGTCTAACATATACAGTCACGACACACCCAATGATTTTTGTTATAAATCACGACAGCAGCGCCCCAAGCGGCCTGCAAGGTACATTTCTGAATACGATATCGGACGAGTGTGAATAGTAGCGTTTACATTGATTTTAACGTACTTTTTACGACATGGAAGGGACGTAGTTCCATAAAAATTGCAATAATTAGAAAAAGTCTCTGTTACGTTTCCTGAGAACGATTGGAAGGTATGAAACGGTACTTTACAGAACAGTTTATTTAATACTATTTTGAAATCTACGACTTTTTTTAATAAAGAATTTCATTTTCTAGTAAACACAAACCTACATTATTTAATTAACCAGATCAGCCATTACCGCCGTAGCTGAAAATCCTCACAAACGTGACAGTAAAACATCTAAAGGAAAAACAGTTTCCCAACAAAGCAGAAACTATTTCCACAATCTGTTTATATTCTCTTACTGTCAGCGGAGTAGGCTGCAACATATACAAGTATTCGTAGGTTTTTACTCGTGAATAAGTTGTAGTTTATATCGCTGAATCACGGAAATTCGTGTGTTTTTACATTTATTTATGTCTTTCTATCTATTTGGTTAATTACATAGAACAAACGTTATTCTTACGGCACCTTGCCTACCACTAGTGGCGCTAATTTCGTTGCAACTGTCAGTAACAACTTTGACAGCAGTGAGAGTCGTGACTCTGTATGTTAGACTGTGTATAGGCTGAGAAATTTACATGGAACCAAAAATATAAGATTAAATATACTAATATTGCCAAGATACATAAAATTTACATAGAATTGAAAATATGCAATTAAATGCAGGAACCTTACACTGTTACTACTAATACTAACGATGACGGCATCTTCTTGGCCGTGATGTTTATTTGATAGATCTTGCTGGAGGTGAACGACTGCAGGGTCGTTGTCTCTTCTGTCACGTTGTACAGTTTCTAGAAAGATCGATCATCAAATTGCTCTGGAGGTCAATACACTATGTCACCGGCTTCTGGTCGCGATGTTTCGAGACGCAGTGTAGGTCATGTTTGACAGTGTGTGGTTTCACGTGAGGTGGTCGGTCGACGGCCTAATCGCTGAATCATTGGAGAGAGTGGTGGACTCCTTGTCGGATTCCGCCACACGTGAATACTTGATGGGACAGTGGGCCGTATGAATAAAACGGAGTATCTAGTTTATACTCTGAATTCCAGAGAACATACTCAGGTTTGCATGAATGAAAAGAATCGGAGAATATACTTCAACGGAGTATGTTCTCATCGTGGGCGAAGTTACTCACAACAGAGAACATTCTCCTATTTCGTATGAATAAATCCAGAGAAGTTTCTTACGACCGGAGTTCATTCTCAGTTTTATAAAGTGAGCTCTCTAACATACTTCGTGCTGAATTACTTCTATTAAGGTGACGTTTTACTGTGGTTTATAATAAAAATGGCAGAATTTATCGTACTTGGAAGGGAAAAAAGTTCATTTATACGTAGGCTAGACGGAAGGAACACCAGAGGACCATAAAAGTTTATGCTAATGAAAGCATTTTGCTGTCGAATCACTTCCTTCACAATAGTCATAAGTATCACACTTCAAGCATTTTATATAGTGACGAGAGTGATGTCGGAGGAGATTTTTCATTACCGACGTAGAAATGAATCACAAGTGTATTCAACTGCGTGTTTCAGCCGTTTGTTAGGAGTGTTCTTTCACAGTTATAAATATCTCAATAGCAAAATAATACTGTGTGTTTTTAAATAGATTCTTTAATAAGGCCTTATGACGTTAATTGCAAATAAAGTGCATCCCAGGATTCCACAGTCTGTATCACAAAATAAACATTTCTGCAATAGAATGTACGTACTGAAATATATTTGAACTGTTCTTGGTAATTCTACCCAAAATGTTTGGCCTATTTAAGATGCGTTTCCGCCTTCGTAATCGTAATTTCTGTTACGTTATAAATATACATGACAGAAAAATTAATAATTTCTTAATTACTTACCTAGAAGTCTATTTCTTGTACCAAAATCGCATGGCATAAAGCTTATGAGCAGACCATTGTGTGTCATATTTAACAAAAAGTATCTTATGTTATAAAACCTATGACAGCGTTCCATGTTGAAACAGATGAAAATGTAATGCATTCCTAAAATTTCGATCGCAAATTGTGCTAACCCAACATCAATAACAGAGCTTCTCGCAGGACGAAAAGTTTGTAACGTCGTCAGTTTTATGTCCCAGCCTCGTCGCCACTTTTGTGTCTCGTTTCCACCGGTTGTAGGTGTCGGTGGCCGAGTATAAAGAGACCGACACAGGAATAAAGGATGCACGCGTGTGCAGGTACGGAGGTGACCAGCAAGTGGGACAGCAGAAACTAGAAACACAAGAGTAAATTAGAACAAGATATATAATTCGTGGAGTCTTGGCAATACTTAACTTTTACATAGTTCTTGACTGCAGAATGCTGATACATAGTTTAGATAGAGGCCTGCCTACTGATGATTCCTAGTACCTATTCGATAGACAAGTCTTAACTGGTGCCTATCTGATTCCCAAGTGAACGATGCAGCAATCGTGGAGTCGTGGCCACGAGCGGAGTTGCAGCAGAGGGCGCTAGTGGCTGACGTCGTAAGAACGCCGCGCCGTGCGTGCATGGCGACGCGCGGCGTAAGTACGTGGCGCGCACTTCATACTTGTGCGACACCACAGTCAGAAGAATTAATTTTTGTAAAAAAACCGTATTTAGTCTTAATAATATGCTGCTGTACAACAAAATTATATGTAAAATACTACCGTTATCTGAACACGTAGATGCCTACTCCATATCTGTACACTGAATAATTTGCCTCATTGGTTAGACTATATCAATACACGGCGGACATGACACAGGGAGAACTTACTCAAGAAGGAGAGGAACTAGCGAGAATGAACTTCCTGCTCAGAGCATATGCTTCGAAGATTTTTTTTTTTTTTTTTTTTTCCATACGAAACTGAAAACTTACACAGAGAACGTTCTTTTGCTCTGAGAATCTTCTCTGCAGCGTGTGCTCTTTCATACGGCTCAGTGGCGTATCCAGGGTCGCGGTCTGGGGGGGGGGGGGGGGGGGCTGAGGTTAATCGCCGAGCTGACGTGAAAGGGGCTGCACTTTTACTCATATTGGGAGGATTGTTCCCTTTCTTTTTTCTTTGCCCCCTCTCTCTCTCTCTAGGGGGTGGGGGAGCCTCCAGGAGGATCTGGGGAGGGGGGCTGCAACCCGACAGCCTCCCCCCCCAGCTAAATACGCCACTGACACAGCCCAATGTCCTGCTGAATCTCCTGTGTAAGCCGGTCGATGGTCTGACGGAATGCGCTCGCAGGTCTGTTGTTGTACTCGCCTGTGCCAGAGTATTCTGAACTGAACTAAGTTTCCACTTTTACTTGTTATTCGCTTTGCATTTATTTCTGCATTTTATTTCACTAATTTATTTACACACTTTACTGCATTCAACTAAATACGGTTTTTCAAGTTTAGTGTTCGAGTATTTATACAATGTGGATGTACCGGGTGCTCAAAAAGTCAATATAAAATTGATAACTCAGTAAATCACGGTGTAATGTAGATAGAGAGGTAAAAATTGACACACCTGTTTGGAATGACATGGGGTTTATTAGAACCAAAAATAATAAAATAATAATAATAATAATAATAAAAACCACACACACACACACACAAAGTTCAAAAACTTTCCGACAGGTGGCGCTGGACAGCAAAACGACAGTGACTGCTACCGTGAATGGTGAGAGGTACGCCGATATGTTACGGAATCGCATCATCCCCAGCCTGTCTGATTAACACCTGCTGGACGTACGATTTGTATGCAGGGTGGCGTTCCACCCGATATTGCTAGACGTGTGGAAGATCTCTTGCTCGCGTCGTTTGATGATGATCGTGTGCTCAGCTCCACTTTCGTCATGCCTGGCCTCCCAGGTCCCCAGACCTCAGTCCGTGCGATTATTGGCTTTGGGGTTACCTGAAGTCGCAAGTGTATCGTGTGATCAACCGACATCTCTAGGGATGTTGAAAGACAACATCCGACGCCAGTGCCTCACCATAACTCCGGACATGCTTTACAGTGCTGTTCACAACATTATTCCTTGACTACAGCTGTTGTTGAGGAATGATGATTAACATATTGAGCATTTCCTGTAAACAACATCGTCTTTGCTTTCTCTAAATTTGTTAGGATAATTATTGATTTTCTGATCAGATGAAGCGCCATCTGTCAGACATGTTTTGAACTTTGTTAATTCCATGTCATTCAAAGCATATGTGTCTATTTTTACCTCTCTATGTACATTATTCCGTGATTTATTCAGTTTTCAAATTTCAGATTTCCAGATTGTATACCAACTAGATTCCCCACAAAGTATGCTGATGCAATAGCTCCGTACTTAGCTATAATTTACAACCGATCACTCAGCGAAAGATCCGTACCCAAAGACTGGAAAGTTGCCCAAGTTACTCCAATATTCAAGATAGGCAATAGGAGTGATCCCCAAAATTGCAGGCCTATCTCATTGATGTCGATTTGCAGTAGGATTTTGGAAGAGAACGACCTATTAACCAGTAGTCAACACGGATTCAGAAAGTATCACTCTTGCGAAACACAGCTTGCCCTTATTCACAAGAAGTGTTAAGTGCAATCGACAAGGGATCTCAAATCGATTCCATATTTCTGTATTTCAGGAAGGCTTTTGACACTGTAGCCCACAAGCGGCTTCTTATGAAATTGCGTGCTTATGGAATATCTCCACAATTGTGCGTTTGGATTCACTATTTTCTATCAGAAAGAACACAGTTCGTTGTAATTGACGGTAAGTCATCGAGTAAAACAGAAGTGATATCTGGCGTTCCACAGGGTAGTGTTATAGGTCCATTAATCTTCCTAGTGTTTATAAACGATTTAGGAGACGATCTGAATAGCTCCCTTAGACTGTTCGCAGATGATGCTGTCGTTTATCGGTTAGTGAAGACAATATAGGATCAAAATCAACTGCAAAGCGATTTAGACAAAATTTCTACATGGTGCAAAAATTGGCAGTTGACACAAAATAAAGAAAAGTGTGAAGTAATACACATGACCACTAAAATAAATCCGCTGAACTTCAATTACGCGATAAATCAGTCAAACCTTAAGGTCGTAAACTGTACCAAATACCTAGGAGTTACAATTACGAACAACTTTGACTGGAGAGAACACATAGAAAATATTGTGGGGAAGGCGAACCAAAGGTTACGTTTCATCGGCAGAACGCTTCGAAGATGCACCAGCTCCACCAAAGAGACTGGCTACATCACACTTGTGCGTCCTCTCCTAGAGTACTGTTGCCTCTTGTCGGACCCTCACCAGGTGGGATTGACGGAAGACATTGAGAAGGTTCAGAGAAGGGCAGCTCGTTTTGTTCTATCACGTTACGGGGGGGGGGGGGGGGGGAAGCGTCACGGAAATGTTGCACGAATTGGGGTGGAAATCATTAAAAGAAAGACGTTATTCATTGCGGCGTGATCTGTTTGCTAAGTTTCAATCACCGACTTTTAGTTCTGAATGTGAAAATATTTTGCTAGCACCCACCTACTTAGGGAGACATGACCATCCCAATAAAATAAGAGAAATCAGATCGAAAACGGAACGATTTAGGTGTTCTTTCTTCCCGCGCGCTATTAGAGAATGGAACGGCAGAGAAAAGTTATGAAAGTGGTTAATAAACCCTCTGCCAGGCACTTGAATGTGATTTGCAAGTGTATCTATGTAGATGTAGATATTGATTTTTTGATCATCCGGTATGTATGTGTGTGTAGTTGCATCCTTGAAAATTTTTGAATGTAAATGAAGTAAAAAGAACTACTTTTGTATTAAATGTGCATGCAGTTCAAGGCGAAATTCATTCGCCTTTCTCTCATAGATCGTGATGGAAGAGAGCTTATAGAGTCGACAGCGACGGAAACCTTTGAGAACATTGCCTTGTCTTGGAATATTGTTCTGCGCCGGTGGGTGTAGCGCTTTGGCAAGGAGCGTCTTTCATATTGTAGTAGGCGCTGTCAGGGAGCTGTATGCATCTAGCGAGGGGGTGGGGGTGCCTCGTGCAGCGACGCGCTGTGTACGGAACCCCAGCATAGCAATTACAGCGGCGCTTTCGCCACAGCGTGATGTGCTGCTGCTGCTGTTGCTGTTGCTGCCGCTCCTGGGGTCGATTACGCCCGCACTTTTTGTTCGGCGCGGCGCGGCGGCCTGTATCCTTCAAACGCAGCGGTGTTTTTAATTAAATTTAGCCCTGCCTCGCTCTAACGCCTTGTTCCGGCGCGCTTTAAAGCATCATTGACGTCACTGCCGCTTTTGTTAATTTGCGCCGTGCAGACGGGTAAAAAAAAAAAAAGAAAGTGCGCCAAGTTCACTCTGCTCACTTCATCTCTGAAATTTATGTCTTAGCGCGGGGCTTTTGCGTGTCTGTCCCTCTGAACCGCTGAGAAGAAAATTTCTTTTCGCAGACTGAAAATGAAATATCTGCCGATACGTCTGACAAATTAAACGGCTCAGCTCATTCCTACCTCTAATGTTCACAGTGCTACAGAATCTTGTCTCGGTAGTAAAGTTATGAAGTCCTACATTTATTGGTAGTTGCTGTTGCAGTGTTGTGGCATTCACACTGATCTGATAATGTTCTCCATTCTAGTGTGTACAGTTGAATCTCCTGGATCATCTATTGGTCACTCTGCAATTCCTCTTTCCCTTCCCACCCCTCTCCTGCCGTGGAGTCCTCTGTACTCTCCTCTAATACTCTACCCACGGTTCCGTGATGCCACCGAATGTGTCCTAAAATACTATCTTGAAGTCATGGCAGCCCTGAGGCATGTGCATACCGTGCAGTCACCAAGGGCTCCGCGTTTTTAGGTTCCCTGCGCAAAACATTAGAAATGTCACCTATAATTTTGTTTCTTAAACTACTTTTATTATAATGTAATTCAAAATATATACATATTGTGACACAACTATGTCCACTGGAGTTCGTCTCAGATTTAGAAAATTATTATGGTATCGGAGTCGAAGGAACGAGGGATTTTGAGTGGTTTCCCAACTTACCCTTTTATAGCTTACAGTTTTGCGCGACACCCTTACTCTAATATGAATGAATATGGTAGAATTTAGATGGTTCTAGCGGGGTGGGGGGCGGGGGGGGGGGCACGGAAATAAAGTATCGCTTAAATGTAGCTTATGAATGAAACTGAAATCCTCGTGCGCATTGATATGTTTAATTTTGATCCTGTCTGCAGCAATTACGTAAACTCATCGCAAGAAAAGGAAACATTAGGAACTACGGAGATGTACAACAGAGTAAAACCGCAGACAACAATGCCAAACTCAAACAGTAATACTTGCTTCTTCTACATGCGACCCAACTTCCGAAACACGAAAACTGAATTTCGGAAACCGTTTTTCGCTGTCGTGTGTACATGCCAGGGCCAGATATAATTTTGCTGGGTCGATTGAAAACGCCATCTGGAAATTAGCTGCTCTGATTTCTGATTTAGACAGTACCGTTGCTGTTCCCTTTCAGTTCAGTATTATCACATTATTTTCAGAAATAAAGAGGATGTATTTATAACAAGTGATGAATTATTATTTAAGTTCTATTGTTAGGTTTTTGCTTCACCACGACCGCGGAAGTCCCGACATATTCGAAAAAAATGGATAAATATTTGTGACAAGTAAGAATATGAATGTCATTTCTCGCCCCAGAATCTGTTACATAAAGGAAACTGAGAGAAAAAAATATTAACGCATATCAGAGTTCGAACTAACGATCACTGCATTTAAAATACTACTCTCCGTTAATCACCCGACCATACTCCATATCAAATATTGCTACTGAGTAGCTTTAGTCAATGGACAATTGGGACTGATTTTAGAATCTGTGACAGCTTTTACAGCCACTGTGTCATTGATTGACATTTAATTGTAAGAAACGCTACCGAGGGTGACGTGGCTCTGATAAATCCATTAAAAAACGCTCAGGTGCAGCTTTTTGAGAAGCAAAGCAGACTACAGTGAAGGTTCGTTCAAGCAGTTGCCAATTCCAGCAAACTGCTCTTGGAAAGAGCTGTTATCGAGAATTGTTTGTTTGTTTGTTAAGCTTAAGGGACCTAACTACGGGGTCATCAGTCCCTAAACTTACAAACTACTTATGAACTACTTACGAACTAGGACGGCACAAATATCCATGCCCGAGGGGGGATTCGAACCCCCGACCGTAGTGGCCGTGCTGACCGTGACTGGAGCGCCTCAGTCACCTCGGCCACCGCGGCCGGCTTATCGAGAATCAGCAGCAGCTCTGCGCATGCGCAATTTCCTGGAATCTGGCAATGGGCAGCTGCTTGAACGAATCCTGAGTGTTTACTGCTACTGAAGCAGAACTCCCGCCTAGCGGCTGAGCACTCAATTAATATGCACCGATCATGCCTTTAATACGTGATCTGTGGTGCACTGAATGAAGAGAAGGATGATATGCTGCAGGCGAGCCTTCAGGGTAGTATGAAGAGAAGGATATTTTGTGTTATTTTATGACAAGTTTTTTTTGTTTAGAGATACCCAGATTGGAAAGATCTGTATGATGCGCTATAGTAACATACAATGACAATACATGCCTATTGCTCATGATAAATTGAGAGATATGCGGTCCATTGTTTCTCAGCACCTCTCCACGCCATTTTTTTTTTTTTTTTAAAGTTCAAATCTTTGTAAAGCTTATGGGACTTAACTACGGGATCATCAGTCCTTAAACTTACAAACTACTTATGAACTACTTACGAACTAGGACGGCACAAATATCCATGCCCGAGGGGGGATTCGAACCCCCGACCGTAGTGGCCGTGCAGACCGTGACTGAAGCGCCTCAGTCTCCTCGGCCACAGCGGCCGGCACGCCATTTTTACCCACTGTTGTGACTATTAATCAAGCGTTACATTCATCCATTAGTAGTTGTTTCCCACAAGACATTCCACACGTTATTCTAGTTTAGCTGAGTTGCGCAGCGCTCTCTGCTCCGCTCGCTGAGAACAGTCAGATGGGCACCTGGCACAACACAGCCAAGCAGCTGGCACGGCACGTTTTCTCGCCGGTCTGCAGTAGGGGTGTCCACTTAAAACAAATATGGATATTTTTATTCGATGTTAAAGATCGCTTAAAAACATCGATGTTTTATCAATATTTTAATGCTTTATTTAGCCAAACAGTTACAAACGAACAATATGCGTCTGCAAATGTAATTTCGTATATCTCTTACCTGTTCTTTTAAAATTACTGAGGGTAAATATGAGCATCCCAGAAAGTTCGCTGTCTTTCGTTAGGTCCATGTAAATGCACAGTGCCACTATACTGGTAATGTAGGTACTAGTTAGTGCTGTAGCTGTAGTGGTGTATTTCATTTTAAGATACTGTGTGTTGTTTTGTGTCTCGCTTCCGCCGGTTGTCTTAGGTGTCGGTAGCCGAGTGGAGAGAGACCGACTAGGAATAAAGGATGCACGCTTGTGCAGGTACGGAGGTGACCAGCCAGTGGGACAGCAGAAACTAGAAACACTAGAGTAAATTAGAACGACAAAACTATTGAAATTCCGCACTAACAAACTGAGGTCCATTGTCACTGACGATAGTTTCAGGCAAACCTTCGATGCAAAACACTGATGTTAAGGCACTCGTACAAGACGCCGTCGTTGAGTTCATGGCATTAACGAAAGGAAACTTCCTGAAAGCGTCTACAACAATTAACCAACGCGTATTCCAGAAAGGTCCGGCAAAGTCAATGTGTAAACGTTGCCATGCTCCCTTGGGGCGTGGCCAGTCCGAGAAACGTTGCAGAGGAGCCGCCTGATGCTCCGCACAAACCGTACACTGTGACATCATGCGCTGTCTCTGGGCATCCATACCAACCCAGGTACAATGACGTTTGGCCAGTTGCTTTGTCCTAACAATACCCCAATGTCCTTCATGCAGGAGGCGTAACACTTCTCGTTGCAGGGAACGAGGAACAATCACTCTTCTTTGGCCGTTGTCGGTATGTAACAACTGAACACCCTCACTTAAAGACAATGCATGACGTTGTGCAAAATAACGTCGAAATAGAGGTCGATCAATGTCTTTGGCTCTGGCAGGCCACACTGAGCGAACAAAACGTGCTACCACATTTATATCTGCATTCGTAGCTGTTTCCTGTGCAACCCAACGAGAGTTCAAAGGGAAGTATGCGACAGCGGAAGCATCTCCGGAGTCTATCTGACAACATGCCATTTCTGAAGAATCAAACGAAACATCCTGGCCAACCGGAAGTCGGGAAAGTGTGTTCGCGTTGGCATGTTGAGTGGTAGGTCGGTACAAAATCTCATACTGATAATTTGACAATATCAAGGACCATCTCTGAAGCTTTTCTGCCGTTCGTGGCGGAATTGTCTTCGTGGGTGAGAACAATGACGTGAGAGGCTTGTGGTCTGTCAACAAATAGAATTTCCTGCCATAGAGATAATGATGAAACTTTGTGACGCCGTAAATGATTGCTAAGGCCTCCTTTTCTATCTGGCTGTAATTCTGTTGCGTTGGCGTCAGTAGCTTGGATGCAAAGGCAATAGGACGATCATGAGATCCAATACGATGTGAGATTACTGCGTCCAGACCGTACGACGAGGCATCCACTGCTAGCACTACAGGCTTCTGTGGGTCAAAGGGAATCAAACATGCATCACTGAGTAGTGCAGTCTTTAATTTGTCAAAGGCAACCTGGCAATCTTTAGACCATACAAACGGAACATTTTTCCTACGTAAGCGATGCAGTGGAGCTGCAATCTGAGAGGCATTGGGAATAAATCTGAAATAATAGTTAAGCTTTCCCATTACTTCTTGCAATTCGTGCACATTCTTAGGAGGAGGCAAGTCTTTGATTGCTCTAACATGTGACTGTAAGGGATGAATTCCTTGGGCATTAATCACATGGCCTAGGTACTCTATTTCAGTTTGGAAAAACGAACACTTTGCTTTATTGCAACGTAGACCTGCTGCAGTCAACACTTTGAAAAGGCACTCCAAGTTTTATAAATGTTCTTCAACTGTACGTCCCGAGACCACAATATCGTCTAAATAGTTCGAGCAACACGGTACAGAAACTGTCAGTGCCACGAAGTCTTTTGCACAACCTAGGTCGGGAGAAAACAATTCACTTTATTTTTCACGCAATGCATTGATTTTGTCCTGAGGCACTACTGATGAAATTTGAAGCATATCTCTCTGAATTGATAAGCCAAACAAGTCGAAATCACCTAGTCCAAAAATGTTCTGTGTAGATTTGGCCTGAAGAACTACAAAAGCAACTGTTTTTGTTACACCTTGGAAAGAGGCGGGCAGGCTACACGTTCCTAGCACGAGAATATTTTGTCCTGTATACGCTGTGAGCACTTGCTGAGACGGCGCCAATTTTGGCGGACCCAGAAGTTCATAAGTGTCTTTATTTATTAATGTGACAGTGGAACCAGTGTCGAGCTGAAATTGCACAGTCTTATTTTCTATTGAAAGAGTCACAAAAAGTTTTTGCTTGTGGCGCTCGACAGGTGCGCGAATGTGGGCAACGTGTGACACAGATTGTTTGCTGCGCTTGCGCATGCGCGGACTTTGTACGGTAGGACGCGGCGCAGAATCGGCACATAGATTAATAACACTGTCCCTAGATGGCACTACCGCCGGATCGGCGTCCGCGCAATGCGAGGCTATTGCACTAAAATTACTTTGAGTAGCTACTTCAAGTCTACTGTCACTAGCTACACAGTACTGGGCACTATTACAATGAGTAGTTACAAAAGGCACTAGGTTCACTACAGGATTGCAGTGTACATAGTCATTAAGCGTGTCCCGAACCCGTTTCCATTGCACAGTTTTACGCGCTCGTCGGCGCTTGCTACGGAGCTCACTATATAGTTTTACATTAGGCGCAGAACTGTCTTGCATTTGAGAGTCAAGAAAAGCACTGTCCAAGTTCACAGAGTGTATGACATTTACAGAATGAATTGTTCTCGCACTCTGCGAAGCATTGTTTCTAACAGCACCGTTCTTTGAATGTACATTCTGCATAGACACTGACTGTACATGTCCCGATTTGCCACATTGATAACAGGTTGCGTTGCGACTAGGGCAATGCTCACGTTTGTGGTGAGATACACACTGGGGACAAGACTTACGAACGTTTTTCTGATAATAGTGTTTGCGCCCGTTTATCAAATTACCGTTTCTAACACGACGGAGCGACCTTTGTGTCGCACTTTTACACTGGCTGTTCACTGTCTGTTCAGCACGGCCGGTAGAAAAATAAGAATCACTAGGGCTAGACTGAGAACTATGGCTAGGAAAGCGTCCGTTGCGGCGCACTGAGTTAACACTGTGGCTTTGCATTTCTAGATCTGCTAAGTCAAAAGTATCATGCGCTTCTATAAGCTGCAGTACACTGTCTAAAGATGGGTCAGACTGTTTCAGAATCGCTGCCCTAATTCTAGGGTCCTGAATGTTCTGCTTAATCGCATCTCTCAACATAACTCACTATAAGAAAGTCCACAAGAGCAAGTAAATTTACAATTGCGGGTTAAGCCCTTCAATTCCGTAATCCAATGCTGGTGTGACTGCTCGGGTGATTTTTTTTAGTCTGAAAAATCGGTACCGAGACGCTACTACGAGATCTTTTCTCTCATAATGAGCATTCAGTGCATATACTATTGCAAAATTTTAGATCAGTAGGAGATGCGTGAGGGAAAAGTTTCTGCAGTAATTTGGTGAGCCGCGACGAGTTCTTCCTCACGTTCGTTGTACTGGCGAAACGTAGGAAGCGGTGTGGCGGCAGATTTGGGCGGCTGAAGCGACGGCTGTTGTTCGTTAGCTGCTTGCGCTGTTAACTGGGACCCCGCTTGGAGTAGTTGCGTGATTTGCGCCGTCTGTAACTGAATAATTTCCATTAAGTTTGGGTTCGGGGTAGTGGCCATGCTGACCGATTAGGCGTCGCGCATACATGTAACTTATAACAAAACACAAATGCAATGTGAAAGAGGACGCTCTGCAACAAAAAAAAAAAAAAAAAAAAAAAGTCCACAAAACACGTAACAATATTTTCCCCCAAAATCTTATAATAAGGGTGGGTGGGCGGGAGCAATTTCTGCGTGGTCCGACTGCTGATGTCTGGCTGCTGCAAGCGGGCTGGTCCATAGTTCTTCTATTACTCCTCGTCGCCACTTTTGTATCCCATCTTCGTCGCCACTTTTGTGTCTCGCTTCCACGAGTTGTCTTAGGTGTCGGTAGCCGAGTAAAGAGAGACCGACATAGGAATAAAGGATGCACGCTAGTGCAGGTACGGATGTGACCAGCCAGTGGGACAGCAGAAACTAGGAACACTAGAGTAAATTAGAACGAGATATATATTTCATAGTGACTTAGTAATACTTAACTTTTACTTAGTTCTTGACTGCAGAATGCTGATAGATAGATTATCTAGAGACCTGCCTACTGATGATTCCTAGTGCCTATCCGATAACCAAGTCTTAACTGGTGCCTATCTGATCCCCAAGTGTTAACTGGTTCCTATCTCAGTCCCTAGTGGCCGATGCAGCAGTCGTGGCCACGAGCAGAGTTGCAGCAGAGGGCGCTCGTGGCTGACATCGTAAGAACACCGCGCCGTGCCTGCATGGCGGCGCATGGCGAAAGTACGTGGCGTGCACTTTGGACTTGTACGACACCACACCCCTCCCCCCCCCCCAAACCGCCGCGCCGTCGTGGCGTAGGGCTGAGGGCCACGGCGACGGCACTGGGAGGAGGGTCTGGGCGGGTAGGACGGGCGTCGTAGCAGAGGCTGAGATCCAGACGCCGTCCGCGCCCCGGTATCCACCTTGCGATCCCCCGGGAAATCCACCAAAACGAGGGGAGCAGGTCATCTTCTTCTGAGGTGAGTGGCCCAGGCAGCGGGGGCACGCACAGTCCCGGAGTCCCTCTCGGTGACGCTGACATCCGCGGCGGCGACAGCGGCGGCGACTGCAATGGAGGCGCGTCTACCTCCATGGGTACTATCTCGTAGTCCGGGGACGCTGGACCCGTCGGCGGGCGATGTGGCTGTGCTCCCTGGCGGTGAACTTGGTCTGGAATCAAGAAACCCGAGACAGGATCGCGCGGCCTGTGCAGGCGCAATTGGTTTGCGTGGCGCCGCAGCTCCGACCCTGTGGAAGAACGTACAACATACATATTGCGACCGAGCACGCGCTGAATGGTGCCCGGCAACCAACGGTTCTTCCCAGCAAACACCTTGAACAGTACCGGCGTAGAAACCTAGAACGCGTAGCGCCATACGAACCGACTCGGTACGTGGGAGGCTGCAGCAGGTGAAGGAGAGTGCGGTGACGGCGGCCGTGTAGCA
The DNA here is from genome assembly GCA_026315105.1 of Locusta migratoria. Taxonomy (NCBI): domain Eukaryota; kingdom Metazoa; phylum Arthropoda; class Insecta; order Orthoptera; family Acrididae; genus Locusta; species Locusta migratoria. Next base: position 320,452,447 of record CM048748.1, on the reverse strand, counting down.
GCTCGGCAGGAGACGGGCCGTCACGTGGCATGCACCGATACGTAGACAGGAAAATTTGAAGAGCTTGCTGCTTGGAGTGCTGACCTTTCATCTTTTCCATGTGAGACTTCAATGTTCGAACGAAACGTTGTGCTTCATCATTGGACTGAGGGTGGAAAGGTGCGGTGGTGATATGCTGAATGCCATTCACACGACAAAACTGTTGAAATTCCGCACTAACAAACTGAGGTCCATTGTCACTGACGATAGTTTCAGGCAAACCTTCGATGCAAAACACTGATGTTAAGGCAGTGATTGTACTAGACGCCGTCGTTGAGTTCATGGCAACTACGAAAGGAAACTTGCTGAAAGCAAGTGTTAACTGGTTCCTATCTCAGTCCCAAGTGACCGACGCAGCAGTCGTGGCCACGAGCGGAGTTGCAGCAGAGGGCGCTCGTGGCTGACATCGTATGAACGCCGCGCCGTGCGTGCATGGCGGCACGCGGCGAAGTACGTGGCGCGCACTTCATACTTGTGCGACACCACATGTTGGTTTAGTAGTATTGTATGAGTGACATTACCTTTGTAAGTGAAACAAAAAATTCATAGAAATATTTAATTACAATAACAGATCATTACAAAATATAAAGCCAGATGCCGCGGTGGAGTAGCCGAGCGGTCTAAAGCGTCTCACTGCGGAGCGCGCGATTGATCTCCATGAATTTCCGAGTCCTCCCTGGGGCTTGGGTGTGTGTGTTGTCCTTAGGTTAGTTTACCTAGGTTTAAGTAGTTTGTAAGCTACGGACTGATGACCACGCAGTTTGGTCCGATAAATTTACAAACATCTGAACATTTATAAAGCCAGATATTAAACACTAAAGTTTAGGTCTGTACGAAAAACATTACTTTTATCAGTTAATACCAATGTTTTTTAGGCAGACTTTGCAGAAACAAAAGTTTACTCAATCGTTTACCTTTCATTCTATTCGTTTGCTGATTGACTACCTGATCAGCCCTCGAAAATAAACGTTCAGATGTTGACATTAACAAAATACAGGATATTACTGTAGTTACATTTTCCTGTATGTATAGGAAAAGTCAAAGTCACTGGGAAATATGGAAGTAACAGCATTAAAATAGCGTGTTCTCTGTTCATAGTATGCCATTCTTCCGTTACCAGAAGCTAGCAGTTTGGGGTGCTACCATCTCTTCAGCTGGAGATTCTATCGCTCTAAGCGGTTGGCATGTAACAGAAGTAGATTGACACTAAAGACTAAAGGTTGCACTTTTTTCCCTATAGAGTTTCGCGACTGTATTTGTTAAACTGTGATGACACTGTACCCAACCAAATAGAGTGAATCTAAGGAATTAATATTATCCATTCCATTCATTAATACATACAGGGTAGCCAACTGCAGTAAAGTATTCAGATGTTCTTTTCCTTGTGATTAACTACCTGTTGTTATATTTCGCTAGATTGCTCACAGATGCCTCTACATGTTAATGAGATTTAAAATTGAAATAACTGAATCTATACTAATAATAAATCTGTAAATGTAGGCCCGTCGCTTTTCCTTTCAATCTTCAAAACTACTGGACGAATCTTCGTACGGTTTTTACAGGAAACAGAGAAAGGTTTGGGTCAACATATAGGCATAATTGTATCACAATCGGACCACGAAAAAAAAAAAAAAAAAAAAAAAAAAAAAAAAAAAAAAAAAAAAAAAAGATATCGTAATTCTAAGTGTTTTCAGTAACCGTTCTCCAAAACGACTTCACGAATTTGCATGGGGTTTTCGCAGGTAACTTGAGCGTAACTCTGGACAACATATGGACTTCGTTTCATAAAAATCCGATCACGAAAAAAAAAAAAAAAAAAAAAAAAAGAATATCGTAACTTGAAATTTTTTTATCTATGACCGTCATGTCTGTCTGTTTGAACACGTTATCTCCAAAACTACTTGACGGATCTTCATGGGGTTTCCACACATAACTTGAGCATAACGTGGGGTTACATAACAGCTTCAATAATTAAAATCGGATCAAAGGAAATAAAGATATCGTAATTTAATCACCTGTTTAAAAGCTATTCTGTATATCTATTTCTTTAAGGTAATTTCCAAAAGTACTACGGAAACTTTCGTGGGTTTCCACAGGCAAATTGAGAGTAATATAGGCACCATTTCATCAAAATCGGATCAGAGGAAGGAAATATATCGTAATTTGAAGTTTTATGTGTATACTATGCATATAAGTATGGTGTAGTACAGCAAATCTCTGAGAGTACTATACCAACTTCCATGGGATTTAATAGGTCAACTGAGAGTACCTTGAGGCAACATATAAGCTTGATTTCATCCAAATCGCATCAGGGCAAAGAAAGATATCGTAATTTGTAATTACTGGTGTATGTCATGCTTGAATTGCAGCGTAGTACAGCAAAGATCCGACAGAGGCGCTGACTTATTGGTGATACTGCGTTTTTTATTGTCATGACTAAGGTGTAATACACCGAAACAAGGGCACGATTTTCCTTACGGCACCGGTGTGGTATATTGATATTGAAAACGGCCGTTGAATCCTTTCTGAAAAATCACGTACAATGAAGGGAATAATTCTTTGCGTTGCAGCGTAGTACAGGAAAGAGCCGACAGAGGCGCTGACTTATAGCTAGCGAAGCTGCTTGTTTTTTTTTTTTTGTTTTGTTTTTTTGTTTTTGTTAAGCTTATGGGACTTAACTACGGGGTCATCAGTCCCTAAACTTACAAACTACTTATGAACTACTTACAAACTAGGACGGCACAAATATCCATGCCCGAGGGGGGATTCGAACCCCCGTCCGTAGTGGCCGTGCTGACCGTGACTGGAGCGCCTCAGTCACCTTGGCCACCGCGACCGGCCGGCGAAGCTGCGATTTTTATTCTAATAACTACGGTGTAATACAGTGAATCAAGGGCTACGATTTTCCTTACGACAGTGGTGTAGTGTATTGATGTTGGCAACGACCTCTGAATCCTTTTTGAAAAATCACGTACAATGAAGGGAATAAATCTGTGTGTTGATAATGAAATAAATAATTAATGTTGTTCTGATCACTAAATTAATGATTCCTAAAGCGAATATTTCGTTGCCACCGTTAACATACTGAACCGCTGCCACTGCAAGTGAAATTTAACCCAGGTATGAAACAAAAACATAATTTATTTACTAGCTACAGAGGTGCTTTAGTGCACCAAAGATGTAATAGACGCCGATGCTGCGTAATAAGAATGGGGTAGCACAGCAAGGAACCATGTGCCTATGACCAGACGATTTTTCACGGAGTTTCAGAGGCAGCTTGAAACCTATGGATTTCATTCCATTGAAATCAGAACACGGAAGAAAAAAATCCGTAATATAAACTATTAGGGAGTTTGTTTAGCTTATTAGTTACAGACATCAGTTCTTGGTGTATTATCAGTGTTTAGAAAATGTATAATTAGAGAAATTTCAGGATGTGTCTGTGATTACATTACAAATAATGGAAGAGTGCTACTCTGACACCAGAGATAATATATAGACGATGTGCTCACGGAACCTCTTTGGCTCACAGCCATTGTGGGTGCGCTACTCTGCCACCAGTAAACTCTGTACAGTCTAGATACTGGACTTCCGCTGTCAGATCATGCCAGCTCAAAAATGTTCAAATGTTTGTTAAGCTTAACTGCGGGGTCATCAGTCCCTAAATTTACAAATTACTGATGAACTACCTTATAATAAAGACAACACAAACATCCATGCATGATGGGGGATTCGAACCCCCCGACCGTAGTGCCTGTGCAGACTGGGACTGGCGCGCCGCAGACCGCTCGGCCACTGCGGCCGGAATCATTCCAGCCATAATGTTTATATTTCGTTTCTTTACTAACTGCAACATGGCTGCTACAAAATTCCGATAGAAAACGAATAGAAAATATGTTTGAAAATCGTTCCCGTATGTGCCTATTACATGGAATAATGGCGTAATACTATAAACAAAAAAGATGTAGGCATTTAATTCTTACGTAATGACTGTCGAAATTTCGTGTGACTAATTACAACATAGCGGAGAATGCAAAGCACATGGATGTGCAGCTACGTTGCAGTGTTATACATCCAGGTTATACAGACATTACTGTCAGGCAGTGTCACTGTGTGTCACCATAGAATAGAAATATCTATGGAGTGAATATTGCGTTTTGCGCATCTTCTCAACATTAAGCACCAATTACCACGTGATATTGAGATAAATCCACTCTTTACACACATTTCTTAGCTCTTACGATTGGTTTGCACCGCACTGGCTGCAAAGAAGCCCCACCTCCTTTTCGCCGAGCAACCACATAACATGAAATAATATGTAAATAAATGTGTCACAGAAGCAACAAGAAAGCTGAGGAAGCGTCGTTAAAAGAGCCATTTACACACAGTCACTCGTCTTAACCGAACAAATTAGGACCAAATACCATTAGTAGATTTTTATCAATATCAGGTGACATTTCCACTTTAATGTTGAGCACACAAAATCTGTTCTGCGCATCTGAATCTCCTAAGATCTTAATGCTCACTCCAGAGATATTTCTGTTCTGTATCTGCGACTAGAGATAACATACACACGCGATCGACAAACTCATCAGTTAACCTCTTTGCTTTCATAATTGTTCGATAATTACTTAGTTTTGGTGCGAACTACATTAAGATAGAGAAAGACATCTTCTTTTGCAGATACAATTGCACTTACACTTACAATCCGACTTCTAAATATATAGTTCTATTACACAAGGTCGATTTCAACTTCGTTCTTTGCGAAGTAATCACTGCAGAACGTGGGGAATTGTATTAGCTGAAAGAGTGGCTGATTCTGCTAACACAATCAAGACAATTCACTGGAAATACTATATTTAATGGAAAGTTCTATACAGACGATCAAATGACGACAGTCCTTCAACGATTACCCAGATTATTTATCACATACTGATACCACCATGACGTCCTATTTAAACACACATGAACTGCTCTGTTGATTGAATTACCAGACTTTCAGCTTTCATCGAGTTTTCGATAATAGGGAGCACTGCATACAGAATAACTACATTGTGCCCAATGCAACACCGCAACATATACTTCAGGATACACTTACTGTGAGAGATGAACGGTTTAGGACTATACCACAGAACCAATACATGGCGCTGTTTTTATTATTACTACTTCTCATCTCAATGATAGTATGTTTCCAGAAGTGTACGCCAAATAGACAATTACACACATGAACATAACCTAACATCGAATTTACATTGTTCTGGAGTACAGACTTTAATTTTACTTTTCTATGAACATCTTTATTCACCTTTTAGACAAGCACTTTTACTTCAATTCGACATTTTCGACAGAGCGATCCATCAAGGATTCTTTTTTCGCTGACCTAGATTCGGAACCCTAAAAAACCATGTATACGCAGGTCCCTATCTAAAAGCCGTTGAGAATCACGGGCATTTAAGCTAGTCTCAAATATATTAAGTTAACTTCAAATTAAATTTTAAGTTCTTTATCATTATTACCCAGAGTAATATTAATAACATCGATACATCGAATAGAAAAATTATTTGCCAAAACATCGAATCAATCCGATGTACTGTAAACATCTAATGGATTCGTTGCATCGATGTTTATTGAATATCCTTAGTCTTCAGTGCCTTATATGAGCACCGAACTCCTACTCATAGCTATTCGGACATAACGATATGCTAGTACAGGGAAAATGAAATGAAATGATCGTATTTGTTTTACTGGCCGGGATATCACCATCGGGGTTCGGCCGCCTACTGCAAGTCTTTTTATTGACATTTCTACGGCGACTTGCGATCAAAAAGGTTTATAAAATTGTGGGAACTAACTGCAGCGGGCGTCGGACTCCCGACATGGAACGAACGCGCGCACCGTAGCAAGGCGCATTAGTGGACACCGCTATTCCGCTGCAGCGACTTGTGATCGATGACCATGAAAGTGATGATAATAACAAACACAACACCCAGTTCGCTACTGAGAATCGACATTGATCCTCTTGCATTGGCGGTCAGTGACGCTGCCACTAAGCTACAGAGGTGGACAGGGAAATAAGATCTTCTCTTGTCATGTTGTCAATGGAAAACAACGTGATTTCAAAATTGAGTTTCGAAGATATCAATGATAAATTTTATTCTAAATAGCAAGGAAAAGGTGTTTTGTGTAAAGCAGAAAGACGTTAGTATTTATAACCTACAACTCATTTACTTTGTTATGAATGCAGAGCATTTTAAGGGTTAAAAACATGAATAACACTTGTGAAACTTTTTTGATTATGAATTTAATTGGATGGATTCTGATAAGCTAGGTCAGTTCTTACTACTAACATTTTTGTAATTATCATAGTCAATTAAGGTTCCTCCTCCATTTAATTATTTCTATATCATAACAGTAGGTCCGTTGTAGTAAGTACTTCGATATAATGGTGGTATGTCAATGACGAAACCTGTGATTATTTTGAACGTGATGAAGGTGTATAATCTCTGGTGGAGGGAGGGCGGGGAGGGGTAGATACTGGAGAGCTCCGCGCAGAAGTTGTACACAGGGCCCCGCAGAAGCTACGACCGGCTCTGCTTGAAGTCAGGTTCTGCCGCAAATTTATTTCTGTCCTATCTTATTTAACGCATATTTACTCAGTGTACCAATATAATAGAAATTTACGTCTATCCTGTCACTTTTCTTATTAAACAAATGGTTGAGTACGTGCTTCCAATATTACGACCGTTTTCGAGTGTGCCTAACATCGGTGCTGATTTACTTCAGTTCTTCAAATGTGTCCCTATGTACTCCAATAACACTGTTAGGTTGCTGCTTTAGCCTAATGTTAAAATTTTGAGTGTAATGGTTGTTGTTGTAGTTGTCTTCAGTCCGCAGACTGGTTTTATGCAGCTCTCCACGCTACCCTGTCCTATGCAAGTCTCTTCATCTGAGAATACGTTCGGCAACCTACATCCTTTTGAATCTGCTTACTATATTCGTCCCTCGGTCTCCGTCTACGATTTTTACAGCACACACTCCCTTCTAATGCTAATTTGACAATTCCTTGATGTCTCATAATGTATCCAACCAATCTATCCCTTCTCTTAGTCAGTATATGCCAGAAACTCCTTTTCTCTCCGATTAGGTTAAGCACCTCCTCATTAGTTACGAGATCTACCCATCTAATTTTCATCATTCGTCTATAGCACCACATTTCAAAAGCACCTATCATCTTTTTATCTGAACTCCTTATCGTCCACGTTTCACTCTCATACAGTGCTACACTCCAGACAAATGCTTTCAGAAAGGACTTCCAAACATTTAAATTAATATTGGATGTTAACAAGTTTCGCTTCATTAGAAACGCTTTTCTTCCCGTAGCCGTTCTGCATTATATATCTACTTTGGTCATAAGGAATTATCTTGCTACCCAAATAACAAAATTCATCTATTACTTTTATTGTCTCATTACCTAATCTAATTCCTTCAGCATCGCCTGATTTTCTGACATTGCATTCCATTACCTTCGTTTTACTCTTGTTAATGTTCATATTATATCTTCCTTTCAAGACACTGTCCATCCCATTCCATTGCTCTTCCAGATCATTTGCGGTCTCTGACAGAATTATTATGTCATCAGCCAACCGCAATGTTTTTATTTCTTATCCCTGCACTTTAATGCCTCCTCCAAATTTCTCCTTCCATTCCTTCACTGCCTGCTCATTGTACAGATTGAACAACATTGGGGAAAGGCTACAACCCTGTCTTACTCCCTTCCCAACCTCTGCGTCCCTTTCTTGCCCTTCGACTCTAATAAACGCTGTCTGGTTTCTGTAGAGGTTGATTATAACTCTTTTGCTCAGTCGACATTGTCAAAAGCTTTCTCGAAATCGACAAACGCTAAAAACGTAGGTTTCCCTTTCCTTAGCCTATCTTCTAAGATAAGTCGTAATGTGAGGATTGCCTTCCGTGTGTCTACATTTGTCCTAAATCCAAACTGATCTTCCCCAAGGTGGGATTTCACAAGTTTTTCCATTCGTCTGTAAATAATTCGTGTTAGTATTTTGCACCCATGACTAATGAAATTGATAGTTCTGTAATTTTCACACTTGTCTGCAGTTGCTTTCTTTGGAATTGGAATTACATTCTTCTTCTTGAAGTCGGAGGGTATTTCCCCTGTCTCATACATCTTGCATACCAGATGATACAATTTCTTCACAACTGGCTCTCCTAACGATATCAGCAATTCAGACAGAATATCATCTACTCCAGGGGCCTTGTTTCGACCCAAGTCCTTCAGCGCTCTGTCAAATTCGTCTCGCAGTATCATATCTCCTATCTCATCTTCCTCCACTTCGTCTTCCAGTTTAGAACCTGGTTTCTAAATCTATTCCTTACCATTATAAAGTCAATCTGGTACCTTCCAGTGTCTCCTAGTCTCTTCCACGTATACAGCCTTCTTTTATGATGATTAAACCAAGTGTTGGTGATCATTGAATTGTGCTCTGCGCAAAATTCTACCAAGCGGTCTCCTCTTTCATTCCTTTTTCCCAGTCCATATTCACCTACTACATTTCCTTCTCTTCCCTTTCCTACTACCGAGTTCCAGTCCCCCATCACAATCAAATTTTCGTCTCCCTTAACTTTTTGAATGATTTCTTTTATCTCCTTATACATTTTTTCGATATCCTTATCATCGGCCGTGCTAGTTGGCATATAATCTTGCACTACTGTGGTAGGTGTTGGCTTCGTGTCTATCTTTACTACGATAATGCGTTCACTATGCTGTTCATAGTAACTTACCCGCATTCTTATTTTTTTATTCATTATCAGACCTACTACTGCGTTACCACCAACTGATTTTGTATTAATAACCCTGTACTCTTCTGACCAGAAACCCTGTTCATCCTGCCACCGAACCTCACTAATCCCTACCATATTTAACTTTCACCTATCCATTACTCTTTTCAAATTTTCTATCTTACCTACGCGATTAAGGGTTAGAACATTCCACGCTCCGACCCGTAGAATTCCTGTTTTGTTTTTCTTGATTACGACATCCTCCTGAGTAGTCCCCGCCCGGAGATCCGAATGGGGGACTATTTTACCTCCTGAATATTTTATCCAAGAAGACGCCATCATTATATTGTCATACAGTAGAGCTGAATGTCCTCTGGAGAAGTAACGACTGTAGTTTCCCCTTGCATTCAGCCGTTCGCAGTAACTGCATGGCAAAGCCATGTTAGCTGATGTTACAAGGCCAGCTCAGTCAGTCGTCCAGACTGTTGCCCCTGTAACTACTGCAAAGGCTGCTGCCCCTCTTCAGGATGTATGGTACGTTGCATATTTGCTCTTTGTCGGGTTATTCGGATTCTCTCTCTCTCTTTCTCTGTCAGTCTCTCTCTCTCTCTCTCTCTCTCCCTCTCTCTCTCTCTATTTCTCTCTGTGTGTGTGTGTGTGTGTGATATGAACTTAGCTTAACCCTCTAGATACCGCGTGGCGGTACAGTGTCGCAACCGCAGGTTTTGCGGAAGTATTTGTTACTCAGAAGTCTCCTACGTTGGTACCAAAGTTACAAGAAATACAAGTTTTCTGAGCAATTTAGTGTCCTTACATTTATCTCATGTTATACGAGTAATAATTATTTACAAATATGTTCCGATAATACAATTACGGAATCGAGGCATACAGTTCCGCACGCGCTGTCTCTAATGAGAGTGTACCGCACGCGATATTCAGAGGGTTAATTCTCTGGTGGTAGCAGCAGATGGCCACAGAGTTGTTATTTTCGTGTAATAACGAGAAATAGCGACGTCATTACGTAAAGATATTTTGTTACCGTGAAATTTTAACTTCAACTGCAGGCACCACGGTCGACCTGTTAGTTCACACATTCTACCGTTAGATGGCTATCCTGTTAGACCTGAACCTTTTTTGGCCTAAATTCGTTTAATGTCCGTCCTTACATACGAAAACATCAACTTCCTTTAACCACTGTTAAAATCTGCTTACAAGCATGATTTTTCGTTTTTCGCACTTCTATCGCTAAGCGCCTTACGAATTTTAAATGTCTCATTGGCCTTATTGGACAACTAGCTGTAAACGCGGCGTTGCTCGGGTGTTAATTTATCCTGCACTCCCCTCCTCCTGCATCCACTTTCTCTCCCATCTCGCTGTTCGTTTCCATCTTTCCCTCTCTCGGCATTTTTTTTTTTTTTTTTTTTTTTTTTTTTTTTTTGCAAGGTACCCTTCTGTCATGTAGCATACAAACATTTATGTTTCTTGGTTTAAAGGTCATGCATGCAAAAATTCATCAAGAACGGAGGAAAACTATGCATTTTGTCAAAGTCTCTTCGTTCAGAACCCTCCACCATGCACCGAACGAAATTTTATACTGACAGTGACATTTCTCTTTTTCTAAGGTCAAGTGTGCGAAATTTCATCAATATCGAAATAAAACTATAGTTATTGTATGCATTAGAAGCACAGGATCACATTGAAAAACGCACTTTATTGTTCTCAAATTTTCCAAAAAAAGATCTGTGAAATCGGTCGAGCAGTTTTCAAGTTATGGCACGACCAAGGTATTTATGTTGCAAGGTACCGTCCCCCATGCACAGTAGACGGTGACCTTCCTCTTGTTTTGATGGTCAAGCGTGCGAACTTTCATGAAGGTTGAAATGAAACTGTAGATTTCGTCAATTTGTAGGAAAAGTATCCTCCATGCGCCCCAATTCTGTCTTATCGCAAAATACTTTCTTACATGACGTCTTCTACCTATAAACTACATACCGGCTAAATTTCACCTTCATATGTGCAGTAGGTTTAGACATTTTGTGCTTAGTGTGTCAGTGAGTGACATTTCGCATTATATATAGAGACATCTCCTAAATTATATGTCCTGCAAAAACATGTTTTACCAGGTTCGTAGAGTGAAATATTAAGAGCTGCCTGCGAAATGTGTTGTAAATAAAGTTGGTAGTAAAGACGTAGTAAATTACAACCTCATGCTTATTAGGGCGAATTTTCATGCATTTCATTGTCTTCGACGTGATACTATATGAACTATACGTCGTAATACGATATTATTTAGAAGGTACTTCCAGTAGTGTATATGTAAAATGTCTGCAAAATACGTCGGGTATCCAGTTAGTAGGAAAGGCGTAATAAATCAAAACCTCATGCGTTATGAGGCGGTTTTTCATGAACCTAATTCTTTATATGTCAATACAAAGTGTGTCGTATGGTCCGATGAACCCATGACTACTTGGCTTCCTACAAACAATCGGATTTACGTACAGAAAACTCTAAACCATAGCTACTTGCTGGAATCAAACATTATTTGGGCACCTACCTCCGGATATTCAACTTTCTGTCACTACCCTCACTGGTCACAAACCTGTTAATGAATCTCTCACCATCCTCGAAATCAAACTGCTTATTATGACTAATATATAATAAACACTACCATATTCCAAAATTTAAATGTGACCACACACACAGCTATAATGGTCCATTCATACTTTGTACAGCATCACAAAATTATCAGACACCTCCCCTGGACAGCAAAATCGCCAAGTCTCAACAAAACTCAACTGTTAATAGATGTTTTAGAACAGAGAGAGAGAGAGAGAGAGAGAGAGAGAGAGATTAACCAGATTTCAACTATAGTTAAAGTAATGGTAGACTGTTTGGGTATAAGAATAATACTAATATATTGGAAACTATACAGACACTATACGAATTTGTTGCTTTAACAATAGTAACTGTTCTTGAGAACAATAGAGGGCCAGCTCCTTACTAATAAATAAACATTATGATCATGGTATGTCTTCATATTATTTTGTCCACCATCAGCACGTGACAAGCTAAAGAATACAAGGAATTTTACACAAAAATTTAGTGTACTATATTCAGGTATGTCGCTGTAAAATTTATAGGGAAAAAGGCCACATAAGTTACAAGAACATTACCTAAAACAAGTAGCTGAGTTATGACATGAGTGTAAATGTTCACTCTCTGCACAGATTATTTTCCAGAAAAGTAGTAACAACATAATGGAAAGGAAGGAGACACCTTTTTCAGGATAAGAGGTACAGATGATTGTAGAATGGAAATGTGACGCTCCAATATAATTGGATGTTCGAAAATTAAATGTAGGAGAGTACCAGTTGTAGCTAATTAAACTTTTTATGATATTCTTAGAATATGGCACAAATATTCACAAGACTTACACAAATACATAGCAGCTGTCGTTTCAATAGTTGTGCTTCAATTCCTTAAATGTTAAAAATATACGACATACTTCATTTCAGGAATATTGGTAATGCGATAGAGTAAATTAATTACTTTCAGAATCAGCATTAAAACTAGTTCTGTAAAAGTGCATATGTTACTGACAAAGACTTTTAAAATGTAGAATTGTATTATTTCCACATGTTGTTGTTATGGTCTTCAGTCCGGAGACTGGTTTGATGCAACTCTCCACCCTACTCTATCCTGAGCAAGCCTTTTCATCTCCTCATACGAACGGCAACCCACATCCACTTGAATCTGCTTACTATACGCGTCTCTTGGTCTCCCTCTGCGATTTTTACCCCACACACTTCCCTCCAATGCTAAATTTACGATTCCTCGATGTCTAAGAATGTGTCCTACCAAGCGATCACTTCTTTTATTCAGGGTATGCCAAAAATTCCTTTTCTCACCAATTCTGTTCAGTACTTCTTCATTAGTTATGCGATCTACCCACCTAATCTTCAGCATTCTTCTGTAACACCACATTTCAAAAGCCTCTATTCTCTTCTGTCCGCACTGCTTATCGTCCATGTTTCACTCCCGTACAAGGCAACACTCCACACAAATGTCTTCAGAAAAGACTTCCTTACACTTAAATTAATATTCGATGTTAGCAAATTTCTCTTTTTCAAAAATGCTTTTCTTCCCATTGCCATTCTGCATTTTATTTGAAAGAGTGTATTCCAGTCAACATTGTCAAATGCTTTCTCCAAATCTACAAAAGCTAAAAATGTAGGTTTGCATTTCCTTAATCTATCTTCTAAGATAAGACGTAAAGTGAGTAATGCCTCCCGGGTTCCTATGTTCCTCCTGAATCCAAACTGATCTTCCCCGAGGTCAGCTTCTACCAGCTTTTCCATTCTCCTGTAGATATTTCGTGTTATAATTTTGCAACCATGACTTATCAAACTGATGGTTCTGTAATTTTCACACCTGTCTGCGCCTGATTTCTTTGGAATGGGGATTATTACATTTTTCTTAAAGTCTGAGGGTATTTAGCCTGTCTCATACATCCTGCACACCAGTTCAAATAGTCTTGGCATGGCTGGCTCTCCCAGAGACTTTAGTAGCTCTGAGGGTATGTCATCTACTCCTGGGGCCTTGTTCCGACCTAGGTCTTTCAAGGCTCTGTCAAATTCATCTCTCAGTATAGCATCTCCTATTTCATCTTTATCTACTTCCTCTTCCCTTGCTACAACATCGTCTCTAAGTTCATTCCCTTTGTAGAGCTGTTCTATGTACTCTTTCCACCTTTCAGCTTTCCTTTCTTTGCTGAGAACTGGTTTTCCATCTGAGTTCTTAATATTCGTAGAGTTGCTTTTCTTGTCCCCAAATGTCTCTTATTTTCCTGTAGGCGGTATCTACTTTTCCCCTTCTTATACATTCTTCTACAGATTTGCATTTGGCTTCTAGCCACTCCTGCTTAGCCATTTTGCACTTTCTGCCAATCTCATTTTTTAGTCGTCTGTACTCCATTTTGCCTGTTTCATTTACTGCATTTTTATATTTTCTCCTTTCATCAATTAAATTTATTCCACATAAAACATTGAATTTGTATAATGTTGGCGGGGGGGGGGGAGGTTGAGGGGGTTGGGGGTGGGGGGTGGGGGGGGAGAATAAAGTGCAAAATGATACGAGGAACAGTATGGAAGTCACTGATGAGAAGTTTGATGGAATAAATATTCATTTCACTTCATTACAAAAATTTAATAATCGAAATACTGCGAATCAAATAAGTAAAAATTTACTAAAGCTAAACTTGGTCGGAGCCAAAAATACACCAACGTTTAGGAAAATACATCTCGCTGTACATGGTGCGACGGTTCAGTAGGTTAAAGCGACCTCTGCATGTAATCAGCACGGAAACGGCCGGTTTGATGTTAAGCGACGAGGAACACGTGTACGGCTCGTTCACGGTTCAGGCGAGTTGCCAACTGTTTACGTGAGCTGAAACTGAAGAGCGCAGAGCACCCAACAAAAGCACGAGCTGTAGAAACAGGCCATCAGCAGCGAAATCGGTCTGTAATCGGTTAGCAAACGTTAAAGAAGTCGCAACCTTCCACAGTGTGTATCGCGCTATGCATTCACTTTCACCCGCAAAACAAGCACATTTAAGTTAGTATCTGCACATTGTATACATTATCTGATGTCGTAGGCAGTGGAGGCGATTTGATAGATTAATTATATTCAACAGAAGAAAGTCAAGATATCAGTATAATTATTTATTTTGTGACGCCCTCTTTCAATGGGCTATGCCACCATAATCTGGTCATTTAAAATTATACTATGTGGTCATATTACGTTATTTAAAAGAAATGGATGTTAAATAGTACGTGCAACATAGAACTTAGTCGAATTGTAAAATACACAAGTTACATCATCAATAGCTTGTAAGAGACTCAACGTAAGATTGCCACATTGTATAATTTTAAATGACAGATGATGGTGGCATAGCCCATTGAAACTGGTCATCGTAAAATAAATAATTATATTGGAATCTTGGCTTTTTATTTTTGAATATATTTACACTGTTATTTGACATGTTGTCAGGGAGGTGGTCTAAATATTTTTGATTAAGTAGACAATATGTATAGTCTTGACCGCAAATTTATTAACAGTGATCACCGGTTTCAACTCATTTCTGAGTCCAGTGCATCGTCTTGATGATTCCATACCATTTTCAGTACAAATTTTGCAAATTGTATTTAAAAATTGATTTGCCACAAAAATGTTTAAACACTATATTCTCAACCAATGTATAAATTTTGTTTAACGTGCACAACGCTAAACATTCCTTAACAGTTACCCGTAACTCTCGGATCAGTTTTCGTTTTTGTCAATAGTTGTATCTGCCATCAGACAGTATAACCTTCCAATCATCAAATTACAATTTACGAAGGCCAAAAAATGAAGTACAACATTTGAAGAAAATCAGATTGTTGCCCATATGACACATGTTGGTTAAAATATTTTTGAAGAACTGTAACTAAAATTAGGCATTGCTGGTTAAAATTCAATGACAGTGTCTTGTACAGGAAGCACATACGGCTCACTTATCTTCAACAACTCATGGAGCTAAAATTCAGGAATATAATTTTAATTATCATGTAGTTCATGCGCAAGACACTGTCAGTGAATTTTAAACTGCAATGCCTAATTTTAGTTACTGTTCTTCAAGAATATTTTAACCTACAAGTGTCATATATGTGCTACAACCAATCTGATTTTCTTCAAATGTTGTTCCACATTTTTTATCTTTCGTAAATAGTAATTTGATGATTGGAAGGTTATACTGTCTGATGCCAGATACAGCTATTGACAAACTCGAAAACTAATCTTAGGATGACTCAGAAATGAATAGGAACCGGCCATCATTGTTAATAAATTTGCGGTCAAGACTATAGATATTGCCTGCTTAATCATATATTTACACATTGTATATTCCATTTTTAGTTGCTAAGTTTCTCAGCAATGAAATTTATATATTCTTCTTTATATGATTGGTAGTAATTTTCTTAAATGCTTTAAGTTTTCCTACATTTCAGCGGATGTAAGTGGCGCTGTAATCGAAAAAGTATATATTTATGATACCTGGACATATCATGGTACATAGATTAATGTTAGCGACTAAGAATTGATTTAATTGGTACTACATACAAACGAAATAGTAGTGTGTTTTCGGGAAAGGGATACTATTGTGTAACATTCTTACTTGTAATATGGCCTTGCTGTTGTATGTAGCTGTATAGCTTTGTCCTACTTAGATTTCAGAAATTTTAAAAATTCAATAACTAATGAGATCACATTAATAGGTTTCCAAAAACCTGAAACAAATCTGATGACAAATACGACTGAACAAAAAACCTTTAAGTTGCGTTCAGGGAAGAGAGTACATCACCCCTATAACTGAGAAAAACATAATAGTGATGGTTCTCTTACCTCATGATCAACGTTATTGATGTAGAAATTTTAGTTTATAGTGACTACATTGATTTTACGGCTCCTTACGAAACGAATCAAAGAGATCTTCCACACACGTTTTTAATGTCACTTTGGCTTCAGGTCATTTCATCGTCTCGTGATGTGAAGCAATTTTCTATTTCCCAAACAGGGAAGGACCACACTAGCTCAAGTAATTACCGTAGTATTTCCTTCTCTAGATACGTGATAAAGACCGTAGAACGGATAGTCTATCAGCGCCTTGTCTACATCTTGGAATCGAGGCAGCTCTTTCGTCACTTTCAGCGTGGGTTGAGAAGATATCGCTTTAGCTTTGACAACCTGGTCTTCCTGGAAACGGCTATACACTAGGTTTTCCTGCGAAGGCATTGCCTTTTGGGTATATTATTTGATACCGAGAAAGCCTAAGATACAACTCTAATACTTGGGAGATTCGGGATGTGTTCCCCTTTATATTAATTCCTTCCTTTTTCCACCGTACTTTAGGTACGGAGAAGGCGACATTCCCGTCTCGAGCAGGACGGTGTCCCTCAGCGTAGTGTTTCAAGTGTGATTGTTTACCGTACCAATTAAGTCTAGTATCCTTGTGAAAGATACAGTTCAGTCAGAGTTACTAAATATAGCTTTGAGAAACTCATTCACCAAAGAAAACGAAACCAATATTCCAGATATCGAATTACGAACAGACGCCGTAATAAGCAACGTAGAAGTAGATATCATCGAAGTAGTAAATCAACTCTCTTAACAATAACAAGTCTTCTGGTCCGGACTGTATACTAGGGATGGGAAAAACCGACCGGTTAAAACCGACATCGGTATTTTACTTTTGAATAACCGGTTTTTTTCGCTATTTATTTGGTGCCGGTTGTAACCGATTATTTTTAGTAACTGCCAAGAACCGGGTAAAAAACTTTTTACGACTACTTCCTGTAGTAGGGGTTCAGAATATGCTTTTTGTAAATAATTAAAAACAATTAAAACTGGTAGACCCTAATATTTAGGGCTATTCCTAAAATTTCCACTGCTGCGAAATATTAGGTCATCGCAGTAACAAAGAACAGCGATCAGTGATAATTTAAGAACAATCCCGGCAGTCAGAAACACGCAACAAAAGCGTGGCATAAGAACTTAGGAACTGGTGCACCGGCAGTGTACAAGACTTGCCTCCGTCTGGTCATGCGGCAGTTCCCTGCTGTCGTCGCCAGACATCGTTTGTGTCTTAAATGGCACCATCCCGAATGTGGAAGTACTTCACGAAGTATGGTAGCAGTGAGGTACAATGCTCCATTTGCTTTAAAAATGTGAAATCGAGTGTCATTTAAGGAGAAAGCATCCAAAATGTTTCTTGTAAGAGAAGGTAAATTCGATTCATATACCTATTATGTAAGCTTGGAATAATAACTTTTAATGTATTATCAAATTGTTATGTATATAAGTTTTATTAATGTGATTCCTTGAAAGCGAGGGCTTTTTTAATAATCAATATGGGTTTAGGTAACATTGATCATGTGGTGCCTCGCGATGTAGCCGTGCGGTCTGAGGCTCCATGTTACGGACTGTGCCGCTGCTCCAGTTGGAGGTTCGAGTCCTCCCTCCTCCCTCGGTCATGGGTGTGTATGTTGTCCTTAGCGTAAGTTAGTTTAAGTTAGATTAAGTTGTTTTTAAGTCTAGGGACCGATGACCTAAGCAGTTAGGTTCCATAAGAACTCATACACATTCGAACATTCTTTGATCATGTGGTACACAGCTTTCCTAGTTCAATTTGCGTAAATTTACACTGACAACAATCATACTGTTACTCGGAACTTTGACTTTATTTTTCGAAATACTTCTGCAGCACTGATTGAAGTTAATTTACTGACTGTAACTTATATATATATATATATATATATATATATATATATATATATATATATATATATATATATAGTGTATATAACGAGATATTCGTATGCGATGGCTCACAAGTCCAACTTACAGAGTGGTTGGCTCAATATTCGCAACTGCTGGATGGAAATACTGGGCCAGTAAATCTGTATGCTTCGTATATCGTCCTCTACGGACTCCTGGCTAGGCTTACACACACTCAAGAAGGCGTAGTATTGGGAGGGGATCTTGCAAAATATGGAAAGACTAGTGATTTGTCGTATAACGTAAATTTACCTAAATTTCAACTAAAAGCGTAAGTCTCGGTTTCGGTCGAAACTGGAAGAATCGAAAGTCCGATTACGGTTTCTGTTTCGGCCGCAAAATATGTTTCGGTCGAACTCTACTGGTAATAATAGCAGTAAATAACCGAAAATCGATTATTTAAAGAAACGGTTATATTGAGCAATTTTTACGGTGCGGTTAAACTGGAGATGAAAAGAACCGATATAACCGAAAACCGGTTGTTTCAGCAGTAACCGCCATCCCTACTGTATACCCATTAGATTTCTATTTGATTATGCTCAAGCGATAGCTCCTCACTTAACATCCATATACAAGCGCTCTCTCAAAGAAGGATCTGTTCCAGAAGACTGGAAAGTACCACAGGTCACACCTATATTCAAGAAAGTCTGTAGGAGTAACCACTAAACTACCGGCCTATTTCATTAACGTCAATATTCAGAAGGGTTTTGGAACATATCCTGTATTCAAATATTATGAATTATCTCGAACAGAATGATCTATTGACTCAAGGTCAACACGGATTTAGGAAATATCGTTCATGCGACAAACTAGCTCTTTACTCGCACGAAGTGATGGGTGCTATCGACAAGGGTTCGCAAATCGATTCCGTATTTAATCAAATTGCTTGATTATGGTATATCGCCCCAAATTTGCGACTGGGTAGGGGATTTTCTGTCAGAGAGGACATAGGTCGTAGTAATCGATGGTAAGGCATCGACTAATACAGGGGTGATATCGGGCGTTCCACACGGTAGTGTTATTGGTCCTCTACTGTTATTATTTACATAAACGTATTGGGAGAAAATTTAAGCAGCTCTCTTAGGATGTTTGTAGATGACGCCGTCATTTACCGTCAGGTAATCTCATCTGAAGATCAAAACCAACTGCAGGACAATCTAAATAACATATCACTATGGTGTAAAAATTGACAATTGACTATAAATAATGAGAAGTGTGAAGTCTTCCACATGAATACGAAAAGAAATCCGTTAAACTTCGTTTACAAGATAAATCAATGAAAAGTGAAGGCCGTAAACTGCGTCAAATACCTAGGAATTACTATTACTTCTGATTGAAACTGGAAAGAACTCGTAGATAATGTTGAGGGAAAGGCAAACAAGAGAATGCGTTTTATTGACAGAACCCTTAAAAGATGCAACAGAACTACTAAAGAGGCTGCATACACTAAGCTTGTCCTTCCGTTTTTGGAGTATTGCTGCCCAGTGAGGATTCCTTATCAGGTGGGTTTGACGGAGGACATCGAAAGAGTCCAAAGAAGAGCAGCTCGTTTCGTATTGTCATGGTACAGGATCTGGGATGGGAATCCTTACAACAACGGCGCTTATCGCTGCGGTGTGGACTACTTACGAAATTCCAAAAGCCAACATTCTCCTCCGAATGCGAAAATATATTTCTGACTCCCACTTACATAGGTAGAAATGAACATCAGAATAAAATACAAGAAATCAGAGCTCGAAAGTAGAGATTAAGGTGTTCTTTCTTCCCGCGCGCTATTCGAGAATGGAATGGGAGAGAAATAGTATAACGGTGGTTCGATGAACCCTCTACCAGGCACTTAAATGTGATTTGCAGAGTATCCCATGAAGATGTATATGTAGAAGACTTCTCCAACTTTTTCCCTTCATCATGCCTTGCAACATCTCGTCAGTGACTCCCTCTTCAGTGATTTGATGACTGCGAAAAACCGTATTTTCAATTTTCAACCGAGAAGTCAGTGTTCTTTTTTTAACCATTCCCGCTATATTTTGAACTCCTCTGAACTGAAGATGAGGATTAACTACATTGCACAAAACAATTAGGACATTGTCTATCAACCTTTTCGAATATGCGACGCCCTTCCAAGTAAAAATATCCTGCGCACACCCTTCCGAATAAAAATAATCTGACGGACTCCCCAACTCCCTCCTTACGAACCGAAACAAAACTGAATTATTTCAAAGGAAACAAATTCAATCTCCTTTCTTTTGCTACAAGTTTCATTTATATTGTTGCACGAAGGTTTATTGTGTATTTTTCGGAATATTAACATATTAGCGTGTCTTACCATGATTTCCAACGGAAAAATATATTTCGCGTAACGAGTATTCCGCATCTCAAGCAAGACTCAGAAGCGAATTATGCTCATTAAGAAAGGTCCCACTATACAGGGTGTTACAAAAAGGTATGGCCAAACTTTCAGGAAACATTCCTCACACACAAAGAAAGAAGATATGTTATGTAGACATGTGTCCGGAAATGCTCATTTTTATTACTTCTCTTCAAATCGCATTAATCATGGAATGGAAACACACAGCAACAGAACGTACCAGCGTGACTCCAAACACTTTGTTACAGGAAATGTTCAAAATGTCCACCGTTAGCGAGGATACATGCATCCACCCTCCGTCGCATGGAATCCCTGATGTGCTGATGCAGCCGTGGAGAATGGCGTATTGTATCACAGCCGTCCACAAACGAGAACGAAGAGTCTCTACATTTGGTACTGGGGTTGCGTAGACAAGAGCTTTCAAATGTTCCCATAAATGAAAGTCAAGAGGGTTGAGGTCAGGAGAGCGTGGAGGCAATGGAATTGGCCCGCCTCTACCAATCCATCGGTCACCGAATCTGTTATTGAGAAGGAGGCCAATCAGCTGCTGATAGTGCCACACACGCTGTACATGGTACAGAAACAACTGGTTCTTCCATAGCACTCTCCGTTCAGTGACGTGGGCAACGTTACCTTGTACAGCAGCAACTTCTCTGACGCTGACATTAGGGTTATCGTCAACTGCACGAAGAATTGCCTCGTCCATTTCAGATGTCCTCGTCGTTCTATGTCTTCCCCAGTCGCGCGTCATAGGCTGGAATGTTCGGTGCTCCCTACGACGCCGATCAATCGCTTCGAACGCGTTCGTGTCGGGAGACCTTCGTTCTGGAAATCTGCCTCAATACCAACGTACCGCACCACGGCTATTGCCCCTTGCTAATCCATACATCAAATGGGCATCTGCCAACTCCGCATTTGTAAACATTGCACTGACTGCAAAACAACGTTCGTGATGAACACTAACCAGTTGATGCTACGTACTGATGTGCTTGATGCTAGTACTGTAGAGCAATGAGTCGCATGTCAACACAAGCAATGAAGTCAACATTACCTTCCTTCAATAGCGCCAACTGGCGGTGAATCGAGGAAGTACAGTACATACTAACGAAACAATTGGGAATTTTGACAATTGTCTGCACGAATTATTTCAATTTACATTTAAAGAGAAATACTAAAATGAGTCCTAACGTGGAAATTAAGCGTTTCTGACAGATGTCCACATAACATATTTTCTTTCTTTGTGCGTGAGGAATGTTTCCTGAAAGTTTGGCCGTACCTTTTTGTAACACCCTGTATAGATAGTTTGTAAAGAGGTACATTTTTTCGAATTTTTCGGAATTACTTATTGCATCTGCGCTTCTTCATCAGTAACACACTGTATAATAAAACAATGCATGATCAATTCATACTGAATGTTGCACAGGGCACTCCGCAGTTTTAACATACATCTCACTTAGGAATACTATTTGTATTATTGAACCCCTAGTTATGTTATGGTACAGACACTACCTCCTGTGACAGCGACACCCCAGAGCAAGATTTTGCGATCCTCCCCTCCCCCCCCCCTCCGTGGGGGTCGCGACCCACAGGGTATTATAGTCTAGCCGAAATAGCATGATCCCTGGTGCTTGCGACAATCAGCTTTGAGCGCCGGCTGCGGCAGCAGATTATTGGAGCAAGTCAAACGGGAGCTTTGCTCTGCGCATGCGCGCGTTTGTCTGCGCTCTGTACTTTTGCCAGTTCTGTCAGACAGCACCGACGGTTAAGCTACACTGTCAGGCAGCGAACTAACTACTTGGCGACACTGTTGCATTCAGTTTCCACGGCTGGAGCGGTCTCCTAGCCCAGTAGGCATGTAGAAGTGGTGAAACCATAATTAAATCGCTCACACAGGTTCACCCAATACAAGAACCAAGTCTAGAATGATTGATTCCTAATAGCGACTCAGGCTCCAAATTATACCCAATAAATACGAAACTTCATTTTAAACCGCCATTGTTCAAATATACATCAGTTCAAATTCAGCCACTCTTAGAATGAAATGAAGAAGATTTTAACCGACTATCTCGTTGGAACATTAGCTCTCTTGGACACTTCGTTAATTTCTTTACTTCATTCACATGCTACTTTTATATATTTTAACGCGAGAAAATACTTGACTATCAAGAGGCGCCACATTGTTTACATATGGCAAACGGAAGTGTTATTTTTGAGGCTAGTAGTGAAATTATTTTAGGAATCCCTAATGTAATTCGTCAGTGTCAATAACTGAACAAATATAATTCACGTACAATCATTTGAATGCAAAATTAAGTCTTTGTAATGTCTGTTATCGAGTATAAAGACTCCGTCATTACAGTTTTATGATCCAGAATAATTTGTTTAGGATTACGTACTGTGTAAATTTCATCGCAAACACTGATTGTTGTTAATAATCAGACAAATTGAAATAGCAGCTGATGACAAGTTTTGGTAAATTATCTTGTAAGCAAAACTCAAATTTAATTCTGACACAGATATTTAACATATTCGTCTTGTCGAGTAGAGCATTAAAATTTGCACTTCTTTCTTTAGTTGTTACTAAAGTAACATGTGTTCATATGAGGTAGTTCATTGATATTAAGTCTTAATAGTTAGCTCTGCTACGGATAGTTACATTCCTTCCTTCTAAGCATAGTTCTATTAATTTCGTATATTGTTGCTTAAGACATTTTGAACGGTTAAAGAGCAATAGCAGATAATTCAATTGATATTTTGTATCTTCATTTATTATTACTGTGTGTCTAATTATGCTGGTGAACGATATTTATCTCTACAACTAGAATACATTTTGTTTGACTCCCGACTGAAACATTTCAGTTAACGAACTTTTATTCGGTATTTTCCTTCAAGCATATATTTTCAGGAGTTATGCAAGGCTGCATGCTCTCACTGATGCTAAAAAAAATGTACTGAATCTTGTGATGGTCCAACCACTTGATAAAATGCGAGGAATAAAATGAACTCATGGAACACATGTAGAAGACCGAGTGTATGTAGATGACCTTTGTCTTCTATCCCACAGCCTCAAGGACATGAGCTAGAAGTTATGAAAACCGCGGCGACGGAATTCGGCTTGAAAATTAATGCCATATCCACCCAAAAAAAAAAAAAAAAAAAAAAAAAGAAAAAAAAAAAAAAAAAAAAAAAAAACTGCAGAGCTTACGACTGGGAACCAAATCATGGTAAGGGTGGATAAGGTTTGCTATCTTGCTAACATGAGGATATAAACAACAGCATCAAAAGAGGCAAAGGCGCTTTTACAACTCTCAGATCTACTTGGAGATCGATAGAAATAATATTGAGGGATAAATTGCGAATATTTGAAAGTAACTTAAAATATTTGCTTTTATGTGGATGTGAAACATGAAGAGTGACACAGCAGCTAATCCATAAGCTGCAGACAATCAACAACTAATATCTGAGGAACACCCTGGGGATACGGTGGCCAAATGTCATCTCTAACGAAGCATTCTGGGAAAGAACCAACCAGAAGCCAGCAAAACTCCAAATAACAAGCAGGAGGTGGAGACGAGCACATGACCACATTGCAAAGTAAGTACTTTACTGGATTCCACAGGGACTATAGTGACAGGTCAAGCCCAAAATGACGTGGAGACGATCGGTTGACGCAGAGGGACGAAAAACAGAGGCGGATTTACCATTAGGCTGAATAGGCTGGAGTCTAGGGCGGCAGATTCTAGGGGAACTTTTTAAACTGTAAGTAAGTGTAATCAAAAGATATGCATTACTGTGTAAAAATAATAAGCCGAACCTTTCCCCCACATTGTTAGTAGTGTGTGAGTGTCCTTTTGGTAGTTCATAAATATAAACATAAGCTATTTCTTGTACAGTCTTAACCTAATAATTGGGCTTAGTTCACAGTCATACTAATTACGGGGAAAAGTTGGTGTTATTAGAACTATAGTGCACAAAACATAAAGCTACAACTTCATTGACAAAAAATTATAATCAATATGATTGTGAAACTGGATACAGAATTATGGAGGTCGGTATGGTCGGACAAATTTGAATAGCCTACTGGCGCCAAATGTGGAAATCCGCCACTGGCATAGAGTAGGACGGGAAAAAGTAGAATTAAGACTGCAGGGTTGCCAGGTGTGGCGATTTTTCGCATTCTTGGCTATCTTTTTCTTAGAATAGCCATTCTAGCTTTATGGCGACTGGCGATTAAATTTGGCTAGTAAAAGAATTAGTTGGCGACTTAAAGGCTATTTTATTTTGCTTCAAATAAGACGAATGTAAAGCAAACCCTCTTGATACATTGTATAAGTGAAACTGCCTGAACATCGCTAGCATACTGGGGGAAGTAATCACACTATAGAAGTTGGCACAAATGTCTGTACGTATCTTTGATCTGTGAGAGAACGTTATAGAGATGCAAAGAAATTAAACTTGTGGACATAGACGTAAAATACCTCGAGGAGCCTACTTACAAAGGTTCAAGAATAGGCTTTAAACGATGACTCCTCAAATATACTACAACCCCATATGTATGGCTGCCGTAGACATCGCGAGGATTGCAGCATGCAGAAAGGCATTTAAACAGGTTTTTTTTTTTTTTTTTTTTTTTTTTTTTTTTTTTTTTTTTTTTTCCGCGCTCCATGTCAGCACAACAGAAACTCCTAATAACTGCTACTGTGAGACTAACCCTTTGCTTCGCACTTTAGTAAACAATGGTTTGCAGATAAAAATAACAACACTCGGTAATTTCCCTGTAGTTCTCATGGCCTGTAAATATTAGTTTTGAAGAAGATATAAGTGATTAGTAATCGAAGCTATGCATCAGAACTTCCCTTGTGTAAGTTTGGTAGAATGATTCTTGATTAGTTTTATGTTACGATTTTATTAGTTCTGAAATTAATACATATGATAGTTAAATGTAACTGTGTTTAAATTTAGTATCCACTGTATCTCTCGAGTCTCTCTCTTACATTTACAATATGACTATATTTCGACTGGATTCGTTGATCAGTTGGTGGTGTGTGTGGGTTCAGTTCCTGGCTCAGATAACTGTTTCCTTTAAGAACAAGGTTTCTTGGAATGTCCAGTCTGGTGTCTATGAATTTGAGAGCGCCATAGTTTGTGTTACTTGTTACTGAGTAACCAACTAACTCCCTGAATTTCAGGATTATTGTTGTCGAGACACACGACATAATACCATAGCACAATGACGTTAACTGATTATAAATTGCGATAGGCCTACTTGACTATTTTTACTAAGGAAAAATGGATATATTTAGACATTTTATTATTGGCTATTTGGCGACAGAGCAATGGAAAAACCTGGCAACCCTGAGTAGGAGCAGAAGACTGAGCAAGATGGCGATCCTTTGTTGCAGCCCTACGCTCCACATAAGGACTTAAAGGAATTTTACATACTTTTTCAGCCTAAATCCCAAAATAATATTTGTGATAACGTTATAGCTGGCATTAATAAGTCGCCGGGTAAAACAGCGTGGCATTACAAATACAGTAAATACTGTCTTTTATTCAATTTCCACTTCAAAATTCGTCTGACGAACTTTTTGGTGTCTAATTTAAATTACCTGTCGAGACGTTGTTAGTCTGGATATAGATACGTGTTCGAACTGTGTTAATAACTAAACAGCTTTGCATTTCTCTCTCTCTCTCTCTGTGTCTCTCTCTCCGTCACTGTCTGTCTTTCTCTCTCTCTCTCTCTCTCTCTCTCTCTCTCTCCCGTGTGTGTGTGTGTGGTGTGTTTTGTGTGTATGCTTGCGCACGCCATTATTAAGCTCATGACGAGGCACTGCTGGTTGAAACAATGGAAAATTTAGATCCTACTGCATACAATGAGTTACACGTCACTGTACGTTTAGCCGCGACCATAAAGAAGAGAATGGAAGGTCTTGTGTGTGGACAAACGGTTTGATGTTCACAGGTTGAAAACATTGCATTATTAAGTTTCACGGGATTCGGCCAGATTTACGTAATGCGCTGTAATAGGTTTATAGGCTTTAAGCTACGATATGAAATGTGCTAATTCCCTATGGTCCAGCCGTTATTGCTCAGTGTGATTCTGAATAATATGGTACCACGCTAGGCGCGGGTCGCCTCGATTTATTGGCGGACAGCAGCCCTAATTCTATATTATTTCTGATGTTAACTGTCAAACCAAAGGGTCTCTCCTCTTGGAGCTGAAGCTGACACCGGCAAAATTTTTATTTCAATGTGGCACACATCGCAACACACGAAAACTCGCTAACCCACTTTTACTCGAACCTCACACAGATGCATACTCACATGCACAAACTATAACACGACTAACACTTGTATCTAGTCGGGTGATGGACTTTTTCAGCAGAAGTGCTATAACTACTTGATACCACTGGATCATAGAAAATAGGGATCTTTACCATTTCTATGCAACATGTCACATTATACCACAAGTGGAAACAATGTAATATGATATAAATACCATAGAATGAAAATTATACGCAATTTAATGTCTTGAAATTACATTTTCAATATTAGTGTGCCAAAAACAATGTGTTTAATGTAAATCTATTAGCACTAGAGATATAACTTACACACCTGGTAGCGCCTACGATCGTATTCAGAGTGCCGATGGAACCGATCACATACAAAAACGTGGAAGTGAACATATCACGAAAGGCACGTTTTACAATCAAAACAATTTCGTATTTAAGAACTGAAATATCGATATGTCTAAGAAGTTACGTTTTTAAGTGATGTTTCTGCAATATTATTGTCATTATTGTTAACCAAATTCCAGGAAAGGATCATACTATGAAGCAGAAAATTGATGGCACATCACAGAGCGCTGTTTGATCTTGAAATGTGAATCATTTATCTCTTCTACTTTGTTTCAACTAATTCATCGATATCCTGAAAGAGACTTTGAGGACTTATATAGGCACCATGAGGTGTGGTGGATATGCATTTTGCGCTGAATACTTGACGTGAGCAAGGCATTTATCACGTGCTGCTCAAAAATGTTCAAATGTTTGTAATCCTATCGGACCAAACTGCGTGGTCATCAGTCCGTAGCTTACAAACTACTTAAACCTAGGTAAACTAACCTAAGGACAAACACACACACCCATGCCCCAGGGAGGACTCGAACCTCCACGGCGAGAACGTGCTGCCTATGACAGAATCGAGCTCCCACGGGGAAAAGAGGCAGTCGTATCCGTCTTCAATGATGGATCGGAAGTAAAAACTACTCTTTTCCTTAGAAATTCCGTGGAAATGGAAAGCAAGATCCTGCCCGACAGGGGTAGTTACTGTAGAGTAATACTCCGCCATACTCTGCGCGATGTCTCGTGGGTCGGTGTAGAGAGATTAAAATGGCTCCATACTCTGCTTACATGGAATTCAAGTCATTAGATGACGGACTGCAAATTAATGGCAGCATATATTACTTCAATTTGAAAGACAGCCGTCTGCCGTCTTCAATGGGTTATTTTAAATTTGTGATCTATTTAAGGTCTCTAGATGAGCATTTTGATGAACGAGAACCCCGCTCTTTTCGAGGCCTGATGAATTTCACATTTAATTTTTTCTCTATTAATATTGTGTTATATTCACTTCCATATTATTATGGTTATGAATGTGGCAATGCAAACTGTTTTTCCAATGCGCCACGTCCCTGCGTGTGTGTGTGTGTGTGTGTGTGTGTGTGTGTGTGTATGTGTTATTCCTGGCCGGCCGCGGTGGCCGAGGTGACTGAGGCGCTCCAGTCACGGTCAGTACGGTCCCTACGGTCGGGGGTTCGAATCCCCCCTCGGGCATGGATATTTGTGCCGTCTTTATTCTTAGCTAGTTCATAAGTAGTTTGTAAGCTTAGGGACTGATGACCCCGTAGTTAAGTCTCATAAGTTGTACAAACATTTGAACATTTTTGTTATTCCTGTATGCACGAATATGAGAATTTTTTGAGGTCCGGCATGTATGACAAATTTCGTTAGGCTTGGTCTGTCGGCTGCGTGCCTTTCTTTCTCTTTGCACTTGGCGTCAGTAGGGAACCATTGCCAACTGTTCTTTTGACGATACTAAAGAGGTTCTTGCACTACGTGATCGGGTTCAAGAGTTGGCTATAGGGGGACTAACGTCTTTGGAGTTCCCAGTGCCCGGCTCAAGGAAACACTCTGCTGGTGGTCGTGAAAGTGGTAAGTTTGACTATGCTCTCATATCCGTTGAGATTTTGGCGATTCTTTGTCTGGCCTATTTGGACTTACAGTCCAGAATTTTAACTTCATTTTTCCTGCCTTTTTTCTCCAATCATACGCGGAAGTGGTTTTTTATTTAGTTTCAGTGATATCATGCAGATAAACGTGGTTAGTATGTATCAAGTTTGAATTTTCTAAAGGCCTTGGCGTGGGTTTTTAAATCTTGCATGCTCAAGATTATGTGTCGGTTTGTGAACTTTGAGCAGGTTTCTTCTATCTTTCCTGGACGCTACCAGTATTCAAGGGTATGTTAAATTTGCGTAATGAGCGTGAAACATTTCTTTCCTTCTTTCTTTCCGTGAGTAATGTGTGTTCCACATGGTGTGTTCGTCGAACAAAGCCTTCTGCTTCCCCTGTGTCCGTTCTATGCCCTTCATAAATAATAATGCATTTAGGTTACTGATTCCGTATTACTAATTCGCGACCTACTCACTCCGAGTATATTAGTGTTGCTGTTTCCTTTCAGAACTTGTAGTTTTCTATCGCTCTTTGCCTGTAAGATCTACTAGACTTGCACAATCTCCTTTTGTAATTTCCTCTAGAAATTCTACGTATTTCTAATAGTTGCACCTTGTAGTTTCTTTTTCATCTCGTCCGCTCATTTAATTTTTCACTTTTCTGGGTGTTGGAAACTGTGCTTCATCTCTGTCTCTGTAGGCTCTTCCATCCGTGTGTAGCTACCTTTCATTAGCTTCATCGTGAAATTCTATACGTTTCTAAGCGTTACATGCCACAGCTATTTTTCTTTATTTTCCGGGAATTCAAGTTTTTCTATATTTACTGGTTTTCGGAACCACGTGGCTCCGGACTCCGACTTACAAGGTCAGAAGTTAATCTCTTGTGTCTTTCTTTCCTGCTCATGAACCAGTGCTTAGGTTGTGTAATACTTGTTTTAAATTTCAAGTTACTATTTCGATTTTGCTTAAATGTATCCGGTATTTAACAACTCCGCCTTCAGCGGTGTGCGTTCATCTAATGCTCCAGCCATGTGCCGTCCAGATCAGTTAGTTTGTTTGCTCATGGCCTAATAATAACGCAAATCATTTTTGCTATTCTCTTGCTCCACCTGGAGTCGCAAAGGGCGAACCAGAGCCAATGCTGCAGTCGCACAGGAAAATTTTTGGCAAATAAGAGCAACAAGAACTGGCCGATTTCGATGCTAATTCGGAAAACCGAGGATGGAGGTATTCAAGTGCTATAGGGAGAAGACGATGAAGATTCACTAATTGTTCAAACAGCTGTTTACCAAGTTGTTGAATCTGACAACATGACAGTCATGAGCGAGGACATCGATGTGCTTGTTCTCCTGACGGGTCGAGGAAACATCTTGTACTTCCACAAACCCGTAAGAGGAAAATCAGCGTGTGAGTTACTCTAGTAGTTCTTTGAGTTTCCTTCATTTGCCGTTTTCGACCATACCTTCTCAGGATGTCAAATCACATCCTATTTTTTGAGCAACATAAATGGGAATTACTAAACCTTATGCAGCAATAGCCACACCTCAAAGTGCATGTTGCTGAATTTGTTACATCCTCAGTATCTCAGGACCTAAACTGCACAGGAGCACAACAGCTGATGTTAACACTGTCTGGGAATTTAATCAGCGCGACTTTGAGCGAGCATAGATAAGAGAGTTTGCAACGAGAAAATCTTTCAAACTTGAAAGGCTACCATCAACATCGGACGCAGCAACGTGGCACTCATTGCGATTCTATCAATGCATTGCTATCTTGGTTGGGGAAGAAAATTGATCCGGCAGCCGTGGAGTGGCCGAGCTCTCTAAGGCGCCTTGCTGCGGAGTGCGAAGTTGATCACCGTGCGAGGTTCGAGTTGGGTGTGTGTCTGTTTGTCCTTGGCTTAGTTTAAGATAGGTTAGGTAGTTTGTAAACCTAGAGACTGTTAACCAGAGTAGTTTCGTCCTATAGCTTTACAAACATTTCAACGTTTCTAAAATTGATCCATGGCTGTAAGTAAGAGAGATAATAGGTTTGTTTCCCGTGATGACGATGAAAGGATGCATTACGGTGTTTGGATGTGGCAAATCTCGACTGAACCATTCCCTAGGCTTAAAAACTACTTAAACTAACAAAAAAAATATATTATGCTAAGAACAACAGGCACACAGACCCCAATGCCCGAAGGAGGACTCGAACCTCCTACGGCGGCCAACAGCGCGCTCCGCAGCTGACAGTGCTTGACCACTCCACCGCGACGGAAAAACTTTCACTGAAATCTTGTACGGTTCTGAACTATGTCCATGTGAACTTTAAATGGCCTTGAAATTCTTCAGTAGGGATTACCCTGTCTCACTGTTTCTCACTGGAAATTTCCCACTGGAAATTTAGGATCTCATATGCTCGAGCAAGCGGCCATTTTGCCTAATTCACATGTTGCCAGCTTTCCCTCATGTCGTTTGGCCTTGTGGTGGAGGAGTGGGGTACACCTTCTGCTACATAATTCTGAATAAGAAGTAATAAAATTGCGTGAAGTCTCTCGATCTTTGCCGGAATTTACGTACTGCACTACCGGAACCAATCTATCGATTCGAGTAAGTTCGAGTCCTCCTTCGGGCATGTGTGTGTGTGTGTGTGTGTGTGTGTGTGTGTGTGTGTGTGTGAGTGTGTCTGTTGTTCTTAGCATAAGATATCCTAGGGAATGGTAACCGCAGCAGTTAAGTCCCTTAGATTTACAAAGATTCATTCAAACGTTTTCCCGATCTCGCTTCGTTCTCGACGTACAGGTAATCTGGTATTCATACAATGAAATGCCCCCTGGCGACAAATAATATCGAAAGATAGAAAGATTTCCACCCAAAAACGTGTATAGTACGAATTTTAAAATTGGAACATATACTAGGTAAACCTTCTAGTTATTTTATGGACGTGACTGTTACATGTTTTACGCACACTACATGATTAATAAAGAGTTGCATTATGCAGTGACGATGTTCCATCATGGGAACGAAATCGATATAATTTTTTTAAATAAATCATATCGGCCGGCCGCGGTGCCCGAGGAGACTAAGGCGCTCCAGTCACGGTCTGCACGGCCACTACGGTCGGGGGTTCGAATCCCCCCCTCGGGCATGGATATTTGTGCCGTCCTATTTCATAAGTAGTTTGTAAGTTTATGGACTGATGATCCCGTAGTTAAGTCCCATAGACTATACAAACATTTGAACATTTGAAATCATATCGGCCCCCAATCTGGAAATTTATTTTATTACAGTATTGAGGTGGGCAGTCACAATCTCCATTAGGGAGTCAAATTGCAATACGAATACGGGTGATCATATGAAAAAATGAACTTCACCTTGATTTCACATCAAAAACAACGTTCAAGGTCCTTTCGAGATAAAAATACCATGACCATCTTCCAACCTTACAAATGCAGACTCTTTGGAAGACTGTGTTACTCTATAGGTATCGACCTGTATTGAATAAAATAGGACACCTTATATATTCTGCGAACTGTACCATATATAGGATTAGTCAGAACTGAGCTCCGATCGGCAACACCACACAGAGAAATATAGTTAGGCCTATAGGTTCTCTGCTACTTGACCGAAGCCTGAGCGGATTTCTAGTTTTCTTAGTAAATTGGCTTTTCACTGAATCACACATACAACTAGTCATTGCGTTGTTATTCATCCATGTGATGAATAAATTATTATACTGGTTGGCAACCAACACTATAGCGATACCAGCTCCAGCGGTGAGTGGAGAGAAGACGAACCTCTTGATGGTAGCTAAAAAGCTTTTAAATTATACTGAAATTACAGCGCGCAGGAAACGGAGATAAATTTAGTGAGCGAAGAAATTAAAGATTAGAATAATTAGAAGTTCCACTTTGAGGGGACAGTATTATAGCAAATCAATCCAAAAATGTTACTGCCAGTCATTATACAGATTATTGGACTTTGTCGCAACAGGTCGTAAACCGTATGTTCATTTTGATCACGTTAAGAACCATCAATCGAGTATAAAAGTAGTGGGGGAATGGGAAGAGCACGTAACAACTACGATCCTTAACTCTGAAAACTGCCTTCGCTGTGGAGCGACTATAGCACTCTTTTCCTGGGACTGTTGGACCCATAGACGGTAAGTGCCTTTAATATTTATGGAATGACGGATAGACAGTTTTCAGTTACTGTGACGTGATGGGAAAAGGTGAAGAACACATATACGGCGATCAATGAAAAACTATACTCTCTTTGTAATTATTAAATTTAACATTGTTGGTTTTCATCAACTGCTTCGCTCTTTTGTGTATTATAAGCTGTGAAATATATTTTAAATACGGAGTTTTCGGATATAAGCCTACTGCAAAATAAAACAAGTAAATTAAACATGGTTGTCAACAGCAGTTGACGTAGGAATACAATCATTTACTATTTTTTTTTTTTTAAATTAAACTTATTCCGAGTAAACTATGATTGACTGTAATACTTTTATTCTGAATTACATAAAATTGTATGTATAGCAATGGTCATGTATACAACGAGTGAGTATAAAGGCCTCCACATAATCAATTGAAGTTTCCCGTGGTCTTCCCTATTTCTAAAAACATAGTGTGTTACATTTGTGAAAAGTCTGCAACACTGCACCAAGATGTCTAAGGCGTACTATAAAATATGTAAATTACCACTTCCCAAACTGATGGTTTGTAGTGGAATGTAAGTACATCTGTCAGTATATTTAAGAAGTCATGGACTTCGACCTTGTACTTAGAAGTTACTTGCCGTAACCTTGATTTGCGCTAGTCACAGATAGTGTTTCAATGACAACTGCGTGCTCCTGACTACCCTGTTCAATACTTACTACTATCGTGGGGCGCATGTAGGCCTACTCTACATATGTACGGTAATTTGAAACAAGTAATTGTCTCGGGTGATTTGGTGACGATCAAAAGGTTTATCACGGCTGTATAGCTATTTTCACATTAATAACGACAACATAAAAAACATTTTGTTGGCGACGATTTCGACAGGAGCGAACTCACGAGAACCATTTGATGGTCACCGTATTCTCGTTCGCTTGAAATATGTTACAAGAGCTTGCGCTCCTGGACTGATGTATTGTGGGGCATTGTCGAGCGTCCTTCTCTGTGCCTTTTGTTAGGCAGACGATATGAAAAGAGCTGGCTGGCCTTTTCTTGTGCACGGAGCTCCACGTACGGTGGATATCATGTCCGCTACAGCGGGGACTTATGAATCTGCTGATGGCCGCATGGTACCAGTCACTTTTAAGCGTTCCAATTGTATGAAGCAGGCTCATAGAACCTTGAGAATTGATATTCAAGAAAAGAGCAGAGAATGTAAGAGATGCAACGCTCGATTTGTTCGGAGAATATGAAATCGTGCATTGAAGTTATAAGGGTCGAGGCAATAATTTCCCGGCGTTCTTCTGTTAGCCCTTACTCGAGAAGTAGACATCCAGAATAACTGCGTTTAACTTTTAGAGCAGTTTTCTTCAAATCGTAACTAAGGGCCAGTCAAACTTGCAGTAAAACGTTTGGTACTACAAAAATCACGCAGGGGCTGGGAAACCTGAATATTCCAGTAAGATATGGGTGAGGAGGTAGGCGAAAGTTGTTGATATTGGAGATTTTTTTTTTTTTTTTTTTTTTTTTTTTTTTTTTTTTTTAATTTTCATATCCCAATCCTACATTATCTACCTAATCTAAACAAAATATACTGATACTTTCATCTGATAATATTATAGTTTGAATAAACACAAACCATACGTGGCTACTATTTAAAATTTAAAAATGTATAATCGGTCCAAATTATAAAATAGATTGCCTAATTTGGACCTTCAGTTCTTTAAATTGAACCATATGTTAACACTGGTAGTACCAGACTTTTCGGTAAACGTAGTAGTTCCATATGGCTCATTTTAACCCATAAAAATAAACTACCATTTTATTAGTATTTTGATGGCATAAAAGGACTGAAACAGGCTGAAAACATTTAGTTTCTACGACTACTATTAGAATTTTTACGTTTTTCCTTCTTTTTAGATTTAAGGGAAGTGCCGAGTTTTTGTAAATATGTAATATTTTTTTCGTTCTCATTGCACACAAGGGACGAAAATATAACAAAGAGCAATTTCAGTCTGTTATTGAAAGTGTTTGTAAATATTTAGGAACAAATCGTTGACAGGATTTTCTGAGCTGGGGTGGGCTCACAGTTTGAGACGTTACACAACTGTTTTGTATATTTTTCATTCCATTCCATGATGGTGGTGGCGGCTGGTGCAACAACAGTGGTGAATAATTAAATAATTCGCAGTCTCTGTTGCAATAGTCTTTATTACTCAAATAACGCGTTTCGCGCTGTTTGCGCATCATCACTCTGGAAACAGACAAATGTTTTATTACAGTCCGTATACCTGGCGGGCAGCGAAACTAATATGGCTAAGGTGAGTAAGAACTCACTTGCGTGGAGATGGAGCCTCAGAATTATTGAAAGCTGTGGTGGAAGTAGCTTAATTTGTGTTCTGTCATTGCGCCCCTGCAAAGAGGTAAACGTACGAAGTACGTAACGGCTATTTGAAGTAGAATAACTAGGGACTACAGGGGTACTGTATAAAAATTAACACAATTATTTTATATGATAAAACTCACCACAGCAGCAGAGGAGTCGCTGTCGCGACAGGTCAACGTTTACCACTGGTAGTATTGTTAATAACAGCGGAACATAAATGCGACCGTTAAACAAAGCGGTAATGGAAATGATACGCCTGCGAGAATACGTTTCACCACAATGAACGGCTAGTTAATGACACGTTTAGCCAGTCGGGCGTCTATGAAATACAATGTTTTCAGTGCCCTTTATCATACATCGGCCAAACTGGGCGAGCCTTCAAAACTAGGTTCCAAGAACATCTTTTAACTAAGGAAGGCACTGCCAAAAATAATTCGGCATTTTCCGAGCATCTCAAAAAAAGCAAACACACTCACACCCCCCCCCCCAGACCCCCAGACAAACTGCAAATTCTTCACATCGTCCCCAAAGGAAAAAAAAATTCTCACACTTTTGGAAGAATTAGAAATCACTAAGTTTGTTAAACGGTTCCCAGAACACAGCTAATAACAAAAAATCAAACTTTTTACGATATAATGTTATCCACCTTGTTCCAAAATGATCCCTCCTTGTGACAATTCACATCATCTTTCTTCCGCCCCACCTCCAGGCCTCTAATGACTTTGTTTTCATACATTCATTGTTGTTTCACTACCACCATGTATCATTTCACTAGATCCATTTCCGCATGTCACACACATCTCCGATATTACTAAGTTGCCGCTTGGTAAGCCGCTCATTCTCGCAGGCGTAACTCTGCCCATATCACTTTCTTTAACGGTCGCATTTAAGTTCCACAATTATTAACAATACTACCGGTAGTGAACGTGGACCTGCCGCGACAGCGACTCTTATGCTGCTATGGTGAGTTTTATCATATAAAAATCCTTCTATTAATTTCCATACTACACCCCTCTAGTCCCTAGTTATTCTATTTCAAATAGCCGTTACAAACTTTGTACGTTTACCTCTTTGCAGGGGTCCAATGACAGCACACAAATTGTAAGCTACTTCCACCACAGCTCAAGGACGTAGCCAAGGGGGAAGGGGTCTTGGGGGTCCTGACCTCCCCTATCACCTAAAAGATAAAATAGTACTCGAACTTATGCTAAGTACATCACATGTTCGATGGTGGACTCGAACCTCCGAAGGGTCTAAATGAAATAAGACAGGACGGAGCTACCGTGTAGTGAAACGGAATGATATTGTTATCATTCATACGCCGAAGAAGGGATACGCACTATCGACAGTTATCAAACCCATCTATAGATTTTAATTATCGATACATCGATAACAACATTGGCTATTGTCCAGTCCTCCTTTAGCCGTTGTCCATTGTTGGCCTTACTCAATTATTGATGTGTTAAGAACTACAGTGGAATACTGCCACTGTTGTTTATTTCTTTTGAGTTGTTAAGTTTTCAATTACGAGTAAGTTCATGACAAGAAAAAAGAGAAAAACCGACTTTCATTTGTCCACTAGCGTTATAGTAAGTTAAAATACATACTACTATAATAGCTTATTTATCTATTTACAGCAGTGGAGTCATTATTTGGGGTGGCAATATTTCAGTACATCATAAGGCACCTTACTATGTGTAATACTTTTTAAAGTTAGGTTTAAGAATAATATTTTATATAGAGGATGATACGTTGCAATGCCAACAAGAGTAAAAGTATCAATAATCTTGGATATAAATTTATAGACTTACGCTTCCTAAATTAACATGCTAGGTATTTATACTGGTGCAAAAATTAATGCTAGGCAGCGAACTTGGTGATATGCAACCGTGTCGTTGCCAGTGTTAAAATACAAATAAACACTTC
Organism: Locusta migratoria; assembly: GCA_026315105.1. Taxonomy (NCBI): domain Eukaryota; kingdom Metazoa; phylum Arthropoda; class Insecta; order Orthoptera; family Acrididae; genus Locusta; species Locusta migratoria. The sequence goes on along the minus strand of CM048748.1, from coordinate 320,415,186 downwards.
TCTTTCTGATAATCTGACTTCGTTTGGAATAAAAACTGAAGGTGTTGCTGGCGTACATTGAAACATTTTTTAAGAAATGTTTTCCTCAAATTTGTATGTAAAATACTGCAGTATTTGTAAGAAGGTCTTACAAAAGCAAACTATGTGCATAAAATATATTTAAAAAAATGTTAGCCTAAGTTTGTTTTTAGAATAAATGAAAAACATGATCCTTTGTAAATTTCTCTTTAACAATTCGGATCCCCCCTTTGTCAATATCCAGGGCACGTCACTGCACAGCTTTAAAGTATTTCAGTGGCTCCATCTCCACCCATGTAAGTTCTGACTCTTCAAAATTTACTCACCTTAGCCATATTAGATTCGCTGCCCGCCAGGTACACGGACTGTAATAAAACATTCGTCTGTTTCCAGACTGATGACGCGCTAACAGCGTGAAACGCGTTAATGGAGTAACAAAGAATATTACAACACAGCCTGCGAATTATTTAACAAGTGTTTTCGCTTGACAGCTTTTGGACATGCATTTGTTGCACTTGCAACATACGTTTGGTGTTTTATTCCCACTTCGTTGTTTGTAGGAATCCTGAATTTGGAAATGCCTTCTGCCTCCATAAGAATTCAAAGTTTCTCGAAGCTTCTTCTCAGTATTTTCATTGACCTGATATCCAACAGGCTCATTACTTAGAATAAAGATATCCATCAACCCGCACCTAAATAACAGAACATAGAAAGACGGCCGCGGTGGAGTAGCCGAGCGGTCTAAAGCGTCTCGCTGCGGAACGCGCGGTTGCTCGCCGAGGAGGTTCGAGTCCTCCCTGAAGACGTACAGTGAACTGCGTGGTTCTTGCTCAGAAAAATAAAGTAGACTATTACATGCTTACATTCTGCAAGAGATAAATCTTTGTCATAGTAGAGAATCTCAGTATATGTAAGGCTGTATCGTCTTACCATCGTAGCTTCAATGACGCAAAGTGACGAAAATAAACCACAAGCTGACGTCGCTGCTACCACGAATGCCTCAGCCCACTTGGCTTACGAGAGACAAAGATACGCAGAGAGGAAACATCTGTAACAAGCCCCCATAATCGCGTAAGCGGCCGACTGCGAACAGCGGACAAATTGAAGAGCGCCTCGGCGGCCATTGTGGTGGCAAACTTCCGCGCGAACTTTAAATGTGCGTAAGTTTCTTTTGATTAGCAACAGTATTCATTTGAGTTAAGTCACGAAAACTATGTCTAATTTAAATATATAACTACAAAACAGCTTCAGACTCCTTGAATATACAGCAACTATCGGTTGCGTGTAAATTTATTACACATACGGTGTAGTGGGGATTAGTGAAGTTAGGTGGCAGGATGAACAGGATTTCTGGTCATGTGAGTACAGGATTATAAATACAAAATCAGTTGGGGGTATCACAGGAGTAGGATTGATAATGAATAAGAAAACAGGAATGAGGGTAAACTACTATGAGCAGTACAGTGATCGCATTATCATTGTCAAGATAGATACGAAGCCAACACCGACAACAGTAGTACAGGTTTATATGCCAACTAGCTCTGCCGATGATGAGGAAATCGAAGAAATATATGACGAGCTAAAGGAAATTATTCAGACAGTTAAAGGAGAGGAAAACTTAATTGTGATGGGAGACTGGAATTCGATAGTAGGACAAGGAAGGGAAGGGAGGATAGTAGGTGAATATGATCTGGGCAAAAGGAACATAATTTAGTTATAACAAACACCTGGTTCAAGAATCACAAAAGAAGGTTGTATACGTGGAAGACACCAGGAGAAACCGGAAGATACCAGATAGATTTTATAATGGTAAGACATAGATTTCGGAACCAGGTTCTACAGTGTAAGACATACCCAGGGGCAGATATAGACTCTGACCATAACTTGTTGGTTATGAACTGTAGGCTGAAAGTAAAGAAACTACAAAAAGGTAGGAAAATAAGGAGATGGGACCTGGATAAATTGAAGGCACATGAGGATCTTAAGAATTTCAGAAGGAGCTTTAGGCAACAATTGACAGAAACAGGGGAAAATAAAACAGTAGAGGAGGAATGGGTAAAATTGAGAGATGAAATAGTGTAGGTAGCAGAGGACAAAATAGGTAGGAAAGCAAGACCTACAAAAAATCCTTGGATATCACAGGAGATACTAAATTTAATCGATGAAAGGAGAAAATATAAAAATGCAGTAAATGAAACAGGCAAGATGGAGTACAGACGACTAAGAAATGAGATTGACAGGAAGTGCAAAATGGCTAAGCAGGAGTGGCTAGAAGGCAAATGTAAGGATGTAGAAGAATGTATAAATAGGGGGAAAATAGATACAGCCTATAGGAAAATAAAAGAAACATTTGGAGATAAGAAAAACAGCTCTATGAATATCAAGGACACTGATGGAAAACCAGTTCTCAGCAAAGAAGGGAAAGCTGAAAGGTGGAAAGAGTATAAGGAGGGGCTCTACAAAGGAAATGAACTTCGAGACAATGTTGTAGGAAGGGAAGAGGATGTAGATGAAGATGAAATAGGAGATACTGTACTGAGAGAAGAATTTGACAGAGCCCTGAAAGACCTAAGTCGAAACAAGGCCCCTGGAGTAGATGATATTCCCTCAGAACTACTGAAGTCTCTGGGAGAACCACCCATGATAAAATTGTTTCACCTGGTGTGTAAGATATATGAGACAGGTGAAGTACCCTTAGACTTTAAGAAAAATGTTATAATCCCCATCCCTAAGAAAGCAGGTGCAGACAGGTGTGAAAACTACAGAACCATCAGTTTAATAAGTCATGGCTGCAAAATATTAACGTGAATTATATACAGAAGAATGGAAAAGCTGGTTGAAGCCGATCTCGGGGAAGATCAGTTTGGGTTCAGGAGAAATGTAGGAACACGGGAGGCAATACTCACTTTACGGCTTATCCTAGAAGATAGATTAAGAAAAGGCAAACCTACATTTCTAGCTTTTGTAGATTTGGAGAAGGCTTTTGACAATGTTGATTGGAATAAACTCTTTCAAGTTCTGAAGCAAGCAGGAGTAAAATATAGGGAGCGTAAGGTTATTTACAACTTGTACAAAAACCAGACAGAGGTTGTCAGAGTTGAAGGGCATGAAAGGGATGCAGTGGTTGGAAAGGGGGTAAGACAGGGTTGTAGTCTTCCTCCATTGTTGTTCAATTTGTACATTGAGCAAGCTATAAAGGAAAGCAAGGAGAAATTTGGAGAAGGAATTAAAGTTCAGAGCGAAGAATTAAAAACATTACGTTTGCCGACGACATAGTAATTCTGTCAGATACAGCAAAGGACCTGGAAGAGCAATTGAACGGAATGGACAGTGTGGTGAAAGGTGCATATAAGATGAACATTAACACGAGCAAAACTAGGGTAATGGAGTGCAGGCTAAGAAAAACAGGTGACGCTTAAGGAATTAGATTAGGTAACGAAACAATAAAGGACGTAGATGAGTTTTGTTACTTGGGCAGTAAAATAACAAATGATGGTCGCAGTACAGAGGATATAAAATGCAGAATGGCAATGGGTAGATAAGCGTTCTTGAAAAAGAGAAATTTGTTAACATCGAAGTTTGATTTAAGCCTAAGGAAGTCCTTTCTGAAGGCATTTGTATGGAGTGTTGCCTTGTATGGGAGTGAGACATGGACGATAAACAGTGCGGACAGGAAGAGGATTGAGGCTTTTGAAATAGGGTGCTACAGAAGGATGTTGAACATTAGGTGGTTGGGTCGCTAACCAATGAGGAGGTACTGAACAGAATTGGGGAGAAAAGAAATTTCTGGCATACCTTGACTAAAAGAAGGGATAGATTGGTAGGACACATTCTTAGACATCAAGGAATTGTGAATTTAGCGTTGGAGGGAAGTGTATGGGGAAAAAATCGCAGGGGAAGACCAAGAGATGGATACAGTGAGCAGATTCAGACAGATGTAGGTTGTCGTTCTTATGTGGAGATGAAGAGGCTTGCTCAGGATAGGGTATTGTGGAGAGCTGCATCAAACCAGTCTCCGGACTGAAGACAACAACAACAACACGGTGTAGAAATTCGCCAACAGCGTTTCCTATTCCTACCGAAACCGAACTATAACCCTTAGTTTTTTAACGTGCTAAGTGCAGCGAATGAACGGAATTTATCATCAGACACGAGTTTTTGGCACTTTCTCAGTATATTATACGATTGTGAAACTTTTGTACAAACATAAATTTCTGGAGAGTTTCACACTTTGTCTTTGATTTAGTGCTGTATTCTACAATATTTAGATATTTCATAGCATCAAAAAATCAAACAGGGCTGCCTGAAACAGCTAATGTTTAAAATCGATTGTGGAAGTGAAATATGCCACCAGATACATAACTGAAAAATAGCCTCTTACCTTGTGAATACAGCAATTAGCCAGTGCCAAATTCTTTTAAGAACACGAAGTATACCATAACTTTTTCATAACTAATACATCTAACATTAGCAGATGGGTATACAGCAAGAATTTAGCATTCTTTAATGCTGTAATCGAAATACCTTACAGTAGCTCAAAAGTCAACAACTACTGTTGCAGGGTTCAACTTCACAAAGTGCATCCCGTGTGGCTATGTGTCATTCATATATGGAACTATACACAGTTCTGCAAACGCATTTCAGTTGTTATACCTTTATGTAAGGCAGATTACCTTTAAATTCGGTGTTACAAGTTGCTAATATTAATTTCATGAGAAACAAAATTCGAACTGTATTGAGGCAACTAATTTCGTGACCCCAATAGTTATTTTACACAATCATAAAATGAAACTATTTGAACTTCCTGTTAACCAGTACTGCCTAAAGTAGCTCCTTTTTTAAGAGCTGCCAGTATGGTAAAAGCCTGTTATTTATTTCATGCCGGCCGCGGTGGCCGAGGTGACTGAGGCGCTCCAGTCACGGTCAGCACGGCCACTACGGTTGGGGGTTCGAATCCCCCCTCGGGCATGGATATTTGTGCCGTCCTAGTTCGTAAGTAGTTCATAAGTAGTTTGTAAGTTTAGGGAATGATGACCCCGTAGTTAAGTCCCATAAGCTTAACAAACATTTCAACACATTTGATTTATTTCATTCAATCCTATATTGTCTTCACTAACAGTCTGTTAAGCAAGAATAACTATCTCTGAAGACAAGTAGGAGGGCTACTTGTATTCCTGAGAAATATAAATGGGAAGACAGTATTCGATCTCTTTATTCCTTTCTTAAATTGATTTATGCATTTAAACGCTGAGTAGCTCTTCACCGTCGTGCTTCATGTACACTGCAATAGTCAAACAATACAGACGTGACTATCAATTGTGTATATATCCCGCAGTAGCTATTTAATACACGATCTGCCTGCTAACAACACTCGTATTTATCTGACGCTTGCCACTACCATAGCGGCCGGGCGAAGGTTCAAATTATCCCGTGACAGCAGCGCCGTTAGGGAGTCTAGTTATTTTTACAAGGTCTTTGATCTGTAAGGGCGACGCGCCTGACATCTGACTGTCGTGTCATAGAACTATTAGTAGTGCCTCAGACCAACGAACTTAAATTTCTTAGAGTGGTGATAGGTCCGCCATGTTTGAGGCAAACTGAGAAGGCGTCCGCCGTGTTATTTGGGGTATCAGCTGACAGCTGGTATGCCACACCGACTAGAGAATTTTACTTATTTACAGTTCCACGTTTTAAATAAAGATAGACTATTGTATACGGATTGAATGAGGTTCTGTCAGACTTCCTGGAAGTTGAGAATTAACGAGCCTCGTAGTAAATTCAAAAATGACTGTAAATCTATCGGACCAAACTGCGTGGTCATCAGTCCGTAGCTTACAAACTACTTAAACCTAGGTAAACTAACCTACGGACAAACACACACACCCATGCCCCAGGGAGGACTCGAACCTCCACGGCGAGCAAAATCGCGCTCCGCAGCGAGGTGCTTTAGACCGCTCGGCTACTCCACCGCGGCTCGTAGTAAATGTCCTGAAATGCGATAATGGATTTTCACCAACCTATCAGTATTACAGTTTCAGTTCGAAGTATAACAGTTAGCCATGTTTTATTATAACAATGGAAGTGTCGCTGTGATAATATTTGCGTTTTTTATAATGCAAATATGTGGTTTAAACGAGCTGCAAAACATACGCTAATGTGTTGTTGCAACTGATTTCATAAAGTCTGCTGCACACTTATCCTGTGTTTACTAAACCTACTGTGTCTACAAACTTGTAAAATTGCTATTAAAGGGTTTGGTTGTAAAATTTGGTGGACGAAATTTGAGTACAAAAACGAAAGTGACAACAAAGTACTTCAGTTAAAAATGCGCCTAGGTCATCTGCCACAATAGCATTCCACGTCGAAATAAGGTGTTATTAATAACTTCCCGTGTTACTATACTGAAACGAGTAACGTTTGATACGTGAAATTTCAGTACAAAGACGAAAGTGACAACACAATATTACAACAAAAATGGTCCTAGGTCAGTTAACACAAAAGCATTCCACGCCGAAGTAAGGTATTATTAACAACTTTCGTTGTTGCCACGCTGAAATGAGTACAGATTTGTTGCAAAGGACACATATACAAGTAAAAAAAATCTGGCTGTCACTACTGCTTCCATACTTCGCACTGGTTGCATGTCTACCACGCTCGATCAAGTATTATCAATAAAAAAAGAAAATATTTTTATGAAGGTGTAGACACTCAGAAGTGTAGTTTCATCAACCACAGGAGCGACAGAATAAGAATTATCCAAGAAACACACTAACACCAGGCAGAAAACTGAGCATTTTTTTATGGTGTGTACTTCAGGGAATTGCAGGATAGGTCGTCTCAAGCTTCACTCTTGGGGCAGCTGAGTGCCATTAGTCAGGAAATTTGTTTAAGGATACACATACAGAGATCAAACAAGACAAAACATTTGGTGTTCTTACACGCAGTTCTTGTCGTTTTATGTTAGATTTGTACATTTAAATGCTGAACACACTTTAGGCATATTTAAGCAGCTAAATTGTACTGGAAATACACACTAAGTACAAAGTACACACTAAAAGTACTCCTGGCCATTAACATTGCTACACAACGAAGATGACGTGCTACAGCCGCGAAATTTAACCGTCAGGGAGAAGATGCTGTGATATGCAAACGATTAGCTTTTCAGAGCATTCACACAAGGTTGGCGCCGGTGGCGACACCTAAAACGTTCTGACATACACAAAGAGCAGTTGACGGGCGTTGCCTAGTGAAACGTTGATGTGATGCCTCGTGTAAGGGGGAGTAATGCGTACTATCGGGTTTCCGGCTTTGATAAAGGTCGGATTGTAGTATATCACGATTACGGTTTATCGTATCGCGACATTGCAGCTCGCGTTGGTCGCGATCCAATGACTATTAGCAGAATATGAAATCGGTGGGTTCAGGAGGGCAATACTGAACGCCGTGCTGGATTCCAACGAGTTCGTATCACTAGCAGTCGAGATGACAGGCATGGTTGTTACGGATCGTACAGCTAAGTCTCGATCCCTAAGTCAACAAATGGGGACGTTTGCAAGACGACAACCATCTGCACGAACAGTTCGACGACGTTTGCAGCAGCATGGAATATCAGGTCGGAGACCATGGCTGCATCACAGACAGGAGCGCCTGCGATGGTATACGCAACGACGAACCTCGGGGCACGAATGGCAAAACGTCATTTTTTCGGACGAATCCAGGTTCTATTTGCAACATCGTGTTGTTCGCATCCGTGTTTGTCGACATCACGGTGAACGCACATTGGAAGCGTGTATTCGTCATCGACATACTGGCGTATCACCCGGCGTGATTGTATGGGGTGCCATTGGTTACACGTCTCGGTCACCTCTTGTTCTCAGCGCCGACACTCTGATCAGTGGCCGTTACATTTAAGATGTGTTACGACCGGTGGCTCTACCCTTCATTCGATCCCTGCGAAACACTACGTTTCAGCAGGATAATGCACGACCGCATGTTGTAGGTCCTGTACCATCCTTTCAGGATATGGAAAATGTTCGACTGCTGCCCTAGCCAGCACATTCTCCAGATCTCTCACCAAATGAAAACGTGTGGTCAATGGTGGCCGAGCAAGTGGCACGTTACAATACGCCTGTCACTACTCTCGATGAACTGTGGTACGTGTTGAAGCTACATGGGCATCTGTACCTGTATACGCCATCCAAGCTCTGTTTGGCTCAATGCCCAGGCTTATCAAGGCCGTTATTACGGCCAGGTGTGGTTGTTCTGGGTACAGATTTCTCAGGATCTACGCACCCAAACTGCGTGAAAATGTAATCACATGTCAGTTCTAGTATAATATATTTGTCCAATGAATACCCGTTTATCATCTGCATTTCTTCTTGGTGTAGAAATTTGGATGGCCAGTAGTGTAATAAATACAACACTTCAAGGTCGCCGGCCGCGGTGGCCGAGGGGACTGAGGCGCTTCAGTCACGGTCTGCACGGCCACTACGGTCGGGGGTTCGAATCCCCCCTCGGGCATGGATATTTGTGCCGCCCTAGTTCGTAAGTAGTTCATAAGTAGTTTGTAAGTTTAGGGACTGATGACCCTGTAGTTAACTCCCATAAGCTTTACAAACATTTGAACATTTCTTGAACTTCAAGGTCAACAACAACATGCAATTGACAGACTAATCTCAAGTGTACTGACCACCAAAAATATGGCGGCCGAATTTACACAGGTTGCCGCAAAGAGCGCTGTAGCAATGTCAGCCACTCTATGAAATTTACCTTCGTTGCCTCAGACACAGGTGGGATTATTCTGGAGCTCTCCAGTGTCACTTCATAGGTCTGAATGTCGCTAGTCCACAGAAAACGGAAATCCGCACTGATATAAGGCGTAGACCGATCTACAAATGTGTAGTGTTTCACATTATTTTTGGACTGAAGTATCATAATATAGTCCAACATCTCGTGAATAGCATTGAGATATGCCCAGAAATTATGTCCAAAAACTGGTGTTACTGACGTCAAATTGTGTTAACTGAGTACGGGTAAAAATGACCCACATACTACTATTAGTATAACAGATAAGTTTTTCATATTTCTATGTGGACTAGGGGGATGAAATAGTGGTGAGTTCTAAAACTCCATAAATGACTAAAAGTCACGAGAGGGTTTGGCGCCACGATGAATATAGAGGGAGGTAGCGCACTCGAAACACCCCCATGGGTCAAAAATAACCCACGTGGTAATTCTAGTGTTAAAACACTGACAAAAAAGGAAATGTAACCCGGAATATTTTTAAAAAGCCTCATTTCAATATGTTTATTATTATTTAGGTACTTAGGCCGACATATACAAAACAAAGAATTTAGAAATATTCATCATCACTAAAATGTTTATATAGTATTAGGAAATTGCTGAAAAAATGTTCAAACTCATAGCTACAAGTGCTTTAAATCAATCTAAATAGTGAACTAGGAAGCTTGTTTCTCAGAAAGACATAATAAAACTTCACACGCTGAAGTATACCAATTATTTCTTTTAACTGGAAGTCTGAATGACAAGTTTAAGTCTAGCTCCAGTCTCAACAGTAAAGTGACCATGCACCTAACGAGTATCAAAAGCTGTAATAAAAATACATAGTGATGCTAGAAACACGATTGAAGTTAAGCTTAATCAACCTTTACGACTGAGATGGAAAAAAATTGTCTTATATTACCTTCTTTTATTTGGAGAGATTTTTTGGATTCACAATGAAAGATGTTCGTAAACTTGCATTCAACATAGCAGAGAATTCATATGAATTACCTCATGCTTTCAACAGACAAATCCACAGCTTTCCCTACATCAGCCAGAAGGAACATCAATGACCACAGCAAAGGGGTTTAATAGAGAGAATGTGAATCAGTTCTTCGGTCTTCTTGAGAAAACAGTCGATGAGAATGGAATTACCGCCAACAGTAACGTCGAAGATTCTGAATTTACGATGATTCAAAAAGTTCATTGCCTGAAAATAGCGATTTAATAAATAAAATATGAAATATGAACTTTAAAATTGGAGTAGCTCATCTAGCACACTCCTTAAGTGCATGCGTCTCATCTGTAGCTAATGTTTATAATTCTATGGGGCCAAACGACGTTGGTGATCAGTCCCTGGTCTTACAAACTACTTAAACTAAGTTAAAGTAATCTAAGGACAACACACACATCCGTTCCCGAGGGAGGATTCGAACCTCCGACGCTGCAGGCCGCGCGATCCGTGACGTGGCGCTCCAGTTCGCTCGGCTACTCCCGCGCGGCTTATCTGTAGCAGGAAACTTGCAGCGACAGTGAACGCAGTAATGAAAACTGTACTCAATCCAATGACTATTGTCGACTGCCAACTGAGCCGCGTGACCTCGACAATATTTCTCAGCATTGGAGCCAACTTAAAACTTTAAGTGAAATGCTTAGGTGGCACAGCTTAGGCAATGGTCCATCTTCGGCAACTCTCCCCTATATCTCTTAGGGTATGTACCAATCGTGGGGTAAAAATCGCAGAGGGTATGCAATACAGTAGGCAGGTTCAAATTGATGAGGGTTGCCGCTGTTATGAAGATATGAAGAGGCTTCGTGAGGATAGCGTAGGATAGAGGGCTGCATCAAACCAAACATCAAGCGAACATGGGTGCTATCATGAAATCGGCCAACATGATGCATCATCATCTTGTGACAAGTGCATTCCTGGAAAAGGATTCGAGGTAGCAGCTACGGTTAGAAAGATATCTCTTTTGTACAGGGTGTCTTGTTCAGCTGTGAGGTAAACGTTTTTTGTTAGTGGTGATGTCTAACGTCACAACCACCGATTATGGAGTGACTAGTATTCATACTGGATGTAAAATTTATAGTCAGTTGCTGACATAAGATTTAATTGTGTGCTGTGGCATAAGGGTTACTATTTATACTGACGAAAACACTCAAAGCTGGTGCAAGAAGTGATGCTTCCCTTTGTTTTGCATGAAGATGGCAGCTGTTTTCTCACTTTAAACAAGATGGAGCTGCACCGTACTATGTAGTAGTTGTTCGTCAATGGTAAGACGGTAAATTTCCTGGCAGATGTGTTTCTAGGAACGTAGAATGGCCACCTGGATGACCAGATCTCACACCATTTGACTTTTCGAGCTGGAATGGCAGCGCGATTCTAGGCATCATGTTAGGAACTTCGCGGTCTTCAAAAGAATGTTCAAATGTTTGTAGAACTTATGGGACTTAACTACGGGGTCATCAGTGCCTAAGCTTACAAACTACTTATGAACCAGCTAAGACTAAGGACGGGACAAATATCCATGCCCGAGGGGGGATTCGAACCCCCGACCTTAGTGGCCGTGCAGACCGTGACTGGAGCGCTTCAGTCCCCTCGGCCACCGCGGCCGGCGCGCGGTCTTCCAGCGGAGGTTGGAGTTCTCCCTTGGGCGTAATTATGAGTGTTGTCCTCAACGAAATTTAATTGAAGTAGTTTGTAAGTCTAGGGACGACATAAAGGGAAACGGAAAATATGCGGACCTGAAGAGGATGGTAGAAAACCGAACAGCCTGCAGAACTACCAAGTGAAAAAATGCCGTTTGGCAGAAGACGGTTGGTGATGATGATGTTGATGGTGATGATGATGATGTTTTAAGTCTAGGGACCGATGGCAACTGTACTTTCGTCTCATAGGATTACAAACATTTCATTTGAACAGCCGGCCGCGGTGGCCGAGGAGACTGAGGCGCTCCAGTCACGGTCTGCACGGCCACTACGATCGGGGGTTCGAATCCCCCCTCGGGCATGGATATTTGTGCCGTTCTAGTTCGTAAGTAGTTCATAAGTAGTTTGTAAGTTTAGGGACTGATGACCCCGTAGTTAAGTCCCATAGACTATACAAACATTTCATTTGAACATGACTTTTACCTGCAGTGCCATTTAAAGCAAATCGTAGGTATAGAGAAAATTAGAAACAAACAACATCCCGAGCAATGCATTTAAAGAAGCCTGTGTCAGCGGAAACCTTTCGGCGAGTGCACGACGATTCGGTTCATCACCTTCATACGTGCATTGACCAAGAGGAACGGCATTTTGAACTAAGACTGTTCTTTGTGAAGAACAGTCTACATTTTCACCTAAACGAAATTTGTTTTAACTTGTGATCCATGACTAATATGTCGAATCTGTTTACTGGAATGACCAAGACAGAAAGTGATAATGTTATTTAATATATATCACGACGATTTAAAAATCCATTTAAGAACATGACATTCAAGATGACCGATTTTCCGTACATTCATATTCAGGTTTCTGAATAGTTAAAGAGTTTTCTGAAATATATGGGTGTACAGCAACATCTCACATTGTAAACTGAATACAAGGTAATACTCGATGAGAGTCTGTTACATACTAGGATAAAGTTTACAACTGGACCGTTCGCCAAATTGGAAATGATGAGTAAGCATTTTCTAATCTGGCGGCACGGTAGTAACCCCGAAGTCAAGCGTACGGCAGTACCATCCTTTTCTCGAAGCAGTAGACGGTACTTTCGACCCCCCGTGAATATCAGTTGTGGATAAAGCTAGAAGCCTAAATTTCCGGTTGCCAAGAGTATCTACGGTAACTAGATTTATTTTCAAATTATACTGTTCTACACCGTATAGTTTACGAAATAGTAGCAGTCGAATATCGTTAATTCTGTCAATCACTGACTCACCGTTCATCAAAATTCTAAGGTACTTCTAGCAGATACACAAACGTCAAATTTTGTATTTAGATAGTGTTTATCATGTAATGGAAGGAAAAATTCAAACATCTGTAAGAATTAATACCGTTCTAGAAAACTATTTCGATTGATAGAATAGTATCTACAAACTTGCCATATCGTGCATTGTGTTGCTGGTGGTCTTGTGGCAGCGCGTTAGGTTTACATACAAAAGCTCGCTTAGTTCGTTTCGTAGTGCCGTAACCTCTTTTTTTTACTTTTCATTTTAATGTGGCCGTCACCTTTATAATAGGTGAAGAGTCATCAGAAATGACTTCAGGTTCCCGATTAGGAAATGAAGGGTAACTGATAAGATGTAGCTTAAATTATTGCACATGGAAACAGTACCAATGATACCTACAGTCTAGCTTGATTTTAGTTATAAATGAAAAAACTGTTGCCCGCAATATCGAAAATTCCGTCACATGACGCGGGGCAAAAACTTCAGACAGGAGCAAAAAACGTTACATAATGGTTTCAAACCACGACACGGCACAGAATAGGGAGACGCCATTGATCTGGGCATAGACCAAAGATAAAATAGACTGCGTGTGTCCCTATCTCTGCCGTGTTGTGGTTTGAAACCAACATCTAAAATCACCCCGAGTCACGTGACCGAGTTTTCAAGGCGTGATTTTAACAATAAAACGACTTCTCGTATTCCTATTACACATCTAATAGTAATGGTAACGTAATTTCATCTTATTATTAATATTAATGCAGTGATTGTCTTGTTTACATGTGCCCAAGTGAAAAGTACCGTATTATCAGTTATTTTTAGGAGCAACAGAAGTACACATCCTCTGTGTTTGTGTTACGCCATCAATCTTTTACTTCTTACAAATTATGAATGTGATTGTCGATGGGAAGATACTTTAAGCTGCTCTTGAGCAAGTTTATATGACAGTAAGTCATTTCTGGTGCAAATCTGCTTTCAAGAACGTTATACAAAGCTAATCATTCATAAAACTATTAACTATACCTACAGAGTCACATCATGCCGAGTGCATTGATGATGTTACCTCGCTAATCGATTATTTAATGTAAACAGCCAATACTTTGGTAGTTTTACGTTTTGGCATCACAGTCTGCGGCAAAAGTATTAAAATCGTATTTTGTTAAAATTGGAAATTATGGATGCAAACAGATTTAATTTCTAATAAAAGCACAACGAAACATTTTACATGTATTGTTGACGAATCGTAATGAAAGCTGATGCTCGTTTTAAACTGATATTTGTTCTTCTACTCCTGTGTAAAATGCAAACTAGAGCCGGCCGCGGTGGCCGAGGGGACTGAGGCGCTTCAGTCACGGTCTGCACAGCCACTACGGTCGGGGGTTCGAATCCCCCCTCGGGCATGGATATTTGTGCCGTCCTTAGTTGTAGGTAGTTCATAAGTAGTTTGTAAGTTTAGGGACTGATGACCCCGTAGTTAAGTCCCTTAAGCTTAACAAACACTTGAACTTGCAAACTAGAAGTCACACGCCGCGGTGGAATAGCCGAGCGGTCTAAAGCACCTCGCTGCGGAGTGCGCGGTTGCTCGCCGTGGAGGTTCGAGTCCTCCCTGGGGCATGGGTGTGTGTGTGTTTGTCCGTAGGTTAGTTTACCTAGGTTTAAATAGTTTGTAAGCTACGGACTGATGACCACGCAGTTTGGTCCGATAGATTTACAGACATTTGAACAGAAGTCTCACAGTACAACGACAACAATCTTTCGCTTAAAATCTGTAGTTCTGTTGCTTGTAGAGAGACTGTCAATACGTTTCGTCTAGGCACATGTAAAAACTGTACCTATCGCATTAATTCTTAAAATTGCTGAGAACTAACCCCAATTTTACTACTAAAGATGTAATAAGAATACGCTAATACGTTTTATTGTTCAAATATACACTTAATTTCCACTACAAAGAATAAGAACTGCAACTCTCAGCTCTATTTCGCATTACTCGTAATGATGAAAAAGTATCCTGCCCCGTGACTTAGATGTTGGTTTCAGTGTGATGACGTCATGCGCAGTTAGTATTATCTATGGTCTATGGATCTGGGAGACGCGCAGTCTGTTATCTATGGTCTGTTCCATACAGTGGATACACACTGGAGTGATTATTGCGTTCTGTCTTCTCTAGAAGGTGCTGGTTCTGCTCATGTTATCAACACGAAACTAAGATTGTAACGTGATATCATTATATAAATACGCGAACTTGAAAATTGAAGTGCTTATTATCTACGATGATTTTTTTCAGGAGGCCAAAAAAATTATATAATTTGAAAGATGGTTTGCTGTAGATGTGCACAATGAAATAATCATTAGTGTACATAGCCGCTGAGAGTGGTAAAATGGCGTAGATGTTTTCAAAGCTATAGCTTGGATCACAATTTAAAATCTCCAACTCTAATAAAAAGTGTACATTAAAAAATGAAGTGCTACCAGCAGCTGCCCTAGGAATGATCGATATTAAGAGAACATCGAAGGTAACATCAATTCAAAGACATCGATGTACGATGAACATCGACAGGAAAACGTCCGGGAATATCAGTGTTTAGTGTGCCGAAACGCCGGCCGCAGTGGCCGAGCGGTCTGCGGCGTGCCAGTCACAGTCTGCAGGGCCGCTACGGGGTTCGAATCACCCCTCGGGCATGGATGTTTGTGTCGTCTTTAGTATAAGGTAGTTCATAAGTAGTTTGTAGGTTTAGGGACTGATGGCCCCGCAGTTAATTCCCTTAAGCTTAATAAACATTTGATCACTATATTTTTGGTGCCGAAACAAACACTCCGAAACACAGACACACATTACTAGATTGGCACTACCAAATACAGTATTATTGCTCTTCCTGTCACTTTAATCAATTTATCAACAATTATTTGTGTACGGATATAACAGTCGTAAGAAGTAGGGGTAAGCTGACAAAATTTCATTCTTTTTTCGAGTTTTGACGTAAAGGCTAAATTTTACTTACGGGGGCTGGGGGCGTAGTGTGCAGATGTTGGCAACGAAATGTTCGCTTCATGAGGGGCACATACAAACACCTGTCAGGTACAGAACCGGAACAGAATTAATTATTTTCTTCATATTCAACACGAAAGATTCAAAATGTTCAAATGTTTGTAAAGCTTATGGGACTTAACTACGGGGTAAATATCCCTAAAGTTACAAACTACTTATGAGCTAACTTATACTAAAGACAGCACAAACATCCATGCCCGAGGGAGGAGTCGAACCTCCACAAAAGATTATGCCCCTAATTCTATGCGACTGGTATCCGAATTGTCTCTTTCGTTAATCGCTGCCAACTTCAGCACACTACGCCACCACTGCCTAAGTGAAATTCGATTGTGTTCTAGACAAACTTTATGATATTTGTGTAATACAAATTCACTAATACGCAACTACCGTTTATTATGAAGTTCACAAACTTATGCCTAAAACAACACTAACTTGTTGATATTTGTATATTGATCCAGCAAAGGTGGCAGTACCATACATGATGAACAATAACAATGTAATCGACTTTTCGGACGTTCCAAATACTGTTACATCAAACCAAACGAAAGCAAACGAAAGGGAACCAAACCAAACAGGCGGGGAATTGTTTTTAAGAAAATCTATGGCTATTGTGCGAAAAAATTAAGGATTAAGACTACCGACAAAAAGAAACGATATCCCATCAAAAACATAAAATGTACAAAAATGCAAGTCTCGCTACGAATCCTTCCACCATAAAAAGTCGTGAGATCTTATGGGAAACCAAGTCGGTTATTTTAGTTAGTGTTCATGGAACCATCTATTTAACACTTTATCATAATGTTTTTTCTAATTAGTTATCTACCAACATCTGTAGTGAATATATCAAAATTAAACATCTTTCTTTCTATAATAAATATAATGACTTGCCAATCGCATGGCAACGTAAACTAATATTTAAAATACTTTACGCAAATGTGAGCTATTTCATTCCTATGTAATTACGTTTGGATACATAGTGGAATATAAATTACTTTTATATGTCGATGTGTACTTGCCTAATCATTATATGTATTCTGAGTTCATGATATTATGGTGAGATTGCGAAGTTATTATTTGTATTATGTTGTTGTTATGGTCTTCAGTCCGGAGACTGGTTTGATGCAGCTCTCCACCCTACCCTATCCTGAGCAAGCCTTTTCATCTCCTCATAAGAACGGCAACCCACATCCACTTGAATCTGCTTACTATACGAGTCTCTTGGTCTCCCTCTGCGATTTTTACCCCACACACTTCCCTCCAATGCTAAATTTACGATTCCCTGATGTCTAAGAATGTGTCCTACCAAGCGATCCCTTCTTTTAGTCAGGGTATGCCAAAAATTCCTTTTCTCACCAATTCTGTTCAGTACCTCTTCATTAGTTATGCGATCTACCCACCTAATCTTCAGCATTCTTCTGTAGCACCACATTTCGAAAGCCTCTATTCTCTTCCTGTCTGCACTGCTTATCGTCCATGTTTCACTCCCGTACAAGGCAACACTCCACACAAATGCCTTCAGAAAAGACTTCCTTACCCTTAAATTAATATTCGATGTTAGCAAATTTCTCTTTTTCAAAAATGCTTTTCTTCCCATTGCCATTCTGCATTTTATATCCTCTGTACTGCGACCATCGCATGTTATTTTACTACCCAAGTAACAAAACTCATCTACCACCTTCATTGTTTCGTTACCTAATCTAATTCCTTCAGCATCTCCTGATTTTCTAAGACCGCATTCCATTATTTTTGTTTTGCTCTTGTTAATGTTCATTTTATACGCTCTCTTCAACACACTGTCCATTCCATTCAACTGCTCTTCCAGGTCCTTTGCTGTCTCTGACAGAATTACAATGTCATCAGCAAAACGCAATGTTATTATTTCTTCCCCCTGAACTTTAATTCCTTCACCAAATTTTTCCTTGCTTTCCTTCACCGCCTGCTCGATGTACAAATTGAATAACATCGGAGAAAGGCTACAACCCTGTCTCACTCCCTTCCCAACTGATGCTTCCCTTTCATGCCCTTCTAGTCTAATAACTGCGGTCTGGCTTTTGTACAAGTTGTAAATAACTCGCCTTTCCTTGTATTTTACCCCTGCTGACTTCAGAATTTGAAACAGTGTATTCCAGTCAACATTGTCAAATGCTTTCTCCAAATCTACAAAAGCTAAAAATGTAGGTTTGCCTTTCCTTAATCTATCTTCTAAGATAAGACGTAAAGTGAGTATTGCCTCCCGGGTTCCTATGTTCCTTCTGAATCCAAACTGATCTTCCCCGATGTCAGCTTCTACCAGCTTTTCCATTCTCCTGTAGATAATTCGTGTTAAAATTTTGCAACTATGACTTATCAAACTGATGGTTCTGTAATTTTCACACCTGTCTGCGCCCGATTTCTTTGGAATGGGGATTATTACATTTTTCTTAAATTCTGAGGGCATTTCGCCTGTCTCATACATCCTACACACCAGTTCAAATAGTCTTGTCATGGCTGGCTTTCCCAGTTGTATTATATAGTCGCTATAAATGTTGGTAGATAACAAATAAGTGGTAGATAACAAATATGTGGTTCTATGAGCATTAACTAATATAACCGACTTAGTTTTCCATAGGATCTCACGACTTTTTATGGTGAATGGATCCGTGACGAGACTTGCATTTTTGTACATTTTATGTTTTTGATGGTGTTTATACTTACTTGTGATGCCTATGGTAGTCCCAGCAATGAAATAGCTTGCAGAGGGATGGATTACTCCAACGTACTGAAACATTTATATAGATTTTAAGTAATTACAGTTCATTCTACTACTTTCAAACAGAATACTCATCTTTTCAACATTGTGATGTATGGTAGTTCTGCTCGCTGCAACATCAGTCGCCTGGGGCGTCGTGGTAGAAATAAATACTCGTAGGTACAATTTATCACTTCTTTAATTTTCATTCAATCTTCTTCTCCACCAAAACATTACAATAACAAACAACACAGACTGACAGATTCCAAAGTACTCGACAAAAGACAAAACTCGAACTCCCCCACGCAAGGCGGTGAGGCAAATATATAACATCGGCAATAATGACGTTGCATTATCCATTGTTCATAGCAATTGAATATAGTAATTTACAATTAACGAACACAACAGTAAAACATTTCATGTATACAAAAATAATCACAATATACAATGAAAACTATGCATACAATAATTTTAGATGGCACATGTATTTTTAAGACGAAATTTCCGATCTTTCTGTTAACAACAAAGAGCGATGTTAACTATCAATTAATTTGTTAATGAATACATCATACATGTTCCTAACATATATTGAGCTATCAATTATCTTGGAAATTCTCAAAATAGGTTCAAAATCTCAAGTGAGTCAATATATACAAAGAAATACAATATTCAAATCTCGAGTACATCATTAATTACACAATTAGCTGGTCAACACAACTTGTTTATGAGCCTAACATATATACAATGCTATTTATTATCATTTTTTATGTTTTACAAAAGTTTTTACCCTTTGTCTGTCTCTTTATTTGAAATAACGAACAATGACAAAAGTATTGTTTATAGAACTGTCTGGAAAGATAAATCTATCACTTGTTTCAATCACAGTATCACTGAGACACTGTCCTACACTGATTCCTAAGCTGGCTATATCGTTTTTAACTAACTTCACACGCAACTTTTATCACTATTTAACCACACAATTCCGGATCCGACGCAGACGGTATCGTAGGATGACATTGAGATGAGAGGACCAGGCAGACGGTATCGTACGATAACATTGAGATGAGGGGGCCAGCAGTACCGTCATAGTACCCATTTCAGTATTCTTAATAAACGCTTCATTATTGTTTTAATTCGTGATTACGAGACTGTCTTCTGTAGCGCGATCAAGAATCATCGCGCCGCCACAACGGGTTGAAGATATGTAATACAGCTTGTCCGGATGCGTGAAGAAGTCCTTAACTGCCTGCTGCGAATCCTTCTCTCCAGCAGAAATCTACACTCGTCGGCACTTCAGTTTTCGACGGATCGAAGGCGTGGTAGTCGCTTGGGGAGGGGGGTCTTACAGCGGGTGCTGGACTGTTTCCAACTTCATCGGCCGTTAACTTACGCCTTGCATCTGCTATATGGGCATGTGCGTCGCCATGGAGCAGTAGCACGCCTTGTTGCAGTATATCGGTACGTTCTTTCTAAATTGTGCGCCATAATTTCTTCAACTATTTGCTGTACCGTTTCCCAGTGATAAAAAAGCTGTACGGATGTGAGCTCACTGAGCTACGAATGACACTAGTGTGTCTCATTTCAACCTTTGTCTAAAGTAGCGGATGTTGCAAAACTATTATTCTTGTAAATGTTGTTTATATTGGCTGTGCTGGTTTACGTTCAATCAATTTTCTTAATCAACCGTTCGCACCATATGTGGAAACGTCTTTCTCCATTTCTATATTGAAATATCATCGCCCATCCGAAATGTATAACTGGAAGCAAATATAAAATCTTCGTCCAAGAAATAGTATCCCGTCTGTTTGATCCAAATATTGAAGATACCAGGTAATCCGCCAAACCAGCTATCAGATGCAATTAGTGAGTGGCCAAACAGTTCATTTTATTGACACAGGTTTCCAGCCAAGATCGCGCTTCATTTATTCGGATGACCGATTTCGATGTGTCTTAGACGTCATCTTCTGATCTATTGTACATCTCGATGTTACATCTCATATAGGCCCTAGCTACTGCCTCTTATTACAAATAGCTCGGTAGAATTGCATGCATACGAATGTCAAATATAAACAATGATGGTAGAGTTTGCTATGCATCATTAGATTTCCTGTATATATTTTTTCAATGGTTCTGATATACCATCATTGTTTATATTTCACATCCGATGGATGCATGCAATTGTACCGAGCTTTTCTTAATAAGTGGGAGTAGCTATGGCCTACATGAGATGTAACATCGAGATGTACAGGAGATCAGAAGATGACGTCTAATACACGTCGAAACCGGTCATTCGAATGAATAAAACACGATCTTGACTGGAAACCTGTGTCATATCATTCCAGATCACCTCAACAAATCACAAGTTTCATTTTATTGAATCCGAAAACACGTGGATAAATCAAAACTACCGATTAACATATCTGCACGTTTGCCAATATTCTATATACAGGGAAAGCACTCATTTTGCATGGTAGCATTGTCTTTTCGTCGTATGCTCCCACACTCTCCATTCGAAAGTGACGGCTCACAATTCATCCGTAGTACGAAAAGATATTTAAATAAGACTACTATAAAAGAAATGTTGTTGTTGTTGGCGTCTTCAGTCCAGAGACTGGTTTGATGCATATTTCCACCCTACTGTACCCTGTGCAAGCCTTTTCATCTCCTCGTAAGATCTGCAGCCTACAGCCGCGGCGGTAAATGTGGATGATTACTTAGTGGAAGCAACATTTTTTTAATTAAATAAACAATCAACACTGGAAAAATTTTTGCTAAAGTTAATATTATTGCTTTCCACTTTGTCATACAGTAAAATGTGTCTGTAAGCTGTGCCATTAAGAAAGTTTATAACTCTGCATGTAAGTCCATTTGGTGTCCCTTCTCCATTTTATGTAATATATGAAAACCATTCGCAATGTCATTGAATGGATGGCCAGTGCCTTTTATATGGGTAGCAAATGACGGGAACTTTTTTATTCAATGTTATCGTCGCGAGACAATGCATTCTTACACGGAATCTAAGTGATTGCCGTAATCTACAACGCTTCGGATTTTGATCTATATCTATAAATGTGAATGTCTGTTCGGTGTACGTTTATCACGCCTGAACCACAAGACATAAAGAGCTAAAAATTTGTACAGTTACTAATGTCTACCCGGGGAAGGCTTTAGGCACAGTTGTATGGCGACCGGATAGGTATTTATCTATATATATTAATGTGAATGTCTGCTCGGTGTGCGATTATCACGTCCGAACGACAACACGCAGAGACTTAAATATTTGTACAGTTACTAATTTATTTCTTAATAATTTTTTCGGCACGGTTTTATAGCGATCTGAAAGATATTTAGTAATATGAAGAATATAACCCGAAATGCGGGACAATAATTACTCTTTGAAAATGGTTTTATTTTTTGCATTGTTGCTTGAGGGTTGATAATGATAAAAGGATGGAGTATATTGGGATGGAAAGTTCTCGGTGTATATAAAATTCTACGTGCGAGTGTGTTAATATTTCGCTCTGCAGCGAAACCTACAGAATGCAAACGAATGGTCTGTGTGTAGTTGTTGTCCGAAGTTTTCCGTTGCGCGCCATAGCAGTTCCATGCCGATAGCTATAAGGGGGTGGAAGATATGGTGGTTGAAAGTCGTCAAATTATAAAGAAATTCTGACTGAAGGCCAGCGATGACGTTTGCGACTCTATAGCAAGGAGCTTACATACAGCGAAACGTGTATGCCACAGGCCATATCTTTGGTCTATGGATGCTACAATGTCTTCAGCTCTTTCTCTATAAGGATAAGCATACGGATTAGGAAATATAACAAAAATAAATAAAGCAGTAAAAAAGAAGTTTCTTTTAATACATCTCTTTAAAAAAATCGATTTGACGTTTCACGCATTACATCAAGTGATCGAAATTGTAAATTGTAAATCATTAAGCACTTCATATAATTTTTTTTTATTTTAATGTTGATTAAAAATGTTTGTTTCTAAAGAAGGTATTGTATTTCATATCATCCTTCAAAACCAGTCTCATAGCACACTACTGAAAGATAGTTTTTCGATCATAATCAACCAACACGCAAGCGGAGCCGCGGGTTTAAGCTAATTTCTGATAAAATTGAATTTTGCAGTGTAATTGACTCATTTTACCCTAAAACTCGCAGTTAACCTCCGTTCTTGGGTACGTACAGGCAACGGCCTCAGTGTCCGTTCATTCCCCGCGCCTCTTGTGTTCGGTGTGCGCTGCACCTCCGCTGGCCTGAGGAGGCTGCCGCTGGCACTGACAGCAATTACGGCAGAGGGCGGAGGCATCGGCGGCGTGACGTCACAGGCAGCTGCGTCAAGTGCCCGTAAAACTGTGCGTGTGTGTGTGTGCGGACAGCCGGCCTGTGTGGGTGGCGTCCGGGACCGTGTTTAACTGCCCGTGACAACGGCGCCGCCCGTCCCTTACACCCCGACGCCATTTATGGGCCTCGTTCTCTCTGATTGGACAATGTCTTCTTAGTTCTAGCGAGATGCTGCAGTGGTTGGTGCACAGACCTCGCATTTCGCAGAAGCAGTATAATAAAAAAATCGCACTGAAGTGTTTTACGGCCCACTTTAGATTTGTAGTTTCATAATTTTTTGCAAACATTTTGGACAAAAATAATAATCTAAATAATAAAATATTAATTAATAAAAGTGTCTGAAACCCTTTTAGGAAAAAAATTTCTTTTAGTTAGCAGCTTGTTTCGAACCACTGACCTCCAGCGTTACAGTCCAACGCAATGCCCACTTTTTTTTTTCCTTGCTCTGTGGGTAGTTCTTGTCTTAGCGGACGCTGATCGTGTTTTTTCGTTTTGGTTCTACGTGTTCTTTGGCTCAGCTTTTCTATTACAGAGGGCGTTAAGCCCGGCTACGCTACAGCTGACGATTACGAGATGTTTTCTCTAATCTTATACTATTGATAGTCGTTGTTAACTGATGCTAATATGGCATTTGTAGACACTAGATTATCATTTATCGTACGAAGGACGACGTGTTTTAGCTAATTCTTCAGTGCACCATGGCTTTGAAATGACAACGTGTAAGTTACAATAAGAAAATCATCAAATACGCAACGCAACATGGCGTATGCCACAGAGTGTTCTGGACGAGGAATGTCACGTGACATCTGCGAACGGCTGGTTTTCGTTAATTCAGTGGAGGGCGTCAAAACTCTGTTATTTTTGCAAATATCTCTCAAACGATACGAGATATGAAGAAAAAAAAATGGAAACAAAGTTGTAGAGAATTTTCTCCTCTACAAATTTGTTTATTCAATTTCCGCTTCAGATGGACGGTTTATTTGCAATTAAAATTACATTACAAACAGCTTTTTTGGTATTACTAACGTATTTCTTGTCCGAAATATTTAAAAAAAGCGAGGTTCTGGTAGCCAACAATCATATCTGTAAAATTTGGTGCCGATCGGTTGAACGGTTCGACCTAAACAGTGGGAAGACGTTACAGCCAGACATTTTGCACATATCACTGCAACGATACAAGGGGAAAAAAAGAAAAAAAAAACATAATAGAGCGAAGTTGTAGAGAATTTTCCCCTCTACGAATTAGGTTATTCAATTTTCGTGTCAGATGAACGGTTCGTTTGCCATTACAATTATATTACAAACGGCTTTTTTTGTATTACTACCGTATTTTTTGTCAGAAAAATTTGAAAAAGGGAGGTTCTGGTTTCTGGCGGCTTACAATTAGGTGTGAAAATTTGGTGCTGATCGGTTGAATCGTTCGTCTTAAAAACAGGGAACAAGTTACGGACAGACAGACAGACATACATCTCGAAATCGCCGTTATTTTTGCAAATATCTCTGAAACGATACAAGATATGAAAAAAACATAACAGAGCAAAGTTGTAGAGAATTTTCTCCTCTACAAACACGGTTATTCAATTTTCGTGTCAGACGCATGGTTAAGCAGTTATTTTCATTTAAATTTCGAGCTGTCAAAAGACGATCGCAAAGGCCCACTTTTAGTGTTACTACAGTAACCTGAAGTGGGTCAATACTCCTGGTCAGTTGCCGAAATTTAGGTGTTCCATGTTTCTTCCCCAATAACTAAACTTCGGATTTCGGAGTGGTGAGTTGTTGAGTACAATTAGAATAATGTACATTGATAACTGATGTAATTCCGCAGATTTTCCCGACGTAATTCAATGATGCATTTTTTGAACAAACTGACGGTGTGGCGATGGAGAGTCCTCTCTCCCCAATCGTCGCCAATCTTTTTATGGAGGATCTTGAAGACATTGCTCTTCGCACTTCTTTTCTTAAGTCTACATGTTTTTTGAGAAATGCGGATGATATTTTTATTTTCTGGCCACACGGAATGGAAGCCCTTCATCGGTTTCTAGATCATTTTAACTGTCTTCATCCACGCATAAAGTTTTCGATGGAAATTGAAAAGGATGGTAAATTGCCTTTCTTGGATGTTTTAGTTCATAATAAAGAAAATGGGACTTTGGGGCACAGCTCCACGCTACTAGCTGTCATCCACCACATCAACGGTTGGGTGTTCTACGTACACTTGTCAAAAGAGCTTATGCCATTTCTGATTCTGAATATTTGACGCAAGAATTGGATCATCTTGAGGTTGTTTTTAGGCAGAATGGCTATACTAATGATCGAGCTTTCCAATTCGGACCACCACGTGAACCACCCACGGACACTTCAAAATCAATTGCCTTTTTATCTTATGCGGGAAGTATTTATTCAAAAATATCAAGAATCCATCAAAAATACCAAATCAAAAGTATCTTATTGCCTTTGATTGAGGAAGCCTGGAGTATATAAAATCCCCTGTCACTCTGGAAAGGTATTATTGGACAGACAATTCGTACGATTCACGACCGTTGTGTAGAACATCAAAGGCACACACGTCTGTTCCAACCAGAAAAGTCTGTAGTGGCTGAACATTGTCTTAATGAAGGGCATACATGTCATTTAAAGACACGCAAATTATTGCTGCAGCCTCATGTTATTGGGATTGTGTCCTTAAGGAATCGATCGAAGTAATATTATCAGATAATCTTATTAATAGGGAAAAAGGATTTCTATTGAGTAAAACGTGGCATCCCATTTTATCTGATATTAAACAACAACGGTCAAGTTTTCGACCAGCTCCTTTTTAATTTTCGATTATTAGCTTTGGCTAACTTCTACCGCTGGTGGCGCTGCAATGCTCTTCACTTCCCAGAAGGCCTTCTTCCACTTCTTGCACTGAAACTCGCAACCTAGCGCGGACTTCAATGTGAGAAGCTTATAGTAGTTACCATAACGAAATCCTGTCTCCTAATCTTGCAGAAAATCCAAAAAAAATTCTGGTCATATGTGAAGTACACAAGCGGCAAAACACAAACAATACCTTCACTACGCGATAGCAATGGTAATACTACCGACGACAGTACTGCCAAGACAGAATTACTAAACACAGATTTCCCAAATTCGTTCACCAAAGAAGAGGAAGTGAATACTCTAGTATTCAATCCAAGAACAGCTGCCAGCATGCGAAACTTAGAAGTAGATGTTCCTGGAGTAGTAAAACAACTGAAGTCACTAAACAAAAACAAATCATCCGGGCCAGATTGTATACCAACTAGATTCCTCTCAGAGTATGCTGATGCAATAGCTCCGTACATAGCTATAATTTACAACCGATCACTCAGCGAAAGATCTGTACCAAAAGACTGGAAAGTTGTCCAAGTTACTCCAATACTCAAGAAAGGCAATATGAGTGATCCCCAAAATTACAGGCCAATCTCATTGACGTCGATTTGCAGTTGGATTTTGGAACATATACTTTGTTCGAATATTATGAACTACCTCGAAGAGAACGACCTATTAACCAATAGTGAACACGGATTCAGAAAGCTTACGAAACACAGCTTGCCCTTTATTCACATGAAATGTTAAGTGCTATCGACAAGGGATCTCAAATCGATTCCATATTTCTGAATTTCCGGAAGGCTTTTGATACTGTATCCCACAAGCGGCTTCTAATGAAATTGCGTGCTTATGGAATATCTCCCCAATTGTGCGATTGGATTCACGATTTCCTATCAGAAAGGACACAGTTCGTTGTAATTGACGGTAAGTCATCGAGTAAAACAGAAGTGATATCTGACGTTCCACAGGGAAGCGTTATAGGTCCCCTTCCTCGTGTTTATAAACGATTTAGGAGACAATCTGAATCGCTCCCTTAGACTGTTCGCGGATGATGCTATCGTTTATCGGTTAGTGAAGTCAACAGAGGCTCAAAAGCAATTGCAAAGCGATTTAGACAGAATTTCTACTTGGTGCGTAAACTGGCAATTGACACTAAATAAAGAAAAGTGTGAAGTAATACACATGACCACTGAAAGAAATCCGCTGAACTTCAATTACGCGATAAATCAGTCAAACCTTAAG
Organism: Locusta migratoria; assembly: GCA_026315105.1. Lineage (NCBI taxonomy): Eukaryota > Metazoa > Arthropoda > Insecta > Orthoptera > Acrididae > Locusta > Locusta migratoria. The sequence continues at coordinate 320,388,237 of CM048748.1, read as the reverse complement.
GTCGTAGATTCTACCAAATACCTAGGAGTTACAATTACGAACAACTTTGACTGGAGAGAACACATAGAAAATATTGTGGGGAAGGCGAACCAGAGGTTACGTTTCATTGGCAGAACGCTTCGAAGATGCACCAGCTCCACCAAAGAGACTGCCTACATCACACTTGTGCGTCCTCTCCTGGAGTACTGTTGCCCCTTGTGGGACCCTCACCAGGTGAGACTGACGGAAGAAATTGAGAAGGTTCAGAGAAGGGCAGCTCATTTTGTTTTATCACGGGGGTGAAATGTTGCACGAATTGGGGTGGAAATCAATAAAAGAAAGACGTTATTCATTGCGGCGTGATCTGTTTGCCAAGTTTCAATCACCGACTTTTACTTCTGAATGTCAAAATATTTTGCTAGCACCCACCTACGTAGGGAGACATGAGCATCCCAATAAAATAGGAGAAATCAGATCGAAAACGGAACGATTTAGGTGTTCTTTCTTCCCGCGCGCTATTAGAGAATGGAACGGTAGAAAAAAGTTATGAAAGTTGTTAATGAACCCTCTACCAGGCACTTAAATGTGATTTTCAGAGTATCTATGTAGATGTAGATGTAGATGTAGATGTAGATGTCCACTGGCCTGTTCCCGCGATATAACGGAGTCGCCGTAACTGATGTGTCCTCAGTTCCGGCGTGATTGTGCACCAGTCATACATGAAGATGGCGGCCAGGTGGACCGCCGAAATATCGTATCAGCAGATCGACATAATCCGGCCGCAAACCCGTGAAGAACAACAACCATACATTCATAACTGTTGGGTGGTGTGGTTATCTTGACTATAAGAGGTTTTCCGTCTGTGCTGGCTTAATTAAGACAATTATTTTACGCTACACGAGTTTCAATTTTTATTTTAAAAGCATCTTCTGTGGCTCTGTGTATGATACATATGTTTGTTCAGTTAAATTCATTCATATTGATTAACAGACTTTAATATTTTGTGCACATTTTTTAATTGATGTATTGTCTACTAAAGGTGTAATGCTCCTTCCTTACATCTCATTGCCTTTATAATTCCTTAATTCAATCAAGGCTTGATTACGGGAGCCTGGTATACGACTGCAGCAACGTCAGCATTGTGGATCCTTGATCTCATCAATCATAGTGGTATTCGCCTGGCGACTAGAGCTTTCCGCACAAGCCCTGTGCCAAGTCTCCTTGCCGTAGCTGGTATCCCTCCATTGCTCTTTCGCCGGAAACAGCTTCTCGCCAGATACGTTGCTCAAGTCCATGCTACGCTTCACCACCAAAATCGCAGGCTTTTGTTTCCGGCTGCTACCCGTCCTTCTCCACCACGTAGACCCAGATCAAGTCTTCCGATCGCGATCCGGGTTCGTACACTCCTTTCCTCACTCCCTCCAGCTCCCTGCGGCTTCCTCTTGCCCATCTCGTACCCCTCCTTGGTCTAGTCCTTGTTTTAAACTCCGCCTGAAATTTTCCTGCGATCCAAAGGCGTTAGTTTCACCACTAACACTCCGTAGCAAGTTTCTGGCCCTTCTTGCAACTTCCCATGGCACAGAAGTGATATACAGGGTGGGCCATTGATAGTGACCAGGCCAAATAACTCAGGAATAAGCGTCAAACGAAAAACCTACAAAAGTACAATACTCTTCTAGCTTGAAGGGGGAAAACAGATGACGCTATGGTTGGCCCGCTAGATGTCGTTGCTTTTGTTTAAAATGTTTTTTTTATAGTCTATGGGACTTAACTACGGGGTCATCAGTCCCTAAACTTACAAACTACTTATGAACTAACTAAGACTAAGGACGGCACAAATATTCATGCCCGAGGGGGGATTCGAACCCCCGACCGTAGTGGCCGTGCAGACCGTGACTGAAGCGCCTCAGTCCCCGAGGCCACCGTGGCCGGCATGACGTTGCCATTGGTCAAACGGATAGCAACTGCTATGGGGAAAACAGATGACACTATGGTTGGCCCGCTAGACGTCGTTGCCATAGGTCAAACGGATAGCAACTGCTATAATGTTCAAATGTTTGTAGAGCTTATGAGACTCAACTTCGGGGTCATCAGTCCCTGAACCTACAAACTACGTATGAACTGGCTTATACTAAAGACGGAAAAAACATCTATGCCCGAGGGGGGATCCGAACCTCCAACGGGGAACGGCCTCACGAATCGTAGCAAAGCGCCTCAACGCCCTCGGCCGCTCCGCCGCGGTGATATCAACTGCATTTTTACATAGTACCCCCATTTTTATTAAATATTCGTCTAGTACGTAAAAGAAATATGAATGTTTTATTGGGAACACTTTTCTGATAGGTCGCGCTGTAATATTCAGAAACATATTGCTCATAATTTTAGACGAACAGTGGGAAACAGGTAGGTTTTCTAAATTAAAACACATAATGTAGGTACGTTTTAACTTTATTTTGGTTGTTCCAATGTGATACATTTACTTTTATGAAATTATCATACATTATGCGAACGCATGCTGTTACTGCGTGATTACCTGTAATTACCTCAGGACCTCAATAAATACTCAAAATGATGTCCTTCAGCTTCAATGCATTTGGCAACACACGTAATGAAATTTCTCTCAACAGCGAGTAGATCGCCTTCAGTAATGTTCTCAGATGCATTCACAGTGCGCTGACGCATGTTTTCAGGCTTTGTCGGTGAATCACGATATTAAAAATATCCTTCAATTTTCCCCACAGAAAGAAATCCACGGATGTAAGATCCGCTGAACGTGCGGGCCATGGTATGGTGCTTCAACGACCAATCCACCTGTCATTAAATATTCCATTTAAGACCGCTGCAACTTCACGCGAGCCATGTGCCGGACACCCATCATGTTGAAAGTTCATCGCTATTCTGTCATGCAGTGAAACATCTTGTAGTAGAATCGGTAGAACATTACGTAAGAAATCAGCATACATTACACCATTTAATTTGACTTCGATAAAATAGTGGTCAATTATCCTTCCTCCCATAATGCCGCACTATACAACCGCTAAGGTCGCTGATGTTCCACTTGTCGCAGCCATCGTGCATTTTTCGTTGCCCAATAGTGCATGTTATGCCGGTTTACATTACCTCTGTCTGTTAATGACGCTTCGTCACTATATAGAACGCGTGAAAAAACTATTATCGTCCCGTAATTTATTTTGTGCCCAGTGTCAAAACTGTACACGACGTTCAAAGTTTTTGCCATGCAAATCCTGGTACATAGAAATAAGGTAAGTGTGAAATTTACTTTGATGTAGAATTCTCGACACGGATGTTTTTGAGATTTCCGATTCTCGCTCAGTTTGTCTTCTACTGATGTGCGGATTAGTCGCAACTGCAGCTAAAACACTTTCTTGGGCATCATCATTTGTTGCAGGTCGTGGTTGACGTTTTACTTTTGGCTGAACACTTCCTGTCTTTTTAAGTAACGTAACTGTCCGACCAAACGTCCGGACACTTGGATCATGTCTTCCAGGATAACGATCAACATACATATCACAGGCCCGTTGGGCATTTTGATCACAATAGCCATACATAAATACCATATCGACCTTTTCTGCAATTGGTAAACGGTCTATTTTAACATGAGTAATGTATCACGAAGCAAATACCGTTCGCACTGGTGAAGTGTTACTCGATAACACGTACTTATACGTTAGTGACTATTACAACGCCATCTATCGCAAAGCGAAAAAAGTTTTACAAGTAAAACATTCTTATTTATTTACGTACTAGACGAATATGTAATAAATAATGGGGTTACCTATTTAAAAATGCATTTGATATCCTTTTGACCTATGCAGCGACATCTAGCGGGCCAACCATTGCGCCATCTGTTTTTCCCCTTAGAAAAGTTTTGTTCTTTGTAGTTTTTTGTTTGATGCTTATTTCGTGAGATATTTGGCCCAGACACTATCAATGGACCACCCTGTAAACTGTTGGCTCATGGTAGTCGGTTACGCCTATGTTCACGGCGACCACACTGAACAATGGTCGCTGCCACCTGGCTGTAGCATTTCTTATTCCGAACTAATCGCTATCTCTCGTGCTTTTGACCATATACAACCACGTCCCAGGAAGTCGTACGTCGTCTGCAGCGACAGCCTCAGTGGCCTGCAAGCCCTTGTCAAGTACTTCTCTCCCTCCGTTGGTGAAATCCATTCGCAACTCCATCGATTCACTCGGCAAATATGGCTATTCTTTGGACTTTGGACCCCGGACCACATTGACATCCTGTGGAACGAATACATCGATCAACTGGCTAAGCTCGTCACCACCGCTCCTCCCTTGATATTGGTATCCCAGAAAGGAATATCCGATTGGGTTTTGCACCTCAAGGCCTTTGAGGCTTTTAATATGCAATGGTCAACACTAAGCACGTCCAACAAGCTCCGGGCGGTTAATTCCTGTACTGCCGCCTGGACGTCCTCCGTCAGGCCTTGTTGTTGTGTGTCATTGACCATCTTTTACGTCAAGAGGACCCACTGAATTGCCGTTGTGGCAATTTGTTGACAGTGCTTCACGTTCTGTCGGACTGTCGGACTGTCCGCCTTGCGGCAGTCTTTCAACCTACCTAGTGTGCCTGGTTTAATTTTAGCAAACGATGCCTCAGTGGCTGACCGGGGTTTAGGTTTCATTCGCGCAGCTGGCTTTTATCGTTCTATTTAGTGGTGGGCTCATTTGCCTGGTTTCTCAGCCTCCCACGCCTAAACTTTTTAATCGTTGTCTCTTGTACGACTTCTGCCCTGTTTTAAAAATGTTCAAATGTTTGTAGAGCTTATGGGACTTAACTACAGGGTCATCAGTCCCTAAACTTACAAACTACTTATGAACTGGCTAATACTAAGGACGGCACAAATATCCATGCCCGAGGAGGGATTTGAACCCTCGACCGTAGTGGTCGTGCAGACCGTGACTGGAGCGCCTCAGTCCCCTCGGCCACCGCGGCCGGCTGCCCCGTTTTAGTCTGAGCAGAGTGGCTGGCTCACCCTGTATTTATTTGCGAACATCCATCCACTGTTTTCTGCTATAACAATTTTAGCTCAGTTCAACACTTAGTCTCTCCCATTTATGTTTTCTTCCTTGGTGTTGATAGCGTCAGTTTCATTGTCACTATGTACCCCTTATATGTTTCGCCTCTGGGTATTGAGCTCTATTTTAATTTTATCCAACTTGGCTGCATTGTCTTTGGTAGGAACAGGGGACTGATAATATTCTAGCTTTGTCCTCTAAAACCCCAAAAACAACAACAACATTCCACTGCTATTTTCCCGTCTTGTTGGTTGGAGTTGGTCTGTCGGTGATCAGCGTTTTATGATTGTATACGGAAATTTTCAAGATTTTGTAAATATTTTTTCCGTTCCATTTATTACTACTTCGCTTACTTTAAACTGCGTTGAAGGGGTAACAAATGGAACGGAAAAAATGAAATAAAAGTAGATGAAAATTTCCTTATACAATCAAATAACTCACATCATAAACCGACCAACTCAAACCAAAAGACAGAAAACAGAACTGCAATGTAAGGCAGAGGCTATAATAGCGTAGTTAGACTGTACATCAATTTAAGAACACATAAGGTGCAAAAAAGTGTTTTAATTGTTTTAATCTATATATACGAAACGAATCGGACAAACGTTTGTTTCATTTACAGAATCACAGAAGATGCTTCTAAAATAAAAAGCGAAGATCGTCTGGTGTAAAATAATCGTCTTCATTGCAGTCATCATAAGACAGAAAACGACTTATATTTAAATTACAATGATAACATTTATTTATTTACCGCAGAGTACAAAACAAATTAATAGCTGGAATTAAACTTTCACTGTACAACGGAGTATGTGCTGATATGAAACATCGTGGCAGAGTAGGAGTGCTAGTCTTGAAAGGTTTGCAGGAGAGCTTCTGTGAAGTTTGGAAAGTAGGAGGCGAGGTACTGGTTGGAAGTAAAGTTGTGAGGAGCCATCGTGAGTCTTGTAGGAATAGCTCAGTCGGCAGAGCGCTTGCTCGCGAAAGGCAAAGGTCCCAGGTTCGAGTCCCGGTTCCGGTACACAATTTTAATCTGCCAGGAAGATTCAAAGTAATAGCTAATTCCCACGTTTCACAATATTTTAATTCTAATACTTCAGTTGACATATACGTCTGTGAAACAGACCGTCATGGAAAATTGTTTGAAGGAAATAAATAACAGTAGTCCGTGAAGCAGGCTTAGTATAACCCTTAAAATAATTCGAAACACATGAGTGATACCATTAACATGCAAACCTTAAAAGAACAAACCATCCTGATCTGTGCAACAGGCAATAAAAGCCATTAATGAAAATTATCAGATTTAATACGCGTGTTGAAACTTAAATAGTGGCAACAATGCTGTGGAGACACTATGCAATGGAATCTACTATTGTCGCTGATAGCACACGTTGTTGACACACCTACCTTACTTTCGAACAAATGGACTCGCCCACGCCAAATCCTTCCGTGCGCACAATCGAGGGAAACACAGTTACTTGTGAGCGAGCGTGTAACGTAACGGTGTCACTATGCTTTTGAAACAACGGAGACCGCCAATGCACAGTTTTACTGTTCTTTTTGGAGCTTTGAGAAAGAAGTGGCAACACTTTCTGCGCAACCCACTCATAATTTTGCACGACAATTCGCGGCCACATACAACGCAAGCTGTGGCTTCTCTGTTCGGTCGATGGCACTGGGGAGTACTGTACCATCCACCATACTCCACACTACTTTGTTACTTTGATTCCGAAAGTGAAGGAACCACTTTGTGGCATTCCTTTCAGAACTGTTTCAGAGATCCGACAAGCAGCAGACCGCTCCATTCGCACAATTAACAGAACAGGCTCTGCTAACGGTTTACTACGCCTACCACGTCGCTGGCGAAGGGTTCTACACAACGCTGGTGACTACTTTGAAGGACAGTAACAGGTGCAAATATTTAACGCTTTTGTATCGGTTGTGAATAAATAGTTGCCACTATTTAAGTTCCAACCCTCGTATTTAAAGTAAAATGTTTTGACATGTCTGCCAATCAGATTAATTAGAAAGCAAAATATCAATTTTTTTTAAAAAAGTAGATTTTTTAAACAGCAACTATACACGGCTGTGATGTACCGGGTGATACATAGATAAATAAGAAATCATTACACATGTCCGTGAAATGCATGATGCAAAATGTGCCATGTTGTGTGCTTCTGTAGGCCTGTGTAGCCATACGAAACTTTCGAAATTATGCCCACTCTAATCATTTTACTTTAGAATACATTTAAATACTTGAATTATAAAACAATGACAAGGAAAGTGGATGTGGTTAATGCCTTGGGACAATGATACTTATAACTCTCTTAAAACTAATTTATTGCTTCTTGAAATACATTAAACACTGACTGCAAGTCCCTGCAGATATTTATGTTAAAAATTCTTGCCTTGAGTCGCGTAAGTATGAATTCGACGGTGATGCTTTTTTGTAGGCGTTGAGAATTGCTTCGCGTCTCAAAAACCAGTGGAATTATTTGTAACGAACAGTAGTGTCCACTGACGCCATTACTCACAGTCTTGTGCGTAGACAAATTTCCACACCGGCTTTTTAGCACAGGAAATATTGCGTGCATTGCTAAATTCTAAATCGAGACGATTTGTCAAGATCCTCAGAGTTGTCGCACTACACGTAGCATTACGTGAGACTTTTGTGCCTCACCATAACTAATGGCCGAGCAGGTGCATAAAATAAATCCTCTCGCTACCAAAGTCAAACAACTAGTACATAATTTTTTGTGTCCGCCACTAGAGCCCCAGCGAAGAGCGTCCGCATCTTTACATCATTCTGTATTGGGTTCGTAGCTATTTAATAGGTCTGCTTTCAACCTATTACCTTAAGCTAGCCTTATTTCTCTCCACAATCGCTATACATGGTTACGTAAAAACTCAACATTATAAGGAAAAAATTTAAATAAAATTTTAATGTTGGATTTAATACAGTTCCGTTACAAATGAGAAATTGTATACTGAGAACATACAATTATTTAACTGAAGAATGTAGATCTAACTTTGGTAATGGTGAGCCTCTTATACGGTATAGATACAGTTATCCTCCAACTGCTTCAATTTTACAAGTCCGGAACATATAACCGGAAGAATATATATATATATATATATATATGTTGTTGTGGTCTTCAGTTCACAGACTGGTTTGATGGAGCTCTCCACCCCATACAGTTCCGTTACAAATGAGAAATTGTATACTGAGAACATACAATTATTTAACTGAAGAATGTAGATCTAACTTTGGTAATGGTGAGCCTCTTATACGGTATAGATACAGTTATCCTCCAACTGCTTCAATTTTACAAGTCCGGAACATATAACCGGAAGACTGGAAGCAATATATATATATATATATATATATATATATATATATATATATATATATATATATATATGTTGTTGTGGTCTTCAGTTCACAGACTGGTTTGATGGAGCTCTCCACCCTACGCTGTCCTGTGCAAGTCTCTTCATCTGAGAATCAGTTCGGCAACCTACATCCTTTTGAATCTGATTTTTACTCCACACACTTCCTTATAATGCTAAGTTGACGATTCCTTGATGTCTCAGAATGTGCCCCACCAATCTATCCCTTCTCTTCGTCAGGATATGCCAGAAACTCCTTTTCTCTCCAATTCGGTTAAGCACCTCATTAGTTACGTGATCTATCCATCATTCGTCATTCATCATTCATCATTCGTCTGTACCACAACATTTTAAAAGCTTATATAATCGTTTTGTCTGAACTCTTTATCGTCCACCTTTCACTACCATACAATGCTACACTCCAGACAAATGCTTTCAGAAAGGACTTCCTAACATTTAAATTAATATTGGATGTTAACAAATTTCAATTCTTCAGAAATGCTTTTCTTCCCAAAGCCATTCTGCATTTTACATCTTTTTTACTTCAGCCATCAGAAGTTATCTTGCTACCCAAATAAGAAAACTCATCTAGTACTTTTATTGTCTCATTGCATAATCTGATTTCTTCAGCATCGCATGACTTTCCGACGCTACATTCCATTATCCTTGTTTCATTCTTGTTTTTCACCTTACGCCTTCTTTTCAAGACACTGTCCATTCCATTCAATTGCTCTTCCAGATCCTTTGCGGTATCTGACAGAATTACTGTGTCATAGGCAAACCGCAAAGTTTTCATATCATCTCCCTGAACTTTTTCCCTCTCCATATTTCTCCTTGCATTCCTTCACTTCTTGCTCAATGTACAGATTGAGCAACGTAGGGGAAAGGCTACAACCCTGCCTTAGTCCCTTCCAAACCTCTGCATTCCTTTCATGCCCATCGCTCTAATAACCGCTGTCTAGTTTTTTTATTTTCTTTTTTATAAGTTGAATATAACTCTTCGCTACCTATATTTTACCCCTGTATGCTGATGTGGCCACTGACAAACTTTATGTATGAGATATGTAGGTTCTGAAGTATTGTCAAAGGCAGAGTGAAACAAAACGTTTCGACGTCTTTCTGTTCATTCTGTGGAATGGAGACAACAACATTACAGCAATTGACATAGTGGCAATAACAGAATGTTGTCGCAGAGGGGTTTGGTGTTCATTTGTGTTTACTCCAACAAACAAATTACAAAAGCATCTGATCCACTTAGTGTACTGTACAGGTAGTGCAATGCAACAACGTGGCATGGAGTGCCTTAGGTAGGTTGGAAGCAGGGCAGCCACAGATGGAGGTTGCTACAGCTAGTCGAGTGTCCTGCGACCCGGAGATGAGTTGATATAACAGGAACCGTTAAATGAAAGCAAGGCCAAGATCATTCACTTATAATATCAGCAAGAGACGACGGCTATCTCCGGTTAACAGCCCGTCGAGACAGGAATCTGAATGCAACTCTGCTGCAACCAACTCTCCAGGCAGCAACAAGACGTGCAATACCAACATAAACAGTCTGAATTCGGCTTCGGGAATGTGGCCTTTAAGCCATTAACATACCGTTTAGCCCGCAGAAACTGGACGGAGGATCATCAGGATTGGAGTCGTAACGAATGGTGCCGGGTTCTATTCACAGATGAGCCAAGATTTTGTGATCAGCAGCCCAAAAGTCATTCCCTCATTTGTAGAGAACGCGGAACTCGGAACAATCAAACTTATGTGCAAAAAACATCAGCATATCATGATGGTTGACGAATAGTGTGGGCAGTAATTCGTACTGGATACCCCAGTTGTTTTGAGCCGTGTGCAATTACTTGACTGAAATATATTGATTCAGCTAGTGACTCTCTAGCACGGTATAGATACAGTCCTTCAGTATTCACTACAATTTTCCAAGTACGAAAGACACAATTGCAAGCAAAATTATATAGACATTAGAAAAGATGTATATACATTCAGCCAACAAATACAAATGGGCAATTAAGTCAAATGTTATTTCTTATAAACACTTCAGACATATGACACATAGTGGGTGACTCTAGATGGTGGCTGGGTGCTCACGTGGTCTTCATATCCCTAGTAAGCATTCAGTGGCGTAAGGTACTTGGCGCGGCGAGCTGGTATCAGCACGCTGTTTGAAGTGGGCGTGGTAAGAGCCTTCGTATATCGCAGAATGTGGTATTCTAGGTCGCTTTAAGATATACGTTTTTACTGGTTTCGGCAGATCAAAGTTGCCATCATTGGAACTTGTATATGGTTAGCATAACATAACTCATATGTCAGCCGTTTGTCTTGCATTATAATGGGAGGAGTCTCCGAACATCAGCGTATCAGAAGCTACAGCAACATACCATATATATTTTGGAACATGAACTGATGAGTGCCATGGGCAAGGGATCTCAAATCGTTTGCTTATTTCTAGATTTATCTATATCTCACAAGCATCTTCTAATAAGGTTGCAACTTAATGGATTATCGCTACAGTTGTGAGGCTAGATTCTTGATTTTCTTTGAAAAAGAACTTGGTATTTAGTCATTGACAGAAAGTAATATCTGCCGCCCCACAGGATAATGTTGCAGGGCTCCAAGTGTTCCTTGGCTACATAAACCATTTACGAGGTAATCTGAGCAGCTCTCTTACAAGGAGACCACGTGGATATCGGATTTTAGAATTTTTTGGTATTGATAGTACGTGAAGTTCAGAACACAAATAATAACAATCAGCCATAGCTATTCGACGCAACTCCCAAAAATTCTAGAGAAAATCGCCTTCGAAGTTTTGCAAGTACACATAACTACCAATAATTAGATCAGTTACAGCATCTGTCGGTTAGCTCAGATGGCAGTGTTCTGGTCTCAAAACCATAGAATAGGTTCCAATCCCTCTGTGATAGAATTGGTTTTCCTTTTCAAATTCAGTTATATAGAAAGTTTTGGGATCTCTAAGCTGAACAGCTTGTCGTCACCTAAAACGATGGTGAGCAGGTTAGCTGCTTAGAAAGTCATCAGTAGCTATGGAGATGACTTTCCAAAAACAGCGTCTTAGCTCTTCACAATCTCAGCAATCAAAGACTGCCGTGGTCAACTAATAATGAAGCCTGCCTATACTGTAAAAAAAAAAGCAGCATGTTTTTTAATTGAAACTATCATGATTAACGACATTTTATAAAATATAGATAATTAGGAATAAACAAAAAATTACCATTGGATATTATAATGATGTAAGTATTCGAACTCAATGAAAGTAAATGGAAAATCTGTCACAGCAGAATTTGAACCTTTGACCACATGGTTGCAAGGCGAGAACGCCAACACTTGAGCTAAACTGTCAGATGCCGCAACTCTATTAGTTATTACTCATTAAGTGTACTTATAAGTCAATTTTCTGAGGATTTTTGAGAGTTACGTCGAATGGCTTCGGCTGATTGCTAAGTTCTGAACTTCACGTGCTAAAAATAAAAACTCTTCGATATCCATGTGGTCTCTTTGTTAGACTGTTCGAGGATGATGCGTTTGTTTGTTGCGAAAGTCACCAGAAGATCAAGAACAACTACAAAATATCATGATGGTGTGAAAGATGGGAGTTGACGGCAAATAATGAGAAGTGCGAAGTTGTCCATATCAGCAGTAAAAATACGTTAATTTTCATTTACACGATAAATTAGTCAAATATACAGGTTTTAAACTCAAAAAAAGCTATAATTACAATTATGAGCCTCAGATCACAAATTAAGAACAACTTTAATTGGAAAGAACACGGAAAAAATATCGCAGGGAAGACGAACCAAAGGCTCCGTTTCATTGTCAGAACACTTAGAACGTCCCACAGTTTTAGTAAAGAAGATTCCTACAGTACACTACAATTGTACGCCCTATTTTGAAGTATTGCTGCGCATTGTGAAATTAGCACTAGGTGAGACCGACGCAAGTTACAGAGAAAGTTCAAAGAAGGGCAGCTCGTTTTGTAACTTCGCCGTACAGGGGTCAGTGTGTCACGGAAATGATGAACGAATTCGGGCTGAAATGATCAAAAGAAAGGCAGTATTCGTTGTTGCAAGGTTTGCATAATTTTACTCACCAACTTTGTTCTCCGACTGCAAACACATTTTGTTAGCACCACACCTACATAGTAATATATGATCATCAGAAAGAAATCAGATCGAAGACGGAATGACGTAGGCGTTCCTTCTTCGCGCGCGCTATAGGAAATTGGAACTGTAGGGAAATATTGTGAAAGCGGTTCGATAGACCATCTGAGAGGCACATAATGTGATTTCCGGAGTATATATGTAGATGTAGAGGAGTTTTTTCTGATTCCCGCCCCTACTTCTTTACTTGATAAAATAATCTTAGTTTGTGGGAATTCCAACGTCTGCCAGAGGGCATCATGGTAATGTCCTAGCTCCCAATTTCAATCATTGTTATCAGAGCTGGTCGTCGTCCTTAGATTTGGAGCGGAAGTTTTCAGCCAATGACTTCGGTCTTGAAAATGTACAAATGTTTGTAAAGCAGTGTGGCCAAATTGCAGGGATCATCAGTCCCTAGACTTAGAAACTACTTATGCTAAACACATACACACCAATGCCCTAGGGATGTGTCTAACCTCCGACGGCGAACAGCCGCACACTACCCAGCAAGGCGCCTTAGAGCGCACGGCTATTCCCGCGCAGTAACGCTCTTGACAGAAGATTTAGGACCTACACTATCAGGCGGAGAATTTAGGAACTCCACTTAGGAGGGCACTGTGCACTATACAAACGAAGCACCTACTTGGGTAGTACAGTATTACGGAGGGCTCATGAGATTCTAGAGGCTAGGCGGTAGTTGCTGTTCTGATGAACACCCGCCATTCGACACACAGACGAAAGACACTCGTCTGTGAAAAGTATTAGCAGTAAACTTTCAAAGTATTCGTAACGAAATTCTCGAATTTCCTGCATTGCACGATATATTTTTCTATCACGTAATCCTCAGGACCGAGAGTTGGCTGAACCCCGATGTATGGAGCTCTGAAATATTTTGCAAAGCGTGGTATTTACATCGTAAAAATGGAGCAGGTTCAACTGGAGTGGGCGTTTGGATTGCAGACGACCAAAATATTTTCTCTAAGGAGATCAGCTGAAACTCGAATGTGACTGAAGTTATCTGGATGGAAATAACAGCACTAGGAGAACTCAAATCAACAGTTGCCTGTTTTTACCGGCGGTCTGGTTCTACCTTCAAACAAGGTCTGCGTTCAATAAAGGTGCCCGGAGCATGCAGTATTATTTGAGAGCGACTTTAATCTAATGACTGTAGGCGGTGAAGTCGGTCGTTTCTTTACAGGTGGTACAGACAAGCAGTCTTGAAAACTTCTATTGAATACGTATCCATAAATCTTGAACAGGAAACTCGATAGCCAACGTACAACAGATCTATTTTAGACCTTCGTTGTTGCAAAAATGTCTGACCATATTTACGATGTATTAGTGGAACACGGGTTAGTGATAATGTTGTCGTTATGGCGACAGTGGTTACCAAAGTTAATGAGTTAAGAGCGCTAGGGTATTGCATTTGACAGAAAGAAATCCGAGCAATTATTAGCGTCCCACTATGAGAATGAATAGATATAGTTTGGTTCCGAGCTTTAGTGTTGAATTCAGTGTTATCAGAGTTCAAGGGTCCGCAATCGCTGAATATAATAGAAGAGGTTACCATCCAAGCTTTTGAAAATCGCTTGAATCTGTCTGAGATCAACTAAAACACAGGGAGTGGGTTTTAAGAAAAGCAGTTGTAGACATACAAAAAATTTTATAAAGAGAAAAAACAGAAAGAGAAAAGACTATCCATAATAAGAAATCATATACCCCAAAAACCGAAAAAAATTCAAAATGTAAGTTTTGCGTCGAATTCCTCCTACAGGAAAAAGTTGTGATATGTAAAATCAAGTCGATTGTTTTATTTGAAGTAATTTTGTTAATAGTTATCTATCGTCAGTGTTAGCTATCTTTATATCTGTTATAAATATTATTACTTCTCAGTCGCGCCACAACATAATGACATAAGAAAAATCGGCTATAACTACTGTTCTAAACAGGGCACTATTGGACATGGGTTCTTTAGTGTTCACATGCGATGAAGTGTACACAGGTCTTAATGGAACCACACGCCTGGGTGGATTACATGTAATTACATGTTGACTTTGGTTGTATCAAATTTGAAGAGTCATTATGCGTATTCACAGAATACATGGCATCAACTGCGAATGGGCAAAGCTGAAAATGTGTACCCAGCTGGGATTCGAACCCAGTTATCCCGCTTTCTAGGCAGTTGCGCTGACCATTACACTTCTGGGGACACAATGATCACCGCCACTGCAAGGACTACTTAAGTACGCCTCCCGTCAGACACAAATTCCCAGCTTTACCCTGCCCACAGTAACTAAACTCGTAGTTTTGGAAACTAACTCCCTTAAGAGTAAGTGCCCCAAACTTGTCCGCCCCTCCCCACTAACGGGAGACCCGGTTTAGAATCCCGACTGGGCACATATGTCATATTCTGTGAATATGAAAGAATAATAACTGCAGGATAGAAGTGACGTCTGTTATTTCGGAACAGACGCCACATGTATGTACATTATGCGTATTCGTATGTCATTACGGATCGTTGAGCTGGCAAGTCATTATTAGTCATGAATGAAGCACTGGTTAAAAGGAAAAAATGATATAGCGGACACAATGTTGTACCCTAAAACAAAGGTTTCTGCGCTCGAGACGCACAGTTCTAGTATCTTCTCTATGAATGAAGCAACAATATTCCAGAAGTTTCTGTTGGCGCTATATATATTGTGGGAAACTCGGGCCGGAGTCAGTCAATTCTGAGGTTTTGTAGGTGTATGCTAAATAAATCATCGCTGAGTTTAAACCAGTGTTTGTTAAACAGCTACATGTAAAAAATGTTCAAATGTTTGTTAAGCTTATGGGACTTAACTTCGGGGTCATCAGTCCCTAAACTTACAAACTACTTATCAGCTACCTTATACTAAGGACGGCACAAATATCCATGCCCGAGGGGGGATTCGAACTCCCGACCGTAGTGGCCGTGCAGACCGGGACTGCAGCGCCTCAGTCCCCTCGGCCACCGCGGCCGGCCAGCTACATGTAAACGAGGGCTTCTGCGGTCGTTGTCATTGTTAACAAAATTCTTCTGGGTATTGGACCGTACGACCTTCCTAATGATTCTCACCAATAAGACTTGGGCAATGCATAACTCCGGGTAGTAAAAGTTTATGGCTCGTTGTCTCTGACATAGGGGTGAGTTATGTAAGTCAGCTTCTATGCCATAAACAGCTACCCAGTCTATTTAAACAAGATCGATAATTAATCTGTAGTTTAGCCAATCTATCAATCTGCATATGATGACTTGAAAATATATTTAACAAACATAATTTTAAACCTCTGAACGACCAACAAAATTGATTCTAAGATAGTGATTCACTCACGAAGTAATTATTTATAAATGGAGTTTATTACTCTTATTAGACATGAAACGCGGATGTGGTCTTACTATAGACATAGGTAAATAACTAAATATTTCCCCAACTATTGTTCATGAGAGGCACAATAAGTATCACACGCACTCGAGTGTAAAAGTTCCAAATTATCATTCGTAAGTTAGAGTAGTCCATCGAAATTTGCAGTTCCAAGTTAATCCGCGATAAAAGTATTTGTTATAAAACACAGTTTGTCAACACACGAGTACATGATTGCTGACTTATTACAGTTCCACAGCCCTACTACCGTACATAGTTTATCAATTTTCAACCAGAGACTAAGCTCTGCAGTCACAGTCCCGTGAATTTTCTAAGTCTACACATGCTTATCTCTTCAAATCACAATTTCGTAACGCGACTTCAGACCTCCCAGCGTCACAACCTTTCACCACCACGTCCAAGTTACGAGTCCCCCCCAAGCGTTCGAAAGCGTGCTCTCTCTGCTCCCAAGATTGCATCCTAACGCCTCATCTTTAAAATATAATTTCCCTTCAGAAATATTATACATTTGAATATCACAGAATTAAATGCTTTGACCACCTCCCTAAAAATGTTGTTTACATTTAATAAATATATATTTAACAATACTAAAAAACGGTTGAGACTGAAGCTCTTTGCTAAGATAGCCATTAAGCATGGCATCTGACAGTTCAAATATACTGCCGCTGTCGAAATATAGTTACACAACTAACATTTAATTTATCAAGACTTTTTATACAAATATATTCAATTATTTTCCACAAATACGTATCTAAATTATCTGCCGCATATCTACTATTTTAGTCGGCCACGGAATATTTGTTACTAAGAATAATATTAAATATAATAAAATACACATATAAATGTAATGCGCATTGCTGGGTTCATGCTTTGTGTTTCTGTGGTGGAATCAGTCTTCTGACGCAAGAGTATTACTTCCTCAACGTAAAGCAGAACAAGAAAGTAAAACAAAGTTTATTGAAAGAATACGAATATAACGTTGTACATTTTTAAGATAGGTATAATGCTGCCCATTTTCTTCTGAAATTGTTACTGATAAACACTACGTATCAATAATTGTAAATATAACTCTTATATTATTATTATTATTATTATTATTATTATTATAGTACTGAAATTTATCAGCTTTTTATCTGTATGGGATTGTAATTACGGCGTTTGATTCTTCCAAGTCTCCTGAATCCATTCTTATAATTATATTTTTGCCATATGATCATTCCCTGATTTTATATGGATTTTTAGAATAATGTGTGTGGCTATAGTGTATTTCAGTTGCAATCAGGAATAGCCACCCTCGCTCAGCCAAGCGTTTCCGGTTTCCAACCACATTAGGGAAACCCTGACTACCTGTCCATTCACTAGGTACAAACTGTTAGCCGGCTGGCTGGGGAACCCAAGAGCCTGGCAAAACCCGCCTTTCACATGAAAACAATCAGCTTCCTCCTGTATCTGTAATGTCAGAACTGCATCATCAATATCTCATATATCACCGACATTTCGGTCACAATTGCAAGTGGTCTCCTCTTGATGTCAATTTTTTTCCACTCCTCCCCATAAGGGGCAGGTGGGCCCATTTTCGAACGATTTTAAGTAAGTTGAGGTTTGAGAAGATAGCTTATTACTGTGGTGACACTGTTTAGTTTATTAAGAGGGATTGGATGTTTCCATTGCTTGTTTAATTTTCATAATTTGTTGGCTGGAGGATAACTCGCTTCTATCATTCTCCTGAGTAAAAAACCTCAGAGTGGGAGAAAATTTTATTATAGAAATATTTAATTAGTTAAGATAATTTGAAATAATAATCCAATTATACTTCTTGTAAATTATGCAGTAAGTCCTTTTATTCTAAAACAAGTTTTCCAGGATATACCTTATCAATGGCCTGGGATATGGCAATAGGTGGGTATGCATATGTATATTGTGGACAGTTTAATTGGTGCATGTCTGACGATTTCGGTAGTTTTGGTATCAGGTGTCAGTTTGCAGTCTTGTAATAGTCTGATTAATCTTTGCTCCAATGTTTGCTGATTCGCTTCTTGATAAAGTTCCTCCCTACTAGTTGTTGGATTTAGTCTTGCTGCAAATCTAAAAATTCTTCTCTCTATAGTTATTCATATAGGAGCAGCATATTCTAGAGTTGGTCTAATATAGCTACAATAAGTATCTATCAGAGCCGGCGATGAGGCACCATGATATCTCCCTTTCATTAATTTTAGTAGACTTAGTAATTTTCTGGCCTTCATTATTAATTCTGCCGTGGCTTGTAGATCAGAGTGGAATCGAAAGTTAGTCCCACATATTTTACTGTACTTTAGGTGCGATCTGTTTCACCCATAGAGTGATCCGTAGGTCTGTTGTATCTTGAATTTTATATTGGGTTAAGTTTCTATGATGAAACGATATTAACTATCTTTTTTCTGCATTAGGTCGAAATATCCATTTTGATATCCATGGGTCCAATTTTTTAATGTATTTAGTGGTAAGTCGTTGGATTCCTTCTACCGTTGGTGAATGACACCAGTAGTCAGTATTATCTGCGTATAATGCTAATTCCTTGTACCATTTAATGGGTAGAGGCATATACGCTGTATACAATAACATATTCAATTGTTCAAATGCTTGTAATTCTATCGGACCAAACTGCGTGGTCATCAGTCCGTAGCTTACAAACTACTTAAACCTAGGTAAACTAACCTAAGGACAAACGCACACACCCATGCCCCAGGGAGGACTCGAACTCCACGGTGAGCAACCGCGCGCTCCGCAGCGAGACGCTTTAGACCCCTCGGATACCCCACAGCGGCAGTATAACATAGGCAACAAAATTGCACCTTGGGGTACTCTTGCATTTGGAAAAAAGGCATTGAGATGGTGTCCTATATGGACTGCTGTTGGGTAATCATACAGACAGCTGTCAATTTTAATAAGTTTATAATATATCATCAAATGCCATACTTTATCAGAGGCATGTTCAATATCCAGCATCAGTGCCATCGCACAGTCTCCCACATTCAGTGTTTGAGTGATTAGATCCAATGTTGAATTCTGTTTGCAAAAGCCTGCTTGGATGTCCGGTATCAGTTATCCATTATCAATAAAATTTTGAATTCTAGACTATTGAGTCGAAGGATTCGGCAATCACCGAGAGCAGGAAAATCGGGCGATACGATCCGGGATCATTTGATAGCTTCCCTGGCTTCAGTTCAACATGTTCATCTATTTGTAAAGCTTATGGGACTTCACTGTAGGGTCATCAGTCTCTAAACTTACAAACTATTTATGAACAGACTTCTACTAAAGACGGCACAAACATCCATGCCCGAGGAGAGGATTCAAACCCCCAACGGGGAACGGCCTTGCGCATTATAACATATCGCCTCAATATGCTCAGCCGCTCCGCCGCGACCCTGGCTTACGTAACATTATTACTTTTGCAGTCTTGCATTTTACAGGTATCGTCTGCTGTTTTATGACTGTATTAAAAAGATTCTTTAAAGACATAATGAGTTCCCTCAGTGCCAATCCCATAATCTTGGGGATTACACCATCTTCACTGCTTTACTGCTGGACGAAAGTGCAGCTGGGAACTTAAATACTGGTAGAAGTAACTGTTTCCTGTTGTGATTGGAGATTTCGGCTCTTTTTAATTAGTGTTTGTTGTAATTTCTTCCTATTGATGGGAAAGTTTGATGTTTGCATTGTCTGCCATTGGTAGAAATTGACGAATGAGGGGGGGGGGGGGATTGGTAGCAGAGATTTAGCACTGTTGCCTAGCTCCGGCTAGGGGTGCTGTTTGTTTGTGAGCATGTGGCCGCTGCAGTCTCCGATGTGTATGGTCACTATGGTCTGCATTGGGCCGAGGCCAGTGAGAAAGAAGAAAGACAGGCAGTGGCGCGGAAATCATGTCACGTAAGCAAAGTAGTCCTGAGCCGGCGCGATGGCTAGCTGCCGGTAGCTTTAAGGCAGTCAGCTGTGCCCAACGGCCGGCCACACAGCTAGCGATCGCGCCGGCTCAGGCAACACCACCTAGAGACAAGGTCTTACAACAGGCCGTGCGACATCACACTGACCAGGCTCAAGGGCAACGAGAAAGACACGCCATGGTACACGTGTCACATAATGTAAGCAAGGTAGTCCTGAGGTGGCGCGAGCGCTAGCTGAATGGCTGGCTGTGCTCCAGTGGCTGGCCACTCAGCTAGCGATCGCGACGACTCAGGACTACCTTGCTTTCATGACATGATGTGCTGGTTGCAGTCTGTCTTTCTCGTTGGCCTCTGACCAGGCCATGGTCCCCAGCTTACTGGCTGCCTGATATGAGGCAGTGGGCGTACACCAGTGGCAAGCCATTCAGCTGGTGACTGTCGCCTGGTCAGTGTGACGTAGCATGGCCTGGTGTTGGCTCAGGACTACTTTGCTTAAGTGACATGACGTCCGCATCACAACCTGTCTTTCTCAGTGACTTAGGTATTGTGCGCGTGGTGTCGTTGTGTAAGCTGTTTCAGCCGAATGTACCTCTCATGTTGGGCTATCCTTGTGTTAATCGGCCGGCCAGTTCTTTCAATGTACACTTGGCCGCAATTCACAGCTGATTTCACCAACTTCCGGTTGTGTGAAACCTATCAATTTGATCCTTCATTGGGCCAAGGACATCTCATATATAGGTTTGATACAACTGGACAAAGAAATTTTCCCACTCGTTCGGTGACTCCTTTCACATATGGCAATATGACTATGGTTAATTCTTACTTTTGCTCTTCCCTCTTATTTCCATCATTAGATGCCACAGTTTCTTCAATCATCCTCTTCCCATAACCGTTGGCTTCGAAGATAGACCTGAGATTGTGTAAATCTGCCTTCATGTGTTGTTTATCGCTAATCCGATGGCCCCTCCTTTTTACCGTGTGAATCACGTTTCCTTAGGATTTTGGTGGGAAGTTACGTCAAGGTAACTGTCTGTAATAGTAGCTGTTCTATATATCCGATGGCTTAGTTTGCATTCTGCCTTCCGGTAAATTTCATAGTGAATTCCATACTGAATTTAATGTTGTGTTGTTGATTAAGGTGTTGATGGAAGTACTGCAGCTCCTCTTCTCCATGCGGCCAGATGACAAACATGTCGTCTACATATCGCAACCCGCAGTTTGGACGTTGTGGTGCGGACTGGAGAGAATTGTTCCTGGAATGCCTCCTTGGGGGCCTCGAAAAGGGCGATAGAGGCGAATCCGTTGCAATTCCGTCCGTCTATTCATAAAATTCCCCTTTACACTTGAAATAGGTGGTCGTTTAGTGACCCGGAAATACGAACAAAGAAGACGGGTAAAGACCTCCGGCGTCTAGGCTCCCCCAGTAGCAGCGTTGTGTGACGACACCGCGTGCAGTGTAGTCCACTACACGCCATGGAGACAACTACAGCCGCGCTCACAAAGCAAACAGCACGCCCTAGTGAAATAGGCTTGTACGGAGGTACAAGAAATACGGATTGCCCTAGTTGGTACCACTACATCCTGTAGTGCACCGTGTTCTATAAAAGGGTTCCAATAGACAGTAGTCCTAGGTACCACAAACTGAATGTTTTGTTGGTACTGTTAGGTTTGCAGTAAACGTCAAAGATATACACTTACCGTGTTCCCGCGACTGTCTGTAACTGCGATGTGGGACGGTTCTTCTGGGTTGTCTGTGGAAATGTAAGGATGCAGGTCTATTTTTCTGAGTCTGTCCGCAGTGGCGGCAGGTACTGATTATACAGCGCTATATTATATGATGAGTCAGGCGTCTCACATTACTTCATTGTGAAAAGAAATCACCACAAGATATTGATACTGTATTTATATATACACTACTAGCCATTAAAATTGCTACACCAAGAAGAAATGCAGATGATAAACGAGTATTCATTGGACTAATATATATTATACTAGAACCGACATGTGATTACATTTTCACGAAAATTGGTTGCATAGATCCTGAGAAATCAATACCCAGAACAACCACCTCGAGCCGTAATAACGGCCTTGATACGTTTGAGCATTGAGTCAGAGCTTGGAAGGCGTGTACAGGTACAGATACCCATGAAGCTTCAACGCGATAGCACAGTCCATCAAGAGTAGTGACTGGCGTATTGTGACGATCCAGTTGCTCGGCCACCATTGATCAATCGGTAGAGATCTGGAGAATGTACTGGCCACGGCAGCAGTCGAATATATTCCGTATCCAGAAAGACCCGTTCAGGACCTGCAACTTGCCGTCGTGCATTATCCTGCTGAAATGTAGGGTTTCTCAGAGATGGAACGAAGGGTAGAGCCACGGGTCGTAACACATTTGAAATGTAACGGCCACTCTTCAAAGTGCTGTCGATGCGAACAAGAGGTGACCAAGACGTGTAACCAAAGGCACCCCATACCATCACACTGGGTGATATGCCAGTATGACGATGACGAATTCACGCTTCCAATGTGCGTTCACCGCGATGTCGCCAAACACGGATGCGACCATCATGATACTGTAAACAGAACCTGGATTTATCCGAAAAAATGACGTTTTGCCATTCGTGCACCCAGGTTCGTCGAAACGTACACCATCTCAGGCGCACCTGTCCGTGATGCAGTCTCAAGAGTAACCGCAGCCATCGTCTCCGAGCTGATAGCCTATGCTGCTATGATGCTGCAAACGTCGTCGAACTGTTCGTGCAGATGGTTGTTGTCTTGCAAACGTCCCCATCTGTTAACTCAGGGATCAAGACGTGGCTGCACGATCCGTTACAGCCATGCGGATAACATGCCTATCATCTCGACTACTAGTGATACGAGGCCGTTGGGATACAGCGCGGCATTCCGTATTGCCCACAGATTCTATATTCTGCTAACAGTTATTGGACCAACGCGAGCAGCAATGTCGCGATACGATAAACCGCAATCGTGATAGGCTACAATTCGACCTTTACAAAAGTCAGTAAGGTGATGGTACGCATTTCTCCTCCTTATACGAGGCATCACAACGTTTCACCAGGCAAGACCGGTCAACTGCTGTTTGTGCATGAGAAATCGGTTGCAAACTTTCCTTACGTCAGCACGTTGTAGGTCTCGCCACTGGCGCCAATCTTGTGTGAATGCTCTGAAAAGCTAATCATAGCATATCGCAGCATCTCCTTCCTGTCAGTTAAATTTCGCGTCTGTAGCGCGTCATCTTCGTGGCGTAGTAATTTTAATGGCCAGGAGTGTATATAAGTTGTTGCAAAGTAGATTGCCCAAGTACAGCTTGTAGTTTTATTGTTATTTGATCTTTCTTGAATGAAGTCTATAGTTCGCAAATTTGATGTCATTTATGAATATGCCTCAGAAAGCAGTGTACTTTTTCTGTAAAAGAAAATATGGCAGTACTTTGCGTAGGAAAGAAAGGTGCTGAAAGATATTAAAACAGCGTAAATTTGTTCACTGTAATTCATTTGCACCAGAGTGCTTTGCTGTGTTTCTTATTCTCATGATATTCAGATTAAGCAGAGGAATAATAAGTGTCGTTATTAAGTCAGTTCCTATGACGTAATAAGGAGCTGTCACGATTCTAATTAATGAGCTTGCACGTTAATTTTTGGATGAAATATTTCAGGTGTATGGGTGTATTTAACATATCTATACAACATTTTGAATGCATGTACATAATATTGCATTCTTTTACATTAACAACACGTAAGTGTATATTACATCGTCAGAATAGTCTGATAACAGCATAAGTAGTTTCATTTCATAAAGTCTCACAATTTACAAAGTTTCACAAGCCAACGCTAGGCAACAGTGCTACGTCACTGTTACCTACTACCCACCCCTTGTTTCAGCAAATGGCAGTCGATAATGCAAACTCCAGTACGCCTGCCCACAAATAGGAAGAAATAAAGCAAACACCAATAAACGGAATATTCTACCACGGTTTACCGTTGTTGTTCTTGTTGTTTTGAGGAGAGTAAACATCTAGATCATCAGTCCCTCACATTTGGCAACAGTTACTTCCCCCACTACTTACGTTCTCATCATCCGCTCATCCAGCAGTAAACGTGACACCCAGTAGTAGTCCGCTTGCAATAGTCGCCGAAACGTCGGTGAAATTTGAGATATTGACGATGCGGTCCAACACCCAGAAGAATTTTGTTAACAGCTAGCTATAGCTTACGTCACCTCTATGTGACATCATTTCTTATAGAAATAATGATGTCTAATATTAATAATGTTGACAATTGTAGCCTCACAAGTTTGCCTTAAAATAATTACAAAATTTTCAATCTAGATTTCGACAACACTACGGAAGTCATCATCAGAATGTGAAATTACCACATGAGAAATAAGGGATGATGGTGTTGTATAAAGGATTAAAAAACAGTATCCTAGTTACTGGCCAGCAGTCTGAACAAATAAAAATTTTAACAGAGTGGCAAGCCTCTAAGGAACTGCCAAGTGCCAGCAGATCAAGGCAGCATTACAGTGGAGAGAGACCTCTCTCTGGGCGAGTAACTCTGATGAAAGGTAATGAATAACTGGCTGAAGATAACTGGAAAGTAAAGACGGCGCGTCTCCACGAAATGGAAAAATGAGTTTCGCATTGGGGACGAGTTATTGGAAGCGCTCTGCCACGACTGGAAAGCTCTAACGCTTCATCACAATTTTGCTGTTATTCGCAGGTAAGACAATTTGCAGCTGCCCGCCTTAAGTTACTGAACAACATACAGTTTAACCCCAACCAAAGATTTAAAGTTCCTTTTCTGTCGTTTTCTTCACATTACAATATTTGCCAGTATGCGTCAATTTTCTAAATCTTTGTATTTCAACGTTTGGGCGTGATTAATCCCTTGATAAGACAGGAAACTCATTTCGGTTTCAGTGTCATAAATGGACAATTACTGAGAACTGTCTGTGTAGGAGTTGGTTCTACGTTAGACGGCTGGGATCCCAGTATCTTTTTCTCCTAATGAATCAAAGCCAGTCATATTGAATGTGTACATAACTGACTTGTAAAAGTTAAATTTCTATAATCAGAAGACACTATTTTATACACGTGAGGAAACTGTACCATTAAAGCTAGATCGAAAATATATATTGTAAGAAATTACAGCCTCTTTCTTCTGATTAAACAAATTTCACTCTTACATTTCAGTAATGGTTACAGTCAATATGACTGGCTTTGTTTCGTTAGGAGAAGAACATTAAAAATCGAGGATTCCAGCCATAAATGTAGAAGAATCTCCTACACAGGAAGTTATCAATAATTACCTATTTCTGTCCCTGCAACCGTAATAACTTTCCAATTCGATCGAAGACTTAATCAAGTACTTTCTGTTGGAACACAAAGATTTAGGAAATTGACGCTTACTGATTAAACAAATTTCGCTTTTACATGTCAGAAATGGTTACATTAAATATGACTGGCTTTGTTTCGTTAGGAGAAGAACATTAAAAATCGAGGATTCCAGCCATAAATGTAGAAGAAGCTCCTACACAGGAAGTTATCAATAATTACCTATTTCTGTCCCTGCAACCGTAATAACTTTCCAATTCGATCAAAGACTTAATCAAGTACTTTTTGTTGGAACACAAAGATGTAGGAAATTGACGCATACTGGCAGATATCTGCAAAGAACAACCATTACCCATTAAAAAAAGGTCGGTGTGATTAAAACTCTTCTACACAGAGCCGAACGAATTTGGACGCTGAAACATCTCTATAATCAGCTACAACATCTGAAGCAGGCCTTTAAGAAGAATTATTATTCAGAGAATGAGGTAAATAAAATTTTACGACCAAAGAACAGTAGGGTGAAGGACAAGGACACAACCCAACGATGGAGTAATACGGTTCCTCTCCCCTTTCTTAATAAGGTATCGGATACGACTGGGACAATTCTACGAAAACGTAACATTAGACCACTTTGCAAAGCAACAAAGAAGATATCCAAAGCCATCATATCTGCAAAAGACAAACGTTCTTTTTTAGAGGGTGGGGCTTATAATAGGATCATCTCTGCTTTTTACGTAGATCTTAGCCACGCCCCGTTTAGACGGTTATTAAGAAGCTCTCACAAGAAGACCACATAAGTATCGGATTTTATAATTTTTTAATATTTTTGGTACGTGAGGTTCAGAACTTAAATAACAACCAGCCAAAGACATTCGACGGAACTCTAAAAAAATTGTCGAGAATAAGATGTTTTGCAAAGTTCACGTAAGTAGCAATAATTAAAACACCTGCAACGTCCGTCAGTGTATCTCAGTTCGCCGGGCGCCGTGACTCAGAGCGCTCGGTCTGTAATAAAAAAGCTGAGCCAAGAAAAAATCGAAAAGCATAGACGAATCACGATTAGGAAGGCAAGGAGCAGAACTACCCACAGAAGGAAAAAAAGGGTGATGTCGTTCTGGCAATCAAGCACTAGGGTCGATAGTTCGAATCGTATCGTGACGAATTTTTCCTTTATTTTATTTTATTTTCGTTGTGTTCGAATACTTACCCAATTGTATTATCTAATGGTATTTTTCACGAAAATTGCACGTAGTTTTGTTTATTCGTAATTTTCTATATTTTATAATGATGGTTTTAATAAAAAAACATAAGTTACATCCTTTACAATATTGGCTTCACTATTAGTTGACGACGGTAGTATTTGATTGTTCAGTTTGTGAAGAGGTGTGACACTTCTTTTCGAAAGCCATCGACATATCTACTAATGGCGTTCCAAGCAGCTAACCTTCTCAACTATCGTTTTAGGTGACGCCAAGGTGTTAAGCTCGTCTACATACACGTTAACAAAAACTGACACAACACATGGAATTAGAAATATCAAAATGTTTTATACAGGGTGTTACAAAAAGGTACGGCCAAACTTTCAGGAAACATTCCTCACACACAAAGAAAGAAAATGCGTTGTGTGGACACGTGTCCGGAAACGCTTAATTTCCATGTTAGAGCTCATTTTATTACTTCCATTCAAATCACATTAATCATGGAATGGAAACACACAGCAACAGATGGAACCAGCGTGACTTCAAACACTTTGTTACAGGAAATGTTAAAAATGTCCTCCGTTAGCGAGGATACATGCATCCACCTTGCGTCGCATGGAATCGCTGATGCTCTGATGCAGCCCTGGAGAATGGCGTATTGTATCACAGTCGTCCACAATACGGACACGAAGAGTCTCTACATTTAGTACCGTGGTTGATTAGACAAGAACTTTCAAATGTCCCCATAAATGAAAGTCAAGAGGGTTGAGGTTAGGAGAGCGTGGAGGCCATGGAATTGGTCCGCCGAATCTGTTGTTGAGAAGCGTACGAACACGTCGACTGAAATGTGCAGGAGCTCCATCGTGCATGAACCACATGTTGTGTCGTACTTGTAAAGGCACATGTTCTAGCAGCACAGGTCGAGTATCCCGTATGAAATCATGAAAACGTGCTCCAGTGAGCGTAGGTGGAAGATGAGCTCTAACATGGAAATTAAGCGTTTTCGGACACATGTCCACATAACATATTTTCTTTCTTTGTGTATGAGGAATGTTTCCTGAAAGTTTGGCCGTACCTTTTTGTAACACCCTGTATAACTAAATTCGAAAACGAAAAAATAATATCTGTCATATGGGATTCGAACCATCGACTCTATCGTTTTAAGACCACAACGCTACCACCTCAGCTACACTGACAGATGCTACTGTTGATTATTGGTACTTCCTTGAACTTTTCAAAACTTCAAAGTCGATTTTCTAGAGAATTTTTTAGAGACGCGTCGAATGGCTTTGGCTGTTATTTAAGTTCTTAACTTCACGTACCATAAATATAAAGAAATTCTAAAATCCAATACCCATGTGATTTCCTTGTCACACTGCTGACCCGTCAGTCGTCAACAGTCGGGACCCCCCCCCCCCCTCGAAGAAATTCGTCCTAGCATCGGACGACACAAAAGGAAGCAGCAAGTTTCTTAGAACACCGCCTTACAACCCACAAGATTTATTAATAGCGACACTGTGTTATCGATCGCCCTCCTGTGATTTGTCACGGGCCAGCTCCGAATAGTAGGTACGCCTAGTTGAGGAGGGAGTCGATCGGGCTGTTGTAGATAGGTAGCCATGGAGGGTGGTAGGTGACGAGGAGCTGAGACGCAGAACAGTCCATAGATGCCTTTCCACGTAGCGATGGTCAGATCCTCCGCCTTCGCTCTCCCACGTACCGTGAGACTGATGCGTGGCGATTTTGTGCAAGGCTGGTAAGCTCTCGGTCAATGTTAATGACCGCTGTAAGGTCAAGGAACACGCCTTAAGTCTCCATCTTGCGTTAGCCTTTCCCTCCCGTTGTATTGTGCAGAAATGTTAAGGTCTTGTAGTTAGTATTAGTGGCTTTCAGTGAACTCCTGATACCATCCATTCCAGAAGAGGAAGTCCCATAGAGCGCGCGGTTGCTCGCCGTGGAGGTTCTAGTCGTCCCTGGGGCATGGGTGTGTGTGTGTTTGTCCTTAGGTTAGTTTACCTAAGTTTAAGTAGTTTGTAAGCTACGGACTGATGACCACGCAGTTTGGTCCGATAAATTTACAAACATTTGAACATTTGAAGTCCCATACTGAGCTTTGTATTATTTGTGTAAATGATTATTAACCTTCAATAAGCGGTAGTATTATTGTGTAATCTTCTTTAATTGGAACGGATATATTTTCTGTGATTTTGTGATAATGAACTGAAAGATTGTAATTCCTGTTTTCTGATCAGCCATTTCTGCTATACATTAGTGGTGATGAAAAATATTTATGCCAGGTTTATCACCATGTGTTTAAGTTGTCTTCTCAATAAAGCAGCACTTCCCGTTGTGTTGTTCCTGAGCCACCGAGACACTTTATTTCCATACTGTAAGGGTCCACACCTATATTTTTCAGTATAGTTATCGAGAGTTCGGCAATTGCACTTACGGGGTGGCACATCGACAGGTTAAAGGTGGAGATTTATCAAACCATAGTGGTGTAAAAATGTAAATTAGTATAGAGCATTAGTTCGCTCAGTCAATGACGATTGCTATCTTTCCCATGCCGCTTTCAGCCTTCATCAACGTCAAAAATCAAATAACGGGCATTTTGAATAATGGTATAGATTTTTTATCAGATACAATTGATGGAAGACATCCAAAATGCACATGTTGTATTAACACGCAATAAGGGTAAGATGCTCAAGGATATTTCGAAATAACTGTTGGGTAGTCTATGTCAATTCATGATCCTTTCTGTCATAAACTGAGTATAACAAGTGTGCATTGAACTTCGACGACGGATACCACCGTACCTACCAATAAGAATCTGCCGAACCATAGTAATTATGACGGTCGGCATAATAAATTTTCTAGAAGCGGCAGTGAATCTCACCCAGGTTCTAAATGCCTCAGCCGGCCGCGGTGGCCGGGGAGACTGAGGCGCTCCATTCACGGTCTGCACGGCCACTACGGTCGGGGGTTCGAATCCCCCCTCGGGCATGGATATTTGTGACGTCCTTAGTGTTAGCTAGTTCGTAAGTAGTTTGTAAGTTTAGGGACTGATAACCCCGTAGTTAAGTCCCATAACCTATACAAACATTTAAACTTTTTTTTTTCTAAATGCCTCAAGTGTTTGATCTCACAACTGCCTCCAAAAGACTTGGAACCTACACAGATACCGATCGTACTGTCCAGACGCATTAGACCAACCAGACTATACTTGAACAAGTACAGGGTGTCCAGCTCAAATTTTTCACGAAAATATCTCTGGAAATGCAATGGATTTTGAAAAACGACTTTCACCGTCGCGATCGAACGGCAGGAGCTTATGATCGTGATATGAGGCAGAATAAAATTTAAACAACTAGTATTTTCAACACAATCTTATTTTTGTTTAAATGGATACTCCGTATTATTTCTTATGGAATAAATAGCATGAAAAATCAGGAAAGGAATGGCGTTAGTTTCATTGCTATAAGTGAAATGCATCCAGAGAAAATGCGAAGTTGACGCTTGAAATACATGAAGCGTGCAGCTAGCACGCCCCGTCACTCATCCGTGAGTTTCGCTTGAGTATGTGTGTGTGTGTGTGTGTGTGTGTGTGTGTGTGTGTATGTGTGCGTGTGTATGTGTGTATGTGTGTGTGCGTGTGTATGTGTGCGTGTGTCTGTGTGTGTCTGTCTATGTGTGGTGTTTTAATCGTAATTAGTGAAATAGTTTGTAAGCCTAGGAACTGATGACCATAGCAGTTTAGTCTAATAGGTTTAGAAACAATTGGAAAATTTTAACGAGAACGTAGGGTGTTAATAAGAAAGTTACCGCAGGAGAGGAATTCGTAGCGAGTCACGAGAATAAATGAGAATAAATAAGTAAATTAGAAACTAATTTAACGAACATGTTTCCTGAAGAATAGGATGATATCAAATTTGATATGTGTATGTGTAAGCTCAGAAACATTATGAAGGCGTTAGAAATGGCAACTGAATGATATCCTACAAGTTACTGACAAGGCATCGCATAATGATACTTTTCTGATGCATAGTGTGGCAGATTCTAGAAAAATACTGTTTGAAGTCGCTATCAGACTTTTAGCTTATGTCCTCGGCATTAACGTGATCTCTGACAGACGATTAGGTAAACAGAATCGTCAAATCGTAATCGAGCGTAAGTTAACACAGGGCACCAGTACCAAACGCGAAACCCGAAGCCCGAGTCATGCAAAATTTTTGACATTCCGGTTATGACATTACTTTGTCGCTACCGCACCCATGAAAACTTATCACTCTATCAAGTAAAATGAGAAGAGGGAGCATAAGGTTTTGTCTGCTAGTTTCTTACATTAAACGTGAATCGTTTCGTAACGTGCCACACTTGTAGACCTACATTCTGTGAATGTCGTCTGTCTACATTTAGAGACGTCTGTTGTTACGTATGCAACTTACAGTACGTAATCAGGACCTCTTAAATATAAAATTTCTGCAATATGCTGGCCGTTGTGTGTGGTTAGTTTGATGAGTAACGAGTGGAGTATACCTGTTGGTGATAGCAGGTCGCATTGAACTAAACAGCACAAGGCTATACTACGCGAGTTCAACAGCCTCCAGCACTCAGTTGCAGTACTTGACTCATACTGCTGGAATGTGTTTACATAATACGGCAACAAAAAGAGATTTCTTTCCTTTTACCTCCTTTGTGTCAGCACAGATGACGTGTGACTGGACTCATTTGCACCGAGAATGTGGTGCACGCGATATGACTTTATGCCTTCACCGCCAGAGTGAAATGCACGTGTTCCATATAAAGTTCGCCAACCTGCAGTCTGCGACTGTTGTCCTCCACGGAGAGCAGCACGTAGGTCATACGTCCGTCATCATTAAGACTGTATTAGATGATTAGCGAAGAACTGTAACTATGCTAGTAATTTGATTATATTGCTTTGTTTCAGGTACACCATTCATATCTACTTGCGGATACGTACGATAAATTCAGCGTAATAAATTATTTGTGATAAACATTGACTATTAAGACGGATATAAATGTGACATTATTTGCATAGTTACGCGCATCTCTCTTAACACCTGTTACATTTTAAATGGCCTCAGCTTATGAAATGATTGCGGCAGTCGAACCATTGCACACATCATTCAAATCGACGTTAAGTGAATATAGTCGATGAGGGACGTCTGCCTTTTCGTTATTCACTTTTTTATTCTTTTTTGCTGTCACTAGTTTCGAAATGAGTGCAAGACAGCGCCCGCTGTTGACAGATTCTTTAAAGTAATAGATAAATTTAGACTTTTTAATATAAATATCAGAACTTTGACGATTTGGCACGCTGCTTACAAATATAGCAGACTGTAAAACCACGTCACTACCGGTTATTTATCTGTTAATTTAGATGAACCGTGTTTAGTGTTGCCTACAATGAATTGGATAAGGCTGTCGTTTGCGTACAATTGTCCATAAAAGACCGACAAGTAAGGGAGAATTGTCGTCCTTCCTTCTCTACTCTCTGTTGATTTAACCAGTTGAAATTTGAAACAATTGTAGCCGAACACGTAAGTATTGAAGTATGTACGAAAAACGGAGCACTCAAAACCTACACAAGCTTTGAAAATGAAATTAATTTAGAAATGGTGCTATCTGTGCAACATGAAATCAATAATGACGAAGTGTATGTAAGAATTTTGCAAAATTGTGTGGAATTTTGACGGTTGGTGGGTATTTCAAATATTTTTCGATTCACATTTCATTTAACGAGCCCGGTGGGGTACTGGTGACACAATGGATTCGCATTAGGAAGGACGGCGGTTCGGACCCGCCTACAGCAATCCTGATTTTGGTTTTCCATGATTACCGTAAATCACTCCAGCCAGATGCCGAGGTTTCTTTCAATGACAAGCCCGAATCCGTGCACGTGCTCCGTCTTGAGTGACCATCTTGTCGACTGGACAAAATATTCCTACCTTCCTTGTTTTCAAATTAGATTAGCTGGGATTCAACTGCTCAAATGTTTGTTAAGCTTATGGGACTTAACTACGGGGTCATCAGTCCCTAAACTTACAAACTACTTACAAACTACCTTATACTAAGGACGGCACAAACATCCATGCCCGAGGGGGATTCGAACCCCCGACCGTAGTGGCCGTGCAGACCGTGACTGAAGCGCCTCAGTCCCCGCGGCCACCCCGGCCGGCAGCTGGGATTGATTTGCTGAGATGGCAATTAGTTCACTTACCGGAATTATCTGCCATACACCAATGTAAAGCGATAAGCTAACAAACCTTCGGGACTTGAACTGAAATTAACATTAAAATTTTGATATCAGTAATGTAGTGTAAAAATACATAAAAAAATAGATATTCGCAAATTAGTTTCTATTTGGAGACAAGTTGACAGGTACTCGTAATAACGGAAATGTGAGAAGAATTGTAAAAGAAAGAATAATTTACGAAACGTACCACTGTGTTACAGAAATATACCTTGAAGTAGAGTTGTCTCCATAGCATTCAATATTATTCTACGACTACAACGTCCCGGAAACATTGTTACGAATTACGTAGCGGAACATCGAGGCAGAACTGAAATTTCTGTTGTAAAGTCGACGTACTTGAATGTCACGTGCGTTTGCGTTTCCCATAACGTCGCGTTCGCTGAATGAATGCTTGCGCGGTGGCCCACTTCGTTCGATTCCAGGTCTCCATGTCCTCTCGAATAAAAAGTAAGTACATAAAACTGACCCAAAAACTCTACGATCAACATAGTAGAAGCACGATACAACACCAGCAAGAAACAAATGTACTTGAGAACCAGTTTCGAATGCCGGCCATGACTTAATTCAGTGATAATGATTATGTGTATGGTATCAGGGCACACGATATCGTGGTCTTCAGCACCCGGGCGTAAATAGTGTGAGACGAGTGTCATTTTAAAGCAGTGTCTCGCCGAATAATCATTCTGTAAGGTAGCTGATTAAGGATAGTTACGATTATTTTCCGGGAATAGTGATATTATTCTGTTTCTCATGTATGATGTTACAGAGAACCGCCTTCAATGGAGATTGAACATCCAACTTTGCTAAGAAAGTGCTAGTTTCTTAATTGAAAATAACTTACTTCTGGGAAATTTTTTGAGCCTGCATTTGCTACGATATTGCCAATTGGATTACGAATCTTACTGTGAGGATTTTATTACTTCGATGTTTATTATCCAACATTTTGTAACATATGTAAAAATTATGGCGTACTGACTCGTCGTGGAACAGGTGGTACTGAGATAGGGATCAAGCTACTATAGAGTACTTGTACGCGTCTATGTAGATAAATCACTGCTACCCTTGATAACTAAACATTATCATACCATGTTATGCGTGTATGTACCGCCGAGAAAGCGTGTGGCTTGCTAACGATTCAAAATAGAATTACACGCTACACGACATTGCCACCAGCCAAAATTCGAACCATACAAATTTTTGCGTATTCCCTGTGCAACAAGTGACTGTGAGCGCTGCTAGTATTTGGACAGCTAATAAACGAGTCAGAGAACGGAAAGCAATCGTAATGTTTTTCATAGTATTAATTCTACTTAAAAATAAGTATAAGCGTATTGCCGGCCGCGGTGGCCGAGGGGACTGAGGCGCTCCAGTCACACTCTGCTCGGCCACTACGGTCGGGGGTTCGAATCCCCCCTCGGGCATGGATATTTGTGCCGTCTTTAGTCTTAGTTAGTTCATAAGTAGTTTGTACGTTTAGGGACTGATGACCCCGTAGTTAAGCCCCATAAGCTCTACAAACATTTGAACATTTATAAGCGTATTTTTTTTTTTTTTTTTTTTTTTCGAAAATGTAGTTCATATGTAACTGCGTATAGAAACGATGGATTTATCTCGAAACTGACGCATTTCTACGAAAAAGGCAGGTTACTGCTCGTTTTATAGCTCCCATACTTCGTGTACATATACATTTTACAGTGAATTTTACAAGCGGAGAACAGTTTTATTTTATTTTTTTCGGCTCCAGGCCAAATCTGCAGATTCTACTGGTAGGATGAGTGTTTAATCTCTGGTTTTAAATTCCCCTGTATAATTCTGTGTGGGATGTTTCCGAAAATTTCTCAGTACAATATAAAGTGTATGTATGATTCCGGAATATTGGATTTTCTCCCTCCCATTTTCATATCGGTTACGTAATCTGTGTTCATCGCGGGGTTGACAGTCATTGAATTTCCATAATAAACTTCGAAAATAGTGAAAATCTGACTATGACCTTACACTTGGAAACGTCCCTCAATTTAAACATAAGGAAGTACACACTATGTTCGAGTGGAAGGTCGTGGTCTACCGTTCCTCTAAAACATTTGAGCGGCAGTGCTTGGTGACTACGCAACTATCGGCTGATGATGCAAAGCCCAAGAGATCTGGAAGCGGCTTGACTGCAATTAATAATAGCCTAGAGTGTTTGAATAGTATCTACCAATTACGTTAAGTAGGTCAGTAGGATTGGTTACTGACTGTACGGTGAAAGAAAGACTACACTGCCCTGTGTGTAGTTCCTATGTAAAACGGTCTCAGTACTGACTTCTGTCCCAAAGGAACGACTTGGCGTGGAAAATAGAGGCTGTGCAAATATTTCACGTCAGCAATTCTGAATTCTTCCTCTTAGAAATAGTAACAATAGACCAAGTTAGCCTTTTGATTTCACTATTATTGATAAGGTGTCTGTTCTTTTCGGGTACGTTACGAAATCGAAATATTAAAATATTTCGACCGTTTCGGGAATCTGAAATAAATTCATGGAGAAGTTGAAACTTCTTTACCGAGATTCGAACTCGGATTTTCCACTTAAACCCAGCGGTCGCCTTAACCAATTAGGCTACCCAAGTTTCTCTTCCAAACAAAATTCTAAACTTCTAGCCTCCTGCCCACTGATTCCTCTTGCTCGCAGCCTATACTGAATTTCCGCATGGGATCGAGCGTTTGAGTGCCGTCCGCATTGAAACTGTCGTTGTAGGCATATTTACGATTACTAATATGGCGTCCGTTCTTTCCGTTCTTTTCGGACATTTCGATTTAAAACTTCCCGAGATATTAGTCAATAATACTATGGTCATCCATACTATTGGTACCACATATCCACTTTTATATGAAGTGGATATCCGTCCATTAGTATGATGATTGAAATTTGCCCTTTATTCACATGAAGTGATAAGTGCCATCGACAAGGGATCTCAAATCGATCCCATATTTCTGGATTTCCGGAAGGCTTTTGACACTGTACCCACAAGCGGCTTCTAATGAAATTGCTTGCTTATGGAATATATCCACAATTGTGCGAGTGAATTCACGATTTCCTATCAGAAAAGATACAGTTCGTTGTAATTGACGGTAAGTCATCGAGGAAAACAGAAGTGATATCTGGCGTTTCACAGGGATGCGTTATAGGTCCCCTGAGCTTCCTCATGTTTATAAACGATTTAGGAGACAATCTGAATAGCTCCCTTAGACTGTTCGCGGATGATGCTGTCGTTTATCGGTTAGTGAAGTCAACAGAGGATCAAAAGCAACTGCAAAGCGATTTAGACAAAATTTCTACATGGTGCGAAAATTGGCAATTGACACTAAATAAAGAAAAGTGTGAAATAACACACATAACCACTTAATCAAATCCGGTGAACTTCAATTACGCGATAAATCAGTCAAACCTTAAGGTCGTAAATTTTACCAAATACCTAGGAGCTACAATTACGAACAATTTAGACTGGAGAGAACACATAGAAAATATTGTGGGGAAGGCGAACCAGAGGCTACGTTTCATTGGCAGAACGCTTCGAAGATGCACCAGCTCCACCAAAGAGACTGCCTACATCACACTTCTGCATTCTCTCCTGGAGTACTGTTGGGACTGACGGAAGACATTGAGAAGGTTCAGGGAAGGGCAGTTCTTTTTGTTTTATCACGTTACGGGGGGGGGGGGGGGGGGAGCGTCACGGAAATGTTGCACGAATTGGGGTGGAAATCATTAAAGGAAAGACGTTACTCTTTGCGGCGTGAACTGCTTGCGAAGTTTCAATCACCGACTTTTAGTTCTGAAAATATTTTGCTAGCACTCACCTACTTAGGGAGACATGACCAACCCAATAAAATAAGAGACATCAGATCGAAAATGGAACGATTTAGGTGTTCTTTCTTCCCGCGCGCTATTAGAGAATGGAACGGTAGAGAATAGTTATCAAAGTGGTTACTGAACCCTCTGCCAGGCACATAAATGTGATTTTCAGAGTATCAATGTAGATGTAGATGATGTGTCAAAATAACGAATGCTTACCCGTCAGTAACAGCAGAATTGTTCAGAAACAAAAAGGATGTGAATTTGAACGTTTATATTATGATTAATGAAATGTCAACTGTTAGTCTAAGGCATAGGTATAAGGAAACGAAATTTATTATATCAATAATATTCTTACTTTTCATAAAGGTCATACTGGCATTTATTTAGTATTGCCATTTTTGAAGCACGAATTTTTGCATAACGTGTTTTTAAATTATCTATAAGTTCTAAATATGCCTGGATACAGATAATAATATTAGGCAGCTGATCGTACTGTTTGTGTCAGGGGCAATCACTCTTCTACATAGAAACATTTCTCTGGACGAGGAAACTAACTCGGCATACTACGTATAGCAATCAAGTTCTATAACGACGAGCTATAGGACGAGTTACGTCTGTTAAGGGTTTGTTTTCAAGTGTCGTTCTTACGTTTACAAAGGTGTCCCTCCTGTTGGTGGAGTCCACTTTACTGTTATGCTTAAATAAACCTTTCGGTGTTTGTGGTAACCGGGATTAAGAACGGCGTGCGAGGACCATTTAATGTGTATATAAACGCGTGCGTGCGTGCGTGGGTGTGCGTGAGCTTGTACATGTGCGTGTTTCTCTCTCTCTCTCTCTCTCTCTCTCTCTCTCTCTCTCTCTCTCTCTCTCTGTGTGTGTGTGTGTGTGTGTGTGTGTGTGTGTGTGTGTGTGTGTGTGTGTGTAAGAGTATGAGTGTGAGTGTGTGTTCTCGTTTAAAATTTACTTACCGTCCCGGCGGCATCGCGTGATAATGTTGGCAAACATGTTGCGTCGGCATTAGCCAATCGCGCGAAAACACAAATGTTTTATCATGAAACATTCGTTTTACGAGGGAAATTACTTTTACTGAACGGACAAGAGTACATATGAGAACCTGTCATCCGTATGGCAGAAACAGCATTATTTACTGATGGTTCGTACGAAATACTAATCAAGTCATTCAGTGTGGTTACTAAGAATTACTTGCCATTCAATCGTATTGCTGATGTTGCCAACATTATCAAGTTAGGCCGTCGGGACGATAACATCAGAGCCGATCAAAACCTCTTCATTTACGACAGTGCTTACTCGTGTCCGAATGGAAAAGCGATCAAGAATACAAAGACTGAAACTTCCTGGCAGATTAAAATTGTGTGCCGGAACAGGGACTCGAACCTTGGACCTTTGCCTTTCGCGACCAAGTTCTCTACCAATGAGCTAACTCGACACGACTCACGGTCCGTCCTCACAACTTTAATTCTGCCAGCACCTCGCCTCCTACTTTCCAGGTTCGAATCCCGGTCCGACACACAATTTTAATCTGCCAGGAAGTTTCAAATCGCGCAAACTACGCTGCAGAGTGAAAGTTTCATTCTGTATCCAAAGACTGGTTTGACACCAGCGTGTTCTAATATTAAATGGTCCTGTTTGGAGAAAGTATGCCATTGCCTTACAAAAAACTTTGTCGTACCCAGACAATTATAGGGACCATTTCCAAGCGTGGTACAACTGTACGTTTTTCACATCAGCAATGTTTGTATAGGTGAAATAAGTTGAACGTTACAGATAAAAAATCTTAACACTCAACGGGCTGTAACCCTCGCCCTTGGTATTCATGATCTGGCACTCTAACACTCTGACGCCGAGCCCAAAACTAATTGTATCACAAATATGCAATTTTTATTTTACACAATGACAAATATTTCGAGTTGCAACAAGTGATTTAAATTTAAGAAATGGGAGAGTGGCCTGTGGGCTAGGTGTGATTAACATTACAAAAAAAAAAAAAAAAAAAAAAAAAAAAAAAAAGAACCTCTTCTATAGAAGTTTAGAGTGCATCGAAAAATTTCATACACCATCAGAACCTTACTACAGGTGACAGACCCAAACAGTTCGTTCCTCCCACTAACCTAGGTCAGATTAATCCTAAAGCGAAACATGTCAAGATATGATACACAGCACGTAATTACATCAGATTGCTGAAAAGAAATCAGTGCGGTGCAAACAGTCGCTCTAGAATAGACGTTATGATACCGAATATAAAACGAAACAGAACACAATTACTCAGGAAAGAATGGAAGACAATTAGATGACACATCGACAGAAATAAGTTGTGAAGGTATATAAAGGAATGCTGGTACGGAAGATAAGAAAAAGCTATTACTAAAAATGAATAGCCGCGGTGGAGTAGCCGAGCGGTCTAAAGCGTCACGCTGCGGAGCGCGCGGTTGATCGCCGTGGAGGTTCGAGTCCTCCCTGGGGCATGGGTGTGTGTGTTTGACCTTGGGTTAGTTTACCTAGGTTTAAGTAGTTTATAAGCTACGGACTGATGACCACGCAGTTTTCTCCGATAGATTTACAAACATTTGGACATTTTTTTAAATCAAATATTTCTGTTAGACTGCGAAAGACACACTTGTGTCAGAAAAGTTGCCCGGTGGACACGCTTTATACAGATTTTCACAGTTAACAATTGATATGAAAAAGAGTTCACAAGAAATATAGCTCTCACTAAAATACACGTCCGAAAATAAAAATAAAAATTAGTACCTACTTTTAGTGGTTTGCAATTCACCCTCGATTTATTCTCTAAATAGAGCATTTCCAGTACATGAAGTCATAACACATATCGGTAGCTCATGAGGTATTGAGGCACCACGTATTGATCCATGCTGAAACTTCCATACTGAGCGAGGTGGCGTACTGGTAACACAATGGACTCGCATTCGGGAGGAAGGTGGGTGAAATCCAGATCCGGACATCCAGATTTAGGTTTTCCGTCATTTACCTAAATCACTCCAGGCAAATGTCGAAATGGTTCTCTTCAAAAGGGCACGGCCGATTTACTTCCCCATCATTACCAAACAATCCGAGTGTCAGCTCCGCCTCTAATGACCACACTGTCTACGGGGCGTTAAAGCCCTAAGATTCCTCCCCTTTTTGAAACACCATTCCTTGTACAAACATCCATTCTATCATTCAGATGGCGAATACTGTCTTGGGAGACATTTTTCCAAGCCTGCTCAACCCGTTCAAGCAGAGTCACGACTCGTATGTGTCAGTTGTCCTATCATTTTCCAAATATGCTCGATCGGAGATAAATTTGGAGGTACTGTCGGCCAGAGACGTTGCTGCACGTCTCACAAGGCACGTTGAATTTCCAGTGAAATGTATGGGTGAATGCTATCCTGTTAGCCGGCCGCGGTGGCCGAGGGGACTGAGGCGCTCCAGTCACGGTCTGCACGGCCACTACGGTCGGGGGTTCGAATACCCCCTCGGGCATGGATATTTGTGCCGTCCTTAGTTGTAAGTAGTTCATAAGTAGTTTGTAAGTTTAGGGACTGATGACCCCGTAGTTAAGTCCCATAGACTCTACAAACATTTGAACATTTTTTTTCTATCCTGTTGCAAAGACACACCGCCTCCCTGATGCAAGAGCGGCAATAAAAAAAAGGGGGATATGAAAACAATCTGTACGTATTGATTACTAGTCAGCGTTCCCTCCAGAAAACCCAAAAGTCAACGAGGTTTGTAGATTATATCACCCCAGATTATTAGACCGACGGTGGCGGCAGAGTGTCTTGCATGAATGCACTGAATGAGATAGCGCTTACCCGGTCAACGTGGTACTCCAGAATCAGGATCCATTGCTGAAGACCGCAGCCCACCACTAAAGTAATGCTCTGAAGGCACCAGTCCAGGCGTACACGTCGATTCTGTGGCGTGACTGGCAGACGGGCTAGAGATGTGCGTCGGTGTTGTCCCACACCTCTGGACACTCAAACTGCTATGTTCATCAGTCCCTAGACTTACAAAATGCTACCAGGGCACGTGAAAACGTGCTTCTTGAGGCCCCGTGCAAAACATTAGAAATATCACCTATAATTTTGTTTCTGAAACTACATGTAATGTAAAGCAAGTATATACCTATTGTGACACGCCTATGGCCACTGGAGTATGTCTCACTTTAAAAAAATTAAGCTTGTATCAGAGTCGAAGGAACGAGGGTTATGATACTGATGAGGTACAGTACCATCCAGGGTCGACCTATGACTGTTACTCATGCTTCAAGTGTTTGTAAATCTATGGCATTTAACTACTCTGGTCATCAGTCCCTAGACTTACAAACTACTTAAAGTAACTTATACTA
Source organism: Locusta migratoria (assembly GCA_026315105.1). Classification (NCBI taxonomy): domain Eukaryota; kingdom Metazoa; phylum Arthropoda; class Insecta; order Orthoptera; family Acrididae; genus Locusta; species Locusta migratoria. The sequence continues at coordinate 320,347,281 of CM048748.1, read as the reverse complement.
AGGACAACAAAAACATCCATGTCCCAGGGAGGCCTCGAACCTCGGACGGCGAGCAGCGTCGCGCTCCGAAGCTAGGCGCCATAGCCCTTTCAGTCCTAAGTTTGTACCTGACGTGACGTTAATGTAGAGAGGGACGTTTAAGATACAAAATACATACAGTAATTCATTGCATAAAAGAAAAGGAATTTATTTTCGAAAATTTTGTACCCACACAATTGTCTATTTTGGGCCTTCACTATAAATTTTTATGATCTGCCTCATCTTACAGTAACATGCCTCTGAAAGAAATGACATATTAAAATCACAGGATCATGTAAAATCGACTGACTGTCAGGTATGATAGCTTTATATGTCAAAACAAGGATATCAGTACCTCGCCAACAAGTCCTTCTTGCCGCCATTGCAAATGTACTCGACGTTTGCCGACTTCTGGTGCCACACCGTGTAGAAACATGGACCTATACCACGTTGCTCACGTTGTCGTGTCCTACATAGGAAAGAGGGAAGAGGTAGCAAGGTCAGTCTGCATATCCCGAGCGGAAAGGAGTGATTGCAGAGAGACAGTACAGGCATATACTAGAGATGCGGATGTCGGGACTCGAGAGGATTCTTGTTTAGGAAACTTTATGGAACTCCTAGGTACCTTGCATTGAATTTATTGCTTCCCATACTAAGTCTACAACACTGGGGTTAGTTATTTTAAAAAACAAGAAGTGGAAATCGTTTGCCACAACAGAAGCCAGTAATTACGTTCCCTAGCAGCATCCCCTACACAGACGCACTCCCCGCGAGAATGGAGCACCCCGAGGCCGACGGCGATAGTTACGGGCTGGCGCCCGACTCGTCTGACTGAGAACTCCCCTCTTGATCCAAAAACCAGGGGTTTTAACGGCCGGTGTGGGCGCACCTCTTTTCCCCACTTTCCGACAGTTAACAATTTCCTGTTGGCCGCTGCTTGGTTCAACCAGTCTAAATTGTGGTTTGCCCTCTCTCTGAGTCCTCTAGCGAACCACGTTTCAGCTCTGTCCTTTCTGCCATTCCCCGGGTGGGGAGGTGGCTTGTTTGTGCACTAACAAAATCCATACTTGGTAGCAACATTGTTCAGCTGAAAGTAAAACGTCAAGACGCTACCCAATATGGGAAACAACAACAATGTTTTACGTCAGTTGGCCACACCTTAGGCTCCGCCTTAGGCCACGCCTCAGGGGAGCTGCTAACTTGCAGTTTTTCTTCTTTACCCTCTCACTCTAGCCTTGTGGAACCACTGACGTTGCTGTTCCCAAGTGACTGGTATCAACTTTGCTACGTACATTAAAACGTGCCTGTTGGCCACCAAGTACTAATGTAACGTCTTAAAACAGCGTCTAGACGCTATATGAAGTTACGCCCATCTTCTCCGAAAGGTAACCTCCACCCTGGGACGGTGGCCGAGAGCATCAGCAGTTCGTATGGAGATTTCTTTAGTGCCTACATCTCGTAAGATATACGTGTCTGTTTTAGCCTGTTATCTGCAATGGTCTCTATTTCTCAGCATGGAGTGTGTCTCTGTGGCTCACACAGCCTCTCAACAATTCCAACAGTAAAATCAATATATGACAACATTACCACAGTCTATCCGCGACTGTATAATGCAGGTCCGAACTTCCTAGCGTGAATAATAAAGAAAAAGTTAAGCGAGCAAAACCAGAAACGCACAATTGTGCGTGCAGGGCCTGAAAAGGATAGAACGCTCGGGCAGTCACCGCGGCTGCACATTTTTAAATTTAGATGTACACGATTCATTGTTTCACAGTCCCTCACCGCGCCCTTTCTGCTCATCGTTGCGACTAATAATCAAGCCTTACATTCGTCTGTTAGCAGATGTTTCCCACAAGACAGGCAGTTCCAGCTTCAGCTTAGCTGCACAGCGCTCCGTGCTGCTCTTGCTATGAACAGTCAGATGGGAGGCACATGGAACAAGGCATACGAGCTTGCCGGCCGCGGTGGCCGAGGGGACTGAGGCGCTCTAGTCACGGTCTACACGGCCACTACGGCCGGAGGTTCGAATCCCCCCTCGGGCATGGATATTTCTGCCGTCTTTAGTATAAGGTAGTTTATAAGTAGTTTGTAAGTTTAGGGACTGATGACCCCGTAGTTAAGTCCCATAAGCTATTCAAACATTTGATCATTTAAAAAACGAGAAAATAGCGAGCTTCTTTGTCTGTTTGCTGCGGCTTATATGAGTGTCAAACATCCACTTCTAACTACGATGACGTAGCAATAAGCTACCTCGTATTTAAACAATGCGATAAGGAACGCTTTAAAAACATGAAGGCCAGAGGTGGTGATGCAGCTGTTATTTATTGATGCGTTTCGACTTTGTCGTCATCATAATCTAAAACATGGGCTAAAGTTTCGTACATTTGTAACACGTCATGGGTCTGCTCAACTGTAGCATATTATTCTGACGATGACAAAGTCAAAACGCGTCAATAAATAACAGCTGTGTCCTTCATGTTTTTAAAGCGTCCCTTATAGCGTCCCTTGTTTAATTACGAAACTGAAAATGGGTGCGTACTTCATTAGTGACTTCATGACAAATTTGAAATAAGCTACCTCATGGAAATAGGAAATTATATGATCGTGTTGCTTTAATTGGCCGCGACATCCGCATTGGGGTTTGTCAGCCTACTGTAAGTCTCTTATTGACGCCACATCGGCGACTTGAGGGTCGATCATGGTGAAAGCGATGACGACGACATACACACAATAGCCATGCCCCTACCGGAAATCGAAGCTGGGCCTCTTGTATTGGTGATCAGCGCCGATGCCACTGAGCTATGGAGATGGACAAGGTAATAGGAAATTTAATTGCGTAAATTTACTAGAATTCTGAAATTTATTTTGTTATTATTTCAGAAGCAAAATCTCGCAAGAACGCCTATCTTGTTTTCAGTGGAACAGGACGTGATTTCAAAATCGAGTTTTAAAGATATTATTGATGAATTTATACGTCAGAGAGCATGGGAAAGATGTTTTGAGTCAAGTGTGTAAAACAGATTTCGCTTAGTATTTATAACCTACAACTAATTTAATTTCTTGTAAGTACAGAGCAAGTAAAGTGCTGAAAAGATATTAATTCATATTCTGAATACCACTTTTGAACGCTTTTCAATTCTTAATTTCATTAAATTGGAAGGATTCTCACAGTTAAGTTATTCTTTATTTTTAACATTTTAATAATTGACATACTTACTAAGAATCCTTCTCCGGTCAATTATTTTCCTATCAGAACAGGGCTGTGCTGTAGTAAGTCTTCAGATATATTGGCAATATGTCAATGACGAAACTTACAAGACTTGTGAACGTGCAAAGGTGTGTAGCTTCTGCGGAAGTTTTGCACAGGGCCCCGCCCAAGCTAGGACCGGCTCTGACTAAAACTAACATAAGGTCAACAGGAAGACCTACGCTCCAGGGAGGACTCGAACGTCCGACTGCGTGCAACTGCGCGTTCCGCAGCTAGGCGCCTTACAGCGCTCGGCCACTCCACCATGACGACGACGCTCAAAACCTATCAACCGTGTTGCCCTTAAAATACGACAATGTTTTCGGGTCTCTGCGCCGTGTCGACGTCCCGAACGTCGTCTGTTGGTGTGAGAAGGTTCACGTGACCACTGTAATCATTGCACAACTGCCGCATCACTTCTAACTTAGTTGGCAATTTCCAAAAGGACCATCCCCCACTCGGAAGTTCACAATGTGGCCCAACTCTCTCAGTTGGCTATAGAAAGCACGAGCGCATCTCTGCAACATGGCAACTGTTTGCTTTACACGTTGGTATCACACAGAGCCTTACGTCTGTGCCGCGGTGGAGTAGCCAAGCGGTTTAAACCGTCTCGCTGCGGAGCGCGCGGTTGCTCGCCGTGGAGTTTCGAGTCTTCCCTGGGGCATGGGTGTGTGTGTTTGTCCTTAGGTTAGTTTACCTAGGTTTAAGTAGTTTGTAAGATGACCACGCAGTTTGGTCCGATAGATTTACAAACATTTGAACATTTTGAACTTACGTCTGCAAGCATTTTTAATTAAAAGATACACACAGTTCCGTACTGGAGACTACGACACTGCGCTGTCTCTTGGCGGACGATTTTTAAACTATTATCAAGTAGATCACACTTGCCCGAGGGGGAGAGGGACACGAACCCCCTACGGCTAACCCGCCGCAGCCCAAGTTGAGATTATATTTTTTGCTACTCACATTCTAAGGGATTTTTTTAGGGTTGAGCGTTATTGCACTGCTCTTATTTTCTAAATAATTTACAACTTTACCTGAAATTGTTACTAAAGATCATATTCTCGCTTATTTTTAATATTGTAGTCTTCGTTGTTACTATGCCCCTGTTTGTTATTTTACGCACATTACTTCACTTTTCACTTTGCGAACAGAATCTATGTATGGCCTGTTGTGAATAATATGTGGTGTAGGCTGTTAATTTTAGCTGAAAATGTTCAAATGTTTGTAACTCTATCGGACCAAACTGCGTAGTCATCAGTCCGTAACTTACAAACTACTTAAACTAAGATAAACTACCCTATGGACAACACACACACCCATGCCCCAGGGAGGACTCGAACGTCCGACGGCGAGCAACCGCGCGCTCCGCTGTGAGGTGCCTCAGACCGTTCGGCTACTCCACCGCGGCTTAAATTTAGCATGGCAGCTGTTAGGTTAATGTAGTGAGCTTTAAATAAAAGTAATTGTCGTGCGTATTTGGTGATACGATAGTTCCGTAAATTGGCTTTCATCAAATCAGTTCAAATGCATTGACATTTCTTCAGCAAGCCCCATATCCTTCGAAGTTCTGATGGCCGCATAACCGTTTGTTTCTTTCTTTCTCAAACTTCTAGTTCGCGAAGCTTTGCTGGAAAATTTAATGGAGTTAGGAAAAGTAAGGGCGGAGTTTCTGGCTAAAGTTTTGAAGCCATCCTCGATGTGCAATCATATTTTTTCAGATAATAAAACTTTGATGGGACAGACATAGATCCGGTGTAAGACGTGTTAGTGACCTATGCGAGAGGTCACGTACCATCCATCTTCATAAAATTGAGTGCTTAAGTGGTGCAGTGCGTAAGTGGTTGTCTTTACGAAAAGCGATAGAACTAAACACTACAAAGAATATGTGGTACTACTCAGGAGTTGTATTAAAATTTGCGTTAACAGTCACAAAACGGTGATTAACAATTAGCTGAAACCCCTGCGTTGCCAGGGTACTATTTATTTATTTGAGCATTGCGTTAGTACTTCTTCTATCCTTTCTTTCTCTGTAACATTTATGGGAGAATAATATAAGAAATAAGGCTATCTTGGTTAAAGTACAAAATTAAAAGTGCAGTATCCAAACAAAGAAAGATAGTAATCGAAATACAAATGAGTACTGTTATGTTCGATTGTTGTTTTTCTAATGCAGCAAAATACAGTTTACCCTATTTTAAGGCCTGATGATGATGGCGTAGTCCGTCGAAACTGCTTGCCAGTAAATAACAACGTGAAAATACAGCTGGCGGTGTTTTTATTCATTGTATTCATTGATATATATATATACAGCTGAAACTCCAGCGTCCATGCATAAAAGGGACAAAATCAACCTAAATATAAATGTGTTCAAATGTTTGCAAACCTATTGGGCCCAACTGCTAAGGTCATCAGTCCTTAGACTTACAAACTACTTACGTTAACCCAAGGACAACATACACACACACACATGCCCCGGGGAGCACTCGAAGCTCCGACGGCTAGCAACCGCGCGCTCCGCAGCGAGGCGCCTTGGAACTTTCGGCCACAGCACCACGGCAAAATAAAACTGTTATGTAACATTCATACATTCATTTAATTCATAACGAGACTAAAAAAAATATTTTTGTTACTTGTGACCCCACCCTCGAGCAAGTAACATCAAGCTATCCATGTGAGAAACATGCAGATGTCAAATCCACTCTGCAGTATTTAATATATTGCCCTGTGATTTATTAATCGTAACATAAAATGCAAGTCTCACTAGAAATGGCAGTCTCTTTAAGTTAAAAAGGTAGCTCTGTCAAAAATAATGGTTTTTCCCTTCCTTTGCTTGTATCACTATAGAAGCCTACTATTGTCAGCTTTTCAGGAATTTCCTTAATCTGACTGGAAGTAGTAGTGTTTTATTTGTAAATAAGGAATTTATTAAAACGTGATGCATTATGTGACAGGTTTTTACCCATCGTAGTACATATGATCTTGTTTATACTGAATTACGTGTTATCCAATTGTGTAACTTTGCTGGCATGAATTCACTTGTATAACTGCTGTATGTATATAAAATCTATTGGGAATACATTTAGCAGTGAAGAAGTAACTGATTAAAACCTGATGTGTTATGGGGCGGTTTTCCATGAACGTAACTGTTTTTGTCTTCGTATCTCATGAACTACGAGTCCTACTGAGACCATTTCGAATACAGATTCAGCTATATATATGTGTACACTGTCTGTGAAATTTTCCGCACCTACAAATTGTAGAGTAGAAATTATCAATTGCAATGTTATACCGATTAAGTAGTTTTACTTCCTTAACAGCGGAAATGTAGTAAGCTAGAAGCTTTTTTCCTTTCATAATTTTGGTGTGTTTGACACCCAGAAAAGTGTTATGAATGTTTGAAGATATCTTTAAAGTTTGGTGGAAGTCGCTAAGTTCCCTCCATTGTCATACAGAGTATGAACGAAGTTTCGTCACATGATGTGGCTATTTTTTACGCCTCTTATTGTTTATAACGATATATCTCCCGAAGCACGTCTCGCATCTGTTTCTGACCCATGCGACAATTGGTACAACACGGTAAGGAATAATTGTAGCAAGTTTGACTGAAATCGGTCCAGTAATTTAGTAGGAAATGTGCAACGGGTGATGCAGCAGTTTTTAAACGAAAAACATTAAATTTTGTATGCAGTTAGTTAACAGCAGTTCCTTGAGCACACTAGCCTGTATTTGGCCATTGTTCTGTATATGTCCTGAACACTTCAAATTTGGAGAACACGCAAAAATCAACAATTGGTATGATGTTATGAGCTGTTCGAAAATACTGTACCGTGCATGCTGGTATAAATTATAAGTATACTTTTATATCTACATAACCTGTAATTTATGCCATTCGGCAGTAAAATTTGTGGTCGTTACTTGTTGGTAGATTGGCGACTGCTGTGTGGATTCACGGCATGTTAAGGAATGAAGTAGGTCTGGAATGTTTCGTGTGATATTGCGCGATATGCAGAATTCAGGAACTTTCGTTATTTGCAATTTAAACGAAGTGCTTGATTCGGAAAAAAAGGATACAGGCGCTGGAATGCCTTTATTTCAAGACCGTTGCTCCCGGTGGTAGCGCGTCTTTAAGTTTCATACTAATTCTAATTGAAATTCGTAGAAGTTAAATAAATAAACGTCACCTTTGTTGATGACCTGCGAAGAATTAAAGGAAGAGCATCGTTGAATCCTCCTTTCATGCTGATTTGTTCTGTTACTGAATTGTATTATGAATGGAAAGAAATATATGTTCTGATTTTTATAATTATTTCCAATCGGAAAAAGGAAATTGCAAGTCATAATTCTTTGTGTGCTGAAGTTCGTGCAGATTAGTCTTAATTTAACACATTTCCAATTGTAACTATTTTTGAGAGGCACTTTAGTTCGGGGAAAAGCGTCATTACAGCAGAGACACCTTCCTGAGAGGTATAATTTAACACCAGACAACTGTGAAAGACTAGACCAGGAAGTTCAAGTAGTATCAATCAATATATTTTTATGAGTCTGAGACCACATTGTCAATCTACGAATCTGCCCGACATTTCGGCCACTGTTGTTAAGTGGCTTTATTCTGGGTATTTGTCCCACAAATACCAGAAAGAAATTTATAGATTGTGGGAACGGGCGCCGAAGCCTACGCTTACATTCATATAGTATGTTTTGCAGAAATGAGTATCATTTAAAACATGTCGCCCCAGATTTCAAGGTCAAAGATACACCATCTACAAGAAAAATGTCCAGTGGTTCTCGTTGTCAATATAAACAGAAAGTAATGTGTCTGTGTGATATGAGCTGATATTTAGAATTTTTCGCATACTCATGCGCTGACCGTCCCGTCAAATGAGTGAGCTCAAAATGAGGCATATTCAGCTCAAAGGATACCGAGCTCTGGGATATGAGTGTCTACTGATAATTATTTTCTAAATTGGTTCCATTCCCTTGGTTCCGACTAAAACTTCCCTTGCGTATAAGGCTTATGACCCACTTATTCACAATTTGGATCCCCCTTTGCACCACCATCAACTTGTCTGTCTGATAATTGGCTGATTAGAACAACTACTCTGTATGAGAATCTGTATGAGAACGATGAGAAACAGCCCGCTCCACCCATCGGAATGGAGAATAAAAGTAATAAAGGAGGAGCATTAATGCCAAAACAAACTGCGATGCATATTCATCCAATGCTGCCAACTCTACCGATTTTTACGGTAGATCTACCGACATCACAAGTTCGCTAACGATCTGCCGTAATATTTTAAATTCTACAAAATTATTAAGTTTTTCTTAATTAAATCTTAATCGGAAAACCAACGAATATATGATCGGTTAGAACAGAATATAATAAATTACTTACTCGTCAACGCTAAATATGGCTGTACAAGCTGCTATAATTTGTTTTAATCGCGGCTTTTTCCTAATAAACCATAGTTTTGATCAACAAACTCTCTTCCAATCATTCTGTACTACCATTTTCTTGGCATACTCTGCTCTGTATTTTTTCAGAAGATCTAGGTCGATTCTTTTAGTATTTATGATCCCAGGTTTCTTTGCTCTGTTGTGTATACAGCTGCATTTTATTTTGACAAAGTAGTGATCTCATTCCATGATGCCATTTTTCAACATTCTCGTGTTCATAATATCTCTGTGATTCTTGTCACAGATGTAGTTGTTTCCACTAATGACCCGAGCTTTTATCTTGCTTAACATAGCTTTGTAACGGGTGGTCATTATTCTGATCTTGTCTCCTAGACAGGTCCACTAATCTCTTGCCATTCTTTTGTTCACATCTGTTACTACTTTATCTAAAATATAATAATGGAAAGTCCAGGTTGGAATTAATAATAGTGAGGACAGTTTACAAATCACCGCAAAGACGTGGCGACGGGTTGCGACAGGCACATACAAAAGACACACACATACAACACATTCAGCTATCGGCCATGGCCTTCTTCAGAAAACAGAACACTCAGGCAATCACACAGGCACACAACACAGTCATACAACCATCACCTCCAACTGTAGCACTTCGAATCACGCTCTGGAGCGAATCGGGGACGGGAGGGGTCGGGAGGGGAGAGAAAAGAGCACCCCCCCCCTTGTCACCCCAGTACTACCCTGGTCTCGAACAACTAAATTCCATCTTCGCCAAGGTCTTGATTTTCTATCCTCGTGCCCAGAAATGGGAGACATCCTGCCCAAGATCCTTCCCACCCCTCCTAAAGTGGTGTTCCGTCACCCTCCCAACCTTCACAACATCCTAGTTTAGCCTTATGCCACCCCGAAACCCAGCTCACTGCCACAGGGATCATATCCTTGTGGAAGACCCCGCTGCAAGACCTATCCAATCCACCCACCCAGCACTTCCTATTACAGTCCTGTCACAGGCTTATCCTACCCTATCAGAGGTCGGGCCAGTTGTGAAAGCAGCTACGTAATTTACCAACTGTGCTGCAAACACTGTACAGCTTTCTATATTGGCATGACCACCAACCAGCTGTCCATTAGGATGAATGGCCACCGCCAAACTGTGGCCAAAAACAAGGTGGACCACCCTGTGGCATAGCATGTAGCGGAGCATATGCTTGATTTCAATGGCTGCTTCACAACCCAGGCCATCTGGATCCTTCCATCCACCACCAGCCTTTCTGAACTGCACAGATGGGAGTTATTCCTACAATACATTCTCCGATCCCGAAATCAACCAGGCCTCAACCTACGATAACTTCCCTATATTTTTTCTCCCTACCTTACTGTTCCTACCTCTCTACCCCAAACCTCGCCTATTTTGAATGGTGTGTGAATGTGCGATCGTGTGTGTGTGTGTGTGTGTGTGTGTGTGTGTGTGTGTGTGTGTGTGGTGTGTGTGCGTGCGTGCGTGCGTGTGCGGTCTTGTGTAGTTGCAGTGTGCATGTATTTTCTATATATATATATATTTCACTTTATTTTATTTTATTTTCTCCCCTCACCCGCCTCCCCACTCTATTCCTAAGCTGCATCTCGTTATTCCCATCTAACCCATCCCCACCACCCTAACCTTCCTATCCCCTCTCCCCTCCCGTCCCCGATTCGCTGCAGAGCGTGATTCGAAGTGCGGCAGTCGGAGGTGATGGTTGTATGACTGTGTTGTGTGCCTGTGTGATTGCGTGAGTGTTCTATTTCGTGAAGAAGGCCATGGCCGATAGCTGAATGTGTTGTATGTGTGCGTTTTTTGTATGTGCCTGTCGCAGCTTGTCGCCACGTCTTTGCGGTGAGTTGTAAACTATCCTCACTATTACTACTTTATCTAATCTGCACTAACAACGTTCAGCTCCTGCTTTGTCTTTTTTGTTCTTGTCATTTGTTGGTGCATGTGCATTTACTATCGTATAGCTTTCGTTTTCTGTTTTCATTGTCAGATACGCCTTTACCACACAGTGATACTACTACAATGGCTGTGCCAAACATAAACGGTTGCTTTGTACGCCCAACAGCGCGTTTTCTTTTAGAACTGTATAGCCCTCTGATTCCGTCCTGCTTTTGTCTCTGAATCTTGTTCGAGTTTAGCTTGACCACCATCTTAGTCTGTATGTTTATAGTTTCCATTTTAAAAGTCTGTTTTGGTCTCATTTTGTGTCTGTTATTTAGATTGGATTTGGAGGTACAGATAGGTTGCAGTTTTGTTTCGATCATGATACAGGCTTCCAATAATCCGATAGGGTGCTTGCATTTACAGAGGTCAACGAGGGATTAGCCTCCTGGAGTATGCTTGTAATTGTCACATGCTTCATGATTGCTTCACATACCGACGTCTAGAGAGTTTGGCTACTACAGTTGCAGTAGCGTCGTTACAACTGAGGTGATCAGCCCCAGAGGATGTAATCAGGCCGCCCCTGGGATAAGACGCCTTTTGTTACCGCTCAACTGCAGACGCCACTCTGTTGCGAGAAGCTTCATCCGCCTAGATAACCGATGAAATTCCTCAAATTTTCTTTGAAATGACTGGACATCAGTTCCGCTTCAGAAGCCGTTCACCTCTCCACGGTACAATTTTAATCGAAAACGCTAAGGATTAGAATATGCTTACGACAGGACAGTACACAGGTTGTCGTTAGGTCGTTGTGGACATACTTGGTCTTGGTCCTCCCCTTTGGCCTTTCCGACATGGGTGACCGTGTTGACAGCTACGCTAGCGGCCGGCATACCACTACAGATACAGAATGTTCAAATGTCGGTAAATCTATCGGACCAAACTGCGTGGTTATAAAAAAAAAAAAAAAAAAAAAAAAAAAAAAGAATAAAATGAAATATAAAAGTTCAAATGTCTGTAAATCTATCGGACCAAACTGCGTGGTCATCAGTCCGTAGCTTACAAACTACTTAAACCTAGATAAGCTCACCTACGGACGAACACGCGCACTCATGCCCCAGGGATGACTCGAACCTCCACGGTGAGCAACCGCGCGCTCCGCAGCGTACGCTTTAGACCGCTCGGCTACTCCACCGCGGCGCTGCAGATCCGGAGCACGCAAACCTCCTTGCCCGCACGGACAGTGCTACATTACGCCGATGTCCTCAAATGTTCAAATCTTTGTTAAGCTTAAGGGACTTAACTGCGGGGTTATCAGTCCCTAAACTTACAAACTACTTATCAACTAGCTTATCCTAAGGACGGGACAATATCTATGTCCGAGGGGGGATTCGAACCCCCGACCGTAGTGGCCGTGCAGACCGTGACTGAAGCGCCTCAGTCTCCTCGACCACCGCGGCCGGCGATGTCCTCTTAGGAGGATCTATCTTTGACTAATGTGTAGAAACATGCTAGACGGCTTAGAAGTTCATGACATCGGTATTTTGAACACGAAAAAGAAAAGTGTCAGACTTGATATGCTTGAATAGTTGGAAATTTTCAAACACTTTTCCCGTAATGACCATTTCAGTGTTAATGAGCATTTCCAATGATTTACCATGAAATGTTCATACACTGTTTCCTGTACTGTAAGATATTGTTTGCCGCGGCGGAGTGGCCAAGCGCATTGAGGCGCTATGCTCCTATGCGCGACACCGTTCCTCGTCTGGGGTTCGAATCCCCCGTCGGGCATGGATGTTTGTGTCGTCTTTAGTATAAGTTAGTTCATAAGTAGTTTGTAAGTTTAGGGACTGATGACCCCGTAGTTAAGTCCTTTAAGCTTAACAAACATTTAAGCGTTTTTTCAGACATTGTTTTCTCTCCCCACTCTCTTTATATTATACATTATCACATTGTCTCAATTTTTCAATTCCTTCTATCGTCTTTGACGTATTGTATCCTACATACTGTGTACCTTTATCAATTTAAAAACAGTTGTCACTCATTCATTTGCAGTTAAATTACTACTATTTAATATGAGATGGCGCGATATATCGCGTCCACGACGTAGCATCGACGGCGTGTTTGCTCGTCAGTTAGATGCCACACACAGTGCTGGCCACACACGTGACCCACAGCGGCGCGTTTCAGTTACATAAAATGTGTTCGTTTTAATCTTGACGCTTGTAACTTTACTTTTGTATATATTTGTAACTTGAACGTGAGCTCTGTTACTTAAGAGCCTTTGTCCATTTCATGTAAGTCAATTTTTCTTTGTTCAAATCCTAAATTATTGAATTCATACTGCTTCCTTTATAATAATCTTGAATTTTTTATAGATAACAAAAAAATGTTATTCAATTTGTACATTGAGCAAGCTATAAAGGAAAGCAAGGAGAAATTTGGTGAAGGAATTAAAGTTCAGGGGGAAGAATTAAAAACATAGCGTTTTGCCGACGACATAGTAATTCTGTCAGATACAGCAAAGGACTTGGAAGAGCAATTGAACGGAATGGACAGTGTGTTGAAAGGTGCATATAAGATGAACATTAGCAAGAGCAAAACTAGGGTAATGGAGTGCACTCTAAGAAAATCAGGTGATGCTGAAGGAATTAGATTAGGTAACGAAGCAATAAAGGAGGTAGATGAGTTTTGTTACTTGGGCAGTAAAATAACAAATGATGGTCGCAATACAGAGGATATAAAATGTAGAATGGCAATGGGTAGAAAAGCGTTCTTGAAAAAGAGAAATTTTTTACCATCAAATATGGATTTAAGCCTAAGGAAGTCCTTTCTGAAGGCATTTGTACGGAGTGCTGCCTTGTATGGGAGTGAAACATGGACGATAAACAGTGCGGACAAGAAGAGGATTGAGGCTTTTGAAATATGGTGCTACAAAAGAATGCTGAAGATTAGGTGGGTGGATCGCGTAACTAATGAGGAGGTACTGAACAGAATTGGGGAGGAAAGGAATTTCTGGTATACCTTGACTAAAAGAAGGGATAGATTGGTAGGGCACATTCTTAGACATCAAGGAATTGTGAATTTAGCGTTGGAGGGAAGTGTGTGGGGTAAAAACCGCAGAGGACGACCGAGAGATGGATACAGTAAGCAGATTCAGACAGATGTAGGTTGCCGTTCTTATGTGGAGATGAAGAGGCTTGCTCAGGATAGGGTATTGTGGAGAGCTGCATCAAACCAGTCTCCAGACTGAAGACCACAACAACAACAACAACAACAAAATCTTTAGTTCTGATGAAGGCTCCTTAGTTGGAGCCGAAACCATGTTTAAGTAATTAACCTGTAAATTTTCAACCGATGAGCTGTTTCTTTTTCTTTCTTTTCTTTTTTATTATGTTAATCTTTCACGAAAGGTTGCTGCTCTAACGGCTATGTTTAAAATTGTAATACTAGATGGCAGTGTTGTATTGAACGACGTTAGTAATGACAGGAATAGCCTCAGACAGTGAATGTGGACGAATCCAGCTGCTGTTTGTTTGATAATGATGGCAGGTTACTGGCTCCCTGCAGACATGGTGAGTGGCATCGGAATGACTGCATTGTCATAATAAGTAGGGCGCCAACTCAAGGTATAAAGGTGTCTATCGAGGAGACATTGCTAGCCACCGTAAGTACAATACTGAGCCGGACACAGGCACGTAAAAAACAATATCACACTCATAGACCTTAAATCGAAGTTCAGGAAAACAGAGTACCACAAGCACAATCACACACACACACACACACACACACACACACACATACATACATACACACTGTGGAGCTTTTTTTTGCACATACATTAAAGGCACATTATAAATACATCAAATTTTTTAGATGTTCAGTGGTCTCGTAGCTCTCGTAGCCGGGCTCGGTGGTCGAGGGGACTGAGGCGCGTCAGTCACGGTCTGCACGGCCACTACGGTCGGGGGTTCGAATCCCCCCTCGGGCATGGATATTTGTGCCGTCCTTAGTCTTAGCTAGGTCATAAGCAGTTTGTAAGCTTAGGGACTGATGACCCCGTAGTTAAGTCCCATAAGTTCTACAAACATTTGATTTTGAGCTCTCATAGCTCGCTTTCCATTGTTCTGTGGTAGAAGTTTAACATTGCTCGTAGATTTCGTAGCTCGCTTGCCATTAAAACATCACAAAATTATATCACGGCGTCGGATTTTTTGGCTTCATGGACACCATAAATGTGACACGTTCCACTTTAAATATATTTATTTATATTATCCTTGAAGCACACAAAACAGAAGCAATACATTCAAAACTGATCCAATACTAACTTCCACACTGACTGACGAAGTGATACTAAATGCAAACTGACTGAGTTCGCGCCAATTCGCGCGTATTAATATGTTGTCTAATTTCTAGAACCTTCTAGAACACGGAAGTTACAACATTTATATTTGATAAATTTGTTCATGAAACATAAATAAATCATGCTTTACGTAAAGATACACAAAATCATGACAAATGTAATAAGAAGTTTTTCATATCAAAACAAAACAATACAAAAGATCGTAAGTAAATAACAATTAGTGCAGTGTTAATTTATGTTTAAATTATTTGAAATTGTTACATCAAAGCAACTATTCAATTCTACAGACAGCAAAGTATTATATTACGGTCAATACATTATAGAAGAGCTCAGATATTACTAGTTAAGTTTCATTAACAAACATTATTGTCTAACATTAAACTTACGACTTCCAATAATTAATTTATTTATTTAGTTCATTAAAAGACCCAATTAATGAAAGTGATTATGTGACCAGCCAGAAGTGCCTTATAATGCTTATATAATACAAACACGAAATATTAGCGCATAATACCACGATCAAATGTGGTATCGAACTACACATTTATTCAAACAAACGAGATTTTCTGGGGTATATACATTACAACACGAAGAAACCTTAATTCACAGGTCAAGGAAATAGAGCACAAGAAACACAATTACACACACACACACACACACACACACACACACACACACACACAAAGATGCGAACAGACCAACGTCTCCAACCTCTGACTGAAATTTCCTTTGCTAGTTTCATATAAAACGACTTCCTCTACACTTAAACCCGAAAAATTACAGGCCTTTATCATTGACGTCGGTGTCAGTTTGCTGCAGGATTTTAGAACATATACTTTCATCAAATATTATGAACTACCTCGAAGAGAACGACCTATAGTCAACACGGATTCAGAAAGTATCATTCTTGTGAAACACAGTTAGCCCCTTACTCACATGATGCGATGAGTGCTATCGACAAGGGATATCAAATACTTTCCGTATTTCTAGATTTCCGGAAGGCTTTCGACACTGTACTTCACAAGCGTCTTCTAATCAATCACTTGTGTGCTTATGGAATATCGCCACAATTGTGCGATTTGATACATGATTTCCTGTCATAAAGGACACAGTACGTTGAAATTGACTGAAAGTCATTGAGTAGAAGGGAAGTGATATTTGGTGTCCCCCAGGGAACTGTTATAGGGCCACTACTGTTCCTTATTTTTGTAAACGATTTAGGATACAAAGTGAGTAGCTCCGTTAGACTGTTAGCGGATGATACTGTCACTCATCGATTAGTAAAGTCACTAAAAGATCAGAAATAGCTGCCAAATAATTATATATCAGCATAGTGCAAAAAATGGCAATCGACCCTTAATAATGACAAGGGTGAAGGCATCCTTATGACCACTAAAATAAGCCCGTACTCCATTTACACGACAAATCATACAAAACTACATGCCGTGAATTCAGCTGAATACCTACGAGTAACAATTACAAACAATTTTTGAAAAGAATTGTCCACCATTTTACTGAAGGTATTTGTCTCAACCTGGTTTTGGACAAGACATAAGGAAACCTGTCTGACAACTTTTATTACAGCACCTGAAAATGGCCTAAGGCCGAAACCAGGTTGTGTCAAAAATAAATAAATAAATAAATAAAAAACTTTCAGTAAATGGCGGTCAATTCTTTTAAAAAGAAATTACAGACTGACACTTCTGACGCATACAAAATCATAAATTACAAACAAATTGGACAGAATACATAGAACATATTGTAGGGAAAGCGAACGAAAGACATTGCTTCTTTGGTAGAAAACGTAGAGGATGCCACAACTCTACGAAAGAAACTGCCTACACCACACATGTATGTCCTATTTTGGAATATTGTTGCGCATTGTGGACTCCATACCGAGTGGGATTGACAGACGATTTAGAGAAAGTACAGAGAAGGGCAGCTCGTTTTGTACTGTGGCGATATAGGAGAGAGAATGTCATGGAAATGATGCGCGATTTGGGGTAGAAATCATTAAAAGAAAGGCGAGATCTATTTGCGAAATTTCTTTCAGCAACCTTCTCTTCCGAATGCAAAACATATTTTGTTAGCATCCACCTTCATAGGAAGACGTCATCATCAAAATAAGATAAGTCGGATGGAAAATGGAAAGACTTAGGTGTTCCTTTTTTACGCGAGCTTTTAGAGAACGGAACTGTAGAGAAATCCTTAAAAGGGGTTCGATGAATCCTCTGCCATGCACTTCAATGTAAGAGTATTTGAAGAGTGGAAATGCTAAAGGATGTAAGTGCCATTTTTTGACTTTCGGTGTTTTTCCCTGCAAACCGATGTATGTCCTCGCGCCAATACTCTGCTAAGAGATTTATGTGCTCCAGTCATTCCTTGTAGTTGCCAAAGAAATTGCACTAGTTCCATATCCAGATGGGCCTGCACTGCTAATGGATCTATGTGCCACCGGCATCTGACACTAGCCGAACAACAGTCTCTAGCCAAGGTTATGTCATAACACTATTGTTTTGCTTACTGAAGCTGTTGCTTCCTATCTAAAATGATGTACCTGTTAATAATGATAATATGAATGCCAGTACTTTTAGTGGTGTTGGAAGTCCTGAGAACGTTACGTTCAGGAAGAAACAGGATAAGGCAAGATTAAGCGGAACGTCGTACCTCACGCAGAAGAAGAAGAATAAGGAGGGAAATTGTTGCAAAACAACCGTCGTCTTTACAGGCTGAATCAACAAGGCAATTACCTGATGGGGCTTATAGAGGTCTTCTTACTCAAAGACGACGCCATGGGACCTGTAATGAAGAAGCAGAGAGGTAGATGACAGTCAACTCTTTGCTGCACACTTTCTGATGGGACAGGAGACCTGAAAAGAGTATGAAAAGCTACATTTTTAAATACCTTTAATATTTCTGCTAAAAAAAAAAAAAAAAAAAAAAAAAAAAAAAAAAAAAAAAAAAAACAATTGTTATGAAGAAAAAATCAGGGTCTGAAGTTTTCAAAGACAGAGCTTTCTATGATCAAAATAAGCAAACGCCTGGTATTGTGTCCTGCAAAAGAAGCATTTCCGATCAGTGTGCTTGGGAGAATTTTCATGTCCTGAAGAAAGGCAAGACAACGAATGAACGAATGACACTGCAGCTGTGGAATTGATAAAACTTCCAGCTACTGTTCAACTGGCACGATTTTTCCACTATTATTGATTACGTGGACGAAAACACAGGTGTTACCTCCATAAGGTCAATGTTGTCTCGTGGCACTTAGGTCTATTAGCTATGACAAAACCTATTGACTTACACCTTTCTGCATAAAACGCTACGAAGAAAGTAGAAAAACCTTTGTCAACATTTGTTGAAATGTTGATGCTCTTTTCAAAATTTATTAGTTTTGAATGTCAACTGAATGTTGTCCGTCATTTGAGTTCTATTACCTGTTCTGCCAACTTTGTAGATAGGTCATTAATATGCAAATGAATAAATTGTATTTAAATTAACCATCATCACAAAACAATCAAGTAATCCAAGGGTCGCCACTATTTTTATTTTTATTTAAAAATAGAAAAAAGTTACTAAAAATATGAAACTGAGAGTTTACTGTGCATAACGGAAAGCAGTGTCGACCAGTAGTCTAATCTCAATTATATTTATTTATTTTGTGAAAGTGCGTGTTTCCATACAGTGCTGTTGGAAGCACACAAATCCCCTGACCTACCTAACATAGACAAGGAATAACCCCTCCAAAATATATGAAAGGTGGTTGAAATCAGGTACACGATGTTCATAAATAGTTACTGTATTTAACAAAAATTTTATGTGCCAATTTATCAAAAACATGACATGCATTTAAAAAATCATACAAAAATAATGACTTGAAATAGCACAAACAAAATTATCTAATGATCGGAATACCTTTTACAGAATAAAGAACAAAATCTTAACACCAAAGAAAAGGTACAAGTTCGACTGGCTATAGTCATAAATTTGGTGCATTAACCTATCAAAAATGTATTTAAAAAGTCAGTAGAAGGTCAAGTACTGAAACAGACATGCTCGATTCAAAATCGACTATGACGACCTCGCAAACTCACACCTACATCCCACCTATCAACCACCATTCGATAATCCTTTTCACTATTTATGTGTTGGCGCTACTTTACCGTATACAGTTGAACAGCATCACCGATGTCGATAGGCTACTGATGGAAGAGCAGGCTGATGAATGTGATCGCCGATGGGAAATTATCTACCCAATCGGCGTGGCAATTACTAAAGTATTCGAGCTACGAAAAAATACAGCAATTTTCCAACCCAGTGGTGTATGCTGTTATTCAAGAACAGTAAATTATCCTGGTTACGAGCGAGCTTGTTCTAAAACAACACCCACTTCAGAATATTTACAAGTTTCTCAGTATAACTGTGAATGCGAACAGCAATCACACAGATGCCATTTAACACTGTGCAATGGTCACAAAAATTCTAAGTCCACCGAATTGCAAGGTCCGTAAACTTCGGAGTCCTTGCCACCACTCCTCGCTGCTACCAAGAGGTCCGAACCATCTGGTGTCCTCCCTTTCTCTCCCTCACATTACACTCTCCTCAAGAAAAAAACTTTCTTTGGCTGCCAGCCTCCACCCATATGTGACGTCAAGCCAGTAAGAGAGAGGACGTAATGGTCTCGCCAATCAAATCAATTTTATTATTTTATTATTGCATGGGCGCCCTCTCCCATCGTGGGAGCCCTCAGCAACCCATGCCTCGCCAACGTGGCACTGGCAAAAGCAGTAAAGTTTGGCGTCAGCCGACCGCTAGGGTCCAGGCAGCGTACACAATGCTGCCGGTCCCACTTTCCCTTTTGCTCCCCAGAGCGACCAAGCGAGCCCGGGGTGGCTCTCTCTCTCCAACCCCAGGGTTTGGGGCGACATCCTGTCCCATATCTTTATACACTGCTGGCCTCGAAACAAGGGCAACAATCTCTCCCACGTTTTTCGCTGGTGGCGGCAAGTGCCTAAAAACAATTACCCAGGTGGCTTATTCTCAATGTACCAAAATCATGCAATGATCGTTTCTATCATCTGGCATTAAGAATTTGGAGAAATTAGGATACAAAGGACCCAACATCCACTTAAATCGACAGACTAAATGAAAATGGAAAATATAAATAGTATTACTAACTCTCATTGTATAACCATGTAAAGATTTAATTTGTGTTTTGTTACAAATAAATATCCATTTCTCACAGAGATGTGCAGTTTTATTCGTTTTCTCAACAATTTCATTTTCGGCACTTAGCACCTTTAGCAATTCCACACTTCGTTTATGTAGATGCAGAACAAACTGCTGCCTTTTTGTAGAAAGACGTAGACATTTCAATAAAGTTCCGGATTGCTGCTTATATTTTATTTAATAGTGCTACAGCTGTTTGGACAGTTTGTCATTCTCAAGCACGTCTACGATGTTTGGACGTTATATGCTGACATCTGGTGTAACTGTTGCATAAACTATATGGAAATATACACGTATTTAGTTGTTGTATACGGTTTTTAGCTGTCAGGTATTATGCATCTTTTTACGTTAAAACGTTAAATTAAAGAAAACTTTTATATTTTTCGTAATTAACAACAGCTTTGCCAAAGATGTTTATATCACGTATTTACTTGTTGTATACGGTTTTTAGCTGTCAGGTATTATGCAGCTTTTACGTTAAAACGTTAAATTAAAAAAAAAAAAAAAAAAAAAAAAAAAAAAAAAAAAAAAAAAAAAAAAAAAAACCTGTATATTTTTCGTAACTAGCAACAGCTTTGCCACAGATGTTTACCAGACGTATTTAGTTGTTGTATACGGTTTTTAGCTGTCAGGTATTATGCATCTTTTTACGTTAAAACGTTAAATTAAAGAAAACTTTTATATTTTTCGTAAGTAACAACAGCTTTGCCAAAGATGTTTATATCACGTATTTACTTGTTGTATACGGTTTTTAGCTGTCAGGTATTATGCAGCTTTTACGTTAAACGTTAAATTAAAAAAAAAAAAAAACTTGTATATTTTTCGTAACTAGCAACAGCTTTGCCACAGATGTTTACCAGACGTATTTAGTTGTTGTATACGGTTTTTAGCTGTCAGGTATTAAAATTATGCATCTTTTTACGTTAAAACGTTAAATTAAAGAAAACTTTTATATTTTTCGTAATTAACAACAGCTTTGCCAAAGATGTTTATATCACGTATTTACTTGTTGTATACGGTTTTTAGCTGTCAGGTATTATGCAGCTTTTACGTTAAAACGTTAAATTAAAAAAAAAAAAAAAAAAAAAAACTTGTATATTTTTCGTAACTAGCAACAGCTTTGCCACAGATGTTTACCAGACGTATTTAGTTGTTGTATACGGTTTTTAGCTGTCAGGTATTATGTAGCTTTTTACGGTAAAACGTTAAATTAAAGAAAACTTTTATATTTTTCGCTACTAAGATTAAGATGTTTACATCTTTGTCAAAGCTGTTGTTAATTACAAAAAACATAAAAGTTTTCTTTAATTTAACGTTTTAACGTAAAACGATTCATAATACCTGACAGCTAAAAACCGTATACAACAACTAAATACGTGTATATTTCCATATAGTTTATGCAACAGTTACGCCAGATGTCAGCATATAACTTCCAAACATCGTAGACGCGCTTGAGAATGACAAACTATCGAAACAGCGGTAGCACTATTAAATAAAATATAAGCAGCAATCCGGAACTCTATTGCAATGTCTTTCTACGACATACATGATGCTGGAGGCCCAACAATTAGGAAAGACATTGCAGTAGTGTAGGAGTAGGAGTCTGTAATACCAGCGACTCCTACTTCGCAGAGGGAACCCTGCTCGTGAATCCATCTGCTTGGAACTCGGCATCACTGCTGGCTCCAGGCCGCAGTGCGCGAAAGAGGCAGAGGCCGGCGCCGTAGCAAATTTACTTCGGTAAATACGGCGCGAGTTCCGAGGCGCCGAGCGACGTGTTTAACTTTGGGCCGCGCAACTTTTGCGGCCCGAGGTGCCTATTAATAAATTTCGGAGGAAGCCCGACGTCGCGGCAGGTGCGTGGGTGGATCAAGGCGAGGGGGTGGGGGGAGCAGGTTGGCGGCGTCGAGGGCTGCCGCGAGGTGTCCCAGCGGCGGCGGCGGCGGCTCGTTTACATGGAAATGCGCCGCAGTCGGAGTTGTCAAACGCGGCGGCCAGTGCGGGGGCGGTATCGGCGAAACAAGAGGCGGCGCCCACAAAGGGCCGGCCTGGCCTGCCGTCACTCGGCCGATGTCGGCGCCCGCGGCCCCACAATCGCGAGTCCTCACTCGGCCAGCCCCGCCTCGCACTTGCCGCGGACTGACTTGTCTGCCTCGCGCTCGCCCCTGCAGAGCCGACCTCACGGACATTAGAATAGACGGTAGGGG
This sequence comes from Locusta migratoria, assembly GCA_026315105.1. Classification (NCBI taxonomy): domain Eukaryota; kingdom Metazoa; phylum Arthropoda; class Insecta; order Orthoptera; family Acrididae; genus Locusta; species Locusta migratoria. The sequence goes on along the minus strand of CM048748.1, from coordinate 320,324,893 downwards.
TCAACTGCCGGATGCGCAGGCGTATGCCGCGCCACTGACGTCACCAGGAGATATAAACCACTAGATTCAAATGTTCAAATGTTTGTTAAGCTTATGAGACTTAACTACGGTGTCATTAGTCCCTAAACTTAAAAACTACTTATCAACTACCTTACACTAAGGACGGCACAAATATCCATGTCCGAGGGCGGGGATTCGAATCCCCGACCGTAGTGGCCGTGCAGAGCGTGACTGGAGCGCCTCAGTCCCCTCGGCCACCGCGACCGGCGATAAAACGACTTCCTCTACACTTAAACCCGAAAAATTACAGGCCTTTATCATTGACGTCGGTGTCGGTTTGCAGCAGGATTTTAGAACATATACTTTCATCAAATATTATGAACTACCTCGAAGAGAACGACCTATTGTCAAGACGGATTCAGAAAGTATCATTCTTGTGAAACACAGTTAGCCCTTTAGTCACATGATGTGATGAGTGCTATCGACAAAGGATGTCAAATAGATTCCGTATGTCTAGATTTCCGGAAGACTTTCGACACTGTGCCTCACAAGCGTCTTCTAATCAATCACTTGTGTGCTTATGGAATATCGCCACAATGCGCCGAATGCGCAGGCGTATGCCGCACCACTGACGTCACCAGGAGTATAAACCACTAGATTCAAATGTTCAAATGTTTGTTAAGCTTATGAGACTTAACTAAGGGGTCATTAGTCCCTAAACTTACAAACTGCATATCAACTACCTTATACTAAGGAAGGCACAAATATCCATTCCGAGGGGGGATTCGAATCCCCGACCGTATTGGCCGTGCAGACCGTGACTGGAGTGCCTCAGTTCCCTCGGCCACCGCGACCGGCGATCTAAACCACTAGATATACCGACCTGAACAATCCGCCATTTTGAATCCCAATGCGACGACAGTGTTGTGTGCTTTGTGTGCTGCAGCAAAGTGAATCAGCGAATATTTTGTGATTCCGTTCTGTTACTGCTAGGCTTTAAACTCAAGGAACAGTACGTCCTATTAGGTTTTGCAAACTGAGCAGTAGCTCTGAAACACAGTGGACAAGAAGCAAAGTTCTCGTCGCAGTTCACCCCTCTACCTCTGAAGATGTCTTCCACAGCCGAAGATGAACCCTTAGGGGAAAGTTTTACAAATCGACAACGGCTTATGAGCCCGGAAGTTTTAAATGAAATCGCATTCTTCCGTTTGCCGTGGTTCGTACAGCACAACATGGTCACTAATAAGCCATCCTTAACACTTACGACTACTTAACACATACAAAAACTATAAAGAGCCAGTGGGAAACCATTTTTGTGGAGATACATAATACAGTGCTATGGTCGCGCGGGAAAACTGTGCTGATCTCCTTAAGGCTCCTATAAACCCGAGCTGAACTATTCGCCATTTTTCCCCAAACTGTAGGAGCTGCCACGTTCCGGACGAGCTCACGCGTTACCTCGCGTTTCATTCAACTCGCTCATACTCGCAAACTACTAACTGTATGAACGTGAAATTTTCATCAATGTCTTCGTTAAGAACTACACTACATTTTCTTTTTAGTTTTATGTGTGGCAATAATATACTGATAGTTTAAGACCGTGCTGTTTCGGAAGACGATACGGAATTTTCGACATGCAAAGTACTTTTTTTTCTGTTGAAGTTAGGTGAACACATTAAGGGAATGAAATATTCAAAATACATCAAATTTTCACCCTCTCCAAACAGCAACTCTGTGAGAAATGTATAACTTGAGATAATGTCAGTTAAATATGACGCACTGGGATCCGCCCGCCCGTCTAGTAGTAACACATCTTTCTTATTAGAGCTCCTGATAATTAGACACATGTTGTTACTGCATAATATCCATACTTGAAGATACTGATATTGACTTTTTTAACCCATTAAATTAATAGTTGCACACTACAAAAGTGCTGTATCTCTATGTACTATGCAATTTCTATTTTTCATTTATATGAAAAGGATATTCTAAATATCTCAATACAGAGTACTTCATTATGTGAGGAAATGAGACCAAGTCAGTCCCTTACCTAGTAAAGAGATCCTTGCTGTCTGTCATTTTTAAGTATTCTCACATAAAATGATCATTAGATCTAGTAACTTCCATTCTGTTGCAGCTAGGTTTTAAACTGAAGGAACTGTACGTCCTATTAGGTTTTGGAAACTGAGTAGTAGCTCTGAAACACAGTGGACAAGAAGCAAACAAATAAAAATTTGTGAGTGACGAAGGAATATCTGCAAATCGAATAATAAATCACTAACTTTACTCTTTTTCATTCTACAACTATGTATTTTCTGAAATAAGGCGACAGATAATGAAGTTTTGCGTAGTAACCATGTGGCAAAATACTCCCCTCTTTGCATGTTATCATATGTCAAAATATTATTTTGATACCTGTAACCGTGTACGAGATATGCAATGATTCATTGCGGCCTTATCGTCATGCGCTAAATAAAATAAGTTTAGCGGTATGAGTGAAAGGTACAGATCACATCCTAAGTCGAAAATAACATTCAATCCATTAGAAAAGTTTCATCCGTAGCAACATATGGTGCAACAAGCACCAAACGGAATATCACAGCAGCCTTTATTTTTTACTGCAAACTTTTCCTAATTTAGCACAGTCTCTTATTTCGAAGCCAATATATTATTAACCGTGACTATTAACGAAATGCCGAGCATTTCGTCATAATGCTGACATATAAAGATTTAAGTAGCGGAAAAATTAAATATTTCTACCGATTAGTTTTTGCCTAATCGTTTGTGAAAAATGGCAGGTCATGCGCCTCTACGCTGTTAGTGCAGCGCTATTCCAACCATGTTGGGGAAAACATGGCGTACGATTCAGCCTGGGTATTTAGGAGCTCTATATCTACTCAAAGCACTAGACATACCGAGCTGAACAATCCGCCATTGTGAATCCCAATGCGACGACAGTGTTGTGTGCTGCAGCGAAGTGAATCAGCGAATATTTTGTGATTTTATTGTTTCATAGTGTGAAATGGTTGGTTGTGCAGCTGCAAAAAATAGCAGACATGCTCGATATAAGTTTTATCGGTTTCCTTCAAACATAGATCGGCGTAAAAGGAGTCTTGTAAATTCCAGACGCCAAGTATGAACGCTAAAATCAAGCAAATAACTGTGTAATGTTAAGAACCTTTTCTTTTTTATTATTTGTATTCGAAATAGTTAACGCTCACACAGAGTTAGTAATGATAATATAGGCCTAAACATGTAAAGAATACAGTAAGGCACAGGCAAAGGTCCCAGGTTAGAGTCCCGAGTCCGGCACACAATTTTAATCTGCCTGGAAGTTTCATGTAAGGAATAGTTGATTTTAAAAATTTTCAAATATTTGTACGTCTATGGAACTTAACTACTATGGTTATCATTCCCTAGGCTTAAAACTATTTAAACTAACTTTAAATAACTTACACTAAGGTCGACACACACACACACACACACACACACACACACACACACACACACACACACACACATGCCTGAGGGAGGATTTGACATACTGTGTTTTCAGTTGCTTGGGGGCTTGAGTGGCTAGAAGACAAATACAAGTAAGTAGAAGAATGTATAAATAGGGGAAGAATAGATATTGGCTACAGGAAAATAAAAGAAACATTTGGAGATAAGAAAAGCAGCTGTATGAATATAAAGAACAGATGGAAAACCAGTTCTCACCAAAGAAGGAAAGGCTGAAAGGTGGAAAGAATATATAGAGGGACTATACAAAGGAAAGGAACTTCGAGACAATATTGTAGTAAGGGAAGAGGATGTAGATGAAGATGAAATAGGAGATAGTATACTGATAGAAGAATTTGACAGAGCACTGAAAGACCTAAGTCGAAACAAGGCCTCTGGAGTGGACGACATTCCCGCAGAACTACTGAAGTCTCTGGGAGAGCCAGCCATGACAAAACTATTTCAGCTGGCGCGTTAGATGTATGAGACGGGGGAAATACCTCAGACTTTAAGACAAATATAATAATCCCTTTTGTGTCCCAACTTCGTCGCCGCTTTTGTGTCCCAGCCTCGTCGTAGGTGTCGGTGGCCGAGTGGAATGAGACCGACACGCTGGGGGGAGCAGCCAGAAACTATAAACACTCGAGTAAATTAGAAAGAGGTATATATTGAACAGAATGTAACAATACTTAACTTTTACATAGTACTGCAGAATGTTGATACATAGTTGTTAGAGGCCTGCCTAGTGCCTGTACGATAGCAAAGTCTTCACCGGTGCCTATCTGATTACGAAGGTCCTAACTCGTTGCTATCTCAGTCCGAAGTCCCCGATCCTTCAGTGGTGGCCTCGAGCGGAGTTGTCGCAGAGGGCGCTCGTGGCTGTCGTCGTGAGAACGCCGCGCCGTGCGTGCCTGGCGGCGCGCGGCGAAAGTAGGTGGCGCGCACTTTGTACTTGTGCGACACCACACCCCTCCCCCCCAAACCGCCGCGCCGTCGTGGCGTAGGGCTGAGGGTCACGGCGACGGCACTGGGAGGAGGGCCTGGGCGGGGGCGTTACTGGTGGGACGGGAGTCGTTGCTGAGGCCGGGATCGAGACGCCGTCCGCGCCCCGGCATCTGCCTTGAGATCCTCCAGGGAACCCGCCGAAACCTGGGGAAGGGCGCCCGCCCCCGCCCAGAGGGAGCAGGTCATCTTCTTCTGAGGTGGGGGGGCCCGCACGGTCCCGGAGTCCCTCTCGGTGACGCTGTCATCTGCGGCGGCTACAGCGGCGGCGACGACTGAGTCGGAGGTGTGTCGACGTCCATAGGGATCTCGTAGTCCGGGAACGAACGATGTGGCTGTGCTCCTTGGCGGTGAACTGGGTCTGGAATCAAGAAACCGGAGACAGGATCGCGCGGCCTGTGCAGGCGCAATTCGTTTGCGTGGCGCCGCAGCTCCGACCCTGTGGAAGAACGTACAACAAACATATTGCGCCCGAGCACGCGCTGAATGATGCCCGGCATCCATTTCTTCTTGTTTCCAGCAAACACCCTGTACAGCACCGGCGTAGAAACCTGAAAACGCGTAGCGCCATACGAACCGACTCGGTGCGTGGGAGGCTGCAGCAGGTGAAGGAGAGTGCGGTGACGGCGGCGGTGTAGCAGCTCGGCAGGAGACGAGCCGTCACGTGGCATGCATCGATACGTAGACAGGAAAATTTGAAGAACTTGCTGCCTGGAGTGCTGACCTTTCATCTTCTCCATGTGAGACTTGAATGTTCGAACAAAACGTTCTGCTTCACCATTGGACTGAGGGTGAAAAGGTGCAGTGGTAATATGCTGAATGCCATTCACACGACAAAACTGTTGAAATTCCGCACTAACAAACTGAGGTCCATTGTCACTGACAATTGTTTCAGGCAAACCTTCGATGCAAAACACTGATGTTAAGGCACTGATTGTACTAGAAGCTGTCGTTGAGTTCATGGCAATCACAAAAGGAAACTTGCTGAAAGCGTCTACAACAATTAACCAGCGCGTATTCCAGAAAGGTCCGGCAAAGTCAATATGTAAACGTTGCCATGCTCCCTTGGGGCGTGGCCAGTCTGAGAAACGCTGTGGAGGAGCCGCCTGATGCTCCGCACAAACTGTACACTGTGATGTCATGCTCTCTATCTGAGCGTCCATACCAACCCAGGTACAATGACGTCTGGCCAGTTGATTTGTCCTAACAATACCCCAATGTCCTTGATGCAGGAGGCGTAACACTTCTCGTTGCAGGGAACGAGGAACAATCACTCTTGCTTGGTCGTTGTCGGTATGCAACAACAGTACACCCTGACTTAAAGACAATGCATGACGTTGTGCAAAATAACGTCGAACCAGAGGCCGATCAATGTCTTCGGCTCTGGCAGGCCACCCTGAGCGAACAAAACGTGCTACCACACTTAAGTCTACATCCGCAGCTGTTTCCTGTGCAACCCGACGAGAGTTCAAAGGGAAATCTGCGACAGCGGAAGCATCTCTGGAGTCTATCTGACAACATGACATTTCTGAAGAATCAAACGACACATCCTGGCCAACCGGAAGTCGGGAAAGTGTGTCCGCGTTAGCATGTTTAGTGATAGGTCAGTACAAAATCTCATACTGATAATTAGACAATATCAAGGACCATCTCTGAAGCTTTTGTGCCGTACGTGGCGGAATCGGCTTTGTGGGTGATAACAACGACGTGAGAGGCTTGTGGTCTGTCAACAAATAGAATTTTCTGCCATAGAGATAATGATGAAACTTTGTGACGCCGTAAATGATTGCTAAGGCCTCCTTTTCTATCTGACTGTAATTCTGCTGCGTCGGCGTCAGTAGCTTGGATGCAAAGGCAATAGGACGATCATGACATCCAATACGATGTGACAGAACTGCACCCACACCGTACGACGAGGCGTCAACTGCTAGCACTACAGGCTTCTGTGGGTCAAAGGGAATCAAACATGCATCACTGAGTAGTGCAGACTTTAGTTTGTCAAAGGCAACCTGACAATCTTTGGACCATACAAAAGGAACATTCTTCCTACGTAAGTGATGCAGTGGAGCTGCAATCTGAGAGGCATTGGGAATAAATCTGAAATAATAGTTAAGCTTTCCCATTACTGCTTGCAATTCCTGCACATTCTTAGGAGGAGGCAAGTCTTTGATTGCTCTAAGATGTGACTGTAAGGGATGAATTCCTTGGGCATTAATCACATGGCCTAGGTACTCTATTTCAGTTTGAAAAAACGAACACTTTGCTTTATTGCAACGTAGACCTGCTGCAGTCAAAACTTTGAAAAGGCACTCCAGGTTTGCTAAATGTTCTTCAACTGTACGTCCGGATACCACAATATCATCTAAATAGTTCGAGCAACACGGTACAGAAACTGTCAGCTGTTCCAAAAAACGCTGAAAAATAGCGGGGGCGGAAGAACTGCCAAAGGGTAGGCGTTGAAATTGAAAAAGGCCCATGTGAGTATTAATGACGAAAAACTTTTTTGACTCGTCATCAAGTGGAATCTGTAAGTATGCCTCTGCTAAATCAATCGTAGAAAAGAAACGAGACTGTCCTAATTTGTCCAACAGTTCCTCAGGTCTGGGCAGGGGATAAGTGTCGACAATTGTTTGACTGTTCACTGTTGATTTAAAGTCCGCACAGAGACGAAGTTTTCCTGACGGCTTGGGTATAATTACTATAGGCGAGGCCCACTGACTCGTAGAAACAGGAGAAATCACCCCACTATCTTGCCAACGTTTAAGTTCTTCGGCAACTGTATCACGCAATGCGATAGGCACTGGTCTAGCTTTACGAAATTTTGGAACTGCAGATTCTTTTAAAGTCACATGTGCCACGAAGTCTTTTGCACAACCTAGTTCCGGCGAAAACAAGTCACTGTATTTGTCACACAATGCATTGATTTTATCCTGAGGCACTATTGACGAAATTTGAAGCACATCTCTTTGAATTGATAAACCAAACAAGTCAAAAGCATCTAGTCCAAAAATGTTCTGCGTAGATTTGGCCTGAAGAACAACAAAAGCAACTGTTTTCGTAACACCTTGAAAAGAGGCAGGCAGGCTACACGCTCCTAGCACGGGAATATTTTGACCTGTATAAGCTGTTAACACTTGTTGACACAGCGATAATTTTGGCGAACCCAGAAGTTCATAAGTATCTTTATTAATTAAGGTAACAGCGGAACCAGTGTCGAGCTGAAATTGCACAGTCTTATTGTCAATGGAAAGATTCACAAAAAGTTTTTGCTTTCGGCGCTCGACAGGTGCGCGAATGTGGGCAACGTCTGCTACGGTTTGTTTACTGCGCGTGCGCGGGCCGCGTAGTGAAGGAAGCGGCGCAGACTCGGCACGCAGCGGATTAACAACACTGTCACTAGATGACACTACCGCCGGATCGGCGTCCGCGCAAGCCTGCGAAGCTACTCCAGATTTATTAACTACTGCACTACACTTTTGAGTAGCTACTTGATGTCTACTGTCACTAGCTACACAGTACTGGGCACTATTACAAGGAGCAGTTGCAGAAGGCACTATTTTCACTACAGGAATGCACTGTTCATAGTCATTTTGCTTGTCCCGAACCCTTTTCCGTTGCACTGTTTTACGCGCTCGTCGGCGCTTGCTACGTGGTGCACTATATAGTTTTGCCATAGGCGCAGAACTACTTTCTTGCAATGGAGATCCAAGGAAAGCACTGTTCAAGTTTACAGCGTGTATGACATTTACAGAATTAACTGTTCTCGCACTCTGCGAAGCACTGTTTCTAACGGTACCGTTCTTTGAGTTTTTAATTTGCATACACACAGACTGTACATGTCCTGATTTGCCACATTGATAACAGCTTGCGTTGCGACTAGGGCAATGAGCAAGCTTGTGGCGAGACACACACTGGGGGCAAGATTTACGTACATTTTTCTGAAATGAGCGTTGGTGCCCGTTATTCAAATCACTGTTTCTAACACGACGGGGCGACCTTTGTGTCGCACTTTTACACTGGCTACTGTTCACTGTCTGTTCAGCACGGCCTGTACTATTGTAAGAATCACTAGTGCTACACTGAGAACTACGGCTAGGAAAGCGACCGTTGCGGCGCACTGAATTAACACTGTGGCTTTGCATTTCTACATCTGCCAAGTCAAAAGTATCATGCGCTTCTATAAGCTGCAGTACACTGTCTAATGAGGGGTCAGACTGTTTCAGAATTGCTGCTCTAATTCTGGGGTCCTGAATATTCTGCGTAATCGCATCCCTCAACATCACGTCACTATACGAAAGTCCACAAGAGCAAGTAAATTTACATTGGCGGGTTAAGCCCTTCAATTCCGTAATCCACTCTTGGTGTGACTGCTGCGGTAATTTTTTCAGTCTGAAAAATCGGTACCGTGCCGCAGCTACGAGAACTTTTCTCTCATAATGAGCATTTAGTGCCTCTATTATTTGTTCAAAGTCTACATCACGAGGAGATGCGTTGGGGAATAGTTTTTGCAGTAACACGAATGTCTGGGGGCCCACAATCGATAAGAAAAGGTTCTTCACTCTCTGACCTGTAATTTGATGAGCCGCGACGAGTTCTTGAAACTGTGCGAAATAGTCGCTCCATTCTTCCTCACGTTCGTTGTACTGGCGGAACGTCGGAAGCGGTGCGGCGGCAGGTGTGGGCTGCTGATGCGACGGCTGTTGTTGAGATGTCAACTGCGCCACCGCCTGGAGAAGTTGTGTTATTTGCGCCGTCTGTAACTGAATAATTTCCATTAAGTTTGGGTTCGGGGTAGTGGCCATGCTGACCGATTAGGCGCCGCGCATACAAGTAAATTAGAACAAAACACAAATCAAGATGAAAGAGGACGCTCTGCAACAAAAAGTCCACAAAATACGTAACAGAATATGTTCCCCCAAAAATCGTATAATAAGGGTGGGTGGGCGAGAGCAATTTTTGCGTGCTCCGACTGCTGCTGTCTGGCTGCTGCAAGCGGGCTGGTCCAAGGTTCTATCACTCCTCGTCGCCACTTTTGTATCCCCTCCTCGTCGCCACTTTTGTGTCCCAACTTCGTCGCCGCTTTTGTGTCCCAGCCTCGTCGTAGTTGTCGGTGGCCGAGTGGAATGAGACCGACACACTGGTGCAAGTACGGAGGGGAGCAGCCAGAAACTATAAACACTCGAGTAAATTAGAAAGAGATATATATTGCACAGAATGTAACAATACTTAACTTTTACATAGTACTGCAGAATGTTGATACATAGTTGTTAGAGGCCTGCCTAGTGCCTGTACGATAGCAAAGTCTTCACCGGTGCCTATCTGATTACGAAGATCCTAACTCGTTGCTATCTCAGTCCGAAGTCCCCGATCCTTCAGCGGAGTTGTCGCAGAGGGCGCTCGTGGCTGTCGTCGTCAGAACGCCGCGCCGTGCGTGCCTGGCGGCGCGCGGCGAAAGTAGGTGGCGCGCACTTTGTACTTGTGCGACACCACAATCCCCATTACAAAGAAATCAGGTGCAGACAGGTGAGAAAATTACAGAACAATCAGTTTAATAAGTCATGCTTGCAAACTTGTAACACGAATTATTAACTGAAGGATGGAAAAATTGGTAGAAGCCGAACCTGGGGAAGGTCAATTTGGATTCAGGAGAAATGTAGGAACTCTGGAGGCAATCCTGACTTTACGGCTTATCTTAGAAGATAGATTAAGGAAAGGCAAACCTACATTTCTAGCTTTTGTAGATGTGGATAAAGCTTTTGATAATGTTGATTGGAATACACTCTTTCAGATCTTGAAATCAGCAGGAGTAAAATATAGGGAACGGAAGGTTATTTACAAATTGTACAAAAACCAGACAGCAGTTGTCAGTGTTGAAGGGCACGAAAGAGATGCAGAGGTTGGGAAGGGTGTAAGACAGGGTGGTAACCTTTCTACAATGTTGTTCAATTTGTACATTGAGCAAGCTATAAAGAAAAGCAAGGAGAAATTTGGAGAAGGAATTAAAGTTCAGAGTGAAAACATAAAAACATTGCGTTTTGCCGATGACATTGTAATTCTGTCAGAGACAGCAAAGGACCTGGAAGAGCAGCTGAACGGAATGGACAGTGAGCTGAAAGTGCATATAAGATGAACATTAACAAGAGAAAAACTAGGGTAATGGAGTGCAGCCTAAGAAAATCAGGTGATGCTGAAGGAATTAGATTAGGTAACGAAGCAATAAAGGAGGTAGATGAGTTTTGCTACTTGGGCAGTAAAATAACAAATGATGGTCGCAGTACAGAGGATATAAAATGCAGAATGGCAATGGAAAGAAAAGCGTTTTTGAAAAAGAGAAGTTTGTTAATATCGAACAGTAATTTAAGCCTAAGGAAGTCCTTCCTGAAGACATTTGTGTGGAGTGTTGCCTTGTATTGGAGGATAGAGGCTTTTGAAATGTGGTGTTACAGGAGAATTCTGAACATTAGGTGGCTGGATCGTGTAACTAATAAGGAGAAAGTTGGGGAGAAAAGAAATTTCTGCCATACCTTGACTAAAAGAAGGGATCGATTAGTAGGACACATTCTTAGACATCAAGGAATTGTGAAATTAGCGTTGAAGGGAAGTGTGTGCGGTAAAAATCGCAGAGGGAGACCAAGAGATCAATATAGTAAGCAAATTTAGACAGATGTAGGTTGCCGTTCTTATAAGGAGATGAAGAGACTTGCTCAGATTAGATGAGGTTGGAGAACTGCATCAAACCAGTCTCCGGACTGAAGACCACAACACATTTGAGAGATGCACCAAATGGAAATGGATTTCGTTGATTTCTACTCGAGGTCTTAACTTCAAGTACCATATATATATATATATATATATATATATATATATATATATATATATATATATATATATATATATATATAACAAAATAGAAAATCACGATAACAGCTGCTGGTTACAGAGCATTTGCCGCCCCTCTGTGCATGTCGCCCGAGAGAGACAGTCCGGTTTGCCGCCACCCCTCCCCGCCCCCTTCCTCCACCCTTCACGTACATAAGGGGCAGGTATTTTAAGTTGCAAAAACAAAGTATTTTAGGACTATAAATAGAACAATTATGCCATCATGAGTGGTTGCTTATTGCGAGTGGCTCATCGAACATTAAGGATCTCAAATTTGTAAAAGCCTCCCGTAAGTCATAATGTACACTAAATTTGTGTTTCTCTCCCATATCAGGCCCACAACTTCTACACGTGTACACGATTTCCTTTCTTAATTTCTGTCACACAGAATATACTCAGTAGTACACTAATTTCCCTATACTTCCTCTCTTGAATCATTAGTGTCAGTTTTCTCCTGTATTATATTTAAGTGTATATACTCGTAACGTATCACTCTCATGATCAATTATCATGATTGAGAGGGTTAGCATCTTTGACCTCACGCCAAGTGTGTGCCTTTTCTTATTATTATTTTTATTTTTTTTATTTTTTGCAGTTGTACTCCATGCAGTGGTAGTTTCTTTTCCCAAATAAAAATTGGCGCAGTCTTATAAATCTGATCATAGAGACTGAAATCCTCTTCTGAAACAGAACTATGAATTACATACATAATTTTGAATTATAATTTCTTACTGGTCTAGACCGGTAGAGGAAGAAAGATAGCTAAAGATATGAAGAAATAGCTAGACAATGGAATGTACGATTGTGATGTTGGCAACTTGCATAGTCTTAATTCAATAATATCGTATCTTCTTTGCTGACGTACCAAAAAGTTGCTAGTTTCTTCACTCAGGTATAAATTTATCCTGAATGATTAAATAAAATGTATATTGGCTGTAGACTTTTTTCTTGTTTTCTTCAGGAATTACCATCAGTGTGTGACATTACAAATAAAGATTGAAGCTGATAGTTTCCATGTGAAAAGCAAGTTTTGGCAAGCTGTTGGGTTCCCCAGCCGGCCGGCCAACAGTTTGGACCTACTGAATGGAATACAGGTCGTTAGGAAAACCCTTATCTGCTCTGAAACAGGAAACGGCGGTCTTGGGTTAGAGAGGGTGGCTATCCCAGATTGCAATTGAAATACAATATAGCCACCCCATTATTCTAAAAATCCATATAAAATCAGGGAATGGTCATACGGCAAATATAGTTATATGAATGGATTCAGGTGACTTGGGAGAATCAAACGCCGCAATTACAATTTCAATGTCCCTTACAGATAAAAGGGCGACAATTTTCAGTACTATAATAATAGTATTAAAGACTTATATTTACAATTATTGATACGTGTTGTTTATCAGTAACAGTTAAAGAAGCAAATGGGCAGCATTACGCCTCGCTATCTATCTTGAAAGATGCACCACGTTATTTCCGTATTCTTTCAAGAAACTTTGTTTTACTTTCTTGTTCTGCTTTTCATTGAGGTAGTAATATTCTTGTGTCAGAACATAGATTCCACCACAGAAACACAAAACATGAACCTACAAAAGCGCATTACATTTATATATGTATTTTACGATATTTAATATTATTCTTAGTAACGTTCGTTTTATGTTGTAGACTGCCTCTGAAATATTTCATGGCAGTCTAAAAATTGTAGATATGCAGCAGATAATATATACATAAACAATTATATCTATTTGTGGACAAGAACTGAATATATTTGCATAAAAAGCCATGATAAATTAAATATTAATTGTGTAGCTATAATTCGACGTCGGCAGTATATTTGAACAGTGAGGCGCCACGCTTAATAACTACCTGAGCAAAGAGCTTCAGTCTCAACCAGTTTTTAGTATTGTTAAATATATATTTATTCCTTAAATGTAAACAACATTTGTAGAGAGGTGGTCAACGCACTTATTCTGTGATATTCAAATGTATAATATTTTGGAAGGGAAATTGTATTTTACAGATGAAGCGCTAGGCTGAGCGGAAGGATACAACTATGGGAGCAGGTAGTGCACGCTTTCGCATGGGAGGGGACTAGTAAATTGGACGCGGTGGTGATAGGTTGTGACTCTGGGAGGTCTGCAGACGCATCACGAACTTGTGATTTGAAGAGATAGGCATGTGTGGACTTAGAAAATTTAGGGACTGTGGCTACAGAACTTAGTCTCTTGTTGAAAAGCAATAACTATGGAACTGTTCTGTGGAACTGTGATCAATCAGATATCGTGTACTTTTGTGCTGAAAAACTGTGTTTTATAACAAATACTGTAATCATGGATTAATTTGGAAATGCAATGTTCGATGGACTTCATTAATTTACGAGTGATAATTTGGAACTTTTACTCTTGAGTGTGTGTTATAACATATTGTGCCTCTCATGAACAATAGTTGGGGAAATATTCAGTTATTTACCGATGTATAAAGTAGGACCACCTCTGCATTTTCATGTCTGAAAAGAATAATAAACTCAATTTATAAAAAATTACCAAGTGTGTGAATCTCTTCCAATTATTAGCTTAGAATATATTTTGTCGCTTACTCAGAGCTTTAAATTATGTTTGTTTAAATATATTTTTCGTGTCGTCATCTGTAGATTGATAGGCTGCATAAACTTCAGATTACTTATTGATCTTATTTAGCTCGGGTAGCTGTTTAGGGCATAGAAGTTGACATACATAACTCACGCCTATGAACAGAGACAACGAGCCATAATCCTTTTACTACCCTGAATTAAATATTGCCCAATTCTTATTGATGAGTACCGATAGGAAGGTCGCAAGTGTCCCCAAACAATGGTACCTTAAGAGTGATCTGTTATTTATACGGTCATACAAATGTTGTAAAAACCACAATACAATAAATATCTCAATCATTTGCTTTTAATAACAACCCTAAATGTGTGCACAATTTTCACTATATACTGCAAAGGAGAAAATGATCACATCATATTTAGGGGTCTATCCCATTAATACAGTAATCCCATAGTGATCACTTTATACATTTCTTCTTGCATTAGAGCTTCTATTGAAGTCCCTTCAGCTAACTTAGCATCCAAGATAATCTAAATAGTAGACCTATCTCATAGTTTCCTCGTATTAACCTTTAGTGGTAGAATACGCACTCATGTGTTACATGTAGAGGTTACCAACATCCACAAATATACAGTTTTGTTGCAACTATTTCGTGGTGCCATCGTGCCAGTAAAGGCTAGCCTGAAGCGTTGGTGAGCAAAACTGTTTTTACATCTGTCATTATCCGCTTTCCAAAACCATAGCAATTATGTTTTAATGTAAGTTAGCTCTACTCATCTGGTAACCGTTATATAGTGAGACCAGTTTTTGTAGGAATATTACTTTGTGTGCGGGGTAGCGATGAAACAGACATTACGTTTTAGATTAGATTAATACGTGTCCATAGATCACAAATACATTTGGCGGTGTTGCGGAAAGTGTCAGTTTAATAAAAGGTGTCCATACATGACACTCCATATTTTAAAGATTTTTGTTTTGTTTTTAAACTTGTTTATTTTTTATTTTATTAGTCTTTGCGAAATTACCAAATTTTATCTAGAAATTCATATGATGTGTTGAAGGAGTTGCCACCCAGAAATTCTTATAATCTCCTTTCAAATACTTGTTGGCTATTTGTCAGACTTTTGATGATACGTGGTAAGTGACCAAAGACTTCTATGGTAACATAATTCACCACTTCCAGTGCCAAAGTTAGATTTAACCTTGAGCAGTGAACATTACCCTTTCTCCTAGTGTTATAGCTATAGAGACTCCTATTACTTTTGAATTGGGTCAAATTGCTTATAAAGATTTTCTTAAGTGAATACATATATTGTGAAGCTACTGTGAGGATCCGTAGATCATTAAATAAATGTCTGTAGGATGATCTTACGTGGGCTCCTGCAAATATTTTATTACACGCTTTTGTGCAATGAATACTTTTTACTCGGTGTTGAATTGCCCGAGATAATGATCCCATACGAAATGAGTGAATGAAATTAGGCGTAGTAAGCTCATATACTGGCATGTATATGACAACAATATGCGATGACCCTGATTGCATAAGTAGCTGAACTCAAACGTTTTAGCAGATCTAATTCAATTCGTCATCAGTGCAAACAGCTAAAAATTAAAAAGAACTAGGTTAGCAACGTTGTGAATAGACAAAGGAAAGAGCAGCGAAGGACCCAAGAGCGAACCTTGCGAAACACAACTAGCTCTTTACTCACATGAAGTGACGGGTGCTATCGACAAGGTTTCGCAAATCGGTTCCCTATTCCTTGAATTCCAAAAGACTTTTTACACTGTACGTCACAACCGGCTTTTAAAGAAGTTGTGTGGTTATGGTATATCCCCAAATTTGCGACTGCATAGGGTATTCCTATCAGAGAGGACACAGTTTGTAGTAATCGATGGTAAGGCATCGACTAAAACAGAGGTGATATCGAGCGTTCCGCATGGTCATCTGCTGTTCCTTATTTACATAAACGATTTAGCGGAAAATCTAAGTAGCCGTCTTAGGTTGTTTGCAGATGATGCCGTCATTTACCGCCTAGTAAAATAATCTGAAGTTCAAAACCAACTGCAGAACGATCTGAATAAGATATCACTGTGGTGTAAAAATTGGTAATTGCCTCTAAATAATAAGAAGTGTGAAGTCGTCCACGTAAGTACGAAAAGAAATGCGTTAAACTTTGTTTACAAGATAAATCAATCAAAAGTGAAGACCGTACACTGCATTAAATACCTAGGAATTACTATTACTTCAGACTTAAACTGGGAAGACAATGTAGATAACGTCGTGGGAAAGGCGAGCCAGAGATTGCGTTTTATTGGAAGAACCCTTAAAAGATGAAACAGAACTACTAAAGAATCTGCATACACTACGCTTCTCCGTCCTCTTTTAGAGTATTGCTGCCCAGTGTGGGATCCTTATCAGGTGGGTTTGACGAAGGACATCGAAAGAGTCCAAAGAAGTGCAGCTCGTTTCGTATTGTCACGATACAGGACAGACAGCGTTACGGAAATGATACAGGATCTGGGATGCGAATCGTTACAACGGCGCTTATCGCTGTGGCGTGGGCTACTTACGAAAGTCCAGTCGCCAACGTTCTCCTCCGAATGCAAAAATATATTGTTGACTCCCACTTACATAGGTAGAAATGATCATCAGAATAACATACGAGAAATAACAGCTCGAACGGAGAGATTCAGGTGTTCTTTCGTCCCGCGTGCTATTCGAGAATGGAATGAGAGATAAATAGTATAATGGTGGTTCGATGAACCCTCTACCAGGCACTAAAATATGATTGATTTACAGAGTATCCCATGTATATGTAGAAGAAGTTAAAATATTTTCTCATCATAAAAAAGCAGCCATTGACACAATTAAATGAGCAATTGGTCTTTAGGGAGAAACATTTTACAAACTTTTTGACGAGTTACTGCAGTGCATATCTGCTATTTTGCTACCTTTCCTTTAATATTTTATGATTGACTTTTCTTTCGTACGATTTAAATTACGAGAATACACATTTGAACACTTTGAAAAAATTACTGTTTTTATTTACTAACAACCTATAAGGAATTTTAAATATAATTTCTATCTGTTACATACGGCATCGGCGAGTTTTATGCATCTCACACTTGTATGGGCAAGCGACAGTCGTCGCTGCAATAGCAGCCTGTCTCCATGGTTACCGACGACCTCCCCTGGCCATTACATCTCTGCCACAATGTCTGATTTGCCTCTGACGCGACGTATCGACTGTCTTAATGCCGTCGTTTCAATTGCAACAATTGGCTTCGCTGCATTTTATCTTTGATTCAGACTCTATCCTCGATTTCAATATTATCGTTAACAACTGTTAATAGGTGGCAGATATATCTTAGATAGATAATTTCTTTTATTGTTAAATGCTTTCAGTTTATCTGTACTATGACACTGGAACTGCGTTTTATAGTTAACAAATTGCCTTTTTATATCTATAATGGGTTATTTACATTTTACCTTATATTTTACTGTATAACTCACCTCTTTGGTTCACGATGTTCTGATGCTGCAGGCAATGGGCAGGACTTTTCTCTATCTAGACTATAAAAGCGAAAGGAGACACAATCATTCACTCACTCATTCACTGACTAAACACGAAATCTCGAAAACTACTTGACCTATGAAGCTCAATGTAATTTATAGGTAGAAGACGTCAGCTAAAAAAGTATTTTGCGATACGGCCGATAGTTCAGTAGATAGACGACATCCCGTCTTGCGGCACTTAACTTTATCAGTCCTCTATTTGAGGAGAGCACTTAACGACTTGCAACAAACTTTACACATAATTTCAAACCTTTAAAAAACATGTTTTCGCCGACAATTCCAGAAAAATGATGAAAGGAAAAAAAATTGTCGCTTACTACTTTTTCGGCGTTCATGCACTAAAATTACGCCATTCGGCATGACGTTACAATTTATTACT
This sequence comes from Locusta migratoria, assembly GCA_026315105.1. Taxonomy (NCBI): domain Eukaryota; kingdom Metazoa; phylum Arthropoda; class Insecta; order Orthoptera; family Acrididae; genus Locusta; species Locusta migratoria. Next base: position 320,306,976 of record CM048748.1, on the reverse strand, counting down.
CGTACACTAATAACTGTATTCGCGAAAAATGTTATAAACAGTATACACACATACCCTTGAACGTACGCTTGAAATGTTTCATAGTGCACGATTTCAAGACATATGGAGTCATGAACAATTAGTTTCATGAAAAACTGCCTCTATCACGTATGACGTTTCCGTTTATTACGTGTTTCCTACCAACTTTTTCGCGACGTATTTTGCAGACATTTTACATATAAACAACTGGATGTACCTTCGAAATTATATCGTATTACGACATTTAGTTCAGGTGCAATGACGTCAAAGACAATGCAATGCATGAAAAGTTACCCTAATAAGCATGATGTTGTAATTTACTACGTCTTTACTACTACTCCATTTACATCACATTTCGCAGGCAGTTTCCTAATATTCCTCTCAACGAACCTGGTAAATGTTTTTGTAGGACACATAATTCAGGAGATATTACCTCATAAACGTGACATCCGTGAATAGGCACTACATTATGTTTGACATTTTGTTAAGTCTTTACTACTCTGTTCGCAGCACAATCCGCAAGCAATGTCCAAATATACCACTGAAAGTATGTACAATATTATATTACTGAACAACCTATTGATCAGCAGATACGACGTCATAATATTATAAATGCGAAATAAGCTCTCTCTGTCACGCTTTCACGACTAAACCGTTTAACCGATATTAATTAAAGTGGATATTGAGATAGCTAGAACGCTGAAGAAGAACATAGGTTACTTTACAAAGTGTGTAATTCTATATATTTATTGATTTCAAGTATATAACTAGAAATATGAAACAGCCAAGCATCAAGGTTTCTCTTATAGCTTCTGATATGCTTGAAAACTCTTTGGAAAAGCTATTTATTCTTAGACATTTGAAATTTATCGCATTTAAAAATACTTTCAGTGGTTGATGTATTGTACGTAATTCAACATAATAAACACAACGCTTACAAAAGACGTCAACTTCTTCAAACCGCCGAACCGATTTCAGTGACAATGAAATACTGTGTAATTTATACGTTGTGCGACGTATAGCGTCTTCAGTCAGCATTTTACTTACGGAGTAATAAAGAGAGTTTCTTTTTGTATTTAATAAATTTATTTATATTCATTTCGATAAAGGACAATATTTACCGTCATTCTATGCGCGATTTATTTTGAAATCGGAAAATTTGAATTTTTTTTAACCTGATGATCCTGGTCTTCATTCAAGCTAGTCGTTTACAACTCGCAGCGTTCTCTCGCTGTTTAGCGTTCCCAGCACGCTCATTGCTTCGATACCAACGTTAAGGTCTACCGTTTTATTTAATTTTGCTGTTTATGCATGTAAAATATTCCTGCTATTATTTGTTGTACCTATTTCCCTCCATAGCATGTTGTCTTGTATTTTACAGACGAAATCGGTCTGCTTATAATCTTTGCGTAGATTGAAATCGGTCACCTTATTATAAAGAAATTGAGAAAACTTTTTGCGAACCCGACTGACATTTTCATTTCGAATCATATACCAGTTCGCTGCTTTTCTGACAAATGATTTCCAGTCTCATTAAAATATCTGATTCTTCGGTATTATGTGCCTGCTTGTTTCAACTTTCTGCACTCTTCCATTGAAGCATGATTTAAAACATTTGTGCACTGTAGAATTCCATAGTTTACAAAATCTGGTTATTCAGAGCATTTAATATTTCATCAGTGAAAGTATACATATAGCATTTTCTGATGATTAGATTTTCTGAAACACAAACTGACATTTTGTTAGATCTTTATTTTACTAATTTGTGAAGCTATTGTAGAATACAAAACTTTTTTTTTTCTTTTTTTAAGCTTATGGGACTTAACTACGGGGTCATCAGTCCGTAAACTTACAAACTACTTATGAACTACTTACGAACTAGGACGGCACAAATATCCATGCCCGAGGGGGGATTCGAACCCCCGACCGTAGTGGCCGTGCTGACCGTGAGTGGAGCGCCTCAGTCACCTCGGCCACCACGGCCGGCACAAAAAATTTAAAAAATTTTTTGGATGAAGGTATCAGAAGTGAGATGGCGCGGTAGTTGACGACATCAGATATATCCCTGTTTTATGTAATGGTTTAACGATACATATTTCAGTCTATCAGGGAAAATACCCTTCTTTAGAGGGCTATTACAGATGTGGCTTACAATCCTACTTATCTCTTGGGAACAAGCTTTTAATACCCTGCTTGAAATTCCATGATAAATTTCAAGTGATAGTTTATATTCCTAATTTCAGAGGGACAGGTGGGTGGAATTTCAATTTCATCAAATCGTAGCTATGACCTCTTTCATTAACTGCCTTCCTACTTGTAATGAACATTTAGATCCCAGCTACTCCACAACATTTAAAAATAATCATTAAAATGTTTTAACTTCTGACTTTTTATTAGTAAACTTTTCATTTGCTTTGGTAGTAGTATCATGTTCCTACGTTCCTGGTTGCCCATTCTCCTTTTTAATAATATTCCAAACTGTTTTATTTTTATTATCAGAGGAACTAATCTCAGATATGATTCACATGCTTCTGGAGTTTAAATAACTTTTATTAATGTAGCACCTGTAGTTTTTATAATATTTGATTGTTTCTCGGTCATTACACTTTCTTGCGAATAGATACTGTTTCCTTATTTGGTTCGAAGACATTTTTATCCTCTTAGTAAGCCATTGGTTTTTGCATGATTTCTTACAATTACATTTAACTAATGTCTTGGGCAAGCAAATATCCTTACTACAAATAATAATTTGGTTCCACCTATATGACAAATAGTACAACACGGCATCCAAGTTTTCCAGACATAATAGGAAGTTACCTGTTACAATTGCAAGACATTCATCATTGAGTTTGACAGGCATAAGCTTTTTTGTTTCTAATTTTTTTACACATATGTGGAAACTCCTCCTCTTAACTTATTTTCTTTACTTACATGTGCAGCTAGTTTATATGTGTTAACGTTCACCTTTTCCATAACAGTGACAATGTGATGCTCAATCAGGCATAATATAACTATTACATTATTGGTTTCTATTTCATCTAAACAAACCAGAAGCTCATCTATTTTACTCTTTAATCCCCCAGTAGAGTGGTAGAAAATGCTAACATTATTATTTTACTTTACTTTTGTGAGAATCTTGCGATTTTCTTTTAACATCATTAGCACGTGTCTGTCTGAGCTTCTCACTGGATGCTGATCTTAGACTAACAAAGAAGTACTTCTATGAATTGCAGTGTCCCCCCTTAAGGATTTTTCTATCAACCCAGCCACTTTCCGCTTCCCTTTGCTATTGCGATGCAGGACATGCCTACTGAAATTCCACATACCAATATCATTAACAGGAACCAAACCCGTGTGTGAAAGAATGGCAGCTCTAATCAGATGATTTAACTGAGTCTACATCTACATCCATACTCCGCAAGCCACCCAACGATGTAAGGCGGAGGGTACCTTGAGTACCACTATAGGTTATCCCTTCTATTCCAGTCACGTATTGTTCGCGGAAAGAAAGATTGTCGGTATGCCTCCGTGTGGGCATTGGCCCTCCTGAAATAGCGGTTCAACTGGGGTCGATCATACCGCACGTAAGTAGGCACCAGTCGAGTATTTGAATGAGTCTTTTCAGAAGCTATTTTAACCAGGTCACACTCAATACTCTAGCCCTGATCCCTATTAATGCTGTTACCCACCCGACCCACTATCCCAACATGATCCTGTTTTGTGAAACCCTTGCACAGGGAACCTATATCCTCTACTACCTGGCTGAGACTCGCACTGGCCATGAAGAAGTTTGTGACGTGGTACCTGTCACTTAATTTTTCCGGCAAAATCTGACCCACACCTCTTCCATGGCTACTTCCTAGCATCATAACCAAGGCCGGATTTAGGGTATGCGACGCCCCTGTGCAGTGATTTATTTTACGCCCCCCACCCTAGGATTCTGGGATTCAAACTGAATTCTAAAAATAAAATAATAATAATAAAAACACCTAATAGATACGCCACCGCTATTAACACAACAACCTGAATTTCAAAATTTATTGCTGTGATCCAAATTTGGAATAATGGTGATACAGTTAAAATTAAAATGGTATTTAAAATTTATTTCGACGACAGGATTTTGCCGGCCCCAAAATTTTGATGACCCCAAAATTTTGCCGCCCCCAAAATTTTGCCGCCCTGTGCAGCTGCACATGTTGCACCTGCATAAATTCGGCCCTGATCATAACTTTCCTCCAATTTACTGCTTTTCTTGAAACAGTCGGTTTGCAAGTGAAAGTCTGTTGTTTCTTAACTACACCTACTTTTAATGGAGTCTTTTCCTCACTTAACTGTGGTACCAAGGCAAATCTATTGGTTCTGCGAAGCTGTCAGATACTATACTCTCTCCGTGGGTACTGTTCCTTGCTACCACTTCCAACGTTTGTTCTGCCTTCTCCCATCTTAACCTCTTTAGTTTCTCCCTAATACTATCCACCGAAGCCTGAAGGGCTCTAATCTTCCTGTTCAACTATTGAAAGGAAGAGACTCGTTTGCTTTCCCTATTCCCGCACAGCTACATCCCTCCTCCCTCCCCCAAAAGAAATCACTTGACAACAGCTTCTTAGAACCGCAATATTAACTTTCCTACGGCAGCTCAAACGCTTTGCATTCTGCCACGAGATTTATTTACGTGATCTCGAAAATTGCTGTTTAACGCTGAATCTGCACACTCGCGAAACTGGCCTATGAGTGTACACAAAATACTTTTCGCGATTACTGTACAATACGCGAATAAAAGAAAAACCTTTAATTGTGAGATTGATCACACTAACAAACGTACTTAATTAATTGTGTTAAACTACATAATTGCGGACAAACGCTAAATCTGTGCACTCGAAATTCAGGCCTACAAGTACCATATATAAACAAACCGAAATATTCGTGATTTCTGGAACACGCCTGGAGGTCGGTTCGGAGGTTTCAGTGACATGTTTGACTGTGGTGATGCCGATTCTTTCCATTCCACTTTACAGCGTTCTGCAAGACAGAAACTGTTTTCCGCCAGATCTTTGGCACTTATAAAATGAGGATGTCTGAAGCACAATCTATCTCTGTCAATTTCATTGCTCAAAGCGTGAATTGGAAGTTGCGAGCTGTATTGTTTTTATATTCTCTGAGAAGCGCATTTTCTCTTAGTAAGTGAGGTGGCGGTATACGGCTCAGTATAGGTAGCCAGTGAATGGGGGTTGATTTTATTGTCCCCTAAATAATCCTCAAAGTTTTGTTCAGTAATATATCTGCCATCTTGGTGCGAGCGCTCTTTAGCCAAACAGGGGAACAGTACTCTGAAGCAGAGTAGAGAAGTCCCAAAGCAGAACAGCGTAGGGCAGAGGAGGTGGAGCTCCTGCTGGTTCACATAGTTTCTGAATGATATTGTTCCTAGTGCGAATTTTTGTAGCAGTGTTGATGAGATGGTGTTTATAGTTCAGGTTTCTATATAGTCTCACTCCCAGGTATTTTTATTATGAGACAGAATGTTGTTATCAAAATATATCTTAAGGCGCCTGTTAGCTAATTTATTATTCGGGTGGAGAGACATAACCCCATTTTTAGTTGATTGTAGTCTCCATTCACGAAAGGACAATTCACTTGTCAGTCTCAGTATGCTCCATATCTCGATGTTGTGTAGCTATAGCCCAGTCGTCTGCATACCCAAATTTTCCGGATTTGGTATCTGGCATATCGGCTATATACATGCTTAAAAGTAGCGGTGCCAGGACATCATTGGGGAAGCTATTACTGACCTTCATAATTTTTCTCCAATTATTTCAAAGTATCACCTGGAATGGTCTGTTGCAGAGCATCTCGTTGATAAGGTTAGCTATTTTTAGACATGGCACGATGTGATTTGAAAGTCAGACCTTGCCTCCACACAGTGTCATATACTGCTGTCAGGTCTATAAATACCACTGATGTTGCTTTATCAACTTCAAATCCTCCTCAAACTCATTGTACAATATCTGTTCCAATGTAAGGCATTGCTGTTAATAAGTTTGTAATTACTGTTGCTCCTCAAAGTGATATTTGTCCTCAAGGTAGAACATATCCTATTAATGCTGTTGCTATTACTATAGATATAATAGTTGTTCCTGTTATATATATATATATATATATATATATATATATATATATATATATATATATATATAGTAGATTCCTCATCCTAGATGGTGTGTAGTGTGCAGTGTGTGTGTGTGTGTGTGCGTGTGTGTGTGTGTGTGGGGGGGGGGTGTAGTGTATAGATAGAAATAATCCTGTAATGGTCTGAATTAATAAACATAGTCCTAATAATGATCCAAGGTTTCATTGTAATGAAATGTTTGTTGGTGCTGGTAAGTCAATTAATGAAATGTTAATAATTTTAATTACTGGATTTTTGATTTGTAATGGTTTATTCATTAGTTTATTAATTTCTTTTGCATATAGGTCCTTGATTGATGTTGGTAATTTTTACTACTGAAATAAATAGATAAATTATTAATGTGATTGTGATAATTTTTGGATTATTATATAGTTGTATTAATGAAACCGATACTTCTTTAAAATTAATTCAGTATTTTAAGTTTTGATTTCTGTGTTTTTAATTATTTCTATAAATATTACCTTGTGTTCTTGTTGTTATGGTCTTCAGTTCGAAGACTGCTTTGATGCAGCTCTCCACAATACCCTGAGCAAGCCTCTTCATCTCCACATAAGAACGGCAACCTACATCTGTCTGAATCTGCTTACTGTATCCATCTCTTGGTCTTCCTCTGCGATTTTTACCCCACACACTTCCCTCTAATGCTAATTTCGCAATTCCTTTATGTCTAAGAATGTGTCCTACCAATCTGTCCCTTGTTTTAGTCAAGGTATGCCAGAAATTTCTTTTCTCTCCAATCCTGTTCAGTACCTCCTCATTAGTTACGCGATCCACCCACCTAATCTTCAGCATTCTTCTGTAGCACCATATTTCAAAAGCCTCTATCCTCTTCCTGTCCGCACTGTTTATCGACCATGTCTCACTCCCATACAAGGCAACACTCCATATAAATGCCTTCCGAAAGGACTTCATTACGCTTAAATCAATATTCGATGTTAACAAATTTCTCTTTTTCAAGAACGCTTTCCTACCCATTGCCATTCTGCATTTTATATCCTCTGTACTGCGACCATCATTTGTTATTTTACTGCCCAAGTAACAAAACTCATCTACCTCCTTTATTGCTTCGTTTCCCAAACCAAATCCTTCAGCATCACCTGATTTTCTTACACTGCACTCCATTACCCTAGTTTTACTCTTGTTAATGTTCATCTTATATGCACCTTTCAGCACACTGTCCATTCCGTTCAATTGCTCTTCCAGGTCCTTTGCTATATCTGACAGAATTACTATGTCGTCGGCAAAACGCAATGTTTTTAATTCTTCACCCTGAACTTTAATTCTTTCTCCAAATTTCTCCTTGCTTTCCTTTATAGCTTGCTCAATGTACAAATTGAATAACATTGGAGAAAGGCTACAACCCTGTCTTACTCCCTTTCCAACCACTGCATCCCTTTCATGCCCTTCAACTCTGACAACCGCTGTCTGGTTTTTATACAAGTTGTAAATAACCTTACACTCCCTATATTTTACTCCTGCTTGCTTCAGAACTTGAAAGAGTTTATTCCAATCAACATTGTCAAAAGCCTTCTCCAAATCTACAAAAGCTAGAAATGTAGGTTTGCCTTTTCGTAATCTATCTTCTAGGATAAACCGTAAAGTGAGTATTGCCTCCCGAGTTCCTACATTTCTCCTGAACCCAAACTGATCTTCCCCAAGGTCGGCTTCTACCAGTTTTTCCATCCTTCTGTATATAATTCGTGTTAATATTTTGCAACCATGACTTATTAAACTGATGGTTCTGTAGTTTTCACACCTGTCTGCACCTGCTTTCTTTGGAATGGGGATTATAACACTTTTCTTAAAGTCTGAGGGTACTTCGCCTGTCTCATACATCTTACACACCAGGTGAAACAGGTTTGTCATGGATGGTTCTCCCAGAGACTTCAGTAGCTCTGAGGGAATATCATCTACTCCAGGGGCCTTTTTCGACTCAGGTCTTTCAGGGCTCTGTCAAATTCTTCTCTCAGTACAGTATCTTCTATTTCATCTTCATCTACATCCTCTTCCCTTCCTACAATATTGTCTCGAAGTTCATTTCCTTTGTAGAGCCCCTCTATATACTCTTTCCACCTTTCAGCTTTCCCTTCTTTGCTGAGAACTGGTTTTCCATCAGTGTCCTTGATATTCATAGAGCTGTTTTTCTTATCTCCAAATGTTTCTTTTATTTTCCTGTAGGCTGTATCTATTTTTCCCCTATTTATACATTCTTCTACATCCTTGCATTTGCCTTCTAGCCACTCCTGCTTAGCCATTCTGCATTTCCTGTCAATCTCATTTCTTAGTCGCCTGTACTCCATTTTGCCTGTTTCATTTACTGCATTTTTATATTTTCTCCTTTCATCGATTAAATTTAGTATCTCCTGTGATATCCAAGGATTTTTTGTAGGTCTTGCCTTCCTACCTATTTTGTCCTCTGCTACCTTCACTATTTCATCTCTCAATTTTACCCATTCCTCCTCTACTGTTTTATTTTCCCCTGTTTCTGTCAGTTGTTGCCTAAAGTTGTCTCTGAAATTCTTAAAAACCTCAGGTTCCTTCAATTTATCCAGGTCCCATCTCCTTATTTTCCTACCTTTTTTGTAGTTTCCTTAGTTTCAGCCTACAGTTCATAACCAACAAGTTATGGTCAGAGTCTATATCTGCCCCTGGCTATGTCTTACTCTGTAAAACCTTGTTCCGAAATTTATGTCTTACCATTATAAAATCTATCTGGTATCTCCCGGTGTCTCCTGGTCTCTTCCACGTATACAACCTTCTTTTGTGATTCTTGAACCAGGTGTTTGTTATAACTAAATTATGTTCCGTGCAAAATTCTACCAGGTGGCTTCCTCTTTCATTCCTTTTGCCCAGACCATATTCACCTACTATCATCCCTTCCCTTCCTTGTCTTACTACCGAATTCCAGTCCCCCATAACAATTAAGTTTTCCTCTCCCTTAATTGTCTGAATTATTTCCTTTAGCTCCTCATATATTTCTTCGATTTCCTCATCATTGGCAGAGCTAGTTGGCATATAAACCTGTACTACTGTTGTCGGTGTTGGCTTCGTATCTATCTTGACAATGATAATGCGATCACTGTGCTGCTCATAGTAGTTTACCCGCATTCCTATTTTCTTATTCATTATCAATCCTACTCCTGTGATACCCCCAATTGATTTTGTATTTATAATCCTGTACTCACCTGACCAGAAATCCTGTTCATCCTGCCACCGAACTTCACTAATCCCCACTATATCTAACTTCAACCTATCCATTTCCCTTTTAAAATTTTCTAATTTTCCTACTCGATTAAGGGATCTAACATTCCACGCTCCGACCCGTAGAATGCCAGTATTGTCTTTCCTGATGATCACATCCTCCTGAGTAGTCCCCGCCCGGAGATCCGAATGGGGGACTATTTTACCTCCGGAATATTTTACCCGAGAGGATGCCATCATCATATGTTCATACAGTAGAGCTGCATGTCCTCGGGAAAAGTAACAGCTGTAGTTCCCCTTGCTTTCAGCCGTTCGCAGTAGCTGTGTGGCAAAGCCACATTAGCTGATGTTACAAGGCCAGCTCAGTCAATCATCCAGACTGTTGCCCCTGTAACTACTGAAAAGGCTGCTGCCCCTCTTCAGGAACCACACGTTTGTCTCGCCTCTCCACAGATACCCCTCCGCTGTGGTTGCACCTAGGGTACGGCTATCTGTATCGTTGAGGCACGCAAGCCACCCCACCTCGGCAATGTCTGTGGTTCATGGGAGTGGAATATCAATATTATATAATAGGATTGATAAGATAATTATTATATACATAATGTAAATGATTCTGTTGAATTTAATTTTAAATATTTCATTTGATGTAATTCTTGTGATATAATAACCATTATTATTCAAACCCTATTTATTATAATAATAACAGGAATATTAATAGAAAGATTCTAATTATCATACATTTTTCTATTGACATTTCTTGGTGGTATAATAGTACTATTCATTTATAAGTAATATAGGGTGGTTTATTTTTATGATGTTAATGTTTAGTTTGATGATCTCATAATTATTGTTTTTATCATTTCAAGGTCTTTGGAAGCCTGCCTAGACGTAAGAAGTTAGTGGAAGGAATTGATCTGTGCAGACATGTTTGGCCGGAAGCCTGCTTGTACAACAGAAATTCACTTTAGGATATCTGGACTCATTCTGTTATACAAAAGTCTCTCGAGTAGTTTGTAGATCATTCTATGAATGGTAATTGGGCGCTAGCTGTTTAGTTGGTTAGTAGGCTCACCTGGTTACTGTATCGCTATGATTTTTGCTTTATTAATGGTATTTGGTATTCTTCTAGGTTCCTTCACACTAGAGAATAACTATGCAAGCCTAATTTTCCAAATTTATCACAATGAAGGAGAAACTGTGGGTGAATTCCATCAAAACATGGAGCTTTCCGTGCTTAATGTCTCTCAGAGCCAGTGTTATCTATTAGGAAGTGAACCGTGGTGTTGTAGATGGCGTGTTCAGGGCCTCTGGCGCCAGTTTTGTCTTCGATATCGATAGGTCCTTCCATGTTATCTATGGTGTGTGTAGGCTCGGAGTGCGCGTGGACATCGGATGTAGTGACTTCCTTAGTGGACATGTGGTGGAGATTTTATTTATCATTTATTTATTTCTCATTTATAATCCTGATACCTTTTAATATAAAGTAGAACGTACATTTTTAGTTTTACATGTTATAATACACATTAGTTATTTTAAGAATTTGAAGTGATGGAGGCAAGAAGAAAAATAAAAACAAAGAGAAAATGTATATATACACGACTGCTTACATTTGTTGCAACAATTATAACAAATACAATTCGTGCATTTTACTATAAATTAGATGTAATGGAGAATATAAATTCGTGATTAGTTACATGGTTGTTATACACAAAATTAGATGTAATGGAGAATATAAATTCGTGATTAGTTACATGGTTGTTTTATACAAATTGAAAGTCAATATATTCTGACATTTGTTAATTGTAATTATGAGATAGAACAATGTAATAGTAAAGAAAGGAATTGTATCTAACTATAAGGAGTTTGGCTTATGGCTAGTTACATTGTACTGTTCTGGGCGCTGAGTACCCTGGAATGTTTCCTTCAAGCCACCGATCGCCCAATACAGTTTCCGCAGTGTTGATGATATGAGTCTCTTTACTTTATATTATTTTTTTTCTTTATTGTGTCTCAGGTGTTAGTAACCATATTAATTCAAAGAATATCTGGTTTCGGATGATGACATTGGGAGATGGCTCCCCTGTCAATTTTGAGTCTCATCGGTGTCACTTCATTCAGTTGTGAAAGTTTCATCGTCTTCTTCTTCGTCTGTTTGTTCCCAACTATACCTGTCCACTCTGCGGGGCATATGGACACGCCTCCTGTAGGGCCTTGTCGTTTTGTAATCTTCAGAGGTCGCATTGGGTACCTTGTCTGCTAGTGTGTTCAGTTGTGTATATTTTCGTTCGTCTCTTATTATGTCGTATATCGTATCGTTTCTTGTAAAGTCCTGCCGCTGTGTGTCTCTGACATGTGTGTATCGTCCGCAGAGTAAGACGAAGTGTTCAGGGGAGCCTTCAGTGTTTCCGCAGGTGCAAGTGTTGGTGTCGACAGGTTAGTGGGATATGGACCATGTCCTGTAAGGAAGTGAACCATAACGCGACTGGAGTCGGATGCTTCATCCTTTTTCTTTCTCTAATGTCTGGTAGCAGTGTATGTAGTATACGTCCTTTGTCGCCACCCTCCCATTCCTGTTGCCATGTGTCCGTTCACCATGTTCTCAGTCGGCGGTTTGTTACGATATATGTGCCCGTTATTTCATGCACTTTGTCTAGATTCCCCATTTTAAGCCAGTACGCTGCACCTCAATATCTTATTGTGATGTCAACTGGAAAGATAACGAGAAGGACGCATAGCGTTTATATCGACGTTGATTTGAATGCACCTGTAAGCTGTAATAATACACTTCTCTAGCCACGTCTCACAATTGTTTTGTTGGTTACTAGGCTTAATCTTTGAACATACGTACTAGCTGCAAAGCATAATACTGAGTCAAAGAGAGCACAGTGATATGTTCGTATAGTTGACAGAGGCAATCTGTAAGTGGTTAAGCCTTGCCAACTTGTGTAATATTTTCTCTGCTTTGTCTGTGGGTATCTTAATGTGTTCATAGAAATTATGTCTTTCATCAATGTGGACCCAACATAGCGTGTAACTACTGTTCGTTTTATATTTGTGTTGTGTAACTTTACTGATGGGTTTCATTGTAATGGAGCTTTGATTAGTGAGTATATTGTTTTGTTGGTTGCTATCTTGAATTTGTTGTGTTTGCACCATTGTGTCATCGTTGTCAGTGTTTCACTTGCCTTGTCCTCAAGCTGGGACCTGTTGTTGGCGAAGACAACCTCTAGAATGTCATCTGCGTATGCGATGACTCCGTCAAAACCTTTCATCCCCAGGAAATGCAGGAGCCGCTCAGTTGCCAGGTCCCAGACAATGGGGCCACAGATTGATCCATGTGGACATCTTTTCTTTATTTTCATCATAACCTTTTGGCTATCTGTCCCCCATTCTACTACCCTGCCTCTGCAATGACCTAGTAGACTGTGATACAGAGGCTCTGTAAGCTGCAGTTGTTTCAACCTCCAGAATATATCGGACCACCAAAGATTATAAAGGCGCCCTCTGTGTCAATCATTGTTCCAATAACATATTTATTATCCGAGTTGTTTACGATTTCCAGCGCCCGGTTAATGGCATCATATATGTTTTTTCCCAGGTCTGAATCCGTATTGATTCTAATTTAGGCCGTGCAGGGACCTGAGTTCTTATAATCGTTTACAGAGCAATTTCTCTTGTATCTTGGCGAGTGTGTTTATTAAGCATATGGGACTGCTAGTTTTGGGATCCACTGGGACCCGGTCACCTCCTTTTTTAATGATAACAGCCTTGGAGGTTTTCCACAACAGAGGCACCCTGCCCAGCCGCAGGGCGTCATTGAGAAGTGTCATTAGGAATGGCGTAATCTGTGGTGCAATTTGTTTAAGTGTTTCATTATGTATCCCGCCTGAACCATACGCTTTTTTTTTTAATCTCTTACGGCTTTCGCGACTTGTCTTTGAATAAAAGGACTAGTTATGGCAGCTGTGATGTATGGTGCATTCATTTCATCCATGAGCTATTTATATTCTTGGGTGTATGTAAGTGAGTCGTTTAGCAGCACACCAACTGCTGGGATGGAAACCATGCTGGATATGCCCCCATTACACCTTTGGGTCAAGATGGAGGCAGCGGCTGGTGCATACAGACTCAAATCTGGCAACAACTGGAACTCTTTAGGATATCCAGAATCACACACTAAAATAGTGAGTGAGGTAAATATAGGAAAGGTTGGGGAAATGCCAGCCGACTATATTATAACCCCATACTGCTTCAACAAGTCTTTCAATATAACAATTGGAAGTAGGGAGCAGTGAGAGAAAATAGTTCGACACCGTACGGGGGGGGTATTGTCTGGTTCACTGACGGGTCAAAATCCGACCAAGGTGTTGGGGCCGGGGTATATGGGGTGCAGCCAAGACTGAAGGGCGTCATCTCTCTAAGAAAACTGGCCTCAGTATTCCAGGCGGAAATCACTGCCATCAGGGTGTGTGTGGAGGAGAATTTGCGTAGGTGCTACAAATATCGTAGCATCTATATCTATTCAGACAGCCAGGCAGCCCTGAGATCACTGGCAGCTCCTGCAACAAGGTCTAAAATTGTTGCAGAATGTCACGGGGTTCTGGTGGAGCTAGGGGAAAGCAATAGAGTAAACCTATTGTGTGTCCCTGGCCACTCGGGGATCAGTGGCAACGAACATGCCGACAGATTAGCCAGGATTGGGGCAGAGACTCCATTTATTGGACCGGAACCTGTCCTGACAATCACCAAGGCAATGATCAAATTGGAGCTACGTAACTGGCTCAGAAGACAGCACGTAGAATATTGGACCAAAGTCCATCAACAAAAACATGGCAAGGTAATGATGTCAAAGCCATGTTTTAAAAGAAGCTCTGCAATCCTGGGTCTGAACAGGAGAGAGATTAGACTCATGGCTGGATTGCTGACAGGCCATGGGAATTTCAAAAAACGCCTACGTACAATGGGAATCACAGAAGAGGACCCTAAATGTAGGATCTGTGATGACGGTGATGAAACTGCATCACATCTAATCTTCGAATGCATTGCATTGGAGAATAAAAGGCACAGAATATTTGGGACAACCAGACCCGAAGAAATTGTGTCGAATAAAGAACTGGTAAAGGGACTCCTTGCACTGTTCGAGGGCATTGATTGGCTTTACTAGATACACAGGGAGCGATACCGCACAATAAACTTAGTTTTGGTGCGGGCAGTGACGGGTTGGTCCAAGACTGTTTTGGCTTCCCTGGAAAAATCAAATCAAAGTGAGTCGTTGTCTGGAAGCAGTTTGTTCAGCAAAAATTCTGCTGTTTGCCTCCATCCTAAGGTCATGTCACCATTGTCTTTCCGTAAAGTGTCAAGAACCAGTGGGTATTTGATTTCATCTGTTGCTGCGTTATAAGACTCACCCCATATGTTGTGTTCTGTGTGAGCAGCGACAAATCTGCCCCAATGTCTCTGTCTGGTGTCTTTTAGTGTTTGTAGACAGTCTTTGGCGTTCCTATATGTCGCTAGTCGAATTTGTTTGTCTCTCTCGATTGTCGTTTCGTGTAGAGCTTGCTTTTACGTCTTACGTCTTGTTTCATTCTTGTCAGTTCGTCGTTCCAAGGTATTTTTTGTGTTTTGGAGTCGTTGTTCGTTTGATATTGCCAATTTTTGGGTCTAATAATGGGGTCAGTTAGTACGTGACCTCTGGAGTCAACAATACCTTGTATGTTGTTAATGTTGTATCTGTCAATAGTTGATCTTAATTTATTCCAGTCTGCCTTATGGAAGAGTAGTCTTTTGTTAACATTCGTCCTAGTATCATTGTGTTGATTGTCAAATTTGACCGTAATTACGTTGTGGTCACTTAATGTAATTCGGTCATGTACTGACCAGTGATGTATCCAGTTAATAGCTGATTTGTTAGCGATTGCGACGTCAACGTTACTGGTCGATCCGTCTTGTCCAATGTGGGTTGGTATGTGGCCTTCAATCTTTGCTATTTGTAGTTGGCGTTCATGTAAGATGGTGGAGAGGACGAGCTGTGTGCAGCGACCGGTAGTTGGCAATTTGTTGTCGTTTGCGCTGTCCTGGTCGCATGATTCTGGTTTCCCGCCGAGCGACCGTTATGACGATGGAATGGCCATCAGTGAGCATCCGGGTTGGAAAAGCAGTTACTAGGAGCTCTGGATGGTGAGGGAAATGTTCAAATCTTTGTATAGTCTATGGGACTTAACTACGGGGTCATCAGTCCCTAAACTTACAAACTACTTATGAACTACATACGAACTAGGACGGTACAAAAATCCATGCCCGAGTGGGATTCGAACCCCCGACCGTAGTGGCCGTGCAGACCGTGACTGGAGCGCCTTAGTCTCCTCGGCCACCGCGGCCGGCGATCGTGAGGGTTTCCTTCGTTCGTTCCGCCGACGTCTGAAAGTTAAGTGTCTTTCCCTGTTGGTGTTATTAAGTGCCTGTATATTAATTTCTGCAGATTTTGCTTGTTCAGCAGCTTAAAGTGCATATGCCGGAGATTGACAATATTGAATTTATTCTCCGGTTAAGTTGGAGCCTGCTAATCTGGTTGTTAGTGCTTTTTTCTTATTAAGTTCACGCACTGCCGCATGTGTTAACGCTCATTTTGGAAATTTACACGTGTTTTAAAGGAACACATTTTTGTATCCCGGCCTCGTCGCCGCTTTTGTGTCTCGTTTCCGTTGTAGGTGTCGGTGGCCAAATGGAATGAGACCGACACAGGAATAAAGATAGCACGCTGGTGCAGGTACGGAGGGGAGCAGCCAGAAACTAGAAACACTGGAGTAAATTAGAACGAGATATATATTGCACAGAATTTATACAATACTTAACTTTTACGTAGATCAGTACTGCAGATACAGAGTTGAGCTAGAGGTCTGCCTAGTGCCTGTACGATAGCCAAGTCTTCACTGGTGCCTATCTGATTTCGAAGGTCTTAACTGGTTCCTATCTCAGTCCCAAGTGAACGATGTCGTTCAGTGGTAGCCACGAGCGGAGTTGCAGCAGAGGGCGCTCGTGGCTGTCGTCGTAAGAACGCCGCGCCGTGCGTGCATGGCGGCGCGCGGCGAAAGTAGGTGGCGCGCACTTTGTACTTGTGCGACACCACACACATGAGCAAGAAGGAAGAAGTGTGCGGGAGTGACACCATAAGCATTAATGGCGCAGACTGTTTAAGCAATTTGTTGATATGTCAATAATGTATGTACTGAGTGTTCATTAGTTACAGACAGTGCCCACAGACTTTCAGTGACTGTGATACGGTTTGAAGGAAATTTCATGAAGCTAGCAGTTGGTTGCTTAAAGGAGCTATCAGCTCGGTTTGGATACCTGAAGAACCATTTTCTCCAGTGTTTATGTGGTTCTACTTTCTCATGCAGGGTGACGAGACTGTTTAAACCTTCTCCTGCGTTATATGTGCCATTAAACGGCACTGTAACTAAAGAGCGTGGAAGCTGGGCTTACGGTAGTAGCTATAGTTTATTCAGTTTTACTTACCCGGTTGTTAAATTTGAGACTCGCGAAGGAGTTTCTGTAATTAATTATTTCACATTAATGGTACTTTGTTCTTAGGTTATTATGATTTTAAATTTCATTACTTTGGATGGCGATTTGGGGCCTAGATCGTCCTCAACAGGGCACGTCATGGCGTACTCGCTTTTAACATCTTAGTTACGTATTTCTGGACGTAGTTCCGCGCAACAGAATGCCGTGAAGTCAAGGTCTCTCAACCTATAACCTACATGAAATCTTGTCTGTCTTGCTTCGATGTAAAGTTCATTTTTGTACCTGGCAATTTTGAAATTTTCTCCTGTGCAAACCACTGTGATTAACTTTGTTAACCTTGTACCTTAGGTTAAACCTTTCTTATTCTTCATGTTCTTTGAAATCAGTTTACTTGTAATTTAAAATTTCTCCACCCGGAGGCGTGTGATTAAAACTGTTGCTCTTTCCTTAAATTTGTTAATGTCTGATGTTGAAATAAAAAAGCCTTATGTGGCGTAACTTTATATTGTAAAAAGCCGCGTGAATCTATGGTACAGGTGTGAAGGAAGGTTAGCCTTTTATAAATTTTCTGATGTTTGTTAATTTTTCTTTGTTCATTGTATTTCAAAGCCACCGTATGGTAACAGGCTTGCACCAGCTTCAGTGCCGTGCTTCAGCCATTAGTACAAAAGGAATTGGACATGATGAATTAAAAGATGTACAAAAGGAGAAAATAATGCAGATTTTAAAATATTTCAAGGAGATAAAATTGGATAAATAACAGAGAGCAGTAAAACACAAACTCTGAAATTAATACGGCCACAGTGGTTAAAATATAGATATATGTGGGGCGTTAAAAACTCAAGGAGATTAAAACACACTCATTTGAGGACACACGACGAAAACGAGAGCACACACTTAAAATCAGATGGCAACTCGAACATTCAGCCTGTTCAGCGCTTGCTGACGTCTTAAAACTGGAACACTGAGCACAAACACTGGAACTGATACTTGATCAATGACGAAGCGCTGATTAAAATCTCATGTTACAGGTTCCCTGCAGGGGATAAGGATGGGAGGGGAGGTGCAGATGGGGAGGTATGTGTGGTGAGGGGGTAGGAAGGGAAAGAGGGGGTTATGGCGCAATGACTCGTCGTAAAGGAGAGGGAGGGAAAGCCAAGCTTTGGGGGGAAGAGGACGGGAGAGGGAGGAAGAGGGTCGTGCAAATACGGGGAAGGATTAAGGTTGGTAGGATGGGTAAATGTCAGGATGGAGGGTGTTATCTGGGAGGGGAGGATGTGGAGATTGTGGAGGTGAAGGGAGGGATAACAAGGTATCAGCGTGGCAGAAGCCTGGGATTCAGGAAGAGACAGGTTACATACTGGAGGAGGAGGTGTTTGAGGAATTTGAGCAGGTGGGGGAAGGAATAAGGTCATAAAAGATACACGTGGAGGAGGCGAGACAAATGCGTAAGCGAAGCTGAGGGATTAGCGTTCAAGGACCTGGAAGGAATCGTAATGGGCAGGGGGAGGGGAAACCCAAGAGAGGTGGAAGCAGCATAGGATACGACAAATGATGGATTGGTAAGTGAAGAGGATGGTGGAAGGGTTGAAGTCCAATGTCCGACCAGAAAGGAGTTGAGGTTGAGGTGGGAGAGAGCTTTATCACAGACAGTTTGAAGGTTGAGTTTCCAGGAGAGGTCGAGGGTAAGGCCTATGCATTTTGAGGGTTTTGGTTTGTGGTATATTGTAGTCATGGAATGTAACGTCGCAGTGACAGAAGGACGGGGTGGTGTGACCTATGATGATTGCCTGGGATTTGGTGGGGTTAACGCTGAGGAGCCACTAGTTACACGAGGTGGAGAATTCGGAGAGATGGGATTGAAGGAACTGTTGGGAGTGAGCGAGGCAAGGGGCAAGGGCAAGGAAATCGTGTCGTCAGCGATGTTTGTTAAAAAATGCTTTACATTTTCAAACCAATCAAGTAAGGATTATTGATGGGCCACCCCTCCATGTGGTTTTCCCTAAATAAATCCCGATCCTGTAGTGAGGGTTACAGGAAGCATTACAGGATTCGAAAGTAGAAATTAAACTGGCTGACTGCTACATGTGGAGTGCTTATCCGGTTTAAGAATGGGGCCCCTCCTCGCCCACACCAACGTGATGACCATCACAAAAGTTCTACTGTCACCTCTGTAATTAGGTTAGTTTGCTAAGGTGGATCACGGGAACCGCGATGTTATCCGTACGTGTGGGAAAGATCACCCATTAATACGGTGCATCTGGAGATAGAATTGATCGAAAGGTATACGAAGGGTAAAGGTATGTAAGGGAAGAGGAAAAAAAGTGCCAAGGCAAGAGCCAAGGAAAAAAAAACCTCTGCGACAGTGGGGTAGGCTTGAAGGTCAGTAGCGGTACCCTATCTGCGACAGATCATACAAGGTTTGGTAATGTTAGTAAAGGGTATATCTCAGTACCGTTAATTTTGCTAGGTTCGTCATAAAGAATCAGTCCGTTTGATGCGTGGTTCTGCTGCAGCTGAGCTCCTGTGAAGTCTCCTGGGACGGCTGCGGCGTAATACATAGCCAAGTTTGTCATGGTAGTTAGGCAGTTCGGTCATAGAACTGGCTAAGTGTGTGGGACTGTATAGGTTTCTTGTGTTTAGTGCGTTGAATATGGTTTCCCTTCCTTGCCTGTAGGTCGGCTGTGGGCTCAGCTGGCATTGCCAGTAAGTTTACTGTTCTGCAGGGGTTTGACATATTCATCGTGTTTCCGAGTTGCTGTTCCCTACGACCGTAGGTGGTTAGTCTCTGAGGAGAAGTGTTTTCGGGCGTTTATGTTTCCACCTATGGTTGTGATCGTAGTTCCCCAAGCGTAGGATGAAGGGGTTGTTCGAGCCAAGGGAAAAAAAACCTCTGCGACAGTGGGGTGTGTTGCTTATAAAATGTGAAATGTAGATAATTGTGGAAGTAGGCCAACACAGCGAGAGAGTAAGTCAGCCTTCCTCCGGCGCCCTCTGGGCTTGCATTACGGGCACTCCCTCGGCGGTAAGAAGTGCTCTCGGCGCGACTTCGGCAACATTTATCTGAGGCGCAATTACGCGCCTCGTAACTCAAAGTCGGCGTCGGCGGCGCGTCTGTAAACGGAGCGCAGTCTGAATCTCGCTGCTGCTGCCGTCTCCCTCCCGGCCAGCAGTTCTTGGGCGGCGGAAGCGTTCATTAGAGCGGGGCCGTGTAAATTGCTTGTCTTGTAGGGGCGCGTCGTTGTCTGCGGCTGTTACTGCCGCAATACATCGGCCCGCGCCGGGAGATTTAGTGGCCGCGGGCGACGCCGGGCAATTCCCCCTCCGCCCCCGCCGCCCCCGACGCCGCCCCCAGCGCCGATGCCGCTCCGCCTGCGGTAATGCGCCGCCGCCCCCGCAGACACCGACACCATCAGCGCTCACACTCTGCCTGCTTTTTTTTCCCGCGAGTATTTTTTTTCCAGTGCTGACGGCCAGCGTGAAATCGGATGTCACGCCCGCGGCAGCCACCTGCCCGTCAGCCCTGTTTGCTGCCGCCACGTGGGAGAGTGGGCGGCACACGTGGTGGTGCTCTCTGCGCACAGTACGAGGTGTACGTGCCGCGGGCGACGGGCGCGTGACGAGCGGACGGTTCACGTGCGCATTACTGTTTAACTACACGCCGCCCCGTGTCCAGCTTAACGCGTTCTGTGTGCAGCCGAGGGCGAAAGGGTACAATACGCAGGCAAACTGTAACGTCGACACGGAGTGTGTTGTACCATGACATAGTATGACGATACATATCAAACATTTTGGAAATGATATGAGTGACGACGTGTCTTAAGGCATTATTACACGATACAACTTGTAAAATAATTATATTTTAAGTATTGATATTCATTACGTCTGACATAATTATTCTGATTTAAATGTCTCTTTAAAAGTCTCTGATAAGATGCTGCGAAATTCTTGAAAAGGAACAATTTTATTTATTTGTTACTACCACAGGATAGACTTTGTGATGTCGATGTAGCTCGTAGTTTCTTGTTTCATGGTCTGCAATGATGTGTGAACCTGTGAACCTTTTAATTTAATTACTTGGATAACAGAAGGTCTCTATGTACCAAATGTAAAATTCACTACGCAATCTGGAATTGCCAGGAGTATCTGTATCTAATATAACAGTCAATTTTATATTTAGTTTCAAGAAAAGTGTGAAGTAATACACATGACCACTAAAAGAAATCCGCTGGACTTCAATTACGCGATAAATCAGCCAAACCTTAAGGTCGTAAATTCTACCAAATACCTAGGAGTTACAATTACGAACAACTTTGACTGGAGAGAACACATAGAAAATATTGTGGGGAAGGAGAATCAAAGGTTACGTTTCATTGGCAGAACGCTTCGAAGATACACCAGCTCCACCAAAGAGACTGCCTACATCACACTTGTGCGTCCTCTCCTGGAGTACTGTTGCCCCTTGTGGGACCCTCACCAGGTGGGACTAACGGAAGATATTTAGAAGGTTCAGAGAAGGGCAGCTCGTTTTGTTCTATCACGTTACGGGGGGGAAAGCGTCACGGAAATGTTACACGAATTGGGGTGGAAATCATTAAAAGAAAGACGTTATTCATTGCGGCGTGATCTGTTTGCTAAGTTTCAATCACCGACTTTTACTTATGAATGTGAAAATATCTTGCTAGCACACACCTACTTAGGGAGACATGACCATCCTAATAAAATAAGAGAAATCAGATCGAAAACGGAACGATTTAGGTGTTCTTTCTTCCCGCGCACTATTAGAGAATGGAACG
Source organism: Locusta migratoria (assembly GCA_026315105.1). NCBI lineage: Eukaryota > Metazoa > Arthropoda > Insecta > Orthoptera > Acrididae > Locusta > Locusta migratoria. The sequence continues at coordinate 320,285,253 of CM048748.1, read as the reverse complement.
GTAGAGAAAAGTTATGAAAGTGGTTCGTAGTTCCAGATGATATAACTCCCGTAGACTCTTTCTACTACACCAAAATTACATATTGAAGAGACTAAATAATTATAGATGAAAGCAGAACTTACTTTAAGTTGAAATATATGTACTGAGCGTTCGTAATACATCGATTCACTTTCCATAACATTCCAATAATAATGACATACTCCTATAGAATACTCTAAACTCTATCAACAAAGAACAACCACTTTTTGTCTTCCTAGGAATTACATGGAGATTCTATATGTTCTGAAAAATACTATACGGTAAATTTTGATATATATTAAATATAGCAAACATTCTATTTAGCCTCGAAATTAATTTATAACATAACAAAATCTGTTATCTACAATTACATCGTTAACAAATATGTGACACATAATACTAACAGGTATCTTACAACCTGAGAGTATACTGTAATGACACGGTTTCCCTTCCCCGCTATTAACAAAAGGAAATTTTCAATTTTTTTATTACTTCGGTATGTAAAACGATTATCGATGGATAATCGAACATCACTTTCAATTTTTTTTAGACAGAAGGTAGTAACTACTCTTGGCTTGTACTCCGTAGCATCTTGCAGACGAGAGCTGTACTTCATCATGTTATGTGGCCGCAGGATTTTGAGCAAGGTAAATACATGTGCTGTGCGCAGATCTCTTTTTATAAATAAACCCCACCTTTCACTTGAATTAGCACTTATGAATTTTTATGGATAATTTTCCCTTTTCCTCCCTCCTACCATGATGTCTTTTTCAGCCTTGTTGCATCACCGCAGAAATGGATGGCACTGTTATATTTAATATTGAATGGCGATACTGCGTGTAGCCTGCCACTCTTTTCAACATTTATTCCATATTATTATCATTTACCGGCAATAGAATCTGCAGTCAATTGTCTTGTAAATTTTTGGAAGTCCGATGTGTTTGATTTACGTAATGTTCCTATCCGAATTTTATCATGTCACTTATCTTACTTTACAGTGTGATACGCGTGTAGTAGTACGATATTGACGAACTGCCATCCTCTGTTCGGCGAGTGGTTATTATATTATAAAAATTTCAATTACAGCAAAACTTCAACCACCGATGGATCTCTTGTTAAAGGTGACCACTCGTCGATTCTTTTTGTAATGTTCTGCCTGTACAACACTCCACCGTTAATTAGCTCGCCATTTCATTTAAATGCATGTAACAATTTTTGAAAAATTTTCCCATAATTTTCTGATTGGGATCTTTCATAGCTTGTAACTTCAGACCTCTTCCTTCTGTAAATTTGTGAATCTCGATCATTATAACACCTACGTAGCAGCGCTCCAAGCGTGATTATCTCTACTGCTTCACACAGTCCTATTAACACGACGCACTATTCCTTGACGAGAATCCACACACGCGCAATGTACAGTAATGATGCATTAAAAATTTAAAGACTGATCTTTCTTAATCATTCATTCAAACCGCAGAAGACCCAGATCGAAACTGAGTTCTTGGAAATTAATTCATTCAAATTATTTCTCTGAGTTAAAGGTTGCTATTTCAAATATTGAAATGTTTATAAATCTATGGGACTTTACTACTCAGTATGTAAATTCCGAGGATCACAAATTACTTAAACTAACCTACGGACAAAGACACACGCCCATGCCCCAGGGAAGACTCGAACCTCCGACGGCGAGCATCCTCGTGCTCCACAGCTAGGCTTCTTAGAACGCTCGACCATTCCACCGCGACGGTTCCTATTTAATGAAAAGTTTTTGTTTTTTGTTTTTAATTAAGTCATTTTTTCATATGCAGTTAGCACGCAAATGAGTCACTACAGCTCTGAATTACATACTCAAAACATTGTTTTATATTATACTAGCTGAAAACCCGGCGTTGTCCGGGTATTTATTTATTTATTCCTGCCATTTTTCGCGTATGTATTCATTTGAATAAGGGCTGTATGTAATCTTTTGGGAATACAGTTAGTAGCAAAGAAGTAATAGATTAAAACTTCGTGCGTGATGGGGCGGTTTTCCATGAACGTTATTGTTTATGTGCTCATATCTCATGAACTGCGTGTCGGAATGTGATACAATTTAGAAGCTACCTTCAACTATATATGTGTAAAATTCCTGTCGCTCAATTTGTAGTGTTCAAATTATAAATTGTAACGTCATACCGAGACCCGTAGTTTTACTCCATAAACAGCGGAAAAGTAGTAAGCGAGAAACTTTTTTCCTTTCATCATTTTAATATGGTTGCCAGCGAGAAAAAAAATTAATAAAGGTTTGAAATTATGTTTAAAGTTTCTTGAAAGTCGCTAAGTACTGTCATTCTCATACAGTGTATTTCGAAAGTCCCGCCGCGTTATATGCCATTTTTTGCGATTTCTATTGGTTATTTTGAACCATATGCCGTATGTGATTCTTAACCATGCAGCAATTGTTACCTCACGGTAAGGAATGTGTGTACTAAATTTGGTTGAAATCGGTCCAATGGTTTAGGAGGAAATGAGCAACATTGTCTCAAAATGCAGCAGTTTTTCGCGCATCTCTTGACGTCGTATCTCGTGAACTATATATCGTATGTGATTTTTACACTTACGGCGACCGTCCTCGTGGATTGAAGCTTACGTGTACAAAATTTCATAAAGATTGGAAGAAAACTGTAGATTTGTATGCAACACGTACAAACATACGGACACTCTGCTTTATATATTATAGTTTGAAGTTTGTGAAACTAAGAGACCAAATTACACTCCTAGAAAATGAAAACAGAACACCATGAATTTGTCGAACCAACAGAGGGAAGTTTTATTGTCACATTCTTGAGGCTGTATACAACACACGACCACACAGACAGGGCCATATGTACGCGCGCAATGGCGACGCTAGTACCGTGTATACCCTCCTTTTGCAGTAATGTAAGCATGCAAGCTGTAATTCTCCCATGGAGACAATCTTAAAGGTGCCGAATATAGCTTGCGGATCGGCCTGCTGTGCAGTTTATTCCTGGTGCCTCAGTTGAGCCAGATTTCGTGCTGGTCGGGCAGACCGCGCAAGATGACGCTTCATCCGGTCCCAAACATTCTAACATTCTGAGTGAGGGACAGATAGGGGATTGTGATGGGCAGGGTAGCCTGCACGACCGACACTAAATCTGGCCCAACTGAGGCACCAGGTGGAAACTGTATGGCAGGCCGTTCCGCAAGACTAGATTCGGCACCTCTACGATCGTCTCCACGGAAGAATTGCAGCTTGCGTTGCTGCAGAATGAGGGTATATACGGTACTTGCGTCGACATTTCATACGCTCTGCTGATTGTACTCACGTACCTACGGCTCCAACTGTGTGATCGTGTGTTGTATACATCCAATGACGACAATCTGGCCACCCATCACGTCGCCTAATGGCAAACAGACCAAACAATTTTTACCAAACAGATTGCTGACTTTTCAATACTTTTACCAAAAATGACACGAACCGCACGGTATACTGTTTTTATGTTTGACGAAAAGAGGGAAAGTGCTTGCGGTAGGACCTCACCATTAACCCCCTTTATCCACCACAAAAATATGATATGGAAAAAAACACCTTAAGAAGCAACATAAAGTTGTGAAACCGGTAGTGCGGGTCTCTACGAGTCAAAAAAAAAAAAAAAAAAAAAAAAAAAAAAAAAAAAAAAAAAAAAAAAAAAAGACAACAACAACAACAACAGCTCAAGGGGACCAAGGACTTTCATTCAGACAACTCCAATTTTAACACCTAATTTTAACTGTGGAAAGTGTCTTAATTATGTATTCAAGAATGTGTTAATAATATTTCCCTCTGCTGGGTCCACGAATTCATGGAGTTCTTTTTTTCATTTTCCAGGAGTGTATTTAGTTCATCGGTCCCAAGACTGAAACACCACTTTAACTAACTTTTGCTACGGACAACATACACATATATGCTTGAGGATGGACTAACTTCCAGCGGGAGCGCCCGCGCAATTCAGGAGATGGAGCCTCAGACCGCGCGGCTGTTATATATTACAACACTTGGTTGCACCGGCTGATCAAAAAGTCAGTATAAATTTGAAAACTTCATAAATCACGGAATAATGTAGATAGGTAAAATTTGACACACATGCGTGGAATGACATGGGGTTTTATTAGAACAAAGAAAAAAAAACAAGGTTCAAAAAATGATCTTTTGCATGCGTCGTTTGGTGATGATCGTGTGCTCAGCCGCCACTTTCGTCATACTTGGCCTCCCAGATCCCCAGACCTCAGTCAGTGCGATTATTGGCTGTGGGATTAGCTGAAGCAGCAAGTGTAGCGTGATCGACCGACATCTCTAGGGATGCTGAAAGACAACATCCTACTCCAATGCCTCACCATAACTCCGGATATGCTTTGCAGTGCTTTTCACAACATTATTCCTCAAGTACAGCTATTGTTGAGGAATGATGGTGAACATATTGAGCATTTCCTGTCTAGAACATCATCTTTGCTTTGTCTTAATTTGTTATGCAAATTACTGCTTTTCCCTTCAGCCGAACATTTTTTTTTTTTCATTCCAAGCATGTGTGTCAATATTTACCTCTCTATCTACATTATTCCATGATTTATTACATGTTTCATATTTATACTGACTTTTTGATCACCCCGTATATGCCATTCTAACTTTACACATGCACTTATAAGACAAATTTTTTGGAGCTGTGACAGTAAATTTGCAGATCAAGACACGACGACCTCGAAAATACAGACGTATGGTTCGACTGTGGACGGAAAGATGGACGGCAGAGGAATATAATCACAGCTGATTAAGGAACTAAGTCCAGAAGATCCCAATAATTTAGGAACTGGCCGAGGAAGGGCGTGTACTGTATTGTAAAGCTTTTGTCTTGTAAATTTGTCTGCAAATTACTGCTACGGTCGAATCCCCCCTCGGACATGGATGCTTGTACTGTCTTTAGTATAAGGTAGTTCATAAGTAGTTTGTAAGTTTAGGGACTAATGAACCCGCAGTTAAGTTCCTTAACCTTAAGAAACATTTGAACATTTTGCAAATTACTGAGAAATAAACGATTGTTGGCATAACTTTTTACGATACAGGGGGCGTGTGGGTTACACAAACACTTTTCTTTCCTGTCGCCTGAATTAAGACTCAACGACTCTGTTCCATTTCAAAGTACGAGGCAACAAATAAAATTCCTTTTCATAAACACATAGTATAAAATCTACTGACAAAGTAATATTTATTGTTTAATTCCTGCATTTACGAAAACCTGCTAACTGGAGAATATCGGAAAATCTGTTACACGGAAGTCTGAAATCGGTCGTAACCACTAATATCAACGACGATATTAAGTCATACATAAATAACAGGCAGAAAACTTACTGCAGTACTCGCTTCTGGACATGCGCGCTTTAGAGTTGTCCGAAGCGCATACGTGAATTCACCGGAGTTAAGAGCTGATCTCTATTCCCGCGCGCCCATAATGTGTCTGCTAATAATCGTTGTTCATGGTAGTTCCATATGAACGGCTGCTAGATGGCTGTCGCGCTAGACCAGTACTAGAGAGCCTGTAAAGGGATACAGGCTTTCTAAAAATACCTTTGGCGGTCGATCGTCGTATAATACCACACTGACGTGATCACTGGTTTAGAGATACCCGGTGAAAGATGCGTTCAATATTAAATAAATAAACCACTCGCCAAGTGAAAGCTTAATTGGGGTGGTGATGTGTTTCATCACCAAAATTTAGCATTAGTGAGGACTAATGACTGTAATGACTGACCTAATGACTGTGTGAATATTGACATCCTGTTAGCTGTACTATGAAACAGTGGAATCAGAAGCACCTGATAAAGTCGTATATAATAGAAAACAATTTGTCCTGTTTAAAACTGAAAGTAGTGTCTACAGATCTAATATGGTTTACCTCATGGCTCAGTACTGGGCCCTCTTCTGTTCTTCGTGTATGTATACGATATTACTGTTCTCTGAGTTCCAAAATAGTTTTGTATGAAGATTATACAACCAGCATAGCATGTAATTGTTCAGTTTTTTAATGAAAGTCGGATTCATGTAAGCACCAGCACAACATATCTCATGGAATTTAATGAAAGTAGTTGGAATGATGAAATCCAATTATACCTAGACAATGAACTAGTAAGAAAGGAGTGTAGTGTCAAATTACTTGGTTTAAACATCCAAAGCAGTCTGAAATGGTACACACATGTTGACTCTCTAGCAACTAAGTTATCTAACGTTGTATTTGCAATAAATATTATTAGTAAATTCTGCAAAGACACCGTAGTCTTAAGACTGCATACCATGCTTGGTTTTCCTCTCACGTGAACTATGTGATTCAAGTTTGAGAAGCTACAAGCAGAGATAATATAGCTAACCTACTCATTCTTCAAAAACAGGCTGTAAGAATCATATAACAAATCTTCTCGCACCTTGTTTCGAAATATAGGGCGCTAACCATTGTAAACATGTACATTATAAAAGTGATATTGCTTGCCAAAAGACTACACCCAGTAAAATACCAGCAATAAAGGAAAGGCGTACATCAGTAGTCACAGAAAATCAGTCTATGAGAAGGGACCACAATATGCAGGAATATAATTATAAAATGCACTGTAAACTAAAGTTATGGCTCTTCATTCAATTAAGCTTAAATCTCAGCTTAAGAACTTGTTGCTACTAAACCCATTCTACACATTAGAACAGTACCATACTTACATGCAGTATATGAAATGCTTCGAAAATTATGCAAATAGTAAATCATTACTATTGAGTATGCTTGTACCATTCGACGCTGAATAAAGTTATATTATTATTATTATTATTTGCTTTATGATATTTTGTTGTGTAAATAATTATTTCTGTTAGAACCAGTCGCAGTAAATTGGAAGCTTTCTTGTATAACGGTAGACGAAATTCCATTACTGAAACATTGCCTTGTACAGTGAAATGTCAGTCGAAGCTACTTGCTTTGTTTACTGAACATTGTACCGTGCCTTAAATGGTCACTGAACATTCTGTAATCGAATTACTGAGATATAAATGCACTAATGAGAAGTGTGTTTTTTGTGCTTTACCTCGTTAATTGCGACGCGATACGATCATACCAGAGTAGAAATTTCCCCGAAAACATATAATGGTACCCTGATCTACTTCACGCGTGTTCGTACATATTTCTGTTGTATCCGGTAGGAGCGGAACGAATATACAGCCGTGAAATTAAGTTACGCTGTACTGAAAATACCAAACGAAATGTACTAATTGTACTGAATTACTCATATTAATGTAATTACTTTGAAATTATTGGCGGACGGCTTGGATCTGGAGTGATGCTTCCTAACATGTAATTAAAAAGAACTGAATTAATTGAGTGAAATATTTAAATGAACAGCGCAGATTTTGTTAATTACAAAGTTGAACTGTTGGCAGTAGACTACAGTGCGACCAGTCGTTAAACGGTTCTTTCGGAAGAGACGACACACACACACCTACCCACCCACACCCACCCACACGCACGCACACATCCACCCACCCACACCCACACCAACACACACACACACACACACACACACACACACATATATATATATATATATATATATCTCTGGTGACGGGGCCGGCCGCGGTGGCCGAGGGGACTGAGGCGCTCCAGTCACGGTCTGCACGGCCACTACGGCCACTACGGCCACTACGTCCTTAGTATAAGTTAGTTCATAAGTAGTTTGTAAGTTTAGGGACTGATGACCCCGTAGTTAAGTCCCATAAGCTATATAAACATTTGAACATTTGACTTGATTCCGGTGACGGGCAACGATCATTTCGTTAGTGGGGAGGGTGGGCATGTTTGTGGCCCTTACTCTTACGGGAATTAGTTACACGACTACGAGATTGTGTACTGTGGGCAGGGTAAGCTGAGAATTTGTAGCTGACGGGGGCGTCGTTAGGTAGACCTCGCAGGTGCGGTGATCACTGTGTCCCCAGTGGTGTACTGGTCAGCGTATCTGCCAAGAAAGTTGTGTGTGGTATACATTTTTAGAATTCTGTGATCATAATCTTGACAGTCATAACACGAATTTCACAGAAGTCATCAATTGTTGCTGGCATTTTTTCCTCTTGTAGGTGCATGTTAAAATATTAAAGATGTATTTTGTGTGATTCTGTGACTTTGATAATGGTCTCTGAGGAATAAAAATATTATATGATCTTAATTTTTGTCAGATGGAGTGTTTATTTGGAAGAAACATGTTATGCTTTAGATTTTGAAGGTTGAAAGAAATTTAAATTTGCATTTATTATTATAATTTTTTTACTTTAATCCAGAGGCTTATTGCTTTTTTCCTTTTGTGATTATATATATTTTTTAGTTGTTTCCCTATCAGTTTAATCATTTACGTGTATAGGAAAGCTGTGTCTGCAGTTGAAATCAATCACTTTTACGCAAGATTGCTTACGTTATATACAGATCTGTATGTTTTTGAAACATGACCAAATTATAGAGATCATTTTGTGGTTTGTGGTTTTACATAATCATGTCAGATGTCTCCAATTTTGTGCATTGACTAAACTGAGCTCAAAGTAATACCTCAGAATAATATTTTGCTATAGTACTGATGTATTATTCTTGCTCTTTGTCCATTTGTTTTATTATGTAATATTATTGCTTCTGTGGCTACCACCATCACAATTACTACAACTATTCATTGTATTGCAGTATTTTTGTTCTGGAGTTGTAAGGCGAAATACTGAGCTGCTGAGTAAATCGTGGACTTGTATGGAAAGAAAAAAAATCCCGGCTGGGTAAATATTTTCAGCTTTGCCCATTGTCAGTTGATGTCATATATTCTGTGAATATGAAAGAATAGCGTTTTAGAATGTACTCTTGACCCAGGTTTCGATAACAGTAATTTCATCTTCTTCAGTAGATGAAACTGGATGTGATAACTAAGTCGTCTCGGCTCCTGTTTCTTCGATTAACCCTGTCATTGATTTAATTACTGGCGCAAGTCCCATTGATCTCTCTGTGCTTGTACAGCTCGTGGCGCTGTTTGATCTATCGCGCGTCAGTTGCCTTCTGACGGGTGTTTTCCTTGTCGCGTGTGGCGCTACGGTGGCGCGCCGAGGCAGTTCGAGAGAGGAGTGAGTCGGTCACTACGGGGCATAGCGGACAGGGTATCAGGCAGTGAGTTTGATACGATGCATGGCATCGCCATGGTCAAGTTATTTTGATTAAGGGGCCGTTTGTGGCCGGCATCGAAGTTGTTCTGGGTAGCACTGTCTGTCGATGGGAGCCATGCATGCCATGAGCTGAAGAACTGAAGAGGTTGGTTCGGAGAGGCTTTTCTGTCAGGTTATAACAGCACATCGGCGCGGATTCTTTACCTCGTCTCCCGTCTAGCGTCCGTGCGACACCGCGTCCGTCCCTCGCCAAGCGTCGGAGCCGTCAAAAAATGGTACTTTGCACTCAGCCCTGGCTGCGCCTCGCGTCGTTCCAGGAGTTGGTTGACACCCTCCTCCTACACCATCGCGAGGATGCCTGCACTTATCGTGGAGTAAGCAACAAATAAGGTAAGTGACTGATACAGTCCTGCTCCACAAATTTGTGTACGTGAATTTGTCAGAATCGGTAGTCGTTCCCCAGGGGCCGTCGTTACCTGTGTCTACGTCGTTAGTTGTTTATTCATGTGTTATGCCGCACTTCAGGTTCGGTTCAATTGAATTATTTTTTGCTCTTTGCTCTGAGTAGCAAGTACTCTATATTCATTAACTTGGTTAACGTAACTGGGGAATTTATCTGGTTTGTGTCCCTCTGCTAGTTCGCATCTGCGCGGGCGGTAGTTAAAAAATGTTCAAATGTCTGTAAATCTATCGGACCAAACTGCGTGGTCATCAGTTCGTACCTTACAAACTACTTAAACCTAGGTAAACTAACCTACGGACAAACACACACACCCATGCCCCAGGGAGGACTCGAACCTCCACGGCGAGCAACCGCGCGGGCGGTAGTTGTATAGCTTAATATGTACGTATTGTGATGGGAGACTCATTTGGAGATTATGATTCAACACAAAAGCACTATTAGAGAATAAAATAGGCCTCCACCCATCTTAGTTCTATCAAAAACAAGACTTTTCATGGGTATTAACATGCTACGTGCCTCTTTATTTTGTGTATGATATTTAAACTAAAAATTGAAGAACAACGGTGACGTGGCACTCAACCTAGGCAAACAAAACACATAGCGTAATATTTTCATTACAGAATATCTTGAACTGAAAGTCCTGACTTTAAAGTACTGCAAAAGGAATATTTATGCCGAATGAAACGAGTCGGCGTCACCTGTATTCCAATAGACGTGGATATTACTCGTATAAGCCTAGATCTCTCTCTCTCTCTCTAGGATCATTATGTTGTCAATAAATACAGAGGTAATTCAGCAGCGCTCGAATGATGACGTTACACTTAGTTTGCGCTGCATCGCAGTTAATCGTGTTTTGTTTAATTACCGAGACTGAGTGAATACAGTAGTGAGTTATCTAGCTAATTATCAAACGGGAAGTTATTCAACAGATTCAGTGGTCGGTTCCGATTATTTGTGCATTACAAAATTACTCAGTGACGACGTATTTTGTGATGAGCTTTTCATCGCACATTCCTCAGACCATAATGATCAGAAGTTTGATTATTAACCGAAATATTGTATCCACTGAATTAATGATGTTTTAAATGTACAACCTATACAGGGCTCCTGTATTAAGGAAGTAGTAAAAGTCGAGCAACTGTGAATGACTGCTTTTGGCTGGAATATTTCGTAAGTCCATTTCACCAGACATATGAGGTACTGTAATATTTGTGAATTAGCAGAAAGAAAATAAACGCAAAATATGAAATGAGTACCATTGATCTATAGTGTTTTGAATTCAATGAGTATCGTATGGTCCAGTCTTTTCATTTTTTTACCTACTTATATTACGGCGTTGTACTGACTTTTGATAGGTAATGTTGGATGTATTTACAGATGATAATCTGTTTTTGCTATTGATTGATGACTGAGGCTGCAGGCAACCACTAAGTCGTAGAATTAGACATTACGTCTAAAAAAATTAAAATTATTACCCTGCAGTAATTGCATGAATTTCTGTTGTATTAAAGGTCACGTGATTGAGAAACTTTCATCCATTTAATTCAATGTTACTTTATCAATGATCAAACAATACAGGCTATACACATATATAATACTAAAGGATTGGTTTAATTAGTCAAACTCACGCAATAAAAGTAATCATACATTTAGGTAAATGAATATTACAGACTGTAGTATCTGTATCTTAGCTCAACTAACACACAAAGTAAACATTTTTTTAAATGCGTTTTGCAGATGACATCGTAATTTTGTCATACAGGAAAGGACCTGGAAGAGCATTTGAACGGAATGGACAGTAGGTTGAAAGAAGCGTATCAGATGAATATTAATGAGAGAAAAATAGGGATAATAGAATGGAATCTACAAAAATTACATGATGCTGAAGGAATTGGATTAGATAACGAAACAATAAAGGTGGTAGATGAGCTTCGTTACTTGGGCAGTAAAATAACATATGATGGTGGCAGTACAGAGTATTTTAAATGCAGAATGGCAAAGAGACGAAAATCGTTTCTGATAAGGAAAAATTTGTTAACATTCAATATTAAGTATAAAGAAGTATTTTTTGTAGGCTTTTATCTGGTTTGCAGCCTTGCACGGGAGCGATATTTCATAAATGAAGAGGATAGCTTTTGAAATATCGTGCTACAGAAGAATTCTGAAGATTATGTGGTTAGATCGCGTAACTAATGAAGTGGTAAGGAACAGAATTGGGGAGCAATGGAATCTCTGGCATACCTTATCTAAAGAAAGGGATTGATTGGTAGGACACATTCTTAGACATCAAGGAATCGTGAAGATAGTATTGAAGAGAAGTGTTTCGGGACAATTTGAAGAGGGGGCCAGGAGACGAATACAGTAAGCAGATTCAAACGGATGTGGATTGCCGTTCTTACAAGGAGATGAAGAGGCTTGTTCAGGATAGAATGGAGAACTGTATCAAACCAGCCTTCAGACTGAAGACCACGAAAACAATATTTTCTAAACTACTATTTTTCACAACGTAATTTCAGTGCCCATCATGAAAACCTTTCAAAATGTAGACGAAAGCTCATGGGCGTTTGACCGCATTATCATAAATCAAATTTGAACGACGTTTCGGCCACTGTAGCAAGGGGCATCTTGTGTTTGACATCTGCAGCTGTTTCATGTTAGTAACTAACAGAATGTAAAGCAGATGTGAGACATTCCTTTTCTAGGAAGAATCACACCATTAGATTCGCGACAGCATCGGCATGGAAACCTACTTCTGTATTCACAATAAAGGAAGATACCTAGGATTATTTGCTTGTTGCTGCTGCAGAACTGACAGCTTATAAAGTTGTCAAATATGATTAAGCCTTCAGTTCTCTTGACTATACCGTAAGAGCAAATGCCGCAATGTATCCGGACTAAAAAGTCACTACAAAGCAGTCTTCAGCGATGATCAAAGCTACAGACATTTGTTAGGATTCTCGCACCACACTCCGTGTCAGAATGTGCCCGCTAGTCAAAAGAATTATGGGGTCAGTGGAGATACCTAGATTCTTAAGTATTGTCATCAGCAGAATAAACTGTAATGGTTCGACGTCTCTTCGTTGGTTCTACGGCGTTCTCAAAGAAGGATCTGTACCAAAAGATTGGAAACGTGCACAGGTCACACCTATATTCAAGAAAAGCAGTAGGAGTAACCCAATAAACTACCGGCCTAATTCATTGACGTCAATTTACAGCAGGATTTTGGAACATATCATGTATTAAAATATTATAAATTATCTCGAACAGAATGATCTATTTACCCAAGGTCAACACGGATTGAGAAAATATCGTTCATGCGAAACACCATTATCTCTTTACTCACACGAAGTGGTGAGTGCTATCGACAAGGGTTCTCAAATTGATTCCGTATTCCTTGACTTCCAGAAAGCTTTTGATACCGTACCTCACAAACGGCTTTTAATCAAATTGCGTGGTTATGGTACATCGCACCAAATTTGCGACTGGATGACACAGTTTGTAGTAATCGATGGTAAGGCATCGACTGAAACAGAGGTGTTATCGGGCGTTCCACATGATAGTGTTATTGGTCTTCTGCTGTTCCTTATTTACATAAACGATTTAGGAGATTTCTAAGCAGCACTCTTAGGTTGTTTGCAGATGACGCCGTCATTTACCGTCTAGTAAAATCATCTGAAGTTGAAAACCAACTTCAGAACGATCTAAATAAGATATCACTATGGTGTAAAAATTGGCAATTGACTCTAAATAATGAGAAGTGTGAAGTCGTTCACATGAGTGCCAAAAGAAATCCGTTAAACTTTGTTTACAAGATACATCAATCAAACGTGAAGGCCGTAAACACTACAAAATATCTAGGAATTACTATTACTTCAGACTTAAAGTGGAAAGAACACGTAGATGTCGTGGGAAAGGCGAATCAGAGACTGCGTTTTATTGGCAGAACCCTTAAAAGATGCAACAGAACTACTAGAGATACTGCATACACTACGTTTGTCCTTCGTTTTTTGGAGTATTGCTGCCCAGTGTGGGATACGTATCAGGTGGGTTTGACGGAGGACATCGAGAGAGGGAAGCACGTTTTTTACTGTCACGATACAGAGGAGACAGCGTCAAGGAAATGATACAGGACCTGGGATGGGAATCATTACAACAACGGCGCTTATCGCTGCAGCGTGGTCCACTTACGAAACTGTAATCAGCAACATTCTCCTCCGAATACGAAAATATATTGTTGACTCCTACTTGCATAGGTAGAAATGATCATCAGAATAAAATAGGAGAAATCAGAGCTCGAACGGAGAGATTAATATGTTCCTTCTTCCCGCGCGCTATTCGAGAGTGGAATGAGAGATGAATAGTATAAAGGTGGTTCGATAAACCCTCTGCCAGGTACTTAAATGTGATTTGCAGAGTATCCCATGTAGATGTAGAGTGCTGACTAATACAATTACCGATACAGTGGTAACAACACAAAGTTGCTTCTGAAGTGGTTGGTGTTGACTGGTGTTTACGAAACGAGTTACTCAAGCAGTTGGGTTTAGATAGTGAATGAGAGGAAGTATGGAACTTAAATCTGGCGTTATAAAATGATGGCAAATTGTGGCTAGAGTTTTAGGTTAAGGGGAAGGGAGTGAGGCTTTTATATTCTTTTTGCTGTGTGTGCGCACGGCTGCTGTTGTCTTTGAGCGAGCTGGTGTGGGCTGCATTTCGTGCGGTGTCGTCGCGCAGCGCTGCTACTTCGCAGCCAAAACGTTAGAAGTCTGCACCCGTCTTCTCTGTTTATATTTTCGGATCGCTTGGCTATTTCTATAGCCTCTGTGATTTTCCTCTTCAAAGTGAGGGGTTTGCCAGTACGGTGATTTTCTGGAGACTGCTGCATTCTTCTTGGTGTTCTGCAATTACATAATTCGTATGTTATCTCAGCCGAATATTCCTCTCGTTGTAAGGTATGCTTATGTTAATCGGCAGGGCCGCGGTGAAGTGGCCGAGCGGTCTAAGGCTCTCGCTGCGGAGCGCGTGGTTATTCGCCGTCGGAGGTTAGAGTCCTCTCTGGGGCATGGGTGTGTGTGTTGTCCTTAGGTTAGTTTACCTTAGTATAAGTAGTTTGTGAGTTACGGACTGATGACCACGCAGTTTGGTCCGATACATTGACAAACATTTAAACATTTTATGTTAATCGGCGGCCCAATTTCTCCATGTACACTCGCAGCGGATTTCATAGACTCCGACTGTGTGCGACATATCGATTGGATCACTCACTTAGGGAAGGACATCTCTTGTTTTGTTGTTACTGTGAAATAAGGTTTGATGCCCAATTGACGAGGAATATTGCCCACTCGTTCGGTGACTCCTGGTACGAAAGGCAATAGGGTGACGTTTCGTTCTTCCTTCTGCGCTTCCCTCTTATTTCAATGATTAGTTGCCATAGTTTCCTGAATCATCCCATTCCCATAGCCATTTGCTTCGAAGAATGAACCTGATGTGTTGTAATTCTACCTTCTTGTGTGGTTGATCTATGGGTCTTCTTACTCTGCGTTTGAAGCACGGACTTATTTTAAGTAAGTCGGTGGGAGAGGTGTTGGGGGTGCGCGAAGGTGCTTGTATGCACTGGTATATTTTCTGTATAACCTATGGTCTAGTTTGCCTTCTGAATTCCGGTAAAGCTCTATATCGTGTTAATGCAGCACCTAGTTTTCATCTCCACAGCGAAGTATTGTTGTGCTACTGATTAAGATGTTAATGGAAGTTATGCATCTTCTCTTATCCTTGTGGCCAGATGGCAAATGTGCCTTTCACATAACGCAGCTAGCAGGCTGGATGTAGTGGTGCAGATTGGAGGCTGCTTCATCAAATGCCTCCACAAAAATATCGACTGCAATGGGCGAGAAAGGTAAAGTCATTTCAACTACGTACGTATATTCATTAAAAAAAAGTAAAGCAAATACCAATCACGAAATACACACTCTCTTCTCCTACAACCGAAGCCTCCAATTTGGCAGCAATTAAAACCACCAGCATTTTTAACTTCCTAGCTTCTCCTCATTCTGAAATAAATACGACACCCAGAAGAAGGCCGCTTGCAACAGAGGGCCGCCCGCAGTGGCCCAGCGGTCTGCGGCGCGCGTCACAGTCTGCACGACCGCTACGGTCGGGGGTTCGAATTCTCCCTCGGGAATGGATGCTTGTGTCGTCTTTAGTGTAAGGTAGTTCATAAGTAGTTTGTAAGTTTAGGGGTTAATGACCCCGCAGTTAAGTCCCTTAAGCTTAACAAACATTTGAACATTTGCAACACAGTCCGAAAAATCGGTGAAATTTGATAGATTGGCGATGTCAATACCCAGAAGAATTTTATTGACGTTTCTAAATGATTTGGGTCTGTCCAATTACTGCACTTTTTACTGTACCAACTTACAGGTTGATTTTTCTCGTCAACTATAACGTCGGTAATAATTTTTCTTTTACCCCTTTCTACACCACCATTAAAATTGCTACGCCACGAAGATGACGAGCTACAGACGTGAAATGTAACCGACAGGAAGAAGTGATATGCAGATGATTAGCTTTTCAGAGTATTCACACAAGGTTGGCGCCAGTGGCGACACCTATAACGTGCTAACAAGAGGAAAGTTTCCAACCGATTTCTTATTCATAAACGGCAGGTGACCGGCGTTGCCTGGTGAAACGTTGTTGTGATGCCCCGTGTAAGGAGGAGAAATGCGTACCATCGCGTTTCTGACTTTGATAAAGGTCGGATTGTAGCCTTGCGCGATTGCGGTTTATCGTATCGCGACATTGTTGCTCGCGTTGGTCGTGATCCAATGACTGTTAGCAGAATATGGAGTCGGTGGATTCAGGAAGGAAATACGGAGCGCCGTGCTGGATCCCAACGGTATCGAATCACTAGCAGCCGAAACGACAGGCATCTTATCCGCATGGCTGTAACGGATCGTGCAGCCACGTCTCGATCCCTGAGTCAACAGATGGGGCCGTTTGCAAGACAACAATCATCTGCACGCACAATTCGACGACGTATGCAGCGGCATGGACTATCAGCTCGGAGACCATGGCTGCGCTTACCCTTGACGCTGCATCACAGACAGGAGCGCCTGCGATGGTGTACGCAACGACGAACCTGGGTGCACGAATTGCATCTTTTCGGATGAATCCAGATTCTGTTTACAGCATCACTATGGTCGCATCCGTGTTTGGCGACATCGCGGTGAACGCACATTTGAATCGTGAATTCGTCATCACCATACTGGCGTACCACCCGGCATGATGGTTTGGTGTGCCATTGGTTACACGTCTTGGTCACCTCTTGTTCGCATCGACGCCACTTTGAACAGTAGCCGATATGACGCGTGAGTTATGACCCGTGGCTCTACCCTTCATTCGATCCCAGCGAAACTCTACATTTCAGCAGGATAATGCACGACCGCATGTTGCAGGTCCTGTACGGGCCTTTCTGGATACGGAAAGTGTTAGACTGCTGCCCTGGCCAACCCATTCTCAAGATCTCTTACCAATTGAAAACGTCTGTTCAATGGTGGCTGCACAACTGGCTCGTCACAATATGCCAGTCACTACCCTTGATGAAATGTGGTATCGTTATAAAGCTGTACGGGCATCTGTACCTCTACACGCCATCCAAGCTGTGTTTGACTCAATGCCCAGGCGTATCAAGCCCGTTGTTACGGCTAGTGGTGGTTGTTCTGCGTACTGATTTCTCGGGATCTGTGCACCCAAATTGCGTGAAAATGTAATCACATGTGAGTTCTAGTTTTATATACTTGTCCAATGAATACCCGCTTATCTGCATTTCTTCTTGGTGTAACAATTTTAATGGCCAGTAGTGTATATACAGGGTGTTACAAAAAGGTACGGCCAAACTTTCAGGTAACATTCCTCACACACAAAGAAAGTGGACGTGTGTCCGGAAACGATTAATTTTTATGTTAGAGCTCATTTTAGTATTTCTCTTTAAATGTAAATAAGGCTTCATTCCAACGTGATCAAATTGTAAATCTTCACAATCTACAGGTCTGGGCTGACGATAATGCGCATGAAATTGTGCAATCACGTCATCAACACAGATTTTTTGTGAATGTTTGGACAGGAATTGTTGGTGATGTCTTGATTGGATCTCATGTTCTTCCACATACGCGCACTGGAGCACGCTATCATGATTTCATACGGGATACTCTACCTGTGCTGCTAGAACATGTGCCTTTACAAGTACGACACAACATGCGGTTCATGCACGATGGAGTTCTTGCACATTTCAGTCGACGTGTTCGTACGCTTCTCAACAGATTCGGACCAATTCCATGGCCTTCACGCTCCCCTGACCTCAACCCTCTTAACTTTCATTTATGGGGGCATTTGAAAGCTCTTGTCTACGCAACCCCGGTACCAAATCTAGAGACTCTTCGTGCTTGTATTCTGGACGGCTGTGATACAATACGCCATTCTCCAGGGCTGCATCAGCGCGTCAGGGATTCTATGCGACGGAGGGTGGATGCATCTATCCTCGCTAACGGAGGACATTTTGAACATTTCCTGTAACAAAGTGTTTGAAGTCATGCTGGTAGGTTCTGTTGCTGTGTGTTTCCATTCCATGATTAATGTGATTTGAAGAGAAGTAATAAAATGAGCTCTAACATGGAAATTAAGCGTTTCCGGACACATGTCTACATAACATATTTTCTTTCTTTATGTGTGAGAAATGTTTCCTGAGAGTTTGGCCGTACCTTTTTGTAACACCCTGTATAGCCTGCTTACTCCCTTTCAGTGCACACTACCTAGTCAAAACGATTAGGGGATGAGATACCTAGGTTCTAAGGCAATGTCATCTGCAGAATGAAGTAAAATGATTCGACTTCTTTCTGTCGATTCTAAAAAGTAGAGTCAACATCGCGGCAACTGAGATAGTGATAATAACAGAAAGTTGCTGCACAAGGAGTTGGTGTTTACTTGTTTACTCTACCAAACGAATTACACAACCTGTTGACTTCAGAAATTTTTTTTTTTCTTTTTTTTTGGTATAGTCTATGGGACTTAACTACAGAGTCATCAGTCCCTAAACTTACAAACTACTTATGAACTACTTACGAACTAGGACGGCACAAATATCCATGCCCGAGGGGGGAATCGAACCCCCGACCGTAGTGGCCGTGCAGACCGTGACTGGAGCGCCTTAGTCCCCTCGGCCACCGCGGCCGGCCCTTCAGAATGGGCAGTTAGCAGGTGAGTAGAAGCATAGGGAAGTTGGAAGCGGGAAAGACACAGGGAGGTGGCTGCAGCTATTGCTGTGTCCCAAAGTGTAGTTTCCAGCACTTGGATGAGATTTCAGACAACAGGAACCGTTAAAAGAAGGCAAGATCAAGATCATCCATGGGTAACATCAGCGAGAGATGACCTTTAGATGCGGTTAACTACACGTCTAGTGCAACTCAGCAGTAATGCATCCTCCAGGCACCATCAGGACGTGCAATATCGACACACAGTCCGCAATCGCCTACGGAGATGTAGCCTCTACGTACGAAAGCCCATTGTGAGAGTCCCATTAAAACCACGTCACCGTTTATCCCGCAGAAACAGAGCGGAGAAACATCAGTATTGGAGTCATAACGAATGGGCCCAGGGTCATAGATGAGTCAAGATTTTGTGTTCACCCTAACAATCGTCGTTCACTCATCTGGAGAAAACGTGTAACGCGGAACAATCCTACTTATGTGCAAGGAACATGACCATATGGTGGTGGATCAACGGTGTGGGCAGCAGTATTTGCGGACGATCGGACACGTCGTTCAGAATGGCACTTTCACTGCTCTGGGGCACAGAGATTCTTTGACTTTTGGTGTGCCCTACACTAATTCCATACTAGATGGGTTGCATCTAGTGGACGATAAAGCTCGTCAACACAGAGCTGCCCTGTTGGACAACATGCTTGAAGCTGAGACAACTGAACGAATGGAGTGGCCAGCTTGTTCACCGGATTTAATCCCGATTGATCGCGTCTGGGTTGCACTCGACAGACGCATTGCAGCCACGCTAGAACCTCTCAATACGGTTGCAGAGCTGCATGTTGTACTCGTGGAAGAATCAGCAAATATCGCTGTAGATCTGATTTAAAACATCATACTGTCCATGCCACGCAGGTGTGCAACTGAAGTGGCCGTCCAAGGTGATCACACACCGTATTAGACGGCAACGACAATGACTTTTTCACTAATATGGAGCCCCATGTTGCCTTTCTCTAAGTAAATAGTATGCGAACCTCAAGTAAAGAGATGAGACAGCAAAATATCGTATTGTATCACAGACAAATTACAATTGTAACGAATATCTATTATGTTAACATATATACATATTTCTTTTATCCTCCTAATTCCCTAATTGGTTTGAATAGTGTATAAAAGACCATGTACAAAGTTTTCTGAGTCGGCCGCGGTGGCCGAGGGGACTAAGGCGCTTCAGTCACGGTCTGCACGGCCACTACTGTCGGGGGTTCGAATGCCCCCTCGGGCATGGATATTTGTGCCGTCCTTAGTCTTTGTTAGTTCATAAGTAGTTTGTAAGTTTAGGAACTGATGACCCCGTAGTTAAGTCCCATAGACTATACAAACATTTGAACATTTTGAAAGTTTTCTGACTTCAAAAATCAAATGTTCAAATAGTCTATGGAACTTAACTACGGGGTCATCAGTCCCTAAACTTACAAACCACATATGAACTACTTACGAACTAGGACGGCACAAATATCCATGCCCGAGGGGGATTCGAACCCCCGACCGTAGTGGACGTGCAGACCGTGACTGGAGCGCCTTAGTCCCCTCGGCCACCGCGGCCGGCTCTGACTTCTTTAGGAAGCTTCGGACCTTGGTATGTTTTCTTCATATAGAACTATGGAACATTGGATTTTGCAAATATTTCTCTTCAGTGCTTTATCTTCCTTTTTATTGAATTTGTAAGTAGTTAAATAACTGCAGACCAGCACCACATGCCACTATGCCTGATAAACAACGCAACGTTTTGAGGTAGCTAGTTTACTTACTCCACGCTAATGTTTGTCATGCCATAAAATTATAAGATTTCAAGAATTCTTACCCCCACCCTTTCCTTGTCGTTAACACGGTGACGGTGCATTGTAGTAATTACAATGACATAGTGAAACTAAAGATAGCTATCACCGCTATAATTAGTAGATAACATGAAAAATGAACACTGAAAGTGAACGGTTTACGTACGGAAGTACAAATAGATGCTAACATCAACAATCGCCTTGGTGACAGGCGTCAATGTAACCCTCAATGTGTATGATTTTCCTTTTAATGTACAAAACTAATAAGCATGTTAAATTAGAATGGTGAAACACTCACTTTTAAGGTGGATTATGAAGCTACAGAAAGTCACATCTGTGGTCAATACACTCGAACAACCACATTGCAAACAAACAACAAAAAACAAAAATCGCTTGCTGACATACGTCGCCAGCGCGATTACTCAGATTAGGCTGACGTAACGAGAAATCTTCATAAATGTGAAGAGGAAGCAATGTATAAAAGAAATAGTAGAGGAATAGAAACATGTATACTTTTCTCAAAGGTAGCTAAGCTACCCGCACTCATTTGTGTTAAAGCATATGACAACTCTGCAAAATCTACATATAAACTAAATGCGCATGTGATGAAAACACAAAATCCACCAAAACAATAATACAACGAAGAATTGCTTATAAATGATCCACCCTTGGCCAAGATGATAATTTCCTTCATTTCATACACGGTGGTAAGCTGATAAGTTTGGTAAAAAGCAAGTAATAGAAACATTTAGAATAAAAAATATTTCCTTATCAACACGAACTGGATTCTATACAATGTGTTCTGTATTTGACTCCTTCCAAATTGAAACCGATTCCAAAGTTTCTGCAGTCTCATGAAAACAATGTTTTGAGGTGAAAAAGTAGGTGATATAGATCCATGGAATTAAACAGTAGTAGTTTTTTCTTTAAAAAAGTAAGAGTACGAAAAATTGCATATGGAAATGTAATAAAAATTATTTTACTGAAGAGTAATGAGTTACAGAAATTGATGAATGAGCTTTGCAAACTATAAAATCATAGTGTCGGGTGCGATATTGCAAAGGAAGGTAATCTGCATTTAATAAAATCTGTTTTTTATGCCTTCAAGAAACGGAAATTAACAGCGTATTCATTACGTTAATCAATTGAGAGGTAAAATGTACTTTCAGTTGAACAATGACCACTGTATGATGGTACAGTGGTCAGTGATCACAACATATTTTCATAAATGCAATAAACCATGGTTATTCATTAACAAAAAATACCGAATAACTTTTATCAGAAAACTGTAAGTAACTCATAATATTGTCCTACGACTTCCTGGCTAGTAATTTTCCTCGAAGTTCATTGTAGTATTTGCATTTGCAATTTCCGTCAAATTTCTTATATCCTGCTTTTTGTAACAAAATTTAATTGTATTAGCACACTGTGTAAAAACTACTTGTCCTAACAACGGTGATTATTCTTGGATAAATTATCAGTATTTATCTAGTAAACATGGCTGGACCTATAAATCTGATTATAATGGTGCGGGCATTAAAGATACCGTCAGTTTCTTCACAAGCCTACCAGTCTAGTATTACAAGTGCGACGATTCCACTAAACGTAGGTAACTCAACTATTTGTGTGTTGCCTGCTGCCGCGGTGGAGTAGCCGAGCGGTCTAAAGCGTCTCGCTGCGGGGCGCGCAGTTGCTCGTCGAGGAGGTTAGAGTCCTCCCTGGGGCATGGGTGTGTGTGTTGTCCTTAGGTTAGTTTACCTAGGTTTAAGTAGTTTGTAAGCTACGGACTGATGACCATGCAGTTTGGTCCGATATATTTACAGACATTTGTTGCCTGCATCTGTGAGAGATTTCATCTCGCTGTATGGCAGCATTCTCACGTGTAGACAGTCAGTAATTAGAATTCAAATTTTAAAATGTTTGTAATATTATGGGACCTAACAGCAGTGGCCATCGGTCCCTGATCTTACAAACCACTGAAACTAACTTATTCTAAGAACAACACACACACACACCGGTGCCCTAGGGAGAACTTGAACCTCTGACGGCAAACGGTCGCGCACGCTAAAGCAAGGCGCCTTAGGACGCACAGCTATTCCGCCGCGGCTAATTAGAATTACGAATGATATAAGTTATCTGTGAATTTTTACTAACTGTAAACAAATTACAGTATATGCATATATTAAAATTATTGAAGCTTCCCGCTGCATTACTTCACGAAAATGCTGGGAATTGTATTTCAAATATCGATTGAAACATGGCCACGACCTAGTTTTCTACCAGGGTCGTCTACGTTCTTGACAACCTATTCTTTCATGGGGCAGATCGGATTCTTGCGGACGTGGTATCGTGCTTGCTGTGTATGATTTTTTTTTATTTTTTTTATTTATTTATTCATTTTTTCTTTTACTTCCCTCGCCGATCGCGCCAAGTCGCCACACTGACACCGCTAGACCGACGACAGTGATTGGTCGTGACTGCGTGGAAACGCAAATAATGTTAACCCAGAGATTATTAAGTTTGGTACCCACATTATACCAAGAAAACCTGTTTATTTTTAGACACTTTTTCGATGTACAGTATTGAAAATATGATTGTTCGTTATCACTTTTGGCCTTGATTTTTTCAAAACCTGCGTAGTGCGTAGCGAAAAAGCCAAAACATTTGTTTGAGGAAATGCATACTGTAAACCATCAGCTGTTTATTATTTTTCAAAGTTCTACGGGTTTCGGTTATGAACCATCTTCACGGAAGACTATTAAATAAAAATACAGAAACAGAATTGTACACAAGCTGAAGTAAAATACATAATATAAACCAGTATTTTCATATAGTAAGTACTTACGAACTAGACAGACTGATTAAACAGGTGCATTATATGCCTCCTTATGCATACTAGAATGCATATCACACAATAAAAATAAATAAGACGTCACTAGGCATCAAGTCTTGATTAAAAACATAAAAGCAATGCCAGGCTGTGTGATGGTTAACCATGGTCTATTACAAGAGAACCTAACAAAACTATTGAATACATCAGTCAAATGAAATAAAATTAGCGATGAACAAAGTATACAAGGTGTGACAATAATATATCTTAGGCAACCATCATAGGTTATATCTTTGACAAGGTGTCATGGCGACATGTTACAGAAAGCAATATGTAAACATTACGAAAATAACAGGATGGATTAGGAAAACAATAAAAATGTGTAACAACAACAATTATCTGTCAAAGTATAAAAGTAAGTGAACAAAGTATACATCAAAGGCCTAATGTTAAGAAATAAAGCAAACCTAATCGAATAACAGGATCGTAAAATTGTAAGTAGTTTATGTAGATGTAGGCCAGAGGCTACTAATGAGCAATGTGGATGACACAATATGTTAACATTATAATACGTATGGAGACATCTTTCAATGAACAAGATCTAACATATTAAGAACAAAGTAACATTAAATAAAGTAAACATGTAAACCTTAGGCTACGTAACATAATAGCTAAAGCATAAAAGGGACAGTCTTATTTATTTTTATTGTGTGACATGCATGCCAGTATGCATAAGGAGGCACATAATGCACCTGTTTAAACAGTCTGTCTTGTTCGTAAGTACTTACTATATGGAAATACTGGTTTATATTATGTATTTTACTTCAGCTTGTGTACAATTCTGTTTCTGTATTTTTATTTAATAGTCTTCCGTGAAGATGGTTTATAAGCGAAACCGGCAGAAGTCTGAAAAATAATAAAAAGCTGATAGTTTACAGTATGCATTTCTTGAAATATCTTACGGCTGTTGAACCACATCTCAATAAAAGTTTCAACAAAACATTTGTTTCTTTATTTTCGATACTGAACATCCATGCAATATTTGATTACATTATTTGACCCACGTGTCAAACCCTCTCCTTGACGTCTATGGTATTGTGAGTGTTGTCTTTGAGATATAATTGCATGTGTTGCACTGTATTCTATATGAAACTCAGACCTTACTGCTGTGCTCAACGGCTACAACATTCCGTGAAGGTTACGACATTCCGTGGAGTTGAAGCGGAAAAATCCCCTCTTGTCTGTTAAGGTCAGCATACCAGCGTGCAGCGCGCCACCGACCACGTATCACTGCACAAGTTCGCCCACAAATTATTTCCACGGCAGGGTTGGAAACGATACAGTCGTCCCACGTGCCAGGCGACGCAGTCCTATTTATCTTCTTCAAACAAAATACACACGCTACGTGCACCTCTGTTGTTGTTCACTGTATCGTGACATTACGCTATAACTCAGTGCACAAATGGTTTAAATCATATTTAACCGGAAGAGTGCAGAAAGTTGAAATAAGCAGTTCACATAATATAGATGAAACAATTAATTCCTCTAACCGGGGAGTTATCAAAAATGAGGTCCCACAAGGTTCAGTCTTGGGTCCCTTGCTGTTCTTAATATATATTAATGACTTGCCATTCTACATTCACGAAGATGCTAAGCTAGTACTTTTTGCTGATGATACAAGTACTGCTATCACACCTGACAAACAGGAATTAACTGATGAAATTGTAAATGATATCTTTCAGAAAGTTATTAAGTGGTTCTCTACAAATGGAATATCATTAAACTTCGATAAAACCCAGTATATACAGTTTCATACAGTAAATGGCATGACACCATTAATAAATTTAGATTTTGAACATAAATCTCTTGCTAAGGTAGAATATTGAATTCATATTGAAGATCTCCTGAAACGTTTGAGTTCAGCTACTTATGCTATCAGAGTCATTCCAAAATTTGGTGATATACATCTCAGTAATTTAGCTTACTATGCCTATTTTCATTCATTGCTTTCATATGGGTTCATATTCTGGGGCAATTCAACATTGAGTAAAAAAGTATTGATTGCACAAAATCGTGTAATCAGAATAATTGCTGGAGCCCAGCCAAGAACATCCTGCTGACATTTATTTAGGGATATAAGGGTCTTCACTGTAGGTTTACAATACATATATTCACTCATGAAATTTGTTATTAACAATCCGACCCCATTCAAAAGTAATAGCAGTGTGCATAGCTACAACACCAGGGGAATGTATGATATTCTCTATTCAAGGTTAAATCTAACTTTAGCTCGGAAACAGGTGAATTATGCTGCTACAAAAGTCTTTGGTCACTTATCAGATAGCCAACAAGTGTTTAAAAAAAAGTTAAAGGAATTAAATCTAGCTTTGGTTCAGAAAGGGGTGAATTATGTGACACAAAAGTCTTTGGTCTTTGGTCAGTAGCGTAAAAAGTCTGACAGGTAGCCAATTAGTATTTAAAGAGAAATTAAAGGAATTTCTGAGTGGTTCGCAGGAGAGCTTCTGTGAAATTTGGAAAGTAGGAGGCGAGGTACTGGCGGAAGTAAAGTTGTGAGGCGGCATCGTGAGTCGTGTCGGGATAGCACAGTCGGTAGTGCGCTTGCCACGAAAGGCAAAGGTCCCAGGTTCAAGTCCCAGTTCCGGCACACAATTTTAATCTGCCAGGAAATTTCAATTGTATTTGAAGTTTTGGTGCTTACTGAAGATTTGTTGGTGTAATTATCTAAATTTATTGCAAGTTATTTAACTTAGGTATTTCAGTTAATGATTTAAAGTTACAGTTACAGATTTTAAAAACTTTATTTGAGAATCATTTGTCTGTCAATTTTATTACTATAATTGTCTTAGTTTTTGGAATGGCCTGAGCAAGGCAAGCCTGTCAGTTAATGCTTAATTGTTCCTTTTTATTAATGAAAATTTATGTACTCCATGGAGGTCAAACTGATCAAACTACTATGATTATTTTTGTTTTAATTTAAGAAACTTGAAAGGTGTATGTAAAATCTTAGCTATTTGGTGGTCAACATTCAAGTTGGTTTATTTATATTAATAAAGTGTAGCAAGGAAAGATATGTAGATGGGCCTACCCTTCCTTACTCAGTCCTAATTTACCGTGCGATCTTGATAATTGTTTAAAAAACTGTTCACTTGTCTTACCGTTACTCCCTTACATGTAGCGTACTTTGTTGGAAGCCGTAATGTTCACTCTGACAATTATAGTAGTATTAAATTCTGTATGAATTAAAATTGGAACATCGTTAACTGTAATTAAATTCATATTTAACTAACTCTGAAATAAATGCTTCCTTCATGTTAGGTAGTAAAGTTGTCAGACGATGCTGTGTGATTGAGATATACACAAGCAGCATTTGACTGCGAAATTATGTAACAGGAGTTCAACGGATATGACTGTACAGTAAAGATATTTTAGAATATCTATATACCTTCATTTATCTATGTTTAGATGATAATTTTCTAAACGCATTATGCTGTCTAAAGTGTGGCGTATAATTATTGCGATCTATCCAGATTTTCTGCTGCACTACGGAGTAACACTTTGTAACTTTGCCAGGTCATTTTATGCCTACCAGCAACATCAAAGATATATAATGGTATGTGTTGGTAGTTGTTAATTTTTCAAAGTGAATCAATAACCTAGCAACATAAATGACTGTGCACATTTTAATGTATTTTTCATTTGGTGAACTATGCTTTGCATTTTGTAAATCCAGGTTTCTATGCATATTTTCGGATATTATAAAGTAAGAAAGTCTTGTCTTTGGTCATTAGTCTACAGTGGGACACAATATCAAACGGCTTTTGGAAGTTAGGAACACGGAATCTGCCAGTTGTCCTTCATCCATAGTTCACAGGATATCATGGGAGAAAATTGAAAACTGAATTTCTCATAAGCGATAACTGAAATGTGGCAAGCCTACCAGGACGTCAGTTTCACTTCAGTATACTAACCAGACAATATTACGTAAATAAATAACATTAGCTATGTACTTTCAACTCAGGGATGATTAAAGACCCTAAGAAAAGGCATTTGAGTTTGGTTGGATTGTGAGATAGAAATAACCACGTTGGCTAGTTACAGGTCTTGGCGTTTGAAAGTCGTAACAAACTGTTCAGAAGAACATGTAAAAGTTCTAGCTATGTACCATTCAATGAGGGCTGACATAGCCCTGTCCACAGCCAAGAGCATTTTCATGTTGTGCAATCGTGTGTATATAATTAACACTTGTGAGACACTAGGCTAGTCTCACGCTAATGTCTGTGGATAGTTTTTACTTTGTTTAAATGACTAAGTTCAGGTCAGCTGCCCATCTTCCATATTCGTTTGTTGAATAAGCTAAAACATATTCAGAAAGATGTAACTCAAAATGTTCAAATATTTGTTAAGCTTAAGGGACTTAACTGCGGGATCATCAGTCCCTAAACTTACAACCTACTTATGAACTACCTTATACTAAAGACGACACAAACATCCATGCCCGAGGGGGGATTCTAGCCCCCGACCGTAGCGGCCGTGCAGACCGTGACTGGCGCGCCGCAGAACGCCTGGCCACTGCGGCCGGCTAAAGATGTAATTGACGTTCAAGGAGATTAAAGTTAAAAAATAATTGGAATTACTTTCGCGAGAAGGTGATATAAGGAGCCTGTATCACGATCACGCACACATTACCTTCCTCTTAAACAGGGAAAGGCATCTTCAGTGATGGATCATATATTGACCTCCGAATAATGTTTTGGTGAAAACTCCCTTTCGATGGTAATGGCAGGATTAGATGTAATTGTTACACTGTTTGCTGGAGGGAGTTTGTACTAAGATGTGGAGAGACTGTAATTGGTGCTAAATATACTCTTTGTGAATGGTTTTGAAACGAAATATTAGGCGTGGCAGGAAGTCTCTCTGGGCTGAGCCATTGAGGTGCTGCTCTTCAATAAGTCTTCCACAGGATTGGCAGCAGTGGGTGCTCGTTGCTGAATCGAATTTCGGTTCTTGTGTAGCCCTTTTTGAAGCGATGTTGGAATCTGCTGCTGATTGTATACGAGCATCCATCACTCGAAGAGCTGAGAAAGCACTTCGACACAAGATAGGAAAAAATTGTATGGGTAATTTTACAGCCAGTTTCTGTTAGGTAATCTTTGGATGGTGAATCTCTTCCATCACATATCTCTGTTGTGCTTTTAAGAATATCGAAAACTATTAACAGGATTCACAATCAACTTCTACACAAAGTTTTTGTATTTGAGAGTAAAGGGACTACTCAGCGAAAAGTCGAGGGAATGAGTCGTATACATGTGTGAATGAAACAGAACGAAAACACTTATAAGCTTACGGATGGCTACACACACAGACATGTATCACACTCATACACAGACACACAAATATCTATTACTCTCGCACACAAGTCTGTATACACACACACATCTTGCTGAGCCGCTGCGGAGCGGCCGAACGCATTGAGGAGGCACTGTGCTACGATGCGCGAGGCCCTTCCTCGTCGGGGGGTTCGAATTCCCCCTCGGGCATGGATGTTAGTGCCGTCTTTAGTATAAGCTAGTTATTGAGTATTTTTAAGTTTAGGGACTATTGGCCCCGCAGTTAAGTCTCATAAGCTTTACAAACATTTGAACATCTTGTTGATACCTTTGTCAATGCTATCGTGTGGCGAAAGAATGCATTGTCTCGCGGCGATAACTATAATAAGTTCTGGGGATTCTATCCACATCAAGTGGGTAAAACTGCACGAGCTTTCCGACAAGCACTCCTTTTGCCATTGCCAAGTGGTATGACTACCTGTTGGCTGTTAGTATGGGTTTATATTAACTAGTTGCCGGCTGTGAAGTCACTGGTGCTCCGCGACATCCCACATATGAGCAAGCGTTGAGTCGGTGACCACTGACGAGGAAGACGACAGGAAACTGGAACTTGCTTTTCGCTCTGCTGCGGTTCTGTGTCGGGAAAAATAAACCGACTGTTACAGAAAGTTCAATAGTCATCAGGTCTTGGACAAAATCTGGCAGTTATTGGACAAACAGTACGAAGGGTCGAAAAATGCAGGAAGAAACATGATTTTTTCGTTTATGATAACCAGACAAATCTGCTTAAGGTGTAAGTGAAGTTTAAAGTTGAATCTCTCGTTTAATCAAATAACAAAAATATTTTAAAGTTACTCATTCAAAACCTGATCTAATATTAGTTGCAGTCCATATTGTTGTCATATATAGATGTTTAACAGTGATCACTAAGTCATCAAATAACTTCATCAAAATTTAATTGAACACGTACATTGTTTATTAACATAGTAATTTGGTTTAATTATGGCCCTGTTATTGATGTATATACTGTTAAATGAGAAACAGTACATTAAAATGATTACGTGTGCAACGGATCTTGAAACACACATTGCCGGCCGCGGTGGCCGAGGGGACTGAGGCGCTCCAGTCACGGTCTGCACGGCCACTACGGTAGGGGTTTCGAATTCCCCTTCGGGCATGGATATTTGTGCCGTCCTTAGTCTTAGGTAGTTCATAACACGTTTGTAAGCTTAGGGACCCCGTAGTTAAGTCCCATAAGTTCTACAAACATTTGAACATTTGAAACACACATTGACTATACTCAAAAATTTGACTGCGAGAAAGGTATTAAAAACACAAACCACTTTTTTAATGTTCGACTACGAGAATTTTATGCAGATCAGTACCTTTTTTATCAAAATTCAGCATCATACTCAATTAACTGCAGTGCATAACAATCATTTACTATGTTACCAATAAAGAAATCTGTTCAACAAGATTACCAAACTCAATACTGCACTTTAAATCCACAAATAACTAATTATCAAATAAAGGAAGTAGGTTAATCTTCTAACTACGTAAATGAAACAGGAAAGAAAGGTCAACTTTGTTACTTATTATTAATAATCACCCTTACATTACCTAAATGATACCTTTTCATAATGACATGAAATGCTATTACCTTCATTCCAGAGGTATTTCACAATTATATGAAATGCAGTATATTGCAAATACAATCAAACCAACTTGCTAGCACTGCAGCCTCTGCTCTACATCGGAGCCACATACACAACACAACTGCTCTCTAGACGAGCTGAACCACACGTCTGATGAAACTTCACAGATACACATATCGATACACACAGTAGATGCAATATTATACATTTTCTTGTAAGCACGTAACTCGACACAAAACAGGAGGCACAATATTAGACATTTTCTTACAAATTCAGCAATATACATTTTCTATGGACACGTATCAGCTGAGTTGTATCTTCGATTGGATCTTGGTGTAGTTTGGCCATCGCATTTGGACGCCACTTAATTGTTCATGTTTCCAAAGCCTGATGGCACCATGTAACTTGTGAAGATTTTAAGCAGATTGTTCGTTGGCAGTATACCACGTGCTACTACCCATTTATCAAGTTGCCCACACTGAAAAGCTGCTAACAAAGTTATCAGGGATCTGTGTCTGTCATCCATATATTTGCACAACTTCAACTGTAATTATAACTGCTTCTAGGAATTTCTAGGTGCTCCACACCCTTTTAGAATGTATCAAATTTATCACTTCTCTTTTAGAATTCAGTCTATACAAGTAATTTGTCAATATTACATGGAGTTGTTGATCCATGAATATCCGTATTGCCGCGCGGGAGTAGCTGAGCAGTCTGGAGCGCCATGTAGCGGATTGCACGGCCTCCCCCGTCGGAGGTTCGAATCCTCCCTCGGGCATGGATGTTTGTGTCGTCTTCAGTATAAGATAGTTTATAAGTAGTTTGTAAGTTTAGGGACTGATGACCCCGCAGTTAAGTCCCATAAGCTTAATAAACTTTTGAACATTTGAATATCCCTATTGTACCTATTACGTTGAAGATCATTGTGACACATTCTATGCGAGGGAAGCATTTACAAAATTTGAAGGTAGTTTTAAAAGGTTATTTTGCTAGTGGCGTGCATTGAAAAATGGAAAGAAAAAATGTTTCTATCACAAAGTTAAAAAGTTTGTTAAATGGACGAATAGAAGTCAAATACAAAAATCAAATACGTAAGTCAAGTACACTGTGTGGTGTCGCACAAGTACAAAGTGCGCGCCACCTACTTTCGCCGCGCGCTGCCATGCACGCACGGCGCGGCGTTCTTACGACGACAGCCACGAGCGCCCTCTGCTGCAACTCCGCTCGTGGCCACCACTGAACGACATCGTTCACTTGGGACTGAGAGAGGAACCAGTTAACACTTCGGAATCAGATAGGCACCAGTGAAGACTTGGCTATCAGTTAGGCACTAGGCAGGCCTCTAGCTCAACTATGTATCAGCATGTAAAAGTTAAGTATTGTATAAATTCTGTGCAATATATATCTCGTTCTAATTTACTCTAGTGTTTCTAGTTTCTGGCTGCTCCCCTCCGTACCTGCACCAGCGTGCTATCTTTATTCCTGTGTCGGTCTCATTCCACTCGGCCACCGACACCTACCACGGAAACGAGACACAAAAGCAGCGACGAGGCTGGGACACAAAAGTGGCGACGAGGAGTGATAGACGAACCTTGGACCAGCCCGTTTGCAGCATCCAGACAGCAGCAGTCGGAGCACGCAGAAATTGCTCCCGCCCACCCACCCTTATTATAAGATTTTTGGGGGAACATATTATTACGTGTTTTGTGGACTTTTTTGTTGCAGAGCGTCCTCTTTCATATTGCATTTCTGTTTTGTTTCTGTATGCGCAGCGCCTAATCGGTCAGCATGGCCACTACCCCGAACCCAAACTTAATGGAAATTATTCAGTTACAGACGGCGCAAATCACACAACTCCTGCAAGCAGTGGCCCAGCTGACAGCGCAAGCAGCTAACCAACAACAGCCGCCGCTTCAGCAGCCCACACCTGCCGCCGCAACGCTTCCTACGTTTGGAGCGACTATTTCGCACAGTTTCAAGAACTCGTCGCGGCTCATCAACTTACAGGTCAGACTTTTAAGCACCTTTTATTGTCTGTGGTGGGCCCCAAAACTTTCGTGTTACTGCAAAAACTTCTCCCCAACGCATCTCCTCGTGATGTAGACTTTGAACAAATAGTAGAGGCACTAAATGCTCATTACGAGAGAAAAGTTCTCGTAGCTGCGGCACGGTACCGATTTTTCAGACTGAAAAAATCACCCGAGCAGTCACACCAGCAGTGAATTACGGAACTGAAGGGCTTAACCCGCAAATGTAAATTTACTTGCTCTTGTGGACTTTCTTATAGTGACGTGATATCGCGAGATGCAATTACGCAGAACATTCAGGACCCCAGAATTAGAGCAGCAATTCTGAAACAGTCTGACCCTTCATTAGACAGTGTACTGTAGCTTATTGAAGCGCATGATACCTTTGACTTAGCAGATGTAGAAATGCAAAGCCACAGTGTTAACTCAGTGCGCCGCAATGGACGCTTTCCTAGCCGTAGTTCTCAGTATAGCACTAGTGATTCTTATTTTTCTACCAACCGTGCTGAACAGACAGTGAACAGTAGCCAGTGTAAAAGTGCGACACAAAGGTCGCCCCATCGTGTTAGAAACAGTAATTTGAATAACGGGCGCCAACGCTCATTTCAGAAAAATGTTCGTAAGTCTTGCCCTCAGTGTGTATCTCGCCACAAGCGTGCACAATGCCCTAGTCGCAACGCAACCTGTTACCAATGTGGCAAATTAGGACATGTACGAACAGTGTGTATACAAAACAAAATTTCAAAGAACGGTGCCGTTAGAAACAGTGCAAGAACAATTCACGCTGTAAATGTCATACACGCTTTGAACTTGGACAGTGTTTCTCGTGATTCTCAAATGCAAGACAATTTTTCTGCGCCTACGGCAAAACTATGTAGTGAGCCACGTCGCAAGCGCCGCCGAGCGCGTAATTCTGTGCAACGGAAAAGGGTTCGGGACAAGCAAAGTGACTATGTACAGTGTAATCCTGTAGTGAACCTAGTGCCTTCTTCAACTTTTCCTTGTAAAAGTGCCCAGTACTGTGTAGCTAGTGACAATAGAACTGATGTAGCTACTCAAAAGTTTAGTGCAGTAGTTAGTGACTCTGTAGTAGCCTCGCATTGTGCGGACGCCGATCTGGCGGTAGTGCCATCTAGTGACAGTGTTGTTAATCCGCTGCGTGCCGAGTCTGCGCCGCTTACTTCACTACACAGCCCGCGCATGTGCAAGCGCATCAAACAAGGCGTAGCAGACGTTGCCCACATTCGCGCACTTGTCGAGCGCCACAAGCAAAAACTTTTTGTGAATCTCTCTATAGAAAATAAGACTGTGCAATTTCAGCTCGATACTGGTTCCGCTGTTACATTAATTAATAAAGATACTTATGAACTTCTGGGTTCGCCGAAATTGTCGCCGTCTAATCAAGTGCTAACAGCGTATACAGGTCAAAATATTCCCGTGCTAGGAACGTGTAGCTTGCCTGCCTCTTTTCAAGGTGTAACAAAGACAGTTGCTTTTGTAGTTCTTCAGGCCAAATCTACACAGAACATTTTTGGATTAGATGCGTTTGACTTGTTTGGTTTATCAATTCAAAGAGATGTCCTTCAAATTTCGTCAGTAGTTCCTGAGGACAAAATTAATGCATTGTGTGAAAAATACCGTGACTTGTTTTCGCCGAAACTAGGTTGTGCAAAAGACTTCGTGGCACATGTAACTTTAAAAGAATCTGCTGTACCAAAATTTCGTAAAGCTAGACCAGTGCCTATCGCAATTCGTGATAATGTTGCTGCGGAACTTAAACGTTGGCAAGATAGTGGTGTGATTCCTCCTGTTTCTGCGAGTCAGTGGGCCTCGCCTTTAGTAATTATACCCAAGCCGTCAGGAAAACTTCGTCTCTATGCGGACTTTAAATCAACAGTGAACAGTCAAACAATTGTAGACACTTATCCCCTGCCCAGACCTGACGAACTAATGGACAAATTAGGACAGTCTCGCTTCTTTTCCAAGATTGATTTAGCAGACGCATACTTACAGATTCCACTTGATGACGAGTCAAAAAAGTTTTTCGTCATTAATACTCACATGGGTCTTTTTCAATTTCAACGCCTACCCTTTGGCAGTTCTTCCGCCCCCGCTATTTTTCAGCGCTTTTTGGAACAGCTGACAGTTTCTGTACCGTGTTGCTCGAACTATTTAGATGATATTGTGGTATCCGGACGTACAGTTGAAGAACATTTATCAAACCTGGAGTGCCTTTTCAAAGTGTTGACTGCAGCAGGGCTACGTTGTAATAAAGCAAAGTGTTCGTTTTTTCAAACTGAAATAGAGTACCTAGGCCATGTGATTAATGCCCAAGTAATTCATCCCTTACAGTCACATCTTAGAGCAATCAAAGACTTCCTCCTCCTAATAATGTGCAGGAATTGCAAGCAGTAATGGGAAAGCTTAACTATTATTTCAGATTTATTCCCAATGCCTCTCAGATTGCAGCTACACTGAATCGCTTACGTAGGAAAAATGTTCCTTTTGTATGGTCTGAAGATTGCCAGGTTGCCTTTGACAAATTAAAGACTGCACTACTCAGGGATGCATGTTTCATTCCCTTTGACCCACAGAAGCCTGTAGTGTTAGCAGTTGATGCCTCGTCCTACGGTCTGGGTGCAGTTTTGTCACATCGTATTGGATCTTTCGATCGACCTATTGCCTTTGTGTCCAAGCTACTGACGCCAACGCAACAGAATTACAGTCAGATAGAAAAGGAGGCCTTAGCAATCATTTACGGCGTCACAAAGTTTCATCATTATCTCTATGGCAGAAAATTTTATTTGTTGACAGACCACAAGCCTCTCTCGTCGTTGTTCTCACCCACAAAGCCAATTCCGCCACGAACGGCACAAAAGCTTCAGAGATGGTCCTTGATATTGTCTAATTATCAGTATGAGATTTTGTACCGACCTACCACTAAACATGCCAACGCGGACACACTGTCCCGACTTCCGGTTGGCCAGGATGTGTTGTTTGATTCTTCGGAAATGGCATGTTGTCAGATAGACTTCAGAGATGCTTCCGCTGTCGCAGATTTCCCTTTCAACTCTCGTCGGGTTGCACAGGAAACAGCTGCGGATGCAGACCTAAGTGTGGTAGCACGTTTTGTTCGCTCAGGGTGGCCTGCCAGAGCCAAATACATTAAACGGCCTCTGGTTCGACGTTATTTTGCACAACGTCATGCACTGTCTTTAAGTCAGGGTGTTCTGTTGTTACATACCGACAACGACCAAACACGAGTGATTGTTCCTCGTTCCCTGCAACGAGAAGTGTTACGCCTCCTGCATCAAGGACATTGGGGTATTGTTAGGACAAAGCAACTGGCCAGACGTCATTGTACCTGGGTTGGAATGGACGCTCAGATAGAGAGCATGACGTCACAGTGTACTGTTTGTGCGGAGCATCAGGCGGCTCCTCCGCAACGTTTCTCAGACTGGCCACGGCCCAAGGGACCATGGCAACGTTTACACATTGACTTTGCCGGACCTTTCTGGAATACGCGCTGGTTAATCGTTGTAGACGCTTTCAGCAAGTTTCCTTTTGTGATTGCCATGAACTCAACGACGGCGTCTAGTACAATCAGTGCCTTAACATCAGTGTTTTGCATCGAAGGTTTGCCTGAAACAATCGTCAGCGACAATGGACCTCAGTTTGTCGGTGCGGAATTTCAACAGTTTTGTCGTGTGAATGGCATTCAGCGTATCACCACCGCACCTTTTCACCTTCAGTCCAATGGTGAAGCAGAACGCTTCGTTCGAACATTCATGTCACACATGGAAAAGATGAAAGGTCAGCACTCCAGGCAGCAAGCTCTTCAAATTTTCCTGTCTACGTATCGGTGCATGCCACGTGACGGCCCGTCTCCTGCCGAGCTGCTACACGGCCGCCGTCACCGCACTCTCCTTCACCTGCTGCAGCCTCCCACGCACCGAGTCGGTTCGTATGGCGCTACGCGTTTTCAGGTTTCTACGCCGGTGCTGTACAGGGTGGACGCCGGGCACCATTCAACGCGTGCTCGGTCGCAATATGTATGTTGTACGTTCATCCACAGGGTCGGAGCTGCGGCACCACGCAAACCAATTGCGCTTGCACAGGCCGCACGGTCCTGTCTCCGTTCAGTTTTGAGAGTGCGTTTTTTGAACAAACGATTTCATGGATAGTGTTCTTGAAATATGGTATTGTTATAACATTGTTAGTTTAAATCGAGTTAAATTTATTAACAGTAATGAAATGTTTATCTTTGTTTAAAAATAATTTTGCAGGCAAATTAAATATCCGAGTTATATTTTTCTCTGAAAGATTTTAAAATCCAAAACATGACATTGTTAGTAATTTTCATGAAGTTACATCAGTTAGAAAATAAACCAGATATTTCATTTTTAATAATTAGTACGAGTTTCTTAAACAAATTACCAGTTTATCCCTCCTCACATTTTTATTAAAAGTGCCATAGATGTTTTCTGTAGTTAATTTTCCAGTAGTAAGTACAGCAGGAAGCAGTTTGGTGTTGCGCAAAAATATGCAATGTGACTAATATAAAATAATAATAAAAAACAGTTAACTTTGTTACGACATTTTCATACAAAAACAATTAGCAGTGTGTGTCTCATTATAATAAACATTACGCAGTCAGATAGGTTTTGCAATACCTTTACACTCACATAGAACACAGTTAAAAAATACGCAGTCAGATTAACATGACGTTGTGCAAAGGCATTTAGGTAGAACAAGTTCAAACACATTCAATTACATTTCATTCAAGTAGCGTAAGCAGACGTAAATTTTGTAAGAGAGAAGGACAAGCAAGAAACTTTCAAATGGAAAAATTGCTAAAGCAAAAAAAGGGTAGAAATTCTGTAGTTAAAAGATTTTCATGTTAATGTGAATAAATATCATAATGTTATGTCGTAGGGCGGATTATCCGTGCGTACTGGGGCGCCGTGCTGCGGTGCGTGTTGCCTTTCGCCGTCATGGGTTCGAGGCCCCCCCCCCACCCTCCCCCCTCGGGCATGGGTGTTTGTGTTGTCTTTAGGTTAGCTATGGACTAATAACCATGCAGTTGAATCAGATAGATTTACAAACATTTGAACATAGTGTTATTCTGTTATTGCTACATGGCTTTGGAAAAAATTACTTGGGTTGGCAGTTTCAA
Source organism: Locusta migratoria (assembly GCA_026315105.1). Lineage (NCBI taxonomy): Eukaryota > Metazoa > Arthropoda > Insecta > Orthoptera > Acrididae > Locusta > Locusta migratoria. Next base: position 320,247,457 of record CM048748.1, on the reverse strand, counting down.
GTTTTATATACGAGTTTCAAACATGAGGTGAAGATTCGCAAAGCATTGATTACTGAGTTGATCTCATCCCTGTGTGGAAGGCACGCCAAAAAGGCAGGTGAGGTAAGTGAGACCGCCTCTGCTTAGCTTATTCATTGAGGAAATGAAAGATTTTCAGTCGATCAGGTAAGCAACAGGAGAGAAAAATGGTACACAGGTTTTAATCAGTATGGTTGCTGGTGAAGGAGAGGAAAGAAATTTGCTGTCCAGAAAGGAGGCAGATACTAAACGCTTGAATTATTGGCCGTTATCTGAGTTTATGAATCTTTTTAAACCAATATTATCACGTAACGTAGCCCATCTTTGGCGTAACTTTCATACTTGAAAGTAGCGTAATATAGAGGCTTCTAATTGTGAGTGCTTAAATCAGGATGTCAGAGGTAAACTACAGAGAAGGCAAAAATAACAATTGCGAGGTTTTTATCGCATTTCATTCATAACTTCTTTGAGGTAAACTATGTATGCAGTATCATATGTGCAATCAGAATCCAGCGATATACAACGCTTCCCTCCTCCCCCTCTCATAATCTTTATATAAAAATCAGTGTGTTCGTATGTTTGTGTGTACGTATTGCATACAAATCTACAGTTGCAATCCTTGAGGACGGTCACCATAAGTGTAAGGATTACTTACAACACTTCGTTCACGAGACATGACGTCATAAACAATGAAATGCGAGAAAAACTGCTGCATTTCGAGACAATTTTACACATTTCAAATGTTCCAATGGTTGTGATGCTCATGGGCTTCAACTTCAGGGCCATCAGTCCCTAAACTTACAAACTACGTATGAACTATTTTATACTAAAGACAGCACAAACATCAATGCCCGAGGAAGGAGGGGGATTCGAACTCCCGACGGGGAACGGCCTCGCACATCGGAGTATACCGCCTCAATGCGCTCGGCCGCTCCGTCGCGGCTTACAAATATCCTCCTAAACCACTGGACTGATTTAAACCAAATTTGGTACATATATTCCTTACCGTCAGGTACCAATTCTGTCATGATAGGAACAACATACGACACATGGATCAGGAGATATACCGTCATAATCAATAGGAGTTGCAGGAAACTGCCATATAATGCTAAGAGACTGTATTTAAACAGTACATGAGAACGAGATTACTGAGCGTCTTTCAACAAACTTTAAACATAATTTCTAACCTTTATTAACCTTTTTCTCGCTGGCAACCATAGCAAAATTGTGAAAGGAAAAAAGGATTCTCCATTACTGTTCATAGAATAAAAATATGGCATTCGTATGACGTTACAATTTATAAATTCTACTCTACAAATTGTATCAGCAGGAACTTTTACTTCAATGTACCTTCCAAATTGTATCAGTACGACACGTAGCTCATAAGATACGAGCATATAAACAGTAGCGTACCAAGTTTTAGTCTATTACTTCTTTACTACTAATTGTATTCGCAACAGATTTTACAGACATTCAGAACTTATACAAATGAATATATACCTGAAAAACTATACAATTGTACAAGATATAACGCATTAAATATATGGTACGAATTTTATGTCATTTGTATTTTTATTACCATCTTTGTTTGTTTGGATACTGCACTTATAATTTTGGACATTCTGCAAGAGAGCTTTATTTCGTATATACGAGCTATGTCCACAAAGTAAGTTCCGTTTGGTTATACAAACCAAACGTGGACAGATATATGAAAAATATTTATTGTACAAAAATCTGCAACTATTCAACTACTTTTCTACATAACTTCCGAAATTTTTGTAGGTACTTGTCATAGCGTGGGACAAGTTTTTGTGTGCTTTCCTCATAGAAGGTTGCCGCTTGTCTATTCAACCAAGTGGTAAACAAGTTCTTTCAGCTCATCATCATTGAAGTGTTGACCACCAAGGATAGATTTTCAAAAAATGTTCAAATGTTTGTTAAGCTTAAGGGACTTAACTCAGGGGTCATCAGTCACTAAACTTACAAACTACTTATGAACTACCTTACACTAAAGATGACACAAACATCCATGCCCGAGGGGGGATTCGAACCCCCGACGGCGGACGGCCGTGCGCACCGCAACACGGCGTTCCAGTACGCGCGGCTAATCCGCCGCGGCAAGGATAGATTTTAGGTGTAAGAAGAGATGAAATGAGTCTTCTTCCCTTCACGTTGCCGCCCGAACTCACAAGGCGAATGTGCCCAGACAACACTTACGGGAATTTCACTGGGACGTATTTTATCATCCTCCGTACAGACTCGCTACTAGCGACTTTTTTGTTACACCTAAAACCTGTCCATGGTTGTCAACACTTCGGAAATGATGACGAGCTGAAAGAACATGTTCCCACATGGTTGAATACACAGGCGGCAACCTTCTGCCGACTCCCTGAGAGAAATTCGCAAGGTCGACTCGGTCTTCAGGGCTCCTTCAAAAATAGGTCAGTTGATGAGACCTGTTAAAGATGACGTAGGTATATGAACACCGGGAGTATATAAAATACCTTGTGGCCGTGGACAATTTTATATAGGACAAACAGTGTGCACTATTGAACAGCCCTGTGCGTTTACATTATCCCGAAAAGTCAGCAATTGTGAAGCATGGACTTCAAAACAGACATCGTACTGCGTTTGAGAAGACATCCATAATTACAAGAATGAACAGTCACTGGGAAGTGCAATGAAATAGGCGATTGAGATCAAAATAGCAGACAATACTCTTAATAGAGACGGCGGCTTGCAGCTGAGCACGGCTTGGAACCAGGCGATCGGAAGGTCATGTCGCGAAGCACCAGTGACGTCACAGCCCGCAGTGCAGCTATATAAGGACGACAGCAGCAATCACTAGACAGTCAACCACTAGACAATGGCCGAGAAGATTCGGCGAAACGTCGTGGACTTTATTCACATGAAGTGATAAGTGCCATCGACAAGGGATCTCAAATCGGTTCCATATTTCTGGATTTCAGGAAGGCTTTTGACACTGTACCCCACAAGCGGCTTCTTATGAAATTGCGTGCTTATGGAATATCTCCCCAACTGTGCGATTGGATTCACGATTTCCTATCAGAAAGAACACAGTCGTTGTAATTGACGGTAAGTCATCGAGTAAAATACTCTTCCTTGTGTTTGTAAACGATTTAGGAGACAATCTGCATACTCCCTTATATTGTTCGCGGATGATGCTGTCGTTTATCGGTTAGTGAAGTCAACAGAGGATCAAAAGCAACTGCAAAGCGATTTAGACAAAATATCTGCATGGTGCGAAAATTGGCAACTGACACTAAATAAAGAAAAGTGTGGAGTAATACACATGACCACTAAAAGAAATCCGCTGAACTTTAATTAAGCGATAAATCAGTCAAACCTTAAGGTCGTAGATTCTACCAAATACCTAGGAGTTAATATTACGAACAACTTTGACTGGAGAGAACATACAGAAAATATTGTGGGGAAGGCGAACCAAAGGTTACGTTTCATCGGCAGAACGCTTCGAAGATGCACCAGCTCCACCAAAGAGACTGCCTACATCACACTTGTGCGTCCTCTCCTGGAGTACTGTTGCCCCTTGTGGGACCCTCACCAGGTGGGACTGACGGAAGACATTGAGAAGGTTCAGAGAAGGGCAGCTCGTTTTGTTTTATCACGTTACGGGGGGAAAGCGTCACGGAAATGTTGCACGAATTGAGGTGGAAATCATTAAAAGAAAGACGTTATTCATTGCGGCGTGATCTGTTTGCGAAGTTTCAATCACCGACTTTTAGTTCTGAATGTGAAAATATTTTGCTAGCACCCACCTACTTAGGGAGACATGACCATCCCAATGAAATAAGAGAAATCAGATCGAAAACGAAACGATTTAGGTGTTTTCTTCCCGCGCGCTATTAGAGAATGGAACGGTAGAGAAAAGTTAGGAAAGTGGTTAATGAACCCTCTGCCAGGCATGTGATTTGCAGAGTATCAATGTAGATGTAGATGTAAACCACATGACGCGGCTGGAAGCCCGAGAAAATTTTATCAAGATAATTATTAACTCAAGCCAGGAATAAATAAATACCCGGACATCGCCGGTTCTTCATCTAGTATTCCATAAAAAGGAAATACTGTAGATAATGGAAAGAATATAAATCACATAGTTGTGGATTTTACTTAAGCGAAACAATTTCAATCGTTCAGTTTCTTTTCATCTGTATTTAGTTACGGGTTGCCGCTTCCTTCCTGCTCGGCCGCGTACAGCCGCGTTAGCATGCTTCCCACACGAATGTAAATGGTGCAACCGGGCTCGGCTTGCACGCAATCGGCTCGTCCGCACAGGAGGCTACGTGGCGGCGGAAACTCGCCCGGGAACGGCGGCGCCACGGAACGACTTTTCCGGCCGAGCCACGCGGCACACCCGCAGAGAAATTCGCGCTGGCGTATTTCTTTGCCGGCTGTCGCTGGCCGGCGCAGCAACGCCGAAATAAAACACTTTTACAGCATAAATAAATAACTACGTGATAAAACTGGTTGCGTAAATTTCCAGCTGTGACGCGGCACGCACTTAGAGCGCGCGGCGGCAGAGAAAAACGAGCTGAGCCATGAGTGGCGCGCAGCGATCTGAGTCACGGCTGCCCTGCGAGCGGCAGAGATAATACGCAAACCGCAGGGCTGCCAACAGTTGCAGTGGGTGCAGAGATAGCAGCTAATTTTGCGGCGCCTATACATTGTTAACTTGCCAACATTTGTCGTGTCCTTATGGGAATGTACATTTCACCGGTAATAGGGCATATGGCTATGGTATTGTTCCTTATGCAGCGCGTGCGCAGTTATAATTCCTCAAGGTTGACATATTTTAAACTCTCCAGCAAAAACACGTACTCTGCTCAGAGAGTCAAGAGACGTTATACATTTTGTGCGCGGTGATTATCTCTGCGCTGTTATTTCTCGACCTTCTGCCTTATACAGTGTACAGTAGCGACTGGTACGTCACTGGGGGTTCACTTCTTTCAGTGCCCGCGCTCGACGCGTCGATGCGTCGGCGCCCCCGTCCCGTATGTATATATTTTCGTTAGAAGATCTGTAGAATATTGTTTGCGCTTACTTCAACTCGAGCTTAGACATCGGCCTACCAAGCTTATTTCAAACTTCTCTTTCAAGCTTAATGCTGAATAATGCCTTCGCCAGCAGCTTCTCCTTAATGATAGTCGTTAACTCTCTCGCAGTCGTAGCGGTCACTCTCAAATTGAACGATACTTCCAAAGAATACTGTGTAACTTATAATTTATATATGTTGGTCAGCTCGCAAAATCAACAACTTTTAAAATCTTTACTGTAAAATACATACAGAATAAATTAAGTACAATGCAGTACAAATAATCAGAAATAATATAAATTAACAGAAAAATTTACATAACTTTATAAGTACCGTGTATACACTATTGCGGCTTATAGAGAACGTATTCAAACTGAAATATTACACTGTGGCAAGATGTTAGACATAAAGAAAAAAGAACCAATACGCTGATATCTGTACATATTAAGATTCAACACATAAAAATATTTACATTTCTACATGTTTCACCGCACTTATTTGTACCCATAGTAGCACCATGAGCTACCATTTTATTGGTATTTCGGTGATATATTGGGTTTCGACATGTTGATATTAAGGAATAATTTAAAGTGCAAGAAAAATATAAATGAAAGGTACATATTCAAATGGTTTAAATTTAGAGAAGAAATTGTACAGTCTTCCATAGAAAATAGTCGAACAAGTAAATAATTAATTTTACAATGTTTATCTTTAAAAGGCAACAGAAACAAAGCCAAAAAATACATTTTATACGACTAGTAATAGTATTTCTTTTCTTTTTTGCTTTTACAGGTATACAAAGTGTCCCAAAGTGTCCGGGCAATATCTCTGGAGTGGCTCAATTCTGCAAAAAATGTCTCAGTGAAAAGTTGTAAAGTTTGAAGGGGGTCATGGAGTGGTTACCTCCAAATGACCCGGAAGTCTGTTTTCAAGGTAAAGCCAAGGTCAAGTTCATTTTCTCAAATGGTAACCCCTATTTTTCATTCCATATTCGTATAGTGTATGAAAAAATACGCATTTTTTCTAGGAAACTTTTTTTTCTTTACACCGCTCATTTGTCGCCAAATGGCACTTCATTGTAACTTTCCCAGGTCACCAGTATCTCAAGAACAAAGCAAGATCGGTAAACATTTTCATTGAAAAACGTGTGTGGTTTCTGAACTCTCTCCACTGGTAAAATTTTCGTGAACTTGTAATGACCTTGAATTTCTTCAGTACACTTTAACCTGAAAGTAAATACCGTCGGTATTAGCGTAACCCTATGTGCACCACTTGGAGGGTGCCGAATCAGAGATCAGTATCATGCTTATGCCAACACATTTGATGATGCTCCGAGGCTAACTGATAAGCATTATTGTCGGGGAATCTGAAATCATGACTAGATTTTTACTTTTGGAGACTTTGAAAATATCTCTGCTGTGCTTATTTCGAATGATTATTGACTGGTGCGAAATGTTCAAATGTTTGTAAATCTATCGTACCAAACTGCGTGGTCATCAGTCCGTAGCTCACAAACTACTTAAACCTAGGTAAACTAACCTAAGGACAACACACACACCCATGCCCCAGGGAGGACTCGAACCTCCACGGCGAGCAACCGCGCGCTCCGCAGCGGGACGTTTAAACCGCTCGGCTACTCCACCGCAGCTGACTGGTGCGACTGTGATAAATCTATCTCTTTTGGACATAGAAACCATGTAGAGATTGCCCAGCGGACTTCGCATTTCGTTAGCCCTGGAAAGGGATAATTATCATGGCTCTCACTAGTAATTTAGGATGTCTGGTGCTCGATTAACTGCCCATTTTGCCTAATGCACTCTCTCGGGTGGAAACTGATCTCCATTCCAGGTCTGATGGTTGATTGCCTGGAACGCTGCCACATCGTCGGGAGAGTCGAGTACACCTTCTGCTCCTCAGCTCCCCATAAGAAAAAGTCCAATGGTGTTAAGTCTGGCGATCTTGGCGGGAATTCACGAATTCCGCGGCTGATTAGCCGCGAGTGCTGGAGCGCCGTGTTGCGGTGCGCGCGGACGTCCGCCGTCGGGGGTTCGAATCCCCGCTCGGGCATGGATCTTTGTGTCGTCTTTAGTATAAGGTAGTTCATAAGTAGTTTGGAAGTTTAGGGTCCGATAACCCAGCAGTTAAGTCCCTTGAGATTTGGAAACATTTGATTTTTGAAATTCACGAACTGCACTGCCGGTACCAATCCATCGATTCGGGTAACTCGCATTAAGGTAGCTTCTGACAGGTAAGGTCTGATGTGCACGGGCGCCCTCATTTTGATACCACATACGTGATTGTATATTCAGAGGTATATTTTCTAGTAAAGGAGGCATCAGATTCTCAAGAATGTGAAGATGGCGCACGCCTTCCTACGTTTCGCCACAAAATACGGGACTTATCATGTATTCTCCAACTATGCCCGCCCAGACATTGCTTGACTACTGTCTCTGTGTTTAGTGATCACGTTGTTAGCAAGGATTTGCTTCCGCCCTGTAGTGTGCGTTATGGAGATTGACTACTCCCATTTTATAGAAGTTTGCCGCGTCTGTAAAGGGTGCGTGCGAAGAAAAAATGTATTGCGACGTATTTGCGCATCGGCCCATCGACAAAATGCCAGGCGTCTCTCAAGATCTCAAGGCTCAATTGCTTGAGTGATATGTAAGCGACTTGGATGGAATTTAAAGTATCTTAAAACGCGAAATACCTTTGATCGAGGCGCGCCATGGATCGGCTGAATCTGACGAGTTGAAAGGTGTGGATCTTCAGCGACGATAGCACGAACTCTCAGCGCAATCGCCTCTCTCGGGCCCGTCTTTCGTCTCTGCCTTTTCAAGCTCTGCCTCTTTCAGCTCGTCTTACTAGAGACCTTATTCTTTCCTACGTGGGATGACTGACATCGGGATACCTTTCAGCATACAAGCTTTGCGCGCCTTCAAAATTATCGTGACACTCGCCAAGAATTTTTATCATTCTCACTACTTCGAATGGCATGTAATCAGCCATTTCGGACATAACGTATTAGAGTCGAAAAATAAATTGTACTGATCACTTTTACTATTCTTGAGTTTCTTAGGTTTTCCCTTCAACGAACCATCTGGCAAGCGAGTTGCAGGACTACTGACTTATTACAATGGACGCAACCCGCTTGTTTACACATGCTTGCCGCAGTTTCCGCCACAACGTGAAACCAAACCATACAGTATTCAAGTGCGTTCTTTTAGAAAATTACTTAGGTTCTAAAGGATGGCTGTCTTTCGAGAGGGCACCTTTACATGTCTCGATACTGACGTAAATAATAAAACAATTAAATACCCCAAGGTAATACATGCTTTTCAAATATGGAGAGAAGCCAGAAACTACAGAAATGCTCTAAAAAGTCGAATGCGAGACAGTGACTCAGCTGCATTCTACCTTATGTGTTCTAAAAGTTCTTGTTGATAAAACTGCTGCTTGTCCGGATTTGGAGGTCCACGAGGCGAAACCAGAGTTCGACGAGGCGGGATTTTTCTGAATCCCTTAACATATACTGTTTCTCAGTCCAAATGAGAAAAATTTATTACAGTCGCGGCAGTAAAAATTCATTGTAAATGAGCACAGCCAAGATATTTTCAAAGTCTCCAAAGCTAAAATTTCTCTGGATCCCCAGAGATGATTTCAACTTCTCCGACAATGACGTTTATTAGTTAGCCTCGGAGCTCCACTCTTCTCCGATTGTGTTGGCATAAGCACGATGCTGGTATCTGATTCGGCACCCTCCAAGTGGTGCACACTGGGTTACACTGATGACGATGGTATTTACTTTCAGGTTAATGCGTACTGGAGAATTTCAAGTTCATGAAAATTTGACCAATGCAAAAAGTGCAGAAACCACACAAGTTTTTCATTAGAAATGTTTTCCGATCTTGTTTCATTCTCTAGATACTAGTGACATGGGAAACTTACATCGGCGACAAACGATTGGTTTTTGGAAAAAATGTTCTTTACGAAGAAATCTTAGTTTTTCATTTAAGAAAATGAACTTGGTTTGTCTTTGAAAAAAGGTTCAAGGTCATTTCGAGTTAACCATTGCATGACTCCCTTCAAACGTTACAACTTTCACTAGAGAAATTTTTGCAGAACTGAGCCACTCATATCGACCGGAGAATATTAAGATGGGAGAATCTGTATAAGGTGAGTAACAAATTTTGGATAAGATTCTAAAATGCAACATTTTTCGCTGCTTATTGCAATGAAGGGACAGTAACCTAAGAAGCAACAATTTCAGTCTAAAATTATGTGTTAGAAATATTTAAGAACAAATATTTGACAGTATTTTCTAAGCTCACAATTTAGACACTGGACGAATGTTTCCCCTTGCCAGGGATTTGCGCGCGCGCGCGCGCGCACACACACACACACACACACGCACACAAACACACACACACACACACACACACACACACACACATACTTGCAAACATATTTGTTCTACTTGAAACACCTTCGATTTTTTTTATTCCCCTTTTGCTATTTGCAGGAAACCTGAATTTTATAACGCTTTCTTTGTCCATATCAGCCAGACCGGTGTAGATTTCTTGCAAGGGACGTTTGTCTCCTCTCTCCAGATTGCGGTGGGAGAGAATAAATTCTCGCCGTAAAATCTTCGTTAGATGTTTCAGATTCTGTCTGCCGTTCATTTGATGCGACTGAATCACTTGACTCTGAAATTTCCTCGGGGACAATATCGCACGTCTTACTGCTGCATTCGTCACTCGATTGCGTCTTTGTAACGTTCTCCAGAGTAGGAATGAGGCATCCATAAGACCACCTAGTCTTACCATCGTAGTTTGTGTCGTGAAATCACAATAAGAAAGAGCACATGCTCCAGAGAAGATTCTAAGAGCAAAAGTACGTTATCTCAGTGAGTTCTCAATTTCTGATGAATGAAAACTTCGAAGTTTATGCTCTGAGCAAGAAGTTCGTTCTCGCTAGCTCCCTCCTTCTTTATTAAGTTGTCCTTGTGTCATGTCCGGCACAGAACAACTGTTCAATGGTGTAGTTCTTTAAACTAGCCCAGCCAGACATTTTATTCATTGTGCAAGTATGGAGTAGACATCTACGTGTGCATGAAGAACTGTAGTATGTTTAGATATTAGTTTGATCTGCAGCAGCATATTATTAATACTAAATATGAAGGCTATTCTCACGATGTTACATTATTTTCGTCATTCGAGAAACCTTTTTGTTATTGAACTTTGGTTAATACAATTTGGGAACGAAATTTTAAGAATTCATTACATTTTCACCTGTTTCAACGTGGAACGCTGTCAGTTTTCTAACACGGGATACTTTTTGTTAAATACGGCACCCAATGGTCTGCTCATAAGGGATAGGTCATGCGATTGTGTTACGAGAAACAGACTGCTATTATGTAATCAATCAATTAATAGTTTTCCTGTAATTTCTACTTTTAACATAACGGAAGTTACGATTATGAAGTCAGAAAAGGCATCTTAAATAGGCCAACCGGCAGTACAAGCAAACAATACTTCAGTACCCGGTATGGCTGCAATATTTATTTTGTGATACAGACTGTGAAGTCCTGGGATGCACTTTATTTACAATTGTCATAAGGTCTTATTAATGTACCCTATTCAAGAACATGCAAAACCGATTTGCTATGTAGCTGTTTACAAATGTAAATATGCACTCCAAACACATATCGGTAATGAAGAAACTCATCTCACATCACTCTCGAATCCTGCGGCCTCCCCCGTCGGAGGTTTGAATCCTCCCTCAGGAAAAGATGTGTGTGTTGTCATTAAGTTAGTTAAACTTACTTTAAGTTGTCTGTAAGACTAGGGACTGATGACCAACGTAGTTTGATCCCATAGAATTACAAACATTTGAACTGTTTTGCATTTGAACTGTTTTGCATTTGAACTGTTAACTGTTTTACATTTGAACATCACTCTCGTATATATATGAAATGCTTGTGTCACTATCATCGTTTTTGTGATGGAAGCGTCTCGTCAGCAAAATGTTTTTATTTGCATAAATATTTTAGTTCTTCTCGTATTTCTTCAGAAAACATATAAATGAACTTTTTAAGCAACATACATTTTATAATTTTTATACCCCTTTCCACTCGAACCTCCTGATCGTGCGGGATCGGATTTTACTTCATTACCCCGACGTCAATCTTCTGGTATACTTCCAAAGGACATGCAACGATAGTTCAGGCTCTGCTCTTCGCCTGCACAATGACTGCATGTCATTTGGAATCATATCAGAAAACTGAGGTCGGAGGCAAAGAGGAAATCAGAAGCGGCACAATCGTGTAGATTCGCGTAGAAAGGGTTATTCCGCAGTAAAAGGTAGTCTTAATAGCAGTTTACGTCGAAGTATGTCACAGAGCTCACTTCAAAAAATGGAGAATGTTTCCAGTCGTGAGATACTTCTCTATCTTTATTCGTACGAAATCGGAGAATGTTCTCTGTTGTGACCGTTTTTCTCATGCAGAGAACATATTCGGTTGAAGTATATTCTCAAACTCGCTTTATTCACGCGAACTAGAGCACGGAAAACCGAATTCAGCAGTGAAATAAGGCGTTTATTGATCATCACATCTTTTATTTCACGTTCGTTCTGGGCTAACGTCGTAATATATTCCAACATGTAAATAACGGCGTAAAATTATTTAGTATATAAGATCTGGTGTTATATCAAATTCTTTTAGCCGGCTGCGGTGGCCGAGGGGACTGAGGCGCTCCAGTCACGGTATGCACGGCCACTACGGTCGGGGGTTCGAATCCCCCCTCGGGCATGGATATTTGTGCCGTCCTTAGTATAAGGTAGTTGATAAGCAGTTTGTAAGTTTAGGGACTGATAACCCCGTAGTTAAGTCCAATAGGCTTAACAAACATTTGAACATTCTGAAATTCTTTTAAACAGTGTACAGGTCAAAATTAACCCACATAGTACTTCTGGTGTAACAAATTTCTTAATTCCTCTGGATGATCTAGGGGAATGAAATTTTACAACTCGATAACCGATTAAAAGTCACGAGAGAGTTGTACGATGAAAATGCTGCGGGCAGGGCTTTCTAAACACCCCCTGCGGATGTACGAGATGCGGCCTGTAATGAGTAAAATGGGCGGGGAGAACTACGTTAGTAAGTGTGGAAAAATTGAAAATTTTGACGATTCGCGTGCTAGGGTAGTGAGTGCAGTCCTGATGACTACAGTGTCCTGATGACTACAGTGTACAACGCAAAAGCTAAGAAAGCGTGAGAGCCGGGTTAGAATCTGGGCCTGGCAACAATTTTCAAATTTCTCCATTTATTTAATTGAACATACATTCGCAACTAATTTATTGACCGAAAATGCAAAATTCGATGAGTTAATTTTCACGCTGAATCGAATTTTCATCGCGAAGCTGAACAGGGGCAATGTCAGAGCCGAAAACCTTTCCGAATCTAATTCTGTGCATACAGTTGGACAGTGACTGTGCAGACAAGTGCGGGAGATCCCACACATGCCTCATCTTTTAAGGGAAGAGTAGTCGGGCTCTAGGTAGCCTGCTGGAGTAATTAGCAATGTACGTGTCATGTGAATAATGTTAACAGAAAGAATACATCACGGTTGAACACAGCGTCTAAATGAAAGCTGTCCACTTTTATGACACGGAAGACAAAAATTGTATACAGAAGAACTTCATACTCTATTTCAACCCTACATACAGCTTGATTTTAGAAAAGTGAACTGTTATAACGTAAATGTCGCACACTGTTGTGGTCTTCAGCCTGCAGACAGGTTTGATTCAGCTCGCCACGCTACCCTGTCCTGCGCAAGCCTCTTCATCTGAGAATGCGTACGGCAACCTACATCCGTGTGAATCTGCTTACTGCATTCTTATCTCGCTTTCCCTCTACGATTCTTATCCCACACTTCCTCCTAGGTTGACGATTCCTTGATGTCTCAGTTTGTTTCCCACCATCCTAACCCTTCTCTTAGTAGGATATGCCAAAAACTCCTTTTCTCCCCAGTTCTGTTGAACACCTCATTAGTTATGTGATCTACACTTCTAATCTTCATCATTCATCTGTAGTACCATATTTCGAAAGCTTCTATCATCTTTTTGTCTGAACTCCTTATCGTCCGCGTTTCACTCCCATATCTACATCTACATCTACATACATACTCCGCAATTCACCGGAAGGTGCGTGGCGGAGGGTACACTGTACCACTACTAGGCATTTCCTTTCCTATTCCACTCCCAAATTGAACGAGGAAAAAAATGCCTATATGCCTCCGTACGAGCCCTATTTTCTCTTATCTTGTCTTTGTGATCTTTACGCGAAATGTAAGTAGGTGGCAGCAAGATCGTACTACACTCAGCTTCAAATTCCGGCCCTCTAAATTTAATTAACAAAAATTCACGAAAAGAACGTCGTCTTTCTTCCAGCGATCCCCAATTGAGTTGCCGGAGCATTTCCGTGACACTCGCGCATTGGTCGAACCTACCGGTAACAAATCTAGCTGCTCGCCTCTGAACCGCCTCTATGTCTTCCTTCAAACCGATCTGCTGCGGATCCCAAATACTTGAGCAATACTCAAGACGTGGTCATACAAGCGTTTTATACGCGGTCTCCTTTACAGGTGAAGTACATCTTCCCAAAATTCTCCCAATAAACCGAAGTCGGCTGTCTGCCTTACTCACAACTGTCCTTACATGCTCGTTCCATTTCATATCGCTCTGCAATGTTACGCCTAGATATTTGAACGACGCGACAGCATCAAGAAGCTCACTACTAATGCTGTATTGGAACATTATAGGATTGTTCTTTCTACTCATGCGCATCACGTTACATTTTTCTACATTGAGAGCTAGCTGCCATTCTTCGCACCACCCATACAATGCTACACGCCCGACAAATACTTTCAGAAAGGACTTTCTATCATTCAAGCTAATATTGGATGTCAACAAATTTCGCTTCTTCAAAAAAGCTTTTCTTCCCGTAGCCATTCTGGATTTTATATCTTCTTTACTTCGGCCAACAGAAGTTATCGTGCTACCCAAATTACAAAACTCATGTACTACTTTTATCAATTCATTACATAATCTATTTCATTCAGTATCGCCTCATTTTCTGACACCTCATTCCATTATCCTCGTTTTACTTTTGCTAATTTTGATCTTATATCTATCTTTCTATACACTGCCTATTCCATTCAATTGCCCTTCCAAGTCCTTTGCTGTCTCTAACAGAATTACAATGTCATCAACAACACGTGAATATTTTATTTCTTCTCCTGGACTTTAATTCCCTTTCAAAATTTCTCTTTGCATTCCTTCATAACTTGCCTGTGTTCAGTCTTTAGTCACACATTAAACGTATAATTCTATGATATGTCACGTAACTATACAGGTATTTGTTTGAATTAAAAACTTTCAGAACATAGTAAACGGTCATTAACTGCGAATTTGCATGTCTGTTATGATATATCTTACTTTACATGTACTAAAACAGAATGAAACGCAGCCTTTTCCATTCAATGTTACACATAGAAAAATGAAACCTATTATTTCACTAACTTCATTACACTGTTATATCCGGAATCACTTAATATTCACTCAACTTCACGTGTATATTGGTTAATTCACACTTTTCTTAAATGTAAATCAACAACATAGGTCTCAGTCCCAACACTCTTACGTGTCTTGATTTGAGGCACCTTATTTAAACACGCCATTTGTAATATTAATGTCAAATTTAAAGCATATGTCAACAACTTCGTTAAAACCATATATTCACATCTCACAATATAACATTTAATTAAGTAAGTAATTAATAATATTCACTTTTTAATTTCAAAGATTTTACTACTCATTTTATGGGTTCTATAAAACTGTTGATTTTGAGCAGACTGACAGCAGTGACCAGTCCATGTTAAGCACGTCTGTTTTGTTTAGAGTAACAGCTTATGTAGCCTGTGTTTAGTCTTCCAGGGGAGATTGCCGCCATGTAATAATGTGTACTATTTCAAAGTGTTTAAGAGGATTTGTCAAATATGAATAAATGAGTTTTTAAAAACGTCTGAAGCAAGTTCATTTTTAACGTCTGATGTACCGAATTCAAAACACTGCCACATTGCAACCATTTCAGGGCATTGAAATAAATGACAAAGTTGAAAATTTGTGATGTACCGGGATTAGAGCCCGGATTTCCAGCTGTGATCCTGCGACGCCTTAAACTTTTTATTTTTTTATTTTATTTATTTTTTTCTCAGACAGATCTACGCTTTGCCGCCGTTTCTTCCTATTCATTCTGGATTGTTCTTTGAGTAATTGACTCAGATATACAGGGTGTCCAGAAAAGGACTCCCTGATTTCAAAATTGAATATCTCGAAAACAAAGATCGATAGAGGAATGCAGTAAATGGTATGTTTATTGTGAAAGCTGTAAGAATTTTATACATCAGTTTGAAATAATATTTACAAAAGCTGCTAACAGATGGCGCTGTACGCTGTACAGCTCATATCAGCATACATAAGTGAAAGAATCGTATGAAAACACTCTTTGCATACAATCACATATGTTTTCAAAATGTTCACCATTGGCACTACAGAGGTGGCGCAAACGAAGAATGAAATTCGCCATCACATTTCGTAGTGTCTCAACCGAAATGGATTCACATGCCACAGAGATCGCCGATTCAAGCTCGTCCAGCGTGGCGGGATGCTTCGGGTAGACCATGTCTTCGACTGTGCCCCACAAAAAAGTCACAGGGAGTCAAATCCGGTGAATATTGAGGCCAATCCATGCTTTGGATGTTCCAAAGCAATGACTCGATTTCCGAAGTATTCCTCAAGAAAGCGAAACACTTGTTCGGTCCGATGTGGTCGGGCTCCATCTTGCATCGAACCTCTAACGCTTGCTCTGTGGCGACAAATTGTTCCAAAATTGCAACGTAACGTGCACCAGTGACCGTTTCTCGAATAAAAAGGGCCAATAATTCCTCTGCTGCATACTGCTGCCCACACAGTAACTTTAGGAGAATACAGGGGTTTCGCTTCACAGCAATACGGCTTTTCGGAACCCCAAAATCGCCAGTTCTGGTTATTCACTTATCCATTCAGGTGGAAGTGTGCTTCATCTGTAAACCAGATGCAACCAACATCATATCCTTCACTATCAATCATTGTGAGTATCTGATCAGCAAAGGAAACCCTTTGTTGCACAGCTCGTACGGGTATGGTGGCCTGGTGCGTTTGAATTTTGAAAGGAAACATGTGTAGGCTCTTTTTCAGTATTTTCTGCATGCTGGAACGCTTCAAACCAGTCTCAGATCCAATTCTACGGACGGATGACATTGGATTTCGCTGACCAATTCCAGAAACTGTGGCGATATTTTCAGGCGTAACTGCGATTTGCTTGCGGCCAACATGCCCCACTAGATCATCAGTTACGCTGCCAGTTTGTTGAAATTTTGCGAAAAGCGTACGAATGGAGTACATGGTTTTAATCTCTTCCTTCGGTTCGCTAACCTTTCATGTTTCAATAGTGGAACTGATCGCTCTGGGCTTCCGATCACTATTTCTACTAGGCATTACGTATGACAATTACAGCGCCATCTGTTAGCAGCTTTTGTAACTATTATTTCAAACTGCTGTGTAAACGTCTTACAGCTTTCACAATAAACATACCGTTTACTGCATTCCTCCATCGATCTCTGTTTTAGAGATATTTAATTTTAAAATCAGGGAGTCTTTTTATGGACACCATATATATATATAGCGTTCAGCGCTCTGACTGAGCGCGCTGTGCCACCGCACCCGGCATACCAATTACGCAATGCAGACACGCTTCCGTATCTGCGAAAATTCTCCACACCACGATGGCAGTGTCCCCTACCCATTAGTTACTCGCATGCCGCAAGGGATCGAGTGTATCAATGCGTTCGCACTGAAATCTTCTACTGCCTGTTGGAGGCATATATACAGTTACTGATATGGTGCCTGTTCTTTGACATCTTCTAAAGAACACACACCATATCAATATCGTCACAGACAAGAGACCACCAAAGTGAAACTTAAAGATTAATGCTGTAAACGTCTACTGCTCGCTCAAGTCAAATGCTACAGTGTTATTGGAAGCAAAAAATGCATTGTATCATTAAGTCTTTAATATTTTTATTGCAGCGGATCTTATTACAACCCAGTGAGACGACATAACATGATCGCCAGAGAGGCTCTCAGCTAACCGGATTCATCATTATCATCGCTCCAATGTGTAACTATTACTTCATTGACCTCAAGGGCCACACAAACGGGGCTGGCCTTACGGCGCTCCTATGGCCCACCAACAGTGACCTCTGTACACTAATATGAGCATTTAAGTACCAAACACATTTGATCTCACTGACTCGAAAAAGGAAGGAAGGAAGAAAAGGGTTTAACTCAATGAACTGAATCACAGGGTCCCTTTCTAACTGAGAAGATTTGCGGCATTATAGACGGTTCTTTAGCTCGGCGCTATGGTGAACGCTGGGCTGACATTCAGGATGACGGTGATCCAAACCCCTCTTGAGCCATCCAGATTCAGGTTATCCCTGATTTCCTTAAATCGTTGTAGACTAACGCAGAGTTGCTTCCTTTGAATGGGCACGGCCAATTTCCTTCCCCATACTTAACAGAAAACAACGCGAGGTCGTTCTTCGTCTTTAATGACCATGACGTCAAAGGGATGCTAAAACACGATATTGCTTTCTTTGAACCAACTCGGAATTTTGACGTTCTAACGCACAAACTGGACAGAATTTCGGACTATATTCCCCAAGTGTCAGTAAATGCCAAGCTGCGTAACTGCTTACAAGAAGGTCTGCAGTGGCACAACTCACTATTAACGCTGATTTCAGATTACATTAGTACTTGTTCGATAGATCATTCATACATTTCGTAATGACGTGCTACGGGTCAGCTTAATTAAAGATTCCTTTAAATATTCAGAGAAAATATTGTTTTTTATTTTATTTCTCATTCCGTTACGTTTTATTATCATAATAATTATTATTTTGTAAAATTGCTGATTTAAATCTAAAAATTCGTCTGAGTAGAAGGAGTAGTAATTAAAAAATTATTTTTATTTCTTGTTGATTGGTTGTTGGATATCTTTCAGGCATCTGATACTATTTAGTGACAAAAGATTTTTTTTTGCAGCGTAATTCACGTCTTCCTAAGCTAAAATTATATTTATCTTTGAACAGAGAAGATCAACCATTCTCATAATATTGTACTCATGCTCCTGCTCTTACTTTGAATTGGGTGGCTTATTAATAACAAACATCATAAGTGAATATCTATATTGTGAAGCTACTGTAAAATTCCATAGTTGCTCAAAAAATGTCTACATGATGATCTTGGGAGGGGACGGTGTTCCAGCAATTATTCTGTTTAAATGCTTTTGCGCAATGAATACTTTATTACTCAGAGATGAAAGAACTCAATATGCATTTGTAAGAAGTGAAAGAAAATAGGCATAGTAAGTTAATATACTAATATGTGTATTGTCAAAATTAGCGATAACTCTAATAGCATAAGTAGCTGACACAAACGTTTCCGCCGATCATGAGCGTGTTTTTTCCAGTTAAATCTCTCATTAACGCACACCATTGAAAATTTCGAATATTTTACCTTAGCTACAAAGATCTGTCCAAAGTCAGTGTTTATTAATTACGTCATGCCATTCATGTACATAATTGTGTATCCTGTGTCAAATTTTTAACAAGAGCTTGTGAAGGTCTTACTCGTGAAAAATAATGCATCTTTTTTTTAAAATTGGAAACATCTCTTTGTACATGTGCATCACATCTATTAATTTCCGTGCCGTTCGGATAATTCCTTCATGGTTCTCTCTCTCTCTCTCTCTCTCTCTCTCTTGTGTTTAGTTTTAATTCTAAATTACTAAAAACTGTTCATGTAATATACACAAATAGGAAAACAAGCGTTAACTGCACGTATTCTTTTTAAGGATTTTCTGTTTCCTCAATACGTACTGTAGTGAAGCAGTTTGGTGGAGTGGCGTTCGGTCGGAGCTTGCGTAGGCGTGAACTCAATTTTACCTAAAAAATCTACTTGAGACTAGAAAGATGATAGAAAAACAATCTAAATTGGAAATATCAGCAAAAAGAGCAAACTATAAGGTTCATTTATCAAAATAAAAATTAAATTAAAATTATAGATACAATGACCGAAAGGAAAGACACCATATATCTAATAGTTACCTGGCATGTTATGCCTGTGGAGAGAGATCTGATTTTTAACATTTATAAAAATAAATCTTCTTGAGGTAATTGAAGCAAGATCGCCAATATCTTATTATTTATTCTTCTTTAAGGGTATAAATAATCAGCTTCAGAAGGTTGCATGGTTTTACAACATATTCACTTTGGAGAAATTGTAAAATAAAGGGTTTCTTGTCAGAATATGAAATGAGTAAAAGTACATCGTAACTTGTTAAAGGACACGTCACGAAAATGGATCATCATATCAGATTAAAAGATAAAATACGTGTGTTGACTGTTTCTCACATAAATGGGTCTGCCTTATATTTATGAGAAAAAAAGTCAAGATATTTTATCTTTTTATCTGATTCGATGATCCATTTTGGTGACGTATACTTTAACAAGTTGACTATGTACTTTTACAAGTTCCCCAAAATGAATTTATTTTAAAACCATGCAACCTTCTGAAGATGATATATAACATCGAAACTGGTAAAGACAAATGAATAAAATGATCTTGGCGATCTTGGCTCAATAACCTCAAGAAGGTGTATTTTTGTAAATATGCATAATTTTATGTATGCCACCAAAAGGCAATGACAGTGTCAGTACAGATACACAAACGTGTCCGTACCATTGCGGGAGTACAGAAAAGCTGTGAGCAAGGGGAATAACGGACAAGGGGTCTTACAATCATAGAGCGGGCTATCTAAAGAATTTGGATAGGACGGGAAGTACATCCTGATAGCTTAACAGTAGCAGGATCGTTGCGGCAGAGGTCTGTCCGTCATCTATAGTACAAAACAGTATTAACGACAGAGCCAAGAACTTGCCGAACACCGTAAATCGAACATGATTCTACGACAGCAAAGACCTGGTCTACCCCTGAAAGCGACCGCTGAAACGAAGTAAGAAAATCGGTATGACTCCCTGTCCACCACAAACTTTCCTCTTCACCATCGATTTTAATTCAATATTTCGAGACAGCCACAATGTTGAAATGCTTCTAATTTATAAATCAAAATTAACGCCGCCTTAGTTTGATTTTAAATGTTGAGTATTAAATTGAACTGTTAAGACACCACACTATCAAACACAGCTGAAGGCCGAGTTCCACTGCGCCAAATGAGTTTGAACTGTTGTCATGCAAGTACGACAGGTGTATAAGAACAAACAATGTGACGGCGAAACGTGCGCTGGCGCAGCTTGGTGCGGTTCATTTAGAGCGGAGAGAGAGCTGTGAGCTGTGAGCTGTGCAAGCAGACGAGTCCGCGGGGCGTAATCTCGTCTGTCGCGGGATTTCACGAGAGGCGCGGCGCAGGGCACGTTCACACACCGCACGCTGGCGAAAATGTCTGCAGCGAGAAAATAAAACGGTAGCGTCCGTGTACAATATCTGTGATAATGGCTGTACTTCACATCCAGTGGATCTAGTGTTTGCACTGGGCTACGAACTAGGACTGACAATCGCAAAAACGTGCTACTCAAAGCACTTATGTACACAGCTCGCAGTATTCGTTTAAACAAGGTAGCAACCATCGACGGTCATAGTTTTTATTTCCAAACGCTTCCGAACAATTATTGCTCTTCATTAGCGCACCTGCACTACGATACTGCAACTTGTTGCTGCCCTATCGTCTTCTTCCTTATATATATATAAAGCAGTGTCCGTGTGTTGGTGTGTACGTGTTGCATACAAATCTACAGTTTCGTTCCAATCTTTATGAAATTTTGTACACGTAAGTTTCAATCCATGAGGACGGTCGCCGTAGTGTAAGAACCAAATACAAAACACCATTTGATATGACGTCATAAACAATAAGTAGCGCCAAAAACCTGCTGCCTTAAGAGAAAATGCTGCTCATTTTCTCCTAAACGACTGCACCAATATCAACCACATTTGGTACACATATTCGTTACGTGAGATAACAATTGCTGTAGGGGTAAGGAGGATGGAATACAGGGAGACGCCCTTACGCTGAAAAAAGTGAAGCCTGCTCCGCCATATCGCAATGTCTTGGAGAAGTGTTCGTATTGTAGAGCTAATGTTTTAAGTCACTTAAATCAGGAATAAACCGTCCGGCGGTTTTGCCGTGATGTACAACGTGTTAAAAGAGTGCACATTAGCCATTTAAAATTATGTTTTGAAATATATTATGATGACTATTTATTACTATTTTTTCAAGAAAGTATATTGTTTGTAAGTACATACTTTGCACTGGCCGTCAGTTCATTGCAGTAACAATAACAGGGTCGACTTAACGCACAGTTATAACGGAGAAATAACATTCCACGACACACCAAGACGGCTGACGTATGTGCTTGGCATAGATAACGCCGTCTCCCTTTATTTTAACTTCCTTGGGTAAGAACCACATACGACAATTGGTTCAGAAGATGTTGCATCATAAACAATAGGAGTTCCAAGAAATTTACCTAATTCTGAGACTTTATACAAATTATGAGAATGGCAGTACATGGAGACTTGCATAAAACCTTTATTAGACTTTATATCGTTGCTAATCACACATGATACTGAAAGGAAGAAAGTTTCTCGCTTACTACTTTTCCGCTGCAAAACTACGGCACTTGGTATGACGTTGTAGTTCATATTTTCTATACTACAAATCGTAGTCGCAGAAAGTCTTACAGATACGTTCATGTGATATATGGACAATAACAGTGACGTTCATGGAAAATCTCCCCATCACGCATCAGGGTTTAATCTATTACTTCTTTACTACTACATCTGTTCGCAACGGATTTTACCGACATAAAGCACTTTTACAAATGAATATATAACTGCAAAATTATACAATTGTACAACATATGATTCAATAAACATGACATATACACTGCAATGGCAAAAAAAAAAAAAAAAAACCTGTAATATCGCCGAGGCGTAGCGCACTGAGGCGCTAAGTTCCGATGCGTAGGGCCAGAAGGATGTTTGTGTCATCTTTAGTATAAGGTAGTTCATAAGTAGTTTGTAAGTTTAGGGACTGATGACCCCGCGGTTAAGTCCATTAAGCCTTACAAACATTTAAACATTTCCCGTCACATCATGCATCAGGTAAATCAGTCAGCCTTAGGATATTCCTGAAAAGCTGACAGTAGTGGATTCACCAAATTATTGTTATTACATCCTGGACAAGTATTAAGAAATTTTGTTTATAGTAACGTTGTGAATTAAATGAATGTAATTTGATTACTATCTCTGTTTGGATATTGGACTAATTTTTTTTTATATTATGCAATTGAGCCTTCTTTCTTATATATTCTCTGATAAATATAACATGTCTGAGGCGCTCCAGTCACGGTCTGCACGGCCACTACGGTCGGGGGTTCGAGTCCCCCCTCGGGCATGGATATTTGTGCCGTCCTTTGTATTAGCTAGTTGATAAGTAGTTTGTAGGTTTAGGGACTGATGACCCCGTAGTTAAGTCCCTAAGTTTAACAAACATTTGAACTTTTTTTTAGGGGTCAGACCCACACACAGCACATGGTCCAGGAGATACAACGTCATAAACAATCGAAGTCGCACGAAACTGCAACATAATGCTACGAGACTTTATTCTTACACTGTATGAGAATGAGAGTACTTATCGACTTGCAACAAACTTTAAACATAATTATAACCTTTATTCTTTATAATTGTTCTAGCTGGGAAAATATTAAAATGATGAAAGGAGAAATCTCACTTACCACTTTTCCGTTGTTTATGAAGTAAATTGTTCAAATGTTTGTAGAACTTATGGGACTTAACGACAGCGTCATCAGTCCCTAAGCTTACAAACTACTTATGAACTACCTTATACTACGCACGGCACAAATATTCATGCCCGTGGGGGGATTCAAACCCACGACCGTAGTGGCCGTGCAGACCGTGACTGGAGCGCCTCAGTCTCCTCGGCCACCGCGGCCGGCTTTATGAAGTAAATCTACGGCATTCGGTATGTCGTTACGATTCATAATTCCTACACTACAAATTGTATTCGCAGGAAATATTACAGACAGTATACACACATACAGCTGTCTGTAACTTCCTAATTGTAACACACAACACTTAGTTCATGAGATATGAGGACATAAAGGGTAACGTTCATGGAAAACCGTCGCATCACGCATCATGTTTTCATCTATTATTTCTTCCTGCTAACTATTTTCACAACAGATTTTACCGACATACAGCGCTTATAAAAATGAATATGTAGCTGCAAAATTATACAATTGTACAACATGTAATTCAATAAATAAGACATTATCATATTGCGATGGGCCAAACTTGGTACATCTTGCACGACGCTTTAATATATTTAGGTATTTACTACTGAGACACTCTTAGGTAAGCCTAAGGAAATTTCTCAAAGCTGACACAACGTTCAACTAACTTTGAAATTTGGAGCGCATACGGCTGTGGGCGAAAACAATGCATAGAGCTACGGGGAAAGGAAGAGAATTGAACAGTGTATATCCACCGAATACCCATTATTTCCGAGAGATCTACTTTTTAATTTCAAGGGAATATAGTTTCCAGTGAGACCTTTATTTTCTACTGTGAGTAATAATCACAGGGCGATGTTAAATAATGCGGAGTGCCTATGACATCTCCATGTTTCTCATACAGACAACATTATATCGCTTGCTCAGGGGTAGAATTAGCAGAGACTTTATTATTCATATTACATCCTGGAAAAGTAACAAATATTTATATAGTCAAATATTGAATTAATGTATGAGTGTTACATATCATTTTTATTTTGATTGCTATCTTCCTTTGTTTTGATAGTGCACTTTTATTTTTTTACTCTATGAAGACAGCCTTATTTCTTATACATTACGTTTTTTAGAACATAGGAGATGGACAGGGAGAGAGAGGATGGTAGAAGTACGAATACAAATACCCGCCAACACCGGGTTTTCACCTAGTTGAAACTATTATTAACAACAATTGCTGCGATGGACAAAATATCATACACATGACGTCATCACACTCGTTTGCTGTCCTTCTTTGAATGAGATATCCAGTCATTTACAGATTACTGTTGTGTACTATAAGGGGCTTAAAGACCACTATTTATGTAAATTGGTACCTTAACTCCAGTTGGGCAGTGATATTTGATATTACCAATAATCCTTTCTTATGTGATCTGCAAAAACATACATTCCACCTTAGGATAAAACCACAGGTCATATGTAAATACAAGACGATGGACCTAACACTCTTCTCCCAGTTTCTGCTACTAATACACAGTAATACGGTTATAGTTTGAACTGCTGTTTTATAATATAAATGGAAGCTTGTGCAACTGAGTAAAATTTTCAACTGAATGGGGGTATGCAAGTAAGGGGAGGGTTATTCGACGACAGTAGGATTCCACATTCTTTTTAACCTCATATTTTAGACCTGATGTATCAGTAATGCTTTAGATCGACCATTATAGTTTATTCCAAGCTTCTGATTTCATAGTTTTTCTAAATGTAACATTTATGGCGATTACTACGACTTTTGTATAAACTCCAACTCCTTCTTAACCATGTTTGAGAGTAATATGACGAATGTAGGCAGATAATTTGTTGGTGAATGAAAATACGGTAAAATAAACATTATAAAAACTTTTTTTCTTATATACCACAATGCGCTCGGTACAAACAGCATAAGCTCATTTATGACAGGTAGAACAAGCGTAACTAGTCTGACTTATCATACTCATTCAAAATTTCACAAAGTTTTTCTCTAACTAAATGATGACCATCGTAGTCTCCAGTGTAGCTGACTGATATTTAGAAATTTTCTCCTGCAAAAACGTTTTTCATCACCTTTGTTGTTTTCTTGTCCCCTTAGCAAGCTTTTTTGGCATTCTGTTTATGTGCTCTTTCGTTTTCGATTACCTGTTCTTCTAATTGGTTTTATTCTCAGCTTGTCGATTTTCTAAATTTATTTTGACTGTACTATTCCTGGCGTACAATGAGAGCAAGTGTTTGGGTAATATGAGTAATTCATCATCTTGTGTGCCCTATAAATTCTTCAACTCTCAACGGCTGTTAACAATTTAGGTCTAAGAACAACATTTCTTCTTGGAGATTAGCGTATCCATTCCAGTAACACTATGCTCTATAGTTTACGAAAACACTGAAGCCAGGGTGGATATTTTTCCCACGTGCAATCTGTCGCAGTGCATGAATCGGCTGTGCATCATTAGCGGCGCAACAGACTGATAAACAACAACTGTAGACTCAACACCGTAGATTCTGGATCATTAGGCATTGGCAGGTCTACAGGTAGGGAAATGAGTCGGTATTTATCCCACATGTGAAGTCACGGATGAGGTATTCCCCCGTTTTAATTAACCAGGTATGCTGTACAAAATACACCAATGCCTTAGGTCTGAATGTCTCTAGCGTATTATGTTGTCTTAAAAGAGAGGTGTAGATTGTTGTTACCAATAAGACTTCGTATTTGTGCAGTGTCCCTAACAGCAATGTTTAATACCGAGACGAGAGTCGGTATCTGTTAAAACACACAACTCCCTAGAATACATAACAAATCAAATAATAAAGTATGTCTCTAACATAATCCAAAACAATAAATAAGAAGAGACCCTAATGGAGCTCATAAAATGCACGATGTTTGGATTCTCAACATGATATAATGTAGCAGCAAATTTATGGTAACCACCTTGACCGACGGAAATGGAAAGAGAATTAATAGTAACTCTTAAAACCAAAGGGAGATTTCTGACTCACGGAAGGTAGAAACAATGTACGTAGCGAGTGCTACTTCCGGAAGGAACATTACCACAGTTGCAAGCACGGGGTCGAAAGTAGGACATGTCAAGATTATGTTCACACTCTTCATCTCAGCAATAAACAAGCATGTGAGATAAAGAGTTAGCATATAAATTAATCCGGTAAAGGACAATCAAAATTAAAGGCACT
The DNA here is from genome assembly GCA_026315105.1 of Locusta migratoria. NCBI lineage: Eukaryota > Metazoa > Arthropoda > Insecta > Orthoptera > Acrididae > Locusta > Locusta migratoria. The sequence goes on along the minus strand of CM048748.1, from coordinate 320,221,162 downwards.
TGATCGGGCACAGAGAACAACAAACTTCACAACTTCCACTATTGGACTTGTTAAAATGTTTGTAAACCTATGGGGAAAAGCAAATAAGTTCATCGGTCCCTAGACTTACAAACTTCAACTGACTGAAACTCACACCTTTACCGAAGCGAGGACACGGAACCCCGACGAGAGTGGCCACGCGAGTCGTAAAGTGACGCCCCAGAGCTCGCAAATGTCCCGCGCGGATATAGTTGGAGTAAGCTAAGAGTGAAACAGACTACAACATTCTCCCTTTACTGGCAATAGACGACACATTAAAAGAAAGTACAATGTGCAAACCAGTGTGCACGAAATTTTAAAATACATGGAAAGACTGGAATTTACATTAACATTCGTTATTACCCTGAATTTAATTCATTCATTAATTTATACGAATTTGCACGTATTTGATTCCTCTCATTTTTTAAAAAGCACACCGATCACAGTAATTAACATTAAAGGATAATTATCCCTAATAAAAATTAGTGAATTCAACGGCTCGTAACTGTAATTAAACAATAAAGAATAAATGTGCCGCAAATATTTCGATATATAACATCAATGGCTCAGAATGAACATTACATAGGTACGCAAGGTCTACGTTACTGTGCAAAAGGAGATCAGAACTGGTGGTCATACAATGTCTTTAAAAAGGGAAAACACGAAGTCTTAAGAAAGTACAGATAAATTTAAAATCACAAGTCAAAAGATAATTCCAACAAGGTAGTTTACAAACAGACAAGTAATGAGATACTCAACTCCCAAGAATATTGATTTACAAATTCTAAAACTCCAATTAATCCTTTCAAATCCAAATGGTATCAATTAATTAACAAAAATATTTCTTTGTGTATTTCAACATATTAATTGGAAAAATTTATACTTGTTAGTAATTTTTATTTCATTTATCAAAGTAATTAATTTTTTTAATGGAAATTGGGGATGCCTCCATATCATATGGCATCGTAGGGCAAGATATATTTCGTTGATCGTAAAAGTAGGCAACCTAGTCACAATGAACAGTGAGTTCTAGAATGTCCTGCATTGATTTTATTTTTTACAATCTTTGCACAAATTATTGGGGCTTGAGGAACATAAAATATTGCCATGTGCGAACACGGGGAGGAAAAGAGTTAATAAGATTTTACACTTGAACATAAAGTAATAAAAAAATCTTTCTAGCAGCACGTCCGATGACACAACGGCTCCCTCTACAGTATGTTCGAATCGGATGTCTCATGCGTGTGCCTACACACACATATCGTAGAACCCAGGCTTCGAGGAGCACGATACTACATCCGAATGAAACAAACTTCAAATTGAAACGGAGGGAACGCAGCCGACTGGTAATGTCGTCGACAACGTAAGGGTGAAACGGGATTTTACATGCAGAAAAAAAAATTGAAAAAACCACAAGCTTTGATGTTGAAGTCAGGGGAAGAAATTACGGCAAATGTTTCCCAGTTAGCAGAGTGTCACGAATTGAACAATCCAAACCTTAAGAACTAGGGCGGTCAGCACAATACGAGAGATGATGATGATAATATTGTGAAATTAGTGTACTGAAACTATCCAGGGTACTGAATAGCTACGAACACACTAGAGAGTACAAATCATATAACTAGATTATCACCAATCAAATCACATTAATAACACCAAAATCTCTATGGGTTAACTCCCGCACGCCAACTAGCTGCAACAGACGAGAGGGTACAGACCAAACAGGAATTTTTCCCAATCAAAACTTAAAACAGAAAGATTGCTATTTAGAAAGTACTCCCGTATGCTGATTAGCGGCAACAAAACGAGAGGGTAAAAGCAAGACAAAGGTAGACCTCACCAATCAATGGAGTTTAGTTTCACAACATTCTGGTAATATCATCTGTTACAGAAAGTAAACTTACAACGTGCATGACATCGAACTCACTGTCACACGCGTACCCAACAACACGATGGATGTCCAAAGGAGATACTGCTCTCACAAACACGATCGGTACCAACACATCTATCCGGTCGTGCGGACAGCAGGCTTCCTGCAATTTCGACTGCCCTTTCTCTCCAGTTTCCAGCCAAAACACCACCACCCTGCTCACCCTCCGAATTGCCGGACACGGCAAAGGTATCGTCGATTGAAACCAAACAAACAACATCGCCAACGATGACTGAAGCGGGCACTCTAAGACTATCTAAAGGATATGCGTAATAAACCAAAAACCAGATAGGAAGAGTGGACCCAAGATACAAACTATCCACCACGGCTCAGAAACAACTGATGAAAATATTAGAGCTCTAAGAATTCAGTACAAAGTATAAAATCTGGTGTATTGCGATACATTGATCTTAACAATGGAGCGTCAGTTGAGCAATAAAACGAAGAAAACGGTCTAGATCTCACTCTTCATATTTTACGATTACTAGTTTCCATCTTAGTGTGGATGATATTCAGATCCTACTCCAATGTTGACATATGGAGAACAAGCGCTCTTGTAACGTGCAGGTGCTTACACAGCTCCAACATCGCAGTATTATCTAAAGACGCTACACACTAGGACTGAAACTCGTAAATAATGTGGTGCGATTTTGAACTGGTCTCTTACTATTACTGACACATGTATGACTGTTACCCTATCAATGTTACCGAAAATATGAGCTGATAAAGATTTTATTAGGATACTGGAGTAACCTTACAAATTAAGAATATTCTAGAAGAAAGAGGAAAGGCATACATGGTGAATCGTAAATGAGGAAAAATATTTTGTGCAAATTGTCACACACTGAGCTAAAAACATAATATCGTTTTCCGCGTGTTCCTATGTAAATGAATGACAATGCAGTTCAATGGTAAAAATCTGGAAATATGAAGTGGGTGTTACTGTGTGCCGACATTCGCCAAGGGGACAGATCGGCAACCTGGCGCAACATACGAGTGTTGTAGGTTGTCTAGCCGCTCACGAGAAGGCGAGGAAGGCGGCATCAAGCTACGGTCTGCATGAAACTGCGAGCAACGACAGCGCTCACATCTTTTTCGTACCGTTTCCTCTGATCGATATTATGTATCGTGGCTAGTTGACATAAGGAAAGGGACTTGAGGAGTGGCTGTACTACTGTACATGCATGTTTCATAATTTGGTTTTGTGTCCCAGATTCAGTTTGAAGAAGAGTACATACAATCCTGACCACTAAAATTGCTACACCACGAAGATGACGTGCTACACACGCGAAATTTAACCGACAGGAAGAAGATGCTGTGATATGCGAATGATTTCTCAGAGCATTTACACAAGCCAGCCGCGGTGGCCGAGGGGACTGAGACGCTCCAGTCACGGTCTTCACGGCCACTGCGGCCGGGGGTTCGAATCCCACCTCGGCCATGGATATTTGTGCTGTCCTTAGTCTTAGTTAGTTCGTAAGCAGTTTGTAAGTTTAGGGACTGGTGACCCAGTTGTTAAGTCCAAAAGGCTATACAAACATTTGAACATTCACACAAGGTTGGCGCCGATGACGAAACCTACAATGTGCTGACATGAGGAAAGTTTCCAACCGATTTCTCATACACAAACAGCAATTGACCAGCGTTGCCTGGTGAAACGTTGTTGTGAGGCCTTGTGTAAAGAGGAGAAATGCGCACCATCACTTTTCCGACTTTGATAAATGTCGGATTCTAGCTTATCGCGATTGTGGTTTATCGTACCGCTACATTGCTGCTCGTGTTGGTCGCGATCCAGTCACTGTTAGCAGAATGTGGTCTTGGTAGGTTCAGGAAGGCAATACGGAACGCCGTGCTAGATCCCAACGGTCTCGTATCACTAGCAGTCGAGATGACTGGCATCTTATCCGCATGGCTGTAATGGGTCGTGCAGCCACGTCTCGATTCATGAGTCAACAGATGGGGACGTTTGCAAGACAACAACCATCTGCACGAACAGTTCGACGACGTTTGCAGCAGGTTGGCGACCATAGCTACGGTTACCCTTGACGCTGCATCACAGAGAGGAGCGCCTGCGATGGTGTACGCAACGACGAACGTGTGTGCACGAATGTCAAAACGTAATGTTTTCGGATGAATTTAGGTTCTCTTTACTGCATCATGATGGTCGTATCTGTGTTTGGCGACATCGCGGTGAACGGACATTGAAAACGTGTATTTATCATCGCCATACTGGCGTATCTCCCGGCGTGATGGTACGGGGTGCCATTGCTTACACGTGTCGGTTACCTCTTGTTCGCATCGACGGCACTTTGAACAGTGGCCGCTACATGTCAGATGTTACGACCAATGGCTCTACCATTCTTTCGATCCCTGCGAAACCCTACATTTCAGCAGGATAATGAACGACCGCGTGTTGCAGATCGTGTACGGGCCTTTCTGGATACGGAAAATGTTAGACTGCTGCCCTGGTCAACCCATTCTCCGGATCTCTCACCATCTGAAAACGTCTGGTCAATGGTGGCCGAGCTCCTGGCTCGTCACAATACGCCAGCCATTACTGTTGATTAACTGTGGGTTCGTGTTGAAGCTACATGGACATATATACCTGTACACGCCATCCAAGCTCTGTTTGACTCAATGCTCAGGCGTATCAAGGTCGTTATTACGGCCAGAGGTGGTTGTTCTGGGTACTGTTTTTTCAGCATCTAGGCACCTAAATTGCGTGAAAATGTAATGACATGTCATTTCTAGTATAATATATTTTTGCAGTGAATACTCTTTTATCATCTACATTTCTACTTGGTGTAGCAGTTATAGTGGCCAGTAGTGTAGATGCCGAATACAAAATACAACTACACTGGTATGTGTCAGTTAATACAAACGAATAGAATACAGCTGTGCAAATCGAAACTAACATAAAAACACATCACCAGAAGCTGCAGTGGCGTTTTATAAGTACCGTTCGAAATGTCGGTCGCTATGAGTGTGGCAAAGGTGAACTCTTCGGGGGAAGGATTGCTGAATACATCATGTCTGTATCTCTTTGCGTAACATGACAGAAATGTTGTATTCTGCATTGAAGGTTGTTGACATCAGCAACGTCTCCTTCATAAATCACAGATTTTAGATAGCCCCACAAAAAGAAATCCAGTGGATTCAGGTCTGGCGATCTAGCTGGCCATGCTACAGGGCCTCCACGACCAATCCATTTCGAAAGGGAGATATTGTCCACGTGGCGTCGCACTGTGCCGCTGAAGTGAGCGGTGTCACCATCATGCATGTACCACAGGTTCATAAGAGAGGCCAACCTAACGTCTTCCAACGATTCCGGTAATCTAGCATCCATGAAACGTAGGTAACGCTCTCCTGTAAGCCTTTGTCGTACAACATGTGGCCCTAAACGATGGTGATCATTACTGCCACACCAGACATTGACTCCGCATCGTTGATCGCACCCTCGTATCACTGTGCTGTGGGGGTTTTCTTCCTCCCACTATGACAATTATGCGAATTCAATATACCCCTTCGTGAAATAGGCTTCGTAGGTGAACAGTATTGTTCGTGATGGTTGTGGGTCTGCTGAAGTCCAGCCCCCTGTGGTAGTCTTCCGGGAATAATGCCTGTACCGACGAAAGATTTCGCGGGTGCCGGTTGCCAGTGCCCAACGGGACAATATTTCGGCAACAGAGCACGTTGCCATGAGGGACACACCTGATGATGGTAACGTGGTCTGTTGCCGAAATATTGTGCCCGTTGGGCACTGTCACTCAGCTGTACACCCACGAAATCTTTCATCATGAAATACTCCGGGAGAATTTTAAGTATCTCAATGCCGATACCTTCTGCATGCCAAAGGAAGTGTAATAATTTCTATAGACTACTCGCATAACAGTAGATTGTGACACTCTGATGGCAGTGACGAGAGATCTGGTGCTTATTGTTCAGTCTTCCGCAACAGTTTGTAACACATTTTCTTCGTCATCTGCACTGCAAGTCGACGGTCGGCCACGACCACTAAATTCTGGGGCTGCTACACATGCACCATAATCTACGAAGCGCCTGTGCAAACAGTAAAACGTTTTTGCGTATGGAAGGCGCCGGCTAGGAAACCTTTCGTTATACAGTTGCCTTGCAACGTCAGCTCTTTCATCCGCAAGCCCGTAGGTGAGGTGGATGTCGCCGTATTCCTCATTTGTAGTGTAGTAACACAGCGACGCGGCCGTTAGTAGCCGTCGACATGGCGAGTATCGGGCAGAGTGAGCAGAGCAGAGTTGTTGTAAACTCGTCATGCACGCCGCGGTTTTACTTCCGTCGTTGACCACTCTTTCCGATTACAACACAAAAATTCTCCAACTTGAAATTGCACACTGCATTACTAGTGGCGAAGTATGATTCACAAGTTCTGATACATAGGTTACGATAGGATTTGTTCTTTCTCGTATCTTTCAAACGCTGTCAGATACAAATCAGCTCATTGGTGTGTCATGTATTGTATCTTGTTAAATGGTTAACAGATGTTTTTGTTTCATGTGTACAGTACACTGAGGAGAACAAAATTAACAACGTTGCGTCGCGTGTTACTCATAGCAGCATGCGGTCCTCGACAAATTTTTCATCATTTTTGACTCACTCTGTATATATGATTCGAGGAATTATATATTAAGAACCACATCTAGGTTCCGGAATATTTGAAATGTCAGTAACATAACACAATGAAATTTCGCAACGCTCAGCACCAGAGCGCGGCAATTGCACTCAACCTGGTTACTTGACGAATGAATGTAATAACGTGACATTTTCTACACATGTCAGTGTCGTTAGACAAAGTGCAACAAAAGCAGCAAAGAATATGAAATATACTTTTCTCTAGTATATAATGTGTACAGTAAATAGAAATACATCAATGTATAGGAGCATACAATGCAACGTTTTCAATTAAAACCGTAGTACCTTCACAACACTCACATTCACAATGGAAAGAAAAAAATGTTCAAATGTTTGTTAAGCTTATGGGACTTAACTACGGGGTCATCAGTCCCTAAACTTACAAACTACTTATGAACTACTTACGAACTAGGACGGCACAAATATCCATGCCCGAGGGGGGATTCGAACCCCCGACCGTAGTGGCCGTGCTGACCGTGACTGGAGCGCCTCAGTCACCTCGGCCACACAATGGAAAGGAAACCTCCATTACAGTAATTAGAAGCTGGTTGTAGCGTAGAAGCTACCCACCGCCCTCTATTTTTTCCTTTAATCCAATTTCTATTATGTGGATGAGAGATGGACGAACGCTGACGTGCCCCATGTATGTCGATACGCGACAGATGGTCTTGGGCAGTAGCAACCAGCCTCCCCAACACAAAATGTTATGTTTAGAGAGAACTATGCAGAAGCAAGGACTAAAGTCAAGTTTAAAAAATAGTAATAATAATAACACAGTCGTAGTAAATATTTTAAAGTTATTAATAATTAATTAGGTTTGTTTGTTTAGTCATGTGTGTGAATGTCCATTTGTTGTGGAAGGGAGCAGACGAAAAAACTTTTATATACTTACGAGTACTCTATTTCGAGCTATATAATTAATTCGTGAGTGTACATACGTGTTTCGTTAGTGGTTAGTTTCTGGTAACGAGCAAACGCGAGATGAACATAAACAAGTTTAATTATTTAAATTGAGGTTAATTTTATTTTAATAATTTTCTTAATTTTGTTAATAATTCGGAATTGTGGAAATTTCAATGGTTTTTGATTGCCTGTGAGAAACGAACGTATTGCATGGTATTTTTTCTTAAGACGATTAGTTACTAATATTCCTTAGCCAATCAGATAATAGCAAGTTTGCCTGTTCTGTGTGGAGGACACACGTAGGCTGCGGAGAGAAAGAGAGTCGGTGTTCAGAAGTGAATCTGGTAACATCTCTAAGTAAGTGCTCCGAACATTTTGGAACTATTAGGCGGAATTAATTGGATTTCTGGAAGAAGAAGAGCTACGTAATGTGCCATATATCTTGCTGATTGCCAAGTAGTAAAATTCCCGCAGTTTTCAGTGAATTATGACTTCAAACACGCGTGGCGTGCTAGGGAGATCGTAAAGCCGCGGCGGAGCGGACGAGCGCATTGAGGCGCTATGCTGCGATGCGCGAGGCCGCTCTCCGTCGGAGGTTCGAATCCCCCCTCGAGCATGGATGTTTGTGCTGTCTTTAGTATAAGCTAGTATATAAGTAGTTTGGAAGTTTAGAGACTGATGACCCCGCAGTTAAGTCCCATAAGCTTTAGAAACATTTGAACATTTTGGAGATCGCAAACTGTAGAACCTTTCATGAGTGTCAATTTGCATAGCACTGGACGAGCAAATACAAACAGCTATTTAATAATCGTTTATGGTTACAGGTTCAATTTTAACATAAACTGAAAATAACAATAAGTAATTGTTTTGATAGTCCTGATTTAGTAACAACTGTATCATTAGCACGAGCCGTACAGTGAACTGCATCTTGGGAAAAAGTTCAATAATCAGTACCTTTAATTAAATCCCGTTTAAAGTTATTTTAGTAAAGGAATAGAACCTACTTCTTTTTTAACGTTTTCAAGGCATTTTGAAAACTGCTGAAAATCTGTGTTACCGTAATTTTTCTACACAGCTCTTATTAATGGAGCTACAATACTAGTTTTCATGCAGGTTACCAGGGACGGACTTCTGAAGAGGAATGACATCAAGAGATGCGTGGATTCAGCGACTGTTTTTTCGGTAGGACGAACCCGATTACCAAACTGCATGGTGGTGTACCATAACATGACTGCAGTACCTGAAAACATTGCCTGCGAATTAAAAGGATGCTATTAAATATCATTCGAATGATCTTTCCATAAAACCACAATTTCCATCAGAATACATAGACAACTCAGTCATGAAATAGCATACGAAAATGGAACTGGCCATTTTTTAAGCGTATGGCAGTTCGAAACATAACAATGTGACATGTGTTACAGATTACAAATTACAGATGTTTAACCTTAGATTATATGATAATTTTTGACATTGATTTATAAACAAACGTTCAGATTTTTTATATATTTTATAGAATGACTAGTCCCAAATAAAGTCACTGAATGTTCCACAGTATGCGCGGTATGAGCTTGGCATTAAAGACGAAATTGGTGAAGTGTTACATGTGCAGCTTTGCACTGTATGGAGCCGAAACATAGACTCTAAGAAAAGCGGAGAATAAAAAAGGGGAAAGTTTTGAAATGTGTATGCTGGAGGAGAAAAGAGAAGATAAAGTGAACACATCAGGTGATTAATAACGATATACTGAGAAGAGAAGAAAAAAATTATGTGTAAAATTCTTCAGAGAAAGGTCAACTGCATCGGACACAGACAAGAGGGGCTCATACATAACGTCGTCGAAGAGAGTTTTGTGTCTCGTTTCGGCCGGTTGTCCTGGGTGTCGGTGGAGGAGTAGAGAGGGACCGACAAAGGAAAATAAGATGCACGCGTTTGCAGGTACGGAGGTGACCAGCCAGTGGGACAGCAGAAACTAGAAACACTAAGCTAGATTAGTATAAGAGATATATTTCATAGAAATACATTAGTTAACTTGGAGAGCAGCAGACTAGTAGAATGTTGATACATAGTTTAGATAGAGGCCTGCCTACTGATGATTCATAGTGCCTATCCGATAGCCAAGTCTTAACTGGTACCTATCTGATTCCCAAGTGACGATGCCGTTCAGTGGTGGCCACGAGCGGAATTGTAGCAAAGGTCGCTCGTGGCTGACGTCGTAAGAACGCCTCGCCGTGCCTGCATGGCGGCGCGCGGCGTAAGAACGTGGCGCGCACTTCATACTTGTGCGACACCACCCCCCCTCCCCCTCCCCCCCCCCCCCCCCAAACCACCGCGCCGTCGTGGCGTAGGGCTGAGGGCCACGGCGACGGCACTGGGAGGAGGGCCTGGGCAGGGGCGTTACTGGTGGGACGGGCGTCGTAGCTGAGGCTGGGATCGACACGCCGTCCGCACCCCGGTATCCACCTTGCGATCCCCAGGGAAACCCACCAAAACGAGGGGAAGGGCGAACACCTCCGCCAAGAGGGAGCAGGTCATCTTCTGAGGTGCGTGGCCCAGGCGGCGGGGGCACGCACGGTCCCGGAGTCCCACTCGTGACACAGTCATCTGCGTCGGCGACAGCGTCGGAAGCGCGTCGACCACCATGGGGATGATCTCGTAGTCCGGGGACGCTGGGCCCGGCGGCGAGCGATATGGCTGTGCTCCCTGGCGGTGAACAGGGTCTGGAATCAAGAAACCAGAGACAGGATCGCACGGCCTGTGCAGGCGCAATTGGTTTGCGTGGCGCCGCATCTCCGACCCTGTGGAAGAACGTACAAAATACATATTGCGACCGAGCACGCGTTGAATGATGCCCGGCATCCATCTCGTACGTCCAGCAAACACCTTGTACAGCATCGGCGTGCAAACCTGAAGACGCGAAGCGCCATACGAACCGACTCGGTGCGTGGGAGGCTGCAGCAGGTGAAGGAGAGTGCGGTGACGGCGATCGTGTATGAAGTGCGCGCCACGTACTTTCGCCGCGAGCCGCCATGCACGCACGGCGCGGCGTTCTTACGACGTCAGCCACGAGCGACCTTTGCTACAATTCCGCTCGTGGCCACCACTGAACGGCATCGTCACTTGGGAATCAGATAGGTACCAGTTAAGACTTGGCTATCGGATAGGCACTATGAATCATCAGTAGGCAGGCCTCTATCTAAACTATGTATCATCATTCTACTAGTCTGCTGCCCTCCAAGTTAAGTAATGTATTTCTATGAAATATATCTCTTATACTAATCTAGCTTAGTGTTTCTACTTTCTGCTGTCCCACTGGCTGGTCACCTCCGTACGTACACACGCGTGCATCCTATTTTCCTGTGTCGGTTTCTCTCTACTCGGGCACCGACACACAGGACAACCAGCGGAAACAATACACAAAAGAGGCGACGAGGATGGGATACAAAATAGAAGATCAACGGCGAAACTGCGAGGAAGTAGAAGTATTCAACACCTGAATTACCTTTAAGATGAAAGGACTAATGATAGGGAATAATGGCGTCATAAATTCTCCGTACGAAGACATGGACCTGCCACTAGGCACAACACTACATATTAATGATAATAATAAACGAACAGAATAGAGGCAGATTCGAAGCACGACTCATGTACCCCTCCCCCACTCCACCCACTCACACACTAAAACTAAATTCCAGTAGTGGTCTTAGTAATTCTACGGACTAGTACAAAGAGTTCCATCGGAACAGATGATCAGAACTGCAGCTGAAGGGTTGAGTATGCAGAAGCTATATATGAAAAATGTAAAATCACATATGTCCCCAAGGGCATCAGCTACGGCCAAGTACCAGTAAATGCGAAGATACTGGCTGGGCCACGCACGCTGTCTTCGGTAGTTTTGTTTTTCCCGTATACATGAGTGCAACAATAGTTGCGACGGCACTGCTCTCCTCAAGGGCTGTGATGCCACCTGTGTGCGTTTCCTCCTTGTTTCGCCTGATCCGGTCGCGTGACCGTCTGTAATTCGAGTCAGATCTTATAGTAAAACAGCCAACAATTGCAGTGTACTCCAGCGAAGACTACACAGATGAAAGCTATGGGGAGACGCAGCGTATTGCAGCTGAGGCCTGAAGGCTGTATTCACAATGTTTTCCATCGGGACTCCAACCTCCCGTATATATATTTTAGACGTGCATAGATGCGTCTTAGAACCTTAGAAGCTTTCCACGTACAAAGGCTCGTAGAAAGGCCAATCTGCGACGCACCTGATGTTTCCAGAAACGGTACTGAGTAATTTGGTGCACACCTCACATATGATAAGCTTAAGTGAAAAACAATACTTCCATACAACATAGTACAAAGACTTAGCCTCCTATGTAATATAAGTTGCCGTATTTTTTGTAACTATAATAATATTGTTATTAATACCCATTTCTCATTGTAATTGGAACAATGAAGAGTTAGACTAGACTTGGGGTTATCGGGATCCTCCGTACAAAGGCTTTTGGGTCATCAAAATTGGTATCCCTTTTAGCAGAACTTAGATCAACGCCGGGTATTGTTCTGTAGGGATCTCTTAAGAAAAGAAGACGGTAATCGGGATTTTATCAGGCTGATTTTATTGGGAGATACATGCTACTTAGCCAGTAACATATATTTCAATACAGTCATTTCATCACTGCTTAGATAACATGCAAGGGCACTGGGATGCCACAGTATGGTGTGGTATTCTAAGAGACTATCAAAGGACACGCTTGTTTGGGTCCCTGACAAACTGGTTGGGATGTATTGACAGTTCCTACAGATTGAGCGAAATCTTAAGCACCTTCTAGAAGACATCCCCCTGCAGTTAGCTGTGAAACACTAGTTTCAAAACTACGGTGTACCTCCCGTTATTGGGGAGGTTTTATAGAATATCTCAACAGTGTGTATCCCGAACGATGAGTAGCTCTTGGTGTTTGCATTCGATGGCCATATTTAACGGTGTTGGATTTTTCCTTATGTTGATGTATCAAAACAGGTTTCTCCGAAACGGAACCGAAAGATACAGATATGTTAAAAGAACGAATACGTCATACGTGCACTTAAGTACCGGCAGAAATGTTAACTGGTTTCGATGCTAACACAGAGGTCCAATAAGGCGCACATGTATTTCGTTATCTTTATTATGAATAATGCAATAAAAATTTAATGTATTCATTACTTTTTATTAATTTCAAAGATGGAACAGCATTTATTAAATACTGACAATTGTGCATCAAGAATTGTTTCATTTTGGCCTGTTTATAAATTAAATGTCATTTGTTGATATGTTTGAAACATAATTAATATGGTTCGGTATTTCCGCGCACTGTTTTCTGGTCAGGAAAGATCAATCCTGTACACATAAATCTTTCTCGACATTAGCCGTCGCCTTGGCGAAGTGGCCGAGGGCATTGAGGCGCTATGCTCCCGTTCATAAGACCGTTCCCCTGTCAGGAGTTCGAATTCTCCGTTGGGCAGGGATGTTTGTGTTGTCTTTAGTATAAGTTAGTTTATAAGTAGTTTCTAAGTTTAGCGACTAATGACCCTGCAGTTAAGTCCCACAAGCTTAACAAACATTTGAACATTTTGAACGTCAGCAGTCGAACCTGGCACCGCTTTTACTGCAAGAAAGTTCTCTACCAACGATGTATAGGACCACTTATATACGTAAACTGTTTACATTTTATCAGTGATCCTACATTTATCCAGTTCTCCTGTTTGTTGATGTGATGTCCCATTTACTGTTCTGCTTAGGTATACCTTTCGTTATTTATTTTATCCAAGATTAACCAGCATCATCAGGAGATAGCGTGCGCAAGTCAAATGGTAGGTTATGAGAGCACTTTTTACTTAGGAGCAGGGAGAAGATAAATTAGTTTATTAACGATGCAAGGTTAAATCATAGATGATGTTCTTCTCAAATGTTATGTAGCAAATTTTGGACACAGTTAAAAACCTAAATAATAGGAAAAGTGTCATTCAAAATTTTCAAAATTTACACATTTATTTGCTGAAGAAACTTTTTCTTGCAAATACAAGAAACAATATCGAAAATTTAGTAAAAAGCGACTTTTTATTTTAGCTTTGATATCTTGTTTTATTGCTAACGCTGAAAATAACAAGGAAAATAATTTTCTAATCTAATAATTCTCTCTTCTGTTGATATAATTATAGGTAAAACACGTTTATATATTTACGCTCACAATATACACATTGTGTAGGCTTTTTCACCATACAAGCTAGTCATCTTCTTAAAAAAAAGTGGGTATAAAATAAGAAGTGCAACATTGCACTTAGTTTCTATATAAGAAATACACAATTTAAAAACATGACAGCTTATATAGTGACTAAGTGCAATGTCGCACTTCTTATTTTATACCCAATTTTTTTAACAATATGACCAGCTTGTGACATATGTGAACAGATGATGGTGACACAGTTCACCGAAACCGGTCGTCATTGAATAAATTATTAATGTGCGATCTTGGCATTTCATGTTTAAAACTATTGTATGACAACAATATAGACAAACCCTCGAACGTACGCTTTCTTGCCGCCATTGTAAATGTACTGGAAGTTCAGCGACTGCTGGTGGCACCTAGTGTAGAAACAAGGAACTAAACCACGTTGCGCACGTTACTATAGTACAGTGTCGCAGCCAAGAGGGGGGGGAGGGCGAAGGGGACTGAGCCACCCATCCCCGCTCCTGGAAAAATTTTCAAATGTTTGTACAGCTTATGGGACTTAACTTCGGGGTCATCAGTCCCTAAACTTACAAACTACTTACGAACTAAGTAACACTAAGGACGGCACAAATATCCATGCCCGAGAGGGGATTCGAACCCCCGACCGTAGTGGCCGTGCAGACCGTGACTGGAGCGCCTCAGTCCCCTCGGCCACCTCGGCCGGCTCCACCCCCCCCTCCCCCCGGCACTTCGCATTTTTCTTTAATTTGATTTTTTAATTTCATTATTTTTCATTGTTTTCACTTTTAATTTTTTTAAATAGGTTGGCACCGGAAATGTGAAATAGTACACATGTAATAAATCACAACGTAATTGTATTTGCCAAGCACAAGCTAACGTGACAATGTTTCGCCAACGTGATGCCACCATTGAGAACGTATGTTGCTGTTACAGTGAGCGGTTTTAATGCTGTCGCGACCAGTTTTGATGCTGCTGCCATTGTTCCTGCTATGCTGAAGTTACGAGCCGATTATTTATATGCGACGACCCGCTGCTTAGCAGGTCAGCGGCGCCACCGAATGGAATTTTATGAACAACAGTAGTGTTATTTTAGTTCAATTTTTACATATCCAGTCCCATGTAATTTAAACTGCAAAGACCTATTTCTTTACTTAAAATAAGACAGTCTCGCACGCAATTTGTTGCGTTTATTGCTGGCAACGGGTTTCGGTTCTATAGAACCATTCTCAGGCCTTTGGCACCTTGTTGACGCATGCTCAGGCCACCACCACTGTCCACCAACAAGGTGCCAAAGACCTGAAGATGGTCCTATAGAAACGAAACGGGTTTCCAACAATAAAAGCAACAAACTGCGATCTAGACGTCTTATTTTAAGTACTAAAATTTTTAAGATCTCTGTTCCAAGAAAATGCTTTCAAAAATTACCTTTCTCTTTGGCTAGTAATATAGAAGCTGCTTAATTATTTTACGAGCTGATTATGTACACTCCACAACATTACTTCTGTTCCACTTTCAAATTAATGGGATCCTACTCATTTTATTTCTTGTGCAATTGTTTTCGTAGTATAAATGGTTAAAGTGTAAAAATAAGTCATAGATTAATAAACGCAATACGCTTCATTTTTTAAAAATTACCCCCCTCCCCTCTCCCCAGAACCAAATCCTGGCTGCGCCACTGCCATAGTCCATCCACGATTGTGTGATGCAAGCCCGAACGCCATAGCGTGAATTACAGAGAAATAAAGCGAGCAAAACCAGACCCACATAATTGTGCGTGCAGGGCTTGAAGGGTTAAATAACAGATTCTCCCAGAAGCAATCTATGCAGCTGAAACGATGATGATTGATGGTCATTGAAAAATTAGGAAAATAAAAAAATAAGGAAGAAATATTCTCAGGTTGATTTACAGTGCAATAAACAAATTTCAATTCTTGGTGCAGTAACTGCAACTTTATAGCTATACCTAGTATAACAAAATCCAATAGTAGGCAAGCAGAGGCGGTGGCTACTACTTGGCCAGCCTAACCCCACCCCGTTTCACCCCCCCCCCCTCCCCCTGGCGCCTCGCCATAAGCAGCTGGGCTAGGCGGCCGCCACCGCCTTCTAAACGGCGCTGCAATTAATTCCGGCCAGCCATTACAACAAAGGCCGCGCCGGCCGCTTTGAGCTTCGACGTATCGACCACGGCCCCCCAACCGCCGACTCCGCCCTCCTGTATTTAATCCTCTCCTAAATGCAGCCTGCGGGGCACGCCTCACTGACCAATCGCAGTCACGCCTAAGTTTCCCTGTTGTTTATCACCCGCACAATCACTCTGCTCTCCTTTGTGCTTCCAGACGACTAACTGTTCTTCTGGTAGTTTTATATTGTGTGTAACATCGTCACAGAGCTTACCAGTGCGGCGCCTCCTATGCGTTCACTGATTCAGTGAACCCCCGGAAACAGCTCTTCGTGAAAAAAAGTAAATAAATAAAATAGAAGTTTTTTTCTTAACTATCATTCTTCGTTTCCTTCTTCTATCATATCATTTTGTATGCACATTCAAAGTATTTTTTTTATCGCATGAGAAACGTTTAACGTCGCGGAGACAGCACGTATACGAGTCGTATCGTAGCCGCCTAATATAGGCGCCAATGGCCGCAGCGTTGCAATGCGCATGCGCGACTGAGGATCAAATTGTCTTTTGAATCCCCGGAGGCATCTTATGGGGCACTCACACGACAGGGACGGGCGAGGGGAAACGCCGCTTTTAACATTAGGCCGAGCCGAGCCGAGGCGGGAGATTAAACACATTGTTTTTAATCGCGCTGTTCACACTGCCGGCCGGGCCGAGAGGACTTCGCTTCGGTCGGCTCACGCCGAGCCGACGACGTTCGTAGTGTTTAATATTACCGGCGCAAGCCGATTGGGCTATGTTATTGCTTCTGCAGCACAAGTATCTCGCATCTCCAGCGTGTTTTCAAGTCTCTTTGCATGATAGTTCTTTTTATTTAAATAACACCCGTGAAAATATGTTTATTTTTTTCTTTTATCTAATGTATAAAACAGTGTTCGTTGATTTGTACGTGTTGCATACAAATCTACAATTTTGTTCCAATCTTTATGAAATTTTGTACACGTAAGCTTCACTCCATGAGGACGGTCGCCGTAAGTGTAAGAATCACACCCGATATATAGTTCACGAGATATGACGTCATAAACAATGAGATGCACGAAAAACTGCTGAATTTTGCGACAATGCTGCTAATTTTCTCCTAAATCACTGAACCGATTTCAACCAAATTTGGTACACACATTCCTTACCGTGAGATAACAATTGCTGCATGATTAAGAATCACATACGGCACATGGTTCAAAAGATATTACGTCACAACCAATAGAAATCGCAAAAAATGCTATATAATGCGGCGAGGCTTTCGAAATACACTGTATGAGAATGACAGTACTTAGCGACTTGCAACAAACTTTAAATATAATTTAAAACCTTTATTAAACTTTTTCTCGTTGGCAACCATAGTAAAATGATGAAAGAAAAAAGTTTCTCGCTTACTACTTTTCCGCTGTTTATGGAGTACAACTACGGCTCTCGGTATGACGTTACAATTTATAATCTGAACACTACAAATTGTAGCGACAGGAAATTTTATAGACAATATACACACATATAGTTGAGTGCACCTTATAAATTGTATCACATATAGTTGAGTGCACCTTATAAATTGTATCACAGTATGACAAGTAGTTGATGAGATATGAGCACATAAACAGTAACGTTCATGGAAAATCGCCCCATCAGGAACCAAGTTTTATTCTATTACTCCTTTACGACTAATTGTATTTTACAGACATACAGCACTTATACAAATGAATATATACTTGAAAAATGGCAGGAAGAAATAAATAAATACACGGGCAACGCAGGGTTTCCAGCTAGTTACTATTAATTCTGTAAAATGAATACAAAATTCAGAATTTTTTTTAGCTGTTCTCGTAAAGAAAAACTTTCCTAAATGTCAGTCAAAATTCATGGGATGAATCCATTACCAACTGTGTCTTATGTGCTTAAAATCAGATAGGTCACTACAGTGTGATAACAAAAGGAATGTAACAACAAAATCAGTGAACTGTTAGCTAGCTCAGTCAGCAGTGAAGACGTTTTGGTCACCACCGTATTTACTTCGATCTTGAGCTGAATGTGGGTGAGAATAGTTTGATGCTGGGGACAAGCCCACCAGGAAGCGAAAAAACAAAACACAGCAAAATATCAAGTGGCACACGCTTGTCATCCTTTACTGACGTGACTTGTAGTGTCAGAGTCTAAACTATATCAGCGCGTTTTTCTATAAGTTAACATTTTTTAAAAATCGAAGTACCATTGATAGAAACAATATTGTCAGCAAATTATTCAGCAAAATGTTCGTAGAAACGCAGTTTCCGTCAGACACCTTCTTAACAAAATAAATAAATAATAAAATTCTGAAACATGTGTTGAATTCTTTGAAAGTGGAGATGGGTTGAAATACAGTACAGCGTGTCCACATAAAACAGGTAAGCCTCACATATGCCACCACTTGCAACATCCCTTATGAGAAGTTAACTACATATTTTAATGTTTATATTATCTATTATTTCTTACTTAGTTCGTTCTTAATTTAATCTCGGACGTGAGTGATATTGATTTTATGTGGGATAGGCCGTGTAGAATTATATTTACCTTGTGATAAATTTTCTGAAAACTACAAATGCGAATATTTAAAAAAAAAAAAAAAAAAAAAAAAAAAAAAAAAAAAAAAAAAAAAAAAAAAAAAAAAAAAAGTTATACATGACATAGGTGTAGAAATACCTATAAATTTCAGTATAATTTTGGGCTTCTTCCTTTTATCATTTCCAACTAGAAACCTAATAAGTATAATGTAAAAAAAAGTATTTGAGTCCTTTTTCCAAAGTAACAGTAAACATTAATTAATTCTTCACTTGACCACATGCAAAATCATAGCAGGACATTGTCAATTATAATCGGTTACCACCGAAGAAGAAATAATTTATACTTACTTTCTGGTTACGGATCATTAAAAAATCACAAGGAAGCGACAAACGTGGCCAGCAATTAATTTTTTCGGCGCTGCAGTGCTTCGCGCTACGTCCAACACCCGCCGTGATCGAAAGCTTGCGACCGCGGAATGACGCCGCTCAGATAACTCGCAATTACTTGTGATAGGTGGTAGATATCAGTGCGGCTACCATTTCAAAAACTTGTCTGTACTTTTAGCTCAATTTCACTCACTGTAATGTATGGTCTAAAATGCATAGAACAGTAAGCTGCCCGCTATCGAACTTTTTCAATACACGATTAGTAAATCAAGTGCGCATACTTGACATAAAGCTTCATTTGGAAACGACTGCGACGAATTTCGAAAAGGTGAATGTTTTATACGAAAGCTAAGATGTTGTCCTACCATGTGTCCAAAAATCAGATTTTGTACACGCATACTTTCATCAAAATCAAGTGAGGAGCGTTACAAAACTAAAAACTCACGCGGTATGAAAAGTAGATTTTTTATTTTTTTCACAGGCAAGGCAAAGCTTTTAAGGAAAAAATAACTTCATAAAACGATGTAGCGTGGTTTTATATACCGTCAAAATTTTTTACAACTTGAAAATCGGAAAAGTTGATTTTCCCCCTCTTTTCCGTCTCGGCTCGGCCCGGCGCGCAGTGTGAATACATCCTTTTTTAAGGTTGGAGCTTTCAGAGACACCAGCTCCTGGCTACTCGAGCTCTGGCGGGTACACACGAAGGTTCCTGAAGATAAGACAATTCAGTTACCGCGCACCTCGCCTTGCAGATGCGCAAATTCTGCATGAAGGACTGAAGATTCATAAAAAACGTCATATTTGCCACAAAAAACTTATAACTATAAATTAGACACATAAACCGTAAAGGCCTTCAGAAGATCCGATCATGAATACTCTCCACCTAGTAGGAATAGCCCAATGCTTATGGGCATCGCGCTATGGTGTCGAAGGTAGTGGATTCGAGACCGACAGCAAACAATTTTTTATCAACCCGATCTTCTATTTAACAGATACGGGAACAACAATGACTTTTGGACTTGCTACACATCTTTGGACGTTTTCGCGAACGAGTCGCGATTTTGAGGGTAAATGACATTTACACTGTTCGTTGTAACAAATATTTAACTGTTTGAATAGAGGTGGGGGAGAGTAGCTTGGCGCAGGTTCGGAGGGGGGTACTGCTGCTGCTTACAGTGACACTTGACCCGAAGGTAGCTTGTCTCTTCATCGTAGCAGATTCATTTTGTCACAGTCACTTAACAGTGTAATCACTTATTGTGTCTTAGTGTTCATGTGCATATTCCCATGTTCTTGGTTTTTATTATCAAAGAAAAATGAACAACGTTCAGTATCTTTTAGAAATAAATTTCTCAGCTTTAAGCTAGGCCGACGTCTCAGCTCGAGTTGAAGTCACCGCAAACAATCAGAGGTACCTTTCTGCAGATCTTTTATCAAAAATGTATCTAAAGGGGAGGAGTGTATCAAGACCCAGCACTCAAAGAAGTGAACTCCCAGTCATCTGCAGCACCACCCGCCTCTGGCGCTTACACCCTTGTCATGGCACATCATTTTCTGTTCAGTTATATCCAAAATCAAATCAAATGTTTGTAAAGTTATGGGACTCAACTGCAGTGGTCATTGATCCCGAAACTTACACATTAATATTAACACTAACTTACACACACACACATACACACACACACATACACACACACACACACACACACAGGGAGGACTCGAACCTCGTACGGCGTACAGTCACGCGCACCGCAGCAACGCGCCTTAGTGCGCATGCCTATTCCGCCGCGGCCAGTTTGATCCTACTCGATCTGGAACTCCAACTACCTAACTTTTATTCCTATCGTTCTCATAACATCCCAAATCATTTAGTATTTCCGAACATTCAGTATCTAGAGGATTTAAAAGAAAATATATTTGCACTCCTCCTCCCTTTCACGAGAAATTTACCCGATAAACATGAATAATTAAATTTATTTTATATGATCAAAGTAGTCATTTCAAACGTATGATTGACAGCTCTTAGCAGCACTTTGAGGTACGACGCAAATACACCACTTTCCGAACATTTATTCTGGAAGAACTACTTTATATTTCCATTTAGTTTCATTTGCGGCAACAATTATAAAAAAGATACACTGATGGTTTAGCAGCTTGCATTTCATGACGATATTAGGGCATTTTCGACATGCAGGAAACTCGTGTGTTATTGAAGTTAGGTGAGCACATTAAGGCATCGAAATACCCGCTCTCTCTCTCTCTCTCTCTCTCTCTCTCTCTCTCTCTCTCTCTCTCTGAGGCACCATCCACAACCCCACATAGTCATCCTTCTTTAAAAGTACTGATAATACAGTACTTATTCACTGCCTTAACACTGACACTATGTTCATGATCGAAAGAAAATATTTTAGAAGACGACGTACGACTACAGTATGATTAACAGAGCTCTACAATTCTTCGCGGTACACTCACTCGATAACGCGATACCGTCGGACACACAAGATTCGAGGTATAAGACTTTAGTCCATCTGTGGGCAACCGGCAGCCCGCTTCTGGAAATCGCCAAATGGGTTTCAATCCAGCAGCGGAAGAAATTTGTGGTAAAGACAGCTAGCCGATGTTAAATATAATAAGTAACACATGTAAATGAATAAAATGGAGTAAACTTAGAATTAATGTGCAGTCCAAAAGAAGTTATGAGGTGCAATTAATTGTCCTTTCATAACGGAACAAGAGTAGGATTCATAGAGGTGCGGTAATCGATAAGACGAGGCGGCCTACGAGCTTCAGCATGTGAATCCCAGCCACGGCAGCTGAAAAGTTGCCAAGACTATAGGCATAAGATACCCCGGCGCAGTACTGAACTCATCTCTTCTGCTCTGGTAATTGAATCTTATCACTCGTGACGACATATCGAAATATCGCACCCCAATCGTCTTTGACGAACTGTAACCACTACCTTTGAAATGTGCAGCAGAATCGATTTATTACAGCGGATCTCCGATGTACCAGAAGAATGAAATGTTATCAGTTATCAGTGTGTACTCTCAAAAACGAATCTATTACATTCACTTATCCCTGTCCCTCCTTATAAATAAGATTTGGTTAATTTTTGCCAATTCCTTCCTGATGTTTCAGCTCACGTAATTGTGAAAGTCTGTCAGTTCATGTAATTGTTTCCAGATGTAGCGTACTGAACCTCAGTCGCTAGACGCGATTGCTGTGGCAGCAGAAACATATAAAACACAGTTACGTTTGTTCATAAATATAATGCCAAAAGTATTATGTAATTCCTCCACCAGCAAGTGACAAGAATCCATCATTAACGATTGTAATCTTCCGTAAAAGCCCACTTCTTGATGAAGTGTCATTGATTATTTGCAGAGCTATTACAGGAGTCTGGATAACCTAAGCTACAAAACATAAGTGCTCATTTTCTTGTTTTTCTCAAACGACTCTATCACTGAATACACAAATATGTGAGTCTAATTGTGTAGCACACTTCACTTATTCCAATTCACTTAAAGTGTATATTTTCAGTCCATGTCTTCTGTACATGGTGTATAATGAGTTAAGCTCAAAACTACAATAACTGAAAAGTCACAATTTTAAGATAAAACCAAGTGAACAACAGTGCGATTCCACGTTATTGCTTTGAAACACCACTTTTATCACAGCTAATATTAAAGCAAGTGTAACTACACGCTGTAAGTACCTGCGTATTGCGCTACTTACGATTCTGATTTAGAACTTTGGTTCGATGTAATCTTAGAGTCGAACCTTACATGTCTGTTTCCATGATGCAGCAACTTCGTTGGTTGCAAATATTATCTTTTACTTGCGATCCTGTAGCTGAAAACACCCTATGCATAGGCTGTAGTTTGCGAAAGAAATATGAAATATTACATGAATAAACTGGTTCATTAATAGAAAGGGTTTTTTCTAACATTTGAAAATGATGTACGCAAACTCAGAGATTAAATTGATATAGGTTTATTCAATCAAATTATTTCCTTATTGGAGGTGGTAAGATAATTTATTAATCGTAAATAGAATAAATGTTTAAACAGTTGCGTTGTATGCGATAAGTAATTGGTAGCACTACTGCCCAACTAACTGATCATAACTTTAAGAAACAGAGGATCTCTGTATATTTCGCGAGCACTCAAAAGGAAATTGTCAATAGAATGAAAATAACAGGTTTCGATCTACACTGAGACCATCAGCAGACTGATTCGTCTCACCGTTGATGCCGATGCACTTTTGTATGTCCATATTCATTCAGACCTCCAACGGGACCGTTTCGCCGCGAGAACCATTTACCCAAAGTGCACCTAGCGACAAGCCTTTGTCTTTTCAATTCCAGACCATTAGCCTCTGTCAGTGGAGCAGTATATTTAGAAACAGGAAAGGGAAGCCATCCCTTTCGACTATGTTAACGCTTAAACCACTGCTTTAATCGCTTCAAGCGAATCATAACTGTAGCTTGTAATTTTCAATTGATCAACTTGTGTTGTTTTAACAACGAGCTTTCCTCTCTCCCGCTGTGATCCATACGGCACAAAGTTATGCATATTGCCTTTGAAGTTGACACGGATAATATAGTGGCTTCGTTCTCGTTTTCGAAATAGTGACCTGTATCTATCTCCGAATTAGCGAACTGTAAATTGAAATTCACTGATAGGTCATCGTATGACAATTCCGCGGCAGTTTGCCAGTTTATTCTTATATACCGGTACTTTCGTGTGACGATGTTCGGAGGGAATATTAAATAAGATTATAGATTTCTGAACGTTAATACGTATTTGAAAGAACAGATATATCTATAGTCGCTTGTATCCCTTAGATAAATTTCTGTGTGTATGCTCAAATACGGCGAATTCCTTGTGGGAAAACTGTAAAAGCTGCGAGTAATAGAGGGGGGGGGGCACTAGAATCGTAGTGTGCGATAAAAACTGTAGCTGAAAGCAAAATGAAGCAATGGGCACGGGGAACCACAATCGTAATGTGCGATAAATTGAGGACTTGAGCAGTTAGTGAAGCGTGTCAGAACAGTTTGTTACCAGCGCGGTAGCTCAAGGAAACACCTAACTAAAGAAAGAAATGAAATTTAAGACGACAGGTGGCTAGAAGCGTGTAATCCATGTTTGAATCTCGATCCAGTAAACATTTTCAACTTCGTCTTTGGGGTTATTTGAATGCCCTGTGACCGTCGAGTTTGAATATTTATAATTCGTAATGTTAAAGGTGTTTGGATTTAAGAATTAGTTTGATCTTTCCAAATTAGTGGTCTTACATCTTTGCTTTAGTCGCAAATTGATGTATTGTGTATCGTGCAACTTGGTACTTGATTCATACAAACTACACTTTGTTCATCAGGCCTACCTTTATCTGCTATATGAATTTATAACTGAATAAGATTAGCGATCAATCTCTTAATTAAGAAATTGTGTTACTTCCGACCTTATCCTCCTCCAGTTCATTACAGTTTCTGTAAGGTTTATAATCCTCAAAACATTAGCTTTCACGCCGAATTCCGTTGTTGATGGGTCATATTCGGTGTCTGAGGATTTTTCAGGGCAAAAACGGTTCATAGTACCGTATGAAAACTCAGATACAATTTTAAAACTGGTGGGAAGTTTAGAACACAAGTTTCATATTTCAAAGTAAAATTTTGCAATTACTACAGTCTGTACACTTTCTATGCTAAATATTCTGAAGTTGAGTGGAAGTAACTTGCGGATGTGATGAATAGAATTATCGTTTAAAGTAATGTTGGTTTCAATTTTTATCTCGTAGTTTATACGACTGATTAGTTAGTCACTTCCGGAGACTCCCTTAAATATCACAGGCACTAACATGTCTCCAGTGAAGGTAAGTAATGTATGGTACTGACCTCAAAATGGCATCATTTCGTTATCTGGTGACCGAAGGAAGGTAAGCAATGTAGGAATAGTTAATAAAATTCGTGTTTCTACGCTGTAAATGCAGAACAAAGAACAGTAATAGTGTTGCTTACGAATGACTATTGCGATTTTATGGAAGTAATGTCCGTATAGTCGCGCGATTATTGTAAGTACCGGTATTGTGTGTAAATATAAAGGACTGGCAATGGAGAGTGGCAAGCGGTTGGAACAGCTGCCAGACAAGTCAGGTGTCATGTTAAAACAACCAGCCAGTCGGGGTTTGTCCAAATCTGTGGAAATCGGAGAAGTCCCGTACTTTATACTCAAAACTAATGAGGGCTGTTAGCCAAGCGCCTCGTAAAAGTGTGTGGTGGACATCTGTGAGTTTCACACTCCAGTAATTCAGAATAAAATTAAATAATGTATAAAATTATTTACTGCAAACATTTGAGACATCTACGAAATTGGAATAATATCTAATCTCATAATTCTAAAATTAATTTCACTATCTCAAACATTACAAATATTTATGACTACTAAATCAAAACATAGAAACTTCAAGCTTAAAATAACCAACTTTTGAATGGTTCATCAATTTCAGCAAACTCTTCTTTAGGTGATAGCCATCATCTTCACCCTTGTAGGTATTTATTTAATGACTGATTACAACTGATATGAATTTATAATGGAAATATGAAGAAATCATCATATTCTCTTCAGTAACACTGAAAACGCAAGCAGCATGAGTTACCTATCGTATATTTAATGTAGTGTATCCTTTATTGTACAATTTGCCAGTAATTTATGTAACTATTGCTTGGGTTGAGCGCTCAAGATCGTGAATGCTGATTCGTCTATTTATTGATTTTAACTTTATGTAATACTAATTGAGTCTTTTTCTTTATTTAAGTAATGTTATATTATTGTGAGAGTAAGTCCACTTTGGCTGCAAATAACTTTTATTTAAGAAGCATAAGCACTTTCGCGTCCTATAGACGCATGATCAGTTGCTTAAAACTTTTTTAAAACATGTCTGCTGTATAGCCATTCCCCAACGTTCACGTCGGATGTATAAAAATTTTTGAATGGTGCCTAACGTTCACGTTCTCGTTGAACCGGCGACAGGAACTCGCCTTTGAATGCGCCACTCGTAGTGTCGTCTTCAGTCTCACCATTGTCACGGTGAAAACTGAATTCGAAGGCTGGTTTGTTAATAGAACACAACACCTTACACTTTGAAGAGGTTTATTGGTAACATAAGCATACTTTCAGAACAGACTGCCTTCTGATGGTCTGCTCTGCTGTTTACACATAGAAAGAATTTTCTGGTACTTACAAGTATATCAATCATAAGAAACACTTATAACAATCTAGAAATATTAAATACAAAGAAATAATTTTTTATGCCCGTGGTGCGATTGGAAGCGGGGACCGCCAATACAGCAATCTGCGACGCTAACCACTGCACAACGGCTTCAGTCGGAAGAGCTGCGGCAATATATCGGGACCGTCATCGTTACAGACCTTTGGTCCAGTCCTGCCGACGAGAGAAAATTTTGTCCAGATTTTGCAAAATAATGTTACGAGGACGGCGAAGTACTTGAGTGGTGCCATCTGTTAGCACAACATGTAAATGTAGCCTCAGGCTTTGTTCAATAGGTCGTCTCACATATGGCGTTGCTTGTTGCGAATCCTGAGTTTCTGATGCAAGCTTCTTAACAGAATTAGCGACATCAATGTAGAGCACACCAAACTTCTCCAGTAGTGAGGGTTTCGGGAAGAATCGGGCAGTTCCTACTTGAATATCGATCTGATAAGTCGATACTTTCTAAACGTAATACGAATAACGACAGCAAGTTAGTAATGTTTGGAGTATTTACTGTGCGTTTATACAGAGTGAAGTGTTGTTGTCAGTTTTTTACCGTCTAATAAATTTATCATAGCTGACTAAAATGCCCGAGGACGGAGAAGAGAAATATTACTTTTTGGTAAATTAGGCACAAGAATGGTTCAGGAAGCGTTGTATGAGATCTGCAGCTGTTTCCTGATAGTAACTGAAGAATGTAAAGCAGATGTACGAAGAATCACACCATTAGATTCGCGGTAGCACCGACATGAAAACCTATTTCTATATTCATGATAAAGGAAGATACCCACGATTAATCGCTCGTTGCTGCTGCAGAACTCACATGTTATAAAGTTGTCAAATATCACTAATCCTTCAGTCCTCTTGACTGTACCGTAGGGACCAATGCGGCAATGAATTCGGACTCAAATGTCGTTCCAAAGCAGTCTACAGCGATGATCTATCCTACAGTCGATTCTTTAAAAATTTCTTGCACTACACTCCGTGTCAGAATGTACACTAGTCAAAACAATTAGAGGGTTAGTTGAAATATAGAGATTCTGAAGTATTAGCATCAGCAGAATGTACTAAAATGAAACTTCTTGGCATTTTAAAATTGTGTGCCGGAACCGGGACTCAAAACTGGGACCTTTGCCTTTCGCGGGCAAGCGCTCTACCGACTGAGCTATCCCGACACGACTCACGATGCAGACTCACAACTTTAATTCCGCCAGTACCTCGCCTCCTACTTTCCAAACTTCACAGGAGCGAACCTTGCAAGACTAGTACTCCTGGAAGAAAGGATATGGTGGAGACATGGCTTAGCCACAGCCTAAGCAAGGATCGAACCTTGCAAGACTAGTACTCCTGGAAGAAAGGATATGGTGGAGACATGGCTTAGCCACAGCCTAAGCAATGTTTACAAAATGAAACTTTCGCTCTGCAGCGGAGTGTGCGCTGATATGAAAATCAGCGGAGTGTGCGCTGATGTGAAAATTCCTGGCAGATTAAAATTGTGCGCCGGAACCGGGACTCGAACCTGGGCAAACTAAAATTGTTAGACGTCGTTTCTACAGAGTGCAGATAAGAGTTACCGTAACCGAGACAGTGTTAATAACAGAAAATTGCTGCGGGATGAGTTGGTGTTGACTTGTGTTTACCAAACGAATTAAACAAGCAGTTGAGATCAGATAGTTCAATGAGCAGGTAGTGCAATGCACCGGCAGCGAGACTTACCCGAAGCTTATAAATGACGCAACAATAGGTCTTACAGGAAGACCACGTAGCTGTGTCCGTTAGATTGGGGTGTTCAGAACATTAGCCAATCACATGACCACGACTAATACAAGTCCACACGTACTGAAACAATGTGTCATGACGGTTTTCCATCCCAAATATAATACAATCGACGTTTGAGCAGACCTCCTTTTTGAAATGCGTTTTATCTCTAGGAAAAAGGATATGGTGCGTCGACAGCGATATACAAACGATTAGCAGTAAACAGCACATGATTTAAAATCGGCAGAATCCAGTCTCTACACCCGCTAGGGTACGAAGGAAGAGAGGAAGATTAGTGCTGAGTGTCCCATCCACAGGGTGGTCATTCGAAAAGGAGCAGAAGCTGGATTTTTTCTTATTTTCCCTCTCTTTTTGTTAAGGATAGAAAAGAATATTTGTCGTGGCCTTTCAAAGGAACTATCCCAGCATCCGTTTGGAGCGATTTAGGAAAATCACGAAGAAGCTAATGTGGATAGCTGGAGGGTGAATTTAATTACCGTCTTCGCGAATGCAGTTCCCTTCTCTTACCATTACTCGGTATGTGGCGTGAGTAAAGTTATTGTTCATACAGGTCTCCAGATGCGGAAACGGAAATCTTGCACGTGCCGTCGATTGGATCTTGTCGGTTAGATGCAGCACTTCCTCGTCTACACTGAAGCGTGATCGGGAGCGACCATCACTATTAGTTTGAAGGTGCCTCTTTTCCGAAGCTTTCGAAAATCTCATTGACCGACGGATACTCCAAGTAAACCGTTGGTGATAGAGGCATTATGTTGATACATTACCGTGTCCACCGCAAGTGAGTAACTTATCAACGCCCTCGGGCAAAAATGTGTGCGTTGTCCTTAGGTTAGTGTAACTTAGTTTAAGTAGTTTGTAAGCCAAGGAACTTATGACAAAAGTAGTTTGGTCCCACAGAATTACTAAAATGTGAACATATTTTTTTTTAATACTGCCTTTATATAAAGCATTGCCTTCTCGATCTCTCGATGGCAAGTAATGCACATGCTCCTTAATTCTTTGGCTTGTTCCCTGACGCCAGGAAAGACACCAGAATTGCCTTCTGTTGTCCAGAGTCGTTTATCTTACAAACAGCGTAATTGTTAACATATACTATTGTCCCGAGATCCTTCCACGTCACCTTCAATTGTGTAACAGGATTTCTGAAACTCGTACTATCATTTTACTAATCCTATAAAATCTCACTAAACATCTATTTCAATGTAAATAACTGCAAAATACAAAATGAAAATATTGAACTTTGATTTCTGTGGCATACTTCCCCGTCCATAGCACTGCTCTTATGCTGAAGAAGTTACCACTGTTTGAAAACTACATCATGAAATTAAATGGTAAATCTATCCCACTCGCTATGTTATGATTAAACTTAGTGACTGTGATATGGTAGTGGGGGGAGGAGCATAATTACCGACACTTCTGCATATGATCCATAATTTTTAAAACGGAATATTAGGGTTTAACATCCCGTCGACAGGTAGAAAATTAGAGACAGGATAGTTTGGCGCGATCCAACAGAATAATAATAATAAAGAAACAAAATAAAATAAAAAATGACTGCCTAACATGAATTGACAAAGTCTTTGTTGGAAGTATTAGGGCCCGCAGCTGCTACTGTAGGTGCGGTGAAAAGCTGATACTGCCATCACTTGTTACAGGCGTGTGTATTGTTCTCTGGATATTACTGTGCCTTTCAGGAACAGGTGAATGATGGGGTTGTCCATAACAAATAGTAAAGATTTCTTTACGTTTTGAGGGTTCTTTAATATCTGTAAGAGCTATGTAACGTTTAACAGGTTCCAGTTTTCTATGATTCTGATACAAACGTCCATGACATTTTTATATATGAATCAGCATCAAACACCAACGATTTATTTTACCCACATCCCTATTTTCACTTAATGATAAGTGTATAAATACGTGAACACGAAAATTGAATTAGCGATTTTCAACATTAATTATACAGGTAGGCTAATGAAACTTTTAATTCTAGAGGTGATTTGTCACATACGTGTCCAAAATAAAACTAATGTGTGTAGGAAACCGAGTGGTTAAGCAAAGTGGATTTCTCTTATCTAAATGGGATATTAGGCCGTGAAAGGTACAGATGTAGACCGACAGACACCTACGCGATAGGGTGGTTGGAACTACAAGGTCGTCTTATAACTGTTCTCAGCCACAGTAAAAGCCAATTAAGATTAAAGATCTAATTGATCTGATACCTTGAATAAGAAACATGAACACGAAAATAAAAATTCGAGGTTTGGACGGCCACTGCGGTGGGGGTTCGAATCCCCCCTCGGCATGGATGTTTGTGCCGTCTTTAGTATAAGCTAGTTCATAAGTCGTTTGTAAGTTTAGGGACTGATGACCCCGTAGTTAAGAAGTCCCATAAGCTCTACAAACATTTCAACATTTTGAACATTTGTAAAGTTCTACCTTGTTACACAGCTGATTACCACAATAATGTAAAATAATAATACACCATGTGGTCAAAAGATCCGGACACCTACCTGAAAATGACTTAAGAGTTCATGGCGCCCTCCAGCAGTAATGCTGGCATTCAATATGGTGTTGGCCCACTCTTGGCCTTGATGTCAGCTTACACTTTCGCAGGCATACGTTGAATCACTTGCTCGAAAATTTCTTGGGAGAATGGTAGCCCATTCATCACTAAGTGTTGAACTGAGGAGAGATATCAATGTAGGTCGGTGAGGCCTGGCTCGAAGTCGGCGTTCCAAAACATCTCAAAGGTGTTCTATAGGATTTACGTCAGAACTCTGAGCAGGCCAGTCCATTACAGGGATGTTATTGTCGTGTAACCACTTCACCACAGGCCGTAAATTATGAACAGGTGCCCGGTCGCGTTGAAAGATTTAATCGCCATCCTCGAATTGCTCTTCAACAGTGGGAAACAAGAAGGTGTTTACAACATCGCTATAGGCGCAAGGCAAAACAACAAGTGGTGGAAACTCCCTCCATGAAGAACATGACCAGACCATAACACCACCGCCACTAAATTTTACTCTTGGCGCTAGACACGCTAGCAGATGACGTCCACAGGCTATTAGCCATACCCACACCCTGCCATCGGATCGCCACAATGTGTAACCATTGTCGGGGGTTCGAATCCCCCCTCGGGCATGGATATTTGTGCCGTCTTAGGATTAGCTAGTTCGTAAGTAGTTTGTAAGTTTAGGAACTGATGACCCCGCAGTTAAGTCCCATAAGCTATACAAACATTTGAACATTTGAACAAATCAAATTGTTAAGCTTAAGGGACTTAACTGCGGGGTTATCAGTCCCTAAAGTTACAAACTACTTATGAACTAGCTTACACAAAAGACGACACAAACATCCATGCCCAAGGGGGGATGCGAACCCCCGTTCGTATCGGCCGTGCAGACTGTGACTGGCGCGCCGCAGACCACTCGGTCACTGCGGCCGGCGATCATCAATCCCTAAACTTAAAAACTACTTATAAACTAACTTATACTGAAGACAGCTCAAACATCCATGCGCGAGGGAGATTTCAAACCCCGACGGGGAGCGGCCTCGTGCATCGGAGCAGAGGGCCTCAATGCACCCGGCCACTCCGACGCGGCAGCGTCTGTCGACGATGTCTATCATCCAACAGACGAGGTGGGCCTGTACGCTTTCGCGCTGTACGTGTCTCTTCACGCTTCCACTTCACTATCACATCAGAATCAATGGACGTATGGTTGTGTAGGTGTGTGAAAATCTCGCGTACAGACATCTGACACAACTGACACCCAATCACTTGACCTTGTTCAAAGCCCGTGAGTACCGCGTAGCGCCCCAAAAAAGTTCAAATGTTTGTAAATCTATCGGACCAAACTACGTGGTCAGGAGTCCATAGCTTACAAACTACTTAAACTAATGTAAACTAATCCAAGGACAACCCACACACCCATGCCCGAGGGGGACTCAAACTCCACGGCGAGCAACCGCGCGCTCCGCAGCGAGGCGCCTTAGACCACTCGGCTACTCCACCGCGGCGGAGCGCCACTTTCAGCTGTTTCACGACGTATAATGAGTACTGAGGTCGCTGATATGGAGTACCTGGCAGTTGGTGGCAGGACAATGAACTTAATATAGAAAAAAACTTTTTCTTTTTCTTTTTTTTTTGAGGGGGGGGTGGATGGCGGGTGGTATGTATACTTTGGATCACATAGTGTATTTAATTCACAATGTAGTGAGATGAAGCTCTCTTTTCACAATAATAATTTCAATTTAAATGCTCCATTTTGCTTACAGTGATATAGGAGAGGCTCAAGAGACAACATTTTTCAGTGTTAGCACACCAAATTCATGCTGTAGCTTTCTTAATTTCAAACCATCATAATGTCTGTAACCATTGAAGGCAAGCTACATTTTAAAATTAAAATATTTGAAAGAGTCGAAGTCCTTAACGAAACATTTCCTTACGATCGCTTGATAAAGATTTTAACTCTGAAATAGTTGTGCTCCAAATGTCTGTATATGAACTAAAATGTTTATCAACATTACACACACAATTTATTACATAAAAATGTTTTGTAATTGTGCAACAGGATATGGAGACACCGCAGTGTATTAGGAGCTATGTACCCTCTCCTCTCCACCCTACTGACCATGCGGCTTACGCTCTTGCCTCCCTGCAGCCGCATCACATGACAAGGCCTCCTATACCAGCGGAGCAGCCAACATAGCCAGCACGTTGAGCCGGCGAAACAGATACGATTGGCTCACGCCCACCACATACTACTCGACCATGTAACAGAGGACGGCCGGCCGCGGTGGCCGAGGTGACTGAGGCGCTCCAGTCACGGTCAGCACGGCCACTACGGTCGGGGGTTCGAATCCCCCCTCGGGCATGGATATTTGTGGCGTCTTAGTTCGTAAGTAGTTCATAAGTAGTTTGTAAGTTTAGGGACTGATGACCCCGTAGTTAAGTCCCATAAGCTTAACAAACATTTGAACATTTTGAACAGAGGACGATGACATGGATAACTGATCAGCAGCAAGTTTTACATTTGAGAATGTAAAGACACTAATACTATTCAAGCAAATCACGTGTTCACTAAAATAAATGCACACATTTTAATTGGGCATAGGTGTGCTAAAGACGTGTATACGCGGCAGCTATCGACAGTGCCATGAGCACGAATGTCGGAGATATATACACGTTTCGATGCTTTTAACGACTCATACAGCTTGTACTTTCGATGAAGCTTTTTTTGAGCACCGAAGTACGAATGCAGCAATTTTACTCATAAGGTATCTAAGAAAAATTACATAGTGACTGAAAATTAATTATCTTTTCTTTGTGTCCCTACTTATACAGACTTTCAGCACAAATTTTTATAGCAGTTTCTAAGAAGCTATTTTCTGGTAATTATACCTGGTAATTCTACTTCAAGTAGTTATTGCTTCGTGATTTATTAGTTTCTTTTTAATTTGTTTTTTATTTTTTATTTTCTTAGCAGGAACTGCTGAGTTGTCATGTGGATGTTACATGTTAGTGTGTAATAGTTTAACTACACGTTTGGGAACGCCACGACGGTACACAGAGCAGCTGATTGAAGCAATGTGATACCTATTAAGATCATATTGTTTACCAACAGATCTAACAGCGGCAACAGCTCTGTGAACGTCCTTTCAGTGGACGTACTTACAACTATGTATATATAACATCAAAACATAAGATGTACTCAAATGCAAGTCTTGTGACGTGTTCCTTCTAACGAAAAAAGCTGTGGGATCTCTTGTAAAACCGATTCGATTATTTTAGTTAGTATCCATGAAAACATCTATTTTACAAATTAGACAGAAAATGTTGGCTAATTAGTCACATATCGATCCTTATAATGCAGGGTAGTTTGTTGAATTAAGTTATGTGCACATTGTAGAGATCATTTTGAGCATGGTACCTAGTTTGCTGAAACCAGTTTTGAAATAAAATTAATTGTTTCAGCATAAGCGGACTTGGCAATCCATGTAACAACTCTTGAAAGTGCTAAGTAGACACTGAAAAATTGGCATCTATCAGTACACTATTTACATTTACTGTTAAATAATAATGTCTAAGTAAATGTCGTTAATGACGATTATCAATCATAAGTGGAAGATATTTTAAACGAACATTACAAAATAAAAAATCACGATCTTGACATTGACGTCACTGCTCTATAATTATATGCTATTTGGTAAACGAAAAATTAATTACTCTGAACGTTAGAGAACGAGATGATATTTATCGGTGGTTGTGGTTGATTTTCTCCTTTAGTTACTGGCTAAACAGTGACTAAATACAAAATTTTAAATTTCCTGGTCTGCTACATGTATTTTTTTTAAATTTTGATGATCGATGAGTGAGTGGCAATACAGGTAGTTGGTTTCTTGGTTAGAAGAAACCCGTGTTTTGTAATTTTGGGCCTTTCAGCCATTTAGGGGGTGAAATGGGGGCGGGGGTGATACGTGTTTTGAAAATATGTAGCTGTTAAGCCAATTTTCAAGCTAGAACTACAAAAATTGTACTTGAATTCTTGGTTGGAATTAGAAAGATACGTGTTTAGGTATATTCGGAAATTGAGCCATTAATGGGGTAAAATACGGGATGAAAGTTTTTTAATACTTTGTTATTCAGGATATTCTATTGTGATTGCATTTCAGCTAAATCTATGAAAATTTTATGTTAAGAAGAAACAATCGGTTCTAGCTGTTCCGATTACGCGCGCGAAGAAGCGGGCAATAAGCTAGTCGGATAATAACTTCAATAGCTGTTGCAATGTGTGTCTTAAAACAGTTGTCTCGTTTGGCATCTAAGCATCATAGTTTTTCGGTTGTATCTTGATGAAGTTTAAAGATTTTCGAAAAGGTGAAAATAGCGTTTCTAGATACTTGTCTGTTTCTTCCATTGAAATATTGAGGTTGAAATAGTTTTGAGAACCTTTCTTCACAATTGCCATAAAAATTCCGCAGCACTTTAGGCTATTAAAGTAAAAGAAATTAAAAGAGATTACATCAGAAAATATGCATTTGAAGATGGTAAGGATTACCATAAGTATCTGTTTAACGTAATTTTCTGCGCTGTGGCAGTATCATTCTTTTCTGCAATTGCTAATGCCACCCAACAATTTCTTGAACCACGGTAAGTTTATAAGAATATATTTATCGAGGGGAAAAGCAATATTAAACTTTCTTAATAGAGACAGTACAAATTATCTGCGATTGGTCATTTTTTTCAGTAATGGGTGGATTATTCGAATACTCGTGGAATGCAGTTTAGGGACCAACGATTACCTTCTTTTCTGAAGAAAAAAGCTATCACGGATACATACATGTAACGGGGAGAGTTGTGGATCTGGATAGTTCACTCATCACAAAGAGTTTTTTGTTAGACACAATTTTGGAGATAAGTTATTGGCTTACCTATATCGAAATTGGAACTTTTCAGTAAAGCCTCGATGGACGTCAATATACAACGAGTCTCCGTCTTAACTGCCCAATTTTTCGTCACAGAACGATTTGTGGGTATATCTAAGTGTTCAAATGTTTGTAGAGCTTATGGGACTTAACTACGGGGTCATTAGTCTGTGACAAATAGCAATAAAACAAAAAATTTATATCACGGAACTAATTTACGATTATTTCAGATTTTTATAAATGGAATCGGTGAGTTCAAAAAGGTTCAAATGTCATATCGCTGAAATCGGTTTTCCTGCCAGACATAAGCGTCTTCCAAACACGGTATTTCGACGTCGTTACTCGACTACTTCGGTTGTTCCCTGAGACTGGCTGCCTGGTTGACTGGGTCGCATACTGTATGCCTGTCCAGTACCTGGTGTTCCCTATATGGTCCACGTCTGTGAGTCGCGCTTACCTGCCGCTCGAGCCGTTTTCCTATTTCGTCAGCGATAAACTTTCAAGGCTTCTCGCGATCACAATCTAAAGAACATAATTCATTTACCATGAACAGAAAGTGTAGATGTTCCAATCCACACAGTCGAATATTTTCTAGCGTATCGTGGTAACATATAGAGATTTTCAAAGATGGGAAATGCATTATCTGTGGTGTCGCACTAGTATGAAGTGCGTGCCACGTACTTACGCCCCTCAGGGGCTCAGCATTAATTTGCTGAGTACGGGCTTGGCGAACCCGGGGTCCTGAGCTGTGGGCTGTGACGCGCCAACAGTCCGCTACACCGTAAGCTCTGTGCGTGCTTCAACGACCATCGTTCGGCACGACGGTGGAACGTTGTACGTTTCAGAGCCCGGGGATCTTGGCTTAATCGCCCGGGTCGCGAGGACGGTACAAACCTCTATAAAAAAACCTCAATCTCAAGGTGTTCTACGTGCCTAAGAGATGCATGGCTGTTGAGGTTGAACAGCCGCTAGCGAGCAACCTCTGAGGAACCTGCCGCACCTCAGTTGTATAAGGCTTACCCAGGCAAGCGGGGCTCTGCCTGGGTGGACCTTTAGTTCCCTAGATGCTCGTGGGACGAACATGAAACGAGCAAATAAAAGCATGGCCGGTCGCGAAAACGGCGTCTCTAAGCGTGGGAAGACAGAGTTTAACGCCTCTACTTATGATCCTAAGACGTTTCCGTCCCTTGCCACACCATGGGAGGAAAGAAGGGCACTTAATAGATCTGAGCCATACTCACCTCAACATCTGGTCTGTGAGCGTACTGATGGCGAATCCTTCACTTCTACTAAGCCTCAGTGTTTTGTTGACACAATTGAAGACAAGTTTGGTGAAGTAGCATCATTTGCGAAGATGAGGAGTGGGGCCGTTCTGTTACAGGCGGCGTCCTCGGCCCAGTCGCGGGCACTACTTGCCTGCGACAGGCTGAGTGATATCCCGGTGCGTGTCACGCCCCACAAATCATTAAATATGGTCCAAGGTCTTATCTATCATCGCGATCTTTTATCCCAGACCAATGACGAGCTGCGAGCATGCCTGCAGCGACGAGGTGTCCACTTCGTCCGGCGGGTGTACAGGAGTCCTAAAGAAAGTAGTGTTGCCACCGGTGCTTTTATCTTGGCCTTCGAAGGCGATACACTGCCTGAGAAGGTTAAGGTAATGGTCTACCGGTGTGAAGTCAAGCCCTATGTCCCTCCTCCTATGCGGTGTTTCCGGTGCTGGAACTTCGGGCAAATGTCGTCCCGATGTACTTCCAGCCCAACATGTAGGGAATGTGGGCGGCCACCTCACCCGGACGCCCCATGCACCCCGCCTCCGCTATGTGTGAATTGTGGGCAACATCACCCGCCATGCTCTCCGAACTGCTCAGTTTTACATCGTAAACGTAAAATTATGGAAATAAAGACCTTGGACCGGCTGACCTTCTATGAGGCACGTAAGAAATACGAGCGGCTACACCCTGTCCGTACGGAAACGTCTTTTGCCACAGTTACAGCAGCTTCCTTGAGACCAGTGAAACCATCAGTGTTGTCTCCTCCTGTGGGCCCTAAGGGCCGTCAATCTTCAGTGACGGGTGGGGGCCCGTCTCCATCTCTCGCTCCCTCGACACCTGTGGGAGCAACTTCTCCCCCACCATCGGGGACATCTGTCCCCGCTCCGCAGCCGGAGAAGAAACAGTCTTCCCCGGCCCCTCTTGCTCGGAAGGGGTCCCTCTGGACGCTCCCTTCCGAGGTTTCTCAGAGTGCGCCAGGGGATCCTAGCCTTAGGCTAAAGGATCCAACAACCGATGACCGAAGGGCTTCCAGCTCTTCGGCAGTCCCTGATGTCGCTTCTGGAAAGTCCTCCCAGCCCTTACCACCAAAGGGCCAGCGGGAGAAAACAAAGAAGACCAAAAAGAAGAAAGAAAAGATTAAGGACCCTTCAGTGGCTCGAAAGGAGCGCTCGCTTCGGCCACTGAAGACGAGGTGGAGATCCTTGCGTCTCCTGAGGATCTCGCCTTCCTAGGATCGCCAGAAACCATGGTTCTCGATCCTACGGATTCTGTGGAATTGGCAGCAGGTGCCCCAGCTGAATTACCGTTTCATCTGTTACATTATGGCTATTCAGCAGACTGCAAACGAAATCTTGCAGTGGAACTGCGGCGGATTTTTCCGCCATCTGGCAGAGTTGCGACAATTACTCTGCCACTTCCCTGCGATCTGTCTAGCGATGCAGGAAACATGGTTCCCCGTCGAAAGGAACCCAGCCCTCCGAGGCTATCGGGGCTACTTTAAAAACCGAACAATCTACGACAGGGTGTCTGGCGGCGTGTGTGTTTATGTCCACGCCTCTGTCCCCAGTGCTGCTGTGCCTCTTCAAACGTCTCTAGAGGCGGTCGCTGTTCGACTCCGGGTAGTGCAAGATTTTACCGTCTGCTCTGTTTACCTTCCACCCAATGAGGCCATCTCTCCCACAGACCTCGCAGCCTTGGTCGCCCAACTTCCCCCACCCTTTCTTCTTTTGCGGGACTTCAACGCCCACCACCCTCTGTGGGGTGGCACGCAGACCTCGGCCCGGGGTAGGGATGTTGAGTCTCTCCTGTCAGAGCAGAATCTCTGCCTTCTTAACACCGGTGCTCCTACCCACTTTAGCACAGCACATGGTACGTATTCTGCCATAGACCTGTCCGTCTGCAGCCCTAGCCTCCTTCCACGTCTCACCTAGAGGGTCCATGACGACCTGGGTGGCAGTGACCATTTCCCGATCTTCCTGTCGCTCCCACAGTGTTCGCCTGCCGACCATCCGCCTCGCTGGCCCCTCTGTAGGGCTGACTGGCCAGCTTACTCTTCAGCTGCTGTGATTTCCTCTCCGCTTCCAGCAGATGTTGATGCCGCCGTTCAGCAGGTCACAGAGGCCATTGTTTCTGCAGCCGAAAACTCTGTTCCCACAACATCCGGTTCGCTCCATCGTCCATCGGTGCCCTGGTGAACACCAGAGATTGCTGAGGCCTTTCGGGAACGTCGGCGAGCACTACAGCGCCACCGACGTGACCCTTCTGTCGAACATCTTGTAGCCTTCAAGCGCCTCCGGGCATGGGCCCGGCGACTGATACAAGATAGTAAGAGAGCCTCGTGGGAGAAGTATGTCGCGTCCATTGGTTCTCGCGCTTCTCCTTCCAAGGTGTGGTCGCAAGTTCGACGCCTCTTCGGGCACCACCCACCGGCGGGAATTCCATGCCTCAGCGTCCAGGGTATGCTGTGTACTGACCCTGTCGCCGTCGCTGAGCACCTGGCAGATCATTTTGCACGTACATCGGAGACTGCTGCCTATAGTGCAGATTTTCGTGCCATTAAAGAGCGAGCAGAGAGCCAGCAAATTTCATTTCGAACACGACGTCGTGAACCATATAACGTCCCATTTACTGAGTGGGAGTTGGAAAGTACCCTTGCTGCATGCCCGGATACCTCCCCTGGACCCGATCGCATTCACAGCCAGTTGCTCCGACACCTATTAGCGGATGCCAAAAGCCAACTTCTCGCCCTGTTTAATCGCATATGGCTTGAGGGTGTTTTTCCGTCCTCGTGGCGGGAAAGCATTATCATCCCGGTGATTAAGCCTGCGGCAGGTCCGCAGGTGGCAGATAGCTACCGCCCGATCAGCCTCACCAACGTTCCATGCAAGCTCCTCGAACGCTTGGTGAGTCGGAGGCTCATGTGGATCCTCGAGGACCGGGAACTTTTGGTGCCACAACAGGGTGGGTTCCGTCAAGGCCGCTCCGCTGTTGACAATCTTGTGTCACTTGAGTCGGCCATCCGTACAGCATTTAGTCGCCGCGAACACCTGGTTGCTCTATTCTTCGACCTGCGGAAGGCATACGACACTACCTGGCGCTACCATATCTTGTCTACGCTGTACGACTGGGGTTTACGGGGTCCACTTCCCATATTTATTCAGAATTTCCTGGCGTTGCGTTCTTTTAAAGTTCGTGTTGGTTCTTGTTTTAGCTCACCTCATTGTCAAGAGAACGGAGTCCCACAGGGTTCCGTTCTCAGTGTCCCTTATTTTTAGTCGCCATCAACGGCCTTGCGGCGGCGGTGGGGTCATCGGTATCCACTTCCTTGTATGCCGATGACTTCTGCATGTATTTTAGCTCCACCAGCATCAGTGTTGCTGAACGTCGGTTGCAAATAGCCATTCGAAAGGCGCAGTCTTGGGCGTTTGCCCACGGTTTTCAGTTCTCTGCGTCGAAGACCCGTGTGATGCATTTCTGCCGACGTCGGGCAGTACACCCGGAGCCCGAACTCTATCTAGCTGGAGACCTGCTACGTGTCGTAGAAACACACACGTTTCTAGGCATGTTGTTCGACCACCGTCTCACCTGGGTGCAACACCTTCACCAGCTGAAACGCAAGTGCTGGCGACACCTCAGCATCCTACGTTGTCTCAGCCACACTGTTTGGAGAGCCTCACGCCCAACGCTCTTACAACTTTACAAGGCCCTCATTCAGTCACGCCTAGACAATGGCTGCATAGTCTACGATTCGGCTGCGCCGTCAGCACTGCAGGCGTTGGACCCAATTTTACACAGTGGTATCCGTTTGGCGACAGGGGCTTTTCGGACAAGCCCTGTGATAAGCCTCCTCGTCGAAGCTGGAATCCTCCCACTGCGGTTCCGTAGGCAACACCTGCTAACATCTTATGTTGCTCGTGTTCAGGCCTCGCTCGCCCTTCCACCCGAACCACCGGCTCCTTTTTCCGGACGCTGCACTACCTATCCCCCCACGGCGACCCAGGTCGGGTTACCCGATCTCGGTCCGTGTTCGTATCCTTCTTTCATCTCTCACATCCCATCCATTACCTA
This sequence comes from Locusta migratoria, assembly GCA_026315105.1. Taxonomy (NCBI): domain Eukaryota; kingdom Metazoa; phylum Arthropoda; class Insecta; order Orthoptera; family Acrididae; genus Locusta; species Locusta migratoria. The sequence continues at coordinate 320,180,510 of CM048748.1, read as the reverse complement.
CCACTTTCCACTATTCCTATCACACCCCTCCTTGGTCCATTCCTCGTTTGCAGCTCCGTCTGGACTTGTCCCATGTATCGTAGGCCTCTGTTTCTCCGTCACCAGTTTCTGCAAGTGCTCGAACCGTTCCGTGCCACAGACGCCATTTACACAGATGGTTCCGTAGTAGATGGCCGTGCTGGCTATGCGTTTCTACATCACAACCACGTGGAACAGCATTCTCTGCCCTGTGAGTGTAGCATCTTCTCCGCCGAGCTGGTCGCTATTCTCAGAGCACTACAACATCTCAACGCCTGCCCCAGGGGGTCATTCGTCATCTGTACTGACTCCCTGAGTGGCTTACAAGCGATCGACCAGTATTTCTCTCGGCACCCAATAGTGCGATCGATCCAGGACACTGTTCACTCCCTATGCCAATCAGGCCGTTCTGTGGTCTTTGTGTGGACCCCAGGTCATGTTGGCATACCAGGGAATGAGCATGTTGATCGATTGGCCAAGCAGGCCACTATGGGACCACCTCTCACAATTGGTGTCACGTAACAGGATGTTAAACTGGTGTTGCACCGGAGGGTGCGCGAGGCTTGGAGCACCGAGTGGGTTACGGCGACTGCACCGAATAAGCTTCGGGCAGTGAAGGTCTCCACAGCTTTGTGGAAATCTACACTGCGGCCGACCCGCCGAGAGTCAGTTGTCCTCTGTCGCCTCCGGATTGGACATACGTGGCTCACCCACGGGTATCTTCTTCGGCGTGAGGCTCCACCCGTGTGTCGATGTGGCACTGTATTGACAGTGGCCCATCTTTTGATGGACTGTCCGCTTTTAGCCGACCTGCGGCACTATTTTACTCTTCCAGACGCACTACCCTTAGTTTTAGGAGACGACGCCTCTATGGCTAACAAAGTTTTAAGTTTTATCCGCGCTGCTGGTTTTTATGACTCTATCTAACGGTGGGTGCTGTGGCCTGACATCTTAGGCCACCACCAATCTAGTTTTTTCCCTTTTCACACCCTTAGGGGGTCTTAGTGTATGTAGTATGGCTGGCTCATCCTGTTTTTTCTTTGTGATCAGCCAGCCAAGATACTCCACTAGCCAGTTTTATTCCTGACTTTCTTTTAACAATTCTGTGTGTCTTTGTTTTACGTTATCAGTGGTCTGTCCATTGTCAACCTGTACCTTATGTGCGTGACCAATTTTAGAGCTTTGTTTTACTTTTCATTATTGACAGTGGACTCTCAGTTAGTAACAGGGGACTGATGACCTAGCTGTTTAGTCCCCTCAAAAAAAACCAACAACAACAACGTACTTACGCCGCGCGCCGCCATGCCCGCACGGCGCGGCGTTCTTACGACGTCGGCCACGAGCGCCCTCTGCTGCAACTCCGCTCGTGGCCACGACTGCTGCATCGCCCACTTGGGAATCAGATAGACACCAGTCAAGACTTGGCTATCGGATAAGCACTAGGAATCATCAGTAGACAGGCCTCTATCTAATCTATGTATCAGCATTCTGCAGTCAAGAACTATGTAAAAGTTAAGTATTACCAAGACTTCACGAAATATATATCTTGTTCTAATTTAGCCTAATGTTCTAGTTTCTGCTGTCCCACTGGCTGGTCACCTCCGTACCTGCACAAGCGTGCATCCTTTATTATTGTGTCGGTCTCTTTCTACTCGGCCACCAACGCCTACGACGACCGGCGGAGACGAGACACAAAAGTGGCGACGTGGATGGGACACAAAATTTTCTATATCTATAAATGTGAATGTCTGTTCGGTGTACGTTTATCACGTCTGAACCACAAGACATAAAGAGCTAAAATTTTGTACAGTTAATAATGTTTACCCGGGGAAGGCTTTAGGTACGGTTTTATGGCGATTGGATAGCTACTTATCTATATGTATATTAATGTAAATGTCTGTTCGGTGTACGCTTATCACGTTGAAACGACAAGACGCAGAGACTTAAATATTTGTACAATTACTAATTTATACCTAAGGAAGGTTTTAGGCACGGTTTTACAGCGATCTGATATATATTTAGTAATCTGAAGAATATAACGCGAAATGCGGAAAAATAATTACTCTTTGAAAATGGTTTTATTGGTTGCATTGTTGCTTGAGGGTTAATAATGATAAAACGGTGGAGTATATTGGGATGGATAGTTATCGGCTCTACGTGAGTGTGTGTGTATGTATATGTGAGTGTGTAGTGTGTGTGTTAATATTTCGCTCTGCAGCAAAAATACAGAATGCAAACGATGGTGTGTGTGTAATTGTTGTCCAAAGTCTCGCTTTGTTCACCATAGCAGTTCCATGCCGATAGCTATAAGGGGGTGGAAGATATGGAGGTTCAAATTAGTCAAATTATGAAAAAATTCGGACTGAAGGTTAGCGATGACGTTTGCGACTCTACAGCAAGGAGTTTACATACAGTGAAACGTGATGCCACAGACCATATCTTTGGTCTATGCGTGTTACAATGTTTTCAGCTCTTTCTCTGTAAGAATAAGCATGTGAATAAGAAAATATAAGAATAAATAAATAAAGCAAAAAAATCTATTTGACGTTTCGCGCATAACATCAAGTGATCGATGTGTGATATTATTACAATCATTATTGTTGAATTTCGTGATGAATGCATTTTTGCGTGTGATTTGATCTACACTACTTACTTCCTGATAAACGATAAGTGCATAGACTTCTTCAATCTGATAGGAATATTTTTTCAGTTCCGCTTTATCAGCGACATTTCCTCAAAAATGAGTAAAATTAATTACATTACTTTAATTGTTATTTAAACTTCATATATACATGTGCATTGCGTTACTTTACACATATTACAACAGTACATTTACTTTTAATAGATCACAAACAGACAACATGCCTCGGAAAAGGAAAACGTCATTATCACTGTTGGAGCTAAACGTATTAAAACATCAAGAGCAAAGGAAAATGAAGAACAGCGCGAGATAAGACTTTCACAAAGTAGGGACAAGAGGACAGAAATGGCGAACGTTGAATCACCATTACAACGTAACAATAGGCAACAGGAGCGGACCCGCGGGTTTAAGCTAGTAAACATATAAACAACATTAAGGGCATTTGTTACTTCCCATATACACTCTTTAAAAATCGCATTTTGGAACATAATGATAACCGCATGATATTGTGCACGGACGGATATCTCATGAACCAAATAAGATATCAGTCTGCTCTCAACTTTAAATAAAAATTCGATATGTTACCTACATTTGACATTTCTTATGACCTAAAATCTACCATTCGGAAAGTCTACGCAACGTGTTCTTACCTCCGCAAACTCTTTACAATATGTTGCAACACATCATTAAGCCTTGGATGCATGAGTGGTAGGATTCGCAAAAATCCATGAGAGGATTGTTTGAGACCCCTACCCATAACATATAGAAAATGTTAGTTATTGAAACAATAATTTGGAATTTGGATGGGTCTGGTGACACTGAATGACTAACATAATATCTGTAATGATACGATGATCTATATTGTAGTACAAAAATAATAAAAAAAGAGAAACAATATCACAAATCAGTATTTTTTTCTTTCTTTTGTAGAACATTCTTCAGAAGGCGTGCATTGTTGACTATTTTCCATCTCCGTCTCTAATAACCACGCTGTCGACGGGACGTTAAACTCCAAGATTTCTTTATTTTCCATCTGATGACGTATCATTTCTTCTCCTAATTCCTTAAGAAAAATTCTTCTTTTGTCGGATCTGCATTCCTGATCGTTGGGATGCTGCTCTGAAAATAAACACGGAGCATTTACGGATGTTACATCCATAAGGTTGTCCATAAGTCGAACGGCCATCTTCTCCCCTGAGGCCAATCAGTCTCTGATGCACTGTCGGCCGCGGTGGCCGAAGGGACTGAGGCGCTCCACTTACGGTCTGCACGGCTACTACGGTCCGGGGTTCGAACCCCCCCTCGGGCATGGATATTAGTGTCGTCCTTAGTATTAGTTCGTAAGTAGTTTGTAATTTTAGGGACTGATGACCTCGTAGTTATGTCCTATAAGGTACACAAACAAACATTTGAAGCACTGTCATCTTCTTCATCTAACAAAGCTTCATCTTGACGCCATTCATAAATGGCTGTTTCGTAATATCTATCAGTTGTTCCGACTTCAGATGGTGTTCTTTTTCTTCGAACAGATGATATAGTATCCATGCTGAAAGTAAAGAATGAATGTTCATTGTATAATTATTCTATTTATGAAACTGAACTTACGATCATATGAAACCACTGCATCGTAAAGTCAAAGGTGTACCTTTCAAAAGAAGATTCAGCTGCAGCGTCCACAGCGTTTGATTCTTCAGTAATGACGATAAAAGCGGCGAAGCTCTAATTGTTGTTTGTAATGTTGCCTACTGTGATGATACTGCTGGCCCTCTCATCTCAATGTTATCGTACGATACCGTCTGCGTCGGAGCTGAATCGTGTGGTCTAATAGTGATATATGCTGCGTGTGAAGTTACAAAGGAAACAGCCAGCCTAGGAATCAGCGTAGGACAATGTCTCGGTGATACTGTGATTAAAACAAGTGATAGATTTCATTAATTAAGAGATTCATATATTTTCTTTCCAGACAGTTCTATAAACAGTAGTTTCGCCATTGTATGTTATTTCAAGACTTAGACGGACGAAGGGTAAAAACTTTTGTAAAACATAAAGACTTAAAAATAAATAGCATTGTATATATGTTAGGCTCATAAACAAGTTGTGTAGATCAGCTAAGTGTGTTAATTAATGTAATAGTCGATATTTGAAGATTGTAAATCTTTGTATATATTGACTGACGTGAGATTTTGAACATATTTTGAGAATTGCCAAGATATTTGATAGTTCAATATATGTTAGGAACATGTATGATGTACTCATTAACAAATTAATTGACATTTGACATTACTCTTTGTTATGAAACAAAAAGGACTGAGATTACGACTTAAAAAGATATGCGCCATCTAAAGTTATTGTATGTATAGTTTTCGTTTTATATTGTGATTATTTTTGTGTACATGAAATGTCTTACTGTTGTGTTTGGTAATTGTAAATTAGTATATCCAATTGTTATGAACAATGCATACTGTAATGTCATTATTGTCAATGTTATATATTTGCCTCATCGCCTTGCGTGGAGGAGTTCGAGTTTTTGCGTTTTTCAAGAGCTCTGGAATCTATGTCACTCTGTGTTTTAAAATGGAAGTACTATCAGCTAAGTTCTGTTGCATTGTGTACGTTTTGAAGTTGTAATGTTTTGATGGAATAAGAAGCAGTTTGATTGGAAATTAAAAAATAAGTGAAAAATAGTACCTACGAGTATTTATTTCTACCACGACGCCCCAGGTGAATAATTTTGCAGCGAGCAGAATCCCCATACATCATAATGTTGAAAATCTGAGTATCGGTAGAAGAAATGTACTGTAATTACTGAAAAAGCAAGTAAACGTTCTACAGCATAATGTGCCATTGAGATAAAAGGTAAAATCGGAAATTCCTTGTTTATTAAGGGGTCTGAAAGACTACTGTCATGCATTTGACGTGTAATACCACAACATTAATGATGAATGGTAAATAATTTTATTTCCTCCAAATGAAGTTTTGTCTAAAGAAAGACAACAGTATTTTGAAGGATTAAACAGAAGCTAATGAAACGTAGTCAACTTTAAAGAGAATTTATGGATAAAATGAAAGGTTGCCGGATCCAAAAGACCCCTGTTATGCATCGAATGGATAAACTGGATACTGCACATTAACTGTGATAAATAACGGAAATAAAATCACCGCTTCATCGTGCGGATATATCAATCAGTAAATTGTATATAAATCAGATATTTTCGACGGTATTTTTCTGAATAAGTTTCTGAGCGACCTGAACACCGTCATTCAGCACAATACCCACCCTTTTTAGCAAAACATCACTGTTTTCCGTTTGTTTCTTGATGAAGAAGAAAGATTTTCGAAAACGGAAAAATACCATTACTTTATAAATTTCAACAAAATGTATTGTAAATATTTGAACAATTTGGTATCGCTACTTATTTATACATTTGTGACTCACGGTGCAAAACGGTTAAAAACCACAAATCGTGATTTTGTGTAAAAGTACAATCAAATTGAACATATGTATCTCAATAACGGAAGAAGATATCGAAAAAGGTTTGAAAGTATTTTGCAAGTATCATCTTGGGAACATATGGTCCAAATTTCGACGATTCATAACGAATATAAATTATCGAATTGTTCATGCCCACAATTCGTGATTTTAGAAACCAAAAATCATGGTTTCTCGCAGTTTTCTCTGGAACCGCCAATGAATAAATGGTGCTTTTGTAAGCCAACCACAGACAACACGAGATGTGTATTCTACTTAACTAAAATTAAGGGTTTAGTATTTAAAACATTGACGCACTGCTATAGGGAAACAATACTATTGCCATTCTCCTAATATGTATACAAATTATCACTCGGTCAAGCGCTATACAGAGCACTTCACACTTTTAACTCTGTGATCAGTTGAACCCGAGATAAGGACCTCACACGCCCATTTTACGATCACATTAATAGTGCGTCGTGGGAGGTACTATTATAATGCGTTCATTAGGTGACTCTTAGCGCCCAAATTTCACAATATTTCGTCTCTGCACTAAATGATTTAATTGGATTTGATATGATTTTTCCAGGGAAGCCAAAACAGTTTTGGTCCAACCCGCCACTGCCCGCACCGAAACTAAGTTTATTGTGCGGTATCACTCCCTGTATATCTAGTAAAGCCAACCACTGCCCTTGAACAGTGCAAGGAGTCCCTTTACCAGTTCTTTATTAGACACAATTTCTTCGGGTCTGGTTGTCCCAAATGTTCTGTGCCTTTTACTCTCCAATGCAATGCATTCGAAGATTAGATGCGATGCAGTTTCATCACCGTCATCACAGATCCTACATTTAGGGTCCTCTTCTGTTATTCCCATTGTATGTAGGTGTTTCCCATGGTCTGTCAGCAATCCAACCATGAGTCTAATCTCTCTCCTGTTTAGGCCCAGGATTGCAGAGCTTCTTTTAAAACATGGCTTTGGCATCATTACCTTACCATGACTTTGGTCCAATATTCTACGTGCTGTCTTCTGAGCCAGTTACGTAGCTCCAATTTGATCATTGCCTTGGTGATTGTCAGGACAGGTTCCGGTCCAATAACTGGAGTCTCTGCCCCCATCCTGGCTAATCTGTCGGCATGTTCGTTGCCACTGATCCCCGAGTGGCCAGGGATCCACAATAGGTTTACTCTAGTGCTTTCCCCTAGCTCCATCAGAACCCTGTGACATTCTGCAACAATTTTAGACCTTATTGCAGGAGCTGCCAGTGATCTCAGGGCTGCCTGGCTGTCTGAATAGATATAGATGCTACGATCTTTGTAGCACTTACGCAAATTCTCCTCCACACATGCCCTGATTTCGGCCTGGAATACTGAGGCCAGTTTCCCTAGAGAGATGACCCCCTCCAGTCTTGGCTGCACCCCGTATGCCCTGGCCCCAACGCCTCGGTCTGATTTTGACCCGTCATTGAACCAGACAATATCCCCCGTACGGTGTCCAACTATTTTCTCCCGCTGCTCCCTACTGCCAATTGTTATATTGAAAGTCTTGTTGAAGCAGTATGTGATTATAATATAGTCGGCTGGCATTTCCCCAACCTTTCCTATATTTACCTCACTCACAATTTTAGTGTATGATTCTGGATATCCCAAAGAGTTCCAGTTATAGCCAGATTTGAGACTGTATGCACCAGCCGCTGCCTCCACCTTGACCCAAAGATGTAATGGGGGCATATCCAACATGGTTTCCATCCCAGCAGTTGGTGTGCTGCTAATTCCGCCTGTTATGGCTAAGCAGGCTAATCTCTGCACCTTACCTAGCTCCTTATCAGCAACCTGCTGTTCTACCTTCTTCCACCACACGACCGCCCCATAGGTGATCCTGGGTCTAATAACTGTGGTGTACATCCAGTGTATACCCTTGGGGCTCAGGCCCCAATTTTTGCCACAAGCTCTCTTGGTACTTACGAGAGTACCTTTTGCCTTGGGGCAAATATTCCTGATGTGAGAGGTACATGTCAGTTTCTCACCTAGGGTAACCTCTAGATATTTCACTGTCCACAGGTAGCGCTTCATTGAAAAGCTTTAGATTCCAACTTGAATGTTGGATGCTGCACTAAATGTTACTATTTAGTGCAGACCCCAGAAGATGATGTCAGTGTACATCAAACCGGTTGTCTCACATAAATAAAGTCGAAATACTGCGATCTTTTATTATTTACAAAATTAATTGTTAATAGTGTAACAATTATTATTTACATAAACTTAATTATTATTTACATTAACTTAAGAACATGACTCCGAAATGCAAGTGTTTACATTTCTGTGTGTTGCGCAAAGCATCACAGTGATATTAATAATTAGTTTGCTATCGTAGAAAAAATTCAGGGAGTTTATGAATTCCTATTATCGGTGTTTTAGAGGAAACCCTGCACAGCAATACTTGACAGTTAATCCACATACGGAACTGCGCCATTTGGTAGCTAAATGACGTTGATTGATGGAATGCAATACACAGTGACAGAGGTTGACATCTCGTTTCACGTGATGTGTTATGCGATGTCATGTCACACGTCGTCAGTGATAAACTCAGCGTTTCGATAAAGACATGTACATCAGTTGCTACTGAGTGATCGACAAGAGAGACTGTGTTACATAATGGCTGAGTACATCGATATATTGTCCATCTACGGTGAAACGCGACGAAATGGATTGACACAACGTCGGTATGACGAACGACCATCATATGCCATATTTGGAATGTTGAAGTAACGGATGGAAGGTGGTTTTTTGTTGTCTTCGCTGGACGTCAGAGAGGAGATCCTGAAACTGTATGACCAGAAGCCCTCGAAGAGTACCCGTATCTTGGCAAGTGCTGTGGATGTATCCCAGGTCAGGGTCTGCAGACTTGACTGTTAGCAGCAACTTCACACGTTAACACCCATAGAGGATTACGACAGAAGGGAAGAAAAATATTTCATTCTACGAGTTTGGTTGAAAGTTTCTGCCTCGTTGTTTCTTCTAACCGCGAACATCTCAATGTTACCAGAGACGACGAGTAACTGAATTTGGTTGTAACGAAAGTGCAGTAGTTCACCCACATTAGTGAAATAAAAATAAATAAAAAATGTTTACCAATCTGTTTTCTGCCAAAGTTGTGTCCCCAACGCAGAAAACGGCATGTAAGTCGTTGATTCATGATTTTGAAACTGTTAGGTTAATTATCGAGGTATATTTTGGTGAAAAATTTTATCTATTATTGGGGACGCCAATCTTTTTAGTAACACAGAAAAAGAGAAACTGCACAATTAAAGAACTGTCTTTCCATTTCAATAATTGTATCTCATTGTTCTATGTCTGCTCGTCATGACTGCCGAAATCGTAGTGAATATAAGCGCTAATTTGCGTCAAAACATGGCCTGCGTTTTCGTATTTCATTTATTTATTGATATGGGGTTCAATGTTGTGATACAAAATGGTAACTTGGTATTGTGAGACGACTTGTTATGAAAATGACGGAAATTTAATGAAAGATATTTCTAAGTTTGACTAAAGGACAAATTAATTTTTGTGCGCAGCCTCGAAATGCACTGAACAATCACAGCAGAGTATAGAAAGTTTTAGTGGTCATTCCCACGGAAATAGTAATGAATGTATCACCTGTTATTGTTTCCTCACACCACCCCGCAGATTTGTTCGGACTTGTTCTGAAGAATGTGAATATGATGGATGCAAGCCAGCAATATAACAAGGTGTTTTTCCACATATGAGACACATTCCACAAACCGTCGTAACGTCTCATTCGAAAAGAGCAAAATTCTGTTGCCGCAAATATCAGTAGCCCTGAACGTAGTTTCGCTGTAAATATGTGCTATAATTCATGCTCATTTCACTGGATTATGTCAAACGGGTGACAGCTACGGCACCGCACAATACCGGATGATCCGATTCCAGCACGATAGCACGCCAGCCCGATTTCATGCGACTTCCATCAGCACATGCAACGAACATTCAGAGACACGTAGATATTAGCAGCTCCTAGGTATATAACAGCCAACCAGTTGCATTAATATGATCCGTCCGTCAGCACATGCAACAATCATTCAGCGACACGTAGATATTCTTTGTAGATACAGAACAGCCAACCAGTTCCATTAATTTGGTTTTTTATTGAAAACCTTGATCAGGTGTCAGCAGAAATAGTTCTACCGTCTTCAGAAAGTGTCAGACACGTAAATCACATAAAAGTTGTTATAAAATAAAATGGAGAGTGATATGATCTAGAGAAGCGCAGCTAATTACTCCATGCGAACAAGATAAAATATAACATGTTAAAACTGATACGTCAAGGTTTAAGGTCTGTGAAGTAATGACACATACAGAACGAGTCATGTTATGTAATTAATAAAAAGCCAAATTAATGCAACTGGTTGGCTGTTGCCTACATGTTGATACTACTGTACCGTTTCTGAACTACACGCATTCTTAAGATTTTACAGGTATTTAGGTTGTAGTGGGACTGATTTTAAAACCTCTGCAGTTTCACTTGTGGAGTTGCAGTATATTTACTAACCTTCGTGGAGCCACAGGACGATGGTTTTGCTCACGTAATTGCAACAACAGAGAACATTATGGACACATGAAGTATAACTAGACCATATGTCTTAACATTGTTTGTAGCTACACTTTCTGCAACGAAACTCGTGGTCGCTTTTCATGCATGTTGTACTTAACATAGGAAAGTGTTGATTGATGCACATGCGGTGTACCCTTTCATGTTATTTAAAAAATCTCTCCTCCTTGAACGGAAATTTCCTGGCATGAATTAGTTCCCTTTGCAACACCCATAGGTTGATAATAGATTTTATTGTCCACCTTCTATTATAAGTAGCTGAAAAATACTAGGGTTGTTTTTTAAGTAAGGGCCGTTTTTATTTTTAACAAAATATACAAATACTATTTGTAAAAAAAAAAAAAAAAAAAAAAAAAAAAATATATATATATATATATATATATATATATATATATATATATATATATATATTCTGATTCTACACACTTTTACCTATTTTTCTAAATAGTTGCCTTGTTTATTTAAGCACTTGTCATACCGTACAACTAATTTTTAATTCCCTCTTCAAAGAATTGGGCCGCCTGCTCCGACAGCCAAAAGTTCACGGCCGCTTTCACTTCATCGTTGTCATTGAAGCGCTGCCCGCCAAGATGGTGTTTCAGGTACCGGAAAAGGTGAAAATCGCTAGGAGCAAGGTCGGGGTGTATGGTGCATGGTCCAAAACTTCCCAGCCAAAATAATCAATCAAATCCCGAGTCTTTTGAGAGGTGTGAGGCCTAGGTTATCGTGCAGGAGCAAAACTCCTTTTGTCAGCCTTCCGCTCCTTTTGTTTTGAATAGCTCTGCGGAACTTCTTTAGAGTTGCACAGTAGGCATCTGAGTTGATTGTCGTTGCTCGTGGCATAAAGTCCACTAGCGAAACACCGCGCCGGTCCCAGAACACAGTTGCCATAATCTTGCGCTTTGACAACGTCTGTTTGGATTTGACCTTGACGGGTGAGGTTGTGTATCGCCATTCCATCGATTGTCGCTTGCTTTCAGGAGTGATGTGGGATACCCATGTTTCATCTCCAGTGACAGTTTGACTCAACATGTCATCCCCTTCTTTCTACAAACGAATCAAAAAGTCCAATGAAGTGGCAAATCTCTTACCTTTGTGGTCCTCTGTGAGGAGTCTGGGTACCCACCGAGAACACAGTTTCTTAAAGTTTAGGTTTTAAGACACAATTTTGTACAAAACCGATCTTGAAACTTGTGGAAATTCCAAAGAAAGAATGGAAATTGTGAATCTTCTGTCGCCACGAATCTTTGTTTCGACTGCAGCCACCAAATAAACACACACACACACACACACACACACACACACACACACACACACAAATATATAACTGGAGGAGGAAGAAGAGGCAAATGCCTGTAGCATTTCAAAGAGGTAGAGCAAGATGTAAAGAGAAGTGAACCTAATAATTCTGAATGGGTAGAGGCGGGATGAGAAAAAAAATTATGAACAGAGAGATATCACGCTCACGCACACGCACACATGGAGGAGTCAAATCTCTGGCAGGTGATGTCTGTAACTCCATGTCCTTGTACTAATGTAATAGGCTACAGCTAAAAGAATTTGCATACTACATTATCCATGATATATTTTCTGCCATGTGAAGACTGTAACTCCATGTCCTTGTACTGATGTAATAGGTTATAGCTAAAAGAATTTGCACACTAAATATCCATGATAATTTTAAGAACTAATATTTTCACCTTATACATATTTTCATTAATTTAAACAAGTACCGTTCATTTTCTGCTTATAATTATTTTTGCATATATTTTTATGCTTATAATTATTTTGCATATATTTTTATGCTTATAATTATTTTGCATATATTTTTCTCCCATGTGTAGTCTGTAACTCCATATCCTTAGCCTTAATTTAATGTTTATAGCACCATTTGCCTTATTGTACAAAGTGCAAAAATTGTTTTTTTCTTAATGACTTGTCCTATATCATTGTGTGCTCTACTGTACAAATGTTAGATCTACAGGACAAATAAAACTTACTTAATTACTTACTTAGGAACGGTCGCCCAGTCCACAGCATGTCGCCCTAGACAACGCGGCCATTTCGCGGTGATTAGCCGGAGGAAACGAGAGGTAAAAAACAAAGGAGTCAAAAAGTGAGGCATATATAAACAATTTCTGTATCTCTCTCTTAAATCCTTTTTCTTTACTTGTACCCTGGCGCAAACCAATCTCCCATGCTCCACTCAGAATTATTCGATTCACTACTGCTCTTTGATTTGCTACTGGCATATATCAGTACTTAACATTCAATAACTCCTGACTTCCATCATCTTTCACGCTACCATTTCCCTAACGGCCTAAGTGTGAATGACCCTTTTCACCCCCTTTCTTCTCCAAATCAAATCAAATTTTCGTAAAGGTATGAGACCAAACTGCAGTGGTCATCAGTCCCTAAAATTACAAACTACTAAACTAACTTATGCAAAGGAAAAGTGTCGATCCACCCAGAAACACCCATATTAGTACTTGTTGTAGCCTCGACGTGTGGTGATGCACGTGCTAAATCTGGTAACAATTCTATTGTACAGTTGGCGAATACTGTCTACCGATACACTAATCCACGCCAGCTCGACTTGTTCACGTAGTTCCACAAGAGCTGGTGTTTGGCGACTCGCACGTGTCACTGCACAATTTGTGGACGTACCTTCCTGGTAAAAGAATGGAAAAAGAATTGATCTTACAACTTTCTGCTCGCACCGAGCGCTGATCAGCATCAGCCTGAAGAGGGGTGTCTTATACGATTGCACTCTGCTAGATACCGCTTGTCACGTCTAAGGCACCTCGTGCGAAGCGCGTGGTTGCTCGCTGTCGGAGGTTTGAGTCCTCCCTGGGGCATGGTTGTGTGTGTTGTCCTTAGATTAGTTTACCTTAGTTTAAGTAGTTTGTAAGCTACGGACTGATGACCACGAAGTTTGGTCCGATAGATTTACACTTTTGAACATTTTTCATTTGCTTCTCAGGTCTACGTCTTATGCATAAAATGACTGTTACTTGCGATCAGGCAGAATCTGCATTCGACGGAGAAGACGATGGCTCGCCACTCCAAGAGATCGTGTGACGGCGCCAGCGGAGCCGAGAAAGTGGATGTTGTAACGTATATGTGTGCCCATAGTCCCACTGCTGAGAGAGCTAAATACAAAAAAAGTCTGCTGGTCCGGATGGAATACCAGTTCGATTTTACAAAGATTATTCTGCGGCATTGGGCCCTTACTTGCATTTATCTCGAATCTTTAATTCAGCGATAAGTTCCTAGTGATTGGAAAATGGTAAAAGAACAGACCCACATAGTTACAGCCAATATCGTTGACATCAGTTTTCTGTAGAATTTTGGAGCATATTCTCAGTTCCAATATAATAAATTGCGTTGAGACGGAAAGGCTTCTTTCCATGAATCAGCAATCGCTTTAGGAAACATCGTTCGTGTGAAACTCAGCTTGCTCTTTTCTCACATGACATCTTGCCAGCCATGGATGAAGGGCAACAGGTAGATTGTATTTTTCTCGATTTCAAAAAGGCATTTGACTCGGTGCAACACTGCAAACTGCTATTGAAGATACGAGCATAGCATATGTAGAGGTTCACAGATTTGTGACTTGCTGGAAGACTTACAAGGAAAGTACTTGGGCTCGAACAAACACATATACATCAAAATCGTTTGAGAGATAATGTAAAGATCCCATATTGCTCTAGCGATACTCCCGCATCTGCAAAACTCTGCAGTCGTCCGTTGGAGGCCTCTGCGTGTGCCATGCCGCATTGCACTTTGACCTGTCGGTTCGCCAGTAGGGACGGTGCAGTGTGCCTCCAATGATGAGTTTTGCGACGTTATTTGTGTGGTGAAACGTCAGATGGGGAGGCAATTGGTGATCAATCCTGCTAATGTATTGCGATTGGTTGAGATAAAGTTACGAAGAACCCTCCTTCGTGAAAATGGTATTAGTGTAGAAGATGAATCATTCCTATGCTTTCTCGTATCCCTTATGTTACAAAAAATATGAGCATAAGTTAGATACTGTTGTGACACTAACACATAATGATGATAATAGGGATGATATTGACGAACAACGCATTGCAAGCGGTAGTGCTACGGTAAGTGCGCGAAGAGGCGATGGAAGCAGTGAATACCAACAGTCTTCCGAGAAGAAGGTTTAAGTTGAAACTATCATCACGGCTTTTGATGACAATATGCTGGACAACATGTACGATGATTATTACATAAGTTATAGTTGATATATCTGCATTACGTATGACGTCTACAATTACATCTACAGTGCTATCTAGGGCATGATCGCAGAGTTTTGCAGAAAAACGACACCCACCAGCACATTGAGATGTACGTAGAGATCCTGCAAGCAAACGTTCATACAAATATGTCTGTTCGAGCCTATGTACTTTCCTAGTGAGTAAGAAATAGAAAGCAGTACGTTGTTCTCGTCGGCGACTGTTCACAAGAGACGAGTGTGCCCCAGGGGAGTGTGATCGAACCGCTATTATTTTCTACCTATATAAATGATCTGATGGACAGAGTAACTTGTAATTTGCGGCTGTCTGCTGATGCTGCTGTGGTGTATCGTCTCGAATTCAGTGTAATGGCATACAGGATGACTTAGACAAGATTTATAGTTGATGCGAAGAATGGCAGTTAGCTCTTAATGTAGCAAAATGTAAGGTGATGTATAGGAGTAGGAAAAACAATCCCATAATTT
Source organism: Locusta migratoria (assembly GCA_026315105.1). Classification (NCBI taxonomy): domain Eukaryota; kingdom Metazoa; phylum Arthropoda; class Insecta; order Orthoptera; family Acrididae; genus Locusta; species Locusta migratoria. Next base: position 320,165,026 of record CM048748.1, on the reverse strand, counting down.
ACGAATACAGCATTAGTAGTGAGCGTCTTGATGCAGTTGCGTCGTTCAAATATCTATGCGTAACATTGCAGAACGATATGAAATGGAACGAACATGTAGAGACAATTGTGAGTAAGGCGGACAGCTGACTTCGGTTTACTGGGAGAATTTTAGGAAGATGTATTTCATTACTAAAGGAGACCGCGTATAAAACGCTTGTAGGGTCATGTCTTGAGCGTCGCTGAAGTGTTTGGGACCCGCAGCAGATCAGTTTAAAGGAAAACATAGAAGTAGTTCATAGGAGAGCAGCTAGGTTCGTTACTGGTAGGTTCAACCAATGCGTCAGTGTCACGGAAATGCTCCGGGAATTCAAATGGGGATTGCTGGAGGAAAGACGGCGTTCTTTTCAAGAAATTCTGTTGAGGACATTTGGAGCGCCATAATTTGAAGCTGATTGTACGATATTCCTCTCACCGACTTAAATTTCGCGTAATGATCACAAAGACAAGAGAAATTGGGGCTCGTGCGGAGGCATATAGACAGTCTTGTTTTCCTTTTTTTATTTGGTAGTAGGATAGGAAATGAAATGCCTAGTAGTGGTACAGTGTGCCCTCCGCCACGAACTTTACGGCGGTTTTCGGAGTATATATTTAGACGTAAATGCTAGTAATTCGTTGGCAACTGTGAGTGTTGGTACTTATTGGCTCATAAATACTCTTGTCTCTGCTGTGATACGTTCGCCACTCGTGCCCTTAAAATTAAATGATCTTGGCGGACGTCTGTGCTTCGTGCATGTATAGAACTTCGTCTACGTGTGTGAAAATGTTCACGTGATTATTGCATCCAGCATCGTTTCACAACTGACACAGCATATGCAACTTGTGTGATAAGTGAACGATATATCTAGGGTGCACTGCATTCATTAATGATGCGAAGTTACTAACGACCTAACAATGAATATAATAATACCTTTCACATAACTTTAAAAACACTGTTTTCTCCTCTGTTGTTGTATATCTGTGAAATAAGTTACTTTCATGAAGGTTAATATAAATTTCTGCAAAGGTGTTGGATATACTATTGCCCATTGGCAATCCTTATTTTACCATTAAAGCATAACTGTTGTAAGACAGTGACAATTCTAGACATTCGACTGATTCGATTACTTCACTTTTTTATGCGTTAGACGATTATTTTAATGTTTGGTCATTCTGTAGTGGTAACGTTAGTTTATGTCAGCTCTACTCACGGACGCAAATTTAGCGTTATCTGATATCTAAATGGAAGTGAAGGTGTTAGCAAAATCATAGCTGTTTCTTATGTGTTTTAATCTGTAAAGTGAAACCTTCTTTCAATTTTTTATTTTAAGAAGTTATTAAGTTCATAATTAGGCTTCATTAACTGTCGGCCAAATAGATTTTTTCAACTTTGTGCAGTTTCATCTTTGACCGTTATTGAATAACACTAGGATTCATCATTTTAAATGACCTTTCTCCGAGTCTGTAAGACAAAGGTATTAATTCTTTTAAGGGTAGCACTCAAAGTTTCAGTGAGCCGATTACCATTTCCTTTGTCCGGCAAGATGATTATATTCCGTTGCAAGTTTTTTGTATTTCCTGTAAGGTGATCTTATTATGTACGTAATTAATTTGACATTTTGTAGCTAACCATATTTTTGTTTCAACCGCCACGTTGTTAGCCTTAAACTTACCCATCTTTGCTAACTCTGTTCCAATATAGTCTCGGCAATTAATTTTACTTTATTAGGGGCAAATGTTAAAACTGTCTTTTTCTTCGTCTTTAGAGAATGTAAAGTTAGTTCAATGAACTACTTTCTTACGAAACGTATGGATTTCCTGCTCATTGTTCGTATTATGCTTTACAGAAAAATTTACAATCTGTTTTTCGCGTCTGTCCCGAATATATTCCGGCTATCTATCCAACCGCCTAATAATGTATCCCGCTTATACTCATCGTTCTTCGTAGTGTGCTGCAGTATGAGCTGTGTGTGGCTAGCTTCTCTAGTTAAAAGATCTTTATTTCTGTAAAACTCACGTAGCTTAAGACACAACTGTTCATTCCTTCTTTTGACGATTTGTATCAAAAGGGATTAGTAGTGAACGTTAATTGTAGAGTATTTAGGAGTAATTCGCAAACAGTTCCACCTTTAATAAAAATTAAAAGTAACGCCTTCATTCACCATTTCTGTCTGTTTTCTGTTCGCTTGTTTGCATCTTCAGAAGCCTGGCTAGGCAAAAAGAATATGAAGTCTAACATTGTCAGAGGAGGATAACGATATTATATAAAAATTACATAAAAGTTTTATAAATTGTATATAATAATAAATACAAATTTATATTGCAATAGTTCTTCAAAAGGTCTGGACCGAAAAAGGAATTGAAATTTTAAGTTTGGTGCATACTTTAGACTTATAAAGTCATTTTTAAATGTATAAACAAGCGAAAAACATAACCTGAGACTGGGATACATACTGAACGTTTTACAAGTGAATTACAATATAAAATTAACGTAGCTTTTATGAACGTGCACTAAAGCAATCATCAGAAACATCATACAGTATCACGTAGCATATAAGCACGAGGTGATTGTAATCTATTTCGTTCAAACGTTTGACATTAGTTATTACATCGGAGACCAGATTAGACAATATGGATATGAATCTTACCGGAAATTAGGAAGGTTAATCGTTCATTAAACAGACAAAAATAAAAAGTTCAGGAGGAAGTGGTAAAACAATCATCTGTAAAATGTAATTGTGACATGTCATTACAGATGTAAAATCTGAAAATATGACAGAGGTGCCTTACAGCCTATTGAATAAAGTCAAACACACAAATTACGAAGGGAGGTGATAAATAAGATTATTTCTAATAGGCTACTAAAATTTTCTGTATATCACAGTCTTTCAGTACAGTGGCGGATTAAGGCTGTCGGAGGCCCGGGGTGGCGGCAAAAAGAAATGAGCCCTCCCTCCCCCGTCCACTTGAAAATACATGTATTACTATATAAAAAGAAGTAACTTTTGAGATCTGGAGGCCTTCAAAGCGAGAGGAACGGGACAGCCTAAGAAAAATAGCTTCCGACATTTAGATACCCTATCATAAGAGGCCAAGGAGGCAAAAAAAGTGCTTTTGAGATATTTGGTGCCCCCCCCCCCCCCCCCAAACTCGAGAGGCCCGGGGCGGTCCGCTCCCTCCGGCCCCCTCCCCTTAGTCCGTCACTATTTCAATAGATGGTTGAAACTGGAGTGTCTATTACATAATTTGAAAGCTGTTAGTCAGTCATTCTATAAAATGGTGTAAGTAATGTCTAAAATTATAACTTTCTTTAAAAAAGCCAATAAAAATGATGAATGAATTCTGAACCTGTAGAAGAAAGAGGCGGTTTATAGTGTTAGTATGTTTTAGTAGCCTACAAGTAATCTTGTTTATCACCTTTCTTACTTCAAGTGTATTTACCATGTTAAGTGTAGTTCGCCACTATCTTACCTTGTAGACTTTATAGAATGTGTGGATATATCTATAACGACAGGTGGTAGTTAAATCCTACAAATGGTAATTTTAGACTTTCCACATTTTAGTTAAGATACATATTCCTATTGTCTCTGCATCCTCAAATGTAATATGATTTTAGTTATTTTAAACACTGACACAGCCCTGTGACTGCCCCTTTTAAGAATGATTTCAAAGACCATGTGCTTGTATGATACAAGATAGCCTGTTGATGATATTGGTATTCTAAACCTTTACTGATTTTTCTCAGCAGTGATTCAGTCCACGTTCATAAAAACTGTGTTAATTTTATACTGTAATTGTCTTGTAAAGCATTTAATATGTATCCCACTCTCAGGATGTGTGTTTCTGCTTGTTTACGGATTTGAAAAGTAGAAAAAATATCCAAGTTAGAAATTTTAATTTCCTTTTAGGTCAAAACCAATTACAACTTACGAAAGACCGTCTTCTCCTAGTCTGACAATCTCAAAATTCATTAGGAAGAAAGATACACATCACTGTGTTCCTTAATGCGATTTTGTGTGTACATTGCACTGTGTACTGCGTCGTAACATGTTACATGTAGTCTTATGTTTGTTCGCAGGAGTAATATTACGTGGAGTAAAAGAGTCCGTATTTGTTTGTATCTGATATATAAAACCGAATATGTGTTTGTTTACATGCATGTTTGTTCGTGTTTTAAACACTGCCGTACCGAATGCGATGAAACGTTGCATACTGAATCTTCAAAAGCTGTTTACTGTTAACAGACTCAAAGAACTTACACTAAAAACATAATGCACCAAAGTTGGACTATAACATTATGCTTTAAATGTAAGTAAACTGAAGACGAATATACAATGCACACTTTAAATTAATATATATGCATTAACACAATTTTGGGGGCCAATATAGAATCCTACATTTTATAAGGACATTGTCATTCACTCAGTGCGAGCCTGAAAACATATAATAATGTTTAGACAGGCGAGTGGTTGTGCTTTCAATGATTATGATGATGACAAATACACAATGTACATTATAAATTGATATATAATAAAATAAAACTTTCCTGTTGGGATAAATATGTATAAAAAATAGAAATCGAATATCTTACCCAAAGGACAGGCTCGTAGATAGACGCAAAAGAACCACAAATAAAAAAACGACAAACGAAAACACAAACAAACACAAGATTAAATTATGTACATACATTTTATATATATATATATATATATATATATATATATATATATATATATATATATATATATATATATATTGTGGTGTCGCCAAGTCCAAAGTGCGCGCCTGCTACTTTCGCCGCGCGCCGCCATGCACGCACGGCGCGGCGTTCTTACGACGTCAGCCACGAGCGCCCTCTGCTACAACTCCGCTCGTGGCCACCTCTGAACGACATCGTTCACTTGGGACTGAGATAGGAACCAGTTAACACTTAGGAATCAGATAGGCACAAGTGAAGACTTGGCTTTCGGACAGGCACTAGGCAGGCCTCTAGCTCAACTATGTATCAGCCTTCTGCAGTACTGAGCTATGTAAAAGTTAAGTATTGTATAAATTCTGTGCAATATATATCTCGTTCTAATTTACTCTAGTGTTTCTAGTTTCTGCTGTCCCACCTGGCTGCTCACTTCTGTACCTGCACAAGCGTGCTACCTTTATTCCTGTGTCGGTCTTCCTACTCGGCCACCGACACCTACGACGGAAACGTGACACAAAAGCGGCGACGAGGCTGGGACACAAAATATATATATAAACTTTTTGGGCTAACAGGGGTTGTGTATGTTTGGATGTGTGTGTCTTACAAATTTAGGCTGCTGTCGAAGACAGTGATTATACTGTTGTATATGTTGTCATTTGAGATCGATTCCGGATGTTTACTTTGGTGTATGTAGATCTGAAGTGTCCCAAGGATGTCCAGTATTCTGCCTTTCAATTGGATGTGTAGAATTCTGAGATTTTCAATGCTGGTATGATGTTCTGTTTCATATATATGACTAGCTAAACCCGGCCACGCTTTGCAGGCTTCACTCTCATACATAATAATAGGAAAGGAAATACTGTAACTCATATGAACATAAAATCACCGAGAGAATGCTTCAATCATATCGTTCGTTAGTGTATTGTGGCTATGTGAGACGAAATTCATACAAAATATAGTTTCGCAGATACTCATTATTTTAAACTCGTAGAATAGATTACATCTTTTGTCGTTCGTTTTCTCCACAAACATACATATCACTTTATCGACTCTGGACCATGTGACATACAATTCATCATAGCAAGGAGCTATTGTTTTCTACATTCTTTCCATTTCCCATCAGCTATGTCTATCTCCTGCATCCCTACTGTCTACCTCTTCATCCTCCCTTTATCTAAAACCTAGCCTCTGTTCATCACTCCCTTTCCTTCATCAAACTTTAATCTCCTCCTCCTCCATTAATGGAACCGATATGTTCATCGTGCATCAATTCCTTGAGTAGCAGGGTCGTCCTTCCAGTCGTTTGACTTAGTAAGCGACTTTGTAAGAAAAAAAAAATTATTCTTTTCGGTAATACTCAGTATATAACAGGGGACACTGCATAGACTACCTTCGAGAGAGATCACAACTGCTGGCAACGCGATAATATCTCTAAGTAAAAGTCATTGTTCCGAGTGGCTGACAGACTCACGATTAAAACTTGGAATTTGTAGCAGGCGTTCATCTTTTTTCGTTGGCATCGTTTAAGAAGCGATTTTTTGATATTCTGTCCCTAAGGGGGTGAAATAGTGTATGAGAATTTTTTTGAAAACACGCTGTTATCCAGTCAATTTTGAAGATAGACCTACATAAATTGGTATACGGATTATTGGTTGGAATTAAAAAAAGGCGTCTTTTTGTTTTTTTCTGAAAATCAGCCATTGAGGGGATGAAAAGTTTTTTGAAAAATGCTGCTTTAAGCCAGTTTTGAAATCTGAACTACGAAAGTTGGTATTTGGAGACTTGGTTACAATCAAAAAGGTACGTGTATATCTCCATTCCCCTCTTCTTCATTGCCTACCTTTCCCTTTATCTCGTCTTACAAATCTAACTTAGAACCATGTTTAGTCGTATATTCAAAATCTTATATCTCCGAAAGTTCTTGACCGATTCCTTTAATTACTGATACAACGTACTACTTGGTGAAGCGCATGTTTTAACACATCTATTTTTTAAATATATATCATATACGAATTTATATAAATTTTACAATGTGGAAAAGTTGTTGCCAGAAATTACAAAAGTGTCATAAATATAGGTGATGTGTAATATATTAAATGAACAGGTATCTAAAATCCTTCCTGTGTTAATGTGCAACGTTGTGGGAAATATGGAGCTCAATCGGTGAAGAACTTTTTGAGATTTTCAAACACACACAAACCAACACAACATATTTATATCTAGAGATTGGCTACTTCTGATTTATGGTATTTTTTTTAGTGCTGCCATACGTTCCTTAAAACGGATGTCGCATGATCTACCAGTCTGGCCTATGCAGAAACAGTCACAATCCAATTTATTACACATAAGTGAGGGTATGACAATGCAAGGGACCCTCTACCACTGGAAGTACGATATTTTAACTGTTTACATTTAACTTCATTGAACAATTGTACAAAGTCACAGTCTGATGTAGTGTTTTGTATTTTCTCTTGTGGACAGTGCAACAGTTCAACCTAACCTGCATATACACAACATAATTTTATTTCACCTGATGATGAGGGTTTAAACCCTTGAAACGAGCTGTGGGTACAATAAACAAAGTGATTGGTATCAGCAATACATTGTGTTTTAATCAAACGACAGTCACGGTAAAGCCTAAAGCAAAACGTTTTCATTTAAAGAACATTACTGTCTACCTACGTTTACATAACTTGCATGGTGGAAGGTACCCTGTAATAAACAGACACTGCTTGACTGATCACCCTGTAACACAACATCCGATTTGTCACTGGCAAATTATTACTCTGTTGACTGCACATTCGGCGAATTTGGCATGTAACACATTTCGGGTGGCGAGCTCAAGTTCCATGTCAGCGACTGGACTGTGTCACACTTATGAAATGTACATATTCTTCTTCATGACTCGGGGTCTTTGACGAGATGGAGGATCATCGACGACGTAAATTAAAAACAACTTTGCAGATATAACAGCGATTTAATTACAAAACATTGCTGATACAAACTGATACAGGTTTAACGTTAAAATCGGATACAGAGCTAACTCACCACGAGGCCGCAGCGATTCTCCTTATATAAGATACAAACAATAGCGAAGTCTTCACTTATTGTTGGAAACAGTTTAAATAATAATTTACAATTACAATTGAATGAATTATTTTAGATCAATAATTACATAAGGTTATTTAGGTGATTCGTATAACATTACATCGTAAAATCATTTAAGAAACAAAGTATTATACATAAAATTCGTGACATGTGAATACTAGTGTTCAATAAGTTTTTCGGAAAGAGAATCATAAATTTTTGATAATATTTTTGAATTAAAAACAGACTTCTAATTATCAAATCTATCCAGTGATTAAGAAGTTTTACACAAATGTTATCTGTTACATGTTGTTTTAGATGTATGTCATTATTAAGAAACAATTACGTCAATTCCTACTTTTATTATAGTGACGCAGATATTAAACAATATAACATTGCAAAACAAATCATTTCACATATATTTTAGTGCTTCAAATGCTTTCAAATGTTATTCTGAGTACTTAATTGCCGGATATCTGATTATTAGAGAATGTAAATTTACTGACTATTTAAAGCATCAATTATTTCAGTGTCGCAGACTTTAACTCATTATTAATTAACGTTCGTTAATAATCAAATCGTAATGAATAGCAACTTTCAAGAAACATGCCTTCCAGCCACAAAATACACATTCTAGCACAACTCCTCTAGTGTAAAATATACTAAACACTGAAAGACGGCTGTCTGCCGCCTTCCCTAAATTTTAATCTTGTATTCTATTTAAAGTCGCTTAACAACACTCTATTGGTTTTCTGAGGCATGAGGAGTAATGTAGCCTTTCAGTTCTTGCTTTTAAATGTTATTATTAGTAATCGTATTTAACTTCATTTGTGTTAGATTTATATTATTAATTTATTAGTGTGTCAATCAATGTGGCAACATGAACGGCTTCTCCGTCTCGCCACCGTGCCTATAAGTGTAAAATGTTTTGTCTCTGCATGTGTGAGTATGAGAATTTTTTGGCGTGCTAGTGTGTCTGGAAGTATGAGAAATTTAGTCTTGGTTGATGCTCTCTGGACCTGCGTCGATAGGTGGCTAGTACCAACCTCTCTTTCTATGCTCTTTCGTTGCAAGTTAGGTTGGCAAGGGGCTGGTGTGAGCCTATGTGCTCCCTTGTGCGAATCTCTGCATTTCCCCCACCACCGATTTCCGGGCGGAGGCACACATGGCACACATGGCCCGCCAAAGCCTCATTCGTTCGGTGGCTGTCCTTCGGAATGGTGAGTTAGCTCTGCTCTTTCAGCCTGGAGATGGCAGCAATTCGTTGTTCAGTTAGTTCAACTTAGGTTTTCGAACTTGTATTCATTTTCGGAGTAAGTTTGTCTGAGCATGCATCAAAAGATGTGCGACTACTAAGCAGGATTTTTGCTTCTGCTAACACGTGTGCAATTTTACTGTTAGTTCATTTATTTATTTTTTGTCCACGAGTAACATGTACTCCACATGGCGTGTTCTCAGAATAAAGCCTTCAGCTAGAATATCTGCATGTAGCTTTCAATTTTCTGGTAGTACTGCGCGATCTTCCCTCTTCCGCCTATTGTAAATTGCTATTTTATTCTCGAACTTGTACTCTGTTCCCAACCGAGGTCTGTAAATTCTGTACAACCTTTCTCATTTCCTTGCATATGAAATGCTGCGCATTTCTATAGGTTACATGCTGTATTTCATATTTGTTTCTCCGCGACTACGAATTAATTAAACTTTGATGATTTTTGAGATAGGATTTCATCCTTCTCTGTAAAGTTCGTGCTATCGCGTATATCTGTGTTCCTTTCGTTTCCTTACAACATTCTACGTATTTCGATGTGTTGCATGCCGTATTTTGTATTTGTTTCACCGCGAATCTGAATTTATCAAACTTTGATGATTTCTGAGAGCGGACCTCATCCACCTCTCGAAAGTTCTCCTATCGTGTGGAACAGAGTTTCTTCCGTTTCCTCGTAACATTCCACGCATTTCTATGGGTTGCATGCTATAGTTAATTTCAGGAACTGATTTTCTTCACTTTACTGGATTTCGAAGCCACGTGGTGCGCGCCTCAGTTAGTTTGCCAGCGCTTGGTTTAGCTTCAAATGCAAACAGATTTTGTTGCTATACGCGCCTTCTCCAGTAGAAAGAATTGAACTAGCCACGTACGAAAGTTATTTTTATTGTGTTGTGTCCATCGTCTTGGCTCGCTGAAACTTTCCCTACGAGATCGACGGCCGTTTCTGCCTTGTTCAGTACGCTGATTTTAGTAAGTTTCGCTTGCATTGCGTGTGTGTGTGGATGGATGCTTGTTATTTGTAAATCATCCCCCAACTAAAATTCAATTCAGTGTAGATAAATTTAAATTTCTATTATGGGCATTTCTAGCATAAAATATGATAGTGCTTGTTTGAGCTAGTTTCAGTGGGATGCATTTTTATTGTTTAACTAAATTGGTTCCCCCCACGTGCTTGTGCTTACACTGAATAAAAGCATTTTGTTCAGTAAAATCTGATCCTATTATTAATACAGTAGTTTGAGAATACCTACCCCTTTCGTTATAAATATTGTTTCCCATGTGCTTAGAACAGACTCAGATGCTGATTATTGTTAATGTTTCAGTTGCGCCTCTGGTTTCGTCCGCCACTTTCACATAGTAATTTATTTGTGTTGGCTCGTTTCATAGTAAGTGTGATTCCTGTGAGCTACAATTCATATGACCGCTGCTTTTCTAACTTGTGGCTGTGAGAGTAATTTAAGGTCAAACTAATTCTCAATTTGGGCCAGGGAACAAGTTTCAGCAGCACATCAAGTAGTTTACATGAATCTTTTAACTGGCTTGTAGACCCAGAACTATAATTTTTAAAAGCAATCTTTCAATGTTTTCTGTTACTAGAATCATTTCATGAAATTAATGTTGATCTTGGTTTTGGCTCGTCTCGTCAAGGCTCTATTTACTAATTTTATAACTGTGAGTTTTTCATTAAATTAATTGATGGCACATTTGATTACACTATTTAAGCAGTGCATTTTTGATTATTTACCAAGACTAAAGACCAAGACTCACTGAAAGTGAGAACACGTATATAATATTTTACAGATAGAGGAGGCAATGGACTGAGGAAGTTATGGAGTAGATAGAGGGAGGAGGGTTGACTGGCAGAGAAAGTGGGAGAGAGAGAGGTAGGAGTAGATGAACAGAGATACGGGATAGGAGAAGATGGACAGAGAGGGAAGGGTAGGTGGAAGGAAGACAAAAGGGGAGATGGACTAAGACTGGCTCAATAAGTACCCTGGCGGCGCAAGGTTTTCATCTGGTTAAGTATAAAAGAGAAGCTGCTTTCGTTGCATAGTGATCTGTGCATATCTGTTGTTGCCATACAATCCACTGTGAACCTCTAGATTTAAGTAAGTTGTAAATAAATAATTTGTATTTCCCTTTATTTTCTCTCGCTACGGTTTTCAAAACGTCTCACATGTAACTCAGTACTCTGTATTAGTAGCTGTTGAAAGAACGATTATTCAGCGTCGCGGATTATTTACACTTTCAGCGAGATTTAAACTTTTATAAGAGTCGAATGGTGGGGCCGCGGTGGAGCGGCCGAGCACTCCAAGGCGCCTTGTTGCGGAGCACGCGGTTACTCCATCGGGCATGAGTGTGTGTGTGGTCCTTAGCAGAAGTTAGTTTAAGTAGTATGTAAGCCTAGGGACTGATGACCACTGCAGTTAAAACCTTACGTTTACAAACATTTGAACATTTGATTTCGAATGGTTGATATGGAATGTACATTGATTTCCTCTAAAATTTATTGTTCGTAGTATCTTACTGTGGTAAATGTGTGACTATATTTTCGTAACCACTGTTACATTTGTTCAATTGCAAGTTGTAGTCTCTTAGTTACTAACGCTATAAAGCATATTCAGTGACAAAAACCAACATAATTGAAAGGAGAATCACACCCGCTCGCTTAGCCGTGTGGTCTAACGCACCACTTTTCGAGACGGGGGTGCGAACAGGCTCCGGTTCGAATCCGCCCGGCGGATTAACAAAGGGGGTCGGAATGCCGTCCAGCTTGAATGTGGTTTTTCGGTGGTTTTCCACATCCCCCTAATTGAATACCGGGCATGTATGCAAGACCCGCTTGAGTTCCACGATTCGCAAACATTTCGTAACACCTCACACTTTCACACATATGACACTATACGCAGACATTTGGGGTACATATTTCCTCTCTGCCGCATGGAGTGGCGACAGGAACAGCATCCAGCCAACCCAAAAAATATTAACACGCTAAATCCGGATTTAACAACGCCTCTTCTGCATGTGCAGTAACATGGCCAAATTAAAGAGAGATTGAAAGGAGAATCACATAGTCATTATTTGACGATGTAATACAGTAGAATACAGCTCCATTAAAAGTTAACACGAGTAGTAATCCATTAAATGCGAGAAGTACGAGCACAGTTGCAAACTAAAATGAAACACGAGCAACATACTTACAACGTATTTTAATGGAGCAGTTCACTGACATTCGTATGGAAGAACAAATGTACATGACCCCCAGGAAACGTTATATAATGATAACGGTTTACGTTTAATATGAAAAAAAATGAATCTTTTACTCCACAAGTGTTCATGCAAAAATAATGCAGATTGTGAGTAATTTATTCAGAGAGTGCTAGACGTGCAAGATGCTATAGTTTGTATCCCGGTGCTTGGAAACGAGCTAAATGTTCGAAAGTTTGTAATCCTAAGAAACCAAACTGCTAAGGTCATTAGTCCCTGACGTTCTAACGTGAAACCTATACTGTTGTGATTTTTATTTTACTCTTCCAACTATCTACAGTGCGCAACAGACTTATCTCGCCTATTCTACTCGAGGCTTCTGCAAGGAAGACATCAACAGCATGTCACGTAGAGGTCAGAAAGATGCTCCTTGCCTACCTACAGTTGGTGAAACTTTATCACTTATGTAAAGATAGACGACATCTCCTTCAAGATAAAAAATATTAAAGTTAATAAAATGTAGCTAGTGAGTATCAGTTCGGGTAGTAAAGTGATGTCGTTAGTTACTGAAATAAAAAGCTGATTGAAAACTATTTTGAAAACTATTTGTGTTTATTATTTAACCTTTCTGTGGTGTCGCACAAGTCTGAAGTGCGCGCCAAGTACTTTCGCCCCGCGCCGCCATGCACGCACGGCGCGGCATTCTTACGACGTCAGCCACGAGCGCCCTCTGCTGCAACTCCGCTCGTGGCCACCACCGAACTCGATCGTTCACTTGGGATTCAGATAGCCACCAGTTAGGACTTGGAATTAGGACAGACACTAGCACTCATCAGTAGGCAGGCCTCTATCTACTTCAACTATGTATCAGCATGAATTTTGTAAAAGGTAAGTATTAGCACGTTTCTTCGAAATATATCTCTTGTTCTACTCTAGCTTGGTGTTTCTAGTTTCTGCTGTCCCACTGGCTGGTTACCTCACACTCTGTACCCGTACACGTGTGCATCCTATTTCTGTGTCGGTCTCTTGGCCACCGACAATTAGGACAACCGGCGGAAATGAGACACAAAAGTGGCGACGAGGATGGGATACAAAAGTGGCGACGAAGAGCGATAGAAGAACCTTGGACCATCCCGCTTGCTGCAGGCAGACAGCAGCAGTCGGAGCACGCAAATATTGCACCCGCCCACCCACCCTTATTATAAGATTTTTGGGGGACGATATTCTGTTACGTGTTTTGTGGACTTTCTTGTTGCAGTGCATCCTCATTTACATTGCATTTGTGTTTAGTTATAATTTTCTTGTATGCGCGGCGCCTAATCGGTCAGCATGGCCACTACCCCGAACCCAAACTTAATGGAAATTATTCAGTTACAGACGACGCAAATCACGCAACTACTCCAAGCGGTACCAGTTTTTCAGACTGAGAAAAATCACTGTAACAGTCACACCAGCAATGGATTACTGAGTTGAAGGGCTTAGCCCACAAATATAAATTTACTTGCTCTTGTGGACTCTCTTATAGTGACGTGATGTTGAGAGATGCGATTACACAGAACATTCAGGGCCTCAGAATTAGGGCAGCAATTCTTAAACATTGTGACCCTTCATTAGACAGTGTACTGCAGCTTATTGAAGCGCATGATACCTCTGACTTAGCAGATGTAGAAATGCAAAGCCACAGTGTTAATTCAGTGCGCCGTAACAGACGTTTTCCTAGTCACAGTTCTCAGTCTAGCCGCTATTCTTATACTTCTACCGGCCGTGCTGAACAGTCAGTGAACAGTAGCCAGTGTAAAAGTGCGACACAAAGGTCGCTCCGTCGTGATAGACAAAGTAATTTGACAAACAGGCGCCAACGCCCTTATCAGAAAAATGTTCGTAAATCTTGCCCGCAGTGTGTATCTCGCCACAAGGGTCCGCTTTGCCCTAGTCGCAACACAACCAGTTATTAGTGTGTATGCAGAATATAACTTCTAAGAACGGTGCTTTAGGAAAAATGCTTCGCAAAGTGCGAGAACAGTTAATACTGTAAATGTCATACACGCTTTGGACTTGAACAGTGCTTTACTTGATTCGCAATTGCAAGAAAGTTCTTTTGCGCCTACTACAAAACTATATAGTGAGCCACTTCGCAAGCGTCGAGGAGAAAAGGGTTCGAGACAAGCAAAATGACTGTGTACAGTGCAATCCTGTAGTGAACCTAGTGCCTTCTGCAACTTCTCATTGTAATAGTGTCCAGTATTGTGTAGCTAGTGACAGTAGACTTGATGTAGCAGCTCGAAGTAATTTTAGTGCAGTAGCTGGTGAATCTGGCGTAGCTTTGCATGCTTGTGCGGAAGCCGATCTGGTGGTAGTGCCATCTAGGAACAGTGTTATTAATCTGCTGTGTGCCGATTCTGCGCCGCTTCCTACTGTACACAGCCCGCGCATGCGCAAGTGCAGTAAACAAACTGTAGCAGATGTTGCCCACATTCGCGCACCTGTCATGCGCCAGAAGCAAAAACTTTTTGTGACTATTTCCATAGAAAATAAGTCTGTGCAATTTCAGCTCGACACTGTTTCTCCTAACATTAATTAATAATGACACTTATGAACTTGTGGGTTCGCCAAAATTGTCGCCGTTACAGCAAGTGTTAACAGCATATACAGGTCAATATATTCCAGTGCTAGGAACGTGTAGTCTGCCCGCCTCTTTTCAAGGTACAACAACACTTGCTTTTGTTGTTCTTCAGGCCAAATCTACACAGAACATTTTTGGACTAGATGCATTCGACTTGTTTGGATTATCAATTCAAAGAGATGTGCTTCAAATTTCGTCAATAGTGCTTCAGGACAAACTCAATGCATTGTTTGAAAAATAGTGACTTGTTTTCACTAGAACTAGGTTGTGCAAAAGACTTCGTGGCACATGTAACTTTAAAAGAATTTGCAGTGCCAAAATTTTGTAAAGCTAGACCAGTGCCTATCGCAATTCGTGATAAAGTTGCTGAAGAACTTAAATGTTGGCAGGATAGTGGGGTGATCTCTCCTGTTTCTGCGAGTCAGTGGGCCTCGCCTTTAGTAATTATAATCAAGCCGTCAGGAAAACTTCGTCTCTGTGAGGACTTCAAATCAACAGTGAAGGGTCAAACAATTGTAGATACTTATCCCCTGCCCAGACCCGAGGATCTGATGGACAAATTAGGACAGTCTCGTTTCTTTTCTAAGATTGATTTAGCAGAGGCATACATACAGATTCCGCTTGATGACGAGTCAAAAACGTTTTTCATCATTAATACACACATGGGCCTTTTTAAATTTCAACACCTATCCTTTGGCAGTTCTTCTGCCCCCGCTAGTTTTCAGCAATTTTTGGAGCAGCTGACAGTTTCTGTACCATGCTGCTCGAACTATTTAGATGATATTGTGGTCTCAGGGCACACAGTTGAAGAACATTTATCTAACCTGGAGTGCCTTTTCAAAGTGTTGACTGCAGCAGGTCTAGTTGCAATAAAGCAAAGTGTTCGTTTTTCCAGACTGAAATAGAGTACCTAGGCAATGTGATTAATGCCCAAGGGATCCATCACTTACAGTCACATCTTCGAGCAATCGAAGACTTGCCTCCTCCTTAGAATGTGCAGGAATTGCAAGCACTAATGGGAAAGCTTAACTATTATTTCAGATTTATTCCCAACGCCTCTCAGTTAGCACCCCCACTGCATCGCTTACATAGGAAGAATGTTCCTTTTGTATGGTCTAAAGATTGCCAAGTTGCCTTTGACAACTTAAATTCTGCACTACTCAGTGATGCATGTTTGATTCCCTTTGACCCACAGAAGCCTGGAGTGCTAGCAGTGGATGCCTTGTCGTACGGTCTGGGTGCACTAATGTCACATCGTATTGGATCTCACGATCGTCCTATCGCCTTTGCATCCAAGCTACTGACGCCAACGCAAGAGAATTACAGTCAAATAGAAAAGGAGGCCTTAGAAATCATTTACGGCGTCACAAAGTTTCATCATTATCTCTATGGTAGAAAATTCTATTTGTTGACAGACCACAAGCCTCTCTCGACGTTGTTCTCACCCACAAAGCAAATTCCGCCAGGAACGGCACAAAAGCTTCAGCGGTGGTCCTTCATATTGTCAAATTATCAATATGAGATTTTTTACCGACCTACCACTAAACATGCCAACGAGGACACACTTTCCCGACTTCCAGTTTGCCGGGATGTGTCGTTTGATTCTTCAGAAATGGCGTGTTGTAATATAGACTCCAGAGAAGCTTCCGATGTCGCAGACTTCCCTTTGAACTCTCGTCGGGTTGCACAGGAAACAGCTGCGGATGAGGACCTAAGTGTGGTAGCACGTTTTGTTCGCTCAGGGTGGCTGGCCAGAGCCAAAGACATTGATCGGTCTCTGGTTCGACCTTATTTTGTACAACGTCATGCATTGTCTTTAAGTCAGGGTGTTCTGTTGTTACATACCGACAACGACCAAACGAGAGTGATTGTTCCTCGTTCCCTGCAACGTGAAGTCTTACGTTTCCTACATCAAGGAAATTGGGGTATTGTTAGGACAAAGCAACTGGCCAGACGTCATTGTACTTGGGTTGGTATGGACGCCCAGATAGAGAGCATGACGTCACAGTGTACGTTATGTATGGAGCATCAGGCAGCTCCCTCGCAAAGTTTTCGGACTGGCCACGCCCCAATGGACCATGGCAACGTTTACACATTGACTTTGCCGGACCTTTCTGGAAAACGCGCAGGTTAATCGTTGTAGATGCTTTCAGCAAGTTTCCTTTCGTGATTGCCATGAACTCAACCACAGTGTCTAGTACAATCAGTGCCTTAACATCAGTGTTTTGCATCGAAGGTTTGCCTGAAACTATCGCAGTGACATTGGCCCTCAGTTTGTTAGTGCGGAATGGCATTCAGTATATCACCACCGCACCTTTTCACCCTCAGTCCAATGGTGAAGCAGAACGTTTCGTTCGAACATTCAAGTCTCACATGGAAAAGATGAAAGGTCAGCTCTCCAGACAGCAAGCTCTTCAAATTTTCCTGTCTACGTATCGGTGCAAGCCACGTGCCGGCCCGTCTCCTGCCGAGCTGATACACGGCCGCCGTCACCACACTCTCCTTCACCTGCTGCAGCCTCCCACGCACCGAGTCGGCTCGAATGGCGCTTCCCGTTTTCTGGTTTCTACGCCGGTGCTGTACAGGGTGTTTGCTGGGAAGAAAAGATGGTCGCTGGGCACCATTCAGCGCGTGCTCGGTCGAAATATGTATGTTGTACGTTCTTCCACAGGGTCGGAGCTGCGGCGCCGCGTAAAACGAGTTGCGCCTGCACAGGCCGCGTGATCCTGTCTCTGGTTACTTGATTCCAGACCCAGTTCACCGCCAGGGAGCACAGTCACATCGCTCGCCGCCGGGCCCAGCGTCCCCGGACTACGAGATCATTCCCATAGCGTTCGACGCGCCTCCGACACTGTCTTAGCCGCTGCTGCCAGCATCACCGAGAGGACCGTGCGTGCCTCCACCGCCTGGGCCAGATGAAGATGACCTGCTCCCTCTGGGCGGAGGTGTGCGCCCTTACCCTCGTTTTGGTGGGTTTCCAGGAGGATTGCAAGGTAGATATCGGGGCGCGTCTCGATCCCAGCCTCAGCTACGATGCCCGTCCCACCAGTAACGCCCTCGCCCAGGCCCTCCTCCCAGTGTCGCCGCCGTGGCCCTCAGCCCTACGCCACGACGGCGCGGCGGTATGGGGTTGGGGGAGGGGTGTGGTGTCGCACAAGTCTGAAGTGCGCGCCACTTACTTTCACCGCGCGCCGCCATGCACGCACGGCGCGGCATTGTTACGACGTCAGCCACGAGCGCCCTCTGCTGCAACTCCGCTCATGGCCACCACTGAACTCGATCGTTCACTTGGGATTCAGATAGGCACCAGTTAAGACTTGGGATTAGGATAGGCACTATAACTCATTAGCAGGCAGGCCTCTATCTAGTTCAACAATGTTTTAGCATTCTGCAGTAATGAACTTTGTAAAAGTTAAGTATTAGAACGTTTCTTCGAAATTTATCTCTTGTTCTAATCTAGCTTGGTGTTTCTAGTTTCTACTGTCCCACTGGCTGGTCACCTCATACTCTGTACCCGCACATGTGTGCATCCTATTTCCCTGTGTCGGTCTCTCTCTCTACTCGGCCACCGACACTTAGGACAACCGGCGGAAACGAGACACAAAAGTGGCGATGAGGATGGGATACAAAACGTTTTAGAAAACTCAAATTTATAAAAACAATAAATTAGATATTTTAATTTTCAAGTTAATAGGTTGATAGGATAGGTGAAACGTAAAACTAATTTCAAAATAAAATAAAGTTGGTAGAATGGCTGAAGATCCCGCATACTTGACTTTAAAATTGATTCAATTTCGTCAGTTTACGTTCAAGGCTGTCGCAAAGTCCGAAATGTTACGGAATGG
Source organism: Locusta migratoria (assembly GCA_026315105.1). NCBI lineage: Eukaryota > Metazoa > Arthropoda > Insecta > Orthoptera > Acrididae > Locusta > Locusta migratoria. The sequence continues at coordinate 320,146,284 of CM048748.1, read as the reverse complement.
TAAAAATGTATTGGTTATTGCTGTTTGTGGATGGGTGGAGTTCGCCTAAAGCTTTTGCACACAATACCGGTAACTGTGTCGACGGCTGCTAGCCGCGTCTTCGCTGAAACTAAATATTGTCTGTCTTGATCGACTACTGCCGATCGCACTTTCCCTGCGCAGTCTACATTGTCGTCTCACGTGCTCTCTGAAGTTCCATCCTACCTGGAAAACCTCTTCCACTGAATACGCTCTCTCTGCAACAGTAAGCACTCTCATTACACTCAGCGTGTACAAGAACAAGACATTAACACAAGTAACAGCTGTAGCGCACACGCAAAACTACCCCCAACCTACTAGCACAGCAGGTTAATGGAACGCAGATGCGCTTTGTCTGTGCTGCCAACCTTACACGCCCCGCAGAGACACGCAGAGATCGCCACTGCGGAGAGACTTTGCGGACACACTGTAAATGGCCTCTCTCTAATTGAAAATACGGTCAATCGCACTATGGTATTCGGACTTCCCTCTCGCTTGGAGCGGTGGTAACGTTCTCTGTTTCCTTGTCTTAACATTGGTTTTACAGGTCTCTTATATTGAAGTTCTGCGAAACCCTATTTGCTGCGCGTGACCGCGAAAGACGTCCTCTTCCACTAGAGACCCCTTCTGGCCTGGCTGAAGCGCTCAAATCGTCTGGCGAGCTGAAACCACAGTCTATCACAGGCAGTCCCGTAACTCTGTAAGGAAAAATTGCAACTGAATCGATACTTGCGCTCCTAGAGGCCACTAGGGAATAATACAGAAACAGCATGATTCAAACTGAGACGTTGTCGTTTTTAATGCTGTTACTTTCATATTTCCTAGTCACTGAACATTGCTGTGAACTTTTATTAGAAAAATATCATTAAAGTAATATCACTGCTTCTGTTAATGACAGGCTATAATAACAAATTGTCGCTGAAGTGTAATTCATACAGTTCACAATAACTGAGTCGTAATCATATAGTCCAAAAACTTTTTGTAAGCAGAAATGAATTGCATCCTGATGTGCTTAAGTATACAAGGAAATGCTTAAGATTATGTTCACGTGATCGATGCGTACTGTCACGTTGCACGAGTTCTGTTTTTGAGGATTCCGTTCATTCTTATATATTCAAAACTACATATGATTTTACATGGTAGGAGACTAGTTTCTACATTGCCTTATAAATGCTCTTTTCACCTTGTCATTGCTCTGTGCCTTTTGGATACCTTTTTTTTTAACTGAATATCTAAAAGAATGTGATGCGCTAATATTAACAGTTTATATATGGACATATTTATTTGTAGCTACAAATTCACTTCATCAAACAAGCTGGTAACCGTCAAAGTATGTTGGTTCACAAGTCTATAATGTTTGAGTAATTGAGGTACGAAACTAAGCAAGCTCTACTAAAGTAGTTGGTTAACTGCTATTGGAAGCATTGAGACATTACCTTTACACAGCAGTAATATTACAAAATGCAATTCCGATTAAGATCAGAAGTTTCGGCGTTTGTGAATTATTGAAGGTTTACTTCTATGCCTAAAATATAACTAACCACCATAAATGAACACTTGTTTTCGTAACATTATTCTATTACTACTGAGCATCCTTGCAAACGAGAGATTTTCGAATTACTACTAGTTGCTACAATTTATAACGCTACAAAAGCTCGTAAATACGAAGGTATTTTGAAAGTGTTGCTTCACTCCAAATATACATTTATTACTCAATCGTTTCGCGGTATGTTTTTACGATCCAGCCACTTGGCAGCGCTGCAGTCGCGAAGTTGCAGAAATTCACTGGGAGTTTCGCGACTCTTGTGTTAGACTCTGCTGAAACCCGGGATGTCCGGCTGTTGTGCGGGTTGCTTTCGGCGCCTTTGGTGAACGCTACGGCCGTGCTCTCACCCACTGCCACTGGTATCTTCAGCGGTCTTCAATGAAGCGGATCACGTTCGGTCGGTTGCCCACCTGAGGTCTACAGCGTAGTACAGTCATCTGAAATTCGCGACAATCCGCGATATCATTAGTTCTAAATGTTCTCACGACAGTTTTGTAAGTAGTTCACTCAATTACATTCAGCATAGTTCGGTCGCCACGAATGACACCAGCGTTAGCGACTTAAAAGGATACACATCATCTATTTCAAAAAGGCAAATTCGCTAGCAGTACATGTTCTTTTTGTTTTCAGCTGGTACTGCATTTGGTGATAGGATGACTTACTAAAAAATTCTGTTTTTGACATATTTCCTGTACCTTATTAAGTACATTTCAATAAATGTAAAGAAATATTTTTCGGTGCCCAAGTTGGCAAACATGATGTAATTACCACAGTGTGTGTAAAGTTTTTTTTTCTGATATGAAAATACAATATCAGCACTCATTTTAGTTCCTTCAGGAATAAATAGGTGGTGAAATTCTGAAAATACAACAACGAAAGTGAGTAAACATTGCATGTAATAAGGCACAATTAAACTCTGCACTTCATCGAAAGAACTTCTACAATAGAATAGGTAGTTCAAATGGTTTTAAAAAGTTGTTTTTATCAAATTTTAATTCGAGGTTATTGCAAAACATTATTCTTCGGACGGAGTAAGCTACTTATCAAAATGTGTGAAGCAAGATGCTCTAAAGGCTGGAACAAATAATAGTAGTACGGACAACGAAGGTGATCGGAAAAACGTAACGGAGAAAGAATATGTAAAAATTGTCAGACTCTAAAATTCAAAATAGGAGCATGAGAAAATATGTATGAACTGTAAATACGGATTAAAAATGACACTCAAGTTTGATATTTTACTTTAAAAGTGAGGAGGTCTGCTTCGCTCGCCTAAATTTCTTTCCACGTTTCAGAATAACTGGCACCATGAGTCACGTGATCTTAGTCCTCCTACATATCCTCGAAATGTCCCGCATTGGGTATTGAAAAAGTTGGCCGCCTTAATTATTAAAAGAGCTGAAATATTAACTTATTACTGGTAGGTATTATGTCTAAATAAAATCCGGGATGATTATTACTAGCCTTACCATAAGACTGTTTAGTGACTTTGAAATTAACAATTATAGTGTTACGGCTGATAGCATGTCCTTGAGTGACAAGTACAGACTAGGTCATAACGCTGACTGCCTACAGTGGCATGCAGCCGAGGCCTCCTTTAAACTTGGTACGTCTTAAGAAGTATTCATAGATGTTCGTTATAGGCGATGTAATTCATTTATGCCGGCCGCGGGGACTGAGGCGCTTCAGTCACGGTCTGCACGGCCACTACGGTCGATGGTTCGAATCCCCCCTCGGGCATGGATATTTGTGCCGTCATAGTTCGTAAGTAGTTCATAAGTAGTTTGTAAGTTTGGGGACTGATGACCCCGTTGTTAAGTCCCGTAGACTATAAAAAAGATAAACAAAAAGAATTACTTTATTTATCTATTTAAACATTATTAAAGAAAATGGAATGATCTGGACCTACCTCTGTTGACGCCTCGTCTGCTACTAAGGTTTGTATACCACGACTGCATTTTGAATAAAATAACATTAATAAATTACTGATGTTAGATTCGCGCCATATTCTTCGTACTTGCCCGGCGTACAGGCGCTACAAATTTTCTAACTAACGACATCACTTAAGGGCCATGTAAATCCACTAACTACATAAAATTTGTTTGTCATTTTAGATTAAAAATTAATTCATTCAGAAATTAATAAATTATACGACACACCATTGGCTGTTGGTTTTCTCGATATTTTCATTAAAAAGTTGATAAATTCGATTAAATCTTTATATTTCATGGCAATCTTAGAACAAATTCGGCAATACCATCAGTAACGCTCAATCATCAAATGTAACAATGAATCAACCCCATCCGTCGAAATCCTGAACGTAAGGAAAGATTGTTACAGGCAGTATGGTATCTCTGCCAGAGAGTGCACACGCTAACCAAAGCAAATCAAACTGTTGCCACCACGGTGTAAGACAACAGTCAGAAATTTCTATGGCCGGCCGCGGTGGCCGAGGTGACTAAGGCGCTCCAGTCACGGTCAGCACGGCCACTACGGTCGGGGGTTCGAATCCCCCCTCGGGCATGGATATTTGTGCCGTCCTAGTTCGTAAGTAGTTCATAAGTAGTTTGTAAGTTTAGGGACTGATGACCCCGTAGTTAAGTCCCATAAGCTTAACAAACATTTGAATTTTTTTTAGAAATTTCTATCTGATCACTAATACACATTTTTCTTTGAAACAATACTCCGTTTATACCAAGATTTGTAAGTGACTTGGTAAATATAGATATAACAGACATGAGCTTATCAGATTATCTTCCCCTCAATCGCGAAAGGTAAAGTGAAATGTGACAACGATTATGACAGTATGATTACTTTAATACCTTGACTGATAGTTTCTCATTATCTAGCTTGAGTATCATAGCGCCTTCTGCACAACACCGTGTCTGGGGCTGGTTCATTTGAGAAGACCACATTTATTCCTGTCCAATTTTTTTGAGTTCTGCTTCTGCTTTCTCTTTATTCTGATCTATCCGGGCGTTCCCTTAATGTTCTTCGAAATGTATACTGTCAAGTTAGTCACCTGTCAATCGTCATGAACTGATTTCATCATTCACCTGCACATATGGGTCAGTGATTGGAACAATATTAGGTACAATGGAGAGTGTGGGTTAACTATAGTATTTCACACAAAGCTGCAATGTGTCCCCCACTATTTTATCTCAGAGGAACGGTTTTTGTGACCGGAGAAGCCAATTGGGTGGCATGAGGCTGAGTTTCCTTTCTGTTTTCAGTTTTAACTACTCTCGGTACTTTCAATATAAGATCTACAAGGCGGAGAGTCAACTGTTTTTTCAACAATTGTAGCAGTAAATGAAAACATAGCGATCGTATTTCAAAAAGTTGTTAGTTTTTTTCTAGGAGGTCATCCTATTTGGAAGATCATAACAGAATGTTTATAGTATCGTAGATAAACGAAATCTGTCAACGTTGGCGTATTTCGGATTACAGAAAGCTATAAAAATCGAAATTTATTCGAATACACGTCCACAGAATTGCCAGACTTTGTGTATCAAGAGTACAAGCAATTATTTAGGTAGGGTAAATCAAAACACAGATAGAAATTGAAACGGTCGCAACTAGTGTGCAAACATTAAAGTTTTCGCTCTTTTTTAATTATTATAGACAAGTGTCCACAAATATAACTGGCCGTGATCTATAAACATTTTAAACCCTTAATCAGTTCGAATATTAGCAGCAGATAATTCAAGCGAATCGCGCCATTCGGTTCGTTTACGACTGCAGTAATATAAGAGGATTAAATGGCAGGCGGACCCAGTAATCCTATTCCAACAACCCTGCCACGCTCAAGCTGTGTTTAGTACTTTTTTACTGAAACTTTCTGTTTTGTTCAATAAATACTGCAGGAAGTGAAGACTAAAAATGCTAATATCTAAAGTGCAGAAAATCCGTATTATGGTAAAGCTTTTTTTTGTTAATCCTCTGTTATTCCACAGCTGCAAACTAATACCTCCGTCTATGGGTATTTTTTAAGTTGTATGTGTCTCTAACGTACGTTTAGCATGACAGAACTTAATCGCTTGGACGTAAGTTTTATCGCAAATTACTGTTGTAGATTCATCTTCGATATTTAAGCGGAAAAAAATTAGAAATCAAAGGATGTCGTGAAAATCGTTGATCTGTTGGTTTCTGAGCAATACAAGCTGCTCGTGGCAAAGTCACAGAACGAACCGGACCAATAGGGTATTGGCGATAGCTCGTGAGCAACAGTTTAAAAAATTCTTATTTATTGAGCGAAAAACTAACTCTTGAATATGATTTAACAAACTGACCCACTGCAAATGACGGCTAAACTAATACCCCACGACTTAGAGTGCAATATAAATGTACAAATATATAAAAAGAACATGAAAATTAGCAAATTAGAAAAGAAGCATTCATGCCCTCAATTTCATAAAATCATCAGTTGCTGATTTACGTAATTACTTGACTTCTTAAAATAACACAGAAGAGGCAAAATATAAAACACGTAACAAACACAACAATGAAAGCAGGCTTCACATTTAGCAACAAGTAAAATACAACAACTCAAGAAATACATACACCAAACAAGTGTCCTCCATTTAAAGAAGCGGCAGATGTTATGGTGGGCGCCCGGACACAATCAGCCTCTGGGGACGTACGAGGTTCCGTTATACAAATTCGGACCGCAGATGTAGCTCCGGTTCTCAGTAATTGCCTACGTAGAAATACAATAAAGGCTATCTGCAACACCCGTTAAAATTTTTATAAAATACATGAAATAATTGACCTAAGCATTGCCATTAAACATGAGTGAAATTTTAGACACTAAACAAGGAACTGCGTTCCTGAAACAAATGGTCACTTACAACGGGCTCTTACAAGGAAAGTACATGGACTCGAACAAATATATCTGTATGAACGTTTTGTTACAGGATCTCTACGTACACCTCAATGCTCTAGATAGCACCGTAGATGTAATTGTATACGCAATACGTAATGCAGATATCTTAACTATGACGTATGTAATAATCGTCGTACATGTTCTCTAGCGTATTGTCATCAAAAGATGTGATGATAGTTGCACCTTTAACCTTCTTCTCGGAAGACTGTTGGTATTCACTGCCACTGCTTCCATAGCCTCTTCCCACACTTACCGTAGCACTACCGCTTGTAATGAGTTGTTCGTCATTATCATCCCTATTATCATTATTATGAGTTTGTAACAACAGTATCTAACTTATGCTCATATTTCTGTACTATAACAGATACGAGGAAGCATGCAAATGATTTATCTTCTACACTAATACCACCTTCACGAGCAAGGGTTCTTCGTAACTTCATCTCAACCAATCGCAATACATTAGCAGGGTGATTAGCAATCGCCGCCCCATCTAACACTTCACCACACAAATAACATCACAAAACGCAACTTCGGAGTCAAACTGCACCGTCCCTACTGGCGAACCGACAGGTCAATGTGCAATGTGGCATGGCACACGCAGAGACCTCTAACGGACGACTGCAGATGCGGGAGTATCACTAGTACAATAAGGGATCTTTACATTGTCTCTCATACGATTTTGGTGTGTTTGTTGAAGCCCAAGTATTTTCCTTGTTAGAAGCAGAAATTATCACAGTCACATATAATCAGATCCGTAACTTAAGACGTACATAACCGCGCAGCAAGCACCACAAACACGTCTATGAATTTGAATAGTTTAGTGGAGATAATACACTTCTCGTGCACATCACCAAAATTAAATTAGAGGTACCAGTGCAAAAAAGTACATAAAACCTACAGCAGGGTATAACACATGAAACCTACGGGAAAAATATCCTGCAAACACCACGTTACCCCAATGTGACTCTAAATAATGAGAATTGTGAAGTGGTCCATATGAGTACGAAAAGAAATCCGTTAAATGTTGTTTACATGATAAATCAATCAAATGTGAAGGCCGTAAACTCCACAAAATACCTAGGAATTACAATTACTTCTGACTTAAATTGGAAAGACTGCATTTTATTCACAGAACCCTTAAAAGATGCACCAGAACTACTAAAGAAACTGCATACACTACGCTTGAGTCAAAAGAAGAGCAGCTCGTTTCGTATTGTCATGATACAGGGAAGACAATGTTCAAATGTTTGTACAGCTTATGGGACTTAACTACGGGGACATCAGTCCCTAAACTTACAAACTACTTATGAACTAGCTAACACTAAGGAAGGCACAAATATCCATGACCGAGGGGGGATTCGAACCCCCGACCGTAGTGGCCGTGCAGACCAAGACTGACGCAAATATAACAGGATCTGGGATGGGAATCATTACAACAACGGCGCTTATCCCTCGGCGTGGGTTACTTACGAAACTCTAATCACTAACATTCTCCTCCGAATGCGAAAATGTATTGTTAACTCCCACTTACATAGGTAGAAATAATCAACAGAATAAAATACGAGAAAGCAGAGCTCGAACGGAGGGATTCAGGTGTTCTTTCCTCTCGCGAGCTATTCGAGAATGGAAAGGGAGATAAAATAGTATAACGGTGGTTCGATGAACCCTCTGCCAGGTACATAAATGTGATTTACAGAATATCCCATGTAGATGTACATGTAGAAACAATCTTCTTTTGTGCGTATAGAGCGCACAACTGCTCAGATCATTAGCGCCCGAACTCGAACATGTATTACTAAAAGAATCGGAGAGTTAAGACAACTGCGAAAGAGGATGCTACCAGGAGGTTGCTAAAAACAAAAAGTATATCAAGTCATGTTTGTAAAATACAGAATTAGAGCAGCTGCTCGTGCGTCGTTAGTTAATATTTTGTCTCGAGTGTTCGGCAGTTGAAGTGCAACGTGGAAATGATTGTAATTAGGGCAGGATATCAGAACAGGGCTTGCCTCATCGGGTGACCACAGAAACACAACCGTGAGGGGTCACCAGTCAGCAAGTGACGGTGGCTGAACCCGCAATGTCCGATTCCCAACCGGGCCCAGATTACTTCTTCTCGCCGAGAGGGGCGTGAGGAGGTCTTCCAAGCCGTTCTACATTCATTATGGTTCTCCGTTGTCATCGAGCGAGAACCACAAACTATGCCAAGACGATAGAATGCGTCGATAAATAGCCCCTTGAATGTAACTTGACGGACACAGAAGGTAGCTGTCAGTGGCAGGAGGGTTACAGCATCGGCCGCTAGTGACTTATGCAATTCCATTCTGGGGACACTTGTGCTAAATACTCGCGTATGCACTTGAGTTTGTGAGTGTATGTCCTAGCCGACACTGGAATCATTTACCTGACAACTGCTGACTATCGTGATAGTGGGGCTGTTGCAGTTAAATGTCGATACTGCTTTACAGATCATAGTGAGATTCCCCGGCAAAAGAATTTATTCTCTTTCAGCTCCACTCCTTCAACATCGTCCAGTCGCCAGAGAGATTCAGCGTCGACAGATCAAGCCCACTCAAGGTTATTGGTAAACCATTGCTTGACTACAATTTTAACTGTGATATCATTTACAAAATCCTTTATACTAATTGTTAACTATCCCCCAAATTTCTGTGTGCTTCAATGAATAAATGTATTTGTTACAGTCATAAATTTACTTACCTTTACAAATTCCTAACTCACTACTTTGGTAGGGTAATTAGAAAGATAGGTAGAGGACTGTGTTTATTATTTGGTGCACTCTGATCAATTATCTCGCCGCCGTGCTTGTAGATTTAGGGTGTCGGATCTTTTTCCATGTTTTTAATAAAAAAAATACGGTGGCGACCCTTGATATTAACATTAATGAGGATTATATTTAAAATTAATTTGCATATCTGTGATTTTGCACAGTTGCATACCAGTGGACCATCTCTGACGAGTAAAACTATATCCACTCGGTGGGGATATCCCTCCCTTTTTAACGCGACATCAAACAGTTACCCTCGGATAGGATGTGGAGAGTATGGAGGTGGAGAGAGGGAGGGACATGCTGGTAAAGGCGTGACAGAGGCCCGGGGTTCAGGAGGGAAGGAGAGACCATCGATGATGATATTCTATTTTTTTTTCTTTTTAACCCTATCGGACCAAACTGTGTGGTCATCAGTCCGTAGCTTACAAACTACTTAAACTAAGGGAAACTAACCTAAGGACAACACACACACACACACACACACACACACACACACACACCCGTGCCCCAGGGAGGACTCGAAACTCCGACGGCGTGCAACTGCGCCCTCCACAGCGAGGCGCCTTAGCCCGCTCGGCTACTCCACCGCGGCGGTGAGATTCTATTTTGCGGGAGGTGTATAAATGCGGATCAAGGAATTTTAGAAGGTGGAAGGAGGGGTAAGATCGTATAGGATGGCGTGGGGGACGAGGATTGCTGGTTTAATCCCAGCAGCTGGAATTGCCTAATATCTGTGTCTTGCTTGTTTCGTGTTGACGGCCTGAATGTTGGTTACCGGTGGTTTGCCACGCTTATTATTTAAGTGGGATGATCAACGCTTAGTGAGGGCGTCTAGCCGGCCGCGGTGGCCGAGGGGACTGAGTCGCTCCAGTCACGGTCTGCACGGTCACTACGGCCGGGGGTTCGAATCCCCCCTCGGGCATGGATATTTGTGCCGTCCTTATGATTAGCTAGTTCATAAGTAGTTTGTAAGTTTAGGGACTGATGACCACGTAGTTAAGTCCCATAGACTCTACAAAGATTTGAACATTTTTTGAGGGCGTCTAGGGATGTCTGGCGTGTATCCACTTGTTTGTCCGTTACCTGCCCGGAGGACTGGCGTTATTGGAGGCAGTGTGATTTTCCCTACGCGTGGTCTTTCTTCCATCCGTGATTGTAATTTGACAGTTGTCATTTGTGCAAATTTTCCTAATTTTCACTCATATGTAAACATTTTGTCTAATCTGACCGGCTGCCCTTTGGTGACCTTTCCGTTTCCTACCAGTACGGTCGTTGTGACCGTCGCGTATGTTCGAGTTCAGGTTCTTGTTTAGATGAGCCATTCCTGTTTCAATTGACTCCTGGGCACGGTAATTAAAGTTAAGAGGCATTGTTGGCCTTTCTTCCTCATTATTCATTTCTCTTAATAATGATTGAGAAGGTGCCTTGAAACCTATCTGCTCTATTTTCATGTTAAGTGTCCTTAACCTAATGACAACTTTTTATTGAGATTTCTTGGAGACGGTACCTTACGCAAGTGTGTCTGTATCTTGTGGTACCTGCACATTTAAGGGCATTAAGCTATTCATCATTAACTGATATTCGGGATTGTTGTTATATTTGATAAAGGTAAGAGGGATGGGTTTGTCTTTCTGCCTGATTATACATTTATGGTAATAATGATTGTGAAGCTGTCTTAAAATATGTTTTATCTGCTCCATTTTCATGTTAACTGTCCTTAATCTAACGGGAAAACGTTTTATTTAGATTTTTTTGGGTAATAGCTTAGGTATTTGTGTTTGCATATTTAAGGACATTAAGTTATTCAGCAATTACTGCTATTCAGCAATGTTGTCACATTAGATGAATTGCAATAAAACTTATTCACCAGCAAGTGGTGACTATCTTTAGTAAACTCACCTAGCCTTCCTTGTATTTCAAGTATTTAAATACTATTATAAGTTAAGAATTCAACCTAGCTCCCCCCCTTTCAGAGGTGTTTAATATTTTTGTAAGATAAAAGAGATGTTGATCGCTTTTTACACATTGCAAGTAATAGTAAGTTTAATCTAGATTTTCATATGTTACTCCTAGACCCTTTGACGAAGCAGACAAATTTATGTTGTTCTGTTTAGAATTTTGGTGCATACTCTGTACATCTAGGGCTAGCGAGCCTCGGAATGACCGATCCGTACATCTCGGTATTTAATTGCTCTTTACCCATTTTGGCTTATTCTGTGGACATTTTGATAATGAACACCGTTCAGCATTGAAATTCTCGATATCTGTCTTCTTCTTATAGTGTTGTACTTTGTTTTTACTAGAGACCTTAAGTATTCATATGGTATTGAGAGTAGGATAAAACAGATGGAACACTTGTTGACAGATCTTTTGTATAGGTAGAAAACAATGGAGAATCTATCACACTTCACTCAACCATTTCTGAAGATTCCCTGATCTCTGATAAACATTTTCCGTGCCGAACAAAGCACTGCGTTCTATTACGTAAGAAGTCTTCGAGCCTCTCACATATTCCACATGCAGTCTGCAATGCGACAGAAATCAAGAAATATAGTGTGTGCCTATTGCCCTTCATATGTGGAAAGATATAAGGCGAGAAAAGCGTAGCCGGCCGCGGTGGCCGAGGTGACTGAGGCGCTCCAGTCACGGTCAGCACGGCCACTACGGTCGGGGGTTCGAATCCTCCCTCGGGCATGGATATTTGTGCCGTCCTAGTTCGTAAGTAGTTCATAAGTAGTTTGTAAGTTTAGGGACTGATGACCCCGTAGTTAAGTCCCATAAGCTTAACAACCATTTGAACATTTTTTAGAAAAGCGTAAGCTGAATTCCACCCGAGCGATGCCTTCTGATCCATGCTGAAGTTTTTTTTTCTCTCGGAGAAACTTATTATGTTGTTACTGAAAAGAACTCTGTAGCAAACTAACGTTGAAGACATTTATAATTTTTACGGTCTCGTTCTTTTACTATTGACATAGCCTACTGTATACAGTGAACCCCGCTTTTTTTCCCCTACGGTTTGGGACTTTGTGCTTGACCAAAGATTCGAGATTAATCTAAGCTAAATAAGGGGACAATAATGTACTCTTTGTAAAAAGTACTTCTTTTCAACTACTTCATCTGCCTCTCTCCACCACGATGCCTACTAATACGTCCGCCATCGGAAGTCCGTTCGATGGTCAAACGACGCGATTTTTATACCAATCTCCTGCGTTAAAGATTTCTTAAACGCGATATTTAAAACTTACAGGGGGATCATCAGAAATATAAATAATGCATTTTGATGGGTCTCCAACATGTTGTAGATGGGGATACCCTGAGTATGGGGTTATCTGCTTTTTAGCGTCGCACCTTGGTTATCGAGAAAATTGATGTTGAAGTTCACTGAGCGATTTTAGAAGCGTAACGTTAGCTACGTTCTAACAAAGAGAGAGTGCGCTTAAGGCCTCCAGCTACGAAGCTGGAGGCACCGTGTTTCGGTCCTCTCCAGTGTTTTGCTTTTTTATTGATTTATTTATTTTTTAATCAGAATCGTCCCACATTTTTCCACTTTATTTTACAGAATATCTACAGTGTAAATGAACTTTTTCTGGTGTCGCTCTTAAAATCTCCTTGCGCCTGTAAGACAGTAGCTTTTATGAAATGTGCTTGGTGCTGTAAACGATTTTGTTTCGGTTGATTTTACAACAAATATCATCCGGATTTCTGTTATGGCATGGCAAGCGATACAGGCTATAGGAAGTTAGATTTTGTAATAATGACGTGAAGATTAAATTACTACGGCAAAATTTATTATTTCGTGACGCAATGACGGTAGCAATTCTTGTGTGCTTTGCATAGTTACCTAAATAAGTGCGAATCTCTACTAATTCTGCCTGCCTTCATTTTTGATAGGGATAGCGGGAGCGGCGGGGACTGGTAAATTTAGGTAATTAAAAAAACAGTAAACAGTTCAGCTAGGATGATGCAAGGCAGAAGGCCGAAATTAAAATTCGATATGAGTAGGTAATCGGCTGAGGGCCCGAAGCAACCTTTTACAATAAGAATAAACGAATAGTAAGCAAAGGTGAACTCCAACATATAAATGAAACCAGGCTGAAGGCCGATTAAAAAATAGACAATTTAGTAAAGGGCTGAAGGTCCGAAACAATCCTTGATATTACTTATACAATAGTAAGCAACACCCTGAAAGCAGGAAACTCAAACAAATACGTCTCAATGATAATATAAGGCAGAAGGCCGAGTAAACAAGTTATGTATCACAGTAAGAGAGTCTGGACTTTCCGGGATAATAGAAGAGCTCAAGCAAGGTTACCTAAAACCAAGGCACAAACAAAAGCACTCGTACCAGACCTTTAACACAACAAGAGACACATGTTTAAACAGCACTGAAATCAGGCCCCAAGACAATCAATAATACACTTTCAGTAAAAAAAGCAGTCATCAATCCGAAGATTGGTTTGAACACCACAGTGCTTTACTAGGCATGGTCCTGTTTGGAGGTGGTATGCCATTGCCTTCCTCCGACCTTCGAACTGACTTACCCAGCCAGTTATAGGGGGACCTACAGTTTAACGTGGGTTCCGAACCACGGTGCTACTCGGTATATTTCACATGAGCATTATTGCCAGAGGTGAAAGAAGTGGAAAGTGACAGATAAAAATCCTAAGACCTGGCGGGGATCGAACCCGCGACCTTTAAACTTGTAGTCTGGCACTCTACCACTGTGCAACCGAGGCGCACACACTTTCAGTATAATATAGAATTTATTTAAGAATAGGACTGGCTACTCGGTAACTTAACACATACTCCAAAATATAAAATAGATCTGACTACAGGCAGGAAGGAGAGGGGGTAGGGTGCCCAACCGTCCACGAGAACCACAGCTCTGACACGAAAGGACTTATACTAAAACGAACTCAGCGCCAAATTTCAACTGTGGGTTGTCGAAGCCTCATGGAGGGAAATGGTCTGCAAGCAGAATATATATATATATATATATATATATATATATATATATATATATATATATATATATATATATATATATATAACAACTACCGCCCGTGCAGATGCGAGCTAGCAGAGGGGCACAAACCAGATAAATTCCCAAGTGCCGTTAACCATGTTAGTGAAAATTGAATAATTGCTGCACATAGCAAAAGAGAGAATAGTTCAATTGAGCCGAACTAGAAGTGCGGCACAACACATAAGTAAACAACAATAGGCGTAGACACAGGCAATGACGGTCCCTGGGAAATAACCACCCATCCTGATAAGCACACACACACACACACACACACATACACACACACACACACACACAAATTTGCGGAGCAGGAATGTACAGGTCACTTAATTTCTTCACTCCAAGATAAGTGCAGCCACCCTCGCGGTGGTGTAGGAGGATGATATATACAAACGTCCTGAAAGCATTTCATGGATCCCACGTGGAAAGCACCTGAAACGACGCGAGGCGGTGCTTGGCGAGGAACCAACCTGGGTTCGCACGGCTGCTAGGAACACGACTTCATAGCCGGGGAGATGAGGTAAATATCTCCCGCCGCGCTGATGCTGGAACATGACACAATTCCCTCTCCGTGTCCAGACCTCTTCAGCTGTTCACATCGTCGCATATGTGGCTCCAACACACTGACAGGATGCCTCTGCGGAACTATTTCAGCACACGCACCGGGCCCGGACACGGACGGCCAATAATGTAAATAACTCGACTGTAGCGACGTCATGCAGTGTATCAAATTATCACTGATCGATACCGACACTCAGATATTCCCCGCAGCGACTCTGACTGACCCGGTAACCGACCTCTCCGGAACTCTTTCGGCGCCAAGCTCCAATAGCGCCGCTAGCGGCAAGGATCACACGAGTAAGAAGACAAGTGACGCGAGATAAATTTAACAGCGCCGAGAGTGGTGAGAGTACAGGAACATCGATTAGTAATTTCATAAAGGACGGGGTGAACCGAAGGAATACGAGCCGGGACGGCTCAATTGTCTTGGCCTTATATACAGGGTGTACTACTCAACTGTTTCACCCCAGATATCTCTGAAACTACAAGAGATATTGAAAAACGACTTTTACGATCATGAACGTACGGCAGAGGCTTATGGAAGTAGGTACTATGAGACACCCTAAAACGTGAAGAAATATTATTTTCAACACAAATTTATGTTTTATAAATGGATACCCCATATTATTTCTTAAACAATCGATAGAACGAAAAATCATAAAAGAATGACGTCGGTTGCATCCGGAATAACTGCGAAGTGAATTTGTTTGAAATACATGAGGCACGCTGCTAGCGCGTGTCCCAGGCTCAACCATGAGTCACGCTTGAGCCATTCTTTTTGTGATTTTTCATCCTATCGATTGCTTAAGAAATAATATTGGGTATCTATTTAAAAAATAAGTTTTTGTTGAAAGTAATATTTCTTCACGTTTTAGAGTCTCATATTACCTACTTTCATACTTCCCTTTCATGACAGTGAAAGTGGTTTTCCAATATCTCTTGTAGTTTCAGAGATATTTGGGGTGAAGCAGTTGATTGGGTTACCCTGTATATAAGAGAGCAACCGCCCTTACTTCCTCAGCATTTGGAAGATGATATCATCCACATTATACAAAGTGACTGATTTCGTTGAGATGCCCGACACCACCAAAGCAGGAGAGAAACACTTTCGTGGCCGCATTCTCGCCCTGGGGTTCCCACAATCCTCTATTGACCGACATATTTTCCGGATCTGAACACATGCGACACCTTTATTGTGGGACTATATGTAAGACAAGGTGTACACCAAAAACCCCAAAACCATTACTGAGCTGAAAACACTTAGGAGGTCAACGACAGCAACAATGTTCCGAAATCTGAGCGGCTCATTCAGCATTTCGCTATTTGTCTACGCCACATGATTGCCACCGAAGGTAGGCACATCGAATATATCATGGGCCTAAGTTCGAATATCTCTAGTGACATTACATGTTGAATAAAGTGTGAGCACGCCGTAGTTTGTAACTAATTTACGATTTGTTTGATTTAGTTCAGTAGTTATCACCCTGTACTACGTCTTCCTAGTAGGATTTGGGTATTAATTTAGCTGTAAAGGTCAAATTTCGGAATACAAGATCACAAGATTGCTTCTCTGAATCTCCGGAATCCTAGTTTATGGCCATTGGCTTAAATTCGTCTTCACTATTACCAATGTATAAAATTAGAGCCGGCCGCAGTGGCCGAGGGGACAGCGGCGTGCCAGTCACGGTCTGCACGGCCACTACAGTCGGGGGTTCGAATCCCTCCTCGGGCATTGATATTTGTGCCGTCCTTATTGTTAGCTAGTTCATAGGTAGTTTGTAAGTTTAGGCACTGATGATCCGTAGTTAAGTCTCATAAGCTATACAAACATTTGAAACATTTTTAAAATCAGAAATATTGTCTGTAAGGAGTGCAATTGATAGAATTGTTAAAATTGGAGGAATTTAATCAATGTACTCAACTGCCACGGTCGCTATTTTACTTGTATGTTTTGTTTTAATTTTGTACAACTAGTTTCGGCAAAACTATGTACCATAATCAATAACTTATGTATCAGCTATTTTATATATATAAAAAAATAATAAATTTTGAAATTTCTATTACTTCAAAAAAATGAACTTTTATACTGGCTCTGTACTACCAAAATAAGTAAACAAAATGCATATTCCATTTGCTAAGGTTGTTACATCAGTCCTGGAGTAAAGAAGAGGTGCCGCAGTGGAGTAGCCGAGCGGTCTAAGGCGCCTCGCTGCGGAGGGCGCGGTTGTTCGCCGTCGGAGGTTTGAGTCCTCCTTGGGCATGGGTGGGTGTGGTTGTCCTTAGGTTAGTTTACCTTAGTTTAAGTAGTTTGTAAGCTACGGACTGATGACCACGTATTTTGCTCTGATAGATTTACAAACAGTGCAACATTTTTATTTATTTATTTATTTATTTATTTTTTTGCTGAAACACTATTACCATTTGTTCAAATTAAACATTTTTTTGTTGTCTCGAGAAGACATTTGTTTGTTCTTATGACTGGACAGTCAAATTCAAATGTCCAGTCATGAGAACAAACGACCAGTCAAGAGAACAAATAATCGTTAATTTTGAATAAAAGCTAATAGGGGTTCAGCCCAGGCTTGTTTCTTTACTCCAGCAATGATGTAACAACGTTAGTGCATGGAATATGAATTTTTCGTAATTATTTTGGTAGTATAGAGTAGGTATCAAAGTTTACTTTTATGAAGTAATGCCAATGTAGAATTTCATTGTCTTATTCATAAACTATTTTAGTTGATAAATAAGTACTTGAGAATGGTGACATAGTTTCGACTAAACATGAAAGTAAAATAGCGACTGTGGGTACATTTTCCATCTTAAAGAATATTACCTATTTGGTTTCAGCGCTACTGACCGTAGCCTTACTTTGAAAGACTGTAGAACTCTTATGGGGGAGCCGAGTTGAGTGGTCGGAAAAAACAAGGGCCGCCTCGAGCGTAGCAAAAGTGTTACAAGCCGGCAGGCACTAAGGCTTTGTGGCGGAGGGCGCCGCTGCGTCGGATCCACGGTTAGGTGCTCTCTCTCGGCAGCAGAGCCCATAACTGGAATAAGCGACACATGAGGAGCCCCACGAGACGCGCGGGTCTCTCCGCCACCGCTACACCAACAGCATCAAGGTGGCTGGCTGACTGTAACCGAAAGCTGCTTCAGCTGCTCGCGACCCACAGACAACTCCTCCTGCGTCCGGAAACAACAGTCCCACACCTTATCCTGGCACCACTAAGGAGGAAGCCATCCGGTCTCGGAAATTCAGTTTGGTATGACAGTTCGCCTGATAGTAGGAAACGTGAAGGGTATCCACTTATAGAAGTTTTAAAGGGATCTAAAGTTTGAGCGCAACTTATATGTATCTTATATGCTACTCAGTTAGTTCTATAATGCAGTTGGGCGAAATAATTCGGGCAGTAGCGTTGGTGACTGCCATGTGGCTAGTCATGGTTCGATTCTACTTGTTGGAAGCATTAAATTTTTTATTATTTTAATATTTGTATTAAAAAATATAGAAAAAGACCTCTGGGGCAAATAATAATACTCTACTACTGTATTTTTAATGTATTTGGTGTAAACAATCATATCCAACAGAATGTTCCATTTTCTTCAAGTAGTACATCAACCTGCAGAGAGATGGCAAATATAAATATTAAAACATGTAATAGAAACTATTTTTCAAACATACAATTCGTCATATCTCAACAATTTATAAATGAGGGTTATCATTAATTTCCCCCAAAGTCTTCAATTCTCATATCAAATTAATTACATTAAATATTATCAATACTTAAAGAAATTTTGTTTATGAAATGATGGTTGCATTTAATTAAAATTTTAAATACAATATTTTCTTTTTAAAAAGTCGAATAATTCCAAATGGTTTTTACTAATAATGTAGGTAGATTAAAACGTTAAATACTATTGTTATTACAATTTTATTACAAAATTAGTTGACATTGTAATATGTGGGATGATTTTAAATATACCATGTAATTTCTAGAAACCAGTTTTTTCATCGAAAAGTAAATTCTAGATGTTGCCCTATTAAATGTATACGAACGGGTAGACATCTACATCGACATCAATATGGGATACTCTGAAAATCACATTTAAGTGCCTGGCATAGGGTTCATCAAACCACCGTTATACTATTTATCTCCCATTCCATTCTCGAATAGCGCGCGGGAAGAAAGTACACCTGAATCAAACCGTTCGACCTTTGATGTATCGTATTTCATTTTGATGATCATTACCACCTATGTAAGTGGGAGTCAACAATATATTTTCGCATTCGGAGGAGAATGTTGGCGATTGTAGTTTAGTAAGCAGCCCACGCCGAAGCGATAAGCGCCGTTGTTGTAATGATTCGCATCTCAGATTCTGTATCATTTCCGTAACGCTGTCTTTCGTGTATCGTGACAATACGAAACGAGCTGCCCTTCTTTGGACTCTTTCGATGTCCTCCGTCAAACCCACCTGATAAGGATCCCACTCTGGGCAGCAATATTCCATAAAAGGACGGACAAGCGTAGTGTACCCAGTTTCTTTAGTAGTTCTGTTGCATCTTTTAAGGGTTCTGCCAATAAAACGCAGTCTCTGGTTCGCCTTTCCCACGACACTTTCTACGTGTTCTTTCCAATTTAAGTTAGAAGTAATTGTAATTACTAGGTATTTTGTGGAGTTTACGGCCTTTACATTTGATTGATTTATCATGTAAACAAAGTTTAACGGATTTCTTTTCGTGCTGATGTGGACGACTTCACACTTTTCTTCATTTAGAGTCAATTGCCAATTCTTACACCATACAGATATCTTATTCAAATCGTTCTGAAGTTGGTTTTGATCTTCAGATGATTTTACTAGACGGTAAATGGCGGCGTCATCTACAAAAATCCTGGGAGAGCTACTTACATTTTGCCCTAAATCGTTTACGTAAATAAGGAACAGCAGAGGACCAATAACACTACCCTGTGGAACGTCCGATATCACTTCTGTTTTAGGCGATGCCTTACCATCGATTACTACGAACTGTGTCCTCTCTGAGAGGAAATCCCCTATCCAGTCACAGGTCAGGAACAGTTAAATATATAATAGAAATGAGATGCTTCTTGTAGGTAGGTTCGTACCTAGATGGTCCACGTGATAGGCAAACACGCTGCCACCTGAGCTCGTTGTCCGTCCTGCAACGCAGCTGTCATTGACAAGTCTATCAGTTGTGCATGTGGTGCGCTTCAAACTTTACATCCCTTTTCCTTCGAGATTTCTGGATAGTGCGCTTTAGGACTTTTATGAATAAGGAATTCTAATATCCTACCGAATCTGATCCCGAACTGAATTTCCGAGTCTGGAAAGTCTCCTTGTAAGAAACCGCGAAGACCGACCAAGATGGCCCAATAGGTCATATCACGATCCTTTCGACAAGGTGCCCACTTTCAACTATTTTGTACGTCTCCGCTTTAGAACGATTGCTCCAGGGACTGTGCCAACGTCTGAAAGGTATGAGTTTGCACGGGAACTTGTTCTATTGTACCGCCTACGCAGATGAACTCGTTCTTACCTACTCACTGAGGACCATGGGTTGCAGCTTTCCACGATTGCTACAGTCAATGAGAGGAATACCAGATCACCAGCTAAGATCCCTCGACATTATTCAACGTACACAATATGTGAATACTATTTGGAAAAACCGGCTTTGCCCGGGTATTTATTTATTTATTTATTCCTGCGATTTTTCACGTATATATTCATTTTATAAGGGCTGTATGTCTGTAAAATCTCTTGGGAATACAATTAGTAGTAAAGAAGTAATAGATTAAAACTTGGTGTGTGATGGGACGGTTTTGCATGAACGTTACTGTTTATGTGCTCATATCTCGCGTCGTACTGTGATACAATTTAGGAGGTACATTCAACTATATGTGTGTGTATACTGTGTGTAAAATTTCATGCGGCTACAATTTGTACTGTAGAAATTATAAATTGTAACGTCATACGTTTACTCCATAAACAGCGAAAAAGTAGTAAGCGAGAAACTGTTTTTCTTTCATCATTTTGCTATGGTTGTCAACGATAAAAAGTTCAATAAAGATTCGAAATTATGTTTAAAGTTTGTTGCAAGTCGCTAAGTACTCTCATTCTCATACAGCATATTTATAAAGTCTCGCCGTATTATGTGGCAGTTTTTGCGATTCCTATTGTTTGTGACGTCGTATCTTCTGAAACATGTGTCGCATGTGATTCTTAACCCTGCACCAATTATTACCTCATAGTAAGGAATGTGTGGACCAAATTTGGTTGAAATCGGTCTAGTGGTTTAGGAGAAAATTAGTAGCATTGTCGCTAAATGCAACAGTTTTTTGCGCATTTCATTGTTTATGACGTCATATCTCGTGAACTATGAATAGTGCGTGACTCTTACACTTACAGCGAACGTCCTCATGGATTGGAAGCTTACGTGTACAAAAAACCTGTAGATTTGTATGAAACACGTACACACAAACATACGGACACACTGCTTTACATATTATATATGTCATGCCTCCCGAATATCCCATGTGGCTAATCCGTAACCTCAAATAAGTAAACTGAGGTTACTTGGACCCAAGAAGTGAAAAAATGTATATATATACGTAGTACCAAATGATAGCCTTAAACCATTAATTATGCAGATATCCTAGATTCTTTTATGTTTGTGGTGTCTTTCTAGCTCTTTACGTCTGTTTCAGACCAGATTTTGTTTGTTGTATGTGAGTAAAAATGTCTTGAAATTTGGGTCCAAGTAACCCCATAGTTAGGCTAACACGAAACTGTGCATTATTATCCTTGTAAAACGAAGGTGCAAGTAGCACCCGGGCTCGGGAAATAAAAACATATAAATATACTTTTTGGCGAATAACGTTCATTTAGTTGGAAAACATCCTAAAAATACATAATAAACTGTGTTTCAAAGAAACATATCACTCTGCTAAATATTCATAATAATAAATTATGGTGCACAATAAAAGTTTAAACATGTTAGCACTGAGAACGAACGCCTTGTAATTAAAGTGGGTGGGTTAATTTTTTTTTATTATTGGTTTTTTAATGTCACACAACTTGTAGAATAAAATGTCCTTTTCTGAAGACCGTGCCCAGGCTTTTCTTGTCGGAGCCATGCATTCAACCAACAATGGCACCATTGTCGCAAACGGTCATTACCTGACCTGGAAATAAAAATTGTTCCATGCCACAAGAACAATGTCCTGCTCCTGTAAGGAACCTTTTTTTAGCACTTCTTTATTTTCGTTGTCTGGAAGATTACTACGAAGGGGTGGATAAGATGCCGGAAGTTTATAATGAATAATCATTTGTTGGCGTACAAATTTCATTTCAGAAGAAAGTCCCTAATACTATATGTATCCGCGTTCTCAGATGATACATCAATTTATTTTGTGGACTTTCGTTTCGTCTTCGGAGACACTATTTTTTCTGCAGCTGTTTTTATTGTACGTTCATTTTCTCTTCGCCTTTTAGAAAATTAAGTTCCTGCTTCTGCAGCCTGAATATCAGAGACACGAATGCTTTTCCCTGCAGCAACTTGGAGTTTCATTTTCCTAGTCTGGGGCTTTACAATGTCACGCCTCTTTTCATGAAAGTGAGCTAAGAACACGTCTCCAACGAGGTCTAAGTTTACTGATCTGTTTCGAAAACGAGATAAAAGCTCATTCATATTTGTGGGGAAAATGCCACTTTTTCCTTGAAATCTGCTTTCAAATTGCTTGGCAACTTAGGCTCCATCTTGTCTAACACAATTTTTAATAACATGATCTTTTGCCAAAGATGCTGATGTCTTCCCAGCGTCAGACTGTTTCCATTTGGTTAAAAATCTCTCCATTTAGCTTTCAAATGTTTACAGTAGACCATATCGAGGGGCTGTGTCATATGAGAGGGGTTTCGGTGGCAGGAAAACAAATTTTATATTGTGATCTTCACACAGCTTAACAACATTTATTTAATCTGAGATGGGATGACAAATTATCTCCAATTACAAACTTAGTGCCTTCTTGTTTCTTGAGCACAGGCAGGAAGTGGTCAATAAACCAAACCGAGCGAGGTGGCGCAGTGGTAACGCACTGGACTCGCATTCGGGAGGGTGGTGGTTCAAATCCACCTCCGGCCATCCAGATTTAGGTTTTCCGTGATTTCCCTAAATCACTCCAGGCATATGCCGGGATGGTTCCTTTCCAAGGGCACGGCCGATTTCCTTCCTCATCCTAACCCAAAAACTCCGAGCGTTAGCTCCGTCTCTAATGGCCAAGCTGTCGACGGGACGTTAAACCCTAAGCATCCATCCATCCATCCATCAATAAACCAATCGCTGCACGGGAGTAGCCGAGCGGTCTGGAGCTTCACGTCGCGGAGTGCGCGGCCTCTCGCGTCGGAGGTTCGAATCCTCCCTCGGGCATGAATGTTTGTGTTGTATTTAGTATAAGTTAGTTCATAAGTAATTTGTAAGTTTAGGGACTGATGATCCCGCAGTTAAGTCCTATAAGATTTACAAACATATGAACATTTTGATAAACCAATCGTCAAATATTACTTGGACAATCCAACCATGCTTACTTCTGTTATATCTAGCACCCACTGGTCCATTTACTGTCCATGTTGACAGATGATCCTGCAGCATTGGTGCAAACCCTGAGAGTCACATTAACCTTTGCAGAATTTATTATACACTTACTCATTTGTCTCATACGAAAACATTGTATGATCTGCTACGACAGTGCAGACCATCCAACCCAATCGAACTTCAGTATCCGCAGTATGTGTAGCGGCACATGTAGAAAGCAGTAAATGACACGTTTTCTCTGATCAGACACCCAGTCAGCTTGGTATTTCACGGTGAAAGGGAAAAAAGTTAATCGACATCTTGAGCATCGGATCCATCTCACATTCACTGTCGAGCGGACGACACAGCCGCCCACAAGTACTACTGTGGTCAGGCAAATGATGATGGTCGCCTGGCGAATTTTGGCGTTCCTTTCTCCTTAAACAACCGTCCAGATCGACATCAAGGACACCTTCTGTCCCGACATCTACCCCTCCCTTCAACCTTAGTCCATCCCCGTATTTGTACGTCTCCCTTCCTACCCCCTCCCATCCCTGTCCACTCTCTCCCTTGGCTCTCCTCTCCCAGCTCCTTCCTACAATAAGTTCAAATCAATTGTTTGTAGAACTTACGGGACTTAACTACGGGGTCATCAGTCCCTAAGCTTACAAACTACTTATGAACTAGCTAAGACTAAAGACGGCACAAATATCCATGCCCGAGAGGGGTTTCTAACCCCCTACCGTAGTGGCCGTGCAGACCGTGACTGAACCGCCTCAGTCCCCTCGGCCACCGCAGCCGGCACAGTAAATTCTTGTGCCTTACCCCTTCCTCCCTCACCCCCTCCCCACCCGTCCTTCTCCCACCATGCTTCCTCTTCCTCCCCTTTTCCCACTGCGGGGCCCCCGTTTCAATATATTTTAACATTGCGCCGTATAGTGTTGTGCCAGTGTTTGTGCTTCGTGCTCAAGTGGTGTTTTAATACTTAAGCAACCGCCGATCTGACAGAATATTAGTGTTACCATGTATTTTTAAGTAGTGTCTTCATGTAGTGTGCTCCACCAATGTGATTTTAACCACCCTGGATTTTTAACTTCTATCTCTGTGTCATTTTAACCATCATGGCAGTTTTAATTCTGAATATGTTTTACTTCAGCTTCTATGCACTATGCCTGTACTCTTCATTTTACTCTCCATTCTAGTGTTTAAATTCCAAAAATTTTATCACTTTTCTATGTTTTTACCGAATTCTTAATTTATAAGTACGCTCAGCTGAAGATCAGCAATGAAGCTGCTACCAGGCTGCCACTCCGGTGGCTCTAAAATACCAAAAAAGGAACAAAAAATACGAAAAATTTGGAGGTTGGGTGAAGCCTCGTATCAGTGCGGTTTTCTGTAGACTGGAGCCATTCAGACCTAGGAAGTTATGTATACATAAGGAGACTTCACGGAGAGAATTCAGTATCAGAGTAACAGATGAGATACCTCCCCCCTGCAAAGTGAAGAGAGGAACCGAACTCCCCTTGCAAGAGTTTGGCGCCGAAAATGGTTAGTGTGGAAATAGAAGGCATTGTCAAAATCGTGTTTCCTGTTAACAATAACAGAGGAATGAAGCATCAAAATTATTTTTAAACTCCAACAACTGTGCGTAAAAAAGCTGACAAACCAAAACACTTGTCCTATTTCTGAACTGTGAGTCCACCCCAGCTTAGAAAATATTGTCAACTATTTGAGCCTGAAATTGTTTGTTCTTACATTTTTTACCTTGATTTCATTAAACAGGAAAACGTGTTGCATTTTAGACTCTTTTGCAAATACTCGGTACGTATATGTCAGTAAAGGTAAAAATACTATTACTAGTAGCATAAATTGTACAAAATTTCCACCACAAATTTTACGAAAACAAATCCATGTCGTGAACATGCTTTCAAACCATGCTTCAACGACAGCTACCACTACTCAGCCGCAGAACACTGTCGTCGTAACTCACATAGGTTTGTGCGGGTAGTCTTTGTTTCTAAGTGGCGTTGATTCACGGAAAATCGATTATAATAGCTACCTGTGACACACACGTAAGCTCCAAAACTGCGCATGCGCATAGCTGCTTATGGAACTCGACAACAGCTCTGCGCATGCGCAGTTCTATCGGCGACATACTGACGCACACTTACGCCGCTTATACAGGGTGTTGCAAAAAGGTACGGCCAAACTTCCAGGAAACATTCCTCACACGCAAAGAAGGAAAATATGTTATGTGGACATGTGTCCGGAAACGCTTAATTTCCATGTTAGAATTCATTTTATTACTTCTCTTCAAATCACATTAATCATGGAATGGAAACACACAGCAACAGAACGAACCAGCGTGATTTCAAACACTTTGTTACGGGAAATGTTCAAAATGTCCTCCGTTGGCGAGGATACATGCATCCACCGTCCGTCTCACGGAATCCCTGATGCGATGATGCAGCTCTGGAGAATGGCGTATTGTATCACAGCCGTCAACAATACGAGCACGAAGAGTCTCTATATTTGGAACCGGGGTTGCGTAGACAAGAGCTTTCAAATGGCCCGATAAATGAAAGTGAAGAGGGTTGAGGTCAGGAGAGCGTGGAGGCTATGGAATTGGTCCGTCCCTACCAATCTATCGGTCACCGAATCTGTTGTTGAGAAGCGTACGAACACGTCGACTGAAATGTGCAGGAGCTCCATCGTACATGAACCACATGTTGTGTCGTACTTGTAAAGGCACATTTTCTAGCAGCACAGGTAGAGTATCCCGTTTGAAATCATGATAACGTGCTCCAATGAGCGTAGGTGGAAGAACATGAGGCCCAATCATGACATCACCAACAATTCCTGCCCAAACGTTCACAGACATTTTGAACTTTTCCTGTAACAAAGTGTTTGAAGTCACTCTGATACGTTCTGTTGCTGTGTGTTTCCATTCCATGATTAATGTAATTTAAAGAGAAATACTAAAATGAAGTCTAACATACAAATTAAGCGTTTCCGGATACATGTCCACATAACATATTTTCTTTCCTCGCCTCCTGTGTGAGGAATGTTTCCTGAAAGTTTGGCCATACGTTTTTGTAACACCCTGTATTTAAGATGTTTTGACTCTGTTTCAATCCTTCAGTAAAGATGAACAGTGAAATTGTTTGTATTCCTTGTTTGAATGATGTTTGATAGAAGAGTGTAGAATTTCTTATTTCTAAAAATTTATTTTCGGTTATGCACGATTAATTTTTGAAAACAAATAAATTTTTTCTTGTACATTGAATGTAATGTCAACATATAGAAACCCGAAATATCACCCAAATAGCAATAAAATGACAATTTTTGAAATGTCAATTTCCTAGTGTGGTACTACTAGGGGTACAGAAAAATCCGGTAGTTGTAGTGTTAATGTAGATGGATCACACGGCGTCTGCAACGATAGTGCGACGACAGTGGCGCCAATAAACACCGGTACATCAATATCAACAAGGGGAACAGCTGAATTCGTTTTCAATACATTTCCGTCCTGTAAGACATATCCAGGGGCAGATATAGACTCCGACATAACTTGTTACTCATGAACTGTAGGCTGAAACTGGAAAAAACTGCAGAAAGGTAGGAAAATAAGGAGATGAGACCTGGATAAACTAAAGGAACCTGAAGTTCTTGAGAATTTCAGAGGGTGCTTTAGGCAACAATTGACAGAAACTGGGGGAAATCAAACAGTAGAAGAGGAATGGGTAGCATTGAGAGATGAAATAGTGAAGGCAGCAGAGGGCAAAGTAGGTAGGAAGGCAAGACCTACAAAAAATCCTTGGATATCACAGGAAATACTAAATTTAATCGATGAAAGGAGAAAATATAAAAATGCAGTAAATGAAACAGGCAAAATGGAATACAGACGACTAAGAAATGAGATTGACAGGTAGTGCAAAATGGCTAAGCAGGAGTGGCTAGGAGTGGCTAGAAGCCAAATGCAAATCTTTAGAAGAACGTATAAGAAGGGGAAAAGTAGATACCGCCTACCGCTAGAAGCCAAATGCAAATCTTTAGAAGAACGTATAAGAAGGGGAAAAGTAGATACCGCCTACAGGAAAATAAGAGACATTTGCGGACAAGAAAAGCAACTCTACAAATATCAAGAACTCAGATGGGAAACCAGTTCTCAGCAAATAAGGGAAAGCTGAAAGGTGGAAAGAGTACATAGAGCAGCTCTACAAAGGAAATGAACTTAGAGACGATGTTGTAAGAAGGGAAGAGGAAGTAGATCAAGATGAAATAGGAGATACTATATTGAGAGATGAATTTGACTGAGCCCTGAAAGACCTAGGTCGGAACAAGGCCCCAGGAGTAGATGACATACCCTCAGAGCTACTAAAGTCTCTGGGAGAGCCAGCCATGAGAAAACTATTTGAACTGGTGTGTAGGATGTATGAGACAGGCGAAATACCCTCAGACTTTAAGAAAATTGTAATAATCCCCATTCCAAAGAAATCAGGTGCAGACAGGTGTGAAAATTACAGAACCATCAGTTTGATAAGTAATGGTTGCAAAATTTTAACACGAATTATCTACAGGAGAATGGAAAAGCTGGTAGAATATGACCTCGGGGAAGATCAGTTTGGATTCAGGAGGAACGTAGGAACCTGGGAGTCAATACTCACTTTACGTCTTACCTTAGAAGATAGCTTAAGGAAAGGCAAAACTACATTTTTAGATTTTGTAGATTTGGAGAAAGCATTTGACAATGTTGACTGGAATACACTCTTTCAAATTCTGAAGTCAGCAGGGGTAAACTACATGGAAAGGAGAGTTATTTACAACTTGTACAAGAGCCAGACCGCAGTTATTAGACTCGAAGGGCATGAAAGGAAGCATTAGTTGAGAAGGGAGTAAGACAGGCTTGTAGCCTTTCTCCGATGTTATTTAATTTGTACATCGAGCAGGCGGTGAAGGAAAGCAAAGAAAAATTTGGAATAGGGATCAAAGTTCAGAGTGAAGAAATAAAAACATTGCGTTTTCCTGATGACATTGTAATTCTGTCAGAGACAGCAAAGGACCTGGAAGAGCTGTTGAATGGCATGGACAGTGTGTTGAAGAGAGCGTATAAAATGAACATTAACAAGATCAAAACAAAAATAATGGAATGCGGTCTTAGAAAATCAGGCGATGCTGAAGGAACTAGATTAGGTAAGGAAACAATGAAGGTGGTAGATGCTGAAGGAATTAGATTAGGTAAGGAAACAATTACGGTGGTAGATGAGTTTTGTTACTTGGGTAGTAAAATAACATGCGATGGTCGCAGTTCAGAGGATATAAAATGCAGAATGGCAATGGGAAGAAAAGCATTTTTGAAAAAGAGAAATTTGCTAACATCGAATATTAATTTAAGTGCAAGGAAGGCTTTTCTGAAGGCATTTGTGTGGAGTGTTGCCTTGTACGGGAGTGAAACATGGACGATAAGTAGTGCGGACAGGAAGCGAATAGAGGCTTTTGAAATGTGGTACTACAGAAGAATGCTGAAGATTATTTGGGTAGATCGCATAATTAATGAATAGGTACTGAACATAATTGATTAGAAAAGGAATTTTTGGCATACCCTGACCAAAAGAAGGGATCGCTTGGTAGGACACATTCTTAGACATCGTGGAATCTTAAATTTACCATTTGAGGGAAGTGTGTGGGGTAAAAATCGCAGAGGGAGACCAAGAGACGCGTATAGTAAGCAGATTCAACTGGATGTGGGTTGCCGTTCTTATGAGGAGATGAAACAGCATTTGTATAAAAATATCATTTCCCTGTCTTTTGAATGGTGAAGAGTATTTGTTCTGAAAAACGGGATGAGTAACTTATTAATCTGTATGCAGAGAAGAAGTAACATCAACATGCACTTCTCTCAGGATAAGCTCTGTTTGTACTTAGAAAATTCCCTAGCACGCATTACGTAGTCACACCGCATGCCACTTCGCTAGCCAGCAAAAACCTATTGTTTCTCGTGTGTGCAAGAACATTGTGGACAGTACTAAACCCTGTGCCCTTCATGGCTTCCGGAGGGACCCGTTCCGCAACTGGAATGATTCCACTTCGTTTGCATACGTATGCGCACTGGATTTTTTTCCCTCTGTGGAGATACACATTCTAGCTCCGTGACTGCTCGAAATTTGGAATTCAGCGGTCTGGGACAGGACAACCGCGTCCATCTGACTAAGGAACATCGTCAGCCACAAACAGTTCTTGAAAACTGTTTTTCAGACGAAAGTTTACCGCTGCCTACCAAACCACGAGGCGATTACCTACACTTGAGAGATCAAACTCGATGTGAACAGTAACTGGGCTGCCATAAGCTGCAGAACAGTCAGAGGATACGTGGATCTTGATGGGCGTCCGTAGGATGCCCTCATCCGACCCAGAACAGTTATGCCCAATACTGAAGCTTCAAACTCTGTAAGCGAAGTTAACACCGCCTGCAGCTGGGAGTGAAATGGCAAAACTCAGCCCGCGTCCGCACACCGCAGTCACAGTTCCTATGCATTCTAAGAACTCGGAAAGCAACAATTCACAAACAAACGATTATCGACACGCGCAGTGTTATCTACTGTATACCCAATAAAAACGCAAAATAGTCTAGTAAAACAAAATAATTCGTTCCTTATTAGGAATTCAATACAATAGCTGATGATTACTCGCTGGAGGCTGCGGACAGACTGAACCCCCCCCCCCCCCCTTGGGGGTTCGAATCCCCCCTCGGGCATGGATATTTATGTTGTCTTTAGTATAAGGTAGTTCATAAGTAGTTTGTAAGTTCCGGCCCATAAGCTTTACTAACATTTGAACATTGCAGACTGACCTCTCTGTACCGTTTACAGTCTTCAGGAGCGTTAACTAGAAGTATTACATCAACTGCTTTTACGCTGCGCTATACTAATTATCCAATCACCCAATGTAACTACTTTTAAAAAAGGTATTGATCAATAATAGAGGCTAAAACGGAAAACAGTTGTAAATCGCAGAACAAATGAATGTTCATATTCACGGAATGTATGACATTAACTGCGAAAGGGTAAAATTGAAAATGAGTACTCAGCCCGGTCTCGAATCCGGGTCTCCTGCTTTCAAGGCAGTTGCGCTGACCTCGACAAAGCCGGGGATATAGTGAGCACCACGCCTGCACGGAATTACTACTGTACGTCTCCCGCTAGACACTGTCCACTAATGTACCATTATTTCAACTGCTTCGTTGTGTATGTTTCTATTTATACAACCGACAATAAAATTTCATAATAGGTGTTGTTCAAGAAAATATACCGTAAATAGTGTACAAAACAAATTTTCGTGCACTTCAGCAGTAAACAACGCACATCTAAGTTCACAGAGAAGTGTCCTGCAACATCAGACGGAAAATAAAAGGAAACTGTTATAAATTCAAGCGGGTGAACAGTCCAGATACTCATGATATGTCTACTTGACAATCGAAGAAAATAAA
This sequence comes from Locusta migratoria, assembly GCA_026315105.1. Classification (NCBI taxonomy): domain Eukaryota; kingdom Metazoa; phylum Arthropoda; class Insecta; order Orthoptera; family Acrididae; genus Locusta; species Locusta migratoria. The sequence goes on along the minus strand of CM048748.1, from coordinate 320,115,399 downwards.
GTAACTTCTTTAGTATTTATGATTTTACTTCAGTAAAATTGTTGATACCCTGAAAACTCATAGTAGTTTCAGTGTGCAGAGAAAAAATAAAATAAAATAAAATAAATGTATATCAGATATCCAACAGGTTGCGTTATATTTCTTCGAAGATTAACTCTCGTTCTTTCCTAAGTCTTATGCACTGGTGTTACTACATGAAGCCGGCCGCGTTGGCCGAGGGGACTGAGGCGCTTCAGTCACGGTCTTCACGGCCACTACGGTCGGGGGTTCGAATCCCCCCTCGGGCATGGATATTTGTGCCGTCCTTAGTTGTAGGTAGTTCATAAGTAGTTTGTAAGTTTAGGGACTGATGACCCCCTAGTTAAGTCCCTTAAGCTTAACAAACATTTGAACTTTTTTTTTTGTTACTAGATGAACCTTCATTCAATGTGAAGGGTTCAGAGGATTAATTTCCATTAGTTCGTAGGTCACCGGAGAGATGGTTTTTATCCCTGCGAGTTGGGACAGTCTCTTTGTCTTTCGCTCTCTATACCTCACTTTCTCTTTCTCTCTCTCTCTCTCTCTCTCTCTCTCTCTCTCTCTTTCTCTCCTTCTCTCTCTCTCTCTCTCTCTCTTTTGCTAATTTCTCAGTGCTTATGCTGTCCTTGTGCGCACGAGTTTACCAGTTGACAATCCGGTATCTGTCTGTCTCCAAACTGCACTTCGGGTTAATTTAATGGCAAAACAGAGAATTAATTACACTGTAATGGGGAAATAAACCGTGGCTCAGTTTTCTGTTGTGATAGTCTTATTAATGGTCGGACCACTGCGCGCTGTCATAACACGTACATCGTCTCCTTCTGGCTAACGCGAAATTGAGATAATTAAACGCATCGCGGGGTATGCTTTGTTAAGGAAAGCGAGAATTTCTAATTCTGTCCTCGCACAGTTAATATCAAATGTTCTTGACATTATATCCAGCAGGCGGAGAGTACGTGTTGCTGGCCAGTGACTATAAAAATCACACAACGTCAGTTGCAACCATTGACTACGTGATAAATTGATTTTCGACATAAAGTGAAAAAAATCGGATTATTGTTTAGATCGTTGTTTTGACACTTCACGTTTCTGCGAATCTCTGCACAACGTTTATATAAATTTGTTTTCCTTTAAAAAAACTGCTAATACATTTAGCAACAAATAAGTTCAACAAAAGGATCGTGATCGCATTAGATAGGGTGATAGTGGATATTAATATATGCTAATCTCTTGTCTTCACGCTGATGAGTGATGTACGAGCTACATGTATTGGAAGTTGGGAATCCGAAAGCTAGTTTCATAGAGATCCGGTATTCATGGTGCAATTTATATGCCGCGATACGATACTTTCAAATGTCAATGCTGAAAGTATTTAGTTGTTGATGAAGTTGTATTAAGGCCAAATTACTTCAGGCAGTGTTGCATAGAGTTACCAGATTCTGGAATGGAAAAACGAGGACACTTAATTTTAGGTTAAAAATGAAGATACTTTCCTCAGTATAAATGTATTACACAAGAAACAAAACAGAATTTTATTACTAAAATAAAATGTACCTACATTACTTCAGGGCCATGGCTATGCATTTTTCATTGCACCGAATCCTCCATAAAAGTTATTTTTGGTGACACAATTCAAATATGTAAAACTAAATATTACATTTTCAATGCTTTTTACAGAGTAGCAGATATCAGTCTTCCTTTTCTCCTGTATTCATTTTGCCAGTGTTAAGCAGAACAATCTCTCAACAGAATGTATATAATCTGGCACTACAAAGTGTCAACAATTCTGCAGTTTTAACCAGTTCACGTTACTGTCCACATTTATTTTGGATTGCTTTACATTTTCCGTCACATGTTGCTATGACTTTTTTTAAATTAATTTATTAATTTCAATATTTTTATCCAACAGAAATACATATTTCTAGAACACATAATGCAAATCAGTCCTTTTATAGTTTTCAAAATTAAGTGCTAAGATCGCACATTAATAATTTATTTAATGATGACCTGTTTCGGTCAACTGTGTCACCATCATCTGGTCACATATATATTTTACAAGCTCGTCATCTGTCGAAAATATAAAAGACATGCAAGAAATAAAGTAAAACCATAAAATGTAAGATACATTTGATATTAAGAGGCACTAATTCTACCTAGTTAAAAATGGGTATGACGACATATTTATATATTGACTAAGTGCAATGTTGCACTTATTATTTTATACCCATTTTTAACAAGGTAGGATTAGTGCCTCTTAAACCCAAATGTTTGTTATTTTTTATGTTTTTACGTTATTTCTTGCATGTCTTTTATATTTTTGACAGATGACCAGCTTGTAAAATAAGTATGTGACCAGATGATGCACCGAAACCGGTCGTCATTGAATAAATTATTAATGTGCGATCTTGGCATTTCATTTTGAAAACTATAAAACTATCAGATCTTAAAATCAGTCTTGTTAAAACAAGCAAAGTCATTAAATGGTTGCCTTCGCATATTCAGATACACCGAAACATCGATTTTGAGCAGTATAAATCTTATAACGTTGCCCTTGCTTCGTATGATGCCATAATTGTTAAAGTAGATTCCGCGATTATCTTTTTTGGACGAGGAATTGATGGTACCGATTTTTTTTTTTTAAATTTTTGAAATAAATTAGTTAAAGTACAGCACAAAATGAACATTAAAGCAAATAAACCGCGGGTTGCATATTAAAGTCGGGCACCATACAAGCAAGAGCACGTTATAAGACTTACAGAAAGCATCTAGCTGGATCCTGCACTTCGTATTGTAGAAGCTGGAAATAATAACTTTTTTTTATTTAATATATGAACGTTGAAGATACTTTCCGTAGTAGATCAATGTTCGGACTGTTCACTTCGCTTTTCATTGTTGTGTGACCGTGGGTGGAACAAGAAGTTACTGGTTATGAAAAAAAAAAAAAAAATAAATAAATAAAATAAAAAAAATAAAAATGATCGGACTTCGTGAAATTGCAAAATAAATGACTGTAGGTTCTAAAATCAAGCAAAGTATTGTATAAGGATTATTGATTGATTGAAATTTTGCAGACAATGCGAAGCGATTGTAATGGCGTCTGAACATTAAACTGTTACGGAGGCGAAGGAGCTGAAAACAATAGAAAATAAGTATTTGACGTGGAGGGATTCATTTAAATAAAAGCCAAAGAGTGGGATGATTTTAAATTTAAGTAATATATTTTTACGACAACTTGCATCACTTGCATTGAATGGATACATGAATGGAAGACGTCCGTACAGAACGAACATAGACAAGAGAGAGAGTAAAACTACTATCTCGGATCCGTCGTCTCGCTTGTTTGGGAGTAAAAGAATGACGAACGAAATTAAATTAGTTGCATTGCGAATCAGAGGGAAACGGAGGCGATAAGTATCGCTGATCAAATATAAACAAATAATAAATAAAAATTTCAGTGTATCGTTACAATCTATAGCGCTCGTTTTACATGTGAGACTGTAGTTTACAAAGCATTGCAGATAGATTATAAGCAAATGACAAATTATGTGATTCAGGAGCCGACGTAAAACATATATACATAGTTGATAACCGATACTAATAATAAATCTGTAAATGTAGGCCTGTCGCTGTTCACTTCAATCTTCAAAACTACCGGAAGGTTCTTCATGCGGTGTTCACAGGAAACACGAGAAAAGTTTATCCAAATTGAATCACGGAAAAAAGATATAGTAATTTTAAGTGTTTTCAGTAACCGTCCTGTTTGTTTCTTCAACTATTAAATACCTATCTCCAAAAGTACTTCACGAATTTGCAAGTGGTTTTCATAGGTAACTTGAGCTTAATTCTGGACAAAATACAGAATTCGTTTCATAACAATCGGATCATGAAATAAAAGGATATCGTAATTTGAATTTTTTTATCTAAGACCGTCATGTCTGTCTGTCTCTTTGAACACCTTAATCTCCGAAATTACTTGACGAATTATATGGGGTTTCCACATGTAACTTGAACATATCGTGCTGCTACATAAAGGAATCAATAACTAAAATCTGATCAGAGAAAATAAAGATATCATAATTTAATCATTTGTTTAAAAACCATCGTGTACGTCTATTCGTTGAGGCTAATCTCCAACAGTACTATACGAACATTTATGGGTTTCCACAGGTAAATTGAGAATAGTTTAGAGACTAAAGCAGGCTTCATTTCATCAAAATCGAATGAAATAAAGGAAATATATCATAATTTGAAGTTTTATGTGTATACCACGCTTGTAAGTATGGTGTAGTACAGCATATCTTTAAGAGTACTATACGAACTTTCATGGGCTTTCCTAGCTGAACTGAGTGTCCCTTAGGGCAACATATAAGCTCCATTTCATCAAAATCGAAGTATGGAAAGAAAATATATTGTAATTTGTTGTTTCTGGCGAATGCTCTGCTTGAATTGCAGCGTAGTATAGCAACGATCCGATTAAGTCGCTGTTACTACATAGTATACCAAATAACTAGTACATGGCAACGCTTCGATTTTTATTCTCAAATCTAAGGTGTAATCTACCGAAACATGGGCTAAGATTTTCCTTACGACAGCGGTGTAGTGTACTGATGTTGGCAATGGCCATTGAATCCTGTTTGAAAAATCACACTTACAATGACGGGAATAATTCTTCTGTTGATAATGAAATAAATAATTAATGCTGATCTAATGAGTAAATTAATGATCCCCGCACAGCGAATATTTCGTTGCCAACGTTAACATACCAAACTGCTGCCACCGACGCAAGACAAATTAAAAAAAAAACTAGCTAGAAGGGAGCTTTAGTGCAACAAAGAACAAATAGATGCTGCTGATGCGTAATAAGTATGGCGTACTACAGCAAGGAAGCGTACGTCTGTGACAGAATTAAGATATGCAATCTTATCTCTAGGAACATCAACTAACAGTAGACATAGTGTTACTGATTTCGCTTTGTGTATTACATAATAAACATTTCCTTACTTCTTTCGGCACGTTACATTTATGTTTAAAACATAACGACATTCCTTCGTGTCGCTCAATTGTAGTCATTTACATAAGAGTTCTTTGGAAGGAAAATGCATTGTATGTGGTTTATTTTGTGATTTCGGTGACCTTTTTTACTGAGGTCTCCTGCGTCAGGGTTCAAATCCTCTCTCGGGCATGGATGTATGTGTTGTTCTTAGGTTAGTTTAACTTAATATGAATGCATAGTTTCGCGGCGAGTTATGTTGATAAAATTCTCTCGGGACTCCAGCCGTGTCAAGTGGTTTGATATTCACGAGCTTTCTACCGAAATCTCCTCGGCCAATGTCAAGTGGGGACTGTTTTATCATTGCTGCCGCCGTCCTTATATACCTGTGCGGCCTCCTGTGACGTCACTAGGACTCAGCCGCATTGCCACATATGGCAATGGCCGGCCGCGGTGGCCGAGGTGACTGAGGCGCTCCAGTCACGGTCAGCACGGCCACTACGGTCGAGGGTTCGAATCCCCCCTCGGGCATGGATATTTGTGCCGTCCTAGTTCGTAAGTAGTTCATAAGTAGTTTGTAAGTTTAGGGACTGATGACCCCGTAGTTAAGTTCCATAAAAAAAAAAAAAAATAAAAAAAAAAAATAAAAAAAAATAAAAAAAAAATGTGGCAATGTTTTGGCCGCGTGCCTGCCGCGCCCACTTCAACCGTCCGATGGCCGGGTCCCAAGCTGTGTTCAGCCGCAAGACGCCGTCTTTATTAAGAGATTTTTCAGATATTTTGATTTCGATAGCCTCTTTTACTAGGCTATTGTTCTGATAATGACTGACGTATCTTCGAACGCAATGCGATGTTTGTTTCCTAGAGCGTGCTCCGCAATTGCTGATTTCTCGGGATAACCTAGGTGGGAAATATCTTTCATATTCAATACAGCGCTGTTCAAAAATGCGCAGCCGGACGCAGTGGCCGAGTGGTCTACGACGTGCCAGTCATGGTCTGCACGGCCGTTGCGCTCGGGGTTTGAATCCCCCTTTGAGCATGGATGTTTGTGCCGTCTTTAATATAAGCTAGTTCATAAGTAGTTTTTTAAGCTTAGGGACTGATGACAAACATTTGAAAAGTTTTTAATATTTCGCACTGTGTGTTCGATGTAGAACTGTCCACTCCCACACGATACCTTGCACACACCTAGCGTACTAAGGCCTAGATCATCTTTCAGAGGTCTCATCATCTGTCGCAATTTTGTAGGAGGCCTGTAGACCGTGTCGATCTCGTGTCTCTTTTGGTATCGTGAGCAACCATGACAATACCGCTGCGGCTAGAAGAATTTTTCGCCGAACAAGCTTTGCCTTACTACGAGAGAGGATACATCACACTAGGAAGCAGTTGGATACAAACGGACGGGAACTAATAGCAGTTCACCTGCAGTTGACGGAGTCTCTTTCGGTATTGGATTTTGATTGGATTGATGCAGCCACTATGGCTCAACAAATGTCAGCTCAGATGAAAACCTCTGAAAGGCACAAAGGGAAGTTCAGCCGGCTTTCTCGGCAACAGCATGGAGCAGGAAGTGTAACAGCAGAAAGTGTCGTTATCAACATGACGGCGGGTAACATCAACGCGGGTGCCATGTCAGCTCTCAAGAAAGGACTCCGCACCTTCACCTAGAGCTATCCCTTTCACAGACATAATAAGTGGCGTGGAACAAGTAGTTCACAAGATGCCCAACGAATCTGAGGAAGAAATTCGTCGTGAAACAAGTAGCAATCTCTCAAAATGTAACGATAATGCTGTTTACCGGCCATGGAGGATCCGATGAATTATTGGCCTTGAGGAAAGCAATCGTTTTCTACATTTAGATACAGATCGCTATAGGTAGTTGGAAGCCTAACAGGCATATTAATGGGGTTTGCTAAATTGTACAGTATTAACATCAGGTGTTTCACAACATTACTATCGTCGTTACCTACATCAATTACCTTTGTTGTGGTGTGAGAATTTGTGCAATACTGCATTCTCACATGAAAAAGAGTACACTCTGCATTTATTTTCCTATCCTCATTTGCAGGTAATGTCTGCTTAATCACTCTCTGGGTGCTTTTTCTTTCTTTTCTTTTTTTGTTTCATAATCGAAATGCTCAAATGTTTGTAATTCTTATGGGACCAAACTACGTTGGTCATCACTCCCTAGACTTACAAACTACCTAAACTAAGTTAAACTAACTTAAGGACAACACACACATCCATGCCCAAGGGAGGATTCGAACCTCCGACGCGAGAGGTCACATGATCCGTAACGTGGCGCTCCAGACCGCTCGGCCACTCCCGCGCGACATTGTTTTATTTTTTTTATTATTATTTTTCTTTCTCTGAAATTTGTCTTAGAAAAGCTTACAAAACAAATCTATGTAAAATGCTTCAGTGAAAGTCTGAAAAACGGCCATCTGAGGCGATAGGTAGAGAGAAATGGCCATAGACTGAGAAATAGGAGAAAAGATGAATGACAATCTGGTTCTCTAGAAGCTATGTGTTTGCCTATAGTAGTCACCTAATCCTTTCCTGCGTATTATTCCCTTTTTGTTGAATTGGTTTAATACATTATTCTGTTCAGCATTCTGAAGTTCCTAGTGGTACTTCCTGTACCACCGTAGAACATACTTGAACCTGAAAACTAAAGTGTTTTCTTGGAGATTACAACATATTCCATGCCGACCACCACAATTCCCACGATTATCAAGGGGATGAAAAACGAACTTGTGATTGTTTCACAAGATATCTTAAAACCCATAATTAAGGCAATCAGGAACTTGAAATATTTGCTTCCGATAAATATTTGTGAGACATATGCAACTATTATCTAAATAACGATTGTATTGGGTATCAAAGAAAATTTGATGACAGAATTCAGAGTTTTGTGGCACATAGAACATAATTTCTCATCTTCAACTGAGAAGAATCTAACGAAACAGAACTAAATTCAGATTTAACACAGGGACCTTTGCTGTTTTTCCTGAGTATTAATGACACAACACAACATTGACGGTAACAATAGACTTTGCACATGTGATGCAATTACGTATAAAGAAGAAAGGTCCGGAAAAAATCGTTGCATTTACTCAGCTACTTTTTTAATACGATCCACGTTGTGCAACTTCAAGAATCAAATTGTGACTACGATTTCAATTAATTACATTTGCAGTTGTTCAACTTACACAAATACTTTACTGTGCTAAATGTAATGTTACAGTTCGTATAGGTAAGAAATGCTAGAGTAGGTGGCAGGCATTCATTTATTTGCAGTCAGTCTACATCAGGAGATTGCTTTTAAAACACACGTGCGTCTCATGCGAGAAAACTGTTCAAATGTGTGCCAAATAGGCAATACAGGAAAGGTCAGTACGAAAGATCATTCTATTGGTTCAGCCTCGGGGAAGCGTAACGCGCTTGCCGAAATTACCGAACTGCAAAGAGTTAAGAGCGAGAGAGAGTCTATCCCGTGAAAGCCCACTTACAAAGTTTCAAGAACCAACTTGAAGATTTTACTCCAGAAATTCGAGTGAACCAATTAAAATGCTTGAAGTGACAACAGCGCACACAGAATCCTTTAATCAGACATTTGTTCGACACGCGTACATAAATGAGACGCCAAGACGCCCAAATATTGGGTACAATTCAAATTACCCTCTTTTATAAAGATATGATTTCTAGCAGAGTATACATTTTCACTACCTGCTCAGAAAAATCCTGGAACATATTATCGGACATGAGTAATTGGGTTTGTAGATCCTTCGTCTTTAGGACAGTTTGAACTTCTTTTTGGGCACGTACAATAAGGTGCATGTCCAGGGAGTAATGCAAATCCATTTTTATCCCAAGGACCGACACCACTGAAGGTAAAACAGTGAACGCCTCCGAAATTTTACTTTCTGTATCCAACGAGCAGTACCGTGAAATGCATTCACATATTTGTGCATCTGGCGTTTCCTTAAGTGCAATAAGGGCAGTACACCCTTACCACATAAAATACTTCCATGCCATAACATACTAGTGTTGGCACTATACTTGAGGGTAGTTACCATACCTCTACATTGGATTCTTACAGGGTATAGCTTGAAACGTTACTCCAAATAACTCGTTTCCAGTCATACACTGACCGGTGACGTCACTCTTTACACCTTCCCTGCCATCGCTTAGATTCAACTACAAAAATAGTCTTGTAGGGAGATGCACGACCATTGTACCCCAATATTTCATTATGCTGTTGTTACTGCTCGTAACAGTCCTCCGCTGATGTCTTATGTTTGTCTTCCTTTCTCCGGTACCTTCCACAATGCTAAACATTCAAATATTAGTCAATACGTATGTCCGGTTGCACCTGGTTGATTTGCGATTGTCCCATTGTGTTTCCACTGCTTAATAATACACCAACAATCGGAGCTAGACGAGGCGCATCAAGACAGTAAGTTTCCCTATTTTTCGCGTCAGATACAACATAGATATACGAAAAACTAAATTATTGCACTATTTTTTGACATAGTTACAAAGAGAATGTCGTAGTGTGCTGCCTTTCAGAACGCGATCTCGAGCACAGATATTTTTATAGGTGAAAGGAATGATACAAATCTATATCAGGTCTGCGAGATGGGGCTTTGCGGCAGTCAAATTTTTAAAATTCATTTTGGTTGACCATCAGCTGAGAACTACCGGTATTGATCAGATCTTTTGGAGCCACATAAGAGCCAGTTCAGATTCTAATAAGCTATTTACAATTGCAAAACTTTGATAAGGATGTCAACACATTATTAACATGATATTTCAAAAGGTAGAAAATATGACACTACATTTCTAAATGTCACCTTGCGTTGTTGTACTGTTGATAATGTGTTGACATTCTCAGCAAATCTTGGGAATTATAATGTTGTCATAAGAAGTTTGAAATACGACCGTCTGTCGTCTTGAATATATTTTTTGTGTGTTTCTGTAAAATTATAATTTATTTAATGCCACTAGATTATCATTTTGTTAAAACTTGACCCCACTCTTTTCAAGGCTTGAGGAATAGCATTTTTATTTCATGTGTTAATATATTAGTTAATATTGCTTAGTTTTCCTTATTTTGTTATGTTAAAAAATTTTATTGTATTAATTAATGTGGCATAAGTACGTCTTCTCCATTACGCCACTTACGCGGCTTACAACAGTCATCAAGCTCTTCAACAGATATTATGTTCAAATGTTTGTATAGCTTATGGGACTTAACTACGGGGTCATCAGTCCCTAAACTTACAAACTACTTACGAGCTAGCTAACACTAAGGACGGCACAAATATCCATGCCCGAGGGGGGATTCCAACCCCCGACCGTAGTGGTCGTGCAGACCGTGGCTCGAGCGCCTCAGTCCCCTCGGCCATCGCGGCCGGCAACAGAGATTATGAAGAGCTGTACTGTCCAATCAAACAATTCAGGGGCAGCGACTCCTTCAACATTGCTGGTTCATACTTGCTTGCGTATTATCATGCGCGATAATTTCCACGTTTGCGAGTATATAAACTGGACACATACACATACATACATACATACATGCACACAATAGCACAATCACGTGACTGGACGTTCCACCATTTTCGATCTATAGGGCAAGGAGAAATGGTGAGCAGCCACCGTCACTCAACCTTCTGTGCTAGCGAAAAGTTTGAACATAGATACCTCCACAGTGCAAATCATTCGTCAGCTATTAGGACGGAAGCAAAGACAAATCGATGAATACTTTCGTTCGTGTTTATTACTCGAGATCCTGGACAAACGTGTAACACACATTGCTAACATACATTACGTCGATGGTACGCTTTATAGAAAGAATAATTTAAAAATGTTCAGCCATTCAACGAGAACACAAACGCAATAAGAATTTACAATCAAGCTGGCTGTCTGGAGCAATTAGAAAATAAATATTCCTTTTTATTTGTAAATCTATGGGACAACTATTCTGGTTATCAGTCCCTGTGCTTACAAACTAGTTAAACAAATCATGCTAAGAACAACAGATACACCCATGCCAGAGGGAAACTCGAACCTCCGACGGCGAGCAGCGGCATAAATATCGCCTAATGTTAAACACTGACATGTGTGCATCATTTAACTATTACCTACTTGATAAATCCTCCAAGTTCGGCATTGACAGACGAGATAAAACTATCATGCGTCCTCCGTAAGACCGATAGTGATATCAAAAGGAATGCGGAAAAAATCGGTAAGGAAACACTAGGAAAAAGGGGAAATACGAAAATCGCATGTCTTTTCCATATATAAAGTCGAATTAACCGACATTAATATCGATGTTCTGATGGGAGAGCTGCCTGGAAGCTTGGTGACTATAGTCGGCGTCAGTTTTCAGCTGTTCTGCGCACCCCCCTCCATTACCGTAGTGACAGCCAATAATGTTCATTCTGTAGGCGCGTGACTGGCAGCCAGTTGCGCAATGTTTCTTCCCCAGGCGCAGCTGTTGGCACTCGGTCGTAGCTCCTCCGCTCCTTGCCACCCCTATCGTTCCACCTCTAAACGAGGAAGCGCCTTACATGACGCCAGGTGTAGACGACTAGCTTAAAACCCGCGGCTCCGCTCGCTCTCGTTCCTCACGTTGCCTACTGTCACGTTGTAATGGTGATTCAACGTTCGCTATTGCCGTCCTATTGTACCTCCTTTGTGAAAGTCTTATCTCGCGCTGTTCTTCATTTTCGTTTGCTCTTGATGTTTTAATACGTTTTGCAAAATTCAAATTCAAATGTTTGTAAGGCTTTTGGGATTTAACTCCGGGGACATCAGTCCCTAAACTTACAAACTACTTATGAACTACCTACGAACTAGGACGGCACAAATATCCATGCCCGAGGGGGGATTCGAACCCCCGACCGTAGTGGCCGCGCAGACTGTGACTGAAGCGCCTCAGTCTCCTCGGAAATACGGCAATACGTTTTGCTCCAACAGTGTTTCTTGATAATGACGTTTTCCTTTTTCGAGGCATGTTGTCTGAATGTGATCTGTTAAAATTAGATGTACTGTTGTAAATGTGTAAAGTAACACAATGCACATTTATCTACGACGTTTAAATGAGAATTAAATTAATTTCATTAATTTTTGAGTAAATGTCGCTGATAAAGCGGAACTGAAAAATATTTCTATCAGATTGCATAAGTATATAAACTTACCGTTTATCAGGAAAGTAAGTAGTGTAGATCAAATCACACGAAAAATGCACTCGTTTCGAAGAACCCAATACCAAAATTTAACAATAATGATTATAATAATATCACAGATCGTTCACTTGATGTAATTCGGGAAACGTCAAATCGAATTTTTTTAAAGAGATGCATTAACAGAAATTTCTTTTTTACTGCTTTGTTCATTTATTCATATATTTCCTTATTCGTATGCTTATCCTTACAGAGAAAGAGCTGAAGACATTGTAGCACGCATAGACCAAAGATATGGTCTGTGGCATCACGTTTCACTGTATGTAAAACCCCTACTATAGAGTCGTAAACGTCATTGCTAGCCTTCAGTCCGAATTTTTTTTTTTTTTAATTTGACGACTTTCAACCACCATATTCCCGCGAGAGTCCAGGAACACTGACTGCCGGCGTGGGGCAGGGGTTAGCGTCACGGACTGCGGTGCAGAAGGTCGCCGGTTCAATCCCGCCCACCGGCAGAAATTTATTTCTTTGTAAATAACAATTCCAGAAGGTTTTTCATCTTTCTTATGTTCACTAGTGAATTCTACTTGTTTCTTATGCTAACTGTTCTTCTAATTTCTGGTAAATTCTGTCTGTGTATAAATAGCAGAGCACTCTGCCTGAGAAGCAGTCAGTGCTGCGTGTATGTTGAGTTCGTAATAAACGTGCTTTCAGTATAAGTGCTGTGTTTAGTTGCCTTCGAAGTCAAGCCTTTTTCCATTTCCACGCTACAATATCTTCCAGTCCCTTATATCTATCGGCATGGAACTGCTATGGTGTACAACGGGAGACTTCGGACAACAATTACACACAGGCCATTCGTTTGCTTTCTGTAGTTTTCGCTGCAGAGCGAAATATTAACACACACACGTAGAATTTTATAGACACCGATAACTTTCCATCCCAATATACTCCACCCTTTTATCATTATCAACCCTCAAGCAACAATGCAACCAATAAAACCATTTTCAAAGAGTAAATATAATTTTCAACGAGTAATTATTGTTCCGCATTTCTAGTTATATTCTTGAAATTACTAAATATCTATCAGATCGCTATATAACCGTGCCTAAAACCTTCCTCAGGTATAAATTAGTAACTGTGCAAATATTTCTCTGCACGTTTATAGATATAGATTATTTCCTATTGGATTTCGATTTAGTGCAAGATATGGTATGATTTTTAATAAAAATCACGATTTCTGCATGGAACGATGCCGCCAGGTAACTTATACCGTTTTATTGGTTTTACAAGTATACAACAGCATATGAAGGGCTGCCGGGATAAAAGGGATAAGTCCATCAAGTCTCTAAACGGATGTTTTTATGCGCAACCATACGTTGAACCAATGACTTTCGAATTGTGTTGTTGGTTGCGGAATAAATGGCACCAATTATTCTAAAATTAATAAAAATGAAGACTCTATTCGGGGATAAACGAGATCAGCTCGTTTCGTTTGAGCAATAAAAGGGTTCAGTCCAAAGATTCACGGGAACTGCGTGAAGACTGGGATCATGCTCAGCGCTTATTGCGCCGTAAACCATGATTCATGGGCACTTCTAGACTTGTTTCTAGATTTGTCCACAATATTATCCTCAGTCTCGCCACAAGACGCGAGTGAATAAGAACCTTCGATAGTTAGTGTACAATAGTGTGTGTTCTCTGCAGTTCATGCTGCTAAACTCGGACAAGTGGAGTTTAATGCGCAAAGTTTGTGTCTGTTAGTTTGTTTTTAGTGCATCACAGTTCAGTGCCAAAACAGTTGACAAGTCTGCAGGATCCACAAACAATGAAGAATGATGCTCATGAATTTCTAAGACGTTCAGGGACGAAAACAATAAATGTGAGTGGTAGAATGTCAGATGTCAAAAAAAAAAAAAAAAAAAAAAAAAAAAAAAAAAAAAAAAAAAAAAAAAAATCAATTTAATGACTCATTTTCTTGGCCAAAATTGTGAATGTCGACTTCGATGTTTTGAAGTGGTGGCAACTTTAGTAAAACATTCGATACTTCAACAGTTTAATCTCATGGAAAGTAAAAACGAGTAATACACTTACATTAGCGGCTTGATATCTCTTCTTCCTGTACAGCGTCGACGTAATCTGAAACCAGCAGCAGAGGCTAGAACTAATTCGGCTACTTTTAAATAAAGAGTCCTTGGTAAAAATGATGAGGGCCAGGCAGTAGAATATGTTGTTTGCAAAAAGTGTTTCTGTTCTTTTCATGGAATAGGGAAAGACGAGTAGAACGTGTTTCCACTGGTCTAGCAGGTACTGGATTTTGTACAAAAAGCAAACAAGGAAGGCACGATGTTAGACCTCACAATATTAAGGATGATGATGTAAATTTAATCAGAAACCAAATTAAACCATTTACTTGCAGGGAAAATCATTATGGTTTGAAAGATTCCAACAAGATTTGAATAGTCGGCAACAACATTTGAATGTAAAAATGTTTGAATTGTTTAAGTAACAAAATCTAGGAGTGAAGGTGTTCTATCACTACTACAGAAAAATCTTTTTAACAGAATTCACTATCAGCTTTGGTTATCTACGGATAGATACTTGTTCTACTTGTGGCAAATATAATTCGAACGTTAAAGGTTTGGAGATTGAAAAAAAAAAAAAAACTGCACGAAAATGGACAAGAGGAAGAAATAGAAAACGAATTACGTCGATTGACGATATCAAACACACTTCACAAAAGAAAGGCTCAAACATTTTACAATAGAAAAAGTACTGCAGGTCACGAACGATAGTCGTACTTCTGTAGCAAAAGAAGCTATTTGCTTTGATTATGGCAGAAACGTATCAATCCCAAATGTGTCGACTAATGATGCCTATTATAAACGACAGCTGTCTTTGCATGTTTTTAATATCACAGTTTTATCATCAGGTCAAAGTTATTTCTACTTATACACCTCGTGGGAAAACGAGGAAGCAATGACGTGTGCTCTCTTTTACACGACTTCTTTTATAATCACCTTCCACTAGACGTCAAGGAAATGCATTTCCTTTGTGACGAATGTGGCGGCCAAAATAAGAATTTCACCATATAACGTGTTATGAATTATTTGGCCCATCATGAGAAGCGCTTTACCAAAATTACTGTCACTTATCCAGTCCGTGGCCACATCTACTTAGACTGTGACAGACAAATGGTTTCATTAAACCAAAAAGCTTGGCTTGAGACACCTGAAGCTTGGGAGGAACACTTTGAAGCAGCTCAGCGAAAACCTTCACCCTCTGTAGTTCAACTTATAACAGAAAATGAACAAAACAGTGGTAAGATTGTTGGGCAAAACAATTTTCGGAAATCGACAGAACAGCCAACTCCGCTGTATGCAAAGAAGAATTTTCCTTTTCAGCGAATACGAAAGTTAAACACCGACAGCACCACTGAAGACATTCTTTACCGGACCACGAATAACGGATCGTGGGAAAAAAGCAGTAATTGTGAAAGGAACAAACGGCCACCAAAAAATGACGAATTCATTCTACCAAGCCTCTTTTATGATACTTATTTTCAATTGACCCTTCATAATGTTCATTAAAAAATTAGATTCCTTATCACTGGCCTTTTTATTTTAGGGCCCATTCCGATAAGTGCAGCAAAAAATAAAGATCTACAGAGTTTGGCCAAACTCTGTGAACCTAAAGCTAGGATCTTCAAGAAAACCTTCAACACAATTAAGCAGGAAGACAATACTCTCGGATCGTAATATACAGGGTGTTTCACTAAGTGTGTTTGCCCCTGTAACTTATAAAATAATAGGTGACGGGATATTTTAATGCGGTAGGTCAACACAAGAAATGTTACACTTTTTGCGGAGCTATGAACATAGTTTATTGTAACATTTTACAAAGAGTTACACCACAAAGATATAATTTTTTTTTTAAATGGAACAATAGTTTTTTCTATCGTCTACGACAGCGTAGCTGACTGGCTGGTGGTCATGAGACAGTGGGCCGTGCCCCAGGGGATACCCACTCGGCCAGTCAGCTAAGCTATCGCAGCCTCCGCCCCCGGAACTTTGAAGGGTTGTAGCTCCCAAACTAACAGTGATAGGAATGTAGTTTAAATTGATTTGGACGCAGCTGGTTTAAACGAATCCAATGCACGATAGAAAAAACTATTGTTCCATTTAAAAAATTATATCTTTGTGCTGTAACTCTTTGAAAATGATACAATAAACTACATAGCTCCGCAGAAAGTGTAACATTTTTTGTGTTGACCCACCGCATTAAAATTTCCCGTCACCTATTATTTTATAAGTTACAGAGGCAAACAAACTTAGTGAAACACCTTGTATATGACTACAGTTGAAAGTTGAAAGTTGATTTAACTGTAATACTACGTAAAATAAATAAATACAGAATAAACGTTGTCTGAAGTAGTAAATGTAAATAGTTTCTCTTATTGTAATAAATGGGATAAATCCTATGGACTAATCACCTTTTTCCCACAAAATTTTGTACTTCAGACTATTTTTGGACGAAAAAGATACCTAACATCCTTTTTTACTGTACTTTTTACTGCAAATTGTAAGTTTAATACTTAAATCTACTTAAAAATCAATTATCAAAGACTAATATAATTTGGTTTCAAGTAATTGTTTTTGCTCTCCTGATATTTTTTTAAAGAGTTGACGTATCCCATTTATCCCGCTTGCCCTTCATATACAATTAAATGGATATCAAATTTGACAACCAGTTCTGAGCACTTGGAGTCACTTGATGCAAACTCTCCTAATCGCAGCTAAATGCTCGACTTTTTGGGCAATGCTAAGTCAGTTGGGATTGACTCTTTATGTACTGTCTGCCATCAGGTTCCCCTGAATGGCAGGCAGCACCGCATAACAGCAACGCCGTAGGAGAAACAAACCAACAGCAAAACAGGCGACGACATCATGTAAACACGCAGACGCTTCCAATCGATTAATAGGAATCTTTCCTTGCTGAGGTCGCCGCTACATATTCCACGGATTCCTACGCAGGGTTCCTATTGGCTGCAGCTCGCTATATAGGCTCGGCCGAACGAGGACAGAGCCAGCCTTCGTTCCGCTGCTGAAGACAACCGCTCTAGCAAAGACCCCGCGAAACTTACCCCGAAACCGATTGATAGAGGAAGTGGAGAAGATCCAACGAAGAGCAGCGCGCTTCGTTACAGGATCATTTGCTAAGCGTGAAAGCATTACGGAGATCATCGCTAAACTCCAGTGGAAGACTCTGCAGGATGGACGCTCTGTCGCTCGGTACGGGCTTTTCTCGAAGTTTCGAGACCTTTACCGAGGAGTCTAGCAGTATATTGCTCCCTCCTACATATATCTCGCGAAGAGATCGTGAGGATAAAATCAGAGAGATTAGAGCCCACACAGAGGCATACCGACAATCCTTCTTTCCGCGACCCATACGTGACTGGAATAGGAGGGAAAATCGATAGTGGTACTCAAGGTACCCTCAGCCACACACCGTCTTGCGGAGTATGGTTGTAGATGTAGATGTAGAAGTCTCTGTACGGAAGACCGCCGACTGACGTACCAGCCGACCGAGAGGAACCACATCTCCGGCTACACCGACGGACGTCTAAGTCTACTGGTACAGCAAGTGATTATATTGTAGAAGAAGTGATATTCAAATGTAGAAGTTACTTTCCATAAAGAGTAAAGCATTATATAACATGTTAAAATTTATCACACCAGAATGTTTAATGAAAGAAACTTTCTATTGTAAATCAGAAACTGGATTCCTCGCCCGTAAAAACACACTGACGTAATACGTGGGTATAAATGATTTTATTGACTTATAATTTTTATATTAATGAACCCTATCATACCAGACATAAAACAGTTTATTACTGAGAATCTGAACGTTGCCGTACCAGTCCAGCACAAATTTTCAACTTCGCCTTTGAATATATTTCAACGTCCTGAAACGGTTAAAATGTTTCAATATTACTCATCAGTCTAGAATTCTCTGGAAATTGTCATCTTCTACTATACCGAGCCCATTTGCAGCCATTCGTGTATTCCATGTTCCGAAACGATGATTGAATTACTGTGGGCGGCATTCCGCGATATTCTCTACCGATCTGAAGAAAATGCAAAACATTCCACCAAATTATGAAGTCACGCAGATAACCCTATACCCCATCAACAATTTGTGGAATACAGTTCCATAAATTAGTTCATACACAAAATATAGTATTGGTAACACTTCCGCAATTAATGATGGCGGCAGAAACTGAACCAAAGTAACTAGCTTCTAAAAACCGCGTTATTAATGTGGAGGGTGGGTTGCTACATCGTTTGTGTGCTTCCACAATATCCCCGCAAGGGCCTCCCAGTGACTTGTGAGGAATTGCTGCACTTTAGCGGCCGAAAGCTTATACGACATATATATACATGTAGCGTCTGTTCCGAAAGAACAGACGTCACTTCTGATCCTGCAGTTATTATTTTATAATATTCACAGAATATATGACATCAACTGCGATTGGGCAAAGCTGAAAATGTGTACCCAGCCGGGATTCGAACCCGGGTCTCCTGCTTCCTAGGCAGTCGCGCTGACCACTACACCACTGGGGACACAGTGATCTCCGCACTTGCAAGGACTACCTAAGCACGCCTCCCGTCAGATACAAATTCCCAGTTTCACATTGCCCACAGTACTCAAACTCGTAGTTATGAAACTAATCCCCGTAAGAGTAAAGGCTTCAAACTTGGCCACCCCTCCCCCCTAACGATATTATCATTGCCCGTCACCGGCATATTATATATATAGAGAAGGGCGAAGCTGGGAATTTGTATCTGACGGGCGTGCTTAGGTAGTCCTTGCAGGTGCGGAGATCACTGTGTCCCCAGTGGTGTAGGGGTCAGCGCAGCTGCCTAGGAAGCAGGAGACGCGGGTTCGAATCCCGGCTGGGTACACATTTTAAGCTTTGCCCAATCGAAGTTGATGTCATATATTCTGTGAATATTATACGACATAGTTTTCGTAGGTATCCCGTGACTTTCTACATCTACACAAATACTCCACAAATCTCATTAAAGTGCGAGCCGGAGGGCTCAATACCGCCACAGTCTTTCATAGCGCGTGGGAAAAAGGAAAACCTGATTCTTTCCGTTTTCGATCTGATTCCTCTTATTTTATTAAGGTGTGTGGTAACAAAATCTACATCTACGTCTACAACCATACTCCGCAAGCCACCAGTCGGTGTGTGGCGGAGGGTACCTTGAGTACCATTATCGATTTTCCCTCCTATTCCAGTCACGTATTGTTCGCGGAAAGAAGAATTGTGGCTAGGCCTCTGTGTGGGCTCTAATCTCTCTGATTTTATCCTCACGGTCTCTTCGCGAGATATACGTAGGAGGGAGCAAAATACTGCTAGACTCCTCGGTAGCCGGCCGCGGTGGCCGAGGGGACTGAGGCGCTCCAGTCATGGTCTGCACTGCCACTACGGTCGGAGGTTCGAATCCCCCCTCTGGCATGGATATTTGTGCCGTCCTTAGTCTTAGCTAGTTCATAAATAATTTGTAAGCTTAGGGACTGATGACCCCGTAGTTAAGTCCCATAAGTTCAACAAACATTTGAACATTTGAACTCCTCGGTAAAGGTATGTTCTCGAAATTTTGACAAAAGCCCCTACCGAGCGACAGAGCGTCTCTCATTCAGAGTCTTCCACTGGAGTTTATCGATCATCTCCGTAACGCTTTCACGATTACCAAATGATCCTGTAACGAAGCGCGCTGTTCCCCGTTGGATCTTCTCTCTCTATCAATCCCACCTGGTACGGATTCCATACCGGTGAGCAGTATTCAAGGTGTGGGCGAACAAGTGTACTGTAACCTACTTCCTTTGTTTTCGGACTGCATTTCCTTAGTATTCTTCCAATGCATGTAAGTCTGGCATCTGCTTTACCGACGATTGATTTTATATGGTCGTTCCATTTTAAATCCCTCCTAATGACTACTCCCAGATACTTTATGGAATTAACTGCTTCCAGTTGCTAAAGAGAAACTTGGTGAAAGGAATTGCGCAAATAAATCTCGTCGCAGTGAGTAACGCTTTTCCTTTAATGATTTCAACACCAAATCGTGCATCATTTCTGTGACACTCTCTCCCCTATATCGCAACGATACAAAACGACCTGCCCTCCTGAACTTTCTCTACATTATACTTCAGTCCACCTTGGTGTGGATCCCACAATGGGCAGCTATACTCCAAAATAGGATGCCCAAGTGTAGTGTACGCAGTTTCTTTAATAGAACTGCTACATCATTTAAGTGTTCAGGCAATGAAACGTAATAATAATAATATGGTATTCTGTTCCGCAGGACCTAATTGGGGAGTAAGACTCAATGGTCATGGAACAAGTAATACATGAAGTTTAACACTAGAATGGTAATAGAAAATTTTTAAGTAGTCCTATACACACAACAATCTTAAGACAAAGTAAAAAGAATCAATAAAGAAAAAAAATGAATAAGCTCAATTGTTTAACTTTTCTAGAAGTTCCTCGACAGAATAAAAGGAGTGATCCATAAGGTAGCTCTTCAATTTAGAATTGAAAGCGTGTGTGTTAGGGTTAAGAATCTTTAGTTCTTGTGGCAGCTTATTTAAAATGGATGCCGCAGAATACTGTACCCCTTTCTGCACAAGTGTTAAGGTGGTGTGATGCAAATCTAGATTCGACTTCTGTCTAGTATTCACCGAGTGAAAGCTACTTCATCGTGGGAATAAGCTGATAATATTAACAACAAACGGCATTAAAGAAAAACATATTGTGACGCCATGTCAAAATTCCCAGACTACTGAAAGGGATCGACATGACGTTCGTGAACTTACACCGTTTCTGAGCCAAAAATATCCTTTTGTTCCCGCCGAGTTACTCCAAAAAATAACGGCGTACATCATAAGTGAGTGAAAGTAAGAATAGTAAACTACTTTTCGTGTTGAAAAATCACTTATTTATGATATTATTCTATTGGTAAATATAGCACAATTTAGTTTAGGAACAAGATCCTGAACAAGGGCTTTCCACGACAGTTTACTGTCTATCTGAACACGTAGAAATTTGAACTGTTCAGTCTCACTTATCATATGCACATGGCCACTGGAAAGTTTGTAACTTTTGACTTTTTTTTTTTTTTTTCAATAATTTTCGGGAGCGGAAATAATCGTCCCGTATAGTAAGCTTTTGATAGTATCCACAGATTTACATATTTTTTACTCACTGAATTTAATTTATGTGACATGATAGGTAGTCTATCATGGTCCCTTGTATTTTATTCGCTGCGTCCTCACTATTTCTAGTTGCCATTTTCATCACATTGGCCATGAGCATTACTTCCAATGTTTTGTGTTGGCTAATCGAGGTTACCCATTTGACATTTACAGAGTCGAATCCTCTAAATTCCAATACTTTTTTTTTACTTTTATATTCGCTCCCTAAGCCTGACAGTATGTTCTAGTCAAGTTTTCTAACGTACTTAATTCATCGCGACTTTGGTCGACAACAACTACATCATCAGCGTAAGCTCTGATTTCTGTCTTATGGCCAGCCATTGTTATACCTGGGGCACGCCTGACGATACAATCGTCTTTGATGGACAATGGCCGTCAAAAACAACGTTCTGCGTTCTGTTACGTAGGAAGTCTACCAGCCAGTCACAAATCTGAGAACCTATCCCATATGCTCGTATCTTCTTTAGCTGTCCGCAGTGCGACACCGCGTCAAATGCCTTTTTGAAGTCGAGAAAAATGCAATCTGCCTGTTGCCTTTCAACCATGGATCGCAAGATGTCATGTGCGAAAAGGGCAAGCTGAATGTAATATGAACTATGTTTCCTAAACCCGTGCTGATTCATAGAAAGAAGTCTTTTCGTCTCAAGGAAATTTACTATATTCGAACTGAGAATATGCTCCAAAATACTACAGGAAACTGGTGTAAACTATGTTATTGTTGTTGTTGTGGTCTTCAGTCCGGAGACTGGTTTGATGCAGCTCTCCACCATACCCTATCCTGAGCAAGCCTCTTCATCTTCACATAAGAACGGCAACCTACATCTGTCTGAATCTGCTTACTGTATCCATCTCTTGGTCTTCCTCTGAGATTTTTACCCCACACACTTCCCTCCAACGCTAAATTCACAATTCCTTTATGTCTAAGAATGTGTCCTACCAATCTATCCCTTCTTCTAGTCAAGGTATGCCAGAAATATCTTTTCTCCCCCATTCTGTTCAGTACCTCCTTATTAGTTACGCCAGCCACCCACCTAATCTTCAGCATTCTTCTGTAGCACCATATTTCAAAAGCCTCAATCCTCTTCCTGTCCGCACTGTTTATCGTCCATGTCTCACTCCCATACAAGGAAACACTCCATATAAATGCCTTCAGAAAGGGCTTCCTTAGGCTTAAATCAATATTCGATGTTAACAAATTTCTCTTTTTCAAGAACGCTTTTCTACCCATTGCCATTTTGCATTTTATATCCTCTGTACTGCGACAATCATTTGTTATCCTTTATTGCTTCGTTTCCCAATCTAATTCCTTCAGCATCACCTGATTTTCTTACACTGCACTCCATTACCCTAGTTTTGCTCTTGTTAATGTTCATCTTATATGCACCTTTCAGCACACTTTCCATTCCGTTCAATTGCTCTTCCAGGTCCTTTGCTGTATCTGACAGAATTACTATTTCGTCGGCAAAACGAAATGTTTTTAATTCTTCACCCTGAACTTTAATTCCTTCTCTAAATTTCTCCTTGCTTTCCTTTATAGCTTGCTCGATGTACAAATTGGAGAAAGGCTACAACCATGTCTTACCCCCTTCCCAACCACTGCATCCCTTTCATGCCCTTCAACTCTGACAACCGCTGTCTGGTTTTTGTACAAGTTGTAAATAACCTTATGCTCCCTATATTTTACTCCTGCTTGCTTCAGAACTTGAAAGAGTTTATTCCAATCAACATTGTCAAAAGCCTTCTCCAAATCTACAAAAACTAGAAATATAGGTTTGCCTTTTCTTAATCTATCTTCTAGGATAAGCCGTAAAGTGAGTATTGCCTCCCGTGTTCCTACATTTCTCCTGAACCCAAACTGATCTTCCCCGAGGTCGGCTTCTACCAGCTTTTCCATCCTTCTGTATATAATTCGTGTTAATATTTTGCAACCATGACTTATTAAACTGATGATTCTGTAGTTTTCACACCTGTCTGCAACTGCTTTCTTTGGAATGGGGATTATAACATTTTTCTTAGTCTGAGGGTACTTCGCCTGTCTCATACATCTTACACACCAGGTGAAACAGGTTTGTCATGGCTGGTTCTCCCAGAGACTTCAGTAGCTCTGAGGGAATATCATCTACTCCAGAGGCCTTGTTTCGACTTAGGTCTTTCAGGGCTCTGTCAAATTCTTCTCTCAGTACAGTATCTCCTATTTCATCTTCATATACATCCTCTTCCCTTCCTACAATATTGTCTCGAAGTTCATTTCCTTTGTAGATCCCCTCTATATCCTCTTTCCACATTTCAGCTTTCCCTTCTTTGCTGAGAACTGGTTTTCCATCAGTGTCCTTGATATTCATAGAGCTGTTTTTCTTATCTCCAAATGTTTCTTTTATTTTCCTCTAGGCTGTATCTATTTTCCCCCTATTTATACATTCTTCTACATCCTTGCATTTGCCTTCTAGCCACTCCTGCTTAGCCATTTTGCACTTCCTGTCAATCTCATTCCTTAGTCGTCTGTACTCCATTTTGCCTGTTTCATTTACTGCATTTTTATATTTTCTCCTTTCATCGATTAAATTTTATTATCTCCTGTGATATCCAAGGATTTTTTGTAGGTCTTGCCTTCCTACCTATTTTGTCCTCTGCTACCTTCACTATTTCATCTCTCAATTTTACCAATTCCTCCTCTACTGTTTTATTTTCCCCTGTTTCTGTTAATTGTTGCCTAAAGCTCCCTCTGAAAGTCTTAAGAACCCCAGGTTCCTTAAATTTATCCAGGTCCCATCTCCTTATTTTCTTGCCTTTTTGTAGTTTCTTCAGTTTCAGCCTACAGTTCATAACCAACAAGTTATGGTCAGAGTCTATATCTGCCCCTGGGTATGTCTTGCAATTTAAAACCTGATTCCGAAATCTATGTCTTATCATTATAAAATCTATCTGGTATCTCCCAGTGTCTCCTGGTCTCTTCCACGTATACAACCTTCTTTTGTGATTCTTGAACCAGGTGTTTGTTATAACTAAATTATGTTCTGTGCAAAATTCTACGAGGCGGCTTCCTCTTTCATTCCTTCTGCCCAGTCCATATTCACCTACTATCTTCCCTTCCCTTCCCTTCCTTGTCCTACTACCGAATTCCAGTCTCCCATAACAATTATGTTTTCCTCTCCCTTAATTGTCTGAATAATTTCCTTTAGCTCCTCATACATTTCTTCGATTTCCTCATCATCGGCAGAGCTAATTGGCATATAAACCTGTACTACTGTTGTCGGTGTTGGCTTCGTATCTATCTTGACAATGATAATGCGATCACTGTTCTGCTCATAGTAGTTTACCCGCATTCATATTTTCTTATTCATTATTAGTCCTGCTCCTGTGATACCCCCCAATTGTTTTTGTATTTATAACCCTGTACTCACCTGACCCGAAATCTTGTTCATCCTGCCAACCGAACTTCACTAATCCCCACTATATCTAACTTCAACCTATCCATTTCCCTTTTTAAATTTTCTAATTTTCCTACTAGATTAAGGGATCTAACAATCCACGCACCGACTCGTAGAATGCCAGTATTGTCTTTCCTGATGAGCACATCCTCCTGGGTAGTCCCCGCCCGGAGATCCGAATGGGGGACTATTTTATCTCCGGAATATTTTACCCGAGAGGATGCCATCATCATATGTTCATACAGTAGAGCTGCATGTCCTCGGAAGAAATAACGGCTGTAGTTTCCCCTTGCTTTCAGCCGTTCGCAGTAACTGTGTGGCAAAGCCACATTAGCTGATGTTACAAGGCCAGCTTAGTCAATCATCCAGACTGTTGCCTCTCTAACTATTGAAAAGGCTGGTGCCCCTCTTCAGGAACCACACGTTTGTCTGGCCTCTCCACAGATACCCCTCCGCTGTGGTTGCACCTACGGTACGGCTATTTGTATCGTTAAGGCACGCAAGCCACCCCACCTCGGCAATGTCTGTGGTTCATGGGAGTGGGGTGTCAACGATAAAGGCCTGTAATTATGTGGGTCAGTTCTTTTACCTTTCTTATAAACGGGAGTCACATGTGCTTTTTCCCAATCACTAGGAACTTTGCGTTGAATTAAGCATTCGCGATAAATGCAAGATAAGTAAGGGGCCAAAGCCGGAGCATATTCTTTGTAAAACCGAACTGGTATTCCATCCGGACCAGGAGACTTTTTTGTATTTAGCTCTCCCAGCTGCTTCCAAACTACGGAAAGTTCGTCGAAGCTGTTAAAGAATCGGAAAGATTCAGAGCATACCCAGAGGCTACAGAACACTCTACATTCCTGGAGTTTCCAACAAGATGAAAGTATTATATAATGAATACATTGAGCAGTACAGCCAAGACCCTTTCAGTGAAGAAACTATAAAAATATAAGCAAAGACCGATATGGGTCCTGGAAACATATGTTGGAGTCTTGATATGAAACGTAATAGCAGAAGAGCTTGGAACCTCTTAAAACGATTCTCTAGCGACACAGCAGCCTCTAAGGGGCAGGTTTCCATGACCGCCAAACCGATCGCACATCAGCTCCTTTTTAATGGTAAACCAATCAGATACAGCACGTTTGCCACTTCGTAAAAGAGGCGACAAGTGGCCGAAATACCACCATTGCCATATTTCACTTCAATAGTATTGGAAGCAGCTATCAGTTCTTTGAAATCCAGAAAGGCCCCAGGCCCTGATGATGCCTCAATGAATATAGAGAATATAGGTCCCATAGCTAAGGAATTGCTCTTACAACTCCATAACTTCTGCTGGGCTAACAAGACTGTCCCAAATCTATGGCTAAAGGCCACGGTAGCAGCAGTCCCAAAGGCAGATAAATCAAGAGATGATGCCAATATCGCTGCTGTGCTGCTCTTTCAAACTAAACGAACGTCTTATCTTCAATAAAATAGGGCCGCAACAAGAAAGCAAAGTCATTGCACAACAGGCAGGATTTAGACCACGAAAGTCTTGTACTGGTCAGGTCCTCTGCCTAACACAATACATAGAGGACGGGGTTCAGAAGGGTGAAAGACTGACGTGGTGTTTGTCGATGTATCAATAGCATACTACACGATAAACCATCAAATCTTACTGTAATTTTTTTTTTGCAAAATGACGGGAAAGTACCATATTACCGAAGTTGTGAGTTCACTGATGTCGAACAGAAGATACTATGTGGAATTTCAAGTGCAAAGAAGCCGCTGGAGGAACCAGAAGAATGCGCTCCCACAAGGTAGTG
The DNA here is from genome assembly GCA_026315105.1 of Locusta migratoria. Lineage (NCBI taxonomy): Eukaryota > Metazoa > Arthropoda > Insecta > Orthoptera > Acrididae > Locusta > Locusta migratoria. The sequence goes on along the minus strand of CM048748.1, from coordinate 320,088,689 downwards.
TTTTTTGTCTTCTGCTTTTCGACCTATATACACCCAGCTGGGCCAGATGCAAGAAGTTTTATCTGTGCTGATGGTGTAGCCATTGCCTGCCAGTCAAGATCAATCGATCACATTGAGAGAAACGTAATAGATGCCCTAGAAGTTGTTACTGAACATTACAACAGGAAATAGCTTCGACCAAATTCTGCAAAGACGCAGATTTGTTTATTTCACATGAACAACAAGGAAGAAAAAAGGGAATTACAATTGGAATGGAACTCAGTTAAACTTGAACACTGTCCATACCCAGTTTATCTCGGAGTCACGTTAGATCGAACAGTGTCCTATAAGAGACATATAGAGAAAACTAGAGTGAAAATCAACGCACGGAACGATATAATCCGCAAACTTACCAACTCACACTGGGGAGCAAATCCTGAAATTCTACGTTGATCATACCTGGCTTTGTGTTTTGATCCAGCTGAATATGCATGCCCCGCATGGAGAAGATCGACGCACGCCCACAAGCTAGAGACAGTACTGAACGATTCATGTCGATTTCTTACGGGATGCCTGAAGCCTACAAACCGTGATCTCCTTTATATGTCTTCTGGAATAGCTCCCCCACAGATCAGATGGCAAACGTTGGCGATGGCTGAATGAAGCAGACAGTGCGAGAATACAAGACATCCCCTGTTCGGATAACAGCCAGTGGTGGCAAGATTAAAATCGAGGAAAGATTTCATTACGTTTGAACACCAGTAAATGAAAATATACAACCAGAGAATCGGTGTGGACACAGATATTGAAAAAAAAAAAAAAGAAATAATAATAATAATAATGCAGCTTTCAATGTTGGAACATTAAAGAAAAACTTCCGTCTGGATCTCAACTGGAATGGAGGGCCCGGAAGAGCCTAAATATAGGTGTCGAATGAGAAGATCAAAGGCTAACCTTTTCTAGTGGGGATACGCAGAAGACGAGCGCTGCCAATATGAAGAAAAGCAAACAATGATACAGCTGCTGAGCAGTCCATCCTTGCCGGCCCCATGCACTTTCCAAGACCTGTGGTTGGCCAACAACGCTGCAGTGAAATGTGCCGAACACTGGAGACAGATATGAGCCTGCTATGGACAATAATGACGTGTGGTGTGTGAAAATCATGACTTAATATAGGAATATATAATTAATACTTAGTTTCATTTGTAATCTAGTAATTACAGTAGCTGTTGTTGTTGTGGTCTTCAGTCCGGAGACTGGTTTGAAGCAGCTCTCCACAATACCCTATCCTGAGCAAGCCTCTTCATCTCCACATAAGAACGACAACCTACATCTGTCTGAATATGCTTACTATATTCATCTCTTGGTCTTCCTCTGCGGTTTTTACCCCACACACTTCCCTCCAACGCTAAATTCACAATTCCTTGAATGTGTTCTACCAATCTACCCCTTCTTTTAGGCAAATCGCAATGTTTTTAATTCCACCCCCTCAACTTTAATTCCTTCTTCAAATTTCTCCTTGCTTTCCTTTATAGCTTGTTCAATGTACAAATTGAATAACATTGGAGAAAGTCTACAACCCTGTCCTACTCCCTTTCCAACCACTGCATCCCTTTCATGCCCTTCAACTCTGACAACCGTTGTCTGGCTTTTGTACAAGATGTAAATAACCTTACGCTCCTTATATTTTACTCCTGCTTGCTTCAGAACGTGAAAGAGTTTATTCCAATCAACATTGTCAAAAGCCATCTCCAAAACTACAAAAGCTATAAATGTAGGTTTGCCTTTTCTTAACCTATCTCTAGGAAAAGCTATAAAGTGAGCATTGCCTCCCGTGTTCCTACATTTCTCCTGAACCCAAACTCATCTACCCCGAGGTCGGCTTTTACCAGCATTTCCATCCTTCTGCAAATAATTTGTGTTAATATTGTGACTTATTAAACTAATGGTTCTGTAGTTTTCACACCTGTCTGCACCTGCTTTCTTTGGAATGGGGATTATAACATTTTTCTTAAAGACTGAGGGTACCTCACCTGTCTCATACATCTTACACGACAGGTGAAACAATTTTGTCATGGCTGGTTCTCCCAGAGGCTTCAGTAGCTCTGAGGGAATATCATCTATTCCAGGGGCCTTGTTTCGACTTAGCGATTAAATAAATAAAGCTGCTTCTGTACACCGGAAATACCTATTACTATGTTCTCCATTTGGTAGTTAGTGCGTTGATCGAATAATGGTACATTTGTGCGGTCCTCCCGCGTGAGAGATTTCTTAAAGGTTAAATTCAGAACTTCAGCTTTCCGTTTGCTTTCTTCTACTTTCCAAGTAAAGTTATTAGTTCCACATGGTTTCATACTTTGCGAGGTGTCTCTTCTATTCTATCACGATCATAGCCCCGCAACGAGCCAAGAGAATTCTTTCTCCGTGCTGTACTGTGTACAGTCGTGCAAGGGTGCCCCCGCCATGGCTGGACCCTGGAGCTCTCGGGGCGGCTTCCCCCATAATTAGCCAGCGTGCGGGCTGCGCCACTCCAACCCCCTCTCCCAACCTCTCCACCCACCACCCTCATCGTTCCTTGCCGACCCCACTTGCCGCTCCCAGCCGTTCCCTGGGGGCCTTCCCAGAATTACAACTTAATGAGGTTGACTTTCCTAATTAATTGTGCCCTTCCTCCTACAAAATATGCTATTATTCATTTCGGCGAGCGGTCTGGCGAGGTGCCCCGGGGTGCGGCCGATGGAAACACCATTGTTTGATCCGTAAGGCGTGCCAGATAATTGAACTTGCAATCTTCGAGTGGCTGTGGAGGCGCACAGACAATGTTGCAATCCACCCCTCGGTTTTAATTTCGTGCTTGCGAAACGAGGTTATTAGCGGCTAGTTGTTTTCCGTTCAATTTCTGCAGAATGCGACGAAATTGTCAAATTGCCACTTTCGTTGAAAAGCAGCCCAACCAGACTTTTGGAGAGGCATAAATTGCAGGAAGAATTAACTCCAGACTTAGATTGTACCTTTCAATACGAAATAAAATTGTGTTGGAACTGGTCTTTGGGATGGAATAAAATAGCTTTAAATGAATAACTATATGGATGTTGGAGGGTACAAATCATCAGGAATCACACTCGAGGCGGTCCTGACAAGTCTGAGCACGACTAAATAAGCTGTTCCTAATATAACGTATATTAACGCCGTCAATTTGTTGGCAAATGGCACACAAGCCTTCAAATTGCGTATTTAGAAGTGCTGAAGATTAATTATTTCGAAAAATCGGAAAACCTGTGGGAACACTTAGTGTACGTTGCTATCCGACAGCCACTATTTATTCATTCCATAATACGACCAGATAATGCGACACAATATGCCTCAACTACTAGTGTGACGAAGAGAAACTCCCCACCCCACTGGAGAATCGGTCGTCTTTTGCTGGGGAAATCAAAATCCAGGAATTTATAAGCTCTACAAACATTTGAACATTCTGATGGATCTCCACAAGGTATTTTGTTGGATCTCCACGAGGTATTCAATTTTCTTCTGTTTTAATGCGTGAATAGCCACGAAAGATTTGCGACATACCTGAAACCTGTAAAAATACAACGAACTCTATACAAATAAGATGAACAAGAATGTCGAGAAACAACTTTATTTGAAGGTCGCTTTATTGGCAACAGAGAACTCAAACGGCAGACGTAAATTGTTGAACATGTGATTCGAGACAATTTCTTTTAAAATCTTGGATTTTGTTTCTCTTGCTACCGATTGAAAGCATGTACTTGTACATTAATATTCATAGACGAAGTGAACACTCCAGAATTCAATTCCAGAACAGCTGCCAGCATGCGTAACTTGGAAATAGATGTCCCTGGAGTAGTAAAACAACTTAAGTCACTAAACAAAAACAAATCTTCCGGGCCAGATTGTATACCAATTAGATTCTTCTTAGAGTATGCTGATGAAATAGCTCCGATCAACCGATCACTCAGCGAAAGATCCGTACCAAAAGAGTGGCAAGTTGCTCAAGTTACTCCAATATTCAAGAAAAGCAAAAGGAGTTATCCCAAAAATTATAGGTCAATCTCATTGACGTCGATTTGCAGTAGTATTTTGGAACATATTCTTTGTGCGAACATTATGAATTACCTAGAAGATGTTCAAATGTTCAAATGTTTGTACAGCTTATGGGACTTAACTACGGGGTCATCAGTCCCTATACCTAGAAGAGAACGACCTATTAATCAATAGTCAACACGGATTCAGAAAGTATCGCTCCTGCGAAACACAGCTTGCCCTTTATTCACATGAAGTTATAAGTGCCATTGACAAGGGATCTCAAATCGATTCCATATTTCTGTATTTCCGGAAGGCTTTTTACATTGTACTCCACAAACGGCTTCTAATGAAATTGCGTGCTTATGGAATATCTCCCCAATTGTGCGATTGTATTCACGATTTCCTATCAGGAAGGACACAGTTAGTTGTAATTGACGGTAATTGACGGTCATCGAGTAAAACAGAAGTGATATCTGGCGTTCCCCAGGGAAGCGTTATAGGTCCCATACTCTTTCTTGTGTTTATAAACGATTTTGGAGACAATCTGAATAGCTCCCTCAGATTGTTCGCGGATGATGCTGTCGTTTATCGATTAGTGAAGTCACCAGAGGATCAAAAGCAACTGCAAAGTGATTTATACAAAATTTCTACATGGTGCGAAAATTGGCAATTGACCCTACGTAAAGAAAAGTGTGAAGTAATACACATGACCACTAAAAGAATTCGGCTGACCTTCAATTACGCGATAAATCAGTCAAACCTTAAGGTCTTAAATTCTACCAAATACCTAGGAGTTACAATTACGAACAACTTAAACTGGATAGAACACACAGAAAATATTGCGGGGAAGGCGAACCAAAGATTACGTTTCATTGGCAGAACGCTTCGAAGATGCCCCAGCTCCACGAAAGACTGCCTACATCACACTTGTGCGTCCTCTCCTGGAGTACTGTTGCCTATTGTGGGACCCTCACCAGGTGAGACTGACGGAAGACATTGAGAAGGTTCAGAGAAGGGCAGCTCGTTTTGTTTTATCAAGTTACGAGGGAAGGGGAGGAGCGTCACGGAAATGTTGCACGAATTGGAGTGGAAATCTTTAAAAAAATGATGTTTTTCGTTTCGACGAGAACTATTTCCGAAATTTTAATCACCGACTTTTACTTGTGAATGTGAAAATATTTTGCTAGCACCCACCTACTTAGGAAGACATGACCATCCCAATTAAATAAGAGAAATCATATCGAAAACGGAACGATTTAGGTGTTCTTTCTTCCCACGCGCTATTAGAGAATTGAACGGTAGAGATAGATTATGAAAGTGATTAATGAACCCTCTGCCAGGCACTTAAGTGTGATTTGCAGAGTATCTATGTAGATGTATATGTAGATCTTCCATCACATGGAACAGTAGTGAGCCGTCCCGGCTCCTGTTTCTTCGATTGACCCTGTCCTTGATTTAATTCCTGGCGTAACTATCATAGATCTCTCTGTGCGCCCACCGCTCGTGGCGCTGTTTGATCTATCGCTTGTCGATTCTCTTCTGACTGATGTTACCTTGCTGCGTGTGGTGGCCCGCCGAGGCAGTTGGAGAGCGGACAGGGTATCAGGCAGTAAGTTTGATACGATGCATGTCATCGCCAGCGCCGAGTGATTTTAATTCAGGGGCCGTTTGTGGCCGGACCCGGCGTCCGTATCGAAGTTGTTCCGTAGCACCCAGTCTGTCCATGGGGAGCCATGCTTGCCATAGGGTGAAGAGGTTGGTCCGGAGAGGCCTTTCTGTCAAGTTACAACAGAACCTCGTCGCGGGCTGCTTACTTCGTCTCCCGGCTACGTGGTCGAGTTCCTAACGGCCGTGCGACACTGCGTCCGTCCCCCGCCAAGCATCGGAGCTGTCAAACAACTGCTAGAGTACTCCGCACTCAGCCCCGGCTGCGCCTCGGGTCATTCCAGCCGCTTTTCATCTGGGATATATGAAATATTTCTGGGCGTCAGTTGACACCCACCTCCTAAACCAACCTGTGGGTGCCTGCATCTGTCGTGGAGTAAGAATAAATTAGTGAAGTGACTGATTCAGTCGTGTTACGCAAATTTTTTAGGATCGGGGCTGTCGTTGCCTGTGTCTACGTCGTTAGTTGTTTATTCATGTGTTATACCGCACTTTTAGTGCGGTTCAACTGAATTACTATTTTCTTTTTGTTCTGAGTAGCAAGTACTCTTTGTACATTACTGCGGGGTCATCAATCCCTAAACTTACAAACTACTTATGAACTACGGTATACTAAAGACGACACAAACAGCCATGCCCGAGGGGGGATTCGAACCCCCGACGGGGAGCGGCCTCGCGCATCACAGCATAGCGTTCAAATGTTTGTATATCTGTCGGACCAAACTGCGTGGTCATCATTCCGCACCATAGTGCTTCAATGCGCTTGGCCACTCCGCCGCGGCTTTGTACATTAACTTGCTTAACGTAACTGTGGAATTTATCTGGTTTGTGTCCCTCTGCTGGATCGCAACTGCGCGGGCGGTAATTGTATAACTGTGTATTTCTTTTTTTTATCTTCTTGTTCCATAAAATTTTCCCTACGTGGAGCATCGCCACCCCGCGGTTGTAATTTGACGTTTTATTCGTTTGTGTAAGTCCCTTCATGTCATAGCTGTAGTTCTTGTTGACCGTTGGGCACCTTATTCCTCTTCTCCCTGCTTTGAGTCAGCTCATCAGTTTTACCTGTGTGGGTGTATTAAATTAACGAGTAGCCAACTCCCCACCTTTAGTGTGATGTTGATAAGGAAGCTGAACTGTATTCATTTAAATTGCAGGGCTGATTTGTAAATTTTATTGTGTATTGTTTTATTGGCCTCCTGCCTATTGATATCACTGAGCACAGTTTTCTGTTACCAATTTTTGAGCGCGTCTTCAGTATGTTTTCGTAATTGTAGTTTTGAAGGACTGTGTTCACGTACATGTTGCATCCTCACTTCAGTGTGATTTTGATAAGTAGAGCTGTTTTCAGTTCAATGGCAGGGGGCATTTGTAAATGATATTGTATTTACAATGGTTGCTTTCAACTAAGACTTTCTGCTGTCGCTTATATTGTTGCGGAATGACGCAGACTGCGTCGCAGAAATTTCTTTGGGTGGGAGGGGGATCGAAAAATTACTACTTTGGGTCAGCGGGGAGAGGGGTCTTTATAAAACAACTTACAGAATGTGAAATAAAAGGTATTTAATTTCAATATTAATTCTCAAAACAATACCTAATATTTCTGGTATTTGTGTGTGAGGTGTCGCAGTTTGTGTGTGTGTGTGCGTGTGGGTTGGGGGGGGGGGGAGGGGGGAGTCATTGGCCAAGAGAGGGCACCTCTGGACTAAGGGCTGTAGTTTTTAAAAACGTCTAATACAGTACAGCCGCTGATCAACAGCAATGCATAAAGTACGAGGCGCGTCCAGAAAGTAAGTTCCGTTTGGTAATAAAATGAAATTGTACACAGATACATAAGAAATTTTTATTTCACAAAATTCTACAACTCTTAAACCACTTTTCCGCATAACTGCCAAAATTTTGCAGGCAGTCCATAGCGAGAGCACTAATTGTAAACCTACGGTTTTCCTGGATCTTGTCATCAATCGCGTGAACCATTTCTTCAGTAACCAAAGGTGGACGCCCAATGCGTTCTACATCGTGCACATCACTACGCCCGCCATTGAACTGTCGGACCCATCTTCTCACCATCGAATCACTCATCGCATTTAGTCCATAAACATCGCAAATTCGCCGATACATTTCACTTGTATTCACTTTCCTCGCATTCGGAAACCTAATCACCGACCTGATTTCACAGACGGCGGGATTTTCCATCAACGCCAACATTTCAAACGAGCACAACAAAGCGTACGTAACTGACAGCGATCTCCAAATGGCACACGTTCTCCTCCTTGATACACATCGTCTACAGCGCATGCGCGGAACTGCAATCGCAGCGCTGCAGCGGAGATAAATTAAAAAGGAACTTACTTTCCGGACGCGCCTCGTATTTCAATCATTCAGAGTGTTGCCATTGCTACAATTAAGGCTAGTTTACACGATGACACTACGTTTCATGAAACTGTCCTACTGCGCAGTCCATTGCGCATTTGCGGCAGGCGTTCACACAACTCGTTGGCGAAACTAAGAGTTTCGGCACCTTCCAACTTTGGCGAAACTGATTGCGCGTGTTTTTAGGTTAGGTTATAACCAATACAGAACAAAACACAACATAAAGAGGGGAACGGAAGAAATAATTCGGTTTTTGAATATATATGCGGCACCTACGTGTTTGTGCGATTTTAAGCAGCGACGTGTTAGTGCTCTTGAAGCAATTATTCGTGAATTAAATATTGATGGGTTGACGATTAGTGAACTGCAGACTAAAATACATTTAATTTCAAATACCTATACAAACTAACTATGGCAATTGTGGATTTGGGAACACGGTAAAGGTACTGCAGGACAAATATCTACTTGACAAGAAACGTAATGCAATTTGTAATTTAAGTTCTGGTAACAATGCTTCACGGATAACAGTATCTTGTTTCTTTTTTTTACATTACGAACTATGTTTAAAAGGAACGTAAACTGCTCTGGTGACATTCTAAGTTGATTAAAATAGCTTCTAGGGTCTTCAATTACAATTACAATTTCTTTCAGCAAGGTCGCTAAGCAACCGGGCTGACGTCTCATTTTAATCCAGTCACAAACCCAAACACGTTTCTTGTTCTTTTTATGTTTAGTCTTATGCAGTGACTTCACAGAGAGAAACAATAGTTCTGCCACAACTGTTACAGCTACCAAAACTTTCATTCTACGGCAACTATGGCACTCACAAAACAACGAAACTGAAGTGTATACTATTGGCGCCGTGTCTACAGACATACACGAAACCAGTTGTGCGCAATTCATTTCATGAAACGAGTGTCGCAACCTAGTGTCGTCGTGTAGACTAGCCTTTACTCAGGAACCACATGTTTTTGGCCCTATCCAAAGGAACCCCTCCACCGCGGTTGTGCCTATTTGAGAAGCTGTCTCGAATTCAAAGTCACATAAGATTACCTGACATCGTCTGGTGTCGTTTTATAGTTTCCAAATGATAAGCCAAGATCGCAAACTACCAATTTATTAAGTGACGACCGGTTTCGGTGCACTATTTCGCGATCATCTGGTCAGTGAGGACAGTTTACAATGCACCGCAAAGACGTGGCGACGAGCTGCGACAGGCACATACAAAAGACACTCTCATACAACACATTCAGCTACCGGCCATGGCCTTCTTCAGAAAATAGAACACTCATGCAATCACACAGGCACACAACACAGTCATACAACCATCACCTCCGACTGCCGCACTTCGAAGTGCCTGTCGCAGCCCGTCGCCACGTCTTTGCGGTGAGTTGTAAACTGTCCTCACTATATTATTAATTCCAATCTGGACTTTCCATTAATCTGGTCATCTTGTTAAAAATAAGTGCAACACTGCACTTAGTCATATATATATATATATATATATATATATATATATATATATATATATATATATATATATATACACTTAAGTTACGAACATGACAGCTTACAAACCAGATAATGGTGACATAGTGCACCGAAACCGGTCGTCACTTAATAAATTGGTAGTTTGCGGTCTTGGTTTATCATTTGGAAACTATCAAACTCACATCGTGATAAACTACCACTGTAGCACCCGTAACCGATCTAACGTTAGCGCCGTACATCTGTTGTCTCACACATGCTTTGCAGATCACAGCGCCGTCCTCTAAGTATTTACATATCTTTATGTTTTCGCACGCAATCCTATACAAGTTTCTTTGTCTCTTCTGTGTGTGCGTGCAGTTTTATTTTTCCTCGCGGTGTAGCTAAAAGTTTACCAGCGCAGAAGGCTGCGGCGCGCGTGCGCGGCCAGCAGTTAGCACCCCCGCCGCCAGAAGGCAGCACGGCGCCTCCCTCTGGCCCTACCCACAGGTACCCCTCTACTGTGGTTGCGCCTATTTGAAAAGCTGTCTCGAATTCAGACTCACTTACATCGTGATAAACTGCCATTGTAGCAGCCGCAACCGATCTAACGTCAGCGACATACATCTGTTGTCTGACACAAGCGCTGCAGACCTCAGCGCCGTCCTCTGAGTGTCTACATATCCTTATGTTTTCGCACGCATTCCTATACTAGTTTCTTTGTTTCTTCTGTGCGTACTTGCAGTTTTATTTTTTCTCCCGTTGTAGCTAAAAGTTTACGAGCGCAGAAGGCTGCGTCGCGCATGCGCGGCCAGCAGTTAGCGCCCCCGCCGCTAGAGGGCAGCAGCGCCTCCCTCTGGCCTGCCTCGCCTTTTTCCGCCTGCCTCCCTTTTTATTCCGGCGGCGTCACCGCGGGCTGCGGGCGCGCGCAGCCGACGTCCACTTCAAAGCGGCGAGCGGCGCTGGAATGCCCGTTATTGGCGACTCTGCGGACATGACGCCGCGCCGCGCCGGCATTCCTTCCGGACGCTGCCTCTGCCTCTGCGCCTACCCCCCCCCCCCTCCCTCACACAAAAACAACGCCGCCGCCTCCACCTGTCACGGCGCGCGCTGCAACTCTGCGCCCGCCCCGCAACCTGCCCCCTGCCGTCTTCCGCCCGTATACACACACACACACACACACACACACACACACCTCCGCACGCCGCCGGCCCGACGTGGGGTCGGAGAATGTCCGGAAACAAAAGAATGCAGTTCTCGCGTGCAACTACTGTCTCATAAGAAACAACTCGTCCGGACGTTGCCCTCGGCTTACTCCATGGCGCGGTTCTCGCGAAAAGTGATCCCTACGACGTAGCTGCGCGAACGTGACCAGTGTCATGGAATGTGTATTTACTTGTAAATGGGACATAAAGTCACTGAGGAGGTAGGCGACCATGATGAAATGATTAGGTAGTACTGCTGTGAAGCTGGTTATCGCAAATTCTTTGTTATTGGTCACACTTCATGTACTTCGTGTACAGACTAGTCTGCTTTTGCATGTATATTGAAGAACATCTTCCATCTGTACACCTGTGCACATGGCACAGAAGAGATGATAATCTGATGATGGTAATTCCGAAACGCGTCATTTTTTGAGAGCACGCTGTACATGAAGTGTGACCAATAACAAAGAACTTGCGACCTAACCAGCTTCACAGCAGTACTACCTAATCATGTATTTACTTCTACGTTTATACTCCGAAAACAACCTCAGTATGTGTTGTTGTTGTGTGTTGATGTAGCTCTCCAGCCTACGTTACCCTGAGAAAACCTCTTCATCTCGTCATATGTAGATGCATGGGCAAATTCAAAATGTTCAAATGTTTGTAAATCTATCGGACGAAACTGCGTGGTCATCAGTCCGTATCTTACAAACTACTTAAACTAAAGTAAACTAACCTAATGACAACACACACACTGTTTGCGGCTGTTTGCTGATGATGCTGTGGTGTATGGGAGGGTGTCGTCTGTAACTGACTGCCATAGCATACAGGATGACTTAGACAAAATTTCTAGTTGGTGCGAAGAATGGCAACTAGCTCTCAACGTAGAAAAATGTAAGGTGATGCGCATGAGTAGGAAAAACAATCCCATAATGTTCGAATACAGCATTAGTAGTCAGCTTCTTGATGCTGTCGCGTCGTTCAAATATCTAGGCGTAACATTGCAGAGCAATATGAAATAGAACGAGCATGTAAGGACAGTTGTGAGTAAGGCCGACAGCCAACTTCGGTTTATTTGGAGAATTTTGGGAAGATGTACTTCACCTGTAAAGGAGACCGCGTATTAAACGCTTGTACGACCATGTCTTGAGTATTGCTCAAGTGTTTGGGACCCGCAGCAGGTCGGTTTGAAGGAAGACGTAGAGGCGGTTCAGAGGCAAGCAGCTAGATTTGTTACCGGTAGGTTCGACCAATGCGCGAGTGTCACGGAAATGCTCCGGCAACTCAATTGGGGATCGCTGGAAGAATGACGACGTTCTTTTCGTGAATTTCTGTTAAGTAAATTTAGAGGGCCGGAATTTGAAGCTGAGTGTAGTACTATCTTGCTGCCGCCAACTGATATTTCGCGTAAAGATCACAAAGGCAAGATAAGAGAAATTAGGGCACGTACGGAGGCATATAGGAATTCTATTTTCCCTCGTTCAATTTGGAGTGGAATAGGAAAGGAAATGCCTAGTAGTGGTACAGTGTACCCTCCGCCACGCACCTTACGGTGAAATGCGGATTATGTATGTAGATGTAGATGTTTTGGGACAACGCATCCGTATAAAGTGATTGTAGCTCTCTTTTGTATTTTGTGTTTTCCCATGTACGCATTTTTTCCAGAAGTTCAGGGTTGGCTAGATATCTGAAAGTTGGCTTCATAGCATTTAAAACAGCAAGTGACTAACCGTGCTTATGGGTGTAAGGCTTTCCACTGGCTTTGCCTGATGATATTTGCACCATGATACGTCACAGAGGAGATGTTGAGAGTCTCACCTGTGGAATGTCTGTGGAAGAATATTGCCCACACTGCGTGCTGCATTGCTTTCACACTGTGCACATTGTTCCTCATGGCTTTCCCACAGTATATTTGTAGTGTATGAATTTCTTTGTCCCTCAATCTCTTAACATTTCCTAGTGGCTTTCTGTCGTTATAAACGTTATAAACGTTCTAAATACGTCAACTGCTCGTTTCGATTGTATGAGCGAAAAATTAACACAAAAATATGTGTTTGTAAATCTACCGTACGGAACTGCGTGGTCATCAGTCAAATAACTTAAACTAAGGTAAACTAAACTAGAGACAACACACACACACACACACACACACACACACACACACACACACACACACACATGCCCCATGGAGGACTCGAACCTCCGACGGCGAGCAACCGCGCGGTCCGTAGCGAGGCGCCTTTTATACTACTCCGCTACTCCACCGCGGAAGATGCATAGGCCCTGCCAGGATAGGTTCTAGGGGGGAGGCGTAAATGACCCTATTAATGATCAGGTAGTACTGCTGTGAAGCTGGTTAGGTCGCAGATTCTTTATTATAAGTCACACTTCATGTAGAGCGTGCCCTCAAAATTGACGCGTTCCGGCTTTACCATCATCAGATTAGCATCTCTTCCGAGCCATGTGCACACGTGAACAGATGTAAGAAGTTGTCTGCTTTTGTATGTGTATCAAACAACTTCTTACATCTGTTCACGTGTGCACATGGCATGGAAGACATGCTAATCTGATGATGGTAAAGCCGAAACGCGTCAAAATTGAGGGCACACTATACATGAAGTGTGACCTATAATAAAGAATTTGCGACCTAACCAGATTCACAGCAGTATTGCCTAATCATTTCATCATGGTCTCCTGCCTCCTCAACGACTGTATGTCGCATTTACGACCCTTATTATATAGAGACTGTGAGAAGACGTATTTTGTTTCGTAGGAAAAGTACGATTTAGTGGTGCAAATCAGGGCCCTTTTCGCGAGAATCTAGTGCATAATATTTTGGACCTCTGGTAACAAGTTGCGTGTAATATTTGAAAAGCTTAGACAAAGCTGAACAGTGTTTAGGTATAAGAAAAAAAATTAAAAGAAATAACACACTTCATTCAGCCAAGATTGCTAAAAATTTATTTTCGTCCCTTAACCGGTTTCGCTGAGCTCCGTCACCATCTCCAGAAAGTCCAGTACAATCACTTAGCGTCATATGTAAAAATAGAAATATAACCTTCTAACACACGTAAACATCTTCCTAAAGTTTTTCATCACAGGGTGGTTCGCCATAATGAATAAAATGGTCTTGAGATCATTTTATTCATTATGACGAACCACCCTGTGATGAAAAACTTTAACAAGATGTTTACGTGTGTTAGAAGGTTTCGTTTCTTTTTTTACATATGACGCTAAGTGGTTGTACTGGACTTTCTGGAGATGGTGACGGAGCTCAGCGAAACCGGTTAAGGGACGAAAATAAATTTTTAGCAATTTTGGCTGAATGAAGTGTTTTATATAAAACTGTTGATCGCTGTCCAGTGGCGTAAAATGCCTTTTAACTATAATTAAAAGAAATTAAAGACAAATACACAGTAAAGCTTGTTGTTGTTGTTGTTGTTGTTGTTATTATGGTCTTCAGTCCGGAGACTGGTTTGATGCAGCTCTCCACAATACCCTATCCTGAGCAAGCCCATTCATCTCCACATAAGAACGGCAACCTACATCTGTCTGAATCTGCTTACTGTATCCATCTCTTGGTCTTCCTCTGCGGTTTTTACCCCACACACTTCGCCCAGTATAGCTTATGATTAAAAATTAGAATAATGTAGTAGCCTTTCTTATATTCTTAAAGCTGCCCACAAGCCCACCTAATCTGAAAGCTTTCATGAGAGAGTAAAGCATTATATTTTCTTATCGGGTATATAACATGATAACTGAAACTTCCTAACAGATTAAAATTGAAGCACTATGCTCCGATGCGCGATGCCGTTCCTCGTCGGGGGTTCGAATCCCCCCTCGGGCATGGATGTTTGTGTCGTCTTTAGTATAAGGTAGTTCATAAGTAGTTTGTAAGTTTATGGACTGATGACCCCGCAGTTCAGTCGCTTAAGCTTAACAAACATTTGAACATTTGAGTATTTTTGAGTAGCATCATCAATTCCATCTCCTATTCCAGAGACCATTGATCCAGTTACGTAGACAGTCAGTATTGCTACAGTAACCATCTGAGTTACTTCTAAGCGCAGTAATTTAGCTCCTCTTTTCTTTTTAGGAGTCATTTCTTAAATTTCGTTTATCTTCGCTTTGAGGTATTTCTCACTACTGACAATACCTCAGAGCCAGCGCAGGCCGCCTTATAGGTTTGGGCAGTGGCCGATACTTCTGAAAGCTCGTGACAGACGCAAAAGTGGGTTTGTTGGTCACATGGAGCTTCAATGATAGGCGGATGATGTAGCCCTTTAGCGTATAAGCGGGCAGTCGGGAAATAAAGGGTACACTCTGTTTACATGCTAGGCTTGCCGGGGGGGGGGGGGGTGTCAGAGAGCATCGTGTGCACCCGACAGTAATCCTTGCTCATGTCCGCTCCAATGACTCCTACAACCTGGATTCAGGGGTCATCCTCCGTTTCACAATCGGATGGAGGACTGGGCGAAGGCACCTAGCCTCGCTCGCGTTGTAGATCAATCGATTTGTAACATGAAAGATTGTTGTGCTCTTGTTTGAAGCCAGATGAAAGGCTTAAACAGGAGGCAAAAACAATTCTGTGGTCATCTTAGGTGTAAATTTAATGACCTCCGCTGTTGGGCGTACAAATGTAGAATACGTCAAGAAGCGAGTACTAGGGTAGTGGACTACGTGTGTTCATATGTGAGTTTCTTGGGAAACAGAAATCCCTCAGAAAACTGAAAAACGCGCTTACTGATTCTGGTGAGAGACAGCTTTACAGAACGGAAAAAGGAAAGGTTAAGGCATAATAGTTAACTGCAGGACCTCCTCTTATCCAGTGAATAACTAGATGTGGCAGCCCCCTAAGTGAAGGTCCTGGTGTGAACATTGTTCCACATTGCTTCTACACCTAATCACAATTGTACAAGTGTTACAGTGTAGGATTCTGCGGACGAACTAACCTCTCAATAATGTCTCACAAATTTTGAATGACATTTGTGCCGGGCAATGTGGGTAGGTAAATCAGTCGCTGGGCTTAGAACGTTCCTCAGACCAATCTTTGAACAATTGTGACCTACTAGCATGGCATACGGTCATCTGTTTCCACCATCATTTAACGCTGAAACGTTTGTAAAGCTATAAGACTAAACTGCAATTGTGATCAGTCTCTAGACTTACTACACACACACACACACACACACACACACACACGCACATAGTCCACACCATTATGGAGCTACCAGCAGCCTTTACAGTACAGTACTTACAACTTGGGTCCAGGCCTTTGCGGAATCGAACCCTACCGTGAGCTCTTACCAATTGAAATGAGAAGTCATCCAAATCTAGTATCAAACCGATATGGCCACGATCCCAGGAAATTCATAGCAGGTGATTTAGTGCTGCTAGAAAAGTTACTAGAAACCTTCGTGCATTGCAACAGGCCATTAACTTGACGCACTATTCCAATGGAAACGCTCGTCGTACCCCAAACTGTACCTCATATCTAAAAAAAAAAAAAAAAAAAAAAAAAAAAAAAAAAAAAAAAAAAAAAAAAAAAAAGGCGAGGGTACTATCGAATTTTATGTAAAAGAGTAGATTAAGAATGCTCAGTTTAAGCGTCATGTAGACAAATGCCCACTTTACGATTGGGCAGCTCATTCGCTCTAACTCTTTCTTCTTTTTTCACTTAAAACGTTTGCGAAGAAGCAAGTGTTCACAGTGTTGCTTGCTTGTATGTAGTTACAACTGTACGCAAATGCATAGTGTACCGTTCGTCAGCCACTGTGCTGCTCGTGGTGAGAAGTACTCTCGGTACAGTCATGCACTGTGGATCTCGGAGTTTTCGAAATGCAATCTCGCATGCCATTAGTTCCAACCATCGTTCCATGTATAATGTCTCCTAATTCTCGTCCTGTGGAAAAAAAAATTGTCAGGAAACTTTCCAGATGAACAACAGGAGTACGACTGACAACTCTGTCAAATCAGAACACTTTCGTACCTTTTGTACGCGATATAACCGTAATATCTATTTATCCATACTGTTAACCTAAAACTTTTGAGATTTCAGTTTATGTCTTGTAAGTAGACCAAGAAATCGGATATGCTATAAGTGTACTCATCATTTCCTAAAGACCGCCGGCCGCGGTGGCCGAGGGGACGGAGGCGCTTCAGTCACGGTCTGCACCGCCACTACGGTCCGGGGTTCGAATCCCCCCTCTGGCATGGATATTTGTGCCGTCCTTAGTTGTAGCTAGTTCATAAGTAGTTTGTAAGTTTAGGGACTGATGACCCCGTAGTTAAGTCCCTTAAGCTTAACAAACATTTGAACACGAAACTTCCTGGCAGATTAAAATTGTGTGCCGGAACCGGGACTCGAACCTGGGACCTTTGCCTTTCGCGGGCAAGCGCTCTACCACTGAGCTACCCCGGCACGACTAACGATGCCGCCTCACAACTTTACTTCCGCCAGTACCTTGCCTCCTACTTCCCAAACTTCACAGAAGTTCTCCTGCGAAACTTGCAAGACTAGCACTCCTGGAAGAAAGGATATGGTGGAGACATGGCTTAGCCACAGCCTAGGGGATATTTCCAGAATGAGACTTTCACTCTGCAGCGGAGTGTGCGCTGATATGAAACTTCCTGGCAGATTAAAATTTTGTGCCGGAACCGGGACTCGAACCTGGGACCTTTGCTTTTCGCGGGCAAGCGCTCTACCACTGAGCTACCCCGACACGACTCACGATGCCGCCTCACAACTGTACTTCCGCCAGTACCTCGCCCCCTAGGCTGTGGCTAAGCCATGTCTCCACCATATCCTTCTTCCAGGAGCGCTAGTCTTGCAAGTTTCGCAGGAGAACTTCTGTGAAGTTTGGAAAGTAGGAGGCGAGGTACTGACGGAAGTAAAGTTGTGAGGCGGCATCGTGAGTCGTGTCGGGGTAGCTCAGTGGTAGAGCGCTTGCCCGTGAAAGGCAAAGGTCCCAGGTTCGAGTCCCGGTTCCGGCACACAATTTTAATCTGCCAGGAAGTTTCATATCAGCGCACACTCCGCTGCAGAGTGAAAGTTTCATTCTGGAAACATTTGAACATTTTCCTAAAGACCTTTAAAATGAGATTACCGCTAACTAGATGGCGACCGCCATTTTTAATCGCAAGCAGCAGCATGGTGGAGAGAAATGTTGAATTCTCATGATTCAGCAACTATATATGTGTATGATATGTAAGTAAGGTAGTTCGGGTATGTCTCCCAAGAGTCAGAACTAACACAGATAGAAGACTGATCCTCCGAAGAAGCACCGACTAACATCGTTTCCTAACACATCACTCAGCTGCAGTTTTGTGCCAGGTGATTGGACTACATTTCTTAGATCATTGAAGGACTCTAATTACAAAGGGACCGTAGGAAACCGTCAGACAATGAAAAACGGGATAGTCTGTCGAAACATATATTCACACTTCAGCACTGAATGAGACGTAGCCATGTCACAACGCTCCATAAACTATTTCTCACTTAATGTGGCCAGTGGCTATGCTACAGAGTAGCATTAGTACAAATCGACAGTAGAAACTTTTACACAGCTCTAGGATCTCAAGAGTAAGGACAGGAATAAAATAAAGGATATCGTTATAACAGAAGAATGTAGTCATGGGCTACACGTATAATTACAGGTTTGCAGCGCTTAAAACTTGCAGTATACAAATGCCGCGGAAACATTCGCAACAATCGTAACTGCAGAGTGGTATATTCAAATGTAGTTCGCGAATAGCTAAGACAAAACTGTTCCTACGCTAATGGGAAGCACTTCCCACTAAGCAGCGGAAACAGCGGCACACTGAAACTTGCGATTTCGAGAGCTCTTGTATCTCCAAGGGCCTGCAGACGAAATCGAATGCACCGCCACGGTATAGGAAAAGGTCCTTGTAGCCAACCAAGAGGGGTGGTGGTGTAACTGTTACCAGTGTCCCGGTCGCCTGCAATGACACAGCTCCGGCCTTCAAACTAGCGAGAAATCGTGTAGGAGAAAGGTGTCTCCCTTCGCTAACTCATGTTCTCAACGACGATTTTAACTGAAGCTAGATTTCATCATCTTGGGCTTTTCCGATATTAATTAAAGAAAAATTCTACAATGATCTTACTCCTCCCACATACGGTCTCCGAAATAAACAACATTGGTATTGTCTGCAGTCTATAATGTTTTAATAGTATTAATGGAGAACCTCGCCTTCAGTACTGATTTGCGGACTGAGTAACAGGGAAGTGCTGTTGACGGTCCCAAGCCCGGATAGAGGAGAGATGGCTCCGAAAGAAGCCGTAAAAAACGAGCTAGTTCTCATATCAAGGCCCCTCTGAGGCTAACTACCTAAGCTGTTGAAATGTTGAAATGTTTGTTAAGCTTATGGGACTTAACTACGGGGTCATCAGTCCCTAAACTTATAAACTACTTATGAACTACTTACGAACTAGGACGGCACAAATATCCAAGCCCGAGGGGGGATTCGAACCCCCGACCGTAGTGGCCGTGCAGACCGTGACTGGAGCGCCTCAGTCCCCGCGGCCACCGCGGCCGGCTGCCTAAGCTGTAACTCTGTTGATGCCTATACTTTGACACCGAAGATAAATAATTCGATTCAGCATGATGGCAAGTTCGGTCATAGAAAGATCTACCACAGGTGCTACCCAACCCACCGTTGTGAAGGACAGCGTCAGTGAGCCAGCCAATTCTGGGCTGGTCTCAGAACCATGTAAAGAGACTAAAATATGGGAAAATGTCATACTTGGTTACTCTTAACGTTAACTCTCTCAACAAAACTGTATAAGTAAAACATTTTACTGACATTCTGGCCATGCGAAAAATCATTATAGCAAGAACCAAGACATGTACAAGAAACAGTATTCAGATCAGAAGGATTTCGGATTCTGAAAAGAAAGCCTGTTAGAACAGTACCGGTAATGAAGAACATACCTCAACTCGACGCAGCTTCATAATCAATACAAAATTCCTTGGAGCTGACTTCAGTAGATTATTCACACTTAACTTCAGGGCAGTAAGTAAGATGTATAGATGTATACTAGTGTCCAAGTCCATGCTCCCACGAACGATATTAACAGAACAGGCCCACAGAAAGTAGAAGAATTTGGGGAAGACCTGGAGGAAACATTGTCCAATATTCCAACCAAGAATATTATCCTATTTCTGAAGACTCTGGAAAGAAAGAAAATTCAGAAACTTCATTGGGAGCAAGGAACTCACAACAGAACAAATCGAAATGGCGAACGACAAGAGAAAATTTGTAAGACTTTTGATCTGAAAGTGAATTCGGCGGCATGGCAGGGCTAAGGAAACATTTTGTGTGGAGGAGAGGAGGAAAACGCATAGTAGGCAGAAGAAGATGTAGCAATCGAAAAGCGAGGGCTGATTAATGCTGTTAAAAATACAAGAAAATAAAAAAAAATCCACGAAGTAAGGATAAACACTGTCAAAACTATCAGAATAATCAACAGAAATTAGGAACAGGAGCGCTTAACTCAAATATAAGAGGACTCCCAGAAGAACATAGAATATTCAAGGCGAACTGAAGTAGACTCGCTTCCCCAAAACCGATTTAACCCAGACAGCGCGAAATTATTATTATTTTTCTCAGAAGCTATTAATAACCCTCATATGACTGCACAAGATCGTTGCAAATGATTTTTTTCCCAATCACACCATTAGTTTTGGAATACTGCCCTTCTTTCTGGAATGACGTCAAAACGAATGTTTTATAATTTTAATCTGACGAATCATCATTATTATTAAAACAACAGTTAAGATGGAATATATACATATAAATGTCTTAAAATTGAAGAAAGTTTTAGAAATATAAACCCAACTACGAGGTAGTCTTCAGTATCTTGGGTATGAACCTTAACTTTGCAGCTGTACCCAACCACTTTGCAAACGACAATACAAGCTAAAATTAATCTGCAATGGTAGCATGCGATTCGAAGAAATAAAATATGACACTGCACACGAATTCTTACAGACAAGAATTAAAAAAATTTAAAAAAAGCTGCCATTCTCTTCCTTCTGGAAGCACGTCAGCGCTATCTCGGTTAAGAAGGAATGGCAGTATAAGGAGACCTGTAAAACAGATCTTGGCCGAATATTTTGAAAAGCTTCTAAATGTGAAGCGCATCTGACACTTTAAGATACCAGGATAAAGAACTAACACTGACTCGGAACCACTAAATATGGTAGTGGGTAAAGATATCATACATACCGTGAAAAATAACAAAGCTCCTGGGGACGACGGGATCGTCATAGAACTCTTGAAGTATTTAAACTAGAATGTAATTATAGACGTACTAAAAATTACAAATTAGTAATTGAGACAGAAGATCAATTCCAGATGGTTGGTGATCGACCATAATACGAGGTATGTCCACAAAGTACGTTCCGTTTGGTTATATAAACCAAACGTTTATAGATAAAGAAAACATATTTATTGTATAAAAATCTACAACTATTCAACTACTTTTCTACATAACTTCCGAAATTTTGTAGGCACTTGTCATAACGTGGTACAAGTTTTTATGTGCCTTCTTCATAGAAGGTTGCTGCCTGTGTTTTCAGCTATATGGTAACATGTTCTTTCAGCTCATCATCGTTGAAGTGTTGACCACCAAGGACAGATTTTAGGTGTAAGAAGAGATGAAAAGAGTTTTCTTTTAACCTTCATGTTACCGCCCGACCTCAGAAGGCGAATGTGACCAAACAACTCTTATGGGAATTTCACTGGGACGTGTTTGATCATCCACCGTTCAGCTTCACTCCTAGCGGCTTTCTTCTTACACCTTAACCTGTCCATGGTGATCAACACTTCAACGGTGATGACGACCTGAAAGAACATGTTACCACTGGTTGAATACACAGCAACCTTTTACGAAGAAGGCATACAAAAACCTGTGCCACGCTATGAGAAATGCCTAAAAATTTCGGTATCTATGCAGAAAAGTAGTTTAATAGTTGTATATTTTTGTACAATAAATATTTTTTCTATATCTGTTCACGTTTACTTTATATAATCAAACGGAACTTACTTTATGGACATAACTCGTACATGCCAAATTCCAGGAAGGAGGTAAGACGGAACCTGGGATTTACAAGCAAATATCATTAATACCTGTGACCTATAAGGTATTTTCAAAAAACCCTCTAAACTGGATGAAGGAACAACTAAATCCACAAATTGATGAGCGCCAAAGAGGCTTCAGATACGGGAGATGGTGCGCAGAACAAATTTTGAATCTGGCAAAAAAATAGAAGCAAATTGTTTGTGCTTACATTCTTACACATCAAGAAGGCGTATGATTCAGTAAGTGTTCCAAATTTGGGAAGAAATGAGTTTAAGTAGAAAATCCAGTGAACCTTAAACTAAACAACATTTAACATCATGTTCAGAGTAAAGCTGTCGGAGAGAGAGATAGAAACGTCACCTGTCCCCTTTTCCCTTTAACAGTATACTTCTTAAGATGATAGAGAGTGGCGATAACAAATGGAAGGAGTGGGTGGAATAGGACAGGGGTATAAGAAACATTCGCCGATGATACTGTTATACTCTCCCCGAATCATTGGAAGAAGCAGATAAACAAACCACACAACTACAGAGACTGGCAGCTAAAGCAGGCCCACAGATCTATATTGAGAAGAATTAATAGACAACAACCAACGAACCAGTTTTCAGATGTGGAAGGACTGTCCAAACACTGTAATTAATTATATATTTATTTCTCACACAAGATATCTTTCGGCTTTTAATGCCATCTTCAGGTGTTTCTGCAAAAACATTTGCTTATATAAGTAGGTATCCAAATGCAACATCAATAAATTTTCGTAAATAACATTTTACAAAATTCACTTGGAAAGTGTGTACTATTTCCAATTTCAAGAAAAATTTTATACACCGTTAGATGGTGTTGCAATGGGTTGCGACCTAGCTAATACTATAGCAGATATATTTTTAAATAGCCTTGAAGAAAGATTCTTCCTACACCATGAAACTAATAAAATTATTTATTATTATCGATATGTTGATGACACTCTCATGCTGACAGACGGAAATGAAGAAGACATAAATAATATTCATAACCTCCTCAACAACCTACATCATAAAATCAAGTTTACCATAGAACTAGAATCGAATAACAAAACTAATTTTTTGGACCTGTCCATACAAAAAGTACAAATAGACACAGGTTTGAAATTTACAGGAAACCAACCACTTCAAGTAACATTATCCATGCCCATTCATGTCATCCCCGATCACACAAACTAGCATTTTTCCATTCAATGGTTAATAGACTTGTCAGCCTACCACTAGATGAGATGGCCATACAAAAAGAATTAAGTATACTTCAGTACATTGCCCACCGCAATCAATACGACCCCAACATCGTTATAAAGCTTTACAATAATAAAACGAGTCATGATCCACTAACTACATGTACAGGAATCACATTACAAAGAGAAACACCTCAAAGAAAAAAATTGACGTATATCAGTACAACATACCTAGGAAAAATCACAAATGAAATGAAAAAAATTTTTAGAAATACTAACATCACTTTTTCGTACCAAAACAGACACACCATAAAAAGCAAAATCGTCACACACGTGATAAAATCTTCTAAATTTCTAAATACTGGTATATACAAAATCTGTTGCAACTCATGTAATAAATACTATATAGGCCAAACTGGACGTAATTTCACCATCGTTATAAAGAACACACTAGGGAGAGTGAGAAAAACCCATCTACATTTTACCAGCACCTGCAATCCGAAAATCACTCAGTAGGCACTATAGAAAATTCACTCAAAATTTTACATGTAATACAAAAGGGATATGAAATGAACATTCTAGAAGAACTTGAAGTATGTATCCACGCAACTAGCGACCCAAGCAATTTATTAAACGATCAAACCGATTTTAAACACAAAAATTACATCGATAACTTTATTGATCAATTAATGCTGGATAAAGGGTAACGGAGCTTGCATAAATCAGAGATCGTATTATAATCTTAAAATCAACCAAAGACGAAATAAAGTTAACCATCTCAAATATAAATCTATAATGTATAATATACTCCAAAATTTCTAATAAAATTTTTAAACCATAATTGCTAATAACAACATAGACGACAGAAATAATAAAGTAGATAATGCCATATCTAATAACTTATAAGTTTCTCTCTGAAAGAAAAATTATAAATATTTGTAAACGTATAGTATTCTGAGGTATTGACAGATGCTGTAACTGGCTACAATTTAGATATAAATTGTCACCTTATAAATAGTCAGTTGAAGCAATTACAACCTCTAAATACGGTACGTACTGCACACTTTCCAAGTGAATTTTGTAAAATGTTATTTACGAAAATTTATTGATGTTGCATTTGGATACCTACTTATATAAGCAAATGTTTTTGCAGAAACACCTGAAGACGGCATTAAAAGCCGAAAGATATCTTGTGTGAGAAATAAATATATAATTAATTACATTGTTTGGACAGTCCTTCCACATTATGTCAATATACGACATTTCTAACACTGTGGGCCCGAGATATAACAAGTTTTTAGATGGTTAACAACAGAGAGAGTTAAACTTCACAAGGTGGAAAAGATTCAAATACCTAGGAAAGTGGAGTGACACTGGACTGAGGGAAATGTAAACAATGAGAGCACGAATAAACAAAATGAGTTTTCTACCATGGACATCTACAATCAGAAGTGTATTTCTGTCAATGCAAAACGTATTACCAGATAGTGAATAGCCCTAAAGCTTTCAATGAACACAAACATTTAACCTATCGAGAACCGGAAATATCAAAAGGCGAAACTTGGTGTACGAAAGGTTCGTAGGCGAAATTCTGATCAATTTAGAAAACTAGCCTACCAGGAAACGTACGGAAAAGAAGTAACGCGTTCTTCGGACACATCATCAGAATGTACCAAGCAAGGTTAACACAGCAAATTATACCACTTAATTGCGGGGTCATCAGTCCCTAAACTTATAAATTACTTATGAGCTACCTTATACTAAAGACGATACAAACATCCATGCACGAGGGGGGATTCGAACCCCCGACCGTAGCGGCCGTGCAGAGTGTGACTGGCGCGCCGCAGACCGCTCGGCCACTGCGTCCGGGTAATTACCTTGACCGGGATCAATTGGGAAAGGAGGAATGTCAAAAAAATCAACCAGAATGGTATTAACATGATCCTAAAATGGACAAACCGGAAGAAGGAGGAGAAGAAGAAGAAGAAGAAGAAGAAGAAGGAAAAGAAGAAGGTATTAAGTTTGATGAATAGTTAATAAAAGACCGACTAGTCTACGTTTTGTATGTTTACTCAGAAATTTCTTTGGAGGTTTAATCTGTGATTGGAATGAACATATTAAATGTATTACTCTATCCTTTTTTGTGATGAGAGCTGATCTGGACAGATTCCATGGTCTCACCACGTGCTTCATAAATTCGCTGCGTTACGTGCCAGTGCGTATAGGAAACAGATTTGGTTTGATTCAGCTGCACCTAACGATGTATTTTTTATGGAGCCATATTATATGTTGCGCTTCGTTAGTTGAGTGCTTCATACATGTACTTCACTGCAATCTGCACATATTGTGCTGTACTGAACAACAGCGTAGTTAGAAATGTCAGACTAGTAGTTGCAGATAGATCTCGCGTTTGTCGTTCAAATGTTCAAATGTTTGTTAAGCTTATGGGACTTAACTACGGGGTCATCAGTCCCTAAACTTACAAACTACTTATGAACTACTTACGAACTAGGACGGCACAAATATCCATGCCCGAGGGGGGATTCGAACCCCCGACCGTAGTGGTCGTGCTGACCGTGACTGGAGCGCCTCAGTCACCTCGGCCACCGCGGCCGGCGGCGTTGTCGTACGACGTCCTAATTTGGATTGAGAATTCCATTTATTCATCCATTATGTTTGATGAGTTTTTAACGCACATAATATGAGATATGCTTTTTTAATGCAGATGGTCTGATTGAAAGTATTTGTGGCTCACGGCAGGGCTGATTTATCAGCAAGCCGGTCAAATACTGACTAGAAATAAGAGGACTAATACTCACTGAGAATATCCATGAAGCTCATCGTGAAAACTATTTTCTCTGGAAAAGTATCTAACTTCCAAAACGTATAGCTACGACAATCTACTATATAACTATTTTAATATGTTGCATTTAGTGACCCATTTAAGAAAGAAGCTAAATAACAGTGAAGCAAATAATATACTCGACATGCAACTGACAGAGTATGTACTAAAATCTATTTACGGTACGATTATGTTCCCACCAGTGTAGCGTAGAACATAGTGTGGTTGCCTGAAACGAAACAGTTAGGAGTAGGTCAATAACCCCCATGTACATGTAATATCCTAATGCGGAAAGAAAACAACGAATCAGAATTTTTGTTTCCTTGTTTTTTACTGGAAATGTGAGATAAATGAAATGGACAATTTTTCTTATGTCCATTACTGAAATAGTGTGATACTGTTCTACTTATAATCCTAGGAAATCTTCCTCACAATTACTGCTGTCAAAAATAATATATTCCTTCGATGGTAGTGGAATAATATAAGACGCCCTTGCAGTTCAGTTGACGGAAATATTTGGGAGATACAGACCATATTGAAACATAAAGGCATATACTATGGTGTAAAAAGTCGTGGCCTACATCCTAATATCCTGTCGAAATTCCTTTTTCCGGTGAAGAGAACCAATTCTCGCATGGAATGGACGCAACAAGTTGTTGGAATTCTACAGGAATTTAGTCCTGCCGGCTTTTTAGCCTTCCATGATTGTGAAACTGGTACAGAACTGGCCTGACCATTACGTTAGGTAAATATTCGATGGGCTGTGCTGTGGCAGCCTCTGTGTAGAGTGCCCGCATAATAGGCAGCCAAGGCGGGCTGCTTAGCTTCATCAACAGTGGCGTGAGCAGTTTGGAGCAGGCCATATGGGGACTACCGTCTGACGCCGCTGAAGAGGTGAGAAGGGGGGACCTGCAGGTTTCTGGACAAAGCAATAATGCCGAAAACGAACATCTCGGGTGGCGGAACGAAAGGCGTTACTTAGCCTCAGAGCCTACCAGCGGACAAAGGGAATGCGACAGTGTTGCTAAGAGCTGACGTCTATTGGCACAAGATCGTATCGCTCCTGCAGAACCAGGCTTACAGACAGGTGGAGAAGGCTCTACAATAGCCGTGACAAAGAAGACAGTTTCACTTCTCAACAACTCGGGTATGGAACAGGACACAGTGAGGAAGCTCTACACCAGTGCACCAGCTCCACCTCGGCTATATGGGCTCCCCAAGATACACAAAGAAGAGGTTCCTCTACGCCCAATATTAAACACGATAAATTCTCCAATCTATTGACTAGCCAAACACCTGGCACAACTTCTCAAACCTCTGGTGGGTAGGTGTGCCCACCACATCAAGAATTCCACAGAGTTTGTTAAGACTCTCAAGGAATTACTTGCCTGCCGCGGTGGCCGAGGGGACTGAGGCGCTTCAGTCACGGTCTGCACGGCCACTACGGTCGGGGGTTTGAATCCCCCCTCGGGCATGGATATTTGTGCCGTCCTAGTTCGTAAGTAGTTCATAAGTAGTTTGTAAGTTTAGGGACTGACGACCCCGTAGTAAAGTCCCATAAGCTGTACAAACATTTGAACATTTGAAGGAATTACTTCTGGAAAAAAGTGATGTACTTGTCATTTTCGACGTCACGTCACTCTTCACGAGGGTACCGCTAGAAGACTGCTTGAACCTACTTGGGAATCACTTTGATAAAGAGAGAGTGGAATTGTTCCGCCATGCACTTACAACCACATACTTTCAGGGTGGGAGCAAGTTTCACCAACAGGTGGACGGAGTCGCCATGGGATCCCCATTGGCACCATGTATAGCAAATCTTTACATGTAAAGCTTAGAAGATATCGCCTTGGAGACAGCACTGCTGAAACCCAAGCTCTTCTACAGATACGTGGACGACACTTTTGCGGTGTGGCCTCATAGGGAGGAGACGCTACAAGAATTCCTCGGACATTTGAACAGCATACACAAGAACATAAAGTTCACAATGGAGTTCGAAGAAAACGGGTGCCTGCCCTTCCTCGATATTCTGATAAAGAAGAAATCATACGGCACACTGGGACACTCAGTTTACCGGACGAAAATTCACACAGACCTGTATCTAAACGCCAACAGCTGCCATCATCCAGCACAACGATAATCCGTGCTAACTACGCCAGTACGCAGAGCGCAGGATATATGTGACGAGGAAAGTTTAGCCCCTGAGATGCAGCACCGGAGGAACACCTTCCGAAAGAATGGCTGCAATGACACCCAAATAAGAGGCGCTCTCAAGATGTGCAAGACGAGAAAAGATACCCTTCAGAAAGAGGAGGATAGCAAACGCCTGGCGTTCGTCCCATATGCTGGACCGCCCACGGCAAAGATTGCCAGAATACTAGAGAAGAATAAAATTAAGACCATCTTCCGTCCCCCATCTAAAATCAAGAACATGCTGGGCTCCATGAAAGACAAATTAGGACTCAGAACACCAGGGGTCTACAGCATTTCCTGCGAATGTGGAAAACAGTACATCGGACAGATGCAGCGCTGCATCACGCAACGCCTCTCGGAATACGTGAGATGCGTCCGCCTGGGACAGACTGAGAAATCTGCAGTAGCAGAGCACAACCTCAGTCAGGAGCACACGTTCCAGTTTGAACAAACCAAGTTGCTGTGTCGAGCGGACGGCTTCTGGGACTCCATCTATAAAGAACCATTGGGGGTAAGGATACGCGACAACTTGGTCAATCGCGACAGCGGTTTCCACCTCAGCACTGCGTGGGATGCAATATTGTCAAAAATACGCCGAGAGCGCACCGACACACTCATGACAGCAACGACGGATGGAATGAACAGGCCGCACCAGGACGAGACGCCGGGACCTTCTGAAGCTGCGCGAGTACCCCCACCAACGGGCGCGGCTTCCCCCCTCCACGCGCCGCGGCGACGATTCCGCGCGTGCCTGATTGGCCCGTCTGGCGTGGCAGGCGCAGGGATGCTGCTGGTCCAGCAGCTATATAACCCGTTCAGGACATGAACCCGATCATTCGCTCAGTGACAGCCGTAGTGTGCGGACCGTCGCGGAAGCTTCGCAGCGCATTACGGTACTGCACTCTGGCCATAGCTGACCTGCTAAGTTCGGGTAACGTCGCGGAGATTCCAAGGTGGGGTCAAACCTAGTATACTCTGCACGTAGGAGCGACCAACTGCGTTTTTCCAAAACTACAGTTTGGCGCTCAAGAAGATTCTAGCAGCGGCAGAAGTGAGCGAGAAGTTGATGTCTTCGTCCTGCGGAATGGTTAGTATGAGTGGTGCCTTGGGGCCACAGCGGACGTCCGCTGATGGCGCGAAGCGCGCCTTTTTGTTGCCGCGGGCCGCGCCGCTGGCCGCTTCGGGCGCCTCTGCCGCGGGGTGCTCCTTGACGGCGGACAGGTTGACTGGCGCGCCGGCCTCGACGCGGACTGCCGCAGAACCAGGTTCTGCTCCTCCCGAGCGTAGGGAATCTGAGGGCCAGGGCCTGGAAACCAGCCGCAGTGCCGCAAAAATGGTATCTGCCGCTGCCGTCCAGTCGCCCGCGTCCTCCATCATTATATTAGGGTCAGTACCACAGTCGGGATACCCTACGGTGACAACGACGACTGTGGCTGGCAATCCCTTGGCAGCAAGCCCCCTTCACGCTCCGGACATGGCTAAGACACATAATTCCGTCACACACAGGACAGGTACAGCCTCATTCACAGTCAGTGCTTGCAATTCCCCCCGTCCTTCCCCTCTCCTTAGCCCACTCCTGCTCGCCAACGCTCAAAACCAATTGCCAGCCTATATCTCCGCCCTTGGAAAACGCGAGCAAACGTCCAGTCAGCCGACTCCTATCCGCCCCAAACCCAGAAACCCACTACCAACCAACACTACACCTTCCCTCAGATCCCAATCCCTAAAATCCCCTCCCTACAAAACTACCTCCAGCAAGCAACGCTCCAAAAAGGAGAAGCGCCAGAAGGCTAGGAAAACTCCCTCCACAACCTCTCCTACACCTCCAACAACTGAGGAAGTAGCGTTGCCTGAGGCGCCGACAGCAACTGCCACACGCCCTGATGAGCAAGACATGGGGGGTTTGTCATGGCGAAGAGAACGTTTCGTCAGCCAAACCTTCCTCCAGCTCAGCGGCTACTACCAACCCCAAACAGATTTTCGGCGATAGCTGAGGAGCCAGCGGCAACACAAATAACAGCACACCCTGACACTCAGAAATCGCACAACCTCCCACCAATTGTCGCTGAGT
Source organism: Locusta migratoria (assembly GCA_026315105.1). Taxonomy (NCBI): domain Eukaryota; kingdom Metazoa; phylum Arthropoda; class Insecta; order Orthoptera; family Acrididae; genus Locusta; species Locusta migratoria. The sequence continues at coordinate 320,058,542 of CM048748.1, read as the reverse complement.
TTCCGCGGGATTATAAGGATCTCTACGACTTGGCGAATGCAGCTCTTAGCGGAGAAAATTTCAAAGCCAAACCTGCCGGAAGGGACAAAATAAAACTAACTCTCACCACCTTATCTGATTACAACATAATAAAACAAACACTCGCGACAATCAAATACTCCACTACACATTCCCCACAACAAAAACACGGAACAAAAACATTGTAATCAGGGACCTACCAAGACGTCTGTCCCCACAGGCGATCAAGGTAGACCTGATTTCCCAGGGGTTCGACGTTAAAACGGTCAACCAGATGCAGAAGCCAGGCAACGAAGAGAAATGGCCACTATTCCAAGTAACAATGCCTGATATTCCCCAAAATAAGCGGGAAATCAGAACAATTATGGCAATTCCTGTCACCATAGAGCCACTGCGTAATAAGACCAAAACGGTGCAGTGCTTTAGGTGTCAGGGACTGAACCACATCGCAAAGAATTGCAACATGCCTATGCGGTGCAGAAAATGCGCCAAACCCCACGACACACGCAGCTGCACACTTAAAAACAAGGACCCGCAAATTAGGTGCGCGCTGTGCGGCGGAAACCACACAGCGAGCTACCAAGGTTGCGTGGTCCACAAGACACACACAAGCAAGGTACAAGGCGTCAAGGCAGCCCCCCACACACGCAGACGAAACACCACAAACCCCCAAAACCACACATTTAAACTAACAGAAACACACGCAAACACGGCCTGGTCCAAACCAAGGCCAGATACACCAGGGCGCACCTACGCCGAAGTGGTTTCTCCTGAGAGAAGCCGCGAAAGCGCTGCAGAAGCCCCAACACCACAACAGCAAATACAAACACAAGAACAACACCGGGAAAGACAGGGTAACGACCAGGCCCAACAAGACAGATCAAGTCCTAGGGAACCCCACACAACTGCCCCCCAGACAACTGCCTCAGACCAGCTGTTGAGTACATTGGTCCAAACCATGAACCTCATCATGCAAATGATGCAGGGTTTCAGGGATGCCCAAAGACAAAACACCCGGATCCTCGCTGCCCTTCAGGCAGCAGTTCAGCAGTCGCTTCCCTCTGCGACTACATCAGTAGCTCCACAACCCCATCATGGATAGACGCCCACACATCCAAGGCCTGACAATGTGCGCCTTTAATGCAGATGGCCTTGTCAATCAAATGGTCGAGTTCAGAGAACACATGAAGGAGTTCTCAATCGACATGTGTATGATGGGTGAAACCCACCTTAAAACGGGAGTTAAAGCGACAATTCCCCACTACATTTGTTACCGTAGGGACAGGCCAACCGCAGGCGGCGGGGTGGCCATCTACATAAAAAGAGGGATCCCACACCACCAGGTTTACGTCCCAGCTACCAACAAAATGAAAGCAGTGGCAGTAGAAGTAGAAACAGCCACCGGACCCCTAACAGTTGTTGCAATATATCGAACCCCAGGAGACCACTTAGATGAGGGAGATATATTAGCACTAGGGCAAATAGAAGGAAAACTCCTAATAGGAGGCGACTTCAATGCCAAGCACCCAGTCTGGAATTGCAGGATAACCTGTCCAGAAGGCGCCAAACTGCAACAACTAGCGCGCACCCACCATTTTGAGACATGGGGTCCAGTCGAGGCCACACACTTTCCAAAAAATGGAGGTAGGCCCGACGTGATAGACATAGCATTAACTAGGAGGATCACGGGATTTGTGACTGCAAGGACAATTAACAGAATGTCCTCCAATCAGAACCCCGTCATCTTTGAGGTCGATGTGGGTGAATGGGTAGCACTCCCACAGTACCAGACGTCATACAAGCGTACCAACTGGGAGCAATACCGAGAAACTGTCGCATCGGATATTGCTCGCGCTCCGCCTATTACCGCAGATACAGTGGAACAAGCGCTACACGACCTCACAGGGACAATTCTACAAGCGGCGGAGGACGCCACCCCTCCCATGAGGGACGGCCCTCCACCGCAAATACAATTCCCAGAACACCTGTTAGCGCAAATTCGGCACAAAAACCGAGTGGCCACAGACTGGAAAATAACAAGAGATCCAGCCACCAGGAGGCTGCTCAACAGATTACAGGGGGAACTGAAGGTCGCGCTCAATGAGCACAGAAACCAGCAATGGCAAAACCGCCTCAGAGCCCTCAACATACAGGACCAAACTTTGGAATGCCACAAGGCAGTTCACAAAAAGACGCGCTAGGTTGCCTCCTCTGCACGGTGAGCGGGGTCTGGTCTTCAGCCATGCTGACAAGGCCAACGCCCTTTCCGACTCATTTGAGAAGCAGATTCAGGCAGCAGATCCCCAAGACGAGGACCACGAGCATGAAGTTACAGTAAGACGTCAGCTGCGTGTCTTCCTCAATGCTGAGGACGACCCAGAGGATGAACCTCCACTTTTTGCCCCTGAAGACGTGGCAAAAATAATCAAACACCTTCTAAACAAAAAGGCGCCCAGTCACGATAAGATCAGCAACCAGTTAGTTAAAAACCTCCCGCCATCGGCAATCACACTACTCGCGGACGTCTTCAACGAGATTACTCCTACCCGTGTGTTTCCAGCTTGCTGGAAGCATGCGGAAGTGGTCGCGATACACAAACCAGGGAAAGACCCCTTATTTCCGCAGCATTACAGGCCAATTAGCCTCCTGCCAACTCTCAGCAAGATCTACGAGCGCCTCCTGCTAGTACCCATACAGTATCACATCTCTAGAGAACACATTCTACCGGATTTCCAGTTCGGTTTCCGGGAGAAACATTCTGCCCCCCAACAGATCATGAGAGTAGTTGAAGCTGCTACAGCAGCCTTGAATCGAAATGGCTACTGCGGGATAGTACTACTGGACGTGGCAAAAGCCTTTGATTCAGTATGGCACAAGGGGTTAATTTACAAATTATACACACAGGGATTCCCCGGAAGTATAGTAAAGATTATCCACAGCTATCTTACGAATAGGACTTTCTCTGTCAAAGTAGAAACTTCCACCTCCACCAGAAGGCGTATTCATGCTGGGGGTGCCACAGGGATCGGTATTGGGCCCTGTTTTGTACAGCCTGTACACTGCAGATATACCGACTGTCCCCCTGGTGCACACAGCTCAACAGCTGACGACACAGCCTTTTTCACAAGAAATGCGAACAAGGGCCTGGTCATACGTAGGCTAAAAGGGCTCTAGATAACACAGACACATGGTCCCGTCGCTGGCGAATCACCATAAATGCCGAAAAGACTCAGGCTATGCTGATCACTAAAAAGATCGGAAAACGCGGTCCTCCTCAAAACCCACCCCCTCTCCTTCACCTCCAAGGTTCCCAACTCCCCTGACGCAGAACTGCCAAACATTTGGGAGTAACCCTGGACCAACGTCTCACATGGAAACCCCATGTGGACGAGGTGTACAGGAAAGTCTGCGCCAGAATGTCCGACCTCTAACCCATCCTTAACGTCAATAGCTCCTTAACCCCCTCCGTTGGAATCAACGCATACCTATCCCTAATCCGTCCCCAAATGGAGTACTCCTGCCCTGCCTGGGCGTACGCAGCCAGGGAACACCTGGACAGACTCCAAACACTCCAAAACCGTTGACTCAGAAGAGCCTTGCACCTACCATATGGTTTTCCCACGATCGACCTGCACGTTGCTGCTGGAATTCCCCTCCTGAAAGATCGTTTCCAAGATCTGGCAAGGGCTTTCTATGAGAGTTCCTCCAGATCTGGAAACGAACTTATCCGCTCCTTAGGTCAGTATGACATGTCCCGTGATAAACACAAACGTCCCATGACCATCTTTGATCCCTAGATCAAAGAGGAAAATCCCAGACACACATCCTCATTCCCACTCCTTCCCAACAAACCCAACACCATGCCCACCCAGGGCAAGCACTAGACACTCAAAGAGAAACTCCAACACCATCCACAGACAATTAATACACAGTACAAGACACACACACCAAAACGCACAAAGAGGAGTAAAAGCCAACAGGCTACAAACTCCCCAACATTCTCCTTCACAGAGAGGGAAGCAAAGGAGTGAGCAGCATGAACCCGACACTTTCACGCTGTACCTGTCACTGGTCCGTCCAGTGCTCGAGTACGCGTCTCCAGTCTTTGGAAACGCCGCCAACGTCGACATCCAGCTGCTGCAGACCATCCAGAACCACGCTCTGAAGACTGCCCTGCATCTTCCAACCGACCTGCTTCACGTAGAAGCCGGCATTCTACCGCTCCGAGAGAGATTCCGCGTCACCGCCAGGACCTTCTACGAGAAGACGGAGCAGTCCCACAACCGGCTCATCCGGCAATAGGGGACACAACAACACTTCAGGCCGACAACCTGCTGGCCTGACCTGCTGCGAGATCAACAAAAATCTCGTAGCAAACCAGGAAAAAAATATGACAATACACCGTCAGTAATCGGACAGTCTAATTCCACTCATACAGCCAGGTTCTAATACTTTTTCCCATGTTTCAGGTACAGCAGGAATAGCAGCAAATGCTTAGCCTGCACAACCATCGGACCAAGGTCGAGGTGCGTCAAGAAAGTGAAGCGTGAACCCGACACTTAGCCTGAAGATGGCAAGTAAGCAACTTGCCGAAACGTGCCAGAAAACGAGGCACTCACTCGGCTGTCAGCCCGAGAAGATTTCCTCATCGAGATCCGTCGAGAAAGTCTGCATTCACATATAAAACTAAAGGAGCTAAATCAGGTGAATGAAATGACGACAGCTAGAACTTATAACGCACAAATTCATGCCGTTCCGATTGTTAGAGCTTTCCCCGATGAAACCAAAATTATGTACAACAACATCAACAACAACAATAACACACACACACACACACACACAAGTGTAAGACGTATGGCCGTGCAGCTCCATAAGTAAACGTATATGACACACTGTCCTTTCCGTTTCCTTCTGTGTTTTAGTTTTTATAACACTTGTCTGTGTTGGATGACGTACTTCTAACTAATAGTAGAAATACGTTGGAAACTTTATTGCAGTTCAAAATTTACCTGTAATTTTCGTTACGCTTATGCGAATAGCAAATACGAATTAATCGGATTTATACCCGGATAAACAGACGAGTATGACCGATGCCGATGAGATTTTCTATTTCGGCCCTAATATTGTCTACACCTTTTGGGTACTTGCCTATCTCTCGCCTTACAATGAACTAGATGATTTTTATATTATTTTTCAAACTTATTTATAATTAATTATAAGATTTTAGAGTTTTTCGTTACAGTCTTAAGACTCTTACGGTACAGCTTATAATTCGCATTTTTTTCTGTTCCTTTTTACACCCAGAGTGCAGTACATCCTCAACATAAATCATTTTCTACTGCTAAAAAGATCAAGCAGTCATTACATTTAAAATTAAGAATTTTACAGGCGATTCGTAATGAAAATAATTCAGCTTATTATTATGCTACATACCCCTAGAGGGTTTAGGAAATCTGAAAAATGGTAATTGTGGTGTCTTTTAGACGTTGTTGCTGCATTCCATTACGCTGTAGTGCTCCCGGTTGCAAAAACCATCACAAAACGGCAGATGACGGCTTACAATGTACGAGACACTGCCACCTCACAAGTGCTGCCTGCTGGCCGTTTGGTGCGCTATTATCGCGGTGGGTAAGAAGAAACACTCGCTGGAGTGTCGTGACTGGTATGTTAGACTGTCGTGAAATGAAGTCCATGAATGGCTAAAACAATTCTCCACATAGCCGAGCGTAACTTTTTTTTGTCAACATCATCTGTAATTAGTTTTTAAAACACTATGGGTTGTCAGCGAGCTGAATGATTAATTCATACAAAAATCATTCTTGATCGCAAATTTATCTTAAATAGCCATCTTGAGTCCACTAAAAAGGTAATGCTACAGGTAATATAATATTAGAGGTATAAATTAATGTCTAAAGCAAGTATTTAAGTATAAGAAATAAAATACACAGGCCACCGGTTGTACTGAGTTGGAGCTGTCTGGATGATAGAATGTCGACTGCTGCAGAAGAGCAATCAGCCTTTAAATACAAAAATCTCCGCCTTCTGATTTCAAACGTTGGCCAATCGAGTATTAGTCCTAACAGAAAGTATTATAAAAATGCATTTCAATAGGCACAAAAACCAAATTATTATGTAGAATGGTTGAATTAATAAGACCTAACTTGTTGTCTATATATATGAACACTGTAGAAATTCTTTTAAGAGAATAAAAAACATCGCTAATCAGTTCTTAACCTATCCTCTGTGGTGCAGTGATTCTAAAGAGATCAATAGAATGTCGATATGTGCTGCAGACGACACTGCAAAGATACATAGGGTTCTTATCTGAGGTTAGTTTCTATTCATGGAAGTATATAAGGGAGGAATCCAGGGGGTCCGGGCACCTCTCTCCCTTAGCTGACATTTAAAAATGTAAATTAAAACTAAACTAGAATATTTGCCAATATCCGATTTCTTGAATCCTTTGCCACAAAACTGTGGTCATAGTAGTGCTTGTTTTGCGTAGCAATAATCTATATGGAGGTATGATTCAACAAACAATATCTGTGCCCTGCAGTTAAATGTGTTCCTGTTTAACTGTTGAATTGTCACATTTGAAACAAATATGAAACGAATAAGTTAGAGAGTTTTGGTTAATGAATCACCAGTTGCCGCCTTTTTGCATTATACAGATCCATCTGCCTTGGGGAGAACTAGATATCAAAACATTACTCTACGATTTTCTGGCTCTTTCTGTCAATTGTGATCTTTACAGCAAATCACGAATCCAGTCACACAAATGAGACCATAATTCGTAGACACGCAATTTGATTAAAAATTCCTTGTTAGTTTAAGAAGCCTTCTGGAAACCTTGAAGTATGGAATCAATTTGAGATTACGAGTTTCATTACTTCTTGAAAATAAAGATCTAGTTATGTTGCAAAAGAACAAAATTTTCTCAACTCGTATTGGTTGTCCCGGAACAGATCATTACTTGAAGGTAAATGTAATGTGTGCAAGCTAATATATGCTGCAAAATCCTACTACATATCGATGTAAGGAGTAATCCATTGAATTACATGCCTATCTCAGTATTTCCTTTCTTGAGTATTGGTGTAAACTGTGCCATTATCTAGGCACTGGTGTTCAATGGAACGATAGTTGTTTTACGGAGCTGTTATACTGCGGTCTCTGAAAGAAAACTAATTTGCTTGCATTTTAGACCAGAACTGATCAAATGTTTGTAAACGTATCGATCCACAATACTCATCAGTCCCTAGACTTACACAGTCCTTAAACTACACTATCCTAAGGACAAAACATACACCCACTCCCGAGGGATGACTAATATCAGATGGGGAGCAGCGGCGCACTCCGCAGCATGGCTCCATAGAGCGCTCGGCCACTCCCACGCGGCTCTGGCTCAGAAGCTACAAGTAAAGTCATTATTATTCCCTGGCGGCCCCTCCATCAATTAATATCTTACGTCTAACAATGACTAAGTATTTTCAACAGAGAAATGCAGTTTTCTTTGGTATTTTCATACATTTATTTTCAGAAAACTTCACATGCATATAAAACAAATTCCACAAAAAATTGGATACCATTCTGTGTGCCACTAATTATTAAAATGTACAGCCTAACTGCATCAGCTCATATATTTCCTCTACTGTCCAAGCTCCACAACTTTACACGACTGCTGACACTCAACCACTGAACTACTGGTGCCGCACACCATCGATATTATAATTACTCCAAAGAATGCAGGCCTAAATCAAAGAAACTACTACTCATCCTTACAAGTAGACGCACTAAAAATGGGTAGATCGTGACCAGTGACCGGTTGCCAATGGAGATATGTTAATAGAAGAAGAGTAGACACGACACACATCATTACATTAACCCTTTAATTTTTTCCATTGTCTCTCAAACTTATCAAGATTTTACCACAAATTCATTTGTAGCTGCTTGTATACATAGTGTTACATATGTTAGTAGCTCGTCCTACAAATTATAAATTGTAGAGTGAATCACTTTGACAATTAGCTGCACTGAGTGACTCCTAACTTGTGCGTTTGTTTACATTAGTATTCCTCCTTTGCCATGTAAAAGTAGTCAATCACGTACTACTGATGCATTACGAGTTGCTTTCTGGAAAGATAAAAGGCATAATAGTGACAATTACTACATTGGGTAATCATGGAGCTATTTGTTGCTAGTGGTGCATAATAATTTAATGGAATTTTTTCCAATATTCTTCTTAGGTACACCCACTATACATTAATCGTCGTAATTTTTATAGCTTCAAGTAAGAAGACATTAATTAAAGGGTTAAAATAACCAATGGATAATATTTACTAGTCGCGTCCAGAAAGTAAGTTCCGTTTGCTAATAAAGTGAAATTGTACAAAGATACAGAAGAAATTTTTATTGCACAAAATTCTACACCTCTTAAACTACTTTTCAACAAAACTGACGAAATTTTGTAGGCACTTGTCAAAACGTGCCACAAGTTTTTGCATGCATCCTTCACAGAAGGTTGCCGCCTGTGTATTCAACCATGTGGTAACAGCTCTTTATCATCGTTGAAGTGTTGACCATCAAGGACAGATTTTAGGTGTAAGAAGAGATGAAAGTCGCTAGGAGAGAGGTCCGAGCTGTATGGAGGATGATCGAACAGGTCCCATTGAAATTTCCGTAAATTGTCCGGTACATTCGGTGTGTGAGGTCAGGCATTATCTTGAAAAAAAGAATCTTTTGAAAGTAATCCTCTTCTTACACCTAAAATCTGTCCTAGGTGAACAACACTTCAACGATGATGACGAGCTGAAAGAACATGTTACCACATGGTTGAATATACAGGCGGCAGCATTGTATGAAAAAAACACACAAAACCTTGTGCTACGCTATGACAATTGCCTACAATATTTCGGAAGCTATGTAGAAAGGTAGTTTAACAGTTGTAGATTTTTGTACAATCAATACTTTTTCTGTATCTGTACCCGTTCTTTTTATATAACCAAACGGAACTTACTTTCTGGACGCGCCTCGTATAAAATGAGAAAGTAGTAATAATATTACTATAATAAATTAACTCTGACATCTGTCTCTAAATTATAACAAAATCCTTTGCACAGCCTTCTGTATTTCCATATATTGCATATGTCCTTTTTATGTGACAATACATAATGTACTTTAAATCTTTTTTTTACATTTTCTCTGGCTGATTATTATTGCTCTGTTACATTTATTTCACTTTGACATACCACAATTTAATAACGCACCGCTAATCGGTACATAGTACGTAATGATAAGCCGCACAGCACAGTAAAGTGGGTGTTGACAGTACTCGAGTTCCGGTCCGGTAATTGCATGAAGGCCTTGGCTGGGCTGTAATGGCTTGTTTGTGAAGCTGTTTGCATGGTGAAACAGGTCGCAGCTCGCCGGCAGGGCCCTTTGACGGGATCCGGCAGGTAGAGGCCTACCTCGCTAAAAGGGAAGGCGGCCCCGTGTAATGTAGTGAAGGGCCAGACGCAGATTATGCACCAGGCTGGTCGCCAAAACGGGCTGTCTACCTGCTGGCGGGAGGCTGAGGCTTTTCTGCATCGTCCGCACATGTAGGCCTACCTTTTTCCAAAGAAAGAAGGCTCACGATGAAGCTCCAACAGGCAACTTTATGAGCTGCGCAATTTGTGTGCATTTCTAAAGCAATACGTCCGACTATAACGTTGCCCTTGCTTCGTATGATGCCATAATTGTTAAAAGTAGATTCCGTGATTATATTTTTTGGACAAGGAATTGATGGTACCGTATGTTTGAATTTGAAATAAGTTAAAGTACAGCACAAAATGAACATTAAAGCAAATAAACCGCGGGTTGCATATTAAAGTCGGGCACCATACAAACAACAGCACGTTATAAGACTTACGGAAAGCATCTAGCTGGATCCTGCGCTTCGTATTGTAGAAGCTGGAAATAACTCTTTTTTTTTTTTTTTTTTTTTTTTTTTTTTTTAAATATATGAACGTTGAAGATACTTTCCGTAGTAGATCAATGATCAGACTGTTCACTTTGCTTTTCATTGTTGTGTGACCGTGGGTGGAACATGAAGTTACTGGCAAAGATAGAATCATAAAAAATAAATAAAAAATAAAAAAATGATCGGACTTCGTGAAATTACAAAAGAAATGACTGCAGGTTCTAAATTCAAGCAAAGTATAGTATAAGGATGATTGATTGAAATTTTGCAGACAATGCGAAGCGATTTTAATGGTGTCTGAACATTAAACTATTATGGACGCCGAGGAGCTGAAAACAATAGAAAATAAGTATTTGACGAGGAGGGGTTCATTTAAATAAAAGCCAAAGAGAGGGGATGATTTAAAATTTAAGTAATATATTTTTACAACAACTTGCATCACAATACCTGACATTGAATGGATACATGAATGGAAGACGTCCGTACAGAACGAACATAGACAAGAGAGTGAGTAAATAACTACTATCACGGTTCCGTCTTCTCGCTTGTTTTTAAGTAAAAAATGACGAACGAAATGAAATTAGTTGCATTGCGAGTCAGGGGGAACCGGAGGCGATAAGCATCGCTGATCAAAGATAAACAAAAAAATTAAGTGTATCGCTACACGACTTTTTACGGATTGTCCATGTACGGAGTGGCCGGTGATACTTTAAATTAAATGGTATGCACATTTCTTACATGTCCCCGAAAAAAGTGAAACGACCGGGAAAAAAATGCTTCTCTTCAAAGTTGTTTCAGACGTTCTGCAATGATTTCATTGTTTCCTACATGAATATTCGTTGTTGAAGTGAGTAGCTTCTTAGATACATCTCTGGAAAATTAAAATAACACCTTGAATTCGTCGATCTATTTTATTGACACATTCTTCCGGAGGTATGCAATACATGATCACACTGGCAGAGGTATACGTTTATGACTACAGTTACAAGAGCGTGTGCAAAGTACCAAGTATGTCCTCCTTTTGAAGCAACTCAAGCTATAATTCTCCAGTAGAGACTCTTATAAGGGGTACGGAATATAGTCTTCCGCAATGAACTGCCATGTAATTTCCACCTGGTGTCTCAGTTGGGAGATTTCGCGTTGGTCGTCCAGGTGGCGGATGATGACGTTTCATCCTGTCCCAAACGTGCTCAGTGGGGGACAGATCTGGGAATCGTGCTGGTATAGCATGTACAGGATACATGTGGACGTGCACTGTCCTATTGGAAAAGGATTTCGACTTGTTGGTGCATGAATGGTAGAAAACGTGTTGAATGATTTTTTCAGAGTACCGTGCTCTGTTGGATGTTCCCTCCACTGTAACGATAGGAGAACAACCAATGTAGGCTTGACTTCCCCCACCTTTATGCAGCGTGTCGGCTCTGTGTGCCTCTGTCGTATACACTCCACATTTTCTTGCTCCTCTGCACGACGCCATACATACATAAGACCATCTTTGGAACCGACGCAGAAGCGAATCTCATCACTTAAGACGACCCGTCTCCTCTGATCCTTCCATAAGTGTTAATTATGACACCACTGTGAAAGTGGCTTGTTAAATTTTATATTGAAAGATCCCTGGTTGTAGAGATCAGGAAAGGCAAGTTAAAACGCTCAGTGCTGCTCCAAATTACTTTGTCAATTGCTACAGTTATTGTGCTACAGAAATTTATCTGACTGATTACTCCTTAAGAGAGCAGCCAACGTTTTAACAAACACAAAAATAATATACAAGAAGGAATAGATAATGGGACGGGGAGCATGAAATTATAAAGCAGTAGTTCGATACTTTAGATTATATCTATGCAAAAAAATAAACAAGCAAAAAAAATGTCAGGAGACCAAATAAGCACAATGATGAAGCACACACCTTGTACAACAGTGAATAAATTATTAAGTTACTGCCCGTAATAAAATGGTTTCTGGAGGGAACGTGGGAGGATATTTGTAAATACACAGGGGATAAAGAAAGCACACTCATTCACTCACAGACACGCATATAATGCTTGCGACACTTACTCAATCGGGAACATTTCAAAGTAATTGCAAAACAATGTGTTGGCAGTGTTTTGACAATTTAAAACTATACTATGCACGAACAAACTCATGTGCAGGGAGGAAGTGGCATACTATCCTTAGGTACCACATGGTGTATGAACACGGTGAATTATATTGAATTTACAAAAAGAAATTAATTTAACATAAACAAGTAAAGCACAAGTGAGAATTCAATTGAAGAAAGCTGGTATCAATAAAGAGCATGCCTGAAGGCCGAAGTAATGACCGTTATGAAAGCACATTGTGCTATCGGTCATACCAAGATAGGAAAGACGGAATCAGTCCAGAAATTTCTAGAAATAATTTAGCATGCTCGCAGAAACAGATTCCACATGAAAACGTTAGTTAAAAGCAACAAGGAAGTCAAACATTCTAAGTTTACGCAAAGGCTGAAGGCCTCACACGTGTATTTTAACTTGAGAAAACAAGGCACAAAAATGATTACCAGATTGAAAATACAAATACTAAATTTACATTAAATTACTCGAGTTCCGAAAAATAAGAAACGCTTCGCCTTGCATAATGAAAGAATTACTTAAGAAAAACTCTCAGTATTAACCCAAAAATGCCTTGATCACAAATAAAGTTCTAACATGATCTGGCGAAATACTCACTTCAGCAGTCGCAGGAAGAATGCTCCTCAAGCCACACACAGAGAGTTCCCTGGCCGTACTGGACGTTAGGGTGCGTTCAAAGCCTGCTGTCTACCAACCCTCTCTATCTGAGGGAGATAATAACCTCTACTACTGTTCCAGAAAGGTCTCTTTTGTTACCTCTTTGGTACTACACTAAGAACAAGCCACCTCGCCATCTTGTCAATTAAGGGTGTCTCTGGTTACGTAGCAGAGGCCAGTGCAGATGACATACGAAAACACACATTTTGAACTATAGTAAACGAGGGCTAACATCCGAAGTGGCGACTGTAATCCATTGCGCGGCAGTCACTCAATATTAAAAACAACCTTCCACATTCATACGAACACACAAGTTCAATCACATGGGTGGAAACCTATATAAACATGAGGCATAGATCATTAAAAAAAGAAAAAAAACTCATGTACAGATGAACAAAAGTAAAGGTGGAGAAGCACTTTAGAGTAATGAAAGTAGACCTTTTTCCCAGTTCAAAACTCAAAATGGAACACAGCCACACATTCAGTAGATGTGTTTCAACTGGAGGCGGGATAAACGATGTTCTGACGTGATTGGCAGTCGCCATAACGGCATGCATGATCGTACATCATAGTGTGGCGAGACATATCCTGCACTGGCTATTTTCCTCTAGCGATAGTCGAAAAAATATTGAACAATGCACGGTACACCAAAATAATCTTTCAACCCGTCTTGCTACCGTTCATGCTCCAACAAGCCGACGTGTTATTCCAGCAGGACAATGCAGGTCCACACTTATCCCAGATAACCCAATGTGCTCTTAAATATTCAGCATGCTTTTGCGAGGTCTGCACGACCGGCACGAAATCTGGCGCAACTGAGGCACCAGGTCATTCTAGGCCATTCCGTAAGACTACATTCGACAACTCTACGATCGACTGAATGGGAGAACTGCAGCTTGCATTGCTGCAAATCGAGGGTATAGAAGATACTAGCGTCGACATTGTGCTCGCTCTGGCGTGGATAAAATTCTGCTCTCTTGGGTCGACGGATTCATGGTGTTCTTTTTCCACTTTCTAAGAGTGTATGTATAGTATTAATGTTTCCAAATGTAATAGACACTTGTGTTAAGAAAAAGGAGAATTATCTTGAAACGATTAGAGATCGGAAGTTCATATTTAAGAATTGTTGTTCACTTGTTCACTGAAAAAGGCCTATTGTTCAATTTTCTACATTTACACTAACATTCTTCGCTTCATTCTCCTATGAGATCAGTTGGCCTGCATTTAAAATATATATATACAGCGTGTCCCAGCTATCTTGTCCACCCAAAATATCTCTGGAACAATAACAGCTATTGGAAAACGACTTTCACCGGTATCAATGTACGGCTGGGGCCCATGAATGTACATATTTGGAAACATTCTAAAACGAAAGCAAATGTGTTATTTAACACAAACTTATGTAACGGACACCCTATATTTTTTCTTCAGCAATCCATAGCATGACAAATCGCATAAACAATGGCCTTGATTGCATCAAAATATTCCAATTACATCCCGAGATATTGCGACGCGAAGTTGACGCTTGAAATACGCGAAACGCGCGGCTAGTGCACGTCCTGCGACTCAGGCGAGAACCCCATGCTGCTCAGGACGTGCGCTAGCCGTGCGTTTCGCGTATTTCAAGCGTCAACTTCGCGTCGCAATACCTCGGGATGTAATTGGAATATTGCGATACAATCAACGCCGTTGTTTATGTGATTTGTCATGCTATGGATTGCTGAAGAAAAAATATAGGGTGTCCATTTTAAAAAAAACATAAGTTTGTGTTAAATAACACATTTGCTTTCGTTTTACAATGTTTCCAAATGTGCTCTTAAATATTCAAAAGTTCTTGAACTGTATAACTTTTAAATCACTTCTTTGCCTGCTTAAATATGTTCATTGTCTTTCGCGTTCTTATCGTAGTTGAATTGTAATATTTTCGAGGATTCGCGGTGCCTATACTGTTCGTAATTTATCGACAGAACACGTGGACAATATCAGACTAAGCCTTCAGCTTTTCCATCATTCAGTGCACGTGAGTGGTTAATAATTGTATAGCTAATTTGCTAAAGTGTTTCCTAGTGAGTGTAGCGTGATAATTTTCCCTGAAAATTGTCTATTCTAACTTGTAATCTGTGTACTTGTCGGCCCACGTGGTCGCCGATTAGCGTGTTCCCTGTCGTGGTTATTACCATTAAATAGATCTTTTTCCTCTGTGTACAAAGAACCGTTGCACGACGTCTATCGTGTTTTTAATTTTCATGAAATAGAATTATTTCACTTTTCTGCATTTTTGGGACCGAACTCTGTATTGTGCTGTAGCAATCTGCAACCTTGCTTATCTAATAGATATCATTCCTCTGATCAGAAAGAATGGTTACACGATATATTTCGCGATCTTTCTCTTCGAAATTGATTTTGTTAACTTTTGCATATTTTGTGTTCCGATTTTGTAGAGTGCTGTATTGATCTAACAACTTTAACCTTCTGTTGCTATTTTCTCCCTGTGATAAACGAACGCCAGGGCGACCGTTTTTAGATATTATTTTATGGAATCTTGATTTAATGTATAGTTAGAAGTTCTAGGGAAACTTTAACTTCCATCTGTACACCACACTTTGTGGTCTTAAATCAAGTTATAAAAAAAAATTATAACAAACAAATTTATGTATATTTTCCTATTGTTTGATTTGTAATTCATGTAATTCTTATATACGCAGGCGCTTGAGAATGACAAACTGTCGAAACAGCTGTAGCATTATTAAATAAAATATAAGCAGCAATCCGGAACTTTATTGCAAAGAAGTTCTATTTCATTGTGCCCGAGTGAACCTTTGACCTGCATTCTCCACATTGCTTGGCTGTCGTCTTGGTGTATTGGTGTCAGGTGCTTGGTAAGTACCTGCATGGCTTGGCGTATGAATCTGTGTGTGAATGTGCTACAATTCCTCCGCCCCCCCCCCCCCTGCGAAACGTGATCATAATTAACCTGTACTCAACTTTGCAGTTAGGCAATTTTAGGGCCATTGTAATTGTGGATATTTTGAATATTTTGTAAGGTGTGTTTTTTTATTGTAATTAAAAAAAGGGTCTTCCCCTTGTTTTTCTTGTTCTGAACAATAAATTAATTTGTTAAACTATAATCCTTTTGTGCTAATTTAAATTCTCCCCTCATCATTTATTTTGGATTAATGTGGGGTAATTTGTTCATGTATCTTGTGTCTCTGCTCCCTTCTGGAGTAGAGAATATTTGCGTTTCCGTTGCCAACATTTATTTTTGATTTAGATCCATGACTGCGGATCATTATTTAATTGTGTGGAGCTTCCACTAAAGATTACAGTAAAGGTAGAACTGTTTGCTTAACTTATAGAATCAGAGTTTTGCTTAAGGGAACTGTATACTTGCGCCGCTGTGTGAATATCGCCGTAATTAGATATTGTGAACAAGCAGTCAATGGTTAACTTCACAAACACGGCTAGTTAACAGTCAAAAGAACAGCGTGCGAGTTTCAAGTTGCAGTTCAACGCCATCGATATTCTTCGTGTGCATAAGTGCCATACGTATAGACAGCTTCTGAGCCACATTACCCGTCAAGAAATACAGGGATTGGCGACAAGGGTCTCAAGGGAACTGAGTTTCTTGTGCATTGCGGCAGGGTAACTATAAGATGTGGGCATAAAAATTCATTATGGTAATGGAATCGAAAAAT
This sequence comes from Locusta migratoria, assembly GCA_026315105.1. Taxonomy (NCBI): domain Eukaryota; kingdom Metazoa; phylum Arthropoda; class Insecta; order Orthoptera; family Acrididae; genus Locusta; species Locusta migratoria. The sequence goes on along the minus strand of CM048748.1, from coordinate 320,042,100 downwards.
TATCGTTGGGGAAAAGAGCTCACTGAGGAGGGACTAGACACGGTTAGCAACTGTAACCCCCGATCTTGGCAGTCCCTGTGGAATATGAGGAACCACGTTCGAGAAAAATGGATCGTGGTTTGGATGGTTACAGAGAGCATAAATGTTGCTGGCGCCTGAGGACTGAAGGAACCTGAGCCTCCACGAATAAAATGTTGTCAGGCCTCGCTTCGAACGCTCCAGCCGCAAGCCTAACTCCGCAATGATGGATTGGGTGCAGCATCCGCAACGCTGAGGGCGCTGCTGAACCATATGCCAGACTCCCTCAATCATCCGGGCCTCTTCAACCTTGGCCTTTCAACAGTGTACAACGATCTGTACTCCAAGTGGGGTTGCTCCAGAGGCAGAGGATATTAAAGTCTTGCTAGAATTTGTTCTTCGCTTCTGCTCACGGAAGTGAGGAAGCAATGTTAGACGGGCGTCAAAGATCAGACACAAGAAATGGTGATTTTCCACAACCTTAGCTCAGTAGTGGCAATATGGATATAATGGGTGGACGGACGCCGACAGAAGTACAGAACACAGGTTTTTGTGGCATAAAACCGAAACTGAGAGTCCGTGACCCAGCAGTCGGCGTTCAGTAACACACAAATTGAAAGAACTGAAGGATCTGCCGAAGTCGTCACGATATAACGACAGAGATACTGACGATCCCATAGCTGTTGATAGGCCATTAATGATTACTGAATACTAAAAAACAGGGGAACCTTCCGTACAGAGCCCTGGTGAATCCCATTTTCCTGGATTCGTGAGGAGCTGTGGGAAGTACAGATTTGAACACGGAAGATGTAAACGGCTAAGGCGTATTCTTAAGAAAAGAAAAAGAAAAACCTAACAGCCGCTTTCTAACTCTTTACTCTTATAATTCATCAGTTAAGGCGTACCAATCATGCCATTTTCAAGCCCCCTACACAGTTACAGAAACATCAAACGGAAACATAGGTACAGCAATGTCATTCTGACAAAATGGTCTCACTGTAACAGGATATGCTTAATCCTGATGACAAAATTAAAACATACACTAACAACACCTTATGAGAGAGGATACCATGTTGTAGTTATATTTCAAACCGAGTGGGAAACAGATGCGTGGGCTAAAGTAGATGGGTTGGTATCGTGGAATCTTATTTAGCCTACATATCCAAATTAATTAGATTACTTCCACGCAATAAAAAGTCAAAATCTCCATAGTGAACACTGTTAGAAAAAATTAAATACAAGCCTACTGTATCTTCAAGTGTCAAGGGAGAATGTGAAGGGGCAGAAAAGGAGCTAAACAGGTTCATTATCGTGGTAAATTACACGTCCCATTCATCCTAAAGCCTTCTAAAATGATAAAATTCGTTGCAGTGTTCGCGAACAATATTTTTTGTACCATAAGTATAAATGCTGATGAAACAAAATATAATCCAGAGAATCTAATAACACACAACGAATTTGGAACCGCATAAGCTCTATTCTAGGGCAGAAAGGTGTGAGAAGTGTGTGGTGAAGCGGAACGGGGGTTGTGTAGGCAGAAGTTCCATTTCGTCAGAGAAGTTGGTTGAAGTCATGGAAATTTAAAACAACCAATTGGAATAATATAAGGCGCTCTTACAATTTAGTTGATTGAAATGTCTATATACTACAAAATATTCCAAAGGTTTCACAACTATAGAAGCTCCTTCATGTTCATTGCGTATAATACTCAATGTAATGACAGTTGTAATCTCTGTCTATAATATTTTGCCTATACTTTCACCATAATGTCTACCAGTCGGTTATGTACAGACACTTTGCGTACATGCTGTTTCAGTTTGTCAAAATGCAAGCTAAACAGCGCGTGTGCGTCCGCGCCGGCATCGACGTCTTAATGTTTTGTTTACATCTGGTGGCGAGTAGATCCAGCCGTCGCGGTCCCCCAAAGTGTATTGTAGTTAAATTATTAACGTAAGTAGATTTCAAGAGGTGTTAGCACGCTAGATATTTATTAAATTTATTACTTTTGAACGAGTGTCTACTTGCAGTTTTTAACGTAATTGCGTTTGGGAAACTTTCCGTTACGGTGTTTGATAACTCTTGTGCTCTCACTGTGTTTAGTGACGCTTGAATTTGCTTTTGTTTATACAAGAAACAGTGTAAATTTTTTAGTTGTGTTATTTGCTGTTTATTGATATTAGTAGTAGTAGTAGTAGTAGTAGTAGTATTTGTTGATATTACTTCATTTGTAGAGACTGAGATTTGTTGATTTCTATAGTTAAGGTACTTCGTCGTTCTTATTTAGAAACGCAGCTTACATGACGTAGACGTCTAGTTTTTCGTAACAAGTAAAAAGTGTGGGCTCTGTCGTAGGTTCGTGCGTAGTGGGCTGCAGTGTGGGATTTGTAGTAAGTATTTTCATGGGAGGGAATGCAGTGCGGAAGCCAGTGGGCACTGTGGTAAGGTTCTCTCCTAGAACTGCAAGATATGCAGCAGGAATAAGATGACAGAGGACCAGGAGATCTGCGCCCTTTAGGTGCAGTTGAAAAACGCTGAAGAGGAACTAGGTAGGCTGAGGAGGAGAAGGGGGACTGGGGAATGGGAACTGATAGTTGGCAAGAAGGTAGCTAGGAGGAGGTACTCCGATAGCTTCACTTTAAAAGTTGCAAATAGGTTTGACCAACTGTCAGAATGTAGATGAACCTCCTCTAGCTGTAGGTGTAGCAAGTATGCAGCAAACCTACGCTATCAGGAAGCCGAAATCAGTAGAGAGGTCTATTATGAAGAAGGTTCTGCTATTAGGCAGAGGTGTTGTCCAACAGTTGCAGGAAGTACTTGGGAGTGAGTACCAGGTCACCAGTATAGTGAAGCAGGATTAGCTCAAGTTCCTTGTAACATAGGGGACTAATGTAAGAATTCCTCAAACGAGGATCAGGTAGTGATATTGGGTGGGACCGGAAATAGTTTTGATAGGGACGGGGAGTATGATATAGGTGGTGATCTGGAAAGGATAACAACTGAAGGCACAAATGTGCATTTCGTGCAGCTGTTTCAGCTTCATATTAGGCCTCGTCCTAATACAGCTGTCAGGTGTTTTAACATGAAGCTTGGGGAGGCGCTCATGGCGGAAAGCATGGAGCACATTGCAATGGTGCCAGTTGAGACTATCCAGAGGTAGGATTTCACTAGGCACGGTTTGCACCTCAATAGGTATGGGAAGGTATGGGAAGGTAGGGGGTAAGGGTGTCACTCATGGAAAAATTCCTGTAGTATTTGTGTTAGGGCTGCACCATTTTTTAGACTGACGACAGCTGATAGGTATTCCTGCTTAAAGGAAGTCACTCTAATAAAGCAACCCGTTTCGATAAAGTTTAAGAATCTCAGTAATAAGGGAATTAGTATAGTTCATCAAATAATACTAGGTATAATGTTAATGAACTGTTTATTGATGTTGATTATTGTATTTCAGAGCACTTATTAAGTGATGTGGCAATTGAGAGACTTCCTTTGCCAGGATACAGCTTAGCTGTCTTCTTCTCTAGGTGTCCCTTGCAGTGTGTGGGAGTGGCCATGTATGTTAAACACGATTTTTCATCGGAGTCAGTCGATTTTTCTAAACACTGCACAGAAAAGATATTTGAATGTTGTGCAGGAGTTGTTAATGTTAATTAACCTAGTAATTGTTGTTATTTATAGGTTCCCTGACACAGAGTTCAAAATGTTTCTGCTCAAGCTAGAATTGGTTCTGGATTCACTTTATACGAAGTAAAAAAATTTAGTTGTGTGTGGAGATTTCAACATTAATTGTGTAAGTGATTGATCAAGAAAACGTAGCTGTGAGATCTATTTAATTCCTATAACCTGATGCAAAGAGTATTCTTTTCAACGAGAGTGCAATGCAGTAGCAGTTCTACCATTGACAATATTTTTGTTAATTCTTCATTATTAGAGGACACTCTATCAGCAGAATAGTAAATGACCTGTCAGACCACGATGCACAAATTTTAATTCTAAAAAGTATTTGTTATCAAAAAAAGTTAAACATAATTATCAACTACTTAGAAAAGTTAATGCAGTTGCACCTGAGAGCTTTTTAAGCCTAATTAAGGAACAAGAATGGCAGGATGTTTGTAATGTTGATAATGCAGATGATCAATATAATACTTTCGTGAATACATTTCAGACCCTGTTTGAAAGTTGCTTTCAGATAGAACGCTTAAAACAGTGTACTTCTAGTAACAGGCCGCTAGGGTGGTTGACAGACGGGATAAGCGTATCATGTAGAAGAAAGCGGGAATTGTATAAAAATGTTAGAAGCAGACAGAATGAAGATGCAGTAGCTCATTACAAACAATACTGCAAGGTTCTGAAAAATGTCATTAAGAAGGCTAATAGTATGTGGTATGCTAAAAGAATAGCAAACTCTCGTGAAGGAAGTGTCTGGTCAGCAGTAGGTAGAGGATAATAATGTCAGTTCGTAGTAGAAATGTTTCTGTTACTGATAAGTTAGATATATGTGCAGTATTCAATAACTACTTTCTGAACATAGCAGGTAAACTAAACAGAACTCTAGCTTCTACAGGTAATCATATAACCTTGTTTGGCTTTCCGAGGCTGTTGCCTGAAATGGTCCTCCATGATACTTACAAAGTGGAGATTGGGTCAATAATTAAATTACTAAGGACTCTTGTGGATATGATGGGGTATCAAATATTCAAATGTTTGTAAAGCTTAACCGTCTTAACTGCGGGGGTTATCAGTCCCTAAACTTACAAACTACTTATGAACTACCTTATACTAAAGACGACACAAACATCCATGCCCGTGGGGGAATTCGAACCCCCGACGGGGAACGGCGTCGTGCATCGTAGCATAGCGCCTCAATGCGATCGGCCGCTCCGCCGCGGCTGATGACGTATCTGTTCTCCATATGTTAGCCCAGTACTAAGCCATATTTGTAATTTTTCCTTTCAGAATGGTCAGTTTCCTAACAGATTATTCAGTAGTGAAACCACATTATAAAAAAGGGATAATGTAGACAACTACAGACCTATTTCTTTGCCATCGGCTTTTTCTAGTTATTGAAAAGGTTGTATATTACAGATTAACTTCATTTCACATAATTTGTTCTCAAACGTACTGTTTGGTTTTAGAAGTCGTTTAACGACTGAAAATGCTTTTTTTTTTTTTTTTTTTTTTTTTTTTTTTTTTTTTTTTTTTTTTCATTTCTCTGTGAAGAACTTGATAGGTTAAATAAAAGGCTACGGACATTAGGCGTCTTCTTTGATTTAACAAAGGCGTTTGATTGTGTTGATCACAAAATGTTGTTGCATAAGTTGGAACATTATGGAATACGAGGAGTAGCTCACTACTGGAACACATTTTACTTTAATAACAGACATCAGAAGGTAATTCTATGCAGTGTTGAAAGTGGCTATGACGTACAAACACAATGGGGCACAGTTAAGTGTGGGGTGCCGCAGGGGTCTGTTTTATTTATATAAATGGTATGCCCTCGACTATAACAGGTGACTATAAATTATTTTTGTTTGCCGATAATACCAGCTTGGTAGTGAAGGATATTGTTCGTAATATTGACATAGTCTCAAATAATGCAGTTCAAGAGATAGGTTCATGGCTTGTAGAAAACAAATTGATGTTAAATCACAGTTAAACTCAGTATTGACAATTTCTAACACATAATTTGACGAAAGCAGACATTTTGATTACATGTAATGGGCATATGATGAGACTGAACAGTTCAAATTTTTAGGTATTCAGATAGACAGTCTTGGAAAGCCCATGTTCAGGATCTTGTTCCATAACTAAATGCTGCTTTATTTACCATTAGAACAATATCTGAAATCAGAGATTTTTCAACACGAAAAGTAGTCTACTATGCTTACTTTCATTCACTGATGACGTACAGCGTTATTTTTTGGGGTAGCTCGACTGATACAAGAAGGATGTTGTCGCGTTAAAATGGAAACAGGCTTGACTTCGAAGGCAGGGTTGTCGACTGAACACAGCACTTATACTGAAAGCAGGTTTATTGCGAAGTGAAACGTACACGCAGCACTGACTGACTCTCGTGCAGAGAGCTCTGCTATTTATACACGGACACAATGTACCAGAACTCAGAATGTACCGGTTGGAACGGGAACAGCGTATCCATTGTCGTCTCAGCTTCACGGCCATGGAGCAGGAAAAACGGCGTGCAGCCTGTGGTGTCTTGTCTAGGGGTATTGTAAGCAAATGTCACGACTGGCAGTATTGATTCCCAATACTTCTGCTCAACATCGATGTACATCGACAGCATATCGGCTAACGTCTTGTTAAAACGTTCTGTAAGACCATTTAGGATGGTATGCAGTTGTCATTCTGTGGACAATGTCGCAACGTGAAATTACCTCTGATATTAGTTTTGCCTGGAATACTTTTCCACGATCAGATATCATCACACGTGGTGCTCCATTCTTCAAAATAATGTCTTCTACAAGGAATTTTGCGATCTCTGGAGCTTCTGCAGTCGGCACAGGTTTGGTGACAGCGTAGCGGGTGAGGTAGTCAGTGCAGACGTTATCCATCGGTTACCGGTTACCCGCTTCAGGAACCTCCCTAAAACATCGAACCAAACTCGATGGAATGGAGCTGCTGCAGGTGGAATCGGTACGAGATAACCTGGAGGTAATTGCGGCACATGCTTCCGTCGCTGGCACTCTTTACAGAGACTCACATAGTGCTTGACAGATCGGTAGAGACCCTTCCAGTTGTACTTGCGTCTGATTCTGCCTAGGGTCTTCACGAATCCCAGATGACTGGATATTGGAGCATCGTGAAATACTTGAGAATGGTTGACTGGAGATGAGCTGGAACAACCAATAGCCATTTGGGGCCCAGTGGATCGTAGTTGCTCTTATACAATGTCCCTTTCAAAGTTGGAACTCTCCATTGGTAGATTCTCCTTTCTCCAAGGCCTCTACGGTTTTTAATAGTGCTGGATCTTCCCTCTGTTCAGCTGTAACATCATCTAATTCAGCAAGGGCTCAAATTTCATTCTTGCTGTTGTTTTACATTAATGGATTCCTCGAAAGGCCGTCGTCATCCTTGTATTTGCTCCCGTTCTTAAATACCACTGTGACGTCGTACTCTTGGAGTCTTAGTGCCCATCTTGCTAGTCGGCCTGGTGGATCCTTCAAGCTAGTCAGCCAACACAAAGAATGGTGGTCTGTCATGACGATGAATGGTTTGCCGAATAAATACAGTCAGAACTTGTTGATAGCCCAAATAACTGCGAGACTTCTTTCTGAGATGTAGAGTAGTTTATCTCAGACTTTGGGAGTTTTCTTGATGCATAGGCTATCACCTTTTCAGTACCTTCCTGAACTTGTACAATCACTGCACCAATCCCATAACCACTGCCGTCAGTGAGAAGTTCAGTTTCCACATTCTCGTCGTATAAGGCTATAACGTGCGGAAGTTAGGGCCTCCTTATGTGCCTCGAAAACACTTTCTTTTTTCTCATTCCAGTAAAACTTGGCATCTCCTTGTAGAAGTCCTTGAAATGGACGCGCCTTGTTACAGAACCCTTTTATCAAACGTCGGTAGTAGGAGCACGGCTCGAGAAAACTTCTCACATCACGAATGTGCTGAGTAGTTGGAAATTCTGTGACTTTATGTGAATCTGGACGGACACCATCTCCGTTGACTAGGTGCCCCAGGATTTTTATCTCTTTGGTGACGAAAAGGCACTTCTTTGGATTGAGGAGGAGTCCTGCAGTCTGAATACACTTCAACACAGTTGACAGTCGACTCAGATGTTCTTCAAATATTTTCGAGGAAACGACAATGTCATGTAAATAGCAAAGACACGTCGTCCACTTTAGATGTCGAAGCAAGTTGTCCATTATGCGTACTAATGTGGCCGGAGCACTGCATAATCCAAATGGCATTACTTTTAATGACACCATGTCCATAGTTGAGAAGTATGTAGCTCCTTTCAAGCAGTCTAAGGTGTCGTCAATGCACGGAAATGGGTAGACATCTTTCTTTGTGATTTTGTTCGATAGTCGACACCGAATCGCCTCGTGCCATCCTTCTTCTTTAAGAGGACCACCGGAGACGACCAAGGACTCTCCGAAGGTTGAATAATGTCATCTTGCAACATCTTCTCCACTTCCTCCAGAAATTTTCCGTCTTTCGCTGGCGACACTCTGTACGAACGTTGGCTAATTGGTGGATGATCCCCAGTATTGATACGGTGCCTTATAGTGGGCCGTATCGTCTGACGTTTCCCCTGATGAGGTGTGAATGCACCCTAAAATTGGCGTAGTATAGCTAACACCCGCTGGCGTTGTCACAGCCTATTGGCAGTTCCACGTTTCCTCCAGCGTGTTGTCTGTACTGACAGCAGAGCATGGGTCTTCATTGATGACGTTGAGCTCACCGTCCTGGATTAGTTGTCTGTCCCGATACACATTCCCTTGAGAAGAAGTTGTTACTGCTCGTGACAATTAGTGATCCAAATCTCTCCTCGACCACCGGTAATGCTTATGATAGCCGCTGGTAAGTAAATTTCTTTGATGCGCCTATAAACTTTTTACTATCAACAAGCACTTCACAGTTTAACCTGTCATCTGTGTTTGTGACTGCAACTCTTCTCATTGTCAACTGCGGTATCGTCACATTGTAACGGCAAATAACTTCCCAGAAAATTCTGTTTTACGTGTACCCGTCGGTGTGACTTACTCAATTTTTCAGCTCAGATCTTCTACAGTCAATGATGCCTGAAGGAAATCCCATCCGAGCATAACACTATGACTACATTCTGTTAAAACGACAAATTCAAACGGATGGGTCTTGTTGTTGATGGTTATTGTTGCGACACGAGTTCCTGCTGGCTGGACGTACTTCCCATTTGCGACCTTCAGTACAGTTGCCCCCGTATCACAGAATATTGGCTGCCTTAATGTGCGGCGGTAATTATCCGACAATACAGAGAAAGAAGCTCCTGAATCAACCAGTGTCCGAACAGGTTGGCCGTTGATTATGACGTCGATGAGATTTCCCGACATCTTAGCGACTGTCGTCCATGGAGGATTTTCATCTGCGGCGGCCTCACCTCCGTAGATGGTCGCCTCGCTTAGTTTTCCTGGGCGCGGCGGCTAGGGGAGCGGCTGGTACCTCTGTACGGCGACGGTGAACGGCAGCGGCGCGTCGGAGAGCGACCTCGTTCAAGGTACGGCGATGGGCTTCTTCCCATAGGTCGACTGACCTCATCAGAAGGTGACTGCCTGGGATAGAACTGCTCTGATGGATGACGGCCAACGGCAAAATGATCGTCGAATACTCGCCTTCTCTCTCTGCAGTAGCGTACGACATGTCCAGGGCGCCCACAGTGGAAACAAAGTGGTGTGTTGTCTTCTGTCTTCTTCTGTCTTCCAGACGTCTATTTTTCTGCGCGTCATTGCCGGAGGAATTGGTTGTCGCCGCGTCGATCGGTTCATAGGCTGCCGTTTGGCAGCTGCAGCGTAAGTCGTAGCAGGGCGACGCCATTCTTTACGTCGGGTGCGACTGGCGGGGCAGACAGGAGCTAATGTCTGAAATACATCTTCCTCAGCGGCATCGGCTCCCTCGTCACTTAGAGGGCTTACATCCATGGCCATAATCTGATGCTCGCTCGGTCTAATAGTCCCGGCTGCCACAAACTTTTGTAATTCTTCTCTCACAATTAGTCGTATGAGCGAAGCAGTTATGCTGGTCTTCCACAACGGCCATAGGGACTACATTCGGGAGTCTGTCATACTTCTTTCGTCCAACCCTCCTTTGTTTCATATCTTCAATACGCTGGCACCACTTGATGAATTCTTCCGTCGTAGCGACGTATTTTATCGGAAGAGCTTCGTACATGTCTTCATCAGGTGCGTGATTTTGTCGACCTCAGTCATATTCGGATTGACTATGCTACACAGGTCCAAAACATTCTGTATGTACGTCTGTGTCGGCTCACCATGTCGTTGGGCCCAGTTCTTCAGTTGTTCTTCCGCCGAGCGGATTTGTCGCTGGTGGTCTCCAAATGTCTTCTTAAGTTCCGTCTAGAACGTTTCCTACTCATGCAGCTTGTCTTCCTTGTTTTCATTCCTATGCTGGGCTGTTCTGTCAAGGTAGAAATAAACGTTGGCCAAGCACTGTTGTACTCGGCGACTCGGTCGAAACCTTTTAGCCATTTGTTGGAGTCCTGTCCAGCACCTCCAGAGAACACCTACGGGTGTCTGATGTGCAGCTGGCTTACTGCTGGTTTCATGTCCATGGTTCTTGTGATGATACGTACTTTTGGAAGGATGTACTCGGTAGATCCCTTGTATTCCGGCTCTAGTCCGTGTAGCGGGGGCATTTACGTTGCCTAATCGGAGCTACGGTGATGCAGCTGTTGTACAGGATACCCGGTGCCTCCTCCAAACAATGTCGCGTTTAAATGGAAGCAGGCTTGCCTTCGAAGGCAGGGTTGTCGCCTGAACACAGCACTTATACTGAAAGCAGTTTATTGTCAACTGAAACACACACGCATCATTGATTGACTTTCGGGCAGAGTGCTCTGCTACTTATACACAGACAGAATGTACCAGAAATCAGAAGAACAGGTAACATAAGAAACAAGTAGAAATTACAAGTGAACATAAGAAACATATAGAACATGCTGGAAATGTTTATTACAAAGAAATTTTTGCCGATGGATGGGATTGAACCGGCGACCTTCACCACCACAGTAGGTGGCGCTATACCCTTCGCCACGCCGGCAATCGGTTTACGTGGGGTCTCGCGGCAATAATTTTGGTTCAGAAACGGTCGACTCAAGCAATATGTGACGTAAGATCTCTAACGTCATGTCGACCCCTTTTCCGTATCTGCGAATTCTTACACTGGCGTCACAAGACGTATTTTCTTTAATGTAGTTTGTTGTTAATAATATCAGCTTATTCCCATGAGCTGGTACCTTTCACTCGGTGAATACTAGACGGAAATCTAATTTACATTTGCATCTCAACACCTTACACTTGTGCAGTATTCTGCAGCATCCATTTTTTAATAACGTGCTATAAGAACTCAAGAATCTTAGTACTAACCCACGCGCTTCCAATTCTAAATTGAAGAGTTGCCTCATGGCTCACTCCTTTTATTCTGTTGAGGAACTCCTAGAAAAATTAAACAATTAAGCTAATTCCTTTCTTTGTTTTCGTTATTGATTTTTGTCATTTAGTCTTAAGATTTTCGTGTGCATAGGACTACTAAATTTTTCTATTACCATTCTTGTGTTAAAATTCATGTATTGACTTATTCCAACACCATTGAGTCTTACTCCTCAATTAGGTCCTGCGGAACAGAAAACCATATTATTATTGTTACTATTATTATTATTACCTTCTGTTCTTTTATTTTAAATATTGTGCTATGTTATTATAACCATCTGTTTATGCTCTGTATGTAATTCATATATTTTTCCTTTTTATTTCATGATTCCGATTGCTTTGATAGGAACAGTAATTCAATGCACTTTTGCGCCTCTGTGTTAGGATGGCGCTTGAGAATGGTCTAAGACCGAAACCGTTAGCATTGGCCTAAATTAATAAACCACAATGAAGTTTCATAAATATCGTGTATAGTTCTACTATTTTTTTTTTTTCGGTAAGCTGGAATGGTACGTCACGCAGATAAACAAGGACTTTCTTTATTCTCATTCACGGCTAAATGTTTTTATTAATTAACACTGGACTAAAGTGCATTGTGTGCTAACGCAGCTGTTTAAAAGTAGTGTCCGGCATCAGATGGAGTCATTGTCCCGAAGAATAACTACTTGTGCTGATATGTGTCGAGCAGGAATAGTAGCAAAGTACCACTACTAGTTTATGAGGACAGAAGTTTTTATTAAATCTTATGGTTATTGTTTTGATGTTTTAAGGACTGAGAACTTGAAATTTTTCTGGGAGATGTTTGTATAGTTGAGTAACTAAGTACTCGCTCCTAAAAAATTTAGAAATTAAGCACTGCGAGTCGCGGGAGAGGGAAAGAAAAATGTATTTTTGGTCCAGTGTGTTAGTACACTCAGACATGGTTATTGCCAGAGACAAAGAACAGAAATAATATTTTGATATCCTGACCCATGCATCGAAGCAATCATATTACCTAATGTAATTCAAATAGAATCGTGAATAAAAACCCTTTTAATATTACTTATCAAGAGACTACCTTTCTGTTCAGAAAGGCCGTGTAAAGCTCTGGTAAATCTGATGCTTTATAAAAACACTACTGCTTTTTTCGGTGTCAGAAGATAACTGACGTTGAAGCATGTCTCTAAGGTAATTTGCAACAAACTTTGCTATAGTGTTCTCTTCAGTATGAAAATACATGGCTGCGTGTTTGACACTCATTTTCAGCTGACGTCCAGTCTACGTTTGAGACTCATAGCTCATTTGTACCACTAATTAGATGCAATCACTGTCCTGTTGTTAAACAGAAGGAAAACACGCAACACGCAGGGAGAAAATTAGTGTTTTCCTTGATTTAAGATTTACGACCTGTTTATTTGCAAGTACTTCATTTCCATTTCAAAGCACAGGAATAATGGAAGCTGACACAGAAAATGGATAATTTTTATTGTCTACTTTTATTAATATATCTAAGCATATCCATGCTTCTTACTGTGAAAGTAATAATGTATAATTTGCAGGCCTCTGAATATTTTTACTGTTTATTGGGGTACAATTTACAATAAACTCCACTTTCTTTTCCTTTGATTTTAGTCAACAACTTTGAATTCTTTCTTCTTTTGGGGATAACGAAACATCGAGGTCTAAACAATCACACAGATACCAACAATGTTTTGAGATTGAGTTGGTCTTGTTTGGGACTGTTGATCTTTTGGATTCAAATTAATAATATGCCAAGGTCGCAAAAATAATTTATCTTGGCGACGCGTTTTGGCACACTCAGGTCAGGTATCTTAGAGCACTTATGCATTTATGGAAATGTTTAACCTAATATATATATATATATATCGTAAATACCCCATGGCATAAATATAATGATGTATTTTATTATGTACATTACGGTGTACATTATTGTGTCTTTTTGTATTGATTTTGTAATTGACTCACCAACTGCACTAACAACATGTAGAAACCTTAGAAACCTTCTATAAATGGATAACTGATCTAAGATACCACAGCAGAAGATGGTACCTCAGAGTGCCAAACACTGCCGCCAAGACAAATAAATAAACAAACTGCGATCTTGGCATATTATTAATTTGAATGATTTTGCGTTTCTATGGAGGTGTGATTTTGTTGAAATATCAACAAAATTTGTCATTTGCTGTACCGCCAAAGAGGAACACACTTTTTCAAAGATTCAGCAACGTTTCTGATTCTCATATTTGATAAGAAATTGTACTGGCTACACATACCAAATGTACATGAAGGTAATAACCCTCAGTGAACTCTACACCTGAAAGTACTTTGTCTACAGGCCTTGGTCAGCATACAGGACGCGACTGCTCCGATATTGTGAAGACGGCGTAAGCTTTAAGGTATCGGTACCGACTTTAGATGGGGAGCTTGTGGATCAGCAAGACCTACTTATTTCAAAACGGTTGAGAATTTGTGAGTTAACGGATTTCAACTGCTCATAAATGTGAATGGGACAAACCACCAAAGCCTATTGCCGTGTTCAGAGTTCAACATCTCTTCCTAACCATCGGCACTTTCTCACGGTGCATCAGGCATAAACGTTCTTTGCTGTAATATAAAAGATAATTCTTAAGAACCGTGAAGTGGTTTTATGAACGTGAACTCAGTTCTTTGAAAACAAACACTATACAGTTGACGTACTTCACCAAGAAACATCGGTAAACAGCGTACAATGTGCCAAGTTTGTGAGTGCACATACAGTTACGTCTACATACCACAAGCCCCTGAAAGACAGACTTCACTCATCACATCCTTGTGCGCCGTATTACATATTCCAAACAGTCGCAGGCGCAGGGTGGTAAATAACGCCTCATCAAAACACACAGAACCTACTAGATGCTAAAATGAACCTTTTCCTCCGGAGTCGTGCCGCCGACCCGCGGATGACTACACCAAATCGTCTACCTCCGAGGCCTTTATAAGCCGTCCGTGGCCGAGGTCCCACCCGTTCTCCGCCGAGCGAAGGACCAGCTCAACCCGACTTCGACTACCAGCAAAACCCAACGAGGAAGAATAATATCAAGAAGCCACGATTCCAGGATCGACAACTCTTCGACGGTTTTCTCCAACTCCACATAGCCTTGTACATAATTGATTGTTAATCGAATAGAAATAGTTTGGGTAAAAAACTTTATTAAGTGAAATCCCCTGAGTATACTTCACATACTGACAGAGATATTCAAACTGGAAGCATAATCATAAATTTCATTCGCAGGCTGAGAAATATTTTGACTCTTATCTGTCTTCTGAAGTTGGTCTATCATTTTGTGAAATAAATTTGTGCCAGACCTGGAATGGAAACGTGATATCTCGCTTTTAACTAGAAGAAACATATTACTAGGCTCCTGGAAAGTCCAGCTTCCATTCTTCTTCGTTTAAACTCTACTCTTCGAAACAATTAATCTCCTAAAATAGCTCCCTTTCTTCAACAGATTAACCTCCTATGCAATAATTTGCTGGGGTAAATCGTTATTTACAAGTAAGGTATTGATTAAACTTATCCATATTGGATGTTTTAAAACCCGTGAATGTTTATTAAAAAGAAATGACAAATCCGCAACACGTTACTGCTTTAAATCATTTTACTCCATAAACTAGTTTTCGAGCCTGTTGAGGTTCATCGTCAGATGGTGGGGCACAAACAGAATTACATATCCGTGTGGTTAGCAGCATACTGTGTGCTGCCTTGCGATGGTATGAGCAGCTTTATAGTTGTTAACCATCAGGCAGCTTCTATTGGAGTAATGAGCTGGGCATTTAACACACACATTTCACTCACGAATATTTACATTTATTGTTTTTTGTCACTGTAAATGCTCAGAATCTAGCGATTACTGTACAACTGTTACATAGTGCAAAGATGGTAAAGTGCGGTGTGCATGCAGTACTTTCACTGAACCTAACTGATCAGCGTTATAAACAGCAGTTGAGGAGTTAACAGCAAGTTTCGTCTTTATGTCAGCTATGAATTTCTCCATCGCTGGCAGCTGCTCTACATGTGAATGTGACGTAAAGTTGGTAGCTTTGCGACTTCCTTTTCCGTACCATTTCTTGAACCTGTGTAGCCACGAAGCATGTAAATTAGCAGTGTTCATGCCAGACGCAATTCGGAGGGCCCAGTCCCGTAGGTCTCCATCGGTAACGGTGCTTGGTCTCTCACGAGCAGTTCTAAATCTTCGGAACAGTTTTCGTTTGGCACAAATTTCTTACTTAACGCAATTCTTTCTTCCATTTATGAAGTTCGCGCTCAGATTTTACTAAGCAAAAACGCCTCTGCACACTACTTCAGGCTTTTTTTTTTTGTCCTTCTTCGTTTAATCAATATTTCACTGCCTTTTCTCTGTCGCTGAAAGCTGTTGCAGTACGTGATTTCTTTTAGGTCCTCAGAAAATGTTCATTTCGGCTCGAAACCACGTTAATTGGATTCCACATTACTGTGAAACTGGAACGAGAAGAAGAAGAAAAGATACTATTAGCAGGCATGCATTACGAAAGCGCAATAAATATTAATTCAGATTTATCTTGATTGTCAATGCTTACCTACGCTGCAAAAAACAGCTGATAATTTTCATAGACGTTAGTTGAGTAGCTAACTGTCAACGAACGATAACCTGAAGCGTACTTTTCAAATTACGATCGGGTTGTGTCGTGTGTCCTGTTTACAAATGTGTCTCTGTTGTGTATGTGTGCCTAGTTGCGCATGAGCAGCTGCTAGCGCTACAGTAGGGGTGTACACTTCTACCGCTGCCTGGCGTGCTACGAATTTGGCATTTTCCGTTTTTTTTTTTGTTTTTTTTAAATACTTCCAATGTCTCTTACCAGCTAAAACTTTGACCATTTCTTTCGTTATCTTCCTCCTGCGTGAAAAGTTCAGTTTAGGTTTCGGCATATCTCATTGGACCGTTCCCTTGTAAGAAGTCCAGCAGTTCAGCACAACCGCTCCTGCGTGCTGGCTGGCGCTCACATCACGGCAGTAGGAACCTTGTATCGCTTCAGGGTTGCTCTCTAACCTTCCGTGGCAAATGTACAAGACTGTTGTAGTAACGAGAATAATGAAATTCAACATGATGAGAACGGACGATGAAATTCAGAATATTTCTTCTACTATTTTGATTATGAAAAGGTAGGGTAGCAACCAAGTACGAAACATCCTAGTTCTTACGACTGTAACAGCGTTATTGCCGTTTCAGGACGAAATTTAAATTAACAAATTTATATGTCATTAAAATTTAATTCAAGCATTAAATATAAAAACACAGTCAATTAATATTATTTATTTTCCTTTTCACTAAAGGAACAATGATACCACTTTTGTAATAAAGCTGATTCGAAGATAAGCCCTTAAGTTGAAATCTACCAGTGAGATTGTGTGGTTCGCCTTCGCTTAAAAAAGCAGCATGTACAAGCTAGTCTAAACATAGACATAATCGTTGATGCAAAGAGAATTCTACGAGACGAATTTTGCTATTAAACTAATAACGCAAACTTCACGCTGTAGGTGTATAAGTTGTAGGAGTAGATAAGTTTCCAAACTGTCAACATAACACGAAAATCAGTGAAAGTGCACAAACCTTTGCTTGCTGAAGAGCAGTATAGTAACTTGAGATAACTACAGATTAATTCGTAGAATGTTCCTCCTGTAACCAAAAATGTAGTTTCAAAGTGGAAGTGTTTGGAAAGTTATTGAAACATTTATATATCTCGTACAGTACGATAACTTTCTTCAGTTATACCTATTAATATCATTGTATGTAGAACTTGAAGTATAGATAAACATATCAGACATTCTGCATATATTATAGATGTGTCTAACCTTACTATCATGCTACTTCGCCGCCGCGGAATAGCCATGCGCACTAAGGCGCCTCGCTACTGTGCGCGCGGCAGCTTAAAAGTCGACCACTGTACGTAACAAGAGCCTTCTTCTATCACCTCCTACAAAGCCTTGTTCCCTCACGCAAACTGACTGACTCATTTCAAATTACTTCAATAACAGGAAGTTAATACCACATTGGTCAATATACATAGCATCTCACACGTTATTACACACAGACATTAATAAGCAAGACATCACAATTAAAGTTATCTTAGAAAGGTGGCTCAGAAAACATTTATGGCGCAACGGAATTTAGACATAAGAAAAATTGTATCGGAGCTTGTTCTCAGCACTTGTGAAGAACAATATTAAATAAAAGACGGAAGGTGCTCAAAAAACTACAATTTATAAGCAACTTACGGGTTATGCTGAACTTAAACTTGTTCATTCAGATAGAAAAGAAGCAAAATGGGGAACCAATTTTGTTAATAAATAAAAATGCATCTTTTATATGGATTAATACGGCCGGTGCCCAGCCTAAATTATACACGATTTAACGCTACTGGGGGGAAGGATTCACAAACAACACTCATTCTCTCATACACACGCAATGCCACAGAGAAACTCACCAAAATCCGCTATCGTAGCAGAAATTCAGCAAGTCGGAGGTATCACAAAACACAATATACAAAAAACACTTTGAAGCTGGTCTGTCGTGTCTGTTTTGAGATGGTGCGTGTGTATAGCCAAGTTAAATTACATCTGAATTGGACCGCGAGTAAACAAGCTAACGGCGACACACGGCTACGTTACATGAACGCACTCCACTGAAGGTGAAGTGGTTGAAAATCGGATTCATTATCCAAAATCACGGTCGATTCTTAAGTTGTATAGCCAAGTTAAATTACATCTGAATTGGACCGCGAGTAAACAAGCTAACGGCGACACACGGCTACGTTACATGAACGCACTCCACTGAAGGTGAAGTGGTTGAAAATCGGATTCATTATCCAAAATCACGGTCGATTCTTAAGTTGCAGTCTGTTAGAAATCGATGTAGGTACTGGTTTCATATTAGAAGTGGCGTGAATTCAGGCGACTAGCTGCAAACCCCGGAAGTTCGAAGTCGGACCCACATGGTTCCGAAAACCGAAAAAATTGAATAAATTCAGTTTCAGAAATGAAACGAGAAAACCACAAAAATGAAATAATTAAAAAGTCGGAAAAATAAGAATAAGAACTACGGCATGCAACCTATACAAATGTTTAGAATTACATGAAGAAGCGAAAGAAATGCAGCTAAACGCGATAGGGAGCGCTTACAGAGACAGATGAAGTCCAGTCTAAAAAAAAATCGTAAAAGTGAAATAATTACGAAGTTGGAAAAATAAAATTAAGAATTACAGCATGCTACCAGCCCAGTTCTGCCTTCTGTAGGCAGCGACAGTGCCTAACAGATAACTAATACAGTTTCCAAGAACGACGTGAAAATTGTCACCCAAGACACATACTGCAGATTCACCAAACAATAAATTCTGAGGCACACCCTTATGACATGAAAGAATAAATTTTGGAAAAAAAAAAAAAGACTAGCAAATTAGTCCCAATTCACGCAGCACACATAAACGCACAAGAAAGAGAGAAAATAAATGAACAAATAATTGACCACCTTACATGGTGGAAGATAATGCTCATCCCCACTGAGCTGAACTGGTGGACATCATTGAAACTGAGAGAATTTAGCTTCTTCACCGGACTTAAAGTCGGTTGAACAGCATATGTCAGACACATTGCAGGCAGACCAGCACCTCCCACAACGTTTGCAGTGCTGGATATTGCAGTCATGGAAGGACAGCCAAATATCCCCCCAAGAGCTGATTGTGCATACCATTTGATATTTTGGCCTATGGCCACTTCATATTTCTGGCCGCTGGCCGTTTTTTTGCTAACATCGTACGTGTCTTAAACGCGGAAGAACGACAGAAGTGCAGCATATGTTGAAATGTGGGGTGGGGAGCAGTAGCATATGGCACAGTAGGTGCTGTTTCCCGTGGGAAAGACCGCCTATGTTACTGGTGTTCTCCTCGCATTGGCTGCTGCATTTAACGTCACGTGATTTCTTTTGAAATTAGTTTTGTTTATTATATAGTAAATATTAATTATTCAGAGCTGAGAATTTGTGATAAATATCTCTCAAGGACAGGCTAGATTTTGACAGTTTAAAAAGTTTAAGGTGCCTTCTCTTATTGTAACAAGAGAAGAGCGATTTTGCAGAAGGCGCGCGACGGCTCTGTTTTGGCGCGAAATAGAGCGTCAGGTGCCCTCTCGCAACGCGCCGCAGTTTCAGTCTCGAGCTGACCGCTATACGCGCCGGACCGCGCCGGTCATGAGTAAAGATTTGTATAGTAGTGATAACAGTCGAGGTCTCAACATGGGCAGCATAGGCCGAGTCGTATTAACAAAGTTGTTCATATTTAGTTATTCATTTAATAAATGGCACCCCTGACAGTTAAATATCTCGCGAGTCGCTTCTTATGCTTCCCTCATATAGAACTTATTTTAGCCTCACTTGTATGCTGTAGAAGAACCAACGACCTGTATAGAAGACAACAGGTTAGTCAGAACTCTATGCTTTCCATAAAGACTTGGACAGCAACTACGACACCTCGTGCGTACTGTAGAGCGGTACAAACGCAACAGCATCCACAAGGATGTGGAGGTTTTAGGGGACTTGTGGGAGGAATCAGTACTAACTTCTCCGTCCGCAAATAAAACCCTAGGAAGCTTGTAACCACCCACATGTGCAACTGTACTGGTTGTCCAAGATCACGCACCTAACTAGAGGCAAGGAGAACGTCTCTTTCCATAAGTAAAGGGCATTTAAACCTCGAGTAAAGAACTGAGACAGAAAAATATCGTACTGTATCACACACAAATTACGATTTAATCCCATATCTGAATGAAATACATATTATATATACAGTGGCGGTCAAAATAATAGAGCAAGCTCTATTGAGGAGATTAAGAACTAGGATATCTATTAGTTCGCGAAATCTCCACGAGTGCTGGTTGTCCATTTTAGACATTAGGGAAGACGTCGCTGCCATCTGTAGTCGTGCAAAAGAAAGTATTTGATTTAGACGTTCGAAAAGAGGTATAAAGGTAAGAATCTTATGGGTCAAAATAAAAGAGCCGTTTTACGGATGTCCCGTTCAAATTCATTTTTGCAGTTGTTTTTTATGTAAATTTACGTTTTTCTTGTTTACAGCCTCCTAGATTTGCAGAGCAAAGCATATACGTGATGACAATGGTATAGTAATGTTCCGGATGTTCAAAAGTGGGAAGTTCATGAATCACATAGCCAAAGATTTACACGTTTCGCGAAAACGAGTCCAGAATGCCATTAGATGGACTAAATAAACAAAGCCGTAGGTGAAGGACAGTGGGCGACCTCATGTAACTACTCCTTGCGTAGAAAGACTCATCACTAGGGAAGCAAAGAAAGACCCATTTATCTCAACACCACGACTGAAAGCCATTCTGTTAACCGACAAACAAGATATTCAACCATCAACCTCAACGATTCAAAGACGATTCAGACCTTCAAAATTAAATGGGCGTATTCCGAGACAGAAGGCACTTGTTTCAAAAGCTAATGTTTGAAAAAGGTTGGCCTTTGCCTAGAGAAATGAACAAAATTCCAATATTTGGTGAAGGAACATCCTTTGGTCCAATGAATCCAAGTATAATAGGATTGCCTCAGACGGAAAAGTATACTTTAAAAACTGTGAAATACGTTGGTGGAAGTGTTACGGTATGGGGATATTTTTCATGGTATGGCATTGGTGCAATACGGCAAAATGAATACAGAAATGTACAAATACATCTGTGATGCTGCCTTATGCTGAAAACGAAATGCCGCTGAAATGGAAATGTCAGCAAGATAACGATCCAAAGCATACTGTAAGGATCTTAGGCAGTTTTTTCAAGATCACAATATCGAAATACTAGAGTGACCACCTCAGTCCCCTGAGGCATCACCCACTGAGAACTCATGGGAAATCGTAGACAAGAGAATTGTCCTCTCAAAAGCTACATCTTTAGATACACATTGGGAAGAAATGCAGAGAGCCTGATATGCGATCAGTAACGACGAATGCAAGTCCTTAGTAGACTCTATGGGTGAGAGGTGCAGGGCAATCCTCAAAAATAAGGGTTACCCACCGAAGTGCTAATGCACTTCTATGCAAAAATAGACTGGTCCTGTAAATTTCATAAGATTGAGATCAAGTACAAAATATTTGTAGTTATGTGGCATATTACGCCTATGGAGAGCGATCGAAAGTTTTATATAAACCACACTTACTTCAGCCAAGATCGCTGGTTTATTTTATTTGCCTTTTTTTACCGGTTTTGATGAGCTATGTCATCAATTTTTTTTACAATGTTCTCCTATTTTCATTGCAAAAAGTTACAAAGCTTGTTAAAATCTGTAAAGTCCTTTTTTTGTATACAAATAAGATAAAAATTAACAAAATATGTACAAAACCTTTCGGAATCACATAAAATAGTTACTTGTGAAACTGTTTTGTAAGAAAAAGAACAAGAACATTGTCAAAACGAATAAAATTTGCATCACCAAAGTGGATCGTAATCTGCATTGCACTCTTAAAAATTGTGTGTGTTCTTGCCACAAGTAACAATGAGTCTCCTTGTTACTTGTGGCAAGAACACACAATGCAGATTTCTATCAACTTTAGTGTTACAAATTGTAATCGTTTGATAATATTCTTTATCTTATATTACATTTTCACAAGTAACTCTTTAATTTATGTGAGTCCCAAAGGTTTTTTATAAGTTTTGTAACTTTTTGCAGTGAAAATAGGAGAACATATGTAATTTTTTTCTGAAGATGATGACATAGCTCATCGAAACCGTTAAAAAAACCAACAAATAAACTAGGGATTTTCGCTGAAGTAAGTGTGTTTTATACAAAATATTTGTGTCAATTGGCTCCATTTTTTGACCCTGTGGTCTGGTATTCTTTTGAATGGTATTGATTATTTTCTGTTGTGTTATCTATGTAACTGTGTTATGAGACTCTGTTGTAATAATTCCTATACAACGTAAAATTTTATTTTCATCATAGTACAAACTTTTCTAGTAATAAATGTGCACTTCATTGCAAAACTTTGCCAGGTGCCTCTATTATTTGGACCAACATTGTACGTCGTCTATTATATCTCACCTTCCAGAATGAAACTTTCACTCTGCAGTGGAGTGTGCGTTGACATGAAACTTCCTGGCAGATTAAAATTGTGTGCCGGAACCGGGACTCGAATCTGGAACTTTTGCCTTTCGCGGGCAAGCGCACTACCGACTGTGCTATCCCGACACGACTCACGATGCCGCCTCACAACTTTACTTCCGCCCAGTACCTCGCCTCCTACTTTCCAAACTTCACAGAAGTTCTCCTGCGAACCATGCAAGACTAGCACTCCTGGAAGAAAGGATATCGTGGAGACATGGCTTAGCCACAGCCTAAGGGATGTTTCCAGAATGAAACTTTCACTCTGCTGCGGAGTGTGCGCTTATATGAAACTTCCTGGCAGATTAAAATTGCTTGCCGGAACCGGGACTCGAACCTGGGACCTTTGCCTTTCGTGGGCAAGCGCACTACCGACTGTGCTATCCCGACACGACTCACGATGGCGCCCCACAACTTCACCTCTGGCAGTACCTCGCCTCCTACTTTCCAAACTTCACAGAAGTTCTCCTGCGAATCATGCAAGACTAGCACTCCTGGAAGAAAGGATATGCCTGAAGGCATGGCTTAGCCATAGCCTAGGGGATGTTTCCAGGAGTGCTATTCTTGCAAGTTTCGCAGGAGAACTTCTGTGAAGTTTGGAAAGTAGGAGTCGAGGTACTGGCGGAAGTAAAGTTGTGAGGCGGCATCGTGAGTCGTGTCGGGATAGCACAGTCGGTAGTGCGCTTTCCCGTCAAAGGCAAAGACCCCAGGTTCGAGTCCCGGTTCCGGCACACAATTTTAATCTCCCAGGAAGTTTTATATCTCACCTTATACTCCAATAGTTTTCAGCAGTGTAGCTTACGCTTTGAATTTGTCAGCCATTCAATGGATAAGTACACGACTGAGGGAGAAAATGACAGCACTTGGCGACATTATTTTCGGAGCGTCGCTAAAGCCCGCCAGGGCCCCCCGCTACGTCAGAAAACCTAATTTTGGTGCGGAAATGGGCGCGCACGTCCCTGCGGAACGTATTAAAAAGGAATGGGGGGAGGGGCGCGGCGGTAGCGGGCGCGTTTGTGGGCTGATGAGTTTGTCAGAGGTTCCGCCGAGATGACAGGCGGGCGGCCCCAGAAATATGCGCGCGCGGCTGCCGCGCCGCCGACATAAGTCACCCCGGCGGCGGCGGCGGCGGAGGCTCTTCCTCGAGGCGCCCTCGCCGCCATCAGCGGAACGCGCCACTCTTACCGTGACAAAGCGCCGCCGCCGGTATCTCTAATCCCTCACGCCAAGTGCCGCCACTGTTGTGAGCGCGCAGCAGCAGCCTGCCCCATTCCGAGGCGGAGTAGAGAGGCCACAGCATATCTGCCGCCAGGAAAGGCGACGGTCAGTCATCACCACCGTTGGGGGCTTCAAAATACACGACAGCGCCAGTCCCTACATCCACTGTGAAATTTTCCCGGCCAATAGAATGTTCATAGATGTTTTGGGTGTGCAGCCGGTAGTCGTCTAAAACATCACACGATATTTCGGCCAGACACCTACTAGCCATCTTCAGGTGAGCTGTGGGAGACTGAAGAGAGCGGTTTTTTTCTTTATTGTTGTTTTTATACCTGTACATACAGGTAGGCTGGCAGCAGCCACCTACGCTGCTCTTCACCCTCATGATTTTATATAAATGAACAAACAATGGAAAAAAGAAGTTAAAAATTGGAGAAACATTAAGTGCAGACATGAAGAAACGTTAAAGAAAATGCACATTGCAAAGAAGTTGAAACACATATAGTTTGAAAATTAGAAACCTGTGCCACGTCGACACAGAATATATTCTGTGTGTCATCGTGGTCAGTGTTCCTATGTATATAAAGGTAAAGCAGTCAACAATCCGAAGGTTGGTTTGAACACCACAGTGCTTTACTAGGAGTGGTCCTGTGTGGAGGTGTTATGCCGTTGCCTTCCTCCGACCTTCGAACTCACTTACCCAGCCAGTTATAGGGGTACCTACAGTTTAACGTGGGTTCCGAACCAGGGTGCTACTCCTTATTTTTTACATGAGCAATACTGCCAGAGGTGAAAGAAGTCCTGTATATATATATATATATATATATATATATATATATATATATATATATATATATATAAAGGGTGTCCCAGCTATCTTGACCACCCAAAATATCTCTGGAACAATAACAGCTATTGGAAAACCACTTTCACCGATATCAATGTACGGTTGGGGCCCATGAATTTACGTATTTGGAAACATTCTAAAACGAAAGCAATTGTGTTTTTCAAAACAAACTTATGTTTTTTTTTTTAATGGACGCCCTAATTTTTTCTTCAACAATCCATAGCATGACAAATCACATAAACACAGGCGAGGAGCCCATGCTGCTCAGGACGTGCGCTAGCTGCGCGTTTCGTGTATTTCAAGCGTCAACTTCGCGTCGCAATATCTCGGGATGTAATTGGAGTATTGCGATGCAATCAACGCCATTGTTTATGTGATTTGTCATGCTATGGATTGCTGAAGGGCGTCCATTTAAAAAAAACATGTCTGTGTTAAAAAAACACATTTGCTTTCGTTTTAGAATGTTTCCAAATACGTACATTCATGGGCCCCAACCGTACATTGATACCGGTGAAAGTCGTTTTCCAATAGCTGTTATTGTTCCAGAGATATTTTGGGTGGACAAGATAGCTGGGACACTATATATATTGCAGGAACACTGACAACGATGAAACTCAAAACTGACAATGGCAACGCTTGTTTGGAGGCGGTGGTTTCACTGTTAAAATACAAACTGACGAAGATGACTTGCACAACACTGGACTGAGCACTGAAGTTAAAAACATTGCCTGATCGGAGGAACCCGCAGCGAAAGGGGGGAGGATGTTCTGAAACGCGGTTGGGGGGAAGGAGAGGGATAGACTGGGGAGGGAGTGCAGGGAATCCGAGGGAGAGGGGAGGGAGGAGGATAGCCAAACGGTGGGATGAGAGCGTCCAGCGCTACGCTATATATTGCAAACTTGGTGATTACAGCGCACGTGTCAAAACAGGCCACACTGCCGGACGGCAGCGCCCTCGCTGGTGGAGTCGCGGATTTCAGCTGTCCCCTGCTTTGCCGCTCACAGCCGACGTCGGCGCTCTCTGTCTCCTTCGGTCAGAGCAAATTTTACAAATAACGGGATTCCACTGTCCCGGTTTATCAGCTTTTCCGCGACACGTATTTCCACAGAATCTTTAATAAAGGAGTCCCAAAAAGATGCTATTTTAAAAATTATCGTTTTATCATACTCCATAGTGACCGATGGATTAGATTAGATTAATACTTGTTTCAATACGACATTTCGTGATGATGTCGAACGTGTCAGTTTAGGAAATGTTGTGTATACATGACAATAAATATTTTAAGGATTTTTTTATTTACAATTTTTTTAAGTTTCTTCTAAAAATTCATCTAAATTGTAGAAGGACTTGGACTTCAGAAATTCCGTTAATTTCTTTTTAAATACTAGTTGGCTATCTGTCAGTCGTTTGATGCTATTTGGTAAGTGACCGAGGTCTTTTGTGGCAGAATAATTTACCCCTTTTTGTGGGAAAGTTAGATTTAATCTTGAATAGTGAATATCACCCTTCCTCCTACTGTTGTAGCTATGCACACTGCTACTACTTTTGAATTGGGTCGGATTATTAATAACAAATTTCATAAGTGAATATATACATATTGTGAAGCTACAGCGAAGATCCCTAAATAAATGTCTGCAGGATGATCCTGGGTGGGCTCCAGCAATTATTCTGATTATACGCTTTTGTGCAATGAATATTTTTTTACTCAATGTTGAATTGCCCCAGAATATAATCCCATATGAAAGCAGAGAATGAAAATAGGCATAGCAAGCTAATTTACTGACATGTATATCACCACATTTTGCAGTGACACTGATAGCGTAAGTAGCTGAACTCAAACGTTCCAACAGATCTTCAATGTTTCTTCCAATCCAATCCCTCTCGTCAATGCAAAAACCTAAAAATTTTGAATATTCTACCTGAGCTACAGATTGATGTTCAAAATTTAAATTTATCCATGGTGTCATGCCATTTACTGTATGAAACTGTATATACAAAGTTTAATGAGAATCCATTTGTAGTGAACCATTTAACAACATTCTGAAAGATATCATTTATAATATCATCAGTTAATTTCTGTTTGTCAGGTGTGATAGCTATACTTGTATCGTCAGCAAAAAGAACTAGCTTAGCATCTTCGTGAATGTAGAATGGAAAGTTATTAATATATATTAAGAACAGCAAAGGACCCAACACCGAATCTTGTAGGGCCCCATTTTTATAACACATGTGAACTGCTTATTTCAACCATGGAAACCAGTAGTGTCCTTAAAACTACAGAGTTTAATCTCAGATGCTGATAGTCTGCCATAAGAGCTGGCTGACCTACCAGTGTTTCGAGAAAACGGATATTCCAACCAGCAAATAAATAAGGCACTCTCAGTTTGAAAGAAGAACAAAAAAGTGGAGAACGAAGAGGAAACACCTGCAAAATATATTACTTTTCTTCCG
Organism: Locusta migratoria; assembly: GCA_026315105.1. Taxonomy (NCBI): domain Eukaryota; kingdom Metazoa; phylum Arthropoda; class Insecta; order Orthoptera; family Acrididae; genus Locusta; species Locusta migratoria. The sequence goes on along the minus strand of CM048748.1, from coordinate 320,015,221 downwards.
TATGTGGGTAATATTTCAGTTAAAATAGCAAGAATTCCCCACAATTTTCAGGTGCAAGTGACTTTTCGCCCAGCATCCAAAATTTCAGACTTGCTTGGTTCGGTTAAGGATGACTTTTTTTTACGAAAGGCTGGCATCTTGAAAGTTCCCTGCAAATGTGGCATGGTTTATATAAGTCAGACTACGCGCGGCATTGAAGAACATTGCAGTGAACACAAACGCAACATACGCCTTTTACAACCAAGCAACTCTGCTTTTGCTGAACTTTGTATTTCCAATGGACACACTATGGAGTATGTTAAAACAGTAATTTTGACAACAGCAACATCTTTTAGGGACTCCATTATTAAATAATCTGTGTAAATACGTGTCGCGAAAAATCTGATGAACAGGGACAGTGGCTACCAACTTGTTAAAGCTTGGAATCCCGTTATCTCTAAATTCTGCTCAGATCGAAGACGACAGAGAGCGCCGACGTCAGCTGTGGGCGGCAATGCAGGGGACAGCTGAAGTCCACGGTTCCACCGGCGAGGTCTGTCTGCTTACAATGTTGTGACACATGCGCTGTAAACGCCATATATATACCGGAATGCTGGACGCTCTCACCAGTGTTCCACGACTAACCTGAAGATGGCTGTCAGATGTATGGCCGAAATATTGTGTGATGTATTAGAGGACGACCGTCTGAATACCCGAAACGTTTATGAACATCTTCGTCCATGTCCATATTCAGCAGAGCATCGTAAAGCAGCCATTGAAATAAAGACCTCCCCTCCACCACCAGCTCTTCTGACCTGCGCAGATGGGGGTTGTCCCTTCAACACATTCTACGGTGCCGTAATCACCGTGACGTCAACCTAACTTGCCATCTCTACACCTCATATGTAACACCCACCCCTCTCCCAAATCCACTATCCTCTATCCGTCCAATTCTTGTCATTCTTCCAACTGTGTATCCTCCCCTTACAGTATCCCTTTAATTACTTTTTATTATTATTTTATTCTTTTTATTTAACCCATTTTTATTTAATTTTACATTATTCTTTTATCATTTCAAATCCCCTCTCCCTCTTAACACACCTCTACATCTCCCTTTCATCCTCTCCCACCTCTTCCCTCAATTGCATTCAATGCTTCATCTCACATTCCCGCCTATCCATCATGATTCGCTGTACTTTCCATCTCCACCCTTAACTGGTATTCAAATGTTGAAATGTTTGTATATCTTATGGGACTTAACTACGTGGTCATCAGTCCCTAAACTTACAAACTACCTATGAACTAGCTAACACTAAGGACGGCACAAATATCCATGCCCGAGGGGGATTCGAACACCCGACCGTAGTGGCCGTTCAGACCGTGACTGGAGCGCCTCAGTCCCCTCGGCCACCGTGGCCGGCTAACTAGCATTTTTCCCCCTCCACTCCCCTCCTGACATACTATCAAGATGCTTGGCAGAAAATTTAAATTATGTGAATGCCGTTCTCTATTTTTCGTGCCTGTCACGATGATTACCTATCCTCCATTGTTGACATTCCAATCAAATTTTCCATTGTGAAATTTTATCATCATAGCAATCTTAATGTTTCTTTTCTGACGAAGGCCATGCCAGAAAATTTAAATTATGTAAATGTGATTGTCTATTTTCCGTGCCTGTCACAGTGAGTTATCTGTTCTCCATTATAGACAATGGAAAATCCGATTACAACGTCAATAATGGAGGATAGATACAACTCACTGTGACAGGAATTAAAAAATAGAGAACGACAGTCATTTAATTTAAATTTTCTGCCATGGCCTTTGTCAGAAATATATATATTATGAAATTCCCTTAATAACTCCTCAGCATTGGACCTCTGTGAAAAATGTTAAATACACTTTTCCCCTTACTATTTAATGGTGTCTTTGATTTTACCTTGACTTTGAACATGACCTTCAGATCATTGCGAGTCCTAATTAATTTTTAATTGGATTGCCCATTGTTGACTGCGGATTTGAAAGATCAAAAAATCTTACGTTCACATATGAGTCTGGCCATGTCCTTGACCATAATGTTCAAAGTCATTCCAAGCCCAAACATGTTTTCTCACATAGGACCGCCCACTTGACACGATAAGGAGTTTTAATGTCCATCTGGGAATATGGCACCAGTTGACAGAGAGCATTTTGCACACAGGATGTAATTCTTGCCTTCACTGGTCGGGCTACTCCATTGCCTTAACTGACTGTAGTCACTAGGTACCCTTAAGTAGTTGGAAGTTTTCAAATTTCCTCAATCTTTTTAAAATCTCCATCGGTTCAATGCCAAGAGCATGATTATGATGAAGGTCACGCGTTAACATAAAATTTCAGCTGTTCCCAAATCCACATTAATAAATGGGGCTTTCCATATGAAAAAATTAGAAGTACGTTTCTTTCCAGAGGATTCAGAATGAGGAGAACCTCTTTGATGTAGAACATGTCAGAAATCACACAAAAATACAAAATGTGAGCAAATATGTTAATGTATCTTCCACAGAACCACAAACATAATTGCCATGATGGATGTGGAACTGGCCAGGAAAAAAATCTTTAGAATATTTACATTTATTTATTACATACGAAATATTGAATACGCTACGTGCATACGATAATTGTTATGCTATTTTTTTTCTTAAAAAGATCACATAGTAGTACATGATTAGCACTGAAGTCATACTGAACACAATAGTCACACTTGTGGATATTATATACAATAAAATACATCATTCACTTCTGCTAAGAAACTCATAATGGAACCCATTAGTCTCTTTTCAAATTGAACTTAAATTTTTATAGCTTTTGGTATGTTATGGAAAATGTGTTTTCCTGTATAGTAGACACCTTCCTGAGTCAAAGTTATTCTTGTTTGTAGTATTGATCCCATGAACTGAGGTATTGTTTTGAAAAATATATGTATATAATTTTTAATGAAAAAAAGTCATTAGAGAATAAATGTGTTGGAAGCTGTCATGTTTTTAACTTATGTATTTTTTTATATAGTGATTAAGTGCAATGTTGCACTTGTAATTTTTTACCCAATTTTTTAACAAGATGACCACATTATAACATATATGTGACCAGATGTTGGTGACACAGTGCACCGAAACCGGTCGTCATTTAATAAATTGTTAGTGTGTGATATTGGCTTTTCATTTTGAAAACTATAAATCGATTAGATCGCCTCAAGACCCGACTATGTCAGGTAATCTTATTCACGTTTGACATTATGGAATGAAAGTAAGCATAATACGCAAGCTTTTTTACTTTTGTATCTCGTATCACTGACAACATTCGCACAGTAAAAAGGGATGTGTTTAGGCGCTTCAGCAGTTTTGTGGTATGCTCCTCCCGGTTTACTATCAAGCTGTAAACCTATTCCCAAGAATTTGTCAAATTCTTCCACCTTCATGTAGCCATATTTTAGGCGTATACTGCCGAGAAACATATACTTGTCCTGAACTGCAAATAGTCTTTTTTCGAGGTTTATCGACAGAGAATTGGGTAGAAACCGTCTATTAATGACAATTTCATTAGCCGACCTTTCTAAGGCTACAATTTATCATTTATTGCAATGTTTGTTTCATCTGCAAGTAACACCAAATTATTATAGAGTAATGTTTGACTTTACAATGACCTTGAACGTCATGGCCAGGGGGCACACTTGGACATCAAATGTCTTGCTCTTTCCAAATCTATAATAAAACGGTTGCTTTAATTTAAAATATGAATTTGATCTCGATATGACCATCAAAGTCATTATAAAGATCAGATCACTGTCGCCATTGAATAGATAGAAATAAAGTACAACTTATGTATTTAACATTTTTCAAAATAATCTTTTCCTGGCGAGTTATTCTTGGGTTACCATACTTTTGTGTCAGCCTAAACGTAGGAGGGAGCAATATATTTGATGCCTCTTCGAGAAACTATTGAATGTCGCATATTGAAGATATGACACTAGAGACCATTATACCACTATCGATATGGTCACGGGTTCGTACTATGAGTTCATAAAGGCCCGCAAGAGGCCGCATTTTACAAACAATACCACGTTTGAAACCTGACTGGCCACAGAATAGTTAAATAATCGGTACATTGGGCCCGGAAGACGCAGTGTGCGTCGAGTAATCAGTGTGCTACAGTGAAGGATACATCGATTCTTTAAAGTGCTACCCTTCACAGAACAGTGTCTCAAGATCTGAGTATGTATTTATACAAATTATCACAGACTTTCAAGGGAACTTAGGGGTTTTAACACACGATGTCTGGACTTTATCAGCCTGATTGTCCTGGTCAGGGTTGGACAAAATGGGCGCATGCTCAGTATCGCCGCATGTGTTTCAGGTGCAAGGTCGCTGTGTCTTGTTACACAGCGGTGTCATTAGATCTTGAATCTAAACTTTATCTTAAAGGACCAGATGCTAAACAGTAGCGTAAGTATCAGTGTTTGCAATCACATTCACCATTCATAGTCTTTATATTGCTTTTTCTCTCTCATTATTATCATGTAAGAGTAACATCAGTCGATATGTGATTCGTCATTTTCAGTCCACTCAGAAAGTGATCGAAGAAGAAATAATGGAGATTTTCCTAGAAACATAATTCGTAGTGTGTCCAGAACAGTCAATGACGGATATTGTTGTAAAAACTATCAGCACAGCTGCGGCAGAATAGCTGTGCGCACTGAGGCACCCAGCTGCTGTGCGGACGGCCGTTCGCCGTTGGTGGTTCGAGTCCTTCCTCGGGCATGGGTTTTTGTGTTGTCCTTAACATAAGTTACCTTAAGTTACTGTAAGTAGTTTGTAAGCCTAGGGACTGATAACGAACGTAGTTAAGTCCCTTAGATTTACAAACATTTGAATATTTTGTCAGTACAAAGCCACACACTCTTTGAAGCCGCCATCCCCCCCCCCCCCCGCCCCCGCCGCCGCACCGCCCAACCCAAAAATGAAACAGATGCCAACAGTTAATAGCTTCCTGTCGCTAGTGAAGTTGCAGATTTATGCAGTTTTCGGTGCAGTACATCTTACCAATTATCAAAAGAAATTATTCTGAAAGTAGCTTGTCTTGAAAGCAACAATCGTAAAAGTTCTTTCACTGTAAATGCAAATGAATAAGTTTCTTTGTAATTAAATACGCTTTACCCGGGTTTCGGCACCATTTAAGGGTGCCAAGTATAAAATTTACATGAGACGTATAAAATTAGAGAAAAATGTGGTCAAGACGCATAATAAAGTATGAAGTTGATCCTTAATAAGATACGTATGTGAGAGAAATACTGGATTGTTTACGAGAGTTGGCTCCTTGGGCGGCCGTAGTGCTTGCTGTTAGAAACGGCATTGAGTTTGATGCTGTTCCTGTTCCTAACAACAATTACTACGGCAGCAGGTAGCGGCTAGCCTTATAAGCACATTAGCTTTGATCTCGCATACGTTCTTTTGTAAATTATTGACTAAGTTGATATTACTTTATGCAACTTGAGAAAAATTTGCTCTAATTCTCTACATTTCGTGTCACAATTTTATGCTTCTGATGAAGACAACTTTATATGGTGTCGGACTCCGGGTAAAATGTATTTAAATAAAAAGCAACTTCAAGGGCTGTATTTTCACTTAAAGTGTTGTTGTTGTCTGCCGTCCGCCCACTGGTATTCAGGCTACCTTACCCTGTGCAATCCTCTTCATCAGCGAATAAGAACAGAAACCAACATCCTTTGGAATCTACCTACTGTATTCGTCTCTCGGTGTCCCTCTGCGATAGTTACCGCACTCACTCACTTCTACTGCGAGGTTGATGATTCCTTGATGTCTCAGAATGTGTGTCACGAACCTATCCATTCTCTTGGTCAGGATGTGCCAGAGACTCCTCTTCTCTCCAATTCTGTTGAGCAACTCCTCACTAGTTACATGATGTATCCTTCTAATCTTCATTAGTCGTCTGTAATATCACATTCCAAATGCTTCTATCATCTTTTTCTCTGAACTCGCTTATCGTCCACGATACACTCGAGACAAGTGCTTTAAGAAATGACTTCCTAACATTTAAATTTTGGATGTCAACAAATTTCTTTAAGGTGCAGATATTTAAAATATGTACTGACATGAATTTCGCTATCTTAAACAATTATATTAGTTGCACTCCTTACAGTCAATGTGTCTGATTTTACAATCAACTAATTTCGCTTCTTCAGAAAGGCTTTTCTTCCCACAACCATTTAGCATTTTATATCTTCTTTAGTTCGGGCATCTGAAGTTATTTTGATACCCGAAGAACAAAACTCATCTACTACTTTTATTGCTTTATTATCTAATGTAATTCCTTCAGCATCACCTGATTTTCGGACGCTACATTCCAGTACTCTTGTTTTACTCTTTTTAATATTCATCTTACACCCTCCTTTCAAGACACTGTCCAGTATGTTCAGTTGCTCTTTCTGACAGAATCACTATGTTACCGGCAAACTGCAAAGATTTTATTTCATCGTGAACTTTAATTCCCTCTCAAAATTTCTCCTTGTATTCCTTTACAGCATGCTCAGTGTACAGGCTGAGCAACATTTGGGAAGGATATAACCTTGTCTTACTCTTTTCCTCACAACTGTGTCCTTTTCATGCCCTTTGACACTAATAACTACTGTCTGAGTTTTGAGCAAGTTGAATATAACTCTTCGCTCCCTATAGTTTAGCCCTGCTGCCCTCAGTATTTGAAAGAGTGTATTACAGTCAAGATTGTCAAAAGTTTTTCCGATCTACAAAAGCTAAAAACTTAGGTTTGCCTTACCTTAACCTATCTTCTAAGATAAGTCGTAATGTGGGGCCTTTTCAAAGTTGGATTCCACCAGTTATTCCATTCGTCTGTTCATATTTCGTGTTAGTATTTTGCTACCATGACTAATGGTTTTGTAATTTTCACTGTCGTCTGTTCTTTACAGTAAATGCATTTTAAATATGTTTACTTTCTAATATCACTGCTATATAACAAAACACACAATGACCTTACAATTGAAACGGATGTGGTAAATTTGAGCGAGCGCCCATGTTTTGTCCAACCCTAGTCACGCGCTTCACAAGTAGACCACATGGATTTCAATACATATATATGTTTATATTTGTGGAACTTAAATAACAATCAGCCCAAGCTAGTCGATGAAGCTCTCAACAATGTTCAAGAAGATCGACTTTGAAGTTTTGCAAGTACATATACGTACCAATAATTGAAACACTTGCAGTGTTTGGCGGTGTAGATCGGGAGGTAGCGTTTTCGTCTCAAACCCATAGAGTCGGTGGTTCGTATCCCGGTGTGACATTTTTTTTTCTTTTTTTTTTTTTTAATTCAGGTATATAAAATATTTTGAGATCTCTAATTCCACGTGTTGAGTCAATTTTTGTGTGTATGTAGACGAGCTGAACACCTTGTCTTCACTTAAATGATGATTAAGTAGATTAGAGGCTTGGAAAGCAATTAGTAGCTATGAAGATGACTTTCCAAAAACACCGTCGCATCTCTTCACAAACTGAATAATCAAAGACAACCGTCTTCAAATAATAGTGAAGCCAATACTAAAAAAATTAACTTGTTATTTTATTTTATTTTATTTTATTATATTTGATACCAACCTTATTAATTACCTTTCATAAAATACAGAAAATTAACAATAAACAAAATACGCGCATTATTCAAGCAGTGGGCGATCATGTGTACTGTAACCTACTTCCTTTGTTTTCGGACTGCATTTCCTTAGGATTCTTCCAATGAATCTGTCTGGCATCTGCTTTACCGACGATTAATGTTATGCGGCCGTTCCATTTTAAATCATTTCCAGTGCTTACTGCCAGATAATTTATGGAATTTACTGCTTCCAGTTGCTGACCTGCGATAGTGTAACTGAATGATAAAGGATCTTTCTATGTATTCGTAGCACATTCCATTCGTCTAATTGAGAGTCAATTGCTATTCCCTGCCCCAAGCGTCAATTCGTTAGAGATCCCCCCCAGCATTTGAACACAATTTTCCATTCATACAATGTAAACTTTCACGGCCGGCGTCGTCTTCAGGTAAAATTTCCGGGTCCAAATGTAAAACTTCCTCCCAACGTTTCGTCTCCAACTGCGGGAGACATCTTCAAGGGACTTCCTCCACAAGGAGTCAAACCATCATCAGAGGCAAGAAAGAGGTATCATTAAAACCTTGGTGGATAGAGCCAACAAAATTTGTGAGCCAGTTTACTTGGAGGATGAACTAAATCACTTACGGTCGGCCTTCAAAAAAATGGATATGGTGCCAAGCAAGTTGATCGAGCTCTCCATCAAAGAAGAGAAGAATCCAGAAGTTCTGAGCAACAACGACAACAATCTGGAAAAAAGTTTTTCTGCCGTATATTAGCAGGATTACCGATCGAATCGGGAAAGTATTGGCCAAGCATGGCGTCGAAACCATCTGCAGACCCAAAAAAACGATCAAAGAATATTTGAGATCACCAAAAGACGCACGTCACCCCCTAGCAACACCAGGGGTTTCTAAAATTCCTTGCAGCTGTGGTAAAGTATATATTGGTACAAAAATAAATAAATAAATAAAATAAAATGCGTCAACATACGCGTGTCTGAACATAAAAGGAACTGTCGTCTGGGCCACATGGAAAAATCGGCAGATCCACAAGCACCAGAATAATTTTAATAGGAAAGAAGAGGTCTGAAGTTAAATAAAATATGGATGTCGACACTGCACCTAGAAAACGACAATCGATTATTTTTAATCTAGAATGACGACGTCATCCAGAGATAGTTACAAGTCACCATCACGTGACGTATGGTGGCGCCCTCTATGCCCTCGGCCCACAGTGGCATTAGCCGGAAGTCCCTTGAAGATGTCTCCCGCAGTTGGAGATGAAACGTCGGGAGGAAGTTTTACATCTGGACCACGGTCCATCAGCCCGGAAATTTTACCTGAAGACAATTTTCCATTGTTACTACGGCATCATCCATAAAAAGCTTTAGTGAACTTCCAATGTTATCACAAGGTTATTTATATACATATATTGTGAATAGCAACGGTTCCACGACACTCCGCTGTGGCACACATGACATCAGGCTAAAAATGTTCAAATGTTTGTTAAGCTTATGGGACTTAACTACGGGGTCATCAGTCCATAAACTTACAAACTACTTATGAACTACTTACGAACTAGGACGGCACAAATATCCATGCCCGAGGGGGGATTCGAACCCCCGACCGTAGTGGCTGTGCAGACCGTGACTGGAGCGCCTCAGTCCCCTCGGACACCGCGGCCGGCTGACATCAGGCGTCGAATGGCTTTGGCTGATTTGAATTTGAGTTCTGTGCTTCACGTACTATGAATTTTAAAACCCGATAACCATGTGGTCACTGCATCCGTGTGTTTACACCCCGTCTCTGGTCTCGCTGAACGGAGCACAGGGATCTCCTGCACAACATGGGTTATGACACGAGCTGTGCAGCTGAGGCGCTGTAAGCAGCTCCATTGCAGCTGGCGGCCCACAGCTGTATGGTAGCTCTCCCATCCTCGCTCTTCCCCGCGGCTGATCCCTCGCTCGCCCGCCTATCGACTGCCTTCGCCACTCCCGCCGTGGGGTCGGCCGGCCCCGCCCTCGGCCGTTCTTTGACGACATTCCGTCTCGGCACTCAGCCCCTCTAATCCCTCCTCATACCCGGCAGCGCCCCGTACCACTCGCCCTGCCCCCGCCCCGCTATAATGGAAAATCTGCATAGCGGCCCTATTATCCTTTTTCTTGGCGGGCGCACTCGACCATAAATATCAATTCCGGCGACCATCCGCGCCCTCGGCCTCCGCCACTTCGCTACTGTGCGCCGCTGCCGCGGATTCCTCGCGCCTCCTCGCCGCACTATCTCTTCATTAGCGCTCCTCCGTCAAGCCTGCGGAGGATCCCGTTGTAAAAGTTGACGGCCGTTACGGTGATGTACAACGAGAGTGCAGATTGTTTTCCGTAATACCACCCGTCGTATAATGTTTCGAATCGCACGATCCCTGGGGAAATAACACACATCCATTTCCATTCCTTTTCGTTACTGTGCATCGTAGCAGCTCCGTAAAAGTTTTCTTCTCGACGTACTAATAGCTTAGCTCTTCGTGCCTTCATCCCGTGTAACATCATGGTTTGCAACGAAATGTAAACTCCTTGCTGTCTGCATTAGACTCTGATGAGACGTAGAGGCCATTTGGATGACATTATTGATATGGTGTCTGTTTTCTCGGACATGACGGAAGGAACAGACACCATTAGTTCACAGTTAACGGCCGTAAATTTACGAAATCGAAATATTTACACATTTCGACCGTTTCAGGGCGTTGAAATAAATTCAACGACAAAAATTTGTGCTGGACCGGGATTCGAACCCGGATTTTCCTCTTTCGGCCAGCGGTCGCCTTAACCAATTACGCTATCCAGGCACGCTACCCTCCCAGATTCTCTCTTCTAGCCCTTCTGTCCATTGATTCCTCTTGCTCGCAGCCTATACAGGATTCCCGAAAGGGATCGAGCACTTGAATGAGTCCGCATTGAAATTGTCAGTTGCCTGTTGTGGGCATATTCCCAATTATTGATATGGTGACGAATCCCTGACCCGCACTGAATTTCAACTTAGTCGTTGAATTTATTTTGATGGTCCAAATGTGTAAATATTTCGATTCCGTTCGTATGGATGCCTTGAACATAATATAAATGTCTTGACGACAATCAGAACTTTATTTATGCCTGACATGTTTCTTCGTTCGTCAGTTTCAAAGTCAGAGCTTTGTTAAAATCTTCCCATTTAGCCCTTTATTTGGCACATACAGAAGTCACCCGCAAAAAGTTTAACTTGATTTAAATTAGAAATGCAGGTGCATTTAAGTAATTTCATATGCATTTTCCGAAAATATAGTGTCTTTCGTATAAGTAACATTGCCCCAAAAATGCTCATGGGTGCTACAATATAAATACAACAGTTTCGTCCCTGCGCCTGTAGAAATTACTGTATTCTTGACTACTTCATATCAAATGTCTAAAAGAATACTCTTTTGTGGTACAAACTATAGAAAAATCCCACAACTTCCACATTTTACAGTAAAGTAGTGGTGAAGCCAAAACCTTCAAAATCCTTGACATAATTTCAAAATGTTCAAATGTTTGTTAAGCGTATGGAACTTAACTACGGGGTCATCAGTCCCTATACTTACAAACTACTTATCAACTACCTTATACTAAAGACGGCACAAATATCCATGCCCGAGGGGAGATTCGAACCCCCGACCGTAGTGACCGTGCAGACCGTGACTGGAGCGCCCCAGTTCCCTCGGCCACCGCCGCCGGCTGACATAATTTGGCAAGTGGCGAAAACTGTCATATCGTACATGATTAACTGGTGTAGGAGATGGTGGTTTCTCCTTCTTCTGGACTGGTTGTCCATTCTCTAGTGGTCAGGCAGTCCTTTTTCAAATAAACTTCAGTCCATTTGCAGTATCCCAGATAAGAAATATTTTGATGTTTGAAAGACCACCGTTAATTGTAAAATGAACTCTAGCTGAAGGGGGCCAGTTAAAAGCTTACTTTAAACATATAACTCTGGTCGTAAAACCGCTAGCTGCTGAACTGCTGACTACTTCCTGCAATAGAATCTTGTTCCCTGGCCCAGAATTTAGAACTGACTCAAACTTTGCTTTAGCAGTAGGAAGACAAAGAGACGGTGGCCAGCATACGTCGTAGATCACGAGAATTACACACAATCATTAATATACAAGCCACCGCAAACGAAACAATTTCATGAAGGTGGCTGAGAGAACATTTATGGCGCAACGGAATTAAAAATATGATAAATGCGTCTGAATTTATTCTCAGAACTGGTGGAAAACAACATTAAATAAAAGGGAGGGTATTCATAAACTAATGTTTATAAGAAGGATAAAATTTCACTGACAATACATAAGCAGGTGGGGGCACCAATTTTGTTAAACAATAAAAATGCATCTGATGGAACTACTAAATTAAATTAAAGTGATCTGAACTGAACATCGTCGGAGGAGGGATTTATAATCAACAAGCATTCAGCCACTCACAAGCGCGAAGCAAAGCGGAACTCACCCAACTCAGCGTGCTGATACGAGGCAGAAGCAAGTGCTGCTATCGTAAGCGAAATTCAGCGACCCAGGATGTACCACACAACTCAAGAAAAAATAAACTTCGTAGGTCGCTCTGGTCTGGCTTTCTTTACTTGAGATGGTACGCGATAATAGCGAGATTAATTTCCATTCAAATCAAACTGTGAGCATGCGGAATTATTGAGACACATGGCACGTGTCTGCTACATTACGTATTTGCACCTGAAGGCGAATTGCTAAAAGATTGTATTCATTTCAACAAAAACCAACGGAAACACAGCAAGAATACACAATAGGAAGGCACTGATGTGTGAGCAGTGGCGAGAACTCAAGTGACTAGTTATGAACCCTTGAAGTCGGGGTTCGGAGCCATGTGGTTCCGAAAACCAGTAAAAATACAAAAATTCAATTTAGGAAAAGTAAAGAAAAATAGCTACGGAAAGCAACCCTTAGAAATGCATAGGATGTCATAAGGAAGCTAAAGAAATACAGTTAGATGCAATATGGAAGGTTTAACACGGACGAAAAGTAGTCTTCAAAACTCAGAAAAGTGGAGTAAATTAAAAGTCGGAGTAAATTAACTAAGAAATACGGCATACAGCCCCTAGAAACACCAAGTATTTCATATGCAAGCTAAAAATGGGGTTGTACAAGGCTATAAGAGAATTTACTGACAGAGTCCGAATGCAAAGTACAAGTTTGGAAACAAAACAGCATTTAGAAATAGACGGAGAGGAGATCGCGATGTAATAAGGAAAATAAGAAAGATACATATTGTCTGAAGGGCCTAGAAACAGACACAGGGATAGCTGAAGGCTTTGTTCTAAGAACACACAACATGGAGTACATATAACACTTGGAAGGAGTAAACAGAAAAGAATATTTCACATGCCCTACATAGAATAAAAATATTCCCACATATTAGTCATGTTCCACAAAGCTAGAAAGAAATTAAAGAGTTCATACACCACCAGCTAATCTCACACAGGTTTCCGACTCTCAGCTGTTATCAAACCGAATTAGCTGCATATTCACCGCATTTACCTATGCAAAATCACAGAAATGAAATTAAATACATTTCTGTACATGATTGGAGAAACTTATCCCAGAAAATGAACCTAAGATCTTAAGTCTAACAAAGCAGACAACGAATCGCTACCATTTCAAGGAGGAAAGAAAATCCAGAACGTTTTACCAGGTCGAAGCGCAGCCACAGAATGTCCACCCAGCCCAAGAGCCCGCCACCAGCGGCCGGAAATCCATCGGAAACGTCAAAACCCCGGAAAAATGAGGTGGTGGGGGAGAGCTGAACTCGCGTGTCTTGCCGAAGCTCGCTAGCTGGGCATTGCCAACCCAACTTGTGATCAAAGGGTGGAGGAAACACTTTGGTAGCATCAAAAGCAGACTATCTATTCGAAGCCAGAGAAACACTAGTACTGAGCAGCCAGCAGCCGACGACTAAAATTCTCATACATACACAAGGATTCCCATACTAGAAGATTCTCATTCATGCACGTACAGAATAAAGCTAGTACACATTC